>JASWHV010000013.1:40468431-41882608 GCA_030760725.1 Neostapfia colusana | reverse complement strand
TGAAGAGCAAGTAACAATTATCAACATGCTCATTAGAGAACAAACTTACACATTGCAAAAGTGGTATTTCCCACATGTGATATAGATGGGCTGGACATATGAAAACTCCTACACTTCGCTAAGGATGTCCATGCCAAGTTTCACCCAAATTCAAAACCTTTTTGTGGTCAGTTTGGGTATAGTTAGGAAGAGGGCAGTTTGAAACCATATTCAAATTCAAACTGTTTTTATCCCATGGATTTAAAAGTGGAAGGCATATTCTTACTCAGCACATTTTTGTGAGCTCACACACCAATTTTCACTCCCTTTCATCGGACACACATGAAGATACACGTGCTCTCCGACATCGAAATGCAGCGGTCGATGTCTCTGGACCGCGTAGCTCTTTTGATGAGACTGGGCAGCTTTGAGATTCTTTTGTATTATGCGAACTCGCTCTTCGGCCTCATTGACAAGATCAACCCCGAATGTTACTCGTTCACCGGACTCGCACCAATTCAATGGTGTACGGCACTTCCGGCCGTATAGAGCTTCATATGGTGCCATTTTGATGCTCGTCTGATATCCGTTGTTGTACGAGAACTCCGCCAGCGGTAGGTGATCATCCCAGCTCTTACCGTGGTGGATGCCACATGCCCTTAGCATATCTTACAGTATTTGATTCACCCTCTAAGTTTGCCCATCGGTTTGAGGGTGATACGCAGAGCTTCGTATCAGTTTGGTCCCCAAGGATGCGTGTAGCTGCTCCCGGAAACAGGCTACGAACAGCGATCCTCTATCGGACACAATGGTGCGGGGAACTCTATGTAAGCACAAGATTCGTGCTATGTACAGCTCCGCATACTGCTTTTCGTTATACCTTGTATGCACAGGGATGAAATGTGCTGATTTCGTTAATCGATCAACGATTACCCAAATCGAATCATGGTTGTGGGAGGTCATCGGCAACTCTACGATGAAGTCCATACTTAGGTCTTCCCACTTCCATGCCTGTACTTGCAATGGCTGCAACAGGCCTGACTTCTTCACATGGTCGGCCTTGACTCTTCAACACGTATCACATTCTGAGACGTACTTTGCGACTTCACGTTTCATACGTGTCCACCAAAACTTCTTCCGGAGATCTTGGTACATTTTATTGCTGCCCGGATGAATGGAAAATTTGGACAGATGAGCTTCATCCAAAATTTTCTTTCGTAGTCCCATATCCCGGGGCACAACAATCCGGTCGTTGAACCACAAAGTACCTTCATCGTCCTTTCGGAAGCATTTCATTTCTCCGTTGTCTATCCTTCGCCGTATGTGAAACATACCCTTGTCTTTTCGTTGAGCTTCAATGATCTCCTCTCGGATGGTAGGAATGAGAGCGAGATTATAGAGAGCTCCATACGGGACGACACGGAGGCTTGGTTCTTCATCATCAATTTCAGCAAGAGTCAGGTGATGGATATGCGCTTTACGACTGAGCGCATCGGCGACCACATTCGCCTTTCATGGATGATAATGAATCTCAAGTTCATAGTCTTTAATGAGCTCTAGCCATCTTCGTTGCCTCATGTTCAATTCTTTCTGAGTGAAGATGTACTTCAAGCTCTTGTGGTCGGTGTAGAGGTGTACAAGGTTTCTGAGCAAGTAATGCCTCCACATCTCCAAAGGAAGGACCACGGCAGCTAACTCAAGATCATGAGTTGGATAATGTTGCTCGTGACTTCTGAGTTGATGAGATCCATAAGCGACCACTAGTCTTTCTTGCATCAGCACGCAGCCAACACCAATGCCAGATGCATCGCAATAAACATCGAATGGCTTCGTCGTATCTGACTGAGCAAGAACTGGGGCTGTCGTGAGATGCTTCACTAAAGTCTTGAAAGCTTGTTCACACGCAGCACCCCACACAAATCTGGTATTATTTTTCAATAATTCCGTCATCGGTTTAGCGATCTTGGAGAAACCCGGAATGAACCTGCGGTAGTAACCCGCTAAACCGAGGAAGCTACGGATTTCATGCACATACTTTGGTGACTCCCATTTCTGTACATGGATAATCTTACTCGGATCTACAGCAATGCCCTCCTCTGAAATAATGTGTCCGAGAAAAGGTACTTGATTAATCCAGAATTCACACTTGCTGAATTTTGCATAGAGCTGATGATCTCGCAATCTTTGTAGCACAATATGAAGATGTTCAGCATGTTCTCCTCTGACTTGGAGTACACCAAGATATCATCGATGAAGAAAACGACGAATTTATCCAACTCCGGCATGAACACTTAATTCATCAGGTACATAAAGTGTGCCGGGGCGTTGGTCAAGCCAAAAGACATAACGAGATACTCATACAGCCCGTATCTCGTTGAGAATGCCGTCTTTATCTTCTGCCCGGATTTTAATCTGATGATATCGGACCGAAGATCAATCTTCGAAAATACCTTCGCACCCACTAATTGATTGAAGAGCATATCAATGCGAGGTAGTGGATACTTGTTCTTGATGGTAACGGCGTTCAGAGGATGATAATCAACACAAAGCCGTAGTGTTTCGTCCTTCTTCTTGACAAACAATGCTGAACAACCCCAAGGTGACAAACTCGGTTGTATAAAGTCCTTGCTCATTAGGTCATTCAGTTGTTTCTTCAATTCTGCCAGTTCACTGGGTGCCATCTTGTACGGCCTTCATGATATCGGTGTTGTTCCCGGTATAAGTTCAATCTTGAACTCAACGTCTCGCTCAGGCGGCATGCCCGGTAAATCATCGGGAAACACATCCGGATACTCACGTACCACCGGAATGTCCTCTATCTTAACAACTTCCGTGTGGTTCACTGTTGCAATATGCTGCCGTTTGGTGCCCAAAATTAATATATAAAGACCGTGCTGTGGGGAGTTGAGCTCAACGGTCCTGGAGCTGATGTTAAGAACCGCCTTGTGGTAATTCAACCACGACATCCCCAAAATGATGTCGATCTTCAGACCCTCAAGAATAATGAGAGTCGTAGGGTATATTCTACCCCCCAAACAAAGAGGTGCTCGGGAGACAACCTTGCTTGCGGTACTGCTGCCCCCGGGCAAAGATATGAGGTATTGCCTCTTTGTATAAACTGTTTGGAGCTGATGTTGAGCCACAAAAGACAGGCTAATGAAATTGTGTGTGGCACCGGAATCAAAGAGAATTAAAACCGGTAACTGATTCAGAGAAAACATCCCTGCTAAAGCGGCTTCTCCTTCCGGAACATCATCAATCACAGTATAGTGAATGTTGCCCTTTATCTGCCCTCTTGTCTACAGATTGAGGTACGGGTCGTATTGTTGTAAATATAATGACCCGCAGCCTCGAGGTCCCTCTGGAAAATGCCTAGCATAATGGACCATACGCCTACAAGTGAAACACGGATGTCTCTCCGGTTCTTCGTTGACTTGCGGTTGGATGCTAGGTACCCATGGCTGCAGCGATGGAGCACAAACCACCGTCTGATGCTGCATCTGTGGAGGTGGTGCAAGTTGTAGAACTTGACCAGCAATCAACCTCTGAGGAGTTGATCGTACAGGTGACCTCCATCCTTCACCGGGTGGCGTTTGATACACCAAACGGTACTTCTGAGGCACATAACTTGTGCTAGCCTGCTCGATCTCACTCATCTTTCTCTTCTCAGCTTGCCACTCAAGTGTTGGCTTCTCTTGGATGAGAGCCGCATCGACCATGTTGGTGTAACTGCCGTTATTGTGCACGGCCAACTTCTCCTGTAATATGGCACTCAGGCCATGGAAGAATAGGTCACACCATGCCTCTTCTTTTGCCACATATTCGGGAGCATATTGGGCCAAAAGGTTAAACATTCGGACATACTCGAGGACACTCATGTCCCCTTGCTTCAAGCCCAAAAATTCCTCCTGCTTTGCCTTGATAATACCTAGTGGTATGTGATGAGTACGAAAGGTTTCACATAACTCACTCCATGTTACTTGATGGTCATCCGGAATGGTGGCAAGATGATCAACCCACCAGTTTCCGGCGGCTCCATGGAGTTGTTGAACGGCAAACTTTGTCTTTTGCACTTCATCACACTCGAATACTCTGAATTTTGACTCCATGACATGAAGCCATTGATCTGCTTCCACGGGCTCAGTGGCTTCAGTAAAGATTGGCGGTTGAGTCGCCAAGAAATCCAGATAAGCGTTCCGAGGTGGAACGACTTGTTGCGTGTTCTGGAGTACACCTTGCTGTACCAAAGCTTGGAGTCAGCGTGTGTGTTCATGCGTTGCTTCTTGGAGTAGCCTAGTGTTCTCTTGGTTAGACTCGACGACTCGAGTCATGAGATACATCCATCCAATGGATGGTGGTTCCAACGGTGGAATAGAAGCATCACCGCCGCGACGAGAACTCCCGGCCCTACTCCTAGAGCGAGTACGAACCATACTGCACAAATGTAGGTGAGAAGAGTTAAACAAGAACTCAGCAGTATGTGAGACTAATGAAAAAATGAATATGTCAAAACTTTATGAAAGCAGTAACAAAATCCATGTTTACACAACTCCTTAGTAGGCATGGTTATCCAATCTATCTGTACAGAACAGACCTTTATGCATATTTGCAGATTTTGATCTAGTTAAGAGCATTTTCATAACACAAGTTGAATACTAAAGTCAAAGTTAACTTCAGTATCTTTCCAACGAGTACTCATATGCCTCCAGATCATCTCTGGAGTAAAAGTTATGATTTTTCCAAAGTTGACAGAATTCCTGGATAAAATTTGCCAGCATCTCCTTTGTATTTGGCTGATTTTATCACAGTTGTATATGCAAATACAATAAGAATCTGAACAAACTTTGAACTACACAAAAATGTGGCACCATTCATAACCTTTCCAACGCCGTATCATAGGCTTCTTAAGGGTTTTTCTACAGAAAGTTATGACTTAAAATAGAAAGATCCAGAGAGGTTTTGTTGCTGTTCTGATTCTCGACAGTTTACCTTCATCTGAACTTTCTACCCATTTAACATGTGATTTTGCTCTTGAGGTCTACAAAGAAGTTGTAGATCACTTTAAATTATTTCCAGAACTGTATCATACACCTTGATTGGGTCAAGCTACTCAGAGTTATGCTCTGTTAAAGTTCAGCAAGAATTCCTGCCGAAAACAGAGCACTCTGTTTTTGAAATCTTTGAAGCCTAGTCTTCCTCTCATTTGAATCTTAGCTCAAAATAAGAGTTCAGTAAGTAATATTTGTTTCAAACTTCCATTTTTAGTTGAAAGTTAGTTCATGAGTCATTTCTTCAGAGGGAAGAGGTTATTAGATTTAGTACGGCATTGATGCACCGTAAGAAGCATGTCGGTACCACGTAGCCTCACCAAAAGAAAATCCTAACCGGACTATACCGGCATATTCATTTTACCAGTGGCACTAAAACGGTCACTCGCAAACGTGCACTACACGGGATACGTACGTGGTTAGTACCTGCAAAAGAACACTCAATAGTGGTGTACTCAAAGTTTTTCTCTTTTCAGGCAGTTCCATATCATACTAAAAACATAAGCCCCGTATCATTTCCATTCGGGCCGTCCTTGAGTCAAGCCATGTCTCAAGGTACATGGTCGCGTTTTCACACCACACGACGGGGAACCCGAGTAGAGCGCGAATGGGTCGTCACGGTTGGGAATTTTATCAACCCAACAGATACCACCTACTGCCCTGCAGGGCACGCCGATGGTAAGCGCTGCATATGTCCTCCTAGGTTATTTCCAGAAGAACACACTATCGCGTTACTGACCACACGATGGGGTCTCCACTTACTTGCCTAATGCACGTTAGGGATCAACGTTTCATATGAAATCAGGAACATGAAGAGTTCAAGAGTTTCATATTTACGTCTCACACCAAGCTGTGAGACCTATCCCTGAACAACTTTCCTCGTCAGGGGAGCTAACTGAAATTGAACCGCTTTCAGTGGCGTTCCTTACCATGCTTACCAGAGCATAGGTGTGTCGTTACATAATCAAAATTCAGAATTATAACGAGTATGTTAGTCATGCCACTTTAAGTAACTATACTATTATAGTCCTTATGTGGGCCTAATATTATTTCCTCACCGTATCCTAAATTTTTGTCGTAATATGATCCTTATTCCGTGCGCTATTACCAATGCGGCTCTGATACCATCTGAGGCAGCTCTGATACCAACTGAAACAGACATGATAAAAACTGAGATAGGACTCAGCTCATGATACCACTTATCACAGCTCTGATACCACGGTGAGACGGCCCCGACGCCACCCATTCAGTCACGGGGACGGAGCACTCGCCCGGAAATCGCATTGGGTGGTATTATATAAAATAATAGCGGAAGCTTACAAGTTTTTCTTTGTAGATAATTTACATCAAGTAACTACAGCGGAAGTCTATAACAACGCACGTCGAATAACTAAGAGCACTCGAGATGAAGTCCAGCCCGTGGACTCCTCTCGCCAGCAACACGAAGACAACAACAGCGGCTGGGCTCTACATGTGTTACATGACTCAGAAGTCTCCGAGTCTCACCGGACAACCTTCATCTCAGCATCGATGTTAACCTGCAAAACCACTTATATAGCAAGCATGAGCACATAGGATCAACAAGACTGATCCGTCTCTCCTAAACAAGAAACTCTACATGCACGACGGTTGCAATTGGGTTAGCTAGATTTGCATAAAGTACTCGCCTAAAGTTGATCCTTAACTTTCAAATTTTAGGCCTCATTGTGCAGACCTTGAGCCGAAAAGCATCGCAACTCCACAATCAAACAAGAAACGCTTTGTTGCGATGCTCCTTGCACAAAGTGAAAGTAAAGTTTAATGAACCTATCTCTAAATCAATCATGGTTGCAATACAAGTTACATCACAGTCTTATCAAGTTCAAAAGATAACCAGTTCCAGTTGTTACTATGTCAATACGCAGTGGGCAGGTATGCTCTTATGACCGTGTGCGACGGTGATTCGAATCAGTACACGCACGGACTACACGACACGTGCACCCGTACTCCGAGTTGCCGGCAGCAACCTCCACTAACGTTGTACGCGGCCACCTTTCCCAAGATCTTCCACATTGGACGCAATCCAACTGCCCCGAGTACGCAAGCTCACTCAAGGTACATACCCGCAGTGGTATGTTCTTAAGCGAGTTACTCCTGCTACCGTGACGCCGAAAGCCTAAGGCAGTTGGAAAAGTTCCACTATGGATCTCCACAAGTACATCGGTTTCCTGGGTCCCATATAGCCAGTATGCGTCCGGTACACAACTCAAACTTGTCCAACAGGGCCAAGCACGGACGGGCCTTAACCGAAACAGGCAGGACTATGCACGCACGGTCCGCAACCTGCTGCATCTAAACCTCCCTGCCCGGTCTCCATTTCTTATGTGTGAACTTTCCTCATCTTTTCTTTTTTGAACCCGCTCCGAATAAACCAGCCCTAAACTCGTGAGTAGATTCCAACTACTCGACTTCTACCGGACCTTCCTACTAACATTAGCGTAGCCAAGTCCACTCGAGGAGGTGCTATTCTACCCTTTCTCTCTTAGGTATTTCTGGTTATGCAACTGGGGTTTTCAATATCAACTAGACTTAATGCAACAAACAATTCAAGCTATGATCTCTAGAAATGGAAATGTTTTATAAAACTGTTCAAATGCAAACCGGGGCTTGCCTGTTTTGCAGGTGGCTAAGAATACAATCAGTTAGTGATGATCACTTGGAGCTTCATCACTTGTTTTCCTCCCTCCTTGATCTTCACTTTAAGTCCTTCTCACGTTCTCCACATATATGCTACACGATATGATCATGCATATGTATTTAATTGAAAAGCTTTTGCTAATAAGGTCAAATGACAGTTTTAAAACTGGAATCCTGTTTAAGAATTTAAAATAACACTGGTGCTAGTGGTTTGGGTTGGGTTTAAACACTATGATTAAATGTTGAGTGCCTTTCCCACTTAAGTGTTGATCACCTTAAGAGGTTACACATGACAGTGGGGATACAGAGCCCCAATGGAGCTAAAAATTTTCATGTGAGTTCCTTGTCACAAGAAAGTCATCTGGACCGAAAATTAGCACTTTTCATTGAGTGGTTTATTCAGAACAATTCTCTAAGTATTTAAACAAAGATGAATTAATTCTGAGGTAACACCCGTGTTCATGTCAAACTTAGGGGAATATAATTTCAATTATAGTTCATGGAGTCTGAATGAATGTTCCTAGGATTTTTGGAGCTAAGAATCTCGCAGAACTAAATTTCCAAGTTTTGGAAACTCTCTGAAAATGTTTCTGTATTCATTTGAACAAAGCAAATTACAATCTGAATTATCCTGATCAAATCAACTCCAAATAAGCTGAAATTTTTACAGGAGTCTAATAACACCCTAAAGAACATTCTGGGAAAATTTGAGGATTTTTGGATAAACCAAACCTCCTCTAAAATTCTTTTTCTTAAAAGCTTTAAAGAATTTTCCAGAATTAAATAAAGACTTTCATACAAATGGGGTTGAATTTTTGGATAGAGTTTGTCAATCTGAATATAACCCAATTTGAATCACTAAATTTGGAGGTTCCTACCAAAAGTTATGCTCTTCTAAAGTTTGTGGAAAAATCTGGGATTTGAATAAATCTGGGAAAAGTTTAAAACTGACTGTGGGTCCAGGGGACACGTGTCGGATGTCGGGAGAGCGCGACAAGGGGCCACAGGAATGTTTCCCATGCTGTCATAGTTGATCCAGCGCCACAGAGTATCCAGCCCTCCTCTCCCTAGTCACTGACAGGGGGTTCCGGCAACCCCCTTCGTCTACATCTCGCCCCCGCGCGATAGCGCCGCCGGGCCTCGCCGGAGCTCGCCGAACTCGGTCGCCCCGTCAAATCCCGAGCTTCCACTCGCCACCAGGTTCTACCCTTATGAGAGGAACATGATAATATTCTTTTCTCGGACCGGCGACGTTCCTAAACCATCCCACACCGGTGCAGCGGCTCGGATGAAGTTTGGCGGTGTTACCCGATGCCCTAAGCCCTCCAAGCTCTGGTTTCCCAGCTCTAAAGCACCGGTGTATGCTAGGAAAGCTCTGCATGGGGGTGAAATGGCTCGGAAATGGCTCTAGACTAGGGTTCACCGTGCGCCAAAACCGTCCCGCCATAGCCGCCCTCGGAAGGATTGGAATTACGCCGTGCAGAGTGTGTTTCTTGCTAGGTTTCAAAAGGGGAGCTGTTGCTAAGCAAGTCTACACCATGTGTGTGCAATTTGCAACGCTCAAAACGAATATAACGTGAGAATTTTACAGATTCGTACCCACGGTTCCATTTACACCGGCCGGAGAGGAATCCCAAAATTCGTTGGCAAGAAGCGAAGACAAGCGCTGAGCTTCAGATGGAAACTGCAGGAAGCTCTTGCGTGCCCAAGGGTCCTCTCGCTTGGTTGTGAAAACCACTCTGTGGAGCTGCCCATGAGAGCACCTCGTCGCCGTTGCTTTCGGCCGCTGCGGAAACCGCGGTATCTCGGTGCAGAGAGCACGAACTCGCTCGGTGATGGCTCGAGGATGTCGTGGGAGTATCCGTGGTGCCGTTTTGCTGACCAGCAGAGGCTTGCACACGGACTACGGTGTGGCTGATCGATCAAGAACACGGCGGCAGCGGCTCAGTTGTTTCTCGCGCGAGGGAAGAAAGAGCAGCGCCGAGGCTTCGGTGATGAGGGCGAAAGGGAGCACGGCGGAGGGTATAAAAACCTCGGCTGAGGCGGTTCGCGTGGGAGGCGGTCGGCCGAGCGGTGAGTACTGCTGTCGTTCACGCCCACTGCTGTCATGCACCTGTGAGAAGCAAAACAGAGACTGCTTTGTGAAGATCTTTTAAAATTTTTTAGCTCCCTCAATGACATGTGGGTCCCACAGTTCAGAGCCTCCTTATCCTCAAAAATATCTCCCAAATTGGCAAATGGTGGAATTCAATTGTGGAAGTTCAAATCTGAGAGGCATTTGGACAATTGGGCAAGTTTCATCCAAATTCAATAATGCATTTGAATTCTTTGTTATTTAAAGTCCATTTTGGAAAATAGGTTGCCAATCATTTCCATAAATCATGAAATTTTGCATACCCCTTAATTTGGAGCTAAGGAATTCAAATATGCAATCTGGTTTTTATTTTGGCTGCTGCAAATGAGATTTGTAGCACATCAGTTTTGAAATTCATAGTGTGCTCTCATTTGAATTTTTAGTTGAACAAGTTTGTTCCAAATCTAATTTTAAAGTTTCCCACACTATGGGACTTTCCATGTTGGTTTTTTACTCCTCTTGGGTCCCATGTTTTCAAACAAACATTTGAACTTGTGTGAAGAAAGCCCTCATGTGGGTTATCACATGTGGGAAAAGTTTTAACAAGTCCCAAATTTCATACATTTGAAACCAACTTTTGCAAACAAGAGTCTCTTTGTATTCACATTTTTGGGACCTTTACAGAGCCCTGCACGCTGACGTGATCTCCGGTTCCATGCTGCTAGTGTGTAGCGTCCCCAGGCTGGACGGCTACACTTTTTGCTTAGTTAGTATGAGGGTATAGTATGTATAATATATCCGCTGTACATTAAGTTTGTAAAAGACTTCTGCTATTTCTATGTATATTAAAAGTTTGTATGTTGATCTTAATCTTTTCTTGTGTGCTGTTTGGTGCCGCATCGCATGGCACCACCCTCTGCGATCCCGGAGTGGGTGAACCACAGGGTGGTCCCCACATTGTGGTGGCACTGTTTTCCTGGCATGTGCTCGCATGAACCGGTCCTTAGATCTACGGCAAGTAAACCACCATTTCATTCATCAACATTCACGAACCAAGCTTGCCTAGATCTCCCCGATTACATGCTCATCAATGTCATCAAGTTCTCATCATCTTTAATATCGTGAGTACAGTAGCTAACAAGTTTTATTTCAGCTTCCCGTATCCAGTAAGTTAAGCGAAGCAAAAAAGAAAAAACGACCATGCCCGACTCATAATCTTTCCCGGCGACAAGGATAGTTAACAAAACTAGTAAACTCCTATAAAATGGGTGTCCCATCAAGTTGACACAAGCATACGAGTTTTCGCAAGAAAAACAGTTTCAAAAACATGGGATCAATATGGTCAAGGGGCACTTGCCTTGCTCCCGTTGCTCAAGCTTCTCGATGTTGTGGTGCTGTAGTTCCTCTTAGAAGGCCTCTTGAGCTTTTCCTTATACTCACGACCACGCACATACAAAATTTACAGCAATCAATTATCATGCACAAACTTTACTCAAGATGCAATGAGGTGAATGAATGCAATTCCTATGGTGCAGTTTATAAAAGTCAGTTTGTACGTGTTCTTGCATGTTTTAGTAGGCTTTCATAGGGATTTATGATGATCAAGGTTGCTGGATCAAGTGTGGACGTGGTGATGATCTTGCACACACTTTGTAGATAAATTCCACTGTCAAAAATTGACCAAAACATGGTATGTCCACACACAGAAATTTCTGCTCGAAAGGGGTGAAGAAAACGGTGCGTAGAAACAGCGGCGACGTTGTAAGAGGGGTAACGAAGACCTACATCACTTCTTCCTTCCAGAAGGGCCTCCCTCCTAGCAATGGCAGCAGCGGAGGATTTTCCGTGGAGAATTATGGGGCTGCAGGTAGGGCAGAACATCGGGGGCTTCTTCTTCGGCGATGGCGAGGCGTGATGGGGCTCGACGGCGGCCGAATTCTGGCAAGGGGGGGGGGGGCGGGGACTCGGCGACTTGGCAGCAAGGGAGCGCGGCTGGAAGCAGGGGGGCGGCAGCCAAAAGGAAAGAGGTGTGCGGCTAGGGGGGAGTTATATTTATAAGGGGGAAAAAGGGTCCTAGGGGTGGGGAACAAAGAGTCCTAGAGGTGGGGGACTTAACCAAAGAGTCCTAGAGGTGTGGGACTTAACCAAAGAGTCATAGAGGTGGGGGACTTAACCAAAGAGTCCTAGAAGTGGGGGACTAACCAAAGAGTCCTATAGGTTGGGGACAAAGAGTCCTAGAGGTGGGGGACTAATCCATGAGTCCTAGACGTGGGGGACTAACCCAAGAGTCCTAGTGGTGGGGTACTAACCCAAGAGTCCTAGAGGTGGGGACTAACCCAAGTTCTAGAGGTGGGGGACTAGGGTCCCCCTAATGGGCTGCGGCCAAGGGGTGTGCCCAATTAGGGTTTTCCCCCCTAATTTGGTGCGGCCAATTTGGGGGAAAATTCCCCCGAAATGTTCGGGAAATTCCCCTAGGGAAATTTTGGGGAATTTGGGGAAAATCAGGAAAATTAGGGAAACATTGGAAAGATTGGGGAAGGGAGAAATTTGGGGAAAAATTGGGGTGGCTCAGATTGGCTATTTTATTTTCATTATTTTCCATTTCTATTTCCTTTTATCATTTTAGTAGCTTCTATATTCCTCTCTTTATTTCTACTTCCTCATGTTCCCATGTAGTTTCGGCTTCCGTATGATGGCTCCATTGTACCTTGCACCAACGGATCACTTTATTCCTCGTGACCCTTTCCTTCACGTTCAAGATTTTTACGGGGTATTCCTCGTAGTTCAGATCCTCTTGAAGCTCTAGCTCATCCATCGGTACTTGTTCTTCCGGTACTCTTAGACATTTCTTGAGCTGGGATACGTGAAACACGTCGTGCACGTCGGAGAGGTGCGTTGGCAGCTCTAGTTAATAGGCAACCTCTCCTTGCTTGTCCAAAATCTTCGATGGCCCGATGTAGCGAGGTGCTAACTTGCCTTTGACGTTGAACCGTCGTTGGCCTCGGATAGGCGACACCTTAAGATGCACGAAGTCTCCAACTTCGAAGGTCAATCTTCTTCGCCTATTTTCCGCATAACCCTTTTGTCATGACTGAGCAGCCTTCAAGTTTTCATGTATCATTTGGACTTGCTTTTTGGCGTCTTGCAGCACTTCAGGTCCGAATACTTGGCTTTCTATGGTCTCGTTCCAGAACAGCGGTGTTCTACACCGTCTACCAAACAATGCTTCGAAAGGTGACATCTTCAAGCTGGCTTGGTAGCTGTTGTTGTACGAGAATTCGACATATGGCAAGCTCTTATCCCAACTACGCCCATGTTTTAAGGCGCAAGCTCTCAACATGTATTCCAAAATTTTATTTGTCCTCTCAGTTTGCTTGTCAGTTTGCGGGTGATATGCGGAGCTGAAATTCAATCGTGTACCCATGGCTTCATGCAGCTTCTTCCAGAACCTAGAGGTAAATTGAGAACCTCGATCTGAAACTATCCTCTTCAGAACTCCATGATGACACACGATTTGCTCATTTTGCATCTAATAGTGTTATTAATGAAACTGTTCCAGATTTTCTCCAAAATTGTTTAGCTCATATCTTTTGCTAGGTGAAACCAACTAAATTTGTACCCTCTGAAAATCTAGTTTCCAGAAAGTCATGGCTTACTCCATGAAAATCCGTACAACACCCTAAGAGCTCCAATTAAGCCCAAAGATCCATTTATATGTGCAGGGCTCAAATGAGCCTTGCTTCAGATGGAATTTGGCAAGTCTCTGTTTAAGTTGTATGCAAACTACAGTAAAAATTTCAGAGTCACTGGGCCTGTATAGATGTACTTATAGTCTTAACAATATCAACTTCAATTTTAAATGCATTTAAATTGACACGCATGCATACTTATATTGTGTAGTCGCTAAGATTGAAGAGGAGCCGGAGGTGTTGGATTTCATCACCCCAGAGGAACAGCTAGCATACGACCAGCAGCAAGGCAAGCTCCGGTTTGCATTAGCCGTTTTATGAATTTTATTGTTTTGAGAACTTACTTTGAGTATCCAATTCGATTATGCATTAGAGTCTTGTTTGAAAACCCAAATCCATAGCCAAGAATACCCTTGTTTTGGGCTTAGGTTTTTAAACTTCGAGTAGCCACAACAATGCTAAATTAATGTAGGATTCGGTACAAGTCGATTAGTTGGAACTGCTCTTGAGAATAGGCTAGAGGCACACCACTCGGTTAGAGATAGCAAATGGAACACATGGCAAGAAAAATGAGACCGAGCGGAGAATAAGGGCAGCAGGACTTTGGGGCCTGGGTGCCATAGCTCCGCTTGTGTCTATTGAGGACCGAGCCGTGTGCGGCCTGTTCAACAAGCTAGAACAGTACCGAAGACCTACCGGATATATGGGAACCAAAAACCAATGTAATTCGGGTAGCTATTTGTTGAGGCATTGCTTGTCGTCTAGAGGGTAGGATGAGAGCTTGAGGTGTAAATCGGCTGGTGGCACTGCGGATGCGCACGCAGAGACCTCTTGCTTGGGATGATAGGACCGGTTTAACATTTGGCTGACTGATGAATGGTGGTTGCGTATGACGTCCGTGGTGGTTGCTATAGGCAACATCGAGTACGGGCGTACGTGACGGGTTATTCGGGTAACCCTGCAGGTGTAAATCGATTATAATCACCGTCCCTCGCGGCCAGTGAGTACCACTTGTTCACTGTACCATGACGTAGAAAGAACAGGCTAGTGTCATGTTAAAAAGTTGCTGATTGAAAGATGTACTTCTATTGTTAATGACTTGTTGTAGTTTAGAGCTAATTAAAGTTTTTTTCAACTTTGGGTAAAGCACATGAGATAAATATGTTTCTTATTTGATTGCGGCTCTCAGATGTGCCTTAGCACGAGGTTATTCCACAACTGGTGCTAAAGACTTGAAAGTAAGGTTCAATTAATTAGGGGTGTCCTTTGCAACTTTTATTCCATTACACACTGCAAACCCAACATGTAGAGTTTCATGTGTAGGTAAGACAGGTTAGTCTTGCTGAGCCATCATGCTCACTGCTTGTGTTTGAAGCGTTTGCATGGTGCTATGAGGAGGAGGCTGCCGAGGAGGAGACAGATCCCCAAGAGGGCAACACCGTCGAGTGGGAGTCGTGCACGCCACCGTGTTAGTGTGTGTGCGTGCTAGTGGGAACACGTTCACGGGCCGAATGTGAACTCTTTTGCTTAGTCTACGGCCGTGAGTGTAGACTTGACATATTTTGGATGTAGACATGTTAATAAACTTTCTTATGTAATAAAATTTCTGCTTCCGCTTTATACCTTTTTGTGTGTTATCCGGTGTTGTGCATCGCAGCACCCCTCAGCGTGATCCGTGCTTGTCGAGACCGTGTGGTCCTCGCAGCGTGGTATAAGAGCTCGCTTGAGGTTTAACGCACTTAAAAAGGTCATCTTTTCAAAAACTCGGTCAGGAACGAGCTAGTAGCCCATATAAGGATGTTATTAGTGTATAGCAAGTGGCAAATCTAACCTAATTTCTTATGTGGGAAAACCATGCATCTCCGGACGTCATATGTCTTGGGGGTGCATGTAAGCGCTGTCCACCAGTGCGCACAAGCGAAAGGGTGGAGCCTCACAGGTGGCAGGTAACCCAGCCAGCTTTAGTATCCTCTACGACTCTTCATGTCGTTTGGGGTATTCGAGCAACGCCATTCCCTGGCGTGCTACGGGCAAGTTTGGGAGACCCCGTAACGTGGTTAGTAACGTGAACACGTAGCTCAAGGCGTGATTGGCTTGAGAACAACCGTGCGAGTGATGACGGACGGTTGTATGAACTGTATTGGGATCGGGTTTGGTGTGCAGCCCAAACTGGCGATTGTGTGATTTACTTGCAGGTAGTCTGACAACGAATCAGTAGACGAGTAGCACAGGTGTGCGAGAGACGTTTAGTGTAAAAGTCCCAAAAACTTGTAAAAGGAAAACTTAAGTTGTGAATAAAGTTGAGTTCAAATTCAAGAAATGGGACTTGCAAAAACTTTCTTAAACATGTGAAGGTTGTCATGAGCAAGCACATGAATTAAAGTCCACTTTGAATTCAAATGATCATTTAAATGCAAAGGTGGTCATTTTTAAATGAAGGATGCACACTGTGGTTGTAAACCTCCCTGTTGCAGCCGCCAAATTGAAGTTTGAATCCGTATTTGAATTCCTCATGTCCAAATTATGAGGAAGGCAAATTTTGAGAAAATTTGGAGGTATTTTGATATGTATATCAAAAAGGCTTTTGAATTTCTTTGGAATTTGAATTCAAATTTGAAACTGAAGTACATCTTGTCAAATTTCCAAATTGGATTCCAAATTGTAGATCCTCATTACTGAAGTTTGCAATGTGCCAAAATTTGAGATATTGTGAGAGAGGAAAGCAGTGGAACCCACTTGTCATTGAGAGGGGAAGACTTACAACCGAAGGAATTCTTCTTTCCTCTATTCCCACTCGAACCAGCCGGCTACTGAACAGAGCGCGCCACCGAGGCGATGCTGCCGCCACCTCCCGAGTGAAACTCAGTCCGTTTCTCTGCCCTTATCAGCTCCAACCGGGCGCCCCTCACTTCACAGACCGCCTCACCACAGCTACTCGACGTTAGCACGTGCCCTCGATGAAGAACTCGGCCGCACGGAGGAAAAGCCATCGGTCCACCGCCACCCGGCCGTAGCCGCGAGCTGCACGGCGAGCTAAGCCCCCCAACAGGGTTGATGGACCACCCTCAACGTGCCTGAAGCAAGAACCAGGCGCTAGCTCCACGGGAACCTCGGCGTCGAGCTCGTTTTTCTCTCCCAGCACCTTGTGAAGCCGCTGTGACAAGAAATCGTCGCCCGATCGCCACAGAGCTTCTCCCACCGAGCTCGAAAAGCAAAAAGGTTTGCCTAGACCACTTATTTTTTCACCGCAACACCGACAGCTTGTTACGATCTGTGCTCGCCAGAATTTTGCTTTTGCCACCGACATGCAATAATACCAGCATGGAGAAACT
Source organism: Neostapfia colusana (assembly GCA_030760725.1). Lineage (NCBI taxonomy): Eukaryota > Viridiplantae > Streptophyta > Magnoliopsida > Poales > Poaceae > Neostapfia > Neostapfia colusana. Next base: position 41,865,810 of record JASWHV010000013.1, on the reverse strand, counting down.
CGGCAAATTCATCTCACACGTTGTACCACTCAACACATAACCTAGCAATCTACTTCTAGACGTCCGTGCGAGCCCAAAGGATCAAAAATCACTGAGAACTGTCGAGCAGAGCCACTGTTCTTCGAATTTTCCGAACTTCGCCGGATTTTGATCTAGCCCAACGGTGAGGTCGTACTTCCGGCAAGTTTCCTCTAGATCAGCACGTAGTTCAGTGTTCTCCTCGGTGCAGTGGTGCTGTATGAGCAAATGGCACAGCTTTTGGTGCATCACAGCGCCCTAGCGACGTCGCCGGACATGCCGCAGCCACGGTCGCCGTCGCGCGTAGGTTTCCGGCCATCCTCGGTCCGAGGGAAGGGTGGCAACCACCTCCCCACATGAAACTACGTAGAGGCAGCAAAATTTAGCGAGTTCGGAGCACCGGAAACCCCTCCCGGTGAGCTCTCCGGTGAGCTCGGTGGCAGGCCGGCGCGGGATGCGAGAGGTAGAAGAAGACGGCTGGCCCATGTGTCAGCGTCTGTTTTGGGAAAGTTTGATTTTCTGTGGCACCGGATCCCACTGTGGCTGTGTGAGGGGATCTCTGTAGCCCTATGTGTCAGCGACTCTGGTGGCGCCACTTCACCCCCGGACCTGCTGTCAGAATTTTAAACTTTTCCCGTTTTAATTCGAATGCCAGATTTGATTCAATGTTTATAACCTCATAACTTTTGCTAGGAAGCTCCAAATGTAGTGATTCAAATTGGGTTGGATTCAGGTTGAAACACTCTATCCAAATATGCAACTTAATTTGTATGAAAGTCATTATTTAACTCTGCAAAATTCTTTAAAACTTGTCAGCAAAAGAATTTTAGAGGGGGTTTGGTTCATCCAAAAATCCTCAAATTTTACCAGAATATAATTTATGATGTTAGTGAACTCCTGTAAAATTTTTAGCTCATTGGGAGTTGATTTGATTAACAGAATTCAGAGTTCAAGTTTCTGTGTTCAAATGAATACAGAAACATTTTCAGAAAAGTTCCAAAACTTGGAAATTCAGTTCTGGGCAATTCTTAGCTCCAAAAATCCTAGGAAAACTCATGCATGCTCCCTGAGCTACGTTTGAAATTGTGGATCACTATGATTTGCATGAAAGTGCAAATTTATTCTGAACTGATTCCTTTTTGCCTAAATGCTTAGGGAATTGTTCTGAGTGAACTACTCATTGAAAAATTCTGAATTTCGGTCCAGATGACTTTCTTGTGACAAGGAACTCACATGAAAATTTTCAGATCCATTGGAGCTTTGGATCATCACTGTCCTGTTTACCCTCTTAGATGAGTAACACACAAGTGATGAAATGCACTTATCACTTGATCATGTTGCTTAACCAAAACCCAAACCACTAGCACCAGTGTCATTTTAAATTCTTAAACAGAGTTCCAGTTTTAAACTTGTCATTAGAACTTGTTAGCAAAACCTTTACAATTAAATACTTATGCATATTCATAACGTGTAGCATCTACGTGAAAATTTTAAAGCAATCGAAGTGGAGATCAATGAGGGATGAAAGCGAGTGATCAAGCCTCAAGTGGTTTTCACTAACTGAATATATACTCAGTCACCTGCAAAACCAAGGTAAGCTCCGGTTTGCATTTAAGTTGTTTATAAAGTTTTTACTTTGTTCACTACTATGTTTAGAGTTTGTATGTGCATTAGGTCAAGTATGATTTATACTCCAAATGCATGACCAAATGAACCCTGGAGTCAAGGGTAGAAAAGTGTCACCGCTGTAGAATATTGCCATGCTAAATAGCTAATGACATCCGGTAGAAGTCGAGTAGTTGGAATCTACTCGCGAGCTATAGTTCGGGATCACACGGGTGTGGTTGAAAGAGACAAACTAAAGTTTATGTTTCCAAAGATGAGACCGGGTAGGAGGGTTAGGAAGCGACAAGATGAGGTCTTGGTCGAGTAGCTCTGCCTGTGTCGGATAAGGACCGATGTGTGTGCGACACCCATGAGCAAGTATTGAGTTGTGTACTGGATGCTTACTGCTATATGGGACCTAGGAAACCGATGTACCAGGTTAACTGGATTGTAGAGGCATACCACATCTTCTCGTTAGACCTCTGAGCTCGAGACGGCATGGCCGGTTCTACAGTCGGGTGGCCAGCGAAAGGTTGCCACATACGACGTAATGAAGGACACCAGATTTGGGTCTTCAAAGCCGGGCGTATGTATCGAGTTATACGGGCATAGTTTGAATCGAATCACCATCCCTCACGGATATGAGTACCGCTTGCTCACTGTGTTGTGACGTAGTAAGCAAGTTGTGTGAGAAACGTTTGCAAGTTTTAATTGCTGCTATGATAATTGGAATTGCATGAAAACCCTGCATGAAGTATTGATAGAGCAAATTAAAGTTAATTTCCATCTTTGGACAAGTAACATTGGAATGAAGTGTTTCTTGTTTGATTGTGGATTTCCAATGTTGCTCGGCGCAAGGTCACGACTATGATGGCTATAATCTGAAAGTTATGGATGAACGTGTAGGCGAGTCTTTATGCAACTTATATGTTTATGTCTTAAGTTACATTCATGTAGAGCTGCATGCTTTAGGATAGACGGTTAAGTCTTGCTGAGCCTTTGTGCTCACTCTTGCTATATGAGTGGTTTTGCAGGTTAATATCGACGCTTATAAAGAAGGTTGTCCGGTGAGACTCAGAGACTTCCGAGTCATGTAACACATGGAGAACCTAATCGCTGCAATGTCTTCGTGTTGCTAGCGAATGGAGCCCAGGTTGGAACTCTTCTCAAGTGCTCATTAGTTATTCGACATGAGTTGATGGTAGTCTTCCGCTGTAGATATTTGATGTAAATTATTTACAAATAACACACTTTTGATTTATGTAATACAGTTTTCCTTATATGTGTGCTGTTGGGTGTCGTATAACACGGCACGGCCCCGTGACACAGGTCGGGTCCCCCTCAGCATGGTATCAGAGCTGCATTGGTAATAGCGCACAGAATAAGGATTGTATTACGAAAAAAAACATAGGATACGGTGAGGAAACGGTATTAGGCCCACATAAGGACTACTATATTAGCCTAATATGAAGGTGGCAACCTAACTTATGTGCTATGTCGGAAAATCGTGCATCTCGGGACTTCATATGTCTTGGGGGTGCACGTAAGAGCTGTCCACCAGTGCGTACAAGCTGAAGGGTGGAGCCTCACGGGTGGCAGGTAACCCGGCCAGATTTTGTATCCTCTACGACTCTTCATGTCGTTTGGGGTAATAGCGCACGGAATAAGGAACGTATTTCGACAAAAACTTAGGATACGGTGAGGAAACGGTATTAGGCCCACATAAGGACTACTATATTAGCCTAATATGAAGGTGGCAACCTAACTTATGTGCTATGTCAGAAAATCGTGCATCTTGGGACTTCATATGTATTGGGGGTGCACGTAAGAGCTGTCTACCAGTGCGTACAAGCTGAAGGGTGGAACCTCACGGGTGGCAGGTAACCCGGCCAGCTTTTGTATCCTCTACGACTCTTCATGTCGTTTGGGGTATTCAAGCAACGCCCTTCCCTGGCGTAATACGGGAAAGTATGGGAGAACCCGTCACATGGTTAGTAACGTGAACACGTAGCTCAAGGCGTGTTTGGCTTAAGAACACCTGTGCGGTGATGACGGACGGGTGTATGAACTGTATTGGGACTGGGTTCGGTGTGCAGCCGAACCTGATGATTGTGTTTCATTTGTGCAGGTTTAACCATGAAACCGTAGTACGAGTAGAACATGTTTGCAAGTGACTATCTTAGTGCCACCAATAATACGGATATGCCGGTATAATCCGGTTAGGATTTTCTTTTGGTGAGGCTACGTAGTACCGACATGATTCTTACGGTGCATCGACACCGTACTACACTTAATAATCTCTTCCCTAAGAGTAAAAATTGAAGTTTCAAACAAATATTAGTTACTGAACTCTTATTTTGAGCTAAGATTCAAATGAGAGGATGACTAGGCTTCAAAGATTTAAAAAACAGAGTGCTCTGTTTCTGGCAGAAATTTGTGCTGCACTTTGACAGAGCATAACTCTGAGTAGCTTTACCCAATTAAGGTGTATGATACAGTTATGGAAATATTTTCAAGTGCTCTACAACTTCTTTGTAGACCTCCAGAGCAAAATCACATGGTGAATTGGTGAAAAGTCCAGTTGAAGGCAAACTGTTCAGAACCAGGACAGCAGAGAAACATCTCTGCACCTTTCTGTTTTTAAGCCATAACTTCCTGTAAAAAAATCCCTAATGAGCCTATGATACACCGTTTAAAAGGTTATGAAATGTGCAAAACTTTTGTAGTTCAAAGCTTGCTCAGATTCATAATGTATTTTTATATACAACTGTGATAAAGATAGCAACATACAAAGGAGATGCTGGCAAATTTTATCAAGGAATTCTGTCAAATTTGGAAAATCATAACGTTTGATCCAGAGATGATCTGAAGGCATATGAATAAGCATTGGAAAGATACAGAATTTTACTAAAATTTTGGTATGGAACTCAAGTAAAGAATCTGTAGTTAACTTGAGTAGATTTTGGAGTTTGTGTGAACTGGTCAAGGTAGTCCAGCTGATTAGTTTAGCGTACTTAAGATTTGTCTAAACATGAATGTGGTTATGCTTTCATAAAGTTCATGACATGTTCATGGTTTACTTATCTTTACTTACTTTTGGGATCGAATTTTGATTGACTCAAAATTTGTTTCGTGCTGTATGGTACGGACACATTCTCAAATGGAGCTTGGAGGCTCGAGTAGAGGTGGGGATGACTCGACTTCATCGCAAGATCCATCGCCAACCGGATTGGTGGAAATTATGGTGAAGATGAATGAAACTCTCCAATCTCTAGTTCAGCAAGGAATAAATAGAGAAGCTCAACATCACATGCCAACCCCGAGCACTTATCTGGATTTCTTGGCGACACAACCTCCGGTATTCTCCGAAGCGGCCGACCTTTGTGAAGCAAATCACTGGTTACGTGTCATTGAGTCCAAGTTTGGGTTGATTCAATGTGATGACTTCTTGAAAACTCTATTTGCCGCTCAGCAGCTTCACAGCTTTGCTGGAGCCTGGTAGGCAGAATACCTTGCTATCCAACCAGAAGGACATCGTGTCACGTGGACGGAGTTCCAGGATGCATTTCGTGCTCGTTTCGTTCCTGCAGGCATAATGCAAACAAGTCTTGATGAATTCTGGAATCTAAAACAAGGGGAAATGAGTGTTATTGAGTATGCGAAGGAATTTAATCCCCTAGCTCAATATGTTCCTAATTATGTGAAATCACCAGCCATGAAGGGTTATCATTTTTACCGAGGGCTGACTGCTAGGCTGCGATGTGAGTTGGCTCAAGTTAGCAAGAAGAATTTTGATGAGTTTGTTAGCTGTGCTATCACTCAGGAATATTATTCTGATCTATACCTTAATCAAAAGAGGGAGAGGGACTCATCACAGGATGAATGCAATCATCTACCTTAGAAGTATTGGTGGGTAATCCGTTCACCTTCCTGTCGAGAGGTTCCACAAAAGGTGCAGTCATTCTTGCAGTGTGACGACTCTTATACTCCACAGAGGTTTTATTTACCTCCACCACAGCAACAACTTATTTCTCGTGCACCCCAGTACCAACAAGATTCACCGGAATATTATTCCCCTCGAGGTATTGAAGATGATCAAGGTGATTTCACAGCTGAACCGCGTGGTATCCCACTTCAAATTGACAATGAAATCAACGTCAATGAAGCAACTGAACCGAGCAGCAACGTGATGTCTGCGAGTCCAGTTCTAAATAATGATCTTGGACAGCAAAGAAAAGCTATGTCCAAAGTGGGAACTGTTAACTATGTGTCAGTCGATGATCTGCCCAAGGGAGGACCAGTTCCCGCGGGCAGGTTCACCTTAAATGACAAGCCGGTTGTCATTCTATTCGACTCTGGCGCAACACATAATTTCATTAGCAAGGCGACGGTGATACGGGATCAGATTTCCACCATAATCACAAAAGGTTCTTATCTTATTCATTCGCCAGGTGTAGACATATCGACTAATGAAGTCATTTCTAAAGCACCACTTTGTTTGGGAGGAAAAGTTTATCCTACCACCCTCCTTATTCTTAAAGATCAAGGAATCAATGCCATATTGGGAATATCATGGTTAACTTTGCATAGGGCTGTTCTGGACATCGAGAACCGGAGTGTTCATTTGGACTCTCCACTTCACGGGCGTCATACGTTGTATCTCAGCAAAGCTGTTTCCAAAGTCCCGTAAGAATGTAATGCCAAAGATTGCAAGTTAGAAGACATTACGGTAGTCCGTGAATATCCGGACGTGTTTCCCAAAGATCTTCCAGGCTTACCACTTGAGCGCGAGGTTGAATTCAAACTAGAATTGATATCGGGAACCACGCCGATATCTCGGAGACCATAAAAAATGGCTCCGAATGAATTAGCTGAACTGAAGGAGCAACTCAAAGATCTGATGGACAAGGGGTTTATTCATCCAAGTTCATCACCATGGGGTTGCTCGGCTTTATTTGTGAAGAAGAAGGATGAGACGCTGAGGCTATGCGTCGATTATCATCCGTTAAATGCTGTGACGATAAAGAAGAAGTATCCAGTACCAAGAATTGATATTCTCTTCGACCAACTAGTGGGTGCTAAACCTAGATGGACTTATGGTTGGGATATCATCAAATCAAGATTAGAGCGGAGGATATCCTGAAAACGGCCTTCTCAACAAGATATGGACTCTATGAGTATCTTGTCATGTCATTTGGGTTGACCAATGCTCCCGCTCACTTTATGTATCTTATGAACTTGGTGTTCATGCCAGAGTTGGATCAGTTCATCGTGGTATTCATCGATGATATCTTGGTCTATTCCAAATCAGAGGAGGAACACACTAAACATTTGCATATTGTGCTCCAACGATTGAGAGATCACTAGCTCTATGCAAAGTTTAGTAAATGTGAATTCTGGATCAACGAAGTGCCGTTTCTTGGACATATTATTTAAGCGCAAGGCATCGCTATTGATCCAAGCAAGATTGAACAAGTGCTGCAATGGAAGTCTCCAACATCAGTCCATGAAGTTCGTAGCTTCTTAGGTTTGGCGGGATATTACCGGAGGTTCATCCCGGGCTTCTCAAAGATCTCTAAACCTACGATGGAGCTACTGAAAAAGGGCATCAGATATGATTGGAGCAAGCCATGTGAGGAAGCTTTTCAAGCATTGGTGAAACACATTACAACAGCCCCAGTTCTAGCTCAACCAGATGCAACCAAGCCTTTTGATGTTTATTGTGATGCGTCCAGCATCGGACTTGGTTGTGTACTCATGCAAGGAGGACGCGTGGTCGCATATGGATCACGGCAATTACGGAATCATGAACAACATTATCCAACTCATGATCTCAAGCTTGCTGCCGTGGTGCTAGCTTTGATGATGTGGAGACATTACCTATTTGGAAATCTGGTTCATCTCTACACCGACCACAAAAGCTTGAAGTACATATTCACTCAAAAAGAGCTGAATATGCGACAACGGCGATGGTTGGAGCTGATCAAGGACTATGAGATTGAAATTCATTATCATCCTGGAAAGGCAAATGTGGTTGCCGATGCACTCAGCCGGAAATCTCATATTCATAATCTGACCATTACGCCGATAGAAGAGGAAGAACCGATTCTCTACTTGGTTCCATATGGAGCTCTACATAATCTAGCTCTCATACCCACATTAAAAGAGGAGGTTACGAAAGCTCAAAAGCGAGACAAGGGCATGTCTCATATTAAAAGGAGGTTGAAGAACGGGGAAATGAAATGTTTCCGGTTAGATGATGGATATACCTTATGGTTTAAGGACCGGATAGTCGTACCCCGTGATATGAGGGTGCGGAAGAAAATTTTGGATGAAGCTCATTTGTCCAAATTTTCCATTCATCCGGGCAGCAATAAAATGTACCAAGACCTCCGGAAGAAGTTTTGGTGGACACGTATGAAACGTGAAGTTGCAAAGTACGTTTCAGAATGTGATACATGTCGTAGAGTTAAGACTGACCATGTGAACAAGTCGGGCCTGCTGAACCACTGCAAATACCGGCAGGAAGTGGGAAGACTTAAGTGTGGATTTCATCGTCGGGTTGCCGGTGACCTCCCACCACCATGATTCGATTTGAGTAATCGTTGACCGGTTAACCAAATCAGCACGCTTTATCCCTGTGCATACCAGATACACCGCCAAGCACTATGCGGAGTTGTACATAGCACGGACCTTGTGCTTACATGGAGTTCCCCGTACCATTGTGTCCGACAGAGGGTCGCTGTCAGTAGCCCGTTTCTGGGAGCAGCTACACGCATCCTTGGGAACCAAAATGATTCAAAGCTCCGCGTATCACCCTCAAACCGACAGGCAAACTGAGAGGGTAAATCAAATACTTAAAGATATGCTAAGAGCGTGTGTCATCCACCACGGTAAGAGCTGGGATAATCACTTACCATTGGTGGAGTTCTCGTACAACAACGGTTATCAAACGAGCATAAAAATGGCACCTTATGAAGCTCTCTACGGCCGAAAGTGCCGCACACCCTTGAACTGGTGTGAATCTGGCGAGAGAGTTATTTACGGGTTTGAACTCGTAAATGAAGCAGAAGAGTGGGTAGGGCTTATTCAAGCAAATCTTAAAGCCGCTCAGTCCAGATAAAAGAGCTATGCGGATAAGAGACATCATCCTCTGGAATTTCAAGTTGGAGACCACATATATCTCCGCGTATCTCCTATGAAGGGAATTCGCCGATTCGAAGTGAAAGGGAAATTAGCTCCGCATTTTATCGGTCCCTTCATTGTCATCGAAAGATGTGGACCCGTGGCCAACCGTATTAAGTTACCGGCAGCCTTAGACGGAGTTCATAACGTCTTCCACATATCTCAGTTGCGGAATTGTTTGAAAGTTCCAACGGAGATTCTCACGGGAGGCATAGCAGATTTGAAGCCGGACCTCACTTATGTTGAGCATCCCACCCAGATAATTGATGAGAAGACTTGCGAGACAAGAAACCGGACGCTGCAATTTTTCAAGGTTCTATGGGAAAATCACACGTCCGACTAAGCTACATGGGAAAGCGAGGAGTATTTACAACTCAATCATCCGGAGCTATTAGAGGCTTATGTCCACTAGGCGTCCTCCCCACATTGTTCTTAATTTTGAATCTTGGGACGAGATTCTTTTTAAGGGGGGAGGAATGTAAAAGTCACAAAAACATGTAAAAGGAAAACTTGAGTTGTGAATAAAGTTGAGTTCAAATTCAAGAAATGGGACATGCAAAAACTTTCCTAAACATGTAAAGGTTGTCATGAGCAAGCACATGAATTAAAGTCCACTTTAAATTCAAATGATCATTTAAATGAAAAGGTGGTCATCTTTAAATGAAGGATGCAAACTGTGGTTGTAAACCTCCCTGTTGCAGCTGCCAATTTGAAAGTTTGAATCCGTATTTGTATTCCTCATGTCCAAAGTATGAGGAAGGCAAATGTTGAGAAAATTTGGAGGTATTTTGATATGTATATCAAATAGGCTTTTGAATTTCTTCAGAATTTGAATTCCAATTTGAAACTGAAGTACATCTTGTCAAATTCCAAATTGGATTCCAAATTGTAGCTCCTCATAACTGAAGTTTGCAATGTGCCAAATTGGAGATATTGTGAGAGAGGAAAGCAGTGGGACCCACTTGTCATTGAGAGGGGAAGACTTACAACCGAAGGAATTCTTCTTTCCTCTGTTCCCACTCGAACCAGCCGGCTGCTAAACAGAGCGCGCCACCGAGGCGATGCTGCCGCCACCTCCCGAGCAAAACTCAGTCTGTTTCTCTGCCCTTATTGGCTCCAACCGGGTGCCCCTCACTCACAGACCGCCTCACCACAGCTACTCGACGTTACCGCGTGCCCTCGATGAAGAACTCGGCCGCCTGGAGGAAAAGCCGTCGGTCCACTGCAGCAAAATTTAGCGAGTTTGGAGCACCGGAAACCCCTCTCGGAGAGCTCTCCAGCGAGCTCGGCGGCGGGCCGGCGCGGGATGCGAGAGGTAGAAGAAGTCGGGGGCTGGCCCACATGTCAGTATCTGTTTCAGGAAATTTATTTTCTGTGGCACCGGATCCCACCATGGCTGTGCGAGGAGATCTCTGTAGCCCTCTGTGTCAGCGACTCTGGTGGCCCCACGTCACCACTGGACCCGCTGTCAGACTTTTAAACTTTTCCCGGTTTAATTCAAATGCCAGATTTGATTGAAATTTTAGAACCTCATAACTTTTGCTAGGAAGCTCCAAATTTAGTGATTCAAATTGGGTTGGATTCAGGTTGAAAAACTCTATCGAAATATGCAACCCAATTTGTATGAAATGTGGCGGACCGAAATCCGCTCATCCAGGATCGCAGAGGGTGGTGCCGCGCGGTGCGACACCCGACAGCACACGTCATAAGAACACATTATATTACAAGGGGAAACAAACTGAATGTAGAAAGTAGTACACTTCTCAGTTACAAACTAGGGTCTTTATTACACAGCGGAAGTTTCTTTTGTACAACTCACGCCCGCCTATCTAGCAAAAGTCGGTTGCCCAGCCCTAGGGCAACCCACACTAGCTGCACGTCTCAGCTCAGCGCGGCGTGTACGGCTCCCACTCAGCCGTGGTCCCCGACGGAGGGTAACCCTCGCCGGTGGACTCGTACTCCGAGTCCGTGGGTGGCTCCTCACCTGAAAAACACTTAAGCAGCAACCGTGAGCACGAAGGCTCAGCAAGGCTTAACCGACTCACCTAAGCATGAAACTCTACATGAGGGGTACAATGGACATAGGATAGTATCATTTTAGCAAAGGACACGCCTACAAGTTCACCCTTAGTTCATCTTTTAGCAACAAGTTAACAGTTCATGAAATCTGAAATTTAGTAAGAAGTATTTGGTGGCACACATGTAGCAATACAATTATATCAACCAACAATATTGAATCAACATGTTTCATCCATTAATCTACGTCACGACTCAGTGACCAAGTGGTACTCTTCACCGCGAGGGACAGCGAATCGACTCGATATACACCTGCAGGGAAACCCAAAGAGCACGTCACGTATGCCCACCCGCGGAGCTGCACAGCACACTCACTCGATGTCGTACGGGACAACCTTTCACCCAACAGCCCAAACGTCGAACCGGTCGCACCGAAACGAGCAGGAGGTTCCCCACACGGAGCATCTCTCTATGCCCGTTGGCAGATTTCCACCTTGCTGCCCTCAGCCTACACCTATAAATCGATGCGTTATGCCTCGATGCCCAGAGGTTTAGGCTACATCGGTTTATCGGGGCCCATATATCCGATATGCCTTCGGTACGTTCAAACTTGATCAGCGTGGGCCGCACACGGCTCGGTCCTCAATCGACACGGACAGGGCTGCACACACAAGACTCCCTCTTGCTGCGCCCTAGCCCCTGTCCAGTCTCATTTTCATTACTAATGTGATCTCATATCACTCAACCAAACCCGTGCGTCCCAAGCCTATCTCGCGAGTAGATTCCAACTACTCGACTTATACCGAAACCCTATGAATCTTTAAGCATAGACTATCTACTGGAGGTCTTAGACACTACCCTCACTCTTTAAGGAGCCTTTGGTTATGCAAGTGGGATTTCATTCATCCTATACCTAATGCACATACATACTTCATATGACACATGTAAACAAAGGAAAAACTTATAAAAAGGTTAATGCAAACCGGGGCTTGCCTTGTTGCTGCTGGTCAGGAGTTAGTTCTTCGTCCGGAAGAAGGAAGTCCTGCACTTCTGGAGTCTCTTCTTCAATGGCTACACGTTGAATATAATACTACATGTAAATTTTAATGCAATGTGTAAACTTGAATACTTATTTACTACTAACTCTAGCTAGCCCTCCCCTTTGGTTCTGAAATTTTTATTGTGGCTTGGCAGGGTCCTAACCAGAGTCTTGACCAATTTTCATTTGAAACAGAGTTCATTTGCACCTTGTACAAATAAAAGCCTCTTTGGTCAATAATTGAGCCTCTAAGTAATTCCAGGGTTTTTCATGGCTCCCACCATTACTTTCTGGAAACTAGAATTTAGGATGGTTCTAATGGAGTTGGTTTCATGTCATTTGAAGAATTCTACAGAAAGTTATGCCATAATTAAGATTGGAGAAAATCTGAAAAATGTTTCTGTACATTTTTCTATTGTCCCTGGGCAGTTCCCTTAATCACCCAATTAGGGTAACTAATGAACTTGGATGAGTCTGAAAATTTTACTGGGATTCAGGGATTTTCCAATGAACCTTTCAGTCAAATTTCCAGAATTTTTCATAAAGTAGTTCTCCAGATAAAATTCCCAACAGTTTAAACTTTAGGGATTTAATTCTGGAAAACTATTCACTTTCATGAGCTGAATTTGGTATTAATGTAAAGTGCTCAGAGAGCTGAATCCAACCAAATTTGGTTCACCCGATTTGGAGCTCTCTAACCAAAGTTATGAGGATTTGAAGTTGGGAAGAACTATGAAAATCGGGGGAAAAGTTTAAACTCTCGGTGCTCGCGGGGACACGTGTCGAGCGCGGAGGTGTCCGGCACACCGGGGATACCACACGTGTCGAGCGCGGAGGTGTCCGGCACACCGGAGCTGACAGGGTATTTGCGCGCCAGCACAGCCGATCCCTGGCCACACCCGATCCCGATTTAAATTCTCCAGCCGCTGATACGTGGGTCAGCCGGCTTCGTCTTCCTCCCGCCGTTCTCTCGCGCCCGCACCGCCGACCTCGCCGGAGCAGACTCGAGGCTCGCCGGCTTGCCGCTGCCGGACCTCACATGGTCTGAAACTCGCCGCCAGGGGGTTGTCAACGTCGAGGAACACGTCGGGGGTGACAGGTCGGGCTGGGGGTGACCGGAAGTAGCTCGGCGACGTGCCGCGGCCTCGGTTGAGGTTCGACACCGTCGACCGTGGTTTCTAAACCCGCCAACACCTCGAACAAACGGCCCTATAGCATCAGTGTACCTCTAGGAAGCTCGACAAGGTGTCAAAAGGGTTCAGGGATGGCGGCAAGTCGGTCGGCACCGTGTGGCCGATCGTGCCCGCCATGACCGCCCTCGATCGAGCTCGAAATTCGTCACTCCTAGACAGTTTCACGCTACGGATGCAGTAAAGAACTTGATCGCCGGCTAGTCCAGCGTCTATGTGCAAGATTTGATGACCTCTGGAAGATCATAGAGCGAGAATTTAAAGAAACCGTACCGGAAGCTCGGTTTACGGTCGCCGGAGCAAAAACTGGAAATTCTCTGCGGATTCTTCACGGTTGGCTTCCAAACTTGGAGGAGAGCAGCACGGTGGTCGCGCGGTCCTGTTGCCTCTCTCGCTGGACCGTGAAAACGCCTGTGGAACGATGCCTACGGCGCCTGACTCTCGGCTGAGGCTAGGTCGCCGCGGTGGCGATCGTCTACGGCAAAGGAGGTCGGAGCTCGGGGTTTCTGGCTTTGGGGAGGTGGAGTGCGAGCTCAGGTGGCTGTCTAGCAGCTCAGAGACGAAGGAGGAGATGGTTTTGCTGGTTTTCCCGATTGAGCAGAGAGCTGTGGCGAGGAACAATGCCGCTGCTCGGGTTTGCTCGCGAGAAGATAAAGCCGGCCGACTCCTGCTCGGCTGAGGCGGTGCCTGTCGTGTGGGGGCGCGAGCCAGCCGCCCTGGGCGCCAGCGCGCGGAGAGGGAAGCAGCTGGTGGCACCGGTAGCTGCTCGGTGGCACAGCCGACAGCTGCTCGGTGGAATTTCCCACCGAGACTCTGACTTTGGGTGCAAGTTTCTCCTTCTTCCTTCTATGACATGTGGGTCCCACCCGGGGTTTTAACCTCTGAAATTTACTCATAATCACTGTTGTGAACATTGAGCCCCATAATACCCTGGTGATTCAAATTATTCACCCCTGAGCCATTTGAATTGAATAGAATTCAAATTGGGTTCGGTTTGAGTGAATTTCAGCACAAGTTCAGTTTTGAATTCAAATAAAGTTTGAATTCGTCCCACTTAGCTCATGTCAAGATCAACTCCGAATGTAGTGAAAATTGGTGTGGTGTGGTGATGAATACTTGAAATGTGTGCCAAAACTGAGGCCCTTACATTCCTCCCCCCCTTAAAAGAATCTCGTCCCGAGATTACAGAAGAAGAGATAGCGATGTAGTAGGGACTTACTCGTGTTGAGAAGCCACGAACTCCGGGTAATTTGAGCGAAGGAATTCCTCGCTCTCCCACGTCGCTTCTTCCACGGTGTGGTTATTCCAGAGGATCTTGTAGAACCACAACGTTCTGCTACGCGTGGTTCGGGCTTTCTCATCAAGGATTTCCACCGGAAACTCATCATATGTTAAATCCGGTTTCAGCTCGCTGATGTCTTCGGTAGGAACAGCAGCTGTATGCTTCAAACATTTTCGCAGTTGTGAAACATGGAAAATATCATGGACACCAGCCAGGGAGGCTGGTTGCTCCAATCTATACGCTGCTGGTCCACACTTCTCGGTGACAGCGTAGGGTCCAATAAAACGTGGAGCGAGCTTCCCCTTCACACTGAACCGGTGCACACCTTTCATCGGAGACACGCGTAGGTACACGTGTTCCCCAACGTCAAAGTGCAACGGCCTACGCCTCTTATCAGCGTAGCTCTTCTGCCGGGATTGAGCGGCTTTTAAATTGGCTTGAATTGTCCGAACGCGCGCTTCGGCGTCGTTCACCACATCAACCCCGAATGTGACCCTTTCACCGGACTCGCACAAATTTAATGGGGTGCGGCACTTGCGACCGTAGAGAGCTTCGTAGGGTGCCATCTTGATACTCGCCTGATAGCCGTTGTTGTACGAGGATTCCGCCAATGGTAGGTGACTATCCCAGTTCCTACCATGGTGGATGGCACATGCTCTCAACATGTCCTCCAGAACTTGATTCACCCTCTCTGTCTGGCCATCTGTCTGAGGGTGGTAGGCGGAGCTCCTAATCAGTTTAGTGCCCAAAGCAGCGTGCAACTGCTCCCAAAAGCGAGACACAAACAATGCACCTCGGTCTGAGACTATGGTCTTGGGTACACCATGCAGGCATAGAATCCTGGCAATGTATAACTCCGCGTATCGGTTGGCATGGAAATGTGTATGCACGGGAATGAAGTGAGCCGTCTTGGTTAGCCGATCAACGATTACCCATATGGAATCATGATTGTTGGACGTTAGGGTTAATCCCACAATGAAATCCATGCTCACATCTTCCCATTTCCATGCCGGGATCTTCAGGGGTTGCAGCAGCCCTGATTTCTTCATGTGATCAGCTTTCACTCGTCGGCACGTATCGCACTCGGATACATACTTAGCTACCTCCCGCTTCATCCGTGTCCACCAAAATTTCTTTTTCAAATCTTGGTACATTTTGTTGCTGCCCGGATGAATGGAGTACTTGGACAGGTGAGCTTCATCGAGGACCTTCTTTCTCAACTCCATATCCCGGGGTACGACTATGCGGTCATTAAACCACAGCGTCCCCTCATCATCTTTCCGGAAACATTTGATCTCTCCATTGTCTATCCGTCTCCGGAGATGTGCCATGCCTTTATCATCTTTCTGAGCTGCAATGATGTCCTCCCTAATAGTAGGGATGAGGGCAAGGTTGTACAGCGATCCATAATGACCCAAGTATAAACTTGGCTCCTCCTCCTCCACCGGTGTAATGTTGAGGTGATGGACATGCGATTTCCGACTCAGCGCGTCGGCAACCACATTCGCCTTGCCGGGGTGGTAGTGAATCTCAATTTCATAGTCCTTGATTAATTCTAACCACCTCCATTGCCTCATGTTCAGCTCCTTCTGGGTGAAAATGTATTTCAAGCTCTTGTGGTCGGTGTAGAGATGCACCAAGTTCCCCAGGAGATAGTGCCTCCACATTTTCAGCGCCAAAACCACGGCAGCAAGCTCAAGGTCATGAGTGGGATAGTGCTGCTCATGGTTCCGAAGTTGGCGTGAGCCATATGCGACCACACGTCCTTCCTGCATCAACACGCAGCCAAGCCCAATACCGGACGCGTCACAATACACGTCGAAGGGCTTTGTTGTATCCGGCTGAGCTAACACCGGGGCTGTTGTGAGATGCTTCACCAATGTTTGGAATGCTCCTTCACACTCCGTGTTCCAAACATATTTCGTCCCTTTCTTCAGCAACTCTGTCATCGGCTTAGCAAGCTTGGAGAAGCTTGGAATGAATCTCTGGTAGTATCCCGCTAACCCGAGGAAGCTTCTGACTTCATCGACTGAAGTGGGAGCTTTCCATTTCAGCACTTGCTCTATTTTGCTTGGGTCAACCGTAATGCCTTCAGCTGAGATGATGTCCCAAGAATGGCACTTGGCTGATCCAGAATTCGCATTTACTGAACTTGGCGTAGAGTTTATGGTCTCGCAATCGTTGAAGAACGATCCGCAAGTGTTCGGCATGTTCGGCTTCCGTCTTGGAGTAAACCAAGATATCGTCGATGAACACTACCACGAACTTGTCCAGCTCCGGCATGAACACCGAGTTCATGAGATACATGAAATGGGCTGGAGCATTTGTGAGACCAAATGACATGACGAGATATTCATATAGTCCATATCTCGTCGAGAATGCCGTCTTCGGAATATCCTCTGCCCGGATTTTTATCTGGTGATATCCAGAGCGAAGGTCCATCTTGGAGAACACACTGGCACCCACAAGTTGATCAAACAATATGTCGATGCGGGGCAGTGGGTACTTATTCTTTATGGTGACGGCGTTGAGCGGCCGGTAATCCACACACAGCCTCAGGGTCTCATCCTTCTTCTTCACGAATAGCGCCGAGCATCCCCAAGGCGAGGAACTCGGCCTAATGAAACCCTTGCTTAACAGGTCATTGAGCTGTTCTTTCAGTTCAGCCAGCACTTTTGGAGCCATTTTGTATGGTCTCCGTGATATGGGTGTAGTCCCAGGTGCGAGCTCGATCTTGAACTCGACATCCCGCTCAGGTGGCATGCCCGGAAGATCATCCGGGAACACGTCGGGATACTCCCGGACTACGGGAATGTCTTCTAACTTGAGAGCTTCAGTATTGTTGATCACTGAAACTTCCCGGACTGGATTATCTAATAGGAGGGACTGCGGACGGTGTAATGGAGAGTTGAGGTGAACCGTCCGTGATAGTGTTTCCAGGACAGCGCCATGGTAGCTTAGCCATGACATTCCCAAGATTGCATCAATCGTCTGTCCCCCTAAGATAATCATAGTGGTGGGATATATCTTCCCACCTAAGCACAGTGGTGCTTTTGGAACCATCATCGTTGCTGAAATCTTTCCTCCTGGTGAGCAGATCATATACGAACACTCGGTTGGAAAAACTTCCAGCTGATGCTTAGCCACATATGATGCACTAATGAAGTTGTGGGTTGCACCAGAATCAAAAAGTATGATGATGGCTTGATGGTTGAGAGTAAACGTACCCGCCAGCACGTTGTCTCCCTCTGGGGCGTCCTCATTGTCGAGGTTGCGGACGCCTCCAGTCCGCTGACCAACCTTCTTCACCGGAGATCGGCCTCGAGCACCGCCCTGGAGCTGGGCTTGCCCGCTGCTCTGCTGCCCCTGGGGACAGTCCTTCGCGAAGTGGCCCGCCTGGCCACACGTGAAGCAGGTAAAACGAGGCGGTCCCCCGCTGATCGGTGGACGGAATCCCGGGGCGCGTTGTGGCGGTGGAAACGCCCGGGGTACCGTCTGCTGCTGCTGTTGCTGTTGCGGTCTTGGTGGTGGCATCGGCGGACGGAACAGAGGTGACTGAAAGGGACGTCCCCCGAACCGTTGCGGTCGTGCCGGTGGTTGCCACTGCTGCCCGGATGGTGTCCGATACACCATACGGTACTTCTGGGGAGCGCCACTCCCACCGCTGGGTGGAACGCTGCGCTTCTGCTGCTCAGCTGCCAACTCCCGCTGAGCATCCTCTTGCATGATCGCGGCATTGACTAAGTCGTTGAATGTGCCGCGGTTCCACTGTACGAGATGGGTCTTCATTTCGGGGTTCAACCCCCGATAGAAGTTCTCCCTCTTCTTCTCCTCCGTGGAGATGTAGTCTGATGCATACTGTGCCAGATGGTTGAAGGCACGGGAGTAGTCGTGGGCACTCCTCCCGCCCTGCTTCAGTTCCAAGAATTCTTGGAACTTCCTCTTCATGATTCCGGGAGGAATATGATAGGCGCGGAACGCCTCCCGGAACTCTTGCCATTCCACGGCATGGCCAGCCGGACGTGAGGCGACATAGTTCACCCACCACGCACCAGCGGCACCGTGGAGCTGCTGTGCTGCGAACAGGGTCTTCTGTCGCTCCGTACATTGGAGCAGCCTGAACTTGAACTCGATAGTCCGCAGCCAGTTGTCCGCCTCCAGTGGTTCTTCGGCTTCGGTGAACACTGGAGGGTGCGTACTCATGAAATCCGAGTACGACACTTCACGGGGCTCACGAGGCCCTCGCTCTTGACGTCCCCCCGCCTGGGACGTATTCTGCACGATCGTGCGAAGCAGGTCGGTCTGCTCCTCACGACCTCCCACCAGTGCCGCTATCACATCCGCTAGAGTAAGCGGAGGCGGCGGCGGTGGCTGCTGCTGCGGGGTGCTGTCGTAGGCCGGTGGCTGGGAGTCATCGCCTCCCCCTTGGCTAGAGCCACCAACCTCGTGCGTGGTCCTAGTGCGAACCATCTGCAACCATACGACAATAACATCAGTCCCGCAACAGATTGCATGCAGTCCAATAACAATAGGCGTAACGACATAATGACAATAAAACATGCGATACATCTCGTAAGTAGATAATGTAGTAACTTTGCACAAGCTACACCATTATCAGACCAAATACAAACTAGTTACATCCAACTTGATGAACCTCCACTTTGGAAGCTCAAAATAACTAGGTTTGGTCACTACGAGACATTACTATCGCGTTGTCATCACGTATCCACCCGTAGGGTACAAGTACAACACCTTCTCCAAAGAGTTCAACTGTCATTCTTCTATCAGAATGACCAGTTTCTACCTATTCCAAATTTTGATCTGGTTCTGGGCATTTTCATGACTCAAGTTGAATACCAAAGTTAAAGTTAACTTCAGTATCTTTCCAACGAGTATTCAATTGCCCCCAGATCAGCTTTGGTTAAAAAGATATGCTAATTCAAAGTCAGCAGAATTTCTGGAAGAATTTTTTAACAGCACCTCCCTTGGAAGTAGCTGTTTTCAACCCTGGTTTCCACTGAAATCTGTGCTGAAATTTCAGAATCTTTGAATTGCAAAGATGTCACACATCTTCTACTCTTTCTAAGGATGTATTATATGACAATTTTAGATTTTTCTACTGGAAGTTATGTTTGAAAAACAGATCAGTTCAGAGGGTGTTTTACTCTGCCCTGGTTCTGGACAGTTTACATTCCTCTGGGATTTCAGCCATCTTAAGGCGAGTTTCAGCTCTGGAAGTCTACAACAAAGTTGTAGAGTATTTGAATACCTTTCCAGAACTATATAGCACCCCTATCTGGGCTAAAAGACCTGTGAGTTATGCCCTGTTGAAGACCAGCAAACTTGCTGTCCAAAACAGAGCACTCTGTTTTTCAGTCTTTTTGGAACTACACTTACCACTATCCCATTCTTATGCCTAACCAGGGTCCTAAATGTTGAACCTATAGATTTTAATTCCTTGTTATCATTATTTTCATGCATATGCCTACAATATCTCGATACTACGTTCCTCACAAAAGAAAATCCTAACCGGATCATACCGGCATATACGTCTTAAGTGTGGCACTAAACGGTCTCTCACACACGTTTTCTACACGGATACATGGTGCACTCAAAGGTTGTTCAATCCAGGCAGTTCCATATTTAAAAGTAAATACAAACACCCGTATCATTTCCATACGGCCGTCCTTGAGTTAGGTCACGTCTCAAGGTACATGATCGTGTTTCAACACCACACGACGGGGAACCCGAGTATGTCATGAATGGGTCGTCACGGTTGGGAATGTTATCAACCCAACAGATACCACCTACTGCCCTGCAGGGCACGCCGATGGCAAGCACTGCGTATGTCCTCCTGGGCTATTTCTAGACGAACACACTCTCGCGTTACTGACCACGCGATGTGGTCTCCACTTACTTGCCTAATGCATGCTAGGGATCAGCATTTCATATGAACTCAGGAACATGAAGAGTTCAAGAGGTTCATATTGACGTCTCACACCAAGCTGTGAGATCAATCCCTGAACCACGTTCCTCGTCAGGGAGAGCTAACCGAAATTGAACCGCTTTCGGTGGCGTTCCTTACCATACTTACCAGAGCGCAGGTGCGTCGTTACATAATTGAAATTCAGAATTATAACACATAAGTTAGTCTTTGCCACTTTAAGTAACTATGCTAATATAGTCCTTACATGGGCTACTACCGAATCCTCACCGTATACCTAAGTTTTTCCCATAATGCCGTCCTTAAGTACTGTGCTATCCCCACTGCAGCTCTGATACCAGGCTGTGGCGGACCGGAATCCGCTCATCCAGGATCGCAGAGGGTGGTGCCGCACGGTGCGACACCCGACAGCACACGTCATAAGAACACATTATATTACAAGGGGAAACAAACTGAATGTACAAAGTAGTACACTTCTCAGTTACAAACTAGGGTCTTTATTACACAGCGGAAGTTTCTTTTGTACAACTCACGCCCGCCTATCTAGCAAAAGTCGGTTGCCCAGCCCTAGGGCAACCCACACTAGCTGCACGTCTCAGCTCAGCTCGGCGTGTACGGCTCCCACTCAGCCGTGGTCCCCGACGGAGGGTAACCCTCGCCGGTGGACTCGTACTCTGAGTCCGTGGGTGGCTCCTCACTTGAAAAACACTTAAGCAGCAACCGTGAGCACGAAGGCTCAGCAAGGCTTAACCGACTCACCTAAGCATGAAACTCTACATGAGGGGTACAATGGAAATAGGATAGTATCATTTTAGCAAAGGACACGCCTACAAGTTCACCCTTAGTTCATCTTTTAGCAACAAGTTAACAGTTCATGAAATCTGAAATTTAGTAAGCAGTATTTGGTGGCACACATGTAGCAATACAATTATATCAACCAACAATATTGAATCAACATGTTTCATCCATTAATCTACGTTACGACTCAGTGACCAAGTGGTACTCTTCACCGCGAGGGACGGTGAATCGACTCGATATACACCTGCAGGGAAACCCAAAGAGCACGTCACGTACGCCCACCCGCGGAGCTGCACAGCATGCTCACTCGATGTTGTATGGGACAACCTTTCACCCAACAGCCCAATCGTCGAACCGTCGCACCGAAACGAGCAGGAGGTTCCCCACATGGAGCATCTCTCTATGCCCGTTGGCAGATTTCCACCTTGCTGCCCTCAGACTACACCTATAAATCGGTGTGTTATGCCTCGATGCCCGGAGGTTTAGGCTACATCGGTTTATCGGGGCCCATATATCCGATATGCCTTCGGTACATTCAAACTTGATCAGCGTGGGCCGCACACGGCTCGGTCCTCAATCGACACGGACAGGGCTGCGCACACAAGACTCTCTCTTGCTGCGCCCTAGCCCCTGTCCAGTCTCATTTTCATTACTAATGTGATCTCACATCACTCAACCAAACCCGTGCGTCCCAAGCCTATCTCGCGAGTAGATTCCAACTACTCGACTTATACCGAAACCCTATGAATCTTTAAGCATAGCCTATCTACTCGAGGTCTTAGACACTACCCTCACTCTTTAAGGAACCTTTGGTTATGCAAGTGGGGTTTCATTCATCCTATACCTAATGCACATACATACTTCATATGACACATGTAAACAAAGGAAAAACTTATAAAAAGGTTAATGCAAACCGGGGCTTGCCTTGTTGCTGCTGGTCAGGAGTTAGTTCTTCGTCCGGAAGAAGGAAGTCCAGCACTTCCGGAGTCTCTTCTTCAATGGCTACACGTTGAATATAATACTACATGTAAATTTTAATGCAATGTGTAAACTTGAATACTTATTTACTACTAACTCTAGCTAGCCCTCCCCCTTTGGTTCTGAAATTTTTATTGTGGCTTGGCAGGGTCCTAACCAGAGTCTTGACCAAGTTTCATTTGAAACAGAGTTCATTTGCACCTTGTACAAATAAAAGTCTCTTTGGTCAATAATTGAGCCTCTAAGTAATTCCAGGGTTTTTCGTGGATCCCACCATTACTTTCTGGAAACTAAAATTTAGGATGGTTCTAATGGAGTTGGTTTCATATCATTTGAAGAATTCTACAGAAAGTTATGTCCTAATTAAGATAGGAGAAAATCTGAAAAATGTTTCTGTACATTTTTCTATTGTCCCTGGGCAGTTCCCTTAATCACCCAATTAGGGTAACTAATGAACTTGGATGAGTCTGAAAATTTTACTGGGATTCAGGGATTTTCCAATGAACCTTTCAGCCAAATTTCCAGAATTTTTCATAAAGTAGTTCTCCAGATAAAATTCCCAACAGTTTAAACTTTAGGGATTTAACTCTGGAAAACTATTCACTTTCATGAGCTGAATTTGGTATTTCTGTAAAGTGCTCAGAGAGCTGAATCCAACCAAATTTGGTTCACCCGATTTGGATCTCTCTAACCAAAGTTATGAGGATTTGAAGTTGGGAAGAACTCTGAAAATCGGGGGAAAAGTTTAAACTCTTGGGGCTCGCGGGGACACGTGTCGAGCGCGGAGGTGTCCGGCACACCGGGGATACCACACGTGTCGAGCGCGGAGGTGTCCGGCACACCGGAGCTCACAGGGTATTTGCGCGCCAGCACAGCCGATCCCTGGCCACACCCGATCCCGATTTAAATTCTCCAGCCGCTGATACGTGGGTCAGCCGGCTTCATCTTCCTCCCGCCGTTCTCTCACGCCCGCGCCGCCGACCTCGCCGGAGCAGACTCGGGGCTCGCCGGCTCGCCGCTGCCGGACCTCCCATGGTCTGAAACTCGCCGCCAGGGGGTTGTCGACGTCGAGGAACACGTCGGGGGTGACAGGTCGGGCTGGGGGTGACCGGAAGTAGCTCGGCGACGTGCCGTGGCCTCGGTTCAGGTTCGACACCGTCGACCGTGGTTTCTAAACCCACCAACACCTCGATCAAACGGCCCTATAGCATCAGTGTACCTCTAGGAAGCTCGACAAGGTGTCAAAAGGGTTCAGGGATGGCGGCAAGTCGGTCGGCACCGTGTGACCGATCGTGCCCGCCATGACCGCCCTCGATCGAGCTCGAAATTCGTCACGCCTAGACAGTTTCACGCTACGGATGCAGAAAAGAACTTGATCGCCGGCTAGTACAGCGTCTATGTGCAAGATTTGATGACCTCCGGAAGATCATAGAGCGAGAATTTAAAGAAACCGTACCGGAAGCTCGGTTTGCGGTCGCCGGAGCAAAAACTGGAAATTCTCTGCGGATTCTTCACGGTTGGCTTCCAAACTTGGAGGAGAGCAGCACGGTGGTCGCGCGCTCCTGTTGCCTCTCTCGCTGGACGGTGAAAACGCCTGTGGAACGCTGCCTACGGCGCCTGACTCTCGGCTGAGGCTAGGTCGCCGCGGTGGCGATCGTCTACGGCAAAGAAGGTCGGAGCTCGGGGTTTCTGGCGTTGGGGAGGTGGAGTGCGAGCTCAGGTGGCTGTCTAGCAGCTCAGGGATGAAGGAGGAGATGGTTTTGCTGGTTTTCCCGATTGAGCAGGAAGCTGTGGCGAGGAACAATGCCGCTGCTCGGGTTTGCTCGTGAGAAGATAAAGCCGGCCGACTCCTGCTCGGCTGAGGCGGTGCCTGTCGTGTAGGGGCGCGAGCCAGCCGCCCTGGGCGCCAGCGCGCGGAGAGGGAAGCAGCTGGTGGCGCCGGTAGCTGCTCGGTGGCACAGCCGACAGCTGCTCGGTGGAATTTCCCACCGAGACTCTGACTTTGGGTGCAAGTTTCTCCTTCTTCCTTCTATGACATGTGGGTCCCACCCAGGGTTTTAACCTCTGAAATTTACTCCTAATCACTGTTGTGAACAGTGAGCCCCATAATACCCCTGGTGATTCAAATTATTCACCCCTGAGCCATTTGAATTGAATAGAATTCAAATTGGGTTCGGTTTGAGTGAATTTCAGCACAAGTTCAGTTTTGAATTCAAATAAAGTTTTAATTCGTCCCACTTAGCTCATGTCAAGATCAACTCCGAATGGAGTGAAAATTGGTGTGGTGTGGTGATGAATACTTCAAATGTGTGCCAAAATTGAGGCCCTTACATGAAAGTCAGTATTTAATTCTGGAAAATCCTTTAAACGTATCAGCAAAAGAATTTTAGAGGGGGTTTGTTTCATCCAAAAATCCTAAAATTTTGCCAGAATATTCTTTAGGATGTTAGTGAACTCCTTTAAAAATTTCAACTCATTGGGAGTTGATTTGATTAACAGAATTCAGAGTTCAAGTTTCTGTGTTCACATGAATACAGAAACATTTTCAGAAAACTTCCAAAACGTGGAAATTCAGTTCTGGGCAATTCTTAGCTCCAAAAATCATATGAAAATTCATGCATGCTCCCTGAGATATGTTTGTAATTGTGGTTCACTTGAATTTGCATGAAAGTGCAAATTTCTTCAGATTTAATTCCTTTTTCCCTAAATGCTTAGGGAATTGTTCTGAGTGAACTACTCATTGAAAAATTCTGGATTTTGGTCCAGATGACTTTCTTGTGACAAGGAACTCACATGAAAATTTTCAGATCCATTGGAGCTTTGGATCATCACTGTCCTGTTTACCCTCTTAGATGAGTAACACACAAGTGATGAAATGCACTTATCACTTGATCATGTTGCTTAACCCAAACCACTAGCACCAGTGTCATTTTAAATTTTTAAACATAGTTACAGTTTTAAACTTGTCATTAGAACTTGTTAGAAAAACCTTTACAATTAAATTCTTGTGCATATTCATAACGTGTAGCATCTACGTGAAGATTTTAAAGCAATCAAAGTGGAGATCAAAGAGGGAGGAAAGCGAGTGATCAAGCCTCAAGTGGTCTTCAGTAACTGAATATATTCTTAGTCACCTGAAAAACCAAGGAAAGCTCCAGTTTGCATTTAAGTTGTTTATAAAGTTTTTACTTTGTTCACTACTATGGTTAGAGTTTGTATGTGCATTAGGTCAAGTATGCTTTAAACACCAAATGCATGACCAAATGAACCCTTGAGTCAAGCGTAAAAAAGTGTCACAGCTGTAGAATAATGTCATGCTAAATAGCTTATGACATCCGGTAGAAGTAGAGTAGTTGGAATCTACTCGTGAGCTATAGTTCGGGATCACACAGGTGTGGTTGAAAGAGGCAAACTAAAGTTTATTTTTCCAAATATGAGACTGGGCAGGAGGGTTAGGCAGCGACAACACGAGGTCTTGGCCGAGTAGCTCTGTCTATGTCGGTTAAGGACCGATACGTGTGCAGCACCCATGAGAAAGTATTGAGTTGTGTACCGGATGCTTACTGCTATATGGGACCCAGGAAACCGATGTACCAGGTTAATTGGATTGTAGAGGCATACCACATCATCTCGTTAGACCTATGAGCCCGAGACGGCGCAAACGGTTCTACAGTCGGGTGTCCTGCGAAAGGTTGCCACATACGACGTAATGAAGGACGCCAGATTTGGGTCTTCAGAGGCGGGCGTATGTGTCGAGTTATCCAGGCAGTGTTTGATTCGAATCACCATCCCTCACTGATATGAGTACCGCTTGCTCACTATGTTGTGACGTAGTAAGCAAGTTGTGTGAGAACAGTTTGCAAGTTTTAATTGCTGCTATGATAATTGGAATTGCATGAAAACCCTGTATTAAGTAGTGATAGAGCAAATTAAAGTTAATTTCCATCTTGGGACAAGTAACATTGGAATGAAGCATTTCTTGTTTGATTGTGGATTTCCAATGTTGCTCGTCGGAAGGTCACGACTATGATGTCTAAAATCTTAAAGTTAAGGATGAATGTGTAGGCGAGTCTTTATGGAACTTATATGTTTATGTCTTAAGTTACCTTCATGTAGAGTTGCATGCTTTAGGAGAGACGGTTAAGTCCTGCTGATCCTTTGTGCTCACTCATGCTATATGAGTGTTTTTGCAGGTTAACATCGACGCTTATAAAGAAGGTTGTCCGGTGAGACTCGGAGACTTCGGAGTCATGTAACACATGGAGAACCCATGTAACACCCTCAAATTCATTTCCATGCATTGCATACATTTTCATATAGAGAAACATTACGAAAGAAGTAGAAATGGAGGAAGGAACTATAGATAAAGATAGCTGAAATGAGCCAATTCCAATTTGTCGAAGTGCGCTGTCGACACTTCCCCCGACCCCGCTGGACACGTGGCGCCCTCGGAGCTCACCGCTGCGGAGGCGGTGAGGTCCGGCACTGCTGGCCATGTTGCAGGCCCGGGGCTCGCCTCTGAGGAGAGGGAGGCCCGGCCCCCCTGGACACGTGGCGCCCTCGGAGCTCACCCCTGCGGACGGGGTGTGGTCCGGCTCTGCTGGTCGCGTGCCAGGCCCGGGGCTCGCCTCTGAGGAGAGGGAGGCCCGGCCCCGCTGGACACGTGGCGCCCTAGAAGCTCACCCCTGCGGAGGGGGTGAGGTCCGGCACTGCTGGCCACGTGGCAGGCCCGGGTCTCGCCTCTGAGGAGAGGGAGGCCTGGCCCCGCTGGACACGTGGCGCCCTCGGAGCTCACCCCTGCGGAGGGGGTGAGGTACGGCTCTGCTGGCCGTGTGGCAGGTCCGGGGCTCGCCTCTGAGGAGAGGGAGGCACGGCCCTGCTGGACACGTGGCACCCTCGGAGCTCACCCCAGCGGAGGGGGTGAGGTCCGGCACTGCTGGCCACGTGGCAGGCCCAGGGCTCACCTCTAAGGAGAAGGGAGGCCCGGCCCCGCTGGATACGTGACACCCTCGGAGCTCGCCCCTGCGGAGGGGGCGGGGCCCGGCTCTGCTGGCCGCGTGGCAGGCCCGGGGCTCGCCTCTGAGGAGAGGGGAGGCCTGGCCCCGCTGGACACGTGGCGCCATCGGAGCTCACCTCTGCGGAGGGGGCGAGGCCCTTAGGCAGTTTTTCTCCTGTGCGCGGGGGTACCCTGTACTGAGGGTACCGACACAATTTCCACAAAATTTCCCCCACATTTGGGGAATTTCCCCCACATTGCTGCCGCACCAAATCAATTGGGGAAAAGTTTGTTAGGATTTTGCTCCAATTAGAGTAGGATTCTTCCCCCCCCCCCCCTATAAATAGAACCCAAACCCCCCCTGGACGCAACCCCTTGCCTTTTCCCCCTCCAAAGTCGGCGACTTGGAGGCCCTAGCCCCCAACTCGCCGAGTTGGACCCCCCCTCGTCGGAGTTCAGTCGCCAGTGAGCCCCACCGGTGAGCCTGCCGACGAGCCCGTCACGCTTCGCCGCCGCCGGAAAAGAGCCGACGATCTGTCCTGCCCTAATCTTCCACAGAAAAATTCCCCGATGCTGCCATTGCTAGGAGGAAGGCCCTGCCACCAAAGGAAAGTGAGGTAGGTCTTCGTTACCCATCTTACGACGTCGTCGCTGTTTCTATGCATCCGTTTTCTTCGCTCCCTTCGAACAGAAACTTTTTCATGTGGATAGATCACATTTTGATCGGTTTTTGATGGTGGAATTGATCTAGATCTTGAGTCAAGATCATCACCACGTCCACACTTGATCCCTACAACCTTGTTCATCATAAAATCCCATGAAAGCCCATTAAAACATGCAAGAACATGTACAAACTGGTTTAATAAAACAGCACCATAGGATTTGCATTCATCTACACTATTGCATCTTGAGTAAAGTTTGTGCATGATGTTTCATTGCTGTAAATTTTGTATGTGCGTGGTCGTGAGTAGAAGGACAAGCTCAGGAAGCCATCTACGAAGAACTACAGCACCAAGACTTTGAGACGCTTGAGCAACAAGAGCCACGGGAGCAAGGCAAGTGCCCCTTGACCATATTGATCCCATGTTTTGAAACTGTTTTGTTTGCGAAAACTTGTACTCTTGAGTCAACTTGATGGGACACCCTTTTATAGGAGTTTACTAGTTTTGTTAACCATCCTTGTCGCTGGGAAAGATGATGAGTCAGGTATGGTTGTTTTTCCTTTTTTCTTCGCTTAATCCACGGGATACGGGAACCTGAATTAAAACATGGTTAGCTACTGCACTCATATGAATAATGATGATGAGAACTTGATGATGTCAATGAGCATGGAATTGGGGTGATCTAGGCAAGCTTGGTTCGTGGATGTTGCTGAATGAGATGGTGGTTTACTTGCCGTAGATCTAAGGACCGGTTCATGCCAGCACATGCCAGGAAAACAGTGCCACCACAAGGCTAAATATGGGTGTGGCTTAGCTAACTAATTAGGTCTGTTGCTAGCTTGTTATGGACCGTGGATGGTGCGGGGAATTGGAGTCGAGAGGGACTGCCCTGGGAACTGCATGGCACAAGAGGGGGCCCATGGGTGGGAGAATGGTGATTCGAGCGTGCCGATGAAACCTCAATGATTCCATACATCTAGTAGCCCCTTGGTAAAGGCTATTTTGTGATCTCTTGGCCATACAACGACAGTTGTGTACTGGTATAATGGAGGTTCTGCAGTCGCCGACGGGTGACGAAATCACGAACTTGTGGGTAATGTGGTGCCACCTCTGCAGAGTGTAAAACTATCATGATAGCTGTGCTTCCGGTCACAAGCACCTGGCCAACTCACATGATTAGAGGGAAAAATTGGGATGGATATTCGGTATGGTTATGGTATGGTCATTGGGATTGGTTTTGTGGCTGCTTTGAGTCATGAAAGTGAGTTTAGTTTCGGTTATATGAATATGAGATGGTTATGAATATTTATGAGTATGAGATGAACTTGAGAAAGATTATTGGCTGGTTGAGACTTAATAAATGCTGAATTATGATGAAAGAATGTTGCTTATTACTTGGTTATATTGGGATTTAATTCATCTAGACTTAGTTGCTGTTTTTACCATGTTTGTGAAGTAAAATTTGCTTGCTGCAATGAGCCTTTTTATTTCCTACATTGTTGTAAGCTACATGTCATACTTTTCCCGCACTTGCTGAGTACGACATGTACTCACCCTTGCATTATCACATAAACATCAGCAACAGGAGAAGAGTACTTCGAGGACAATGTGGATTACTTGGCGTGCGAACTACCGCCAACATGCCTGTGGAGTTCAAGATGGAGCCACTGCTATTTAGTTATTTCCGCTGACGTTTAGAGACTTCCGCTGCAAGAATAAATTAGAGATTCATGAGTGAGACAATGAGTCGATGTAATAGAATACTTAAACCCTATTTATCCGTAGTTATATTCTGAATTCAGTTTGTGGATTACTTGTGTATGTGTGATGAACATCCTGGGCACACATATGCATTAACTTGGTTCTGTTTTCGGAACCGGGTGTCACAGATTGGTATCAGAGCCACGTTGATCGTAGGACGCAAGCCTAGGTAGAATGGACACTCCAAAACACATAGGAACACCCCTCTAAACTGCTATTTTCGAAAATTGCTTGCTGCTGCACTTTTCTTGTCAAGTCAGCCACCGCAAAGTGCTATTTTCAGCCCCTCTTTTCTGTTCTTTTGGACAACAACACTTTGGCTTTCTTGCTTCATAGCTTCTGAAGTTTTGAAGTATTTTCTTCCTTCTCTAAAATTTTTCATGTCCTATTTATAGATGCCGGTGATCAGGAGCACGACACGCATAAGTACTCGTTCCCCACCACGTGGGAGTACACTTAACCCCATTGAAGTGTCAGATGGACCATATTGGGAGGAGGTGAAGACGGTACCTCATGATGAAGATGAAGTCAATAGCTATATGCATGAGGAAGAGGACCCGAAAGAGGTGGAACCATTCGAAGAAGACATGGAAGATGATCCAAAAGAACGGCATTGGTACGCACCTCAGGAGGAGTTTCACGCGGGCTTACACCCCGTGGAGCCTCCTGAAGCTATGACGGGAGAAGATGAACCCGAGGAGGAGCCACCCCTTCTGAGACCAATAATGAAGGTGATGAATGGGCCAATCATTCAGATCAAGAATTTTGGTCCGATGGAATGGAAGGAGGACACACATCCAGGGAGCTCAAAGAATTTCTGGATTACTGCAGCTTATACCCGGAGTATCTCCTCAAGGAAGCCCCTCGTCTCGGACATGAAGAGTGGAAGGCTGACGTAACCATCCTATGTAACGGTAGGGTTTTCACTCGGCACTTCACATCCATATGGAGAGCTACAAGGGCAGAAGCTATTGATGACACTGCATGGGAAGCACTCACCAGACTGTGCTACGCCTTCCATGAGCAGCTTGAGGTTACCACTTTTGAGCTGCACCCGTGTTGGAAGAGTGGCACAAGGGAGATCATTGGACCCCATGTAACCGCCCTTTCCAACCCATAGGCTGCTTACAAGTCACAAAGGTTGCTCGTGGAGTTAGGAAACCGCTACGCAAGCGCACAAGAAGAGATCCGTTACCTCCGCAAGAAGCTGTATTTGCTGGAGAAACAAGAGGAGACTCGCGCCAACGCGGGAGCGAATGGAGCACCAGCGCCTTCGTCCTCTATATGGACTGCTGACTCACCATGGCGTGCGCCCATGTATGGACCACCCCCGTCACACGGCGGGAACAGCACCAGTTCACATAATTAAGTTTAGGACTCAAAATTGAATAAGCTGTAATAGGAACGTTTAAATCGGAGTAGCGTGAATAGGAGTGATTTGTTGAACTTTTGTGATGATTGGTTGTGTTTTTGTGCTGGTGTGAGTTGTGGGACGCTTCGGCGAATGTCCACATCCACACATAGTGGAGAGATGTGATATGCTTCGGCATGTGTTCACATCCTCATATAGGCTGAAATTAATAAAGGAAGATATTTAGTTCATACACCTTGATGCATATAGTTGGGGGATCAATCAAAACTTTTATTTTCTATTCTACTCAACTCTCTCTCACAGATGGTGAGGGAAAACGCCAGCTGTCAAAGTAGAAACTTTCGTGGCAACCCTGAACCACAAGAGTATGGCAACGTTGAAGTTCCTGAAAATGCTAACCCTGGGGCTGATGCAAACAACCTTGAACGGTTGATGGCTATGCAGAACCAGCTCATGCAAACTATGATACAAACTTTGGGACAGCTACAAGCCAACAACAACAACAATCCTAACCCCACTTCTGCACCCTCACCGCCACCACCACCACCACCACCTCCGGCTCACAACAGATTGGGAGAGTTCATGAGGACTCGACCGCCTACTTTTGCACAAGCTAATGATCCCATGGAGGCTGATTATTGGTTGAAATCCATGGAAAAGAAGCTTGCTATTGTTCAGTGCAATGATCAGAGAAAGTTCTCTTCGCATCACACCAACTCATGGGAGCAGCCGCCGACTAGTGGGACGCTCTCTGTAATGCTCAAGTCAACCAGGAGACAATCACTTGGGCTGAATTCAAGGAGTGTTTCCACTCTCATTACGTCCCTGCTGGAGTAATGATGCTTAAAAGGTAAGAGTTTTAAGGTCTCCACCAAGGAAAGAAGAGCGTGAAGGGGTACCTCAACAAGTTCACGCAGCTGTCAAGGTATGCCCCCGAAGATGTCAACTCGGATCAAAGGAAGAAATACTTGTTCATGAGAGGATTGAACAATGAGATCCAAGTACAACTGCTCAACAATGATTATGCAAACTTCCAGAAGCTCGTTGACAAAGCTATAGTGGTTGAGAGAACGATCCGTGAGATTGAGCAAGATAGCAAGAGGAAGATGCCATACCAGCCACAAGGGAGCAATGTACGTCCCCGTTTCATGCCACCAGCTGCACCACAGTATGGCTCGTCTGCTTCTACTTTCCGCCCTGCGAACCCACCTCGCTCTAGTCAACCACCGCAGCAACGTCCTGTTATGCAAGCACCTCGTATGCCTTTGCCTCCTACACCCGGTCCCAACACGGGCGCCTATGCTCAAAACCAGCCTCGCCCCAACATTCCTGCTATTTTGGGCAACAAAGCAAGCTTTTCATGCGGAGAGGCGGGTCACTTTGCAAGTCAATGCCCAAAGAAAGGCCTTGGACGGCCGACCAATGCACCAAAACAGAACCCACAGCCGAATGGAGGGGCTACGCAAGGTAACCGTTGCCAGAAGAACTACGCTCGTGGCAACGTGAATCATGTCTCCGCTGAGGAAGCGCAACTAGCTGAGGACGTCATGATTGGTATGTTCCTTGCCAACTCCAACCCAGCCATCGTTTTATTTGATTCCGGAGCATCACATTCATTCATATAATTCAAGTATGTTGCCAAGTATAATCTGCCCATATCACACATGAAACACACTATGTTGGTTAATTCTCCCGGTGGACTAATATAGTATGTCTGAAAGTAAACCTTAAAATAAGGGTGGTAGACTTTCTTGCCAACCTTATTGTCTTGGATTCCCAAGGGATTCATATAATACTTGGAGTGGATTGGTTAAGCAAGGACAACGGAGTAATTCAATGTGTTGAGAGGAGCGTGCAGCTGACAAATGAGCACGGTACTCGTATTGAGTTCGAGTCAGCCCATCCGGCAACCGAGAAGGCAGCGTTGAACCACGTCGAAGAAGCAACATTGGAAAGCATTCTGGTGGTTCAAGAATTTTCAGATGTGTTCCCGGAAGAACTTTCTGGTATGCCACCTGACCGGGACATTCAATTTGCCATTGATTTAGTACCTGGAACTGCACCTATAGTGAAAAGGCCATATAGGATGCCCGCTAATGAACTAGTGGAACTTAAGAAGCAAAATCAGGAGCAGCTAGAAAAGGGTTTTATATGCCCAAGCTCATCACCGTGGGGAGCCCCCGTGCTCTTCGTAGACAAGAAGGATGGGACCCAAAGGATGTGTGTGGATTATAGGTCTCTCAATGAGGTGACGATCAAGAATAAATACCCGCTGCCCCGTATAGAGGACCTATTCGACCAAATGAAAGGTGCCCGAATTTTCTCCAAGATTGATCTTCGGTCGGGATACTTCCAGCTGAAGATTAAGCCCTCCGACATACCCAAGACTGCATTTCGAATGCGGTATGGTTCGTATGAATATAGCGTTATGTCTTTTGGGTTAACGAATGCACCCACATACTTGATGTACCTCATGAATAAGGTCTTCATGGAGTACTTGGACAAGTTCGTCGTGGTTTTCATCGACGATATCATGGTGTATTCAAAAAGCGAGGAAGAACATTGAAGAACATTTGAGATTGACATTGCAGAAACTGCGAGAGCATCAATTGTATGCCAAGTTAAGCAAGTGTCAATTTTGGCTAAAGAAGATATCGTTACTAGGCCACATCATCTCCGAGAGAGGAGTATCGGTTGATCCTAGAAAAGTGGGAGATGTTCTGAAGTGGAACCAACCGCAGAATGTGAGAGATATTCGGAGTTTCCTTGGGATGGCTGGATATTACCAACGGTTCATCAAGGATTTCTCCAAAATAGCGAAGCCTATGAATGAATTGCTAATGAAGGGAAAAGAATTTCAGTGGACACCAGTGTGCCAAGAAAGCTTCGAGGAGCTAAAGAAAAGACTAACCACAGCGCCGATTTTGGTATTGCCGGACGTGAGCAAGAGTTTCGATATATATTGTGACGCATCAAGACAAGAGCTTGGATGTGTGCTCATGCAGGATGGACAAGTGGTAGCCTATGCGTCGAGACAACTAAAGAAACATGAGCTGAATTACCCCACACATGACTTGGAACTTGCAGCCGTGGTACATGCCTTGAAGATTTGGAGGCATTATATCCTTGGCCACCTATGTGAGATCTATACGGATCACAAAAGCCTCAAGTATATATTCACGCAAACGGATCTGAATTTGAGGCAACGTCGATGGTTGGAACACATCAAGGATTATGATGTTGGAATCAATTATCACCCCGGAAAGGCCAATGTAGTAGTTGATGCGTTGAGCCGAAAGGGAGCATGTCACCAACTCACGGTTCGGGAGCTACCGCCCGAGCTGCGCAAGGAGTTCGAACGGTTACATCTCGAGTTCTTGAACGAGATGGAAGTGATAGAACTCAACTCTTCGCTGGAACAAGAGATACGAGATGGCCAAGCAACGGATTAGGAAATCAAGGAAAGAATCCGACAAGGCATAGAAAAGGATTTCAAGGAAGACGAGAAGGGCACGCTTTGGTTAGGGAAAAGGGTTTGTGTGCCTAATGTGAAGCACATCCGCGACACGATATTAAAGGAGGCACATGACTCACCTTATTCCATACATCCCGGCTGTACAAAGATGTACAGGGACCTGAAAACTTGCTATTGGTGGGATGGTATGAAAAGGGACATAGCTGAATATGTTGCCTTATGTGACACGTGGCAGCGGGTGAAGGCCGAACATCAAAGACCCGCTGGACTGTTGCAGCCATTGAAAGTACCTGAGTGGAAGTGGGAAGACATCAGCATGGATTTCATTGTCGGATTGCCACGTACTAGGTCGGGTTACTGAGAGGGCCCCGCCGCCCCGATCACGTCACGGGGATGGGGCACCTTGCCCGGGAATCGCATTGGGTGGTGCCGTGTTATGCGGCACCCAACAGCACACATTTAAGGAACAATGTATTACATAAATCGAAAGCAGAAGCTTACAATTGTTCTTCGTAATTAATTTACATAAAATAGCTACAGCAGAAGTCTATAAACAGCTCACGTTGAATATCTAAGAAGCACTCGAGAAGAGATCCAGCCCGCGGACTCCTCTCGCTAGCAACACGAAGTTCATCCTTAACTTTCAGATTTTTAGCCATAATAGTAGTGACCTTGCACCTAGCAACATTGGAACTCCACAATCAAACAAGAAACGCTTCATTCCAATGTTACTTGTCCCAAGGTGGAAAAAATAACTTTAGTTTGCTCTATCTCTACTTCAAACATGGTTTTCATGCAAATTAACATAATCATAACAGCAATTATACTTTTGCAAATTGTTTCCACACAAGTTGATTACTATGTCACAACATGGGAGCAAGCGGTACTCAATAACCGCAAGGGACGGTGATTCGAATCAAATACTACCCGGATAACTCGACACATACGCCCGCCTCTGAAGACCCACATCTGGCGTCCTTCATTACGTCGTATGTGGCAACCTTTCTCAGGACACTAAACTGTAGAACCGGTCGCGCCGTCTCGGGCTCATAGGTCTAACGAGACGATGTGGTACGCCTCTACAATCCAGTGAACCTGGTACATCGGTTTTCTGGATCCCATATATCAGTAAGCATCCGGTACACAACTCAATACTTGCTCCTGGACACGGCACACGCATTGGTCCTTAACCAACACAGGCAGAGCTACTCGACCAAGACCTCGTCTTGTCGCTGCCTAACCCTTCTGCCCGGTCTCATCTTTAGAAATGTAAACTTTAGTTTGCTTCCTTTCCCAACCACACTTATGATATTCTGAACTATAGCTCGCGAGTAGATTCCAACTACTCGTCTTCTACCGGATGCCCTAGTCTATTTAGCACGGCCTTATTCTACAGCGATGAAACCATTCTACCCTTGATCCCAGGGTTCCTTTTGGTCATGCAAGTGGAGTTTAAGACATCCTTGACCTAATGCACATACAAACTTTGACCCATAGTAGTGAACAAAGTAAAAAACTTTAGAAAACAACTTAAATGCAAACCGGGGCTTGCCTTGGTTTTGCAGGTGACTAAAGTCATATGATTATGAAGTTAGTTGCTGCTGCCTTGAAGCTGAATCACTGCCTTCTTGCTTCTTGATCCAAGCTCAACTCCTCCTTCTTTACTTTCCACGTCTAATCACTACATGTTATAAATATGTATACATGTTTAATTCTAAAACTTTTGATAACAAGTTCTAAAAATAAGTTTGAAACTGGAACTTTGTTTAAGAATTTAAAATGACACTGGGGCTAGTGGTTTGGTTTGGGTGAAGCAACATACACAAGTGATAATTACATTTCATCACTTGTGTGATACTTATCTAAATAGGTTGAACAGGATAGTGGTGATCCAGAGCTCCAACGGAGCTGAAAATTTTCATGTGCGTTCCTTGTCCCAAGAATGTCCTCTGGACCAAAATTCAGAATGTTTCACTGATTAGATCACCCAGAACAATTCCCTAAGTATTTAGGCATAAAGGAATTAATTCTGATTAAACTTGCACTTTCATGCAAATCCATGTGAACCATAATTTCATACATACATAATGGAGCATGCATGATTTTTTATAGGATTTTTGGAGCTAAGAAATGCCCAGTACTGAATTTTCTAAGTTTTGGAAATTCGCTGAAAATGTTTCTGTATTCATTTGAATAAAGAAACTTGAAACCAGAATTACCCTAACTAAATCAACATAAAATGAGCTGAAACTTTTACAGGGGTCTCCGAACATCCTAAAAAATATGCTGGCAAAATTTGGGGATTTTTGGATGAACCAAACTCCCTCAAAAATTCTTTTGCTAAAAAGCTTTAAAGAATTTTC
Organism: Neostapfia colusana; assembly: GCA_030760725.1. Lineage (NCBI taxonomy): Eukaryota > Viridiplantae > Streptophyta > Magnoliopsida > Poales > Poaceae > Neostapfia > Neostapfia colusana. Next base: position 41,829,126 of record JASWHV010000013.1, on the reverse strand, counting down.
CAGAATTTTCTATTGATTTTCATACAAATTGGGTTGTATATGTGGATAGAGTTTTTCATCGTTAATCCAACCCAATTTGAATCACTAAATTTGGAGGTTTCTATACCAACATATGACCTCTACAAGAATTGGGAAAAATCTGAAAGTGAGCTCTGTTCTATGTTTCCAATTTTTCAGAGACATAAGGAATTGATACCACATTCGGCCAAGCAAATTAGGTACAATGCCTCTGAAAATTTTACTGGAGTTCAAGTATTTTTGGAAGAATCTCCTACCCAAATTTCGGAATTTTCGAATACACAGAACTCCTGGAAAAATTCCTACAAGATTTTCCTTATATGAATTAATGAGCCAAATCCAGGTATTTTCATAAACATTGGGCTGTACCGCTGGATACTACTCCTTGAGAGGAATCTAACAAAATTTGTTTCACTATTTTTGGAACTTTCTACACAGAGTTATGCATTTTCCAAGTTTGAACAACTCTCTGTTTGATTTTTAAATAGAACAGTCAAACATGGGGCCCACGGGTCAGGTGCTTCTTCAACCTCTCGCCAGAGCCCGCGGGTGCACACCAGCAGAGACCGTGGCGTTCCTCGTTCTCCCTCATTTCTCCACCAAATTAGCTCCGGTTTTGCCCTACACGCTCCTCACACCGTGGCCTAGCAGCCGGGCAAGGTTTCCCCGCATGAAAACGGCTTTAGGTGGGTCGGCACCGGCGGGGCGGCTTGGGAGCTCGGCATGGACGCGTTCCAGCATGTCCAAGGCTTCTCCCGGCGAGCTACGATGCCCTACAGCATCCCTATTGGTCAAGGAACGTGGAACGGAGATCAAATCGTGCAGAAAATGGCTGCAAACTAGTCGTCACCGTGGACCGTGGCAGTTTTGGCCGCCGGCGGCGATTTCTCGTCGCCCGGGGCATAGGAGGGTCGGTTTGATTTGTGCTTCGGCGTGGAAGGGCGATAGGAACCCTAGTAGCTGTGGTTTGAATTGTAGAATGAATGATCAAGCGATTGGAACTAATTTCAGAAATTTGCTGAGGTCGGTCCTTTACGTGCGCCAGCGCCAAAAATCAAATTCCGGCTAGCCGGCATCGGGGAAGGGCAAGAGGACCACGGGAGGAGTAGCTAGACGTTGTGGTGCACCTCTGTGAGCTTTTGAACATGACGGAGAGGCTTCGGACAGGCCGGACGACGAGGATCAGTGAAAGCCGGCTAGCTCTGTCTTGCTGATGAAAGAAATTGTCAGCACCGCTTGGAGGAGGCCGGGGGTGAGCTGCAGATGTGTTGGGGAGGTAGAGGAGGCTCCGGCGCCGCTGTTTGATTGCTCCACAGGGCGCCAAACCTGCTGGACGCAGCACGGCTGTGAGGCAGAGAAGGCGGGAGCTAAGGTTGCTGTTCTCGGGTGATGTTGGTGAGGAGGAAGCAAAGCACGAGTGGCTTTGCTTTGGAGACGAGGATCACACCGAGGGAAATCCCACCCACTGCTGCCAACGTGTTGTGAAGAGCAGGAGGTGGAGGCAACAGCAGCTCGGTGGCGTGCTGCAGTATGTCGGCTTCGGGCTCGGTCTGAACAGAGCAACAGGTTTGCTTCGGTTGAAAGTATCCTCCATTTTCAGTCCATGACATGTGGGTCCCACAGCTCCTCTCTGCCCCCAAAAGATCTCCAAATTTTTGGCACATGCAAATTCATCCATGAGGTACTCAGATTCAAAAGTCATTTGGCAATTTGACAAGTTGTACCTCAGTTTCAAATTTGAATTCAAATTTAGAGGAAATTTACAAGTCCCCTTGATATACATATCAAAGCACCTCTAAATTTTTTCAAAATTTATCTCCTTCATAATTTGGACCTGGGGAATTCAAATATGCCATCTGATCCTTAAGTTGGCCATTGCAAATACAAATTTTCAAACAACAGTTTGAATTTCCTTTTTGGAAAGGGCCTTCTTTGCCTCGAAGTAAACCATTTGATTCAAACTGAATATTTAAGCCCTCTTTTGTGATGACCCATTTGAATTTGGGTGAACCACTTTGGTTTGCTCCTAGCCCATGCTTGATCATCTTGGTCCCAAGCTGAACCTTACAAGTTCAGTCTGACCATGCCCCGCAAATTTGAATTTGAAGTGATCTCAAACAATGCTTTGAACAAATGGTATATGAGCTTAACATCCCTCCCATTTTGGAACTTAAGCTCTTCAATACCTGAGGACTGCAATGATCATCTCATATATATGCTTTTGGACCATCTGAACATGAATTCTTTGCAAGGGTTCAGAAATGGGGTTTAAACATCCCTCCCCTCTACTCATAGAGAATGTGCATATGAGTTAGATTTTTGGGAGTGAAATCCTTTCCCGGGTTAACATGTGTTCAGCAGGAGCTAAAGAAGGTTTTTGCTTTTCCCACATGTCCATGTTTGAGTTTATCATTTTATGTGACATAACTCAAGTCATTCCCTTGCCTTGACATGTTGAATTCGGCATGAACTCGACATGATCATAATCCACTCCTTTTTAGCTTACCCTCAAATCAGAAAGTTGCCACCATAATTCTCCTCACCTTCAACTGTGTGAGGTTCCATGTGTGTTCAAAATTTGGCAGCACTTTGAGGTGAGCATTTGGAGTCTAACAGGTCTTATTTTTGTTCTTTCTCATACACATGTATGACTACTCATGAGTTTAACTCCACCTTGGTCCAACACATTCAAATGAATGCTTGAACCCTTGTTGTTTAACCTCACGTAGACCATCTCATGTAAGAAAGTTTTCGTAAGTCCCAGTTTTCATGAACCAGAAACACGATGGCGTTAAATCACCCGTTTCTTTGCATTCATGTTTTTGGGACTTTTACAGTTACGACTCCATTTGGGTTATTGTGGACCGATTGACAAAAACAGCCCGTTTCCTTCCTGTTAGAACCACGTACCGCGTCGCAGAACTAGCCGAGCTGTATATGGAGCAAATTGTGTGTCACCATGGAGTTCCGAAGAGGATAGTTTCAGATCGGGGTTCTCAAATTACCTCTAGGTTCTGGAAGAAGCTGCATGAAGCCATGGGTACACGGCTGAATTTCAGCTCCGCTTATCACCCGCAAACTGACGGGCAAACTGAGAGGACAAATCAAATTTTGGAAGACATGTTGAGAGTTTGCGCCTTGAAACATGGGCGCAGTTGGGATAGGAGCTTGCCGTATGCTGAATTCTCATACAACAACAGCTATCAAGCCAGCTTGAAGATGTCACCTTTCGAAGCATTGTATAGTAGACGGTGTAGAACGCCACTGTTCTAGAATGAGACCGGAGAGAGCCAAGTGTTTGGACCCGAAGTGCTGCAAGACGCCGAAAAGCATGTCCAAACAATACGAGAAAATTTGAAGGCTGCTCAGTCATGACAAAAAGGTTATGCGGACAATAGGCGAAGAAGATTGACCTTCGAAGTAGGAGACTTCATGTACTTTAAGGTATCGCCTATCGGAGGCCAACTACGGTTCAACGTCAAGGGCAAATTAGCACCTCGCTACATCGGGCCATTTAAGATTTTGGGCAAGCGAGGAGAAGTAGCCTATCAACTAGAGCTGCCAACACACCTCTCCGACGTACACGACGTGTTTCACGTATCCCAACTCAAGAAGTGCTTAAGAGTACCGGAATAACAAGTACCGATGGATGAGCTCGAGCTTCAAGAGGATCTGACCTATTTGGAGCACCCCGTCCAAATTTTGGACATGAAGGAAAGGGTCACGAGGAACAAAGTGATCCGTTGGTGCAAGGTACAGTGGAGCCATCACACGGAAGCCGAAACTACATGGGAGCTTGAGGAAGACCTTAAGGCAGAATTCCCTCATCTATTCTCTACACTATCGAATCTTGAGGGCGAGATTCAATTTAAGGGGGGTAGGTTTGTAACACCCTCAAATTCATTTCCATGCATTGCATACATTTTCATATAGAGAAACATTATGAAAGAAGTAGAAATGGAGGAAGGAACCATAGAAATGGAGAAAGAATCATAAAAATGGTGGGGAATGGGAAAAAGATAGCTGAAATGAGCCAATTCCAATTTGTTGAAGTGCGCTGTCGACACTTCCCCCGGCCCCACTGGACACGTGGCACCCTCGGAGCTCACCCCTGCGGAGGGGGTGAGGTCCGGCACTGCTGGCCACGTGGCAGGCCCGGGGCTCGCCTCTGAGGAGAGGGAGGCCCGGCCCCGCTGGAAATGTGGCGCCCTCGGAGCTCACCCCTGCAGAGGGGGTGAGGTCCGGCTCTGCTGGCCGTGTGCCAGGCCCGGGGCTTGCCTCTGAGGAGAGGGAGGACCGGCGCCGCTGGACATGTGGCGCCCTCGGAGCTCACCCCTGCGGAGGGGGTGAGGTCCAGCACTGCTGGCCACGTGGCAGGCCCGGGGCTCGCCTCTGAGGAGAGGGAGGCCCGGCCCCGCTGGATACGTGGCGCCCTCGGAGCTCACCCCTGTGGAGGTGGTGAGGTCTGGCTCTGCTGGCCGCGTGGCAGGCCCGGGGCTCGCCTCTCAGGAGAGGGAGGCCCGGCCCCACTGGACACGCGGCGCCCTTGGAGCTCACCCCTGCGTAGGGGGTGAGGTCCGGCACTTCTGGCCACATGGAAGGCCCGACGCTCGCCTCTGAAGAGAGGGGAGGCCCGGCACCGCTGGACACATGGCACCCTCGGAGCTCGCCCTTGCTGAGGGGGCAAGGCCAGGCTCTGCTGGCCACGTGGCAGGCCCGGGGCTCGCCTCTGAGGAGAGGGGAGGCCCGGCCTCACTGGAAACGTGGCTCCTTCGGAGCTCACCCCTACGGAGGGGGCGAGGTCCTTAGGCGGTTTTTCTCCTGTGCGCGGGGGTACCTGGTACTGAGGGTACCGACACAATTTCCCCAAATTTTTGCCCACATTTGGGGAATTTCCCCCACATTGCTGCTGCACCAAATCAATTGGGGAAAAGTTTGTTAGGATTTTGCTCCAATTAGAGTAGGATTCTTCTCCCCCCCCCCTTATAAATAGAACCCTACCCCCCCCACCCTTGGCTGCAACCCCTTCCCTTTTTCCCCCTCCCAAGTTGGCGACGTGGAGGCCCTAGCTCCCAACTCGCTGAGTTGGACCTCCCCCCCCCCTCGCCGGAGTTCAGTCGCTGGTGAGCCCCACCGGTGAGCCCGCCGACGAGGCCATCACGCCTCGCCGTCGCCAGAAAAGAGCCGACGATCTGTCCTGCCCTAATCTTCCATAGAAAAATTCCCCACTGCTGCCATTGCTAGGAGGAAGGCCCTGCCACCAAAGGGAAGTGAGGTAGGTCTTCGTTACCCATCTTACCACATCGTCGCTGTTTCTACGCATCCATTTTCTTCGCTCCCTTCGAACAGAAACTTTTACGTGTGGACAGATCTTGTTTTGATCGGTTTTTGACGGTGGAATTGATCTAGATCTTGAGTAAAGATCATCACCACGTCCACACTTTATCCCTACACCCTTGTTCATCATAAAACCCCATGAAAGCCCATTAAAACATGCAAGAACACGTACAAACTGGTTTAATAAAACAGCACCATAGGATTTGCATTCATCTACACCATTGCATCTTGAGTAAAGTTTGTGCATGATGTTTGATTGTTGTAAATTTTGTATGTGCGTGGTCGTGAGTAGAAGGACAAGCTCAGGAAGTCATCTACCAAGAACTGCAGCACCAAGACTTCGAGACGCTTGAGCAACAAGAGCCATGAGAGCAAGGCAAGTGCCCCTTGACCATATTGATCCCATGTTTTGAAACTGTTTTGTTTGCGAAAACTTGTACGCTTGATTCAACTTGATGGGACACCCTTTTATAGGATATTACTAGTTTTGTTAACCATCCCTATCGCCGGGAAAGATGATGAGTCAGGTATGGTCGTTTTTCCTTTTTACTTCGCTTAATCCACGGGATACGGGAAGCTGAATTAAAACATGGTTAGCTACTGCACTCATATGAATAATGATGATGAGAACTTGATGATATTAATGAGCATGGAATCGGGGTGATCTAGGCAAGCTTGGTTCGTGGATGTTGCTGAATGATATGGTGGTTTACTTGCTGTAGATCTAGGGACAGGTTCATGCCAGCACATGCCAGGAAAACAGTGCCACCACAAGGCCAAACATGGGTGCGACTTAGCTGACTAATTAGGTGTGTTGCTAGCTTGTTATGGACCGTGGATGGCGCGGGGAATGGGAGTCGAGAGGGACTGCCCTTGGAACTGCATGGCACAAGACGGGGCCCGTGGGTGGAAGAATGGTGATTCGAGCCTGCCGGTGAAACCTCAGTGAGTCCGTACATCTAGTAGCCCCTTTGTAAAGGCTGTTTTGTGATCTCTTGGCCATACACCGACGGTTGTGTACTGGTATAATGGAGGTTCTGCAGTCGCCGACGGGTGACGAAATCACGAACTTGTGGGTAAAGTGGTGCCACCACTGCAGAGTGTAAAACTATCATGATAGCCGTGCTTCCGGTCACAAGCACCTGGCCAACTCACATGATTAGAGGGAAAAATTGGGATGGATATTCGGTATGGTTATGGTATGGTCATTGGGATTGGTTTTGGGACTATTTTGAGTCATAAAAGTGAGTTTAGTTACGGTTATATGAATATGAGATGGTTATGAATATTTATCAGTATGAGATGAACTTGAGAAAGATTATTGGCTGGTTGAGACTTAATAAATGGTGAATTATGATGAAAGAATGTTGCTGATTACTTGGTTATATTGGGATTTAATCCATCTAGACTTAGTTGCTGTTTTAACCATGTTTGTGAAGTAAAATTTGCTTGCTGCAATGAGCCTTTTTATTTCCTACCATGTTGTAAGCTACATGTCATACTTTTCCCGCACTTGCTGAGTACGACATGTACTCACCCTTGCATTATCACATAAACATCAGAAACAGGAGAAGAGTACTTCGAGGACCATGTGGAGTACTAGACGTGCGAACTACCGTCAACATGACTGTGGAGTTGAAGATGGAGCCGCTGCTATTTAGTTATTTCCGCTGACGTTTAGAGACTTCCGCTGCAAGAATAAATTAGAGATTCATGAGTGAGACAATGAGTCAATGTAATAAAGTACTTAAACCCTATTTATTCGTGGTTATATTCTGAATTCAGTTTGTGAATTACATGTGTATGTGTAATGAACATCCTGGGCACACATATGCATTAACTTGGTTCTGTTTTCAGAACCGGGTGTCACAACCCAGCCGCTGCAATGTCTTCATGTTGCTAGCGAGAGGAGTCCGTAGGCTGGACATCTTCTCGAGTGCTCATTAGTTATTCGACGTGAGTTGATTGTACACCCGGTTTCTCTGAAGAACAACCGAGTGAATATCACATGTATGCCAGGATCATTTTCTCATACATGTGATGACAAATAGTGAAGCATCATTTATTACAAGCCAGGTGTCGAATATAAATATGTCTTACAAAGCATACGTCTCGATGGACGATAATAAGTTCATAACATTAAATAAACTAGTAGCCGAATGTTATTCTTGTGGGCTCCGTCACAGGCATGGCCCGGGGGACTCCATGAACCTAGAATCCTTCTTCGGGTCCGAAGCCTTGGTCATTGAACACCACATCATCCCATTGACCTGAGCAGCAATTTAACCAACAAATATGCAAGTTTCAGTACCGTTGGTACTCAGCAAGTGTGGGAAAGTTATGTCATGCATGGCTAGAGCAAGGAGAGGTTGAACTCATGGTTAAAGCACTACGCACTTAATACCTATCACCTTAGCTTATTAAGCACCTACATTACTACATAGGTGAAATGGTCCCAATCTCCCAAACCCATCATCATAATCAAATAATCATAGTCTTATCTACAATGTTAAGCTTCCCGCTTAACATCCACAAATTCCCAATTCATCATCCTCTAATCATGAATAAGTCCAAGACGCTCTTGACCGTGAGCACGGCTGTCATGACAGTCTTGACTCTGCAGAGTTTGCACCACTGTACCCACATGTAGTGATTTCATCCCCCGTTGCCGGGTGGACTAAAAGAACCTCCATTATGTCAGTGGCCACGAACCACATTCACACTTCCCAGGTGTGTAGCGAGGAGATCACTACGAAGCCTTTACAAAGGGATTCTCGACGACCGTGGGCCCACTGAGGTTTCACCCCTAACAGCATACAAGAGGCTTCAACCCCGCTGCAGTGGCCCCCTCTTGAGCCTTGCGGTTCATATGGTAGTCCAGCTGACACCTACACCCCGCACCATCCAACACACCCATACTACGCAGGGGATACACCTAAATAATTGGCCAAGCTGCCCCATCTCAGCATGTGGTTGGCACGGTAAAGCCAGGTTACATGCTCCATGAACCGGTCCTTAGGATCCAGGCAAGTACTAAACACAAACCTGAGTCTCGTGCACCCAGCACCAACCAAATCATTTAACTTGCCTCGATCCCTACCTTTACATAACTCATAATATCTCATTCAAGAGTAAGGTAAATAAATTGATGATCTCATATCCCAATTATCCCATTCTAAGCATGGCTAAGCATAAGCTTATGAATAAATGACATGATAAAATAAATCCCAACCCAAGCTACAAGGAAACAATGTAATGCAATTCTAGTGAAACTTCCTAGCATGGGTTTCATATTTCAATTGACAATGCAAATAATTCTATCTACACATCCTAGCATAGGATCAAAGTGGTTAAGGACACTTGCCTTCTTCCTGCTGCTCTGGGAATGTAAAGTCTTGGTCTTGACAGGGGAGAACTTGCTCTGGGGCAGGTTCTACTCATGCCAATACACATAGCAAAAGAAAACAACAATCCATAAGACATAGTTCACACTTTCACTTCATACAAACCACACATACATACCTATGAAAGTCATTCACATTCCTAAGTGTTGTGGTTACTCTACTTGTGTTGATTTTTGGCCTACATTCACCTTTAAACATATGTATATTATTTCTAACTTCTAAGTTCAGATTTCTATTTGCACACTATATATGAAGTTCCAATTTGAACAAATTCTTTATATTCAATTATTACACTTCTTAGCCACAAAGTTTGTATAAAAGGTATTTTCCTATTCCAAATAGGTTTTCAGATCTTCTACCAAATCCTAAACTGAAGTTTTTGGATTTGGAGACTTCATTTATCATTTTCTAATTATGCATACATATTTTCCTATATTTTTCAGATTTATCTTCTATGCCTAAAAGTGAGTTTTAATATTAAATAGTAGGACATATCATCTAAACAGAATAGGTTCTGATATAAAATATTAAATAATATATTTTTAAACTTCTCCTCTGATGTGAGCTAATTTAAATTTATTTTATCAGTTTTCAGAATTATTTCCTAGCCTAAAAAGGTATTTCTAGAACTAATAAATATGAACAACAATTAGACAGATTTATTTCAACCAAAAAACTATTTTTAACTCATTCTAAAGTTTTCCAAGTGCTAGGAGAGTTTAAACTTGAATTTGTACATGTGTTTGCCTTACCTTTTAAATTTAAATCCTAGTCACATATTCAAATTTCTGAATTTAATATCATATAGGGTCAAAAAGGTAAATCCACCCTACTACAGGGTCTAATTTATTATTTTACAAATTTCCAAGGGTCTAACTACACATAACAGAGGGGTTTTGCTGATTTTTATTAAGTCCAGGGGCTAAAACTGTTTTTTAAATGAGTTTACACGAATTTCTCAAGTTCCAGTGGCTAGATCTGAAGTTTCTGGGGCTAGCTCGTGTTTTCCAAAATCCCCAGGGGGTAGCGCGTAAGAATCCCGGCCTTTATAATGCGGGGCTGATGTGGACCGTGTGATTTAAAGTGGACGGCTCAGATTAGATCATCGAACCGGTACTTGTGGGTTTTAATTCTACCATGCGATTTAAAATAGACGGCCCTCAAGTGGCCACGTATCCCTGGCCGGAGCCAGCCCGCGCGCGCGGCGGCGCACGGCGGCGGGGTGGCGATCTCGCCGGCGCAGCCTCGGCTTTTGCCGCTACTCGTTAGAACTTGCATCTTTTTGCATGGATCGGCTGCGGAGGGGTAGGGGAGGCTCACCGAGGGGTTTTCCAGCACTCGGAGGTCCTGGAAGTCGGTCAGCGGCGAGCTTCAACGGCGACGATCTTCGGTGCACGTCGGAACAGATGCTAGGGCACGAAACTTGTCGTTTCCTTCACGTGCAGGGCTCCCTGGGGGCGGTGGAGCATGATCAACGCGTTAGATCAGATAATCCGAGCAATGATCAAAGGAAAACGGGGATTGAATCTTCGGTTCTCACCGGAGAGAAGAACGGCCGATCGGGGGGGGGGGGGGGGAAACAGGGCGATTGTCGGCGTTTATATAGGCGAGGGTGGGTTGCGGTCTGTTGGGATCGAGTTTGAGAAGTCCGGGACCAGAATTCGGGCTGGGGCGCGGGTTTCCGGAGTTCGTTGAGATCGGGCGCGGGGAAGAGTCCGTCCGTTGGGGGCGCGCGGGAGGTAGGAGATGACACGCGGGCCCCGCGTGTCAGTGAGAGGAAGAGAGGGCGCGCGGTTGTGGTCTGGCGCGGGGGAGTAGTGGGCCGCCTGGTGGGTTTCGGCCCACTGGCCGGTAGGGTTTTTCTTTTTCCTTTTCTTTTCTGTTTTGATTTGAATTTGAATTTCAATTTAAATTTGAATTTTTGCACCACATGCAATACGTCCAAAAATTTTTATATTCCCCTCTTTAGCAGATTTTGGGGTGTTACATTGATGGTAGTCTTCCACTGTATCTATTTGGTGTAAATTATTTACAAAGAACATTTGAAGGCTTCCGCTTTTGATTTATGTAATACATTTTTCCTTATACGTGTGCTGTTGGGTGTTGCATAACACGACACCAACCAATGCAATTCCTGGGCGAGCAGCACGGCCCTGTGACTCGGGTCGGGTCCCCCTCATATAGTGCCCTGAATTAACAAAGCTGGCTAAGTCCGGTATAGGTTTTTCTTTGTGAGGAATGTAGTACCGGCATGAACTGGTGACGCTTCGACGTCACACCCCACTAAATGTTGTACATCATTGTAAAACTTGAATGTTTTAGTCCAGAGCACTAAAACTTTGACTTAACTCCTTCCCTTAATCAGGATGTTCAAAGTAAACAAGTTTTCAACATATAGGATACTAGGGACAGAGTCCCCTGGTTTCAGCTGAAATAATGCTGAAAGTTAAACAGAGGTTAGAGGTCGAGTCCTTTCGAGGTTAGGGATATATGATACATTTCTGGAAAGCGTTAGAAGAGCTTTACAGCTTTTCTATTGATGTCCAGAGGTGTTTCATCCCTTAACTAGTCGAAAAATGTAGCAGAGTTGAAACTGTCCAGAAAACAGGGCAGAACAAATACTCTCTGTAACTCTCTATAAATTGAGCATAACTTCCTGCATAAAAATTCAAAAATAGAAAACAAGGTAGTTCTGAAAAGTTCATGAGATAACTTACAACTTTGTAACAGAATATTTGTCAAATTCGATGTAGAATTAACTGGAATTCTTGGGTCAAATCAGTACCTCAAGCAGGGAGGTGCTGTCCAATTTTCCCCAAAAATTCTGTCAACTTTGACATCTCATAACTTTTGAACCAGGAAATATCTGAGGCCAAAAAAGTACTTTATGGAAATCTATTGAAGTTAACTTTAACTTTGATGTTGAGCTCCAGAACTTGTTTTGCCTTTAGCTGGGTCTAAATCAGATTAAATTGGAAACTGGTCAGGGCTGTCTGTTTGGGCAGCAGACCAGCAATCAAATTGTTTTAAGTTTGATTTGTGTTTCCATGTTTTATGAGTTCAATGACATGTTTTATGTTATAACTCTATGATTTACTGTTGAAATGAATATTTTACCTTTTTCAAATATGTTTCCACAGATGGCAGCAGATAAACAACTGGAGAACGGGTGGGTGATATCCCACTGTTCTCAACGCAGCGGTTAACCGGAACTGTTGAAGCTAATGCTTTAATATTTCGGGAATGTGGAGACGCCGCGTTACCTTGCCAAGGAAGAAGGCGAGGAGGGGAACAAGTCATGGACCATCCATGTCGAAGTTCCAGCAGGACCTACGTCACCCGGTTGGGCACCGTTCACCGTCACGATGAGAGGTAGACAACCGGAGGAGATGTGGCAGGTGGCAGCCCACGACACCATGTCGCGTTCCTGCCAGCTACACGTGAGAGCTATGTATGGCACTCCATATATGCTTGTTCCGGTGGAGGGGTGATCTAATCACGTGTGGAGGGAGAGGTACTTGGAGGCAACAGATCCGGGTTGCCCAAGGTACAACCCCGCGGAGGCAAATCTCAGCCTCCAGTTGATGGCAGGAAAGACAGTGATGGACAGCCAAGTTGTTTATACAGCTCAACTTGCCGCTAAGTTTAAGGATAGCACCGGCCGCCGAGACCATTTCGAGAGTGCTTACGGCGCACTCTGTAATTTTCTCCTTCCGACGATAAAGCAACTGAATGAGCAACACAATCAGTTGTGTCGTCTGAAGAAGGCGAAGAAGAAAAGCAGTGTCGACATCACGGCTTTGCAGAAACAGATACAGGCCTTGACTCAGCAGAACGAGGTCCTCACTCAAGAGCGTGATGACGCTATTGAGGAGGGGCAGGGCTGGGAAGAAGACTACAACCAGGCCATGGACTAGGTGCATGCGTTGCAAGGCCTCGTGCCTCCAGTAGTGGGCCTACCGATGGTAGGTGCAGTACCCGTGGTTTTGGGTACCCCGGCGATGGGGGAACCTGAACCCAAAGAGGAGGTCATGGATCCTTAACCACCAGCAGAGGTAGCGGAGGAGGACGACCCGCAGGAGGTCGAGTTCTACTCCGAGTAGTGAGTTACCATTGCCAAGTAGGCCAGCGAGGGTGGTGTGTAGAAATTTTTGTAATCGGTGACATGTCGTGTAAACAGTAGCATGTGTATAGGTAGAGACCACATGAGCACGACTTCTAGGGGATCCGAGAATAATGTATCTTGTATAAAGTTTATGCTTTATCAATATATGTGAATGTTGTGCAAATTAATCATGTGTCACTTCCATACCAACTGTTACATATGGAATTTTAAGAATGGCATGTGCTGATCATTGCTATTTTGAATTTCAGAATGACTCGCACTCGTGCCATCCCGGAGGTTGGGGGTTTCAGTCAGAGGAGAGAGGCCTCCCAACAGCCTCCCGAGATTTCCTCGGGACCACAGCAACAGCAGCAACAGCAACAACCGCCACCGCCAACGGTTACATTGGACGACATCGTTGCGGCCATAGCGGGCTCACGTCAGCAGCACAAGGGGTTGCTGGAAACTTTAATTGCAAATACGTCTCGACAAGATAGGTGTCGAGACCGAGAGGAGCGTCAACAAAACTCCTACTCTGACTTTCTGGCTACTCATCCCCCGGTATTCTCAAGGGCGGATGAACCCCTTGATGCAGACAACTGGCTCCGCACGATGGAAATGAAGTTCGGGCTGCTCCAAGTTAGTGAGCAGCACAAGACTCAGTTCGCGGCCCAGCAGCTTCAAAGGTCCGTGAGCGCTTGGTGGGCCAACTTTTGTGCCTCGCAATCCACCAAGCTAGTGCTGACCTGGGCGGAGTTCCCAATGGCCTTCAGGGCCTATCACATACCGCCGAGTCTGATGAAAAGTAAGACGCAGGAGTTCCTTCGCCTGCAGCAAGGCAGCAGGAACGCGCTGGACTACTCCAGGGCGTTCAATGATCTCGAGCTCTACGCCTCCTATCACGCCGATACCGACGAGAAGCGTCGGGATCATTTTTACCAGGGGCTGAATCCGCTCCTGAAGGACAAGCTGGCGATGTTCAATCGCGGCAGCCTCAATGACATTATTGATGCTGCGATTGTGCAAGAGGACTCTGGCAAGGAGTTAGCAGTGGCGGAGAAGAAGAGAAGCACACCACAGAGCAGTGGAGAGGGAGGTGGTCCTCCCCAGAAATACCGGATGGTGTATCGCTCACCATCGGTCCAACGCTGGCAACCACCGCAGCAACCGATGCAATTACACGGGCGGCTGTATTCTCCACCGACGTTCCGGCCAGCATTACCAGCACCACCTCCACAGCAACAACAGCAGCAGCGGAAGATGCCGCGTGCGTTTGCACCTCAGCAGCGCATGCCGATCTTTCGTCCTCCAAGCACGGGCCAGCCGTCAACCGCCTGCTACAAATGCGGTTGCCAAGGGCACTTCACCAACAACTGCCCCGAGAGGCAAGGCGGCGCAGTGGCACCACGGTTTCCAGGGAGAAATCAGCACCAGAACCCCATTAATGCGCGGTGGGGAAATCCTAAGCCCGGCACCGTCCACCAACTCGCCATGGAGGACGTGCCGGAGGGAGAACCAATCCTTGCGGGTATGTTCCAACTCCACCAGCATCCCGCTATAGTTTTATTTGACTCATGCGCCACGCATAACTTCATTAGCCAAGCTTTTATTGCTAGACACAGCTTGCAAATACTACCCACTGAAAGTCCTTACTTAATTTGTTTACTGGGTGGGAAAATTTCAGCAAGCATGATGGTTTCGAAAGCGCCATTATGCTTAGGGGGTAGAGTATACCCTACGTCTCTCATAGCTTTAGAGGGACAAAAGGTCGATGTCATTCTAGGGATGTAATGGTTAACCCGCCACGGTGCTGTTTTAGACACCGTCCTCCGAGTCGTGCATCTACATCCAGAAATGCACGATTCTCATTCATTGTTTCTGGACAGTCCAGAAATAAAACTTCCAAGGGTATACCAATCCACCACCATCAGATTGGAAGACATTCTAGTAGTCGGTGAGTTCCCATACGTGTTTCCGGATGATTTGCCGGAGATGCCGCCCGACCGAGAGGTGGAGTTCAAGATTGAGCTTGCACCGGGAACTATGCCAATATCCCAACGGCCGTACAAGATGGCGCCAAAGGAGTTGACAGAATTGAAAATGCAGTTGACGGACCTGCTGGAGAAGGGTTTTATTAGGCCGAGCTCCTCGCCATGGGCCTGTTCGGCATTATTTGTGAAGAAGAAAGATGAAATGTTACGGCTTTACGTCGACTATCGTCCACTAAACACTGTGACTATCAAAAACATGTACCCGTTGCCACGGATCAATATGTTGTTCGATCAGTTGGTCAAAGCAAAGATCTTTTCCAAGATGAACTTAAGATCCGGGTACCATCAGATTAAGATACGGTCTGAGGACATTCCGAAGACGGCTTTCTCGACAAGGTACGGGCTTTATGAGTACCTGGTCATGTCCTTCGGCCTCACCAACGCTCCCACTCATTTCATGTACTTGATGAACTCGGTATTCATGCCAGAGCTGGACAAGTTAGTCGTGGTCTTCATCGATGACATATTGGTATATTCCAAGTTGGAGGAAGAACACGCGAAGCATCTGCGTATAGTTTTGCAAAAGCTGCAGGATCACAAGCTATAAGCGAAATTTAGCAAGTGGGATTCTAGATATCGTAAGTGCCTTTTGCCGGGCATATTATCTCAGCAGCGGGCATCGCTGTAGACCCGAGTAAGATCACACAAGCGCTGAATTGGAAGTCCCCACGAACTGTTCACGAGGTACGGAGTTACCTCGAACTCGCGGGATATTATCAGAGGTTCATTCCGAACTTCTCGAAGATTGCCAAGCCTATGACCGAGCTGCTGAATAAGGCTACCAAATATGCTTGGAGTCCAGCATGTGAAGCAGCGTTCGAGGCATTAGTGAAGAACCTAACATCAGCACCGGTTTTGGCACAGCCAGACACAACAAAACCATTCCATGTGTACTGCGATGCATCCGGCATTGGGCTCGGATATGTGCTGATGCAATAACAAAGGGTGGTCGCATATGGATCACGACATCTCAGGAATCATGAGCAAAATTATCCGACTCATGACTTAGAGCTCGCTGTCGTGGTACTCGCACTCAAGATGTGGAGGCACTACCTACTCGGTAACCTCGTGCATTTATATACCGACCACAAGAGCCTCAAGTACATATTCACTCAGAAGGAGCTGAAGATGAGGCAATGAAGATGGTTGGAGTTGATAAAGGATTACGAAATAGAGATCCATTATCACCCCAGCAAAGTAAACGTAGTGGCGGATGCGCTGAGTCGCAAGTCACACGTTAATAATCTGACCATCATGCTGTTGGAAGAGAGCGAGCCACCATTACATGTGATTCCACATGGAGCTCTCTACAGCCTAGCTCTTATCCCCACCATACGTGAAGAGCTAGCGGCAGCTCAGAAACATGACAAGGGCATGTCGCATTTGCGGAGACGTGTAGATAATGGTGAGTTAAAATGCTTCCTGAAGGACGGAGACGGCGTCCTGTGGTTCAAGGACAAGATCGTCGTACCCCGTAACCCAGAGTTGCGGAAGAAAATCTTTGATAAGGCTCACTTGTCAAAGTTTTCTATTCACCCCGGCAGAAATAAGATGTATCGAGAAATCCGAAGCAAATTTTGGTGGTCATGGATGAAGCGGGAGATTGCAAAATACGTGTACGAGTGTGATACATGCCGTAGGGTGAAGGCGGACCATATGAGGAAACCGGGACTGCTACAACCGCTGGGCATCCCTGCCTGGAAGTGGGAGGATATGAGCATGGACTTCATCATCGGTTTACCCACCACATTTCAGAAGCATGATTCGACCAGCTCACCAAACGTGCCCATTTTATCCCGGTCAACACCAACTACAACGTCAATAAGTATGCTGAATTGTACATTTCACGGATCCTATGCTTATACAGCGTAGCCCATACTATCATCTCGGATCAGGGCACTTTATTTGTGTCTCGTTTTTTGGAGCAGTTGTATGCTGCTTTGGGGACGAAGTTGATCCATAGTTCAGTGTACCACCCGCAGACGGATGGGCAAACTGAGCGGGTAAATCAGATTTTAGAAGATATGCTACGAGCTTGTTCTATCAACCACGGTAAGAATTTGGATGATCACTTACTGTTAGCCGAGTTCTCGTACAACAATGGGTACCAAGCCAGCATCAAAATGGCACCCTACAAGGTGCTATATGGGAGAAAATGCAGCACACCGCTGAATTAGTGTGAGTCTGGCGAAAGGGTTACCTTCGGGATTGATCTTGTCAACAATGCGGAAGAAAAGGTTCGGTTGATTCAAGCGAACTTAAAAGCCGCCCAATCCCGACAAAAACAGTATGTGGACCGGAGAAGACATCCTTTGCAATTTGAAGTTGGGGATCAAGTGTATCTATATGTGTCTCCAATGAAGGGCGTGAACAGATTCGGGGCGAGGGGAAAGTTGGCACCCCGATTCATCGATCCATTCCAGATTGTGGAAATATGTGGATCAGTTGCATACCGGTTGGAATTACCAGCGACACTCTCCGCTGTGCACGACGTCTTTCCCATTTCTCAGCTGAGGAAGTGCCTCAAGCTTTCAAACACCGTTCAGCTGGGGGATATCGAAGAACTGAAACCGGATCTCACTTATTGGGAGGAACCGGTTCAGATTATTGATGAAAAGGCCCGAACCACACACAACCATACACTGTGGTTCTTCAAGGGTCTATGGAGTAATCACTCCGTAGATGAAGCGATATGGGAGAGCGAAGGCTTTCTTCGGGCTAACTGCCCCGACTTTTTAACGTCGCACATCCGGTAATTTTCCACCGTCCTCTCTCTCATTTTCACCTTATAATCTCAGGACGAGATTCTTTTAAGGGGGGAGAAATGTAAGGGCCAAAGTTTTTCATTTGCTAAAAGTGTTCATCACACCACACACATCTCATTTGAAGAAATTTTATGAACATCTTTGAAGAGCAAGTAAACACCATCAACAAAGACATTAGATGATAAACTCACAAAATGCAAAAGTGGTATTTCCCACATGCATCATATAGGGACTGAGCATATGAAAAACTCCTAAACTTTGCTAGGGATGATCATGCCAAATTTCATCCAAATCCAAAACCTTTTGAGGTGTTTTTGGATACAACTAGAAAAAGACTAGTTTGATCTTAAATTCAAATTCAAAATCCTTTCATACCATGAATTCAAAAGTGGGATTCATATTCACACTCAGCACATTTTTGTGAGCTCACACACCAATTTTTACTCTATTTGGAGTTGATCTTGACATGAGCTATGCGGGCAAAAATTCCAAATTTATTTGAATTTCAGTTTCACAACTGCTGTCAATTCATCCAAACCAATTCACATTTTGATTTATTCCAATTCAAATGGTGAGCTGATAATTTGACTAAACCTTAGAGGACAGTGAAGTCCTAAATTTTATAAAATAGTGGCAAATTCAATTTTTGAGGACAAAATTCAAAAACCGGGCTCACTGTCAGCCACTCAGGAGCTCAAACTGACTCCACCGAGCGCTGCCCGGTTTCTTGCATGAGTATGCGGGAGCGCCACGGCGCGGGAGCTTCGCCAGCAACTGCTTCCAGCTCCCGACCGACGCCCGATGTGCCCAACGACCTTACCGTCGCCTCTGGGAGGCTACCTAGTGTTTTCACCCGTGACTCGTCATTCTCCCGCACAGAGTACTCAGCACACCTCGCTGCTCACCGAAGCTCTCTGTTCAACCTTCACCCAGTCGAGCCAGTGGATTTCACGCCGAGCTGAGGCTGCAACCGAGTTCGCTGACCCTTGCTCGACATTCTCGCACCGGTTCCAGCCCATGACCGACCTTCCTCGAGCTCCAGCGGGCCACATTTTCTTCCTCGGATCAGACCGAGTTGCCACCACGGGAACACCCCGTCCGGCCACAACAGCCTACCTTTCCCCACATTGTGAACAGCAAAGAGTTTCGTTTAAGTCTTCTCTTCCATTACCGCAAGCTCCGGCGGCATGACATGAGCTGCCGTCGCCGGAATATCACGGTTTCGCGCCGTTGTACAAAAGGGGCTGCCGGACCACTTCGCAAAATTCGTGTTACACACCGCACCACTCATTACCGAACTTAGTTACCTACTCCTAGACGCCCGTGCAAGTCCGTAGGATCACAAACTTCCGAGAACCATCGGGTATAGCCACTGTTATCTGAGTTTTGCAAGTTTTCCCCCATTTTCGACCTAGGTCACACAGTGACATGCTAGTTGGATCCATTTCTGAGCTCATTTGAGTTCATGACGATCTTTCATAGAATGCACTGATGCTGTATGACCTTTTTCTCAAGCATTTGGGGTGCTAGGGAGCCCGGCCGATATGGCCGAAGTTCTTCCGAAGCCGCCGGTCGTCGCCGGCCATGTTCCGGTTGTTTTCATGCCGAGCTAAGGTCAGCACCGCATTCCCCATGTGAAGTTAGGCAGAGGTAGCAAAAATCTCAAAGTTTGCTGCATGACAGAGCCCTTCTGGCGAGCACTCCGGCGAGAGGGATGGGTGGCCGAGTGCGGGAGCGCGAGGTTGAAGACAACCCGCGGGCCCCGCGTGTCAGCCTCAGATAACCGGGCGCCGGATTCTCTGTGGCTCGGGATCAAATGTGGTCATACACATTTAATTGTGTGACCCCGTGTGCCAACGCACCAGAGTGTGTGTCACACCTTGTTTCTCCGAAGAACAACCGAGTGAATATCACATGTATGCCAGGATAATTTTCTTATACATGTGATGACAAATAGTGAAGCATCATTTATTACAAGCCAGGTGTCGAATATAGATAAGTCTTACATAGCATACATCTCGATAATAAGTTCATGACATATAAATAAAACAGCAGCGGAATATAAATCTTGCGGCCTCCGTCACAGGCGTTGCCCGGGGGACTCCGTGAACCTAGAATCCTTCTTCGGGTCCGATGTCTTGGTCATTGAACACCACATCACCCCCTTGACCTGAGCAGCAATTTAAACCAACAAATATGCAAGTTTGAGTACCGTTGGTACTCAGCAAGTGTGGGAAAGTTATGTCATGCATGGCCAGAGCAAGGAGAGGTTAGACTCATGGTTAAAGCACCACGCAATTATTACCTATCACCTTAGCTTATTAAGCACCTACATTACTACACAGGTGAAATGGATCCCAATCCCTCAACCCATCATCATCATCAAGTAAACAATATCTCATCTCCAATGTTAAACTTCCCACTTAACATCCACAACTTCCCAATTCATAAATCTCTAATCATGAATAAGTCCAAGCCGCTCTTGATCGTGAGCATGGCTGTCATGACAGTTTTGACACTGCAGAGTTTGCACCACTGTACCCTCATGTAGTGATTTCATCCCCCGTTGCCGGGTGGACTAAAAGAACCTCCATTATGCCAGTGGCCGCGAACCACATTCATACTTTCCAGGTGTGTAGCCAGGAGATCACTACGAGGCCTTTACAAAGGGATTCCCGACGAGCGTGGGCCCACTGAGGTTTCACCCCTAATAGCATACAAGAGGCTCCAACCCCGCTGCAGTGGCCCCCTCTTGAGCCTTGCGGTTCATATGGTAGTCCAGCTGACACCTATTCCCCGCACCATCCAACACACCCATACTACGCCGGGGATACACCTAATTAATTGGCCAAGCTGCCCCATCTCAGCATGTGGTTTGCACGGTAAAGCCAGGTTACATGCTCCATGAACCGGTCCTTAGGATCTAGGAAAGTACTAAACACAAACCCGAGTCTCGTGCACCCAGCACCAATCAAATCATCCAACTTGCCTCGATCCCTACCTCTACATAACTCATAATATCTCATTCAAGAGTAAGATAAATAAAATTGATGATCTCATATCCCAATTATCCCATTCTAAGCATGGCTAAGCATAAGCATATAAATAAATGACAAGATAAAATAAATCCCAACCCAAGCTACAAGGAAACAAGGTAATGCAATTCTAGGGAAACTTCCTAGCATGGGTTTCATATTTCAATTGACAATGCAAATAATTCTATCTACACATCCTAGTATATGATCAAAGTGGTCAAGGACATTTGCCTTCTTCCTGCTGCTCTGGGAATGGAATGTCTTGGTCTTGGAAGGGCAGAACTTGCTCTGGGGCAGGTTCTACTCATGCCAATACACATAGCAAAAGAAAACAACAATCCATAAGACATAGTTCACACTTTCACTTCATACAAACCACACATTCACACCTATGAAAGGCATTCACATTTCTAAGTGTTGTGGTTACTCTATATGTGTGGGTTTTTGGCCTACATGCACTTTTAAACATGTGTATATGATTTCTAACTTTTGTATTCAGATTTCTGTTTGCACACTATATATGAATTTCCAATTTGAACAAATTCTTTATATTCAATTAATACACTTCTTAGGTACCAAGTTTGCATGAAAGGTAATTTACTACTCCAAATAGGTTTTCAGATCTTCTACCAAATCTTAAACTGAAGTTTTTGGATTTGGAGACTTCATTTATCATTTTCTAATTATGCATATTTATTTTCCTATATTTTTCAGATTTATTTTCTATGCCTAAAAGTGAGTTTTAATATTAAATAGTAGGACATATCTTCTAAACAGAATAGGTTCTGATCTAAAATATTAAATAATATATTGTTGAACTTCTCCTCTGATGTGAACTAATTTAAATTTATTTTATCAGTTTTCAGAATTATTTCCTAGCCTAAAAATGTGTTTCTATAACTAATAAATGTGAACAGCAATTAGATAGATTCTTTTCAGCCTAAAATCTATTTCTAACTCATTCTAAAGTTTTCCAAGCACTAGGAGAGTTTAAATTTGAATTTGCAATGTGTTTGCCTTACCTTTTTAAATTTAAGTCCTAGTCACATATTCAATTTTCTGATTTTAATCTCATATAGGGTCAAAAAGGTAAATCCACACTACTGCAGGGTCTAATTTATTATTTCTTAAATTTCCAGGGGTCTAACTACACATAACAGAGGGGTTTTCCTAATTTTTATTAAGTCCAGGGGCTAAAACCGATTTTTAAATGAATTTACATGAATTTCTGAAGTTCCAGGGGCTAGATCAGAAGTTTCTGGGGATAACTCGTGTTTTCCGAGATCCCCAGGGGGTAGCACGTAAGAATCCCGGCCTTTATAACGCGGGGCTGATGTGGATCGTCCGATTTAAAATAGACGGCTCAGATTAGATCGCCGAACCGGTACACGCGGGTTTTAATTCTACCGTGCGATTTAAAATAGACGGCTCTCAAGGGGCCACGTTGCCCTGGCCGGAGCCAGCCCGCGCTGCCCGGCGGCGCGCGGCGGCGGGAGGCGGCGATCTCACCGGAGATCTTTGTGTTTTCGTCTATACTTCCTAAAACTTGGATTTCATGGCATAGAACGGTAGAGGGGAGGTCGGGGATCTCACCTCGGGGTTTTTCTTGAGCTCGGAGGCCCTGGAAGGCGGTCGGCGGCGAGGTCCGAGATGAAGTAGCAGCGGTGCTTGCCGGAGCTGTGTCTAGAGCGCAAAACACCGGATTTCCTTCACCTGCGAGATTCCCCGGAGGCGGTGGAACATGATCAGCGCGTTAGATCAGGAAATCCGAGCGAGGATCGAAGGAAAACGGCGGTAGAAGCTTCGGTTCTCACCGGGAGGAAAAACAGCCGATCGGGGGGGGGGGACAGGGTGATGTCGACGTTTATATAGGCGAGGGTGGGAAATGGTCTGTTGGGATCGAGTTGGAGTCGTCCGGGACCGAGAGTCGGGCTGGGGGCGCGGGTTTCCGGAGTTGGTTGCGATCGGGCGCGAGGAAGAGTCCGGCCGTTGGGGCGCGCCGGAGGTAGGAGATGACACGCAGGCCCCGCGTGTCAGTGAGAGGAAGAGAGGGCGCGCGGTCGTGGGCTGGCGCGAGGGGGGAAGAATAGTGGGACGGCTGGCGGGTTTCGGCCCACTGGCTGGTTGGGTTTTCTTTTTCTTTTTCCTTTTCTTTTCTGTTTTGATTTGAATTTGAATTCCAATTTGAATTTGAATTTCTGCACCACATGCAATACGTCCAAAATTTTTTAAATTCCCCTCTTAACAGATTTTGGGGTGTTACAGTGTGACACGTAACCGCGGACCCACCGGCAGGGATTTAAACATTTCCCGATTTTCAGTTTCTAGTTCAGACTTCAAACCACATAACTTTGGCTAGGAAACTCCAAATCGAGTGAACCAAATTTTGTTTAATTCTGCTATCTGAGTACTTTCAAACAAATAAAGTTTAACTTTATTAAAATCCTTATTTCTCCAGAATTATTTCTTCAAAATTTAAACTGTTTAGAATTTAACTGGAGAACCCTTTAGTGGAAAATTCTAAAGTTTGCCCAGGATGTTCCATGTAATATCCATGAGCAACCATAAAAATTTCAGATCCATTTGAGCTCATTTGATCCATCTAATTGTGTGATTAATGAAACTGTTCCAGGAAAAATGAAAAATGTCCAGAAACATTTTTCAGATTTTCTCTGAACTTGTTTAGCTCATATCTTAGTGAAACCAACTCCATTTGTACCCTCTGAAAATCTAGTTTCTAGAAAGTCATGGCTTACTCCATGAAAATCCTTAGAACGCTCTAAGAGCTCCAATTAGGCCAAATACCCATTTATTTGTGCAGGGCTCAAATGAGCTTTGCTTCAAATGAAATTTGGCCAAGTCTCTGTGTAGGTTGTATCAAACCACAGTAAAAGTTTCAGAGTCATTGTGCCTGTCTTGATGTACTTAAAGTCTTAACAATATCAAATTCAAATTCAAATGCATTTAAATTGACACGCATGCATATTTGTATTGTGTAGTCGCTAAGGTTGAAGAGGAGCCGGAGGTGTTAGATTTCGTCACCCCGGAGGAACAGCTAGCATACGACCAGAAGAAAGGCATGCTCCGGTTTGCATTAGCCGTTTTATAAATTTATTGGTTTGTGAACTTGCTTTGAGTATCTGTAACAGCCCTGACTTTTGTAAAGTTTGATTTCAACTTATGAAACAAAGGCCAAGGAATAGCTTGAGTTGTGACACATGAAATGATGAACACAAAAATGGAAATGTGAGGGAGTTAAAAAATTCTTCAACTCTTGATTAGCATATGCTAACATGAGGAGTGAACTTTACTCTCCAAATCAAACTCATGTGCACATCTTTTATGAGTAGAAGATGGAGGGAAATTTAAACACAATCTGCATTCTTTTAAAAGGATCCATGTTCAGATTGTCCAAAGGCCTATATGTGAGATCACCGATGCATTTCTCATGTATTCGAGAGCCTAAGTTTCTCATGTATTTCTCATACTATAAACAGAGACTTAGCTTGCAAAATTTCAGCTAAGGTGGATGGAAATTGTGGCTCCTATAATTCCTACCATATCCCTATGTTTTTCTCACATACATAAGATTTGAGAACAAGGACAAGAAGATCCAAGGCTCAACTTGAGCTGAAAATTTGCATGTGAGTTCCTGCTCACATGAAAAGATTCTGGACCAAAATTTAGCACGTTTCACTGAGTGGTTCATTCAGAACAATTCCTTAAGAAATTAAGAAAAAAGGAATTAATTCTGAAGTAACTCACATGCTCATGTCAAACTTAGTAAACCGCAATTGCAATTATAGTTCATAGAGCCCGCATGAATTTTTCTAGGATTTTTGGAGCTAAGAATTCCCCATAACTGAATTTTCAAGTTTTGGGAATTCTCTGAAAAAGTTTCTGTATTCATTTGTGCTCAGCAACTTGAAATCTGAATTCACCCAATGAGATCAACTCCAAATGAGTTGAAATTTTTACAGGTGTTCAATAACATCCTGAGGATTATTTTGTTAAAATTTGAGGATTTTTGATGAACCAAACTCCCTCTAAAATACTTTTACTTAAAAGCTTCAAAGAATTTTCAGAATTAATTATTCACTTTCATACAAATTGGGTTGCATAATTGGATAGAGATTTTCAATCTGAATCTAACCCAATTTTAATCACTAAATTTGGATTTTCCTACCAAAAGATATGTTCATCTAAAATTTGAACAAAATCTGTCATTTGAATTAATTCGAGGAAAGGTTCAAATGCCTGCTGCTGGACCCGGGCCACGTGTCACTTGCTGACACAAAGACACACGGGGCTACACAGTTCCAGACCTGCAGTCACACCGGATAAGATAGCCACAGGGGATCGGGGTTTTTAAATTCCCTCTCACTGACTGCTGGGGCCCGGCGGACCCTTCTTCAACCTCGGCCCAATTTTTACGCCCGCATGCCCGCGCCGCCCCCCTCGCCGGAGCTCCACGAAACTCAGTCTCCGGACCTCCTCCCGAGCCCCTGCTCACAACCAGGGCCTAAAACCCCACGCTGAGCATCTTGGTGAAGCTTCCCCGAGCCGGCGAGGACCCTAACCCCTCTCGCGATGGCGCAGCGGCTCGGTACACCTTCGGCGGTGTCGGCCGGCCGACCTAGCCCGCTAAAAGCTCGGAAAAATGGCGCTAAAGCACTAGTGGACCTTGAGGATGATCGACGTGGCCTCAAACTTGATCGGGAACAGCTCCAACTAGATTGTCACCTTGCGCCCGAGACCTTCACCATGTTTGAACCCAGAAAACCTAGAAATTGTGCTATCTTCATGCGTTTCCGAGCTAGGGTCGTGAAGAGCACATAATAGTCAGCTAGTCCAGACCCTGTGTGCAAGATTTGGCGATCTAAGAATGGATAACGGGTGAGAATTTTGGATTTTCATACCGGAACGTCGGTTTGTGCCCACCAGCATAACTTTCTCGAATTCTCGCTCAGTTGTCCACAGCTTGGCTTGAGGTTTGGGTGGAAGCAGCATGGACTAACAACGCTCCCATGGCCGTCCTCGCTCCGGCATGAATGTCCACGGTGTGGGCTGTCCACGTGAACTCCGAGCTGCTGTGGGGTTAGGTCACCACGGAGAAGAGCTATTCTAGGGCTCGGGAACCGTAGGTCGAGTTGTTTTTGCTCCGAGGAAGTAGGAGGAGCTCCCTCAGGACCATTTTGCAGCTCAGCCGGGTGGGGTATGCGAGGTTTGGTCAGTTCCCTTCGATCGACCGAGTGGCGGCAATGTGCTCTGTTCATGTGCGCGAGGGAGAAGAGACACTGAACCAAAGCTCCGTTTGTTGGCAAAAAGGAACACGCTGAGACGTGAGGAAGCACACAAGGAGGTCGCCAGCGCGAGATAAGGCGTGAGGAGGTGTCCCCTGCCTTGCTGCTCGGTGTCTCATGGTGAGAGCTCGAGTTTGTCTCGGTGGCGTTCAGTTGCTTCGAGTAGAAAACAGAGAACCGACTCAATTTTCAGATATTTGGGTGCACTGACCAATGGGCCCCACTATCCCCCTTATCCCCTCAACTTTGGCAAATGACTCAATTCAATTGTGGAAAGTTTGAATCTGAACTCTATTTAGACAATTTGACAAGTTTCATCCAAGTTCAAATTTGAATTCCTATGCAATTTGAAGTCCATTTGTAAAACGGGTAGCAAAAAAATCTCCAGAATTCATGAGACTTTGCCTCCCCACTAATTTGGACCTAAGGAATTAAAATATGAAACCTGATTTTTAGTTTAGCTGCTGCAAATGTGGTTTTGAGAATAACAGTTTGCATTCCTATTGGTTGCCCTCATTTGAAATTTTAGTTGAACAAAGTTAGTTCAAAAACTGAATTTAAACTTCCTCTTACACATGAGGGCACTACACATGGTGTTAAAATATACTTTTGTTCCAAGCATCCCAATAAATATTAGAGCTTGTGTGGTTTAACATCCATGTGTATCATCACATGTATAAAGTTTAAACAAGTCCCAATTTTCACAAACTTGAAACCAAATGGTATTCAAACTTCAGTCCCTTTGTATTCAAAATTTTTGGGACCTTTACATTCCTCACCCCTTAAAAGAATCTCATCCCGAGATTATATGATAAAAATGAGAGAGAGGATGGTGAAAAATTACCGGATGCGCGATGTCTAAAGTCCGGATAGTTGACGCGAATAAATCCTTCGCTCTCCCATGTCGATTCATCCTTTGAGTGATTACTCCATAAAACATTATAGAACCACAACGTACGGTCGCTTGTGGTTTGGTCCTTTATGTTGATGATCTGAACCGGTCCCTCCTGATACGTGAGATCCGGTTTCAGTTCTTCGATATCTCCCTGCTGAATGGTGGTTGAAAGCTTGAGGCACTTCCTCAGCTGAGAAATGTGAAAGACGTCGTGCACACCGGAGAGTGTCGCTGTTAATTCCAGCCGGTATGCAACTGATCCCACATCTTTCCACAATCATCAATGGACCGATGAATCGTTGTGCCAACTTTCCTCTGACCCCGAATCTTTTCACGCCCTTCATTGGAGACACACATAGATACATGTGATCTCCGACTTCAAATTGCAAAGGATGCCTTCTCCGGTCCGCATACTGTTTTTTTCGGGATTGGGCAGCTTTTAAGTTTGCCTGAATCAGCCAAACCTTTTCTTCCGTATTATTGACAAGATCAATCCTGAAGGTGACCCTTTTGCCAGACTCATACCAATTCAGCGGTGTGTGGCATTTTCTCCCGTATAGTGCCTCGTAAGGCACCATCTTGATGCTGGCTTGGTACCCATTATTGTATAAGAACTCGGCTAACGGTAAGTGATCATCCCAATTCTTACCGTGGTTGATAGCACAAGCTCGTGACATGTCTTCTAATATTTGATTTACCCGCTCAGTTTGCCCATCCGTCTGCGGTTGGTACACTGAACTATGGATCAGCTTTGTCCCCAGTGCCGCATGTAGCTGCTCCCAAAAACAAGATACAAATAAAGTGCCCTGATCCTAGATGATGGTATGGGGTACGCCGTACAAGCACAGGATCCGTGAGATGTACAGTTCAGCATACTTCTTGTCGTTGTAGTTGGTGTTAACCTGGATAAAATGGGCAACTTTGGTGAGCCGGTCGACGATCACCCACACTGAATCATGCTTCTGAAATGTGGTGGGTAAACCGACGATGAAGTGCATGCTCACATCCTCCCACTTCCAGGAAGGAATACCAAGCGGTTGCAGCAATCCCGGCTTCCTCATGTGGTCAGCCTTCACCCTTCGGCATGTATCACATTCGGACATGTATTTTGCGATCTCCCGCTTCATCCGTGTCCACCAAAACTTGCTTCTGAGTTCTTGATACATCTTGTTGCTACGGGGGTGAATAGAAAACCTTGACAAGTGAGCCTCATCAAAGATTTTCTTCCGTTACTCCGGTTTATGGTGTACGACGATCCTGTCCTTGAACCACAGGACGCCGTCTCCGTCTTTCCGGAAACACTTCAACTGCCCACTGTCTACACGTCTCCGCAAATGCAACATGCCCTTGTCATGTTTCTTAGCTGCCGCTATCTCTTCACGGATGGTGGGGATAAGAGCTAGATTGTAGAGAGCTCCATGTGGAATCACATGTAATGGTGGCTCGCTCTCTTCCAACGGAGTGATGGTCAGATTATTAACGTGTGACTTGCGACTCAGCGCATCTTCCACTACGTTTGCCTTGCCGAGGTGATAATGGATCTCTATTTCGTAATACTTTATCAACTCCAACCATCTTCGCTTCCTCATGTTCAACTCCTTCTAATTGAATATGTACTTGAGGCTCTTGTGGTCGATATATAAATGTACGAGGTTACCGAGTAGGTAATGCCTCCACATTTTGAGTGTGAGTACCATGGCAGCAAGCTCTAAGTCATGAGTTGGATAATTTTGCTCATGATTCCTGAGCTGCCGTGATCCATAGGCGACCACCCTTCGGTCTTGCATCAGCACACATCCGAGCCAAATGTCAGATGCATCGCAGTACACATCGAACGGTTTTGTTGTGTCTGGCTGCGCCGAAACCGGTGCTGATGTTAGGTGCTTCAATAATGCCTTGGACGCTGCTTCACATTCTGGACTCCAAACATATTTGGTAGCCTTCTTCAGCAGCTCTGTATAGCCATGGCAATCTTTGAGAAGTTTGGAATGAACCTCCGATAATATCCCGCGAGTCCGAGGAAACTCCGTACCTCGTGAAAAGACCTCGGGGACTTCCAATTCAGCACTTGTGTGATCTTACTCGGGTTTACAGCGATGCCCTCCACTGAAATAATATACCCAAGAAAAGGCACTTGCGATATTCAGAATTCTCAATTGCTGAATTTCGCGTATAGCTTGTGATTCCGCAGCCTTTGCAAGACTATACGCAGGTGCTTCGCGTGTTTTCATCTGACTTGGAATATAACAATAAGTTGTCGATGAAGACCACAACAAACTTGTCCAGCTCTGGCATGAATACCGAGTTCATCAAGTACATGAAATGAGCTGGAGAGTTGGTTTGGCCGAAGGACATGACCAGGTACTCATAAAGCCCGTACCTCGTCAAAAAAGCCATTTTTGGAATGTCCTCCGCCCGTATTTTAATCTGGTGGTACCCTGATCTTAAGTCCATCTTGGAAAAGATCTTTGCTTCGACCAACTGATCAAACAACATGTTGATCCGTGGCAACGGGTACTTATTCTTGATAGTCACAGCGTATAGTGGACGATAGTCCACGCAAAGCCGCAACATTACATCCTTTTCTTCAAAAATAATGCTGAACAGCCCCATGGCGAGGAGCTCGGCCTAATAAAACCCTTTTTCCAGCAAGTCCGTCAACTGCATTTTTAATTCCGCCAACTTCTTTGGCGCCATCTTGTACGTCCTTGGGATATTGGCATAGTTCCCGGTGCAAGTTCAATCTTGAACTCCACCACTCGGTCGGGCGGCATCCCCGGCAAATCATCCGCGAACACATCAGGGAACTCATGGACTACTTGAATGTCTTCCAATCTGATGGTGGTGGACTGGTATACACTTGGAAGCTTTATTTCTGGACTGTCCAGAAATAATGAATG
The DNA here is from genome assembly GCA_030760725.1 of Neostapfia colusana. Classification (NCBI taxonomy): domain Eukaryota; kingdom Viridiplantae; phylum Streptophyta; class Magnoliopsida; order Poales; family Poaceae; genus Neostapfia; species Neostapfia colusana. Next base: position 41,799,313 of record JASWHV010000013.1, on the reverse strand, counting down.
AGGGGCGTGCATTCTTGGGTGTAGATGCACGACTCAGAGGATGGTCTCTAAAACAGCGCCGTGGCGGGTTAACCACGACATCCCTAAGATGACATCGACCTTTTGTCCCTCTAAAGCTATGAGAGACGTAGGGTATACTCTACAAGCATAATGGCACTTTCGAAACCATCATGCTTGCTGAAATTTTCCCACCCGGTGAACAAATCAAATAAGGGCTTTTGGTGGGTAGTATTTGCAAGATGTATTTAGCAAAAAAGCTTGGCTAATGAAACTATGTGTTGCGCCTGATTCAAATAACACTATGGCGGGATGCTTGTGGAGTTGGAACATACCCGCAAGGATTGGCTCTCCCTCTGGCACGTATTCTATGGCGAGTTGGTGGGCGGTGCCGGGCTTAGGGTTTGCCTGCCACGCATTAATGGGGTTCCGAGGCTGATTCCTCCTCGGAAACTGTGGTGCCACTCCGCCGCTTTGCCTCTCGGGGCAGTTGTTGGCGAAGTGCCTTTGGCGACCGCATTTGAAGCATGCAGTTGATGGCTGGCCCATGCTTGGAGGATTAAAGCCCGGCATGCGCTGCTGAGGTGCAAACGCACGCGTCATCGTCCGCTGCTGCTGTTGTTGCTGTGGAGGTGGTGTTGGTTGTGGTACTTGACCAGCAATCAACCTCCGAGGAGTTAATCGTACAGGGGACTCCATATTTAACCGGATGGCGTTCGGTACACCAACCGGTACTTTGGGACACATTACTTGTGCTAGCCTGCACGATATCACTCATTTTCCTCTTCTCTGTACAGAACAGACCTTGAAGCACTAAATCCAGATTTTGTTCCAGTTAAAAGCATTTTCATAACTCAAGTTGAATACCAAAGTTAAAGTTAACTTCAATTTATTTCCAACGAGTATTCATATGCCTCCATATCATTTCTGGATCAAAAGTTATGATTTTCCAAAGTTGACAGAATCTCCTTTGTATGTGGCTGGTTTTATCACAGTTATATAAGCAAATAAAATATGAATCTGATCAACATTGAAATACAAAAATGTTGCATATTTTTTAACCTTTCCAACTGTGTATCATAGACCCTTAGAGATTTTCTACAGAAAGTTATGGCTGAAATTCAGAAATATACAGAGAGGTTTGCATCTGTCCTGTTTTCTGAACAGCTTGCATTCAACTGGACATTCAACCAATTTGGCGTGTGATTTTGCTATGGAGGTCTAAAAATAAGTTGTAGATAACATAAAAAACATTTACAGAAATGTATCATACGCCTCCATTGGGTAAATCTACTCAGAGTTAGGCTCTGTCAAACTCCAGCAAAAATTCCTGCCAGAACAGAGTACTCTGTTTTTGAGAAACATAGAAGCCTATCAATTCTCCCCTTTGAAGCTTAGTTCAAATGAATAGCTCAGTAACTAATATGTGTTTTCGAACTTCCATTTTTAGTTGAAAGTTAGTCATGAATGATTTCTTCATAGGAAATGCGTTATAAAGTGTAGTACGGTGGTGATGCATTGTAAGACATATGACGGTACTACGTTGCCTCACAAATGAAAATCCTAACCGGCTTACACCGGCATATACGTATCCTTCGGTGGCACTAAAAAGATCACTCGCAAATGTGTTCTACTTGGACTACGGTTTCGTGGTTAGCACCTGCATAAGTTACACACAATCATCAGGTTCGGCTGCACACCGAACCCGGTCACAATACAGTTTCATACACCCGTCCGTCATCACTCGCACGGGTGTTCTCAAGCCAAACACGCCTTGAGCTACGTGTTAATGTTACTAACCACGTGAAGGGCTCTCCCATACTTTCCCATAGCATGCCAGGGAAGGGCGTTGCTCGAATACCGCAGACGACATGAAGAGTCGTAGAGGATACTAAAGCAGGCCAGGTTACCTGCCACCCGTGAGGCTCCACCCTTCAGCTTGTGCGCACTGGTGGACAGCGCTTACATGCACCCCCAAGACATGTGAAGTCCCGAGATGCATGATTTTCAGATAGCACATAAGTTAGGTTGCCACCTTCATATTAGACTAATATAGTAGTCCTTATGTGGGCCTAGTACCGTATTCTCACCGTATCCTAAGTTTTTTTCGTAATACGATCCTTATTCCATGCGCTATTACCAATGCGGCTCTGATACCACGCTGCGAGGGCCCGACCCGATCACGGGGTCATGCCACTCGCCCGGGAATCGTATTGGGTGGTGCCGTTCGATGCGGCACCCAACAGCACATGTATAAGAAACACGTATTACATAAATCAAAGGCGGAAGCTTACAAGTATTCTTTGTAAATAATTTACATCAAATAACTACAGTGGAAGACTAATCTATCTCACGTTCATATCTACTAAGCACTCGAGAAGATGTCCAATCCGTGGACTCTTCTCGCTGGCAACACGAAGTCATACGGCAGCAGCCGGGTTCTCCATGTGTTAAGCGACTCGAAAGTCTCCGAGTCTCACTGGAAAACCTCCTCATAAGCACCAATGTTAATCTGCAAAACCACTCATATAGCAAGCGTGAGCACATAGGCTCAGCAAGACTGACCTGTCTTACCTAAACATGAAACTCTACATGCTAGAATTACAGTGTATAATAGGAAACTAAGTTGCAAAAGACACACCTATTTAGTTGGCTCTTATTTTCAAGTTTTAGCAGCATGTGTGTGGAAAACCTCGTGCAAAGTCACATAAGAGAGCCACAATCAAACAAGAAACGCATTTCTCTCATGTGCTTTGCCCAAGGTCGAAAAGAACTTTAATTAGCTCTAAACTACAGCAAATCTTTAACAAACAAAGTACAGCTTTCAATCATCAATCTTTTAACATGGAACTAGCCTACTCTTTCTACGTCACGGTACAGTGAACAAGTGGTACTCACTGACCGCGAGGGACGGCGATTATAATCGTTTTAAACCTGCAGGGTTACCCGAATAACCTGTCACGTACGCCTGTACTCGATGTTGCCTACAGCAACCATCACGGACGTCGTATGCAACCACCTTTCATCCGTCAGCCAAGTGTTGAACCGGTCCCATCGTCCCAAGCAAGAGGTCTCTGCGCATGCATCTGGAGTGCCGTCAGCCGATTTACACCTCTTGCTCTCAACCTACCCTCTGGACGACAAGCTATGCCTCAACAGATCGCTATCCGAATTACATCGGTTTCCTGGTTCCTATATCCGGTTGGTCATCAGTACTGTTTTAGCTTGTTCAATCTACACAAGCGGAGCTATGACACCCAGGCCCCAAAGTCCTGCTGCCCTTACTCTCCGCTCGGTCTCATTTTTCTTGCCATGTGTTCTATTTGCTATCTCTAACCGAGTGGTGTGCCTCTAGCCTATTCTCGCGAGCAGTTCCAATTACTCGACTTGTACCGAATCCTACACTAGTTTAGCATTGCAGTGGCTACTCGAGGTTTAAAACCTAAGACCAAAACCCTTGTTCTCTTGGCTATGCATTTGGGTTATCAAACAAGACTCTAATGCCTAAATGAAGTGGATAATCAAAGTAAGTTCTCAAAAAAAAATAAAGTTTATAAAACGGCTAAAGCAAACCGGAGCTTGCTTGTTTTGCAGGAGAGTAATATATAATAGCAGTTAGTGATCTTCAATCCCTTGATCCTTCTGAACTTGCTCAACTGATCCACACGTCAATGGATGACTCCGTCGAAGTCCTTCGTCGTGAGCATTATCGACATGAATATGCATAAGCTTTTATAATGCAATTTAAGGTATTAAAGACTTGATATTCTGAAGAACAGAGGTGGTGTGTAGGTGATAGGATGATGGCGTTGCCTCTGTTGTGCAAAGTAATCAAGGAAACTAAATTTGCCTTAGAGATTTAATTACATCCATAGCTAAGTTCCTAATGGACATAAGAGATGAGCTAACATGATTTGGGTATAACTAAAGATCCTGACCTCCAATGACTTCTAAATTTCTATAGGAAGTCATACTCTACACGGAGACTTAGCTTGCAAAATTTCAGCTAAGGTGGATGGAAATTGTGGCTCCTATAATTTCCATCACATCCCTATGTTTTTCTCACACACATAAGATTGGAGAACAAAGACAGGAAGATCCAAGGCTCAACTTGAGCTGAATATTTGCATGTGAGTCCCTGGTCACATGAAAAGATTCTGGACCAAAATTTAGCACTTTTCACTGAGTGTTTTTTCAGAACAATTCCTTAAGCAATTAAGCAAAAAGGAATTAATTCTGAAGTAACTCACACGTTCATGTCAAACTTAGTAAACCACAATTTCAATTATAGTTCATAGAGCCTGCATGAATGTTCCTAGGATTTTTGGAGCTTAGAATTGCCCAGAACTGAATTTTCAAGTTTTGGGAATTCTCTAAAAAAGTTTCTGTATTCATTCGAACACAGCAACTTGAAATCTGAATTCTCCAACACAAATTAACTCCAAATGAGTGGACATTTTTACAGGAGTTCATAACATCCTGAGGATTAATATGGCAAAGTTTGAGGATTTTTCAATGAACTAAACTCCCTCTAAAATTCTTTTACTGAAAAGCTTCAAAGAATTTTCCAGAATTAATTATTGACTGGGTTGCCTAATTGGACAGAGATTTTCAATCTGAATCTAACCAAATTTGAATCACTAAATTTGTAGTTTCCTAGCAAAGGATATGTTCATCTAAAGTTTGAACGAAACCTGTCATTTGAATTAATTCGAGGAAAAGTTCAGATGCCTGCGGCTGGGCCCGGGCCACATGTCACTTTCTGACACAAAGACACACGGGGCTACACAGTTCCAGACGCGCAGTCACACCGGATCCGATAGCCACAGGGGATTAGGGTTTTTAAATTCCCTCTCACTGACTGCTGGGGCCCGGCGCACCCTTCTTCAACCTCGGCCCAATTCCCGCGCCCTCGTGCCCGCGCCACCCCCTTCGCAGGAGCTCCACGGAACTCGGTCACCCAACCTCCTCCTGAGCCCCTGCTCGCCGCCAGGGCCTAAAACCATGCTCTGAGCATCATGGTGAAGCTTTCCCAAGCCGGCGAGGTCCCTAACCCCTCTCACGATGGCGCAGCGGCTTGGTACACCTTCGGCGGCGTTGGTCGGCCGACCTAGCCCGCCAAAAGCTCGGCAAAACGGCACTAAAGCAGTAGTGGACCTCGAGGATGATTGACGTGGCTTCAAACTTGATGGGAACAGCTCAATCTAGGTTGTCACCGTGCGCCCGAGACCTCCGCCACGTTTGAGCTCAGAAAACCTAGAAATTGTGCTATCTATGTGCGTTTCCGAGCTAGGGTTGTGAAGAGCACACGATCGCCGGCTAGTCCAGCCCCTGTGTGGAAGAGTTGGTGATCTAAGGATGGATAACGAGTTACAATTTTGGATTTTCATACCGGAACGTCGGTTTGTGCCCGCCGGCATAACTTTCTCGAATTCTCACACGGTCGTCCACGGATTGGCTTGAGGTTTGGGTGGAAGCAGCATGGACCAGCGGTGCTCCCATGGCCGTCCTCGCTCGGGCATGAAAGTCCATAGTGCGGGCTGTCCACATGAGCACCGAGCCACCGTGGAGTGAGGTCACCGCGGAGAAGAGCTATTCTAGGGCTCGGGAACCGTATCTTGAGTTGTTTTTGCGCCGAGGAAGTAGGAGGAGCTCCCTCAGAACCATTTTGCAGCTCAGCGGGGTGGGGTATGCGAGGTTTGAGCAGTTCCCTTCGATCGACCAAGTGGCAGCTATGTGCTCTGTTCGTGTGCGTGATGGAGAAGAGACACTGAACCGAAGCTCCGTTAGTTGGCAAAAGGGAACATGCTGAGACGTGAGGAAGCACACAAGGTGGTCGCCAGCGTGAGATAAAGTGTGAGGAGTTGTCCCCCGGCTTGCCGCTTGGTGTCTCACGGTGAGAGCTCGAGTTTGTCTCGGTGGCGTTCAGTTGCTTTGAGTAGAAAACAGAGAACCGACTCAATTTTCAGATATTTGGGTGTACTGACCAATGGGCCCCACTACCCTCTTATCCCCTCAAATTTTCTCAAATTTGGCAAATGACTCAATTCAATTATGGAAAGTTTGAATCTGAACTGTATTTGGACAATTGAACAAGTTTCATCCAAATTGAAATTTGAATTTGAATTCCTATGCAATTTGAAGTCCATTTGTCAAACGGGTAGCAAAACAATCTCTAAAATTCATGATATTTTGCCTCCCCACTAATTTGGACCTAAGGAATTCAAATATGAGACCTGATTTTTGGTTTAGCTTCTGCAAATGAAGTTTTGAGCACAACAGTTTGCATTCCTATTGGTTGCCCTCATTTGAAATTTGAGTTGAACAAAGTTAGTTCAAAAACTGAATTTAATCTTCCTCTTAAACATGAGGGAACTACACATGGTGTTAAAATCAACTTTGGTTCCAAGCATCCCAATAAACATTAGAGCTTGTGTAGTTGAACATCCATGTGTATCATCACATGTATAAAGTTTAAACAAGTCCCAATTCTCACAAACTTGAAACCAAATGGTGTTCAAACTTCAGTCCCTTTGTATTCAAAATTTTTGGGACCTTTACATGGAGGTTGATAACGATCAGTGCAGATTTTGCAAGTAGAAAGGACACTATTAGAAGGATTGTGTTGGCTTCATGAAGTGATGTTCTAAGAATGATAATGATTTTATTACTTTTGCTAATGAATCCCTGTTTTTAGATTATTCTCATTCTACTTGGTGAATTACTCAGGTGCCACCGTGCACGTTTGTAATTTGTTACAGGGGTTCGCTACGAGGTGGACCCTAAGAAGAGGGTAAAGGGCCATTAAAGTAGCTAATGGCCATGAAGTTGAAGTCGAAGCAATTGGACATCTCCCATTAGTACTTAGAGATGGCTTTGTACTTAAACTTAATAATGTTATTTATGTACTCTTTTCAAAGAGGAATTTGATATTAGTATCATGCTTAGATGATTCTGGATATATTAGCCATTTTGGCAAAGAAATATGTCTTATTAAGTTTAATAATAATGTTGTGGGTCTTGCCTTCCAACAAAACATGTTATATTTGTTGCCCTTGCATTATGATTTAATGTGGTAAGCCATGATCAAATGTCCTCTCATAATGACTTAGTATTTCACAAACGTAAAAGAATTGATCACGAATTGTCTTTGAAATTATGGCATTATCGTTTAGGCCATATTTCGAGGGGAAGAATTAGACACTTAGTTTCAGATTAAATTTGGATTCCGAACAATGAATTGATTGCATTAAAAGGAAATATATTAAGAAAATTAAGAAAAAGGCCAAACGTAGTACGTGAATTTAGAAATAATTCACACAAACATGTGTGATTTTTTTCCCGTACCATCTGTAGATGGTTATGATTCATCCATAATGTTTACATATGATTACTCACGTTATGGCTACATTTATCCAATTAAGGAATGATACGAAGCATTGGATAAATTTAGGATATTTAAGGCTAAAATTGGAAATCAGCGTATTTTAAAAATTAAGATAGTAAGATCCGACCATGGAGAGGAGTACTACCGTCGTCATACCCCGTATGGCCACATTCGTGGACCTTTTGCCAGGTTTTTGCAGTAAAATGGCATAGTTGCCCAGTATTCTGCACCTGTGAGCCTCAGTAGACCGGACTAGCATAACAGCGTAACCATACGTAATGGTATGATAAGAAGTATGTTAAGCTATTCTACTTTGCCGATTGGTTTATGGATGGAGGCGTTAAAAATCACCATTCATATTACTAATTGGGTACCAAGTAAGTCGGTGCCAAAAACACCGTATGAGTTGTGGATAGGATGTAAGCCCACACTTTATTATTTCCACATGTGGGGTTGTCCTGCTGAGGCAAAATTATTTAGCCCAAACATTGGTAAGTTAGATTCTATGACTGTAACTCGCCATTTTATTGGCTATCTAGAAAAGAATAAGGGTTATCATTTCTACTGTCCTGACCGACATACTAAGTCCGTAGAAATGAGGCATGCCGTCTTTTTAGAGGATGCCATGATCAGGGGGAGTATGGTACCCGAGAAATTGATCTTGAGGAGAAGCGGGTGTATGAATCCCTCCAATGATTGATGAACCATATTTCTTTATACTTGCTGTAGTTGAACCAACAATGTCAGCCGCTGTTGTTTCAACACCTGTTGTTAGTCCCTCATCTACGACACCAATAGTAAATGAGGCTCCTATTCTGCAGGATCCAGCTCAGTTTTCTGAACCTCTTGAGTTAGTCGCTACTAATGATGAGGAGCAACAACCGCCTCACCTAGAAGATAATGTGCCAATTAGATCTCAAAGAGTAAGAAAAATGGTTATTCCTGGTTATTATGAGATCTATATGAGTGAAGAATTTCAAATGAAGGATGATCTCATCTCATTTGAATAAGCTATGAGAAGTCCTCAATAATCAGAGTGGCATAACTACATGGAGGATGAGATGAGTTCTATGAATGCCAACGAAGTCTATGAATTAGCCGAAATTACTAATGGAGCTAAAACAGTAGGCTGTAAGTTGGTCTACAAGATTAAGCGTGACTCCAAAGGGAAGATCAAAAAGTACAAAGCCAGACTTGTGGCAAAAGGCTTCACTCAAAGACAAGGCATAGACTGTAATGAGATGTTTTCACCCGTCTCTACTAAGGATTTGTTTAGAATCATTATGGCCTTAGTGACACTTTATGATTTAGAATTACATCAGATGGATGTAAAAACGGCGTTCCTCAATGGGGAACTATATGAGGACGTTTATATGACACAAATGAAAGGTTTTGTCATTAATGGTAAGGAACATATGGGATGCCAATTAAGAAAGTCCATATATGGACTTAAGCGAGCCTCTAGGCAATGGTATCTAAAGTTTGATGAGAATATAAGGAAGTTTGGGTTTAGGGAAAATGAAGACAACTGCATATACACTAAGTTCAAAAACGGGAAATTTATTTTCCTTGTTATTTATACAGATGACATACTACTTGCGAGTAGTGATGTCAATCTACTATTAGAAACTAACAAGTTTTATCCTCTAACTTCCATATGAAGGATCTTGGTGAAGCATCCTACGCGTTAGTTATTGATATTCACCGAGATAGAAGTAAGGGGGTATAGGGTTTATCCCAAAGACATACTTAGAAATCGTACTCAAGAGGTATGAATTGTATGCGAGTAAACCTTCGCCTGCCCTACAGTCAACGGTGATAAATATGGGAACTTTCAGTGTCCCAGGAACTAATATGAGATTGATCAAATGAAATAGGTTTCATATGCTTCTGCTGTCGGAAGTCTTATGTATGCTCAAGTATGTACTTGCCCTATCTTAGCGTTTGCAACCGGAATGCTTGGCAGATATCAGGCCAATGTAGATTTTAGAAAGCTTTAAGATATGTGCAAGACAAGAAAGACCTCATATTAGTGTATAGTAAGTCAGATCCACTCGAGTTAGTGTGATACTGTCAGATTTTGCGGGTTGTGTGGATACTAAGAAATCCACGTCAGGTTACATACTCACCCTTACAAATGGAGCTATGTCGAAGTGTTTTCCTGCGACACTTCCCCCGGTCTGCTCGGAAGCAGCCAGCGGAAGTTCTTTTTTCAGAGGGGCTAGTTGATCTCGAAAGTCACGAGTATTTACGTGGTTCAGGCCGCCGGAGCGTAATACCCTACGTCCACGGGTGTGTTTTGTATATTGCTTGCGCGTATGAGTGTGTGATTGAGTTGGGGTTTAGAACTCCTTGCCCGGAGGCTGCCCCGGTCCTTTTATAGCCCAAGGCCGGGGCAGTTACAAGGTGGCCAGGGCCCGACAGGTGGCCCCATGACTATCTGCATCCTATACATGAGCTATAGGCATTTACAACTATATGCATTGTCACTGTCGGTGGAGTTAAGGTGCGCCGCCTGACACGCAAGGCGCCTATGACCGGGTGGCCGGTGATGATGAGGTCCCCGTCTTGTCGCCGCGTCTCCTCGCTCCACTGGGCAGCTCTGCCCCGTTGGGTCGCACTGTTGTGTCGTCACACTTCGCCGCCCTATCTTTCACCGTAATGGTGCGCAGACGGGGAACGGAGGCGTGAGTTGTGCACCATGCTTCTGGGGAAGGCGCGTGCCTTTATTGCTTGGCCTAACATCGTACCATCCTAATTACTCCTTGGCCATCTGCCCGTTGCTCGTCGGTGCGACGTCCTGCCGACTAGCCCCCAGGACACGTGTCTCTAGCGGAGCTGCCTTGCGGAGTAGCGGGTGGTCTAGAGTTGTTTGGCACGTGGCAGCACCGGTTCCTTCCCATGCTGGAGGTCGGGCCCGGGGCCGCAGGACACGTGGTACATCCGGGGCCTTTCTTGGGGGAAGGTACACCTGGAATCATTGCCCATGCGGCAGCACCGGAGCCCTCCCATGCTGGAGGCCAGACCCGGAGCCACAGGACATGTGGCACCTCTGGAGCTCTCTTAGGCGGAGGGTGTGGCGCGGAGGTTCCGGGCACGAGGCAGCGCGGGAGCTCTCCCTAGCGGAAGATCCGGCTCGGCACCACTGGACACATGGCGGTTTCTGAGCCACCCTCGGCCGGTAGTTAGGCTCAGGGCCTGACGACTTGTGGCAACCCCGCGACTGCCCATGGGGCCCAGGGCACGTGACTTACGCTGGGGCCCGTCTAAGCTGGAAAGGCGGGGCTAAGGTTGTTTTTTATCCACTACGCGGGGTACCCAGTCTGCAGGGTACCGATAGTGGCCCCCGGGCCCATCTCAGGGGAGGTATTGAGCCCGCAGGTGGGGCTCCTATCTCTCCCGCGTGGTGGTTTTGAACTTGCGGTTTTGGGAATTGAAGTGGTGGCGAGATTTTCGCGTAGTGGGCGAGCCGGTGTACCTGGGAGATGAATAGGTTGCTTAACCTCGGTCGAAGATACTTCTCTGCCGTCACGGACAGGCGCCTCTTCCTCACCGGAGGGTCGTGGGAGGCGCACGTTGCGTGCAACTGCCGCATATGTAACAGCCCTGACTTTTGTAAAGTCTGATTTCAACTTATGAAGCAAAGTTAAGGAAAAGAAAAGGGGCATTTTATGTCACATGAAATGATGAACCTAAAAATGTTCATGTGAGGGAGTTAAAAATTTTCTTTAGCCAATGCTTAACACATGTTAACATGAGGAAAGGATTTCACTTCACCAATCTCACTCATGTGCACATCTTTTATGAGTAGAAGATGAGGGAAATTTAAACTCGAATTTGAATCTTTTATAGGGATTCATATTCAGATTGTTTAAAGGCATTTGAGCTAATTCACCAATCCATTCCTCATGTACTCAAGAGCCTAAGGTTCAAGTTTGGAGAATTTTAGGATTCACATCTATTTATTCCAATGAACAAATGAGGGAGAGTTCAAATTCAAATTTGAATTTGGAAACGGAACTAAACTTGCTCAATTTAAAAATCTGAGTTCTGATTTGAGTCTACCATATTTTGTTTGGCCTAATATCCAAGTTTGGCCCAATTTGGAAAGTGTTTGTCGGGGAATCTCAAAGCAAAGTGAGGGGAAGAATTTGATAGGGTTGGACCCCATCTGTCAGCTACTCAACACAAAGCACCGCCTCTGTTTCCTCTCGGTTGAGCGCACGCCCGACAGCGCGCAGGCGCCAGCCGTTACCGACGTCCGCCCGATGCCAGCTTCTGCTCCCCCGAGGCTCGCCTCACTCTTATCTCTCACGCGGGTAGCACAACTCAATTTCTTCTCTTCACTCGTAGCTCAGCTCTCCCTGTTCTTTCCCTCCCCACAAGCAACCGGTGCCGCGCTCGGTCTCCCGATCACACACCACAAGATGATCGTCGAATGATCATGATCTCCACATCAAAATGCTTCATAAAAGCTTGCTCTAGCCGGCTAGCAGCTTCTCCCCATGGTTCCATGCTCATTTTCACCTAATAACGGCAATGTGCCGCTGCTCCCGTGTTGAACGCCGAAGAACACGAGCTCGGTCACCGTGGACAGCCCGAACCGAGGCAGATCAAGCCCAAGCGAGCTTACTCATCGGTGCACCGGCGACCCTAGCTGCTCAAACCCGAGGCTCAGCCCTAACAATTGATCACAGAGCAAGAATTTGGAGATTTTCTCCTGGGTGGCACAAACCGACACCGAGGTATGGAATTGCGGAATTCATTGTCAATTCTTGATGGTTGTGATTCAAACCTCGCACATAAGTTCCTCACTAGCTAGAGCACCTCCTCCATCAGCTCTAGGTCGAGAAATTAAGGGTAGAGTGAGAATTCCACGTTCTTGCCGTGGGAAAACTTTCGGGCCAAGTCAGCCGCACGGTGCCGACGTGGTTAGAGTGCTCCCTGATGGATTTGGGGGCCATTTCTAGCATCTACACCTTTCCCTGGTGCTCTAGAGCCCAAGAACCGATCATTTGGTGGAGAATTTACCTTGCACGGGCTCGCCGGAACCCTAATCTTTTCTGTCACCGGTGCGCAAGGTTTTCCGGCGATCTACGGCCGCCGGCGACCCTCCCAACATGTTCACTGGGCCAAATAATGGTGGGGCAGCGAGCAGGGGGTCGGGAGATGGCTAGGAAGGCCGTTCCGGTGACCCTCGCCGGAGGGTGCCGCCTCTGCCCTCTGTCTGGCACGAGGAAGAAGATGAGCTGACGAGTGGCACCTACATTCAGTGTTTAAATATTTCTGGAATTTCCATAATTCAGTTTAAACTTTGAAGGGCCACAACTTTGTGTAGGACTGTCCAAAAATTTCCAAATAACTTTTGTTGGATTCCTCTCACAGAGTACTATCCAGGGGTGCAGCCCAATATTTACGAAAATCCTTGGATTTTGCTCATTAATTCATTTAAAAAAATATTGTAGGATTTATTCCAGGGGTTGTGTTATTTGGAAAATTCCCAAATTTGGGAAGGTGATCCTACCAAATATACTTGAACTCCAGTAAAAATTTCAGAGGCAATGGACCTCATTTGCTTGACAAAATTTGGTGTTAATTCTTTAGGTCTCTGAAAATTGGAAAAATAGAACAGAGCCCATTTTCAGATTTTCCCCAAAACTTGTAAAGTCATATCTTGGTGTAGGAACCTCCAAATTTAGTGATTCAGATTGGGTTAGATTCATATTGAAAAACTCTATCCAAATATGCAACCCAATTTATATGAAAGTCAATAATTAATTCTGGAAAATTCTTTAAATCTTTTCAGCAAAAGAATTTTAGAGGGCGTTTGGTTCATCCAAAATTCATCAAATTTTTCCATAATAATCCTCAGTATGTTATTGAACTCCTGTAAAACTTTCAGCTCATTTGAGATTGAGTTGTGTAGGAGAATTCAGATTTCAAGTTGCTGTGTTCAAAAGAACACAGAAACATTTTCAGAGAATTTCCAGAAACTTGGAAATTTAGTTCTGGGCAATTCTTAGCTCCACAAATCATAGGAACATTCATGCAGGCTCTATGAACTATACTTGAAATTGTAGTTCACTAAGTTGGGAATGAACATGTGAGTTACTTCAGAATTAATTTCTTTTTGCTTAATTGCTTAGGGAATTGTTATGAATAAAACACCTAATGAAAATTGTTCATTTTTGGTCCAGAACACTTTCATGTGACCAGGAATTCACATGAAAATTTTCAGCTCAAGTTGAGCCTTGGATCTTCCTGTCCTTGTTCGCCAATCTTATGTATGTGAGTACCACATGGGGGTTAGTGTGGGAATTATAGGGGACCAAATTTTCCTCCACTTTAGCTGCAATTTGGCAAGCTAAGTCCCTGTGTAGTATATGACTTCCTGTAAAAATTTTGAAGTCATTGGCGATCAGGATCTGTAGTTATACCCAAATCATTTTAGTTCGACTTATGTGTTCATTAGGAACCTAGCTAGGGATGTAATGAAACATCTAAGGTAGATTTAGTTCTTTTGATTTCTTTGCACAACAGAGGCAACAATATCATCCTATCATCTCCACACAGCCTCTGTTCTTAAGAAGTTTAAGTCTCTTAATGTAAAAGTCCCAAAAAATGTGAATGCAAAGAAACGATGATTGAACGTCATTGTGTTTCGGGTTCATGGAAAATGGGACTTAGAAAAACTTTCTGACATGGGATGATATACATGGGGTTCAACAACACAGGATCAAGCATTCGTGTGAATGTGTTGGACTAAGGTGGAGTTAAACTCATGTGTAAATCATACATGTGTTCAAGAAAGAATTAAAAGAAGATCTTTAGACTCAAATGCTCACCTCAAATTGCCGCCAAAGCTTTGAATACACATGGAACCTCATACATTAGAAAGTGAGGAGATTTAGGGTGAGTTAAAAAGGAGTGAATTAAGGGACAAATTGAAACTGAACTTGTGAGGTTCATATTAGGACCAAGATTGATCAAGCATGAGTTAGGAGCAAGCCAAAGTTCTTCACCCAAACTCAAATGGTCATCACAAAAGAGGCTTTCAAACTGTTGATGCAAAGTTTATGTTTGCAGCAACCAAATGTAAAAGTTGACTCCATATGTGAAATCCTCAGCTCCAAATTGGTGGGAATGTAAATTTTCACCACATTGGGAAGTATTTTGGCTAAGCATTTGCAAGAGGACACAAAGGGGGCATTTGAATTGAAGTTCAAATTCGAATTTGGAAGAGGTTTAGCCACAGGTCCAAATGAGTTCCAAGAATTTAGCTCCACATATTTGAATTTGGTCAATTGCCAAATTTGGAAGATCTTTTGGGGAGGAGCAGGGGTGGACCCCACAGGTCAGTGAGCTAAATTGTGACTTGTACCCAATGCAAACCCTCTGTTCTCTGTGTTTACACTGAAGCAGCTAAAGTCTCGGTTCTCTGTTTTACTCGAACGGTCCGAGGACTCACAGAGTCCCACCGAGCGGCAAGCCGAGCCACCTCCTCGCTAAATTACGTGTGCTGGCGATCTGGCTGTGTGGTTCCTTCCCTCTTGGCGTGATCCTTCCCTCACTGCACCGAGCTACTTCCATTTCCCTACATCCTCGCGAGTAACCATCGGGAACACATCGCCTCCACTCGGTCGATCACAGGGAGCCAACCAAATCTCACGCAACCACCCTGCTGAGCTGCAAAATGGTCATGAGGAAGCTCCTCATATTTCCTCGGTGCAAAAACAGCCGAGTCCCGGCCTCCCTAACCCTAGAATCGCTCTCTTCCGCGGCGACCTAACGGCATGGCGACTTGGTGTGCATGTGGACAGCCCACACCAGGGACTTTCACGCCCGAGCAAGGACACCCCTGGACGCACTGTTGACCCATGCTGCTCACCGCCAGTGTAAAAGACCAAGAAAAGGGACATGCAAAAACATTTCTTCACCTCACAACACCACAGTTGTTATTGTGGATATCTTAGGAAATATTGTGAAGAGCAAGTAACCTCCATCAAAAGAGTGATTAGAGGGGAAAGCCTTCATTTTCACAAAGTGGGATTTGTACACATGAACATGACAGGTTGAACTCACCCCTAGAACTTAAAAAGTCTTGGGAGGGTTCAAGCCAAGTTTCATGCAAATCCAACACTTTTGAGGCACTTTTGGAGGTATTTGAAAAAGAGGCCAATTTGAATGTAAATTCAAATTGCAGCAACTTTCATCACTCAAATTCAAAAGTTAGCTTCATATTCAAACTCAGCATATTTTCCTGAGTAACCCCACCAATTTTCGGTCCCATTGGACTTCATCTTGTCGGGAGCCGAATTTGTAACAATTCAAACTAAGTTTGAATTTTCAAATTCAAATATGAAGGGAATGTGGCCAAACCAGTTTGAAGATGATGAATTCAAATTCTTCCTCTGAATTGGTGGCTAAGTTCCCTTTTCAAGTCTTAGTAGGTGGATATTTGCACAACAGAGAAGATTAGGGGGGGAGAAGAGGGCCCACCAGTCAGCTAGACTTCGGGCCTAAGTCAACACCGGGCGAACTCGGTTTACCGGGCCTCGGCAGCGCTCGACACCGAGCCAGCCGAGCAGCCAACTCGCCTCCTCCTCGCGCGCTGGCGACCAGCTTGCCGGCTCCGCTGCCTCGGCCCGATCTTTACCCCGGGAGCAAACAGCAGCACGTCGCCTTCCTCATTGATCGCACGCTCGCTGTTTCCCTCACACCCGCACAGATCCGGAGCTCACCGCCGCGCTCTCTTTTCCCGATCGCCAGCACCAACTGAGCCTCGGTTGCTCGTGCCAGCAGAACCAAAAAGCAGCGCCCGTGCATGCTCTACCACGTCAGCCCCACAACCCCGAAGCTCCTAGCCTGTGGCGCGTGCAATTCGGCAATGGGCGCCGAGGAACAGAGCACCGACGGACAGCCAAGGATTGCTCCCCGTGGACAGCACGCCACGGCCAGTTTCACCGCCTGACTTCTACATGAAAAAGGTGCGCCTTAGTCTCCAGATCATGTAGCTGCAACCCTCATAGCCATTTATAGACTGAGCGCGGATAATTCCTAAGAATCACGAGAACTAGTGCACCCGGGTAGGGGTCAGTCTACCCCGAAATTCTAGCTGCACCGTCCAACCCAGCTTGGGTGAGCCTACACACACCTTCCTCACTCCCTAGCGGCCCTCCTCAACCAAGAATAAAGAGACATGACCCAGAAATGGCCGGGTTCTGGTTGTTTTTCGGGCCGCCATAGAATAATAGCTCGGGTCACCGTGGAGCTCTAGGTTGCCGACCTTTCCATGGGGTTTGGCGGCCATTTTCATCACCCTCGAGCTTCCACGGTGCTCTCCGACCCTTTTCCGATTGTTTTGATACGTTGTAACGCATTCCCGACCATGCTGGAACCCTAACCGCCGCTGTTACCGTCGGGAGCCCTGTTCCGGTGAGCTACGGCCGCCGGCGACCACTGAGCTGAGTTCAGCGTCATGAATAAGGGCGGGGCGGCGAGTTTGGGGTCGGGATATGGCCGGGAAAGCGGTTCCGGCGACGCTCGCCGGTGTGCGCCGCCTTGGGCCCCTGCTTGGCGCGAGGAAGGAGAAGACCTGCCAGGTGGGACCCACTGGCAGACATTTAAACAATTTGGAATTTTCAGTTTGTAATTTAAACTTCGGAGGGCCACAACATGTGGTAGGAGAGTCCAAAAATTATGAAACAATTTTTTTGGAATTCCTCTAACATAGTACAATCCAAATATGAAACCCAATTAGTATGAAACCTAATATTTAATTCTGGAAAATTCTTTCAAGCTTTTCAGCAAAAGAATTTTAGAGGGAGTTTGGTTCATCCAAAAATCCCCAAATTTTGCCAGAATGTTCTTTAGGATGTTAGTGAACCCCTGTAAACGTTTCAGACCATTTGGAGTTGATTTGATCAGAGCAATTCAAATTTGAAGGTGCTGTGTTCATTTGAATACAGAAACATTTTCAGAGAATTTCCAAAATTTGGAAATTCAGTTCTGGACAAACCGTATCTCCAAAAATGCTAGAACAATTCATGCAAACTCTAGGAGATATAATTCAAATTGTAGTTCATTAAGTTGGGCATGAACAGGGGTGTTACCTCAGAATCAATTCTTCTTTACTTATTTGCTAAGAGAATTATTCTGAGCAAACCACTCAATGAAAAGTGCTAATTTTTGGTCCAGAGAGTTTTCTTGTGACAAGGAACTCACACAAAAATTCTCAGCTCCATTGGAGCTATGGATCAGCCTTGTCCTGTTTAACCACTTGGGGGATTAATATGGAAAAGTGGAAAAACCACTTAGCACTTAACCATGTGCTTAGGTCTAAGCCCAAACCACCAACACCCAGTTCATCTTTAAGTTCTTAAACAGAGTTCCAGTTGTTAGAGACTGGTTATAGAACTAATAGCAGAAGCATTACTATAAACTCATGTGCATATTCATTAACATGTAGTATATTATTAACGTGTAGTCGCTGAAGGCGAAGAGACTCCGGAAGTGCTGGACTTCCTTCTTCCGGACGAAGAATTAACTACTGACCAGCAGCAACAAGGCAAGCCCCGGTTTGCATTAACTCTTTTATCAAGCTTTGCCTTGTTCACATATTTAGGGTGATGTATGAATGTGCATTAGGTGTAGGCTGAAGGGAACCCCACTTGCATGACCAGAATGTTTCCATAAGAGTGAGGGTAGTGTCTAAGATCTCGAGTAGACAGGCTATGCTTAATAATTCATAGGACTTCGGTACAATCCGAGTAGTTGGAATCTGCTCGCGAGTTAGGGTTGGGACACACGGGTTCGGTTGAGTGACGTGAGATCACTTTAGTAATGAAAATTATACTAGGCAGGGGCTAGGGCGCAGCAAGAGGAAGTCTTGTGTGCGCAGCCCTGCCCGTGTCGATTGAGGACCGATCCGTGTGCGGCCCTGCTGAACAAGTATTGAACATACTGAAGGCATATCGGATATATGGGCCCCGATAAACCGATGTAGCCTAAACCTCCGGGCGTCGAGGCATAGCACACCGATTTATAGGTGTAGGTCGAGGGCAGCAAGGTGGAAATCTGCCAACGGGCATAGAGAGATGCTCCGTGTGGGGAACCTCCTGCTCGTTTCGGTGCGACCGGTTCGACCTTTGGGCCGTTGGGTGAAAGGTTGTCCCGTACGACATCGAGTGAGCGTGCTGTGCACCTCCACGGGTGGGCGTACGTGACGTGCTCTTTGGGTTTCCCTGCAGGTGTATATCGAGTCAATTCGCCGTCCCTAGCGCTGACGAGTACCGCTTGTTCACTGCATCGTAACATAGATAAAATTATAGAATGATATGATTCAATACTGCTGTTATGATATAATTGCATTGCTACATGTGTGCCAACAAATATTACTTACTAAATTTCAGATTTCCGAACTGTTAACTTGTGGCTAAAAGATGAACTAAGGATGAACGTGTAGGTGTGTCCATTGATGCATTGTTACTCTCCTATGTTCATTGTATCCCTCATGTAGAGTTCCATGCTTAGGTGAGTCGGTTAAGTCTTGTTGAGCCATCGTGCTCACGGTTGCTGCTTAAGTGTTTTTCAGGTGAGGAGCCACCCACGGACTCGGAGTACGAGTCCACCGGCGAGGGTTACCCTCCGTCAGGGACCACGGCTGAGTGGGAGCTGTACACGCTGCACTGAGCTGAGGAGTGCAGCTAGTGTGGGTTGCCCTAGGGCTGGGCAACCGACTTTTGCTAGATAGGCGGGCGTGAGTTGTAGAAAAGTAGACTTCCGCTGTGTAATAAAGACAATAGTTTGTAACTGAGTATTGTACCGTTTGTACTGTTCATTTGTTTTCCCAGGTAATATATAGTGTTCTTATGACGTATGCTGTCGGGTGTCGCATCGTGCGGCACCACCCTCTGTGATCCTGGATGAGCGGATCCCGGTCCGCCACACCCAGACCACAAGTCGAGCCGTGGATCACCGAGAGCCAATTCAGAAATTTTCTTTCAGAGGGCGCAATTCGACCATCCGGTACGGGATGATCAAATTCAGTTGCAATTCATGTTTTAGCTCACCAAATCTTGCACACGGGAGCTAGACTAGCTAGCGACTCCATTTCCTTCATAAACCTAGCTTAGAACTGAGTAGTTGCAACTAATTTCAAGTTTTCCGAGCGGCGGTCATGGTGGGAACCGCCAGGCACACAGTGAGACCTCATTTCGAGCCGTTGCAAATCAAGTTCGAACCAAAACCGAGCACCCCCGTGACCGACTGAGGCTGTAGAACCAAAGACCAGTTGGTTTGGGGCTCCAGAGAGGGCGCACGACGTCGCCGGAGGGAGAACCGAGCCGCCGCACGTTGCCCGGTGGTTTAGAGCCATCGCTGGCCTCTGGTGAGCATGGGGACGAGTTCCTCACATCGAGAGCGAGGCTAGCGGCGAGTTTCAGCCCCTGAGTCCACCGGAAAGGGAGAGTCTGGAGCAGCGCCGCCGCGCCAGCGAGGGGGAAGGAGCGCGCGGGAAAGGGGGGCTCGGGAGGAAAAAGAAGCCTTCGGCCCCACCGGTCAGTGACCGTTAGCAGTAGACTGGGATTTGCTGTGGCCAGTTGATCGTTTGTGGCTACAGCCAAGTTGTCTGTGGACCGCGGTGTGGCTGCATCGAGGGACTGACACATCACTCGGGACCCACAGTCAGAATTTAAATGTTTCCCGGTTTATTTGAATCCCCAAATTCAGTTCAAACCTTAGAACCTCATAACTTTTACTAGGAAGATCCAAATTTAGTGATTCAAATTAGGTTGGATTCAGATTGAGAAACTCTATCCAAATATGCGACCCAATTTGTATGAAAACCATTATTAAATTCTGGAAATTGTTTTAAAGCTTTTAAGCAAAAGACTTTTTGAGGGAGTTTGATTGATCCAAAAATCCTCAAATTTTGCCAGAGTATTCTTTAGGATATTAGTGGACTCCTGTAAAAGTTTCAGGTCATTTGGAGTGGATTTATTTAGGATAATTCTGATTTCAAGTTGCTGTGTTCAAATGAATACAGAAACAATTCCAGAGAATTTCCAAAACTTAGAAATTCAGTTCTGGGAAATTCTTAGCTCCAAAAATCCTAGGAAAATTCATGCATGCCCCTGATATATGTTTGAAATTGTATTCAGAATTAATTCCTTTGTGCCTAAATGCTTAGGGAATTGTTCTTAGTGATATACTCATTGAAAAATTCTAAATTTTGGTCCAGATGACTTTCTTGTCACAAGGAACTCACATGAAAAGTTTCAGCTCCATTGGAGCCCTGGATCAGTACTGTTCTGTTCAACCTCACAAGGTGATCAACACACAATTGATGAAACACACTTATCACTTGATCATAGTGCTTAAACCCAAACCACTAGCACCAGTGTCATTTTAAATTCGTAAACAGAGTTCCAGTTTTAAACTTGTCTTTAGAACTTATTAGCAAAAGCTTTACAATTAAACATATATGCATATTTATAACGTGTAGTGATTAAACGTGGAAAAGTGGAGGAGAAGTGAAGCTTGGATCAAGGAGCAAGAAGGGCAGTGATTAAGCTTCAAGTCATCAGCAACTAACTTCATAATTATCTGACTTTAGTCACCTGCAAAACCAAGGCAAGCTCCGGTTTACATTTAAGTTGTTTATAAAGTTTTTACTTTGTTCACTACTATGGTCAGAGTTTGTATGCGCATTAGATCAAGTATGCTTTATACCCCAAATGCATGACCAAATGAACCCTGGAGTCAAGGGTAGAAGGATTTCTCCGCTATAGAAGGTTGTCGTGCTAAATAGGGTACGACATTCGGTAGAAGTCGAGTAGTTGGAATCTACTCGCGAGCTATAGTGGGGATTACATGGGTGTAGTTGATAAAGGCAAACTAAAGTTTATATTTCTAAAGATGAGACCGGGCAGGAGGGCTAGGCAGCGACAAGACGAGGTCTTGGTCGAGTAGCTCTGCCTGTGTTAGTTAAGGACCGATGTGTGTGCCGCATCCGTGAGCAAGTATTGAGTTGTGTACCGGATGCTTACTGCTATATGGGACCTAGGAAACCGATGTACCAGGTTGTCACACCCGGTTTCTCCGAAAAACAACTGAGTGAATATCACATGTATGCCAGGATCATTTTCTCATACATGTGAGGACAAATAGTGAAGCATCATTTATTACAAGCCAGGTGTCGAATATAAATAAGTCTTACATAGCATATGACTCGATGGACGATAATAAGTTCATAACAAGTAAATAAAATAGCAGCGGAATATTATTCTTGTGGGCTCCGTTACAGGCATTGCCCGGGGGACTCCGTGAACCTAGAAACCTTCTTCGGGTCCAAAGTCTTGATTATTAAACACCACTTCATTATCTTGAACTGAGCAGCAATATAAACCAACAAATATGCAAGGTTGAGTACCGATGGTACTCAGCAAGTGTGGGAAAGTTATGTCATGCATGCTAGAGCAAGGAGAGGTTGAACCCATGGTTAAAGCACTACGCAATTAATACCTATCACCTTAGCTTATTAAGCACCTACATTACTACACAGGTGAAATGGTCCCAAACTCCCATCCCATCATCATAATCAAATAACCATAACATCATTTCCAATGTTAAGCTCCCCGCTTAACATCCACAACCTCCAAGGTCCTCATCCTCTAATCATGAATAAGTCCAAGCCGCTCTTGACCGTGAGCACGGCTGTCATGACAGTTTTGACTCTGCAGAGTTTGCACCACTGTACCCACATGTAGTGATTTCATCCCCCGTTGCCGGGTGGACTAAAAGAACCTCCATTATGCCAGTGACCACGAACCACAATTCACACTTCCCAGGTGTGTAGCCAGGAGATCACTACGAAGCCTTTACAAAGGGATTCCCGACGAGCGTGGGCCCACTGAGGTTTCACCCCTAACAGCATATAAGAGGCTCCAACCCCGCTGCAGTGGCCCCCTCTTGAGCCTTGCGGTTCATATGGTAGTCCAGCTGACACCTATTCCCCGCACCATCCAACACACCCATACTACGCCGGAAATACACCTAATTAATTGGCCTAGCTGCCCCATCTCAGCATGTGGTTGGCACGGTAAAGCCAGGTTACATGCTCCATGAACCGGTCCTTAGGATCCAGGCAAGTACTAAACACAAACCCGAGTCTCGTGCACCCAGCACCAACCAAATCATCCAACGTGCCTTGATCCCTACCTCTACATAACTCATAACATCTCATTCAAGAGTATGGTAAATAAACTGATGGTCTCATATCCCAATTATCCTATTCTAAGCATGGCTAAGCACAAGTAATATGAGTGAATGACATAATAAAACAAATCCCAACCCAAGCTACAAGGAAACAAGATAATGCAATTCTAGGGAAACATCCTAGCATGGGTTTCATATTTCAATTGACAATGCAAATAATTCTATCTACACATCCTAGCATAGGATCAAAGTGGTCAAGGACACTTGTCTTCTTCTTGCTGCTCTGGGAATGGGTAGTCTTGATCTTCGAAAGGAAGAACTTGCTCTGGAGCAGGTTCTACATCATACCATCACACATAGCAAAAGAAAACAACAATCCATAAGACATAGTTCACATTTCCACTTCATACAAACCACACATTCCCATTTATGAAAGCCATTCCCATAACTATGTGTTGTGGTTACTCTATGTGTGTTGATTTTTGGGCTTACATGCACTTTTAAACATGTGGATATGATTTCTACTTTTGTATTCATATTTATGTTGCATACTATATATGAGTTTCCAATTTAAATAAATTCCTTATATTCAATTGATACACCTTTTAGCTACCAAGTGTGCATGGAGGGTATTTTCCTACTCCAAATGTGTCTTCAGACCTTCTACCAACCCTAAACTGAATTCTTTGGATTTTGGAAACATCATTTATCATTTTCTAGTTATTCATACCTAGCTTGCTATATTTTCAGATTTATTTCCTATGCAAAGATGTGAACTTTATTATGAAAATAGTAAGACACCTCATTCAAACAGAATAGGTTTCGGGTCTAAAATATTAAATAATATATTTTTGAACTTCTCCTCTGATGTGATATATTTTACATTTATTTTACTAATTTTCAGAATTATTCTCTACTTAAAAATGTGTCCCTATAACTAATAAATGTGAATAATCAATTAGACAGATTCACTTCAGCCAAAAATCTATTTTTATCTCACTCCAAAGTTTTCCAAGTACTAGGAAAGTTTTTAATTTGAATTTACAATATGTTTGTCCCATCTTTTAAATTTTAAATACTAAACACATATTCAAATTCCTAAATTTAATATCACATAAGGTTAAAAAGGTAAACTCACCCCACTACAGGGTCTATTATATTATTTTAAGAATTTCCAGGGGTCTAACTACACATAACAGAGGGGTTTTCCTAATTTTTATTAAGTCCAGGGGCTAAAACTGATTTTTAAATGAATTTACATGATTTTCTGAAGTTCCAGGGGCTAGATCAGAAGTTTCTGGGGCTAGCTCATATTTTCCGAGAACCCCAGGGGGTAGCGCGTAAGAATTCCGGCCTTTATAACGCGGGGCTGACGTGGACCGTCCGATTTAAAACAGACGGCTGAGATTATAACGTCGAACCGGTACGCGGGGATTTAAATTCTACCGTGCGATTTAAAATAGACGGCGCACAAGCGACCACGTCGCTCTGATCGAGCGTGGGCGGCGCTGCCCGGCGGCGCACGGTAGCGGGAGGCGGCGATCTCGCCGGAGAGCTTCGGATCTTCGTCAATTCTTCCTAAAACTGTGATTTTATGCCATAGATCGGTAGAGGGGAGGTCGGGGATCTCACCTCGGGGGTTTTCTTGAGCTCGGAGGTCCTGGAAATCGGTCGGCAACGAGGTTTGAGGTGAATTCACGGCGAGGCTCATCGGCGCTGTGTTTGAAGTGCAAAACCACTGAGTTTTCTGCACCTGCGCGGTTCCCCGGAGGCGGTGGATCAAGATCAGCGCGTTAGATCAGAAATCCTGAGCGAAGATCGAGCGAAATTGGCCGGAGTAACTCGGGTTCTCACCGGAAGGAAAAACGGCAGATCATGGGGAAAAACGGGGAGATGCCGGGGTTTAAATAGCCGGGGAAGGGCGGCGGGTTTGTTTAGATCGAGTTGGAGCCTTCTGTGACCAGGAGTCGGGCTGAGGGACGAGGAAATCCGGTCGGTTACGATCGCACGCGCGCGGGGAAGAGTCCGGGGTCGGCGCGAGCGGGGGGTTGGGGATGATAGGTGGGTCCCGCCTGTCTAGGAGGGGGAAACGGGCGCGCGGCTGCGGGCTGGATCGGGGGTGAGGTGGGCCGGCTGGTGGGTTTCGGCCCACTGGCCAGGGGGTTTTACTTTTTCCTTTTCTTTTCTTTTTCATTTCTGTTTTGAGTTTAATTTGAATTCCAGTTTGAATTTGAATTTTTGCAACACATGCAATACGTCCAAAATTTTTTAAATTCCCCTCTTAACAGGATTTTGGGGTGTTACAGCTCTACCCCCCTTAAAAGAAATCTTGTCCTCCAGATTGGTGGTTCTAAGAAAACAATTCCAGAAATTGTGCCTTAAGCTCATCTTCTCGCTCCCAGGTGGCTTCCTCTTCCGAGTGATGCTTCCACTGCACCTTGCACATCCGGATTCTTTAATTTCTTGTGAGGCGTTCCATTGTTTCCAAAATCTTGGATGGTTGCTCGGCATAAGACAAATCCTCAGCTACGTCAACCTCATTCATGGGTAACACCTCTTCAGGCGTTCTCAGACATTTCTTGAGCTGTGACACATGGAATACATCGTGCACATCCGATAGGCGAGCCGGTAATTCTAGTTGATACGCCACTTCGCCCTTCCTCTCCAGAACTTGAAAGGGTCTGATGTATCGAGGTGACAACTTCCCTTTCACCTTGAACCGACGAAGTCCTCGGATAGGGGACACCTTGAGATAGACATAGTCTCCCACGTTGAAAACGAGCTCTCTTCTCCGTACATCGGCATAGCTCTTTTGTCGTGTCTGTGCTATCCTCAAGTTGTTGCGAATTTCCCTTACTTTTGCCTCGGCTTCTTGTAGTACTTCGGGACCATACACTTTACTTTCCCCTGTTTTGTTCCAAAATAGGAAAGTTCTGCAATTCCTCCCGTACAAAGCTTCAAACGGTGACATCTTCATACTAGCCTGATAGCTGTTGTTATAGGAGAACTCCACATACGGTAAGTTCTTGTCCCAACTCCGATTGTTTTTGAGTGCACACGCTCTCAGCATATCCTCAAGAATCTGATTGGTCCTTTCCGTCTGCCCGTCAGTTTGGGGATGATAGGCAGAACTAAAGTTCAGATGGGTTCCCATGGTTTCGTGCAACTTCTACCAGAACCTCGAGGTGAATTGTGTCCCTAGATCCGAGACTATCTTCTTCGGCACTCCATGGTAACACACGATCTGCCAATTTGGATCCGCTGTAGCTTTCTTTCACGGGGATGAAATGAGCTACCTTGGTTAGCCTATCGATGATGACCCATATTGAATCATATCCTGATTGGGTCCTAGGTAATCCCACTATGAAATCCATACCAATTTCTTCCCATTTCCATTCAGGCACTTTGAGTGGTTGCAATAATCCCGCGGGTCGTTGATGTTCTGCTTTCACCAACTGGCATGTGTCACATAGGGCAACATGTTCCACGACATCTCGCTTCATGCCATACCACCAATACCTGCTCTTGAGGTCCTGGTACATCTTCGTACTCCCAGGATGAATGGAATAGTCAGAATCGTGAGCCTCCTTCAAAATCAATTCACGGATCTTCTTTACTTCTGGCACACAGATTCTTTTCCTGTGCCACACCGTTCTCTGTTCATCCTCTCTGAAACCAGGGGCTTTATTTCCCTTGATGAGTTGCCTGATTTCTTGTATCTTCTCGTCATTCTTTTGACCCTCGCGTATGTCTTGCTCTAGCGTGGAGTCCACATCCATGGCGATGGCCTCACCACTATTCACCAGGCATAGATTGAGTCTTATAATATCGTCCTTCAATTCTGCAGGGATGTCCTTCAAGCTCAACCTATTGACCTGCACTTTCCGGCTTAAAGCATCTGCCACGATGTTTGCTTTCCTAGGATGATAGTTGATGCCCACATCAAAATCATTGATTAGCTCTAACCATCTCCTTTGTCTGAGGCTGAGATCTGGCTGTGTGAAAATGTACTTTAAACTCTTATGATCCGTATATATCTTTGTTCTCTTCCCCATCAAGTAGTGCCGCCAAATATTCAACGCGTGTACCACTGCGGCTAGTTCTAGGTCATGTGTAGGATAGTTCTTCTCGTGCTTCCGGAGCTGCCGGGATGCATAAGCCACGACATGCCCTTCTTGCATGAGAACACATCCCAACCCGTTTCCAGAGGCATCGCAGTACACCGTAATGTTCTTCTACATATCTGACATAACTAGCAATGGGGTTGTTGTCAATCTTTTCTTTAACTCCTGAAAACTCGTCTCGCACTGCGGCGTCCATGTGAATGTGATTCCCTTCTCCAACAGTTTGGTGAGGGGTCTCGAGATCTTAGAGAATCCCTCGATAAACCGTCGATAGTATCCAGCCAATCCCTAGAAGCTTCGAACTTCCCCGACATTTTCAGGGGTCTTCCACTTCTGTATATCCTCGATTTTGGCGGGATCTACGGAGATTCCTCCCTCCGAGATTATATGTCCTAAGAAGGGAATTCTCTTCAGCCAAAACTCACACTTGCTCAACTTGGCATATAGTTGGTGTTCTCTCAGCCTCTGCAACACCAACCTTATATGTTTCTCATGTTCCTCTTCATCTTTGAAGAAAATGAGAATGTCATCTATGAAAACCACCACAAATTTGTCTAGATATTCCATGAATACCTTGTTCATGAGATACATGAAGTATGTCAGGGCATTCGTTAGCCCGAAAGGCATGACGGTGTATTCATACAATCCGTACTGAGATACGAAAGTTGTCTTTGGAATATCGGCTTGCCTTATCTTAAGTTGGTGGTATCCCGACCTGAGATCAATTTTCGAGAACACACAAGCTCCCCTCAACTGATCAAACAAGTCTTCAATGTGGGGTAATGGGTACTTGTTCTTGATGGTTACCTCATTCAAGGCACGGTAGTCCACGCATAACCTTTGAGTTCCGTCCTTCTTGGGCACAAATATCACTGGAGCTCCACAAGGTGAGGAACTAGGGCGAATATACCCCTTCTCCGTCAATTCTCTCAAATGATCCTTGAGTTCTCCCAGCTGCTTGGAGTCCATCCGATAAGGTCTCTTGTATATCGGGGCTGTTCCAGGCACTAGCTCAATTGCGAATTCCACTTCACGATTGGGAGGCATACCTGGCAACTCCTCCGGAAAAACATCTGGATATTCCCTGATGGTCCTGATCTCTTCCACTTTCACCTCAACTTGATTTAATTTAATGTCCCAACTAGGCTCTTGTATTGTTATAAACTTTACTCTTGTGCCACTAGGGTGAGTTAGTTCCACCGTTCTGGTCGAACAATGGATGATTCCTTTGTGTTTGATCAACCAATCCATACCCAAGATAATATCTATCCCTTGTGAATCTATCACTATGAGGTTAGCAGTAAATACTACCCCATTAATGTCTAGGTTCACTTTGGGACACACTTGTCTTGTCCTTATTTCTCCACCTGGAGAGTTTACTGCTAGCATATGGTTCATTTGTGTTGTTGCTAGGTCATGCTTCTTAACAAACCCTTGGGCAATGAACGAGTGGGTAGCACCAGAATCAAACAGCAGGGTTGCAATGTGTAAATTGGCAGGAAACTTACCAACTACCACGTCGGGTGCCTCTTGCCACTCCTCCATGGTGACGTGGTTCACCCGTCCTCTCATTACATTCTGCTGTTGCGGCTGCGCGGGCTTCTTCTTTGGGCACTTATGGGCGTAGTGCCCCACTTCACCACAGTTAAAACATTGCACCCCAACCTTAGGTGTCTGGCCTTTGTTGTCTTGGGGTTGGTTTGGGGGTCCTTGCACTGCTGGTCGAGGTTGATATGTAGGGCGAGGCTTCTGTACGAACTGACGTTGTGGCTGTATTGGTGCTGCTGGAGGCCTGTAGTTCAGGTTGTACCCTCTTGGTGCTGAGTAGGGTACCGCAGCACGGTTCGTCTGCCCTGCGGATTGCTGCATCAGACGTGGGCGGGTGTTGCTCCCGGAGGCTTGGTGTGACGACCCGGCCTTCCTCTTGTTTTCATTTTCCAAGGCCTTCAGCTTCCTTTCTACCACAAATGCTCTGTCCACCATCTTTTGGAAGCTTTCATACTCGTTGGAGGACATTACACACTGCATTTCTGCGGTAAGTCCTTCCACGAAACAATCCTGTTTCTGCTCATCAGTCTCTATGTCCCGTGAGGCATAACGGGAGAGTTGAGTAAATTTAGTGAGGTATTCCCTCACAGTCATGTTTCCTTGCTGCAACCCCAAGAACTCCTTCCTCTTGTTTTTGAGTTCACCCCTTGGTATGTAATGGTTGCGGAAGCTACGCTTGACCTCTTCCCAAGTGATGTTCTCAGGGTTATGATGGGCGGCCACGTAGGCGGTCCACCAATCAGCAGCAGGTCCATGCAATTGATGAGAGGCAAACAGCACCCTCTCATACCCTTGGCACTGTATGATCCTCATCTTGCTCTCAATGGTCTTTAGCCAGTCATCTGCCTCCAGAGGTTCAGCAGCACTTGCAAACTTCGGAGGTTGAGTTCCTAGAAACTCACTCAACCATGGTTGGCGTGGTGCTTCTTGTGGGGGTGGGACTTGATGCAAGTTGGCCACCACTTGAGTCAGGTTCTGGATGAGCTGATTTTGATTTTCAAGCATTTGGTGGATGGGATCAACTCCCTCACAGCGCCCACCCCTGTCTTGGCTCCCAGAAAGATGAGGGTTGCAGGCCTCATCGTTGTTGTTGGCAGGGTTGGCAGCACGACCCTTTCCTCTTCCGGCCATCTAGCATGATCAACCAAATGTTAATTTAAAGCATTACATATTATCTTACTACTTTCACTTGTTTTTACTTTGAAGTGTTGACGCTTTGTTATACTTTCTGAGGGTTCATGTCTCACACAAAAATAAATGCACTATTATTTCATGTGGGTTCACACACCAAAGCAAAACAATCTGAAGACGAGGCTGTAGACAATTGCTCATGGCTTGCACATCTCACGTCACACACCAAGCATTAACACACCAGTAACTAACGTAACGACTCGACTATTCGACATCTTGCTAACTAAGGGAAAGACTCTAAACTACTCGTGTCCCTGAGCTGGCTCCTCAGGATCTTCCTCATTATTGCGGCTGCCTTCTGACTCTGCTTTGGGTGGGGAGGCTGCTGGTGGAGAAGTGCAACGACGCCTGATCGCCCAGCGATCTGGGTAGTCAGGAGTCCATGTATCATTCACGGTGACACACAAATCATTCCCATCTCCTGTTTCTCTCGCCCTCAAGCAGGCTCGAAGCAACGCCTCGGTTTCCTTCAGGGTGTCCCGAACATCCTGAAGCTCCTGCTGACACTCCTGCAGTCGAGTACTGAGCATAGCAGCATCCTCCAAGCACAAGTCCATGTGTGCATGGGAAGTCCCTTGCTGCACTGGCGGGTACTTATACTCCATTGTACCACTCTCGCGCTGGAGGACATACATGTACTTAGTTCTGTCCAGGTGTCAACGATAGATGTGACTCTGGCAGGTGATGGCCTCCCAGGTAACATACTTCTCCGCATCGACCTGTGTCGCTCGACAAGCTGGAGAGCGGTGGATCTTGAGCAGCTGATTTTCGTGGATAATCCTCATCTCTGAACTCCATTCTTCCCTCTTCTCACGGATGGTCCTGGTGGAGCTATAGTGTATGATTAGCTTGCCCGTATTGCCGGCGGCTTGGAGCATACGTTGAAGACGGCGCAACAAGCCTCCTACTGCCAATCCGTAGGAAAGGTACGTCACCGGACGGCTCTCCTCTCTTTGGGCAAGGGCAACTACGGGAACTCTCCCTCCTATGGACTTGCGAGCGGTGCGAATCATACGAACCATCTAAAACAGAAAGCATTTAAACTTAGGTTATATAAACTTTTAAACAAAAATCCTATTTTGAATGAAAGTTGGGGTAAGATGAAGAAAGTGACTCCATTAAATAACACTTTTCAACACACACCTTGAAAAATAGTTTTTAAGAAAATAGGGCCCTTAAATACGTCCATTTCTACCTAGGTCCACGTTCCTACGGGCAACCTTGGCTCTGATACCACTTCTGTCACACACGGTTTCTCCGAAGAACAACCGAGTGAATATCACATGTATGCCAGGATCATTTTCTCATACATGTGAGGACAAATAGTGAAGCATCATTTATTACAAGCGAGGTGTCGAATATAAATAAGTCTTACATAGCATATGTCTCGATGGACGATAATAAGTTCATAACAAGTAAATAAAATAGCAGCAGAATATTATTCTTGTGGGCTCCGTTACAGGCGTTGCCCGGGGGACTCCGTGAACCTAGAAACCTTCTTCGGGTCCAAAGTCTTGATTATTAAACACCACTTCATTATCTTGACCTGAGCAGCAATATAAACCAACAAATATGCAAGGTTGAGTACCGATGGTACTCAGCAAGTGTGGGAAAGTTATGTCATGCATGGCTAGAGCAAGGAGAGGTTGAACCCATGGTTAAAGCACTACGCAATTAATACCTATCACCTTAGCTTATTAAGCACCTACATTACTACACAGGTGAAATGGTCCCAAACTCCCATCCCATCATCATAATCAAATAACCATAACATCATTTCCAATGTTAAGCTCCCCGCTTAACATCCACAACCTCCAAGGTCCTCATCCTCTAATCATGAATAAGTCCAAGCCGCTCTTGACCGTGAGCACGGCTGTCATGACAGTTTTGACTCTGCAGAGTTTGCACCACTGTACCCACATGTAGTGATTTCATCCCCCGTTGCCGGGTGGACTAAAAGAACCTCCATTATGCCAGTGGCCACGAACCACAATTCACACTTCTCAGGTGTGTAGCCAAGAGATCACTACGAAGCCTTTACAAAGGGATTCCCGACGAGCGTGGGCCCACTGAGGTTTCACTCCTAACAGCATACAAGAGGCTCCAACCCCGCTGCAGTGGCCCCCTCTTGAGCCTTGCGGTTCATATGGTAGTCCAGCTGACACCTATTCCCCGCACCATCTAACACACCCATACTACGCCGGAAATACACCTAATTAATTGGCCAAGCTGCCCCATCTCAGCATGTGGTTGGCACGGTAAAGCCAGGTTACATGCTCCATGAACCGGTCCTTAGGATCCAGGCAAGTACTAAACACAAACCCGAGTTTCGTGCACCCAGCACCAACCAAATCATCCAACTTGCCTTGATCCCTACCTCTACATAACTCATAACATCTCATTCAAGAGTATGGTAAATAAACTGATGGTCTCATATCCCAATTATCCCATTCTAAGCATGGCTAAGCACAAGTAATATGAGTGAATGACATAATAAAACAAATCCCAACCCAAGCTACAAGGAAACAAGATAATGCAATTCTAGGGAACCATCGTAGCATTGGTTTCATATTTCAATTGACAATGCAAATAATTCTATCTACACATCCTAGCATAGGATCAAAGTGGTCAAGGACACTTGCCTTCTTCCTGCTGCTCTGGGAATGGGTAGTCTTGATCTTGGAAAGGTAGAACTTGCTCTGGAGCAGGTTCTACATCATACCATAACACATAGCAAAAGAAAACAACAATCCATAAGACATAGTTCACACTTCCACTTCATACAAACCACACATTCCCATTTATGAAAGCCATTCCCATACCTATGTGTTCTGGTTACTCTATGTGTGTTGATTTTTGGGCTTACATGCACTTTTAAACATGTGCATATGATTTATACTTTTGTATTCATATTTATGTTGCATACTATATATGAGTTTCCAATTTAAATAAATTCCTTATATTCAATTGATACACCTTTTAGCTACCAAGTGTGCATGGAGGGTATTTTCCTACTCCAAATGTGTCTTCAGACCTTCTACCAACCCTAAACTGAATTCTTTGAATTTTGGAAACTTCATTTATCATTTTCTAGTTATTCATACCTAGCTTGCTATATTTTCAGATTTATTTCCTATGCCTAGATGTGAACTTTATTATGAAAATAGTAAGACACCTCATTCAAATAGAATAGGTTTTGGGTCTAAAATATTAAATAATATATTTTTGAACTTCTCCTCTGATGTGATCTATTTTACATTTATTTTACTAATTTTCAGAATTATTCTCTACTTAATAATGTGTCCCTATAACTAATAAATGTGAATAATCAATTAGACAGATTCACTTCAGCCAAAAATCTATTTTTATCTCACTCCAAAGTTTTCCAAGTACTAGGAAAGTTTGTAATTTTAATTTACAATGTGTTTGTCCCATCTTTTAAATTTTAAATACTAAACACAAATTCAAATTCCTAAATTTAATATCACATAAGGTTAAAAAGGTAAACTCACCCCACTACAGGGTCTATTATATTATTTTAAGAATTTCCAGGGGTCTAACTACACATAACAGAGGGGTTTTCCTAATTTTTATTAAGTCCAGGGGCTAAAACTGATTTTTAAATGAATTTACATGATTTTCTGAAGTTCCAGGGGCTAGATCAGAAGTTTCCGGGGCTAGCTCGTATTTTCCGAGAACCCCAGGGGGTAGCGCGTAAGAATTCCGGCCTTTATAACGCGGGCTGACGTGCACCGTCCGATTTAAAACAGACGGCTGAGATTATAACGTCGAACCGTACGCGGGGATTTAAATTCTACCGTGCGATTTAAAATAGACGGCGCACAAGCGACCACATCGCTCTGATCGAGCGAGGGCGGCGCTGCCCGGCGGCGCACGGCGGCGGGAGGCGGCGATCTCGCCGGAGAGCTTCGGATCTTCGTCAATTCTTCCTAAAGCTGTGATTTTATGGCATAGATCAGTAGAGGGGAGGTCGGGGATCTCAACTCGGGGGTTTTCTTGAGCTCGGAGGTCCTGGAAAGCGGTCGGCGTTGAGGTCCGAGGTGAATTTACGGCGAGGCTCATCGGCGCTGTGTTTGAAGCGCAAACACCGAGTTTCCTGCACCTGCGCGGTTCCCCGGAGGTGGTGGATCAAGATCAGCGCGTTAGATCAGAAATCCCGAGCGAAGATCGAGCGAAATTGGCCGGAGTAACTCGGGTTCTCACCGGAAGGAAAAACGGCGGATCGTGGGGAAAAACAGGGAGATGCCGGGGTTTAAATAGCCGGGGAAGGGCGGCGGGTTTGTTTAGATCGAGTTGGAGCCTTCTGTGACAGGGAGTCGGGCTGAGGGACGCGGAAATCCGGTCGGTTACGATCGCGCGCGCGGGGAAGAGTCCGGGGTCGGCGAGAGCGGCGGGTTGGGGATGACAGGTTGGTCCCGCCTGTCTGTGAGGGGGAAACGGGCGCGCGGCTGCCGGCTGGCGCGGGGGTGAGGTGGGCCGGCTGGTGGGTTTCGGCCCACTGGCCGGGGGGTTTTATTTTTTTCCTTTTCTTTTTCTTTTTCATTTCTGTTTTGAGTTTAATTTGAATTCCAGTTTGAATTTGAATTTTTGCAACACATGCAATACGTCCAAAAATTTTTGGGGTGTTACACAGGTTAACTGGATTGTGGAGGCATACCACATCGTCTCGTTATACCTGTGAGCCCGAGACGGCGTGATCGGTTCTACAGTCGGGTGTCCTGCGAAAGGTTGCCACATACGACATAATGAAGGACGCCAGATTTGGGTCTTCAGAGGCGGGCGTATGTGTCGAGCTATCCGAGCAGTGGTTGATTCGAATCACCGTCCCTCGCGGTTATGAGTACCGCTTGCTCACATGTTGTGACGTAGTAATCAAGTTGTGTGGAAACAGTTTGCAAGTTTTAATTGCTGCTATGATAATTGGAATTGCATGAAAACCATGTATGAAGTAGTGATAGAGCGAATTAAAGTTATTTTCCACCTTTGGACAAGTAACATTGGAATGAAGCGTTTCTTGTTTGATTGTTGAGTTCCAATGTTGCTTGGCGCAAGATCACTACTATGATGGCTAAAATCTGAAAGTTAAGGATGAACTCGTAGGCGAGTCTTTTGGCAACTTACATGTTTAGGTCTTAAGTTACTTTCATGTAGAGTTGCATGTCTTCGGAGAGATGGTTAAATCTTGCTGAGCCTTTGTGCTCACTCTTGCTATATGAGTGGTTTTGCAGGTTAATATCGACGCATATAAAGAAGGTTCTCCGGTGAGACTCGGAGACTTCCGAGTCATGTTACACATGGAGAACCTAGCCGCTGCTCTGTCTTCGTGTTGCTAGCGAGAGGAGTCCGCGGGCTGGACCTCTTATCGGGTGCTCATTAGTTATTCGACGCGATCTGTTTATAGACTTCCGCTGTAACTATTTTATGTAATTTATTTGCAAAGAACATTTGTAAGCTTCAGCTTTTGATTTATGTAATACATATTTTCCTTATATGTGTGCTGTTGGGTGTCGCATAACAAGACTGTGGCGGACCGGAATCTGCTCATCCTGGATCTCAGAGGTTGGTGCCGCACGATGCGACACCCGACAGCACACATCATAAGAACAACATTGTATTACATAGAAAACCAACTGAATTATACAGAGTAGTACAAGAATTCAGTTACAAACTAAGTATGGAACTTACAACAGCGGAAGATATGTTTATAAACCTCACGCCCACCTATCTAGCAAAAGTCGGTTGCCCAGCCCTATGGACAACCCACACTAGCTGCACTCCTAAGCTCAGCGCGGCGTGTAGGGCTCCCACTCAGCCGTGGTCCCCGACGGAGTGTAGCCCTCGCCGGTGGACTCGTACACCGAGTCCGTGGGGTAGTCCTCACCTGAAAAACACTCATAGCAGCAACTGTGAGCACGATGGCTCAGCAAGACTTAACCGACTCGCCTAGGCATGAAACTCTACATGCAGTTTACAACGAACATGGGATGGTAAATTGCAGCAAATGGACACGCCTACAAGTTCATCCTTATTCCTCTTTTAGCCACAAGTTAACAGTTCATGAAATTGAAATTTAGTAAGCAATATTTGGTGGCACGCATGTAACAATACAAGTTAATCATAACAGCAATAATGAATCATACATTCCATATATTAATCTACGTCACGATTCAGTGAACAAGCGGTACTCATCACCGCGAGGGACGGTGAATCGACTCGATATACACCTGCAGGGATACCCGAAGAGAACGTCATGTACTATGCCTCGACGCCCGGACGTTTAGGTTACATCGGTTTATCGGGGCCCATGTATCCGATATGCCTTCGGTACGTTCAATACTTGTTCAGCGGGGCCGCACACGGATCGGTCCTCAATCGACACAGACAGGGCTGCACCCACAAGACTTCCTCTTGCTGCGCCCTAGCCCCTGCCTAGTCTCATTTTCTTACTAAAGTGATCTCACATCACTCGAATCAATCCCGTGTGTCCCGACTCCTATACTCGCGAGTAGATTCTAACTACTTGACTTGTACCAAAGTTCTATGAACATTAAGCTACCCTGTCTACTAGAGGACTTAGATACTACCCTCACTCTTGTGGGAAAATTCTGGTTATGCACTTGGGTTTCATGCATCCCACACCTAATGCACATACATACCTCATACTAAGTATACATAAAGCAAAACTTTGTAAAATTTGTTAATGCAAACCAGGGCTTGCCTTCTTGCTGCTGGTAAGATGTTAGGGCTTCATCCGGAAGAAGAAAGTCCAGCACTTCCGGAGTTTCTTCGCCTTCAGCGACTACCCAGATGCTTCGCGCCACCTCCCGGAAGCCACCTCCTGCTCGTTTCTCCTCACGCTGGAGAGCTGCTCGTGCCTGTCTTTACTCCCGGCCGTGCCCCTTTTAGCCACAGCGCCAAAGACACAGTTCTCTCCCTCTCGCACGCAAGAACGGCACCGAACAGCCTCCGCCGCGTCGCTCGCTCATGAAGTGACGTTCCTGCATGCAAAGCCCGGGCAGTAGCAAAAACAAACCCACGGTCTTCTCCACAGCCTCCTCGGACCACAACCGAGAGCGTTCGGCCCTCACAACCCCGTGCACACCAAGTTTCCACGGTGGCCGAGCCGCAACCAAACGGAGGTCGCACGTGGACAGCTCGGCAGAGAGTCTTTCTCAGCCGAGCAAGAGTATCCTCGGACGCGCTAGGACCCTGTGGTGCTCATCTCCGAAGCTCATGACATGAACTACCGAGCGCGAATGAGAAAATTCCTCCGGCAGGCACAAACCGACCTTCTGGCACGGTAACTTCAAATTCGACCTCTACTCTCGTTCTTAGATCGATAATTCTTGCACACAGAACCGCCAGTAGTCGGCGATCATTAGTCCTTCACATCGCTAGCTTGAAACAGCACGTAGGCTGGGTAATTCTAGGTTTTCTAACGGCAACCGAGGTGGGGAGAATCGGGTTCACGGTGAAAGCTATGTTAGAGCCATCTCCGGGCCGTATCACCAACAGGACGATCTTTTTTAGCATCCACCGGTGCTGTAGGGTCCTTCCACCGATGTTTTGGCGGGCTAGGTTAGCTGGCCGACGCTACCAAAGGTGAGCCGAGCCGTCGCACCGTCGCCGGCTGGGTTAGAGCCACCCCTGGTCGGGGAATGTTGTTCCAGCGTGTTCAGCATGTGGATTTAGGCCCTAACGGCGAGGGGGAGCTCAGAAGGTGGCCGAGAGGCCGGAATCCAGCGAACTCCGGCGAGTCCGGCGGCGCGCGGGCACGGGAGCGAGAGGTAGAAGACGAAGTGGCCGGGCCCGCATGTCAGCCGCTAGGTGAACCGGTATGGGATCTTATTTTGCACGGGATCATCTGTGAAAGTGCGGGAAATAGCCCTGTGGCCCCGTGTGGTTTAGCCGAGGAGCTGACACGTGTTGGCGGATCCACTGTCAGAGATTTGAACTTTTCCCGGTTAATTCGAATTCCAGAATTTCCCTAAACTTTAGAACTTCATAACTTTTGCTAGGAAGCTCCACATTTAGTGATTCAAATTGGGTTGGATTCAGGTTGGAAAACTCTATCCAAATAGGCAATCCAATTTGTATGACACTCAGTATTTAATTCTGGAAAATTTTTAAAGCTTTTCAGCAAAATAATTTTAAAGCAAATTTGGTTCATCCAAAAATCCTCAAATTTTGCCAGAAAATTCTTTAGGCAATTAGTGAACTACTGTAAAAGTTTCAGCTCATTTGGAGTGGATTTAGTTAGGATAATCCTGAATTCATGTTTCTGTGTTCAAATGAATACAGAAACAATTTCAGAGAATTTCCAAAACTTGGAAATTCAGTTCTGGGCAGTTCTTAGCTCCAAATAAAATCCTAGGAAAATTCATGCATGCTCCCTGAGTTATGTTTGAAATTGTATGTCACTTGAATTTGCATGAAAGTGCAACTTTATTCATAATTAATTTCTTTTTGCCTAAATGCTTAGGAAATTGTTCTGAGTGATCTATCCATTGAAAAATTCCAACTTTTGGTCCAGATGACTTTCTTGTGACAATAAACTCACATGACAAAATTTCAGCTCCATTGGATCTCTGGATCACTACTGTGCTGTTCAACCTATTTAGATGAGTATCACACAAGGGGTGAACGACACATCTCACTTGATCATAGTGTTTAACCCCAAACCCAAACCACTAGCACCAGTGTTATTTTAAATTCTTAAACAGAGTTCCAGTTTTTAAACTTGTCATTAGGACTTGTTAGCAAACTCTTTATAATCAAATCCATATGCATATTCATTACGTGTAGCATCTACGTGAAGGATTTGAAGTCATCGGAGTGGAGATCAAGGAAGGAGGAAAGTAATTGATCAAGCCAAGTGGTCTTCACTAACTGAACCTCATATATATAAGTCCCCTGCAAAACAAAGGCAAGCCCCGGTTTGCATCAAAACTTACAAGTTTTTACTTGTATCCACTTTATATTGTCTAGCATTTTGTTTATCGCATTAAGTCTAGATGGTATGCAACTATAAATGCATGACCCAGAAAACCCTGGAGTAAAATGTAGAGTAGGTTATCAATTGATTATAACTGCTGATCTCATGTTAACAAAAGTGGACTAAAAGAGGCATAACTCGAGTAGGCAGTTTCCTACTTGTGAACCGGGATTAAGGGAGATCAATCGGAAGAGTCAGGAATTGATCCTCATAGTTGGCAATAGAGACCGGGCAGTGGATGGAAGGCTCAAGGACATGGTGCTGTGAACCTAGTCTATGTCTGAGTCGATTAAGGCCCATTCTCGTGTGCGGCCCCGCTGGACAAGTTTGAGATGTGTACCGGATGCATACTGGCTATATGGGCCCCAGGAAACCGATGTAACATGTTAACCTGGGTGTCGAGGCATACCTCACTGTCTGATGCAGATGCTGAAAGAATAGAGAAATTGGCTCTATGAGGGTTTGCCGTAGTGAGACTTAATCCCAGTCGGTGGGACCGGTTCGACATTTGGGTGTCGTGTGGAAGGTTGCCACGTACGACGTCAGTGATGGTTGCTGTGTGCAACGTCGAGTACGGGCGTACGTGTCGTGTCAGCTGGATGTTTTTATTGCAATCACCGTCGCTCGCGGTAGTGAGCATACTTGTACACTGAGTCGTGACGTAGTAATAAACTGGGAAAACCTTAATAATGCTCCGTGAGTAGTGCTCATAATGGAGATGAGGAATGATCAACACTTTCACTAAATTTATTTTCCACCTCGGGCTAGTAGCGTTGAGTCAAAGCGTTTCTTGTTTGATTGTGGAGTCTCGACGTTGTTGGTGCAAGGTCTGTTATGGGTCTAGGTTAGCTCACTAAAGTTACTTTCACCTCGGGCAAGTGACATCGAGATGAAGCGTTTCTTGTTTGATTGTGGAGTCTCGATGTGAATTGCGCGAGGACAATAAAAGTCGCTTAAAACTTGAAGTAAGGATTCTCCTTTAGCTCAAGTTCATCCTTTGTGCAAACTGCTATATTCAGCCCACTATTTTTAGCATGTAGAGTTTCATGACTAGGGTTACGGTTAAGTCTTGCTGAGCTTCGTGCTCACGGATACTGCATAAGTTGTTTTGCAGGTAATAACTGTATGCTGATATGTACGGGTGTTCGATGAGACTCAGAACTCTCCGAGTGGTGAACTCATGGCAACCCCTGCCGCTGCTATTGTGATAGTGTTTCTACCGAGAAGGGTCCGCGGGCTGGACACCTTTTCTGTTGCTTAGCATAGGTATGAGACGTGAGTTGTAATAGTCTTCCGCTGTAGATTATTTTGAGAAGTATTTGTAAAATTAACACTTTGTAAGCTTCGATTGATTTATGTGATATGATGCTTTATTATGTGTGCCGTTGGGTTCCGTATCGCACGGCACCACCCAATGCGATTCCCGGGCGAGCGGCATGGCCCCGTGATCGGGACCGGGCCCTCACAGCGTGGTATCAGAGCCGCATTGGTAATAGAGCACGCAATAAGGATCATAGTATGACAAAAACTTAGGATACGGTGATGAAACGGTATTAGGACCACATAAGGACTATAGTAGTATAGTTACTTAAAGTGGCGGCACTAACATACTTGTTATAATTCTGAATTTTTATTATGTAACGACGCACCTACGTTCAGGTAAGCATGGTAAGGAACGCCACCGAAAGCGGTTCAATTTCGGTTAGCTCCCTTGACAAGGAAAGTGGTTCAGGGCTAGGTCTCACAGCTTGGTGTGAGACGTTAATATGAACTCTTGGACTGTGAGACCTATGTGTGCTGAATACATTGGCTTTGACGATAAAAGTTTTGAATACTACCAAAATATCTTTTTTTAACAAGGTCCGACGATAGGTCCGACGTAAGGTCTGACTTGCTTTGTCTAGGTCCAACTTATTTTGGCAAGGTCCAACTTGTTTTTGCTAGCTCCGGTGCTAGGTCGACTAGCTTTGTGTAAGGGCCTCAATTTTTGACACATATTTGAGGTGTTCATCACCATACACACACACACCTCATTTGAGGGAAGTTGGTGAACACAAATGAAGAGCAAGTAACCACCATCAACATGCTCATTAGAGAACAAACTCACATATTGCAAAAGTGGTATTTCCCACATGTGATATAGAGGGGCTGGGCATATGAAAACTCCTACACATTGCTAAGGATGTCCATGCCAAGTTTCACCCAAATTCAAAACCTTTTTGAGGTTATTTTGGGTATAGCTAGAAAGAGGGCAGTTTGAAACCATATTAAAATTCAAACTGTTTTTATCTCATGAATTCAAAAGTGGGAGGCATATTCTTATTCAGCACATTTTTGTAAGCTCACACACCAATTTTCACTCCATTTGGAGTTGATCTTGACATGAGCTAAGTGGGGCAAATTCAAACTTTATTTGATTTTCAAACTGAACATGTGCTGAAATTCATTCAAACCAAACCCAATTTGAATCCTAATCAATTCAAATGGCTCATGGGTGAATAATTTGAATCGCCATGGGTATTTTGGGGCTCACTGTTTACAACAGTGATTAGGAGTGAATTTCATAGGTTAAAACACCGGGTGGGACCCACTGGTCAGCCTCTGAAGAGAACCCAGCCGACTGAACTCTGCACTCGGGTTCTTGCGCTGACCCGAGCTGCCGCCACGGCGAAGGAACGGTGAAGCCACCAGCTGCTTGCCGATCTCAGCTGCGGAACCGACTCTCGGGGTCTTTATCTACCCGCCCGAGCGGTCACCGGTGCCTTCCACCGCTGCCTCGTCGCATTTTCACCCAAAAAGCCGAAGCTCCTCGCCGCCCGAGTGAACTTTCGGTTCCTTGTCGCCCGGCCGATCCAGTGACCCTCCCGGCGATCTGAGCCCAGCACCGGGTGCGCCAAGCCATCTGCAACACCTTCGCATCGGTTCCAGACCCTGCGCAGTCTTCCCCGAGCTCCACCGTGGCGATCCTTTCTCTGCCGGTTCAGCTCGAGCCGCCGCTGCAGGAGCCGTCCTTCCGGCCACCACAGCCCACCGTTCACTGAGCTGTGAACAGCAAAGAGGTTCGCCTTCAACCACTCTTTCATTTCTGCAAGCTCCGGCGGCATGACAAACACTGCTTAGGCCGGAATTTCATGTTTTCGCGACGGTGTGCAAAATTGAGGTATGTACCGATCCGAGAAATTCACAAGCCACACTGCATCACTCATCCTCTCATGGAGAGGATCACTTCTAGTAGCCCGTGCGGGTCCATAGGAGCAGGAACCACGAAGAACCGTGGAGGGAAACCACTGTTCTTCGAGTTTTAGTAGAAATCCCGATTTCTGGCCTAGGTCGCACGGTGACAGCCCAACACAGCCCTTCCCGAGCTCCGTAGAGCTCATGTCGACCTTTCCTATGGTCCACTGATGCTCGACGACCCTTAGCTCGATCGGGTTAGGTGCTAGGGAGGACGGGCAACGCGGCCGAAGTTCTCCCGAGGCTGCTGCTCGTCGCCGACCATGTGGCGGCCATTTTCATGGCGAGCTGACCCAAGAATCCTGTTTCCCGAGTGGAAATAGGCAGAGGCTGCCAAAATCGTGAAGTTTGGAGCTTTACAGAAGCCTCCGGTGAGCTCTCCGGCGAGATACCCAAGCGGCAGAGCGCGGGCGTCGGGAGGAAGACGAAGCCGGCCGGTCCACGCGTCAGCGGCTCAAAATTCAAACCAGGATCGGGTGTGGCCGGGATCTGTTGTGCTGGCGTGCAGGAACCCCGCAGGCCACGGTGTGCCGACGCCT
This sequence comes from Neostapfia colusana, assembly GCA_030760725.1. Taxonomy (NCBI): domain Eukaryota; kingdom Viridiplantae; phylum Streptophyta; class Magnoliopsida; order Poales; family Poaceae; genus Neostapfia; species Neostapfia colusana. Next base: position 41,757,061 of record JASWHV010000013.1, on the reverse strand, counting down.
CAGTGGGCGACGCGTGTCCCCAGGGCCCACCCGCGAGTTTAAACTTTTCCCCCGATTTTCAGATTTCCTTCAAACTTCAAATCCTCATAACTTTGGCTAGAAAACTCCAAATCGAGTGAACCAAATTTTGTCGGATTCAGTTCTCTGAGTACTTTCCAGCAAATGAAGTTTCACTTCACGAAAATACTTAATTCTCCAGAATTAATTCCTCCAAGTTTAAACTGTTTGGAATATTAACTGGAGGATCCTTTGGAGTAAAATCCTGAAATTTTTCTGGGATGTTCACCAAAATATCCCTGAACTACTTTAAAAATTTCAGATCCATTTGAGCTCATTTTATCCATCTAATGGTGTGATTAGTGAAACTGTTCCAGAGAAAATAGAAAATGTTCAGAAACATTTTCAGAATTTTCTCTTAAATTGTTTAGCTCATATCTTTAGCTAGGAACCTTCAAATTAGGTGAGACCAATTCCATTAGAACCCTCTGAAAATCTAGTTTTCAGAAAGTCATAGTTTGTTTCATAAAAATCCTTAGAACACCCTAGAAGCCTTCAATTAAGGTCAAGTACATAACTAATTTTGGAGGGCTCAATTGAGCTTTGCTGCAACTAAACCTTGACCAAGTATGTATTTAGGTTGTAACCAAGCCACAGTAAAAGTTTCACAGTCATTGAGTCTGTCTAGTGGGACTTATAAGCTTCACAAGTTTAAACTTAATACAAATGCATTCAAATTAATACATGTACTTCTTATATCATGTAGTCGCTAAGGTCCAGGAGGAACCCAAAGTCCTAGATTTTGTTACTCCGGAGGAGCAGCTAGCCTACGACCAAGAGCAGCAAGGCAAGCTCCGCTTTACATTAACCGTTTTACAAATTTTTAATTTTTTGAGCACTTACTTGAGTATTATTCCTTGCATTAGAGTCTTGTTTGGAAACCCAATTGCATAGCCAAGAAAACCCTGGTTTGGGTTTAGGGCTGCAAATCCCGTTAGCTACTGCAAAGCTAAGTTAGAGTAGGATTCGGTACAAGTCGAGTAGTTGGAACTACTCGCGAGCATAGGCTAGAGGCACTCGACTCGGGTAGAGATAGCACATGATACACATGGCAAGAAAGATGAGACCGAGCGGAGAGTAAGGGCAGCAGGACTTTGGGGCCTGTGTGCTATAGCCCCGCTTGTGTCGATTGAGGACCGAGCCGTGTGCGGTCCTGTTGAACAAGCTAGAACTATACCAAAGACCTACCAGCTATATGGGAACCGGGAAACCGATGTAACTCGGGTAGCTGGGTGTTGAGGCATTGCCCGTCAGTCAGAGGGTAGGTTGAGAGCTCGAGGTGTAAATCGGCTAGCGGCACTGAGATGCGCGTGCAGAGACCTCTTGCTCGGGACGATGGGACCGGTTCAATATTTGGCTGACAAGTGAAAGGTGGTTGCGTACGGCGTCCGTGATGGTTGTTGTAGGCAACATCGAGTACGGGCATACGCGACGGGTTGTTCGGGTAACCCTGCAGGTGTAAATCGATTATAATCGCCGTCCCTCGTGGTCAGTGAGTACCACTTGTTCACTGTACCGTGACGTAGAAAGAACAGGCTAGTTACATGTTAAAATGTTGCTGATTGAAAGATGAACTCTCATTGCTAATGATTTGCTGTAGTTTAGAGCTAACTAAAGTTCTTTTCAACTTTGGGCAAAGTACATGAGAGAAATGTGTTTCTTGTTTGATTGCGGCTCTCTCATGTGCCTTAGCGTAAGGTTCTCCACAACCTGCTGCTAAAACTTGAAAGTATGGTTCTACTAATTAGGCGAGTCCTTGCAAATGATTTTACCTCATGTAACCCATCACCCCTCATGTAGAAGTTCCATGTATAGGTGAGACGGGTCAGACTTGCTGAGCCTTCGTGCTCACTGCTTGTGTTTGAAGCTTTTGCAGGGTTCTATGAGGAAGGGACTCCCGAAGAGGAGACGGAACCCCAGGAGGGGAACCCCGTTGAGTGGGAGTCGTGCAAGCCGCAGAGTTAGTGTGCGTGTGTTCTAGTAAGGACACGTTCAAGGGCTGAACGTGAACTTGATGCGTAGTCTACGCCCGTGAGTGTAGACTGGACTTATTTTGATGTAAATATGTTCATAAACCACTTACGTAATATAAACTTTGCTTCCGCTTTGTACCTTTGATGTGTGTTATCCGGTGCTGTGCAACGCAGCACCCCTCAGCGTGATCTTGGTTCGACAAGACCGTGGGGTCGTGTCAGCATTGGTATCAGAGCTCGCTTGAGGCTTAACGCACTGTAATGGTCATCTTTTTTAAAATCCAGTGAGGAACGAGTTAGTAGCCCGTATAAGGATGTTATTAGTGTATAGAAAGTGGCATATTAACCTATTTGTCTATGTTAGAAAATCGTGTATCTCGAGACGTTTATGTCTTGGGGGGTGCACGTAAGCGCTGTCCACCAGTGCGCACAAGCTGAAGGGTGGAGCCCCATGGGTGGCAGGTAACCCGACCCGCTTTGATATCCTCTACTACTCCTCATGTCGTTTGGGGTATTCGAGCAACGTCTGTCCCTGGCGTGCGTGGTGCAACTTGGGAGACCCCGTCACGTGGTCTGAAACGTGAACACGTAACTCAAGGTGTGTTTGGCTTGAGAACATCCGGGCAAGTGATGACGGCCGGGTGTACGAACTGTATGGATTCCGGGCTCGGTGTGCAGCCGAGTCTGACGATTGTTTGAGTTTCTGCAGGTATTCTGACCATGAAACGTTAGACATGTAGCATCCGTGTGCGAGCGATGCTTAGTGCGACTGAATTAGCGAAGCCGGCTAAGTCCGGTATAGTTTTTTCTTTGTGAGGACGTAGTACCGACATAATCTGGTGACGCATCGACGTCACACCCCACTAAATGAATAACTTCATTTAAAACTTGAAGGTTTTGATCCACAGTAGTAAAACTTGCTGTAACCTCTTCCCTTAATCAGGATATTCAAAGTTAACAAGTTTTCAACTTATAGGTTGTTAAGGACAAAACACTCTGTTTTCAGCTAAGTTAAGGCTGAAGTTAATCAGAGGTTAGAGGTTGAGTTCTTTCGAGGTCGGGGTCATATGATACATTTCTGGAAAGCTTTGGAAGAGCTTTACAACTTTTCTGTTGAGGTCCAGAGGTGTCTCATCCGTTAACCAATCGAAGAATGCAGTAGAGTTGAAACTGTCCAGAAAACAGGACAGAGCAAAGACTCTCTGTAAATTGAGTATAACTTCCTGCATAAAAATCCAAAAAATAGAAAATGAGATAGTTCTGGAAAGATTATGAGATGGGTTACAACTTTGTAACAGAAAGTTTTGTCAGATTAGGAACAGAATTAACTAGAATCCTTGGATCAAATCAGTACCTCAAGCAGGGAGGTGCTGTCCAATTTTGTCCAGAAATTCTGTTAACTTTGACATCTCATAACTTTTGAACCAGAACAGATCTTAGGTCAAGCAAATACTTTATGGAAAGCTACTGAAGTTAGCTTTAACTTTGATGTTGAGCTCCAGAATTGGTTTTGCATTTAGCATGGCCTAAATCAGGTTGAGATGGAAACTGATCAGGGCTGTCATGGGAACAGCAGATCAGCAGTCAAATTTGTTTAAAATTTGAACTATGTTTCCAAGTTTTATGGGTTCAATGACATGTCTTATGTTATAACTCAATGGTTTTCTGTTTAAATAAATATTTGACATTTCTCAAATATATTTTTACAGATGACAGCAGATAGACAGTTGGAGAACGGGTGGGTGGTGCCCCACTGTTCTCATCACGGTGGCTATCCAGAAGCATTGAGGCAGATGCTTCAATATTTCGGATACAACCAGATGCCACAATACTTCGCCAAGGAATAGGCCAAAGAGGGGAACAAGACGTGGACAATCCATGTCGAAGTCCCTGCAGGACCTACGCCACCCGGGTGGGTGCCGTTCACCGTCACGGTGAGAGGAAGACAACCGGAAGGAAGGTGGCAAGTGGCAGCCCGTGACACCATGTCACGTTTCTGCCAACTACACGTGCAGGCTATGGAGGGCACTCCATACGCGCTCGTTCCAGTGGAGTGACGGGCTCAGCATGTGTGGGAAGAGAGGTACCTGCAGGCAACGGACCCGAGTTGCCCAAGGTACAGCCCCGCGGAGGCAAATCTCAGCCTCCAGGTGTGGGTGGGAAACGCCGTGATGGACAGCCAAGCTGTTCATACGAAGCCAAGGAGAGCACGAGCCGTGGAGACCATTTCGAGAGTGCTTGCAGCGCACTCCGCAATGTGCTCCTTCCGACGATCAAGCGACTGAATGAACAGCATAATCAGCTGCATCGTCTGAAGAAGGCGAAGAGGAAAAGCCGTGTCGACATCGCGCCATTGCAAGGGCTGGTACAGACTTTAACCCAGCAGAATGAGGACCTTGCTCAAGAGCGGGACGACGCTATTGAGGAAGGGCAAGGCTGGGAAGAAGACTACAACCAAGCCATGGACGAGGTGCATGCATTGCAGGACCTCGTACCTCCGGTATTGGGCATACCGGTGGTCTTGGGTCTTCCAGCAATGGGAGAACCCGAGATGGGCGAAGAGGTGGTAGATCCAGAGCCACCAGCAGAGGTACCGGAGGAGGACAACCTGCAGGAGGTCGAGTTCTAATCCGAGTAGGGGGTTACAGTTGCCAAGTAGGGCAGCTGGGGTAGTGTAACCCAACTTTTGTAATCGGTGACATGTCGTGTAGGCAGTAGCTTATGTATAGGTAGTGACGACATGAGCACGACTTCTCGGAGACCCGTGAATAATGTATCTTGTATAAAGTTTATGCTTTATCAATATATATGAATGTTGTGCAAACTATTCATGTGTCACTTCAATAGCTACTGTTGCATATGGAATTTTAAGTATGACATGTGCTAATCGCCGCTGTTTTGAATTTCAGAATGATGCGTACCCGTGCAAACCCGGACGTTGGGGGTACTAGACAAGGGGGAGAGACCTCCCAACAGCCTTCCGAGGACTCCTCGGGGCAGCAACAGCAAACACCGCCACCGCCACTGCCAACGGTTACATTGGCCGACATCGTCGCGGCAATGGCGGGTTCACATCAGCAGCACACGGAGTTGCTGCAAACTCTTATGCCAATACGTCTCGCCCGGAGAGACGTCAAGACCGTGAGGAGCGCCAACAGAGCTCCTACTCCGACTTCCTGGAAACTCATCCCCCGGTATTCTCAAGGGCGGATGAACCTCTTGACGAAGACAACTGGCTCCACGCAATAGAGATGAAGTTCGGGCTGCTCCAGATAAGCGAGCAGCGCAAGACTCAGTTCACGGTCCAGCAGCTCCAAGGATCCGAGAGCGCGTGGTGGGCAACCTTCTGTGCTTCACAACCCACTGACCGAGTAATGGCCTGGGCGGAGTTCCGGATGGCCTTCAGGGCCTATCACATACCGCCGGGTCTAATGAAGAGGAAGTCGCTGGAATTCCTACACCTGCAGCAATGGAGCCGGAACGCGCTGGAATACTCCAGGGCGTTCAACGATCTCACGCTCTACGCGTCGTATCACGCCAATATAGACGAGAAGTGGCGGGACCACTTTTACGAGGGGCTTAACCTGCTTCTGAAGGACAAATTGGTGATGTTCAATCGCGGCATCCTCAACGACATCATTGATGCTGCGATTGTCCAGGAGGACTCCGGCAAGGAGTTGGCGGCGGCGGAGCGAAAGCGAAGCGTGCCGCAAAGCAGCGGAGAAGGAGGCGGTCCTTCTCAGAAGTTTTGGATGGTGAATCGCCCACCATCAGGTCCACGCTGGCAGCCACCACAGAGGTCGATGCCATTCCGCAGTCGGACGTACTCTTCACCGGCATTCAGGCCGGCACTGCCAGCACCACCTCCGCAACAACAACAGCAGCAGCGGACGATGCCGCGTGCGTATGCACCTCAGCAGCGCATGCCGGGCTTTCGTCCCCAGAGCACTACACCAGCAGCGGCCACATGTTACAAGTGTGGTCGTCCATGACACTTCGCGAGCAGTTGCCCGGAGAGGCAAGGCGGCGGAGTTACACCACCGTTTCCAGGGAGGAATCAACCCCGGAACCCTACTAATGCACGGCGGGCAAACCCTAGGCCCGGCACCATCCACCAACTTGCCATAGAGGACGTGCCGGAGGGTGAGCCAATCCTTGCGGGTATGTTCCAACTCCACCAGCATCCCGCCATAGTATTGTTTGATTCAGGCGCCACTCATAATTTAATAGCCAAGCTTTCATTGCTAAACACAGCTTGCAAATACTACCCACCGATAGTCCATATTTAATTTGTTCACCGGGTGGGAGGATTTCAGCAAGCATGATGGTCCCAAAAGCGCAATTGTGTTTAGAGGGTAGAGTTTACCCTACGTCTCTCATAATCTTAGTGGGACAAAAGGTCGATGTCATTCTAGGGATGTCGTGGTTAACCCGCCATGGCGTTGTTTTAGACACCGTCCTTCGAGTCGTGCACTTAAACTTAGAAGTGCACGGGTCTCACTCCTTATTTCTGGACAGTCCAGAAATAAAACTTCCAAGCGTCTATCAAGCCACCACCATCAGATTGGAAGATATTCCAGTGGTCCGCGAGTTCCCTGACGTATTCCCGGACGATTTGGCGGGGATGCCACCCGATAGAGAGGTGGAGTTCAAGATTGAACTTGCACCGGGAACCATGCCAATATCCCGAAGGCCGTACAAAATGGCGCCCAAGGAGTTGGCTGAACTGAAGACTCAGCTCACGGACCTTTTGGAGAAAGGTTTTATTAGGCCGAGCTCCTCGCCATGGGGCTGTTAGGCGTTATTTGTAAAGAAGAAGGATGAGACGTTGCGGCTTTGCATGGACTATCGTCCATTAAATGCCGTAACCATCAAGAACAAGTACCCGTTGCCACGGATCGAAATGTTGTTTGATCAGTTAGTCGAAGCAAAGATATTTTCCAAGATGGACTTAAAATCCGGGTACCATCAGATTAAGATAAGGGCGGAGGACATTCCAAAGACAGCTTTCTCGATGAGGTACAGACTTTATGAGTACCTGGTCATGTCCTTCGGCCTCACCATTGCTCCAGCTCACTTCATGTACTTGATGAACTCGGTATTCATGCCGGAGCTGGACAAGTTTGTCGTGGTCTTCATCGACGACATCCTGGTATATTCCAAGTCGGAGGAAGATCACAAGAAGCATCTGCGTATAGTCTTACAACGGCTGCGGGATCACAAGTTATACGTGAAATTCAGCAAATGCGAGTTTTGGATATCGCAAGTGCCTTTTCTCGGGCATATCATCTCAGCGGAGGGTATTGCTGTAGACCCGAGCAAGATCACTCAAGTGCTGAATTGGAAATCCCTGAGGACTGTTCACGAGGTATGGAGTTTCCCCGGACTCGCGGGATATTATCGGAGGTTCATTCTAAACTTCTCGAAGATTGCCAAACCGATGACGGAGCTGCTGAAGAAGGCTACCAAATATGTTTGGAGTGCAACATGTGAAGCAGCATTCAAGGCTTTAGTAAAGCACCTGACATCAGCACCGGTTTTGGTGCAGCCAGACACAACAAAACCGTTCGATGTGTACTGCGATGCATCCGGCATTGGGCTCGGATTTGTGCTGATGCAAGACCGAAGAGTGGTCGCGTATGGATCACGGCAGCTTAGGAACAATGAGCAAAATTATCCAACTCACGACTTGGAGCTCGCTGCTGTGGTACTTGCACTAAAAATGTGGAGGCACTACCTACTCGATAACCTCGTACATTTATATACCGACCACAAAAGCCTCAAGTACATATTCACTCAGAAGGAGCTGAACATGAGGCAGCAAAGATGGTTAGAACTGATAAAGGATTACGAAATAGAGATCCATTATCAACCGGGCAAGGCAAACGTAGTGGCAGATGCGCTGAGCCGCAAGTCACACCTCAACAATCTGACCATCACACCGTTGGAAGAGAGTGAACCACCACTGCATGTGATTCCACATGGGGCTCTCTACAACCTAGCTTTGATCCCCACCATCCGTGAAGATATAGTGGCAACCCAGAAAAATGACAAGGGCATGTCACATTTGCGGAGACGTGTAGACAGTGGGGAGCTTAAATGTTTCCGGAAGGACGGAGATGGTGTCCTATGGTTCAAGGACCGTATCGTCGTACCCCGTAACCCGGAATTACGGAAGAAAATCTTTGATGAGGCTCACTTGTCAAAGTTTTCTATTCACCCCAGCAGCATCAAAATGTATCAAGAACTCAGAAGCAAGTTTTGGTGGACACAGATGAAGCGGGAGACTGCAAAGTACGTGTCTGAGTGTGATACATGTCGAAGGGTGAAGGCAGACCATATGAGGAAACCAGGACTGCTACAACCACTGGGCGTTCCTGCCTGGAAGTGGGAGGACGTGAGCATGCACTCCATTGTTGGTTTACCCACCACCTTGCTCAAACATGATTCTGTGTGGGTGATCGTCGATCGGCTCACCAAAGTTGCCCATTTCATCCCAGTCAACACCAACTACAATGCCAAGAAGTACGCTGAACTATACATCTCACGGATCCTATGCTTGTACGGTGTACCCCGTACCATCATATCAGATCGGGGCACCTTATTTGTGTCCCGTTTTTGGGAGCAGCTGCACGCTGCCTTGGGGACGAAGCTGATCCCTAGTTCAGCATACCACCCGCAGACGGATGGGCAAACGGAGCGGGTGAATCAGATACTAGAAGACATGCTACGAGCTTGCGCTATCAACAACGGCAAGAATTGGGATGATCACTTGCGGTTAGCCGAGTTCCCGTACAACAATGGGTACCAGGACAGCCTAAAGATGGCACCTGACGAGGCGCTATACGGAAGAAAATGCCGCACACCATTGAACTGGTGTGAGTCTGGCGAAAGGGTTACCTTCGGGATTGACCTTGTCAACAACGCGGAAGAAAAGGTTCGACTGATTCAAGTGAACCTAAAAGCCGCTCAATCCCGTCAGAATCAGTATGCGGACCGGAGGAGGCGCCCATTACAATTCAAAGTTGGAGATCACGTATATCTACAAGTGTCTCCAATGAAGGGCGTAAACAGATTTGGGGTGAGAGGAAAGTTGGCACCCCGATTCATCGGTCCATTTCAGATTACCGAAAGATGTGGATTGGTAGCATACCGGCTGAAATTACCAGAAGCACTTTCCGGTGTGCACGATGTCTTTCACATTTCCCAGCTGAGGAAGTGTCTTAAGCTATCAACTACCGTCCAGCTGGAAGACATTAAAGAACTGCAACCGGATCTCACCTATCGGGAGGAACCGGTTCAGATTATTGACGAAAAGGCCTGAACCACACGCAACCGTACGTTGTGGTTCTACAAAGTTCTATGGAGTAATCACTCCGTGGACGAAGCGACAAGGGAGAGCGAAGGATTTCTTCGCGTTAACTATCCCGACTTTTTCACGTCGCATATCCGGTAAATTTCCACCGTCCTCTCTCTCATTTTCACCTTATAATCTCGGGACGAGATTCTTTTAAGGGGGGAAGAATGTAAGGGCCTCAGTTTTTGACACATATTTGAAGTGTTCATCACCATACACACACACCTCATTTGAGGGAAGTTGATGAACACAAATGAAGAGCAAGTAACCACCATCAACATGCTCATTAGAGAACAAACTCACATATTGCAAAAGTGGTATTTCCCACATGTGATATAGAGGGGCTAGGCATATGAAAACTCCTACACATTGCTAAGGATGTCCATTCCAAGTTTCACCCAAATTCAAAACCTTTTTGAGGTCATTTTGGGTATAGCTAGAAAGAGGGCAGTTTGAAATCATATTCAAATTCAAACTGTTTTTATCACATGAATTCAAAAGTGGGAGGCATATTCTTATTCAGCAAATTTTTGTGAGCTCACACACCAATTTTCACTCCATTTGGAGTTGATCTTGACATGAGCTAAGTGGGTCAAATTCAAACTTTATTTGAATTTCAAACTGAACATGTGCTGAAATTCATTCAAACCAAACCCAATTTGAATCCTAATCAATTCAAATGGCTCATGGGTGAATAATTTGAATCACCATGGGTATTTTGGGGCTCACTGTTTACAACAGTGATTAGGAGTGAATTTTAGAGGTTAAAACCCCGGGTGGGACCCACTGGTCAGCCTCTGAAGAGAACCCAGCCGACTGAACTCTGCACTTGGGTTCTTGCGCTGACCCGAGCTGCCGCCACGGCGAAGGAACAGTGAAGCCACCAGCTGCTTGCCGATCTCAGCTGCGGAACCGACTCTCAGGGTCTTTATCTACCCGCCCGAGCGGTCACCGGTGCCTTCCACCGCTGCCTCGTCGCATTTCCACACAAAAAGCCGAAGCTCCTCGCCGCCCGAGTGAACTTTCGGTTCCTTGTCGCCCGGCCGATCCAGTGACCCTCCCGAGGATCTGAGCCCAGCACCGGGTGCGCCAAGCCATCTGCAACACCTTCGCATTGGTTCCAGACCCTGCGCAGTCTTCCCCAAGCTCCACCGCGGCGATCCTTTCTCAGCCGGTTTAGCTCGAGCCGCCGCTGCGGGAGCCGTCCTTCCGGCCACCACAGCCCACCGTTCACTGAGCTATGAACAGCAAAGAGGTTCGCCTTCAACCCCTCTTTCATTTCTGCAAGCTCCGGCGGCGTGACAAACACTGCTTAGGCCGGAATTTCATGTTTTCACGATGGTGTGCAAAAGTGAGGTCTGTACCGATCCGAGAAATTCACAAGCCACACTGCATCACTCATCCTCTCATGGAGAGGATCACTTCTAGTAGCCCGTGAGGGTCCATAGGAGCAGGAACCACGAAGAACCGTGGAGGGAAACCACTGTTCTTCGAGTTTTAGTAGAAATCCCGATTTCCGGCCTAGGTCGCACGGTGACAGCACAACACAGCCCTTCCCGAGCTCCGTAGAGCTCATGTCGACCTTTCCTATGGTCGACTGATGCTCGACGACCCTTAGCTCGATCGGGTTAGGTGCTAGGGAGGACGGGCAACACGGCCGAAGTTCTCCCGAGGCTGCTGCTTGTCGCCGACCATGTGGCGGCCATTTTCATGGCGAGCTGACCCAAGAATCCTGTTTCCCGAGTGGAAATAGGCAGAGGCGGCCAAAATCATGAAGTTTGGAGCTTTACAGAAGCCGCCGGCGAGCTCTCCGGCGAGATACCCCGGCGGCAGAGCGCGGGCGTCGGGAGGAAGACGAAGCCGGCTGGCCCACGCGTCAGCGGCTCAAAATTCAAACCGGGATCGGGTGTGGCCGGGATCTGTTGTGATGGCGCGCAGGAACCCCGCAGGCCACGGTGTGCCGACGCCTCAGTGGGCGACGCATGTCCCCAGGGCCCACCCGCGAGTTTAAACTTTTCCCCCGATTTTCAGATTTCCTTCAAACTTCAAATCCTCATAACTTTGGCTAGAAAACTCCAAATCGAGTGAACCAAATTTTGTCGGATTAAGCTCTCTGAGTACTTTCCAACAAATAAAGTTTCACTTCATGAAAATACTTAATTATCCAGAATTAATTCCTCCAAATTTAAACTGTTTGGAATTATAAATGGAGAATCCTTTGGAGGAAAATCCAGAAATTTTGCTGGGATGTTCACCAAAATATCCCTGAACTACCATAAAATTTCAGATCCATTCGAGCTCATTTGATCCACCTAATGGTGTGATTAGTGAAACTGTTCCAGAGAAAATAGAAAATGTTCAGAAACATTTTCAGAATTTTCTCTGAAATTGCTTAGCTCATATCTTTAGCTAGGAACCTTCAAATTAGGTGAGACCAATTCCATTAGAACCCTCTGAAAATCTAGTGTTCATAAAGTCATAGTTTGTTTCATAAAAATCCTTAGAACACCCTAAAAGCCTTCAATTAAGGTCAAGTACATAATTAATTGTGGAGGGCTCAATTGAGCTTTGCTACAACTAAACGTTGACCAAGTCTGTATTTAGGTTGTAACCAAGCCACAGTAAAAGTTTCACAGTCATTGAGTCTGTCTAGTGGGACTTATAAGCTTCACAAGTTCAAACTTAATACAAATGCATTCAAATTAATACATGTACTTCTTATATCATGTAGTCGCTAAGGTCGAGGAGGAACCCGAAGTCCTAGACTTCATTTCTACGGAGGAGCAGCTAGCCTACGACCAAGAGCAGCAAGGCAAGCTCCGGTTTACATTAACCGTTTTACAAATTTTTATTGTTTTGAGCACTTACTTGAGTATTATGATTCCTTGATTTAGAGTCTTGTTTGGAAACGCCGAGCACTAAAGGATGAGTCCCTCCCTGTTTGTTATCTTTACGTTGCATAGCCAAGAAAACCCTGGTTTGGGTTTAGGGTTGCAAACCCCGTTAGCTACTGCAAAGCTAAGTTAGAGTAGGATTCGGTACAAGTCGAGTAGTTGGAACTACTCGCGAGCATAGGCTAGAGGCACTCGACTCGGGTAGAGATAGCACATGATACACATGGCAAGAAAGATGAGACCGAGCGGAGAGTAAGGGCAGCTGGACTTTGGGGCCTGTGTGCTATAGCCCCGCTTGTTTTGATTGAGGACCGAGCCATGTGCGGATCCTGTTGAACAAGCTAGAACTGTACCGAAGACCTACTGCCTATATGGGAACCGGGAAACCGATGTAACTCGGGTAGCTGGGTGTTGAGGCGTTGCCCGTCGTTCAGAGGGTAGGTTGAGAGCTCGAGGTGTAAATCGGCTGGCGGCACAGAGATGCGCGTGCAGAGACCTCTTGCTCGGGACGATGGGACCGGTTCAATATTTGGCTGACAAGTGAAAGGTGGTTGCGTACGGCGTCCGTGATGGTTGTTGTAGGCAACATCGAGTACGGGCGTACGTGACGGGTTGTTCGGGTAACCCTGCAGGTGTAAATAGATTATAATCACCGTCCCTCGTGGTCAGTGAGTACCACTTGTTCACTGTACCGTGACGTAGAAAGAACAGGCTAGTTACATGTTAAAATGTTGCTGATTGAAAGATGAACTCCGATTGCTAATGATTTGCTGTAGTTTAGAGCTAACTAAAGTTCTTTTCAACATTGGGCAAATACATGAGAGAAATGCGTTTCTTGTTTGATTGCGGCTCTCTCATGTGCCTTAGCATAAGGTTCTCCACAATCTGCTGCTAAAACTTGAAAGTAAGGTTCTACTAATTAGGCGAGTCCTTGCAAATGATTTTTACCTCATGTAACCCACACCCCTCATGTAGAAGTTCCATGTTTAGGTGAGACGGGTCAGACTTGCTGAGCCTTCGTGCTCACTGCTTGTGTTTGAAGCTTTTGCAGGGTTCTATGAGGAAGGGACTCCCAAAGAGGAGACGGAACCCCAGGAGGGGAACCCCGTCGAGTGGGAGTCGTGCACGCCGCAGAGTTAGTGTGCGTGTGTGCTAGCAAGGACACGTTCAAGGGCTGAACGTGAACTTGATACGTAGTCTACGCCCGTGAGTGTAGACTGGACTTATTTTGATGTAAACATGTTCATAAACCACTTTACGTAATATAAACTTTGCTTGCGATTTGTACCTTTGATGTGTGTTATCCGGTGTTGTGCAACGCAGCACCCCTCAGCATGATCCTGGCTCAACAAGACCGTGGGGTCATGTCACTTTGGTAAGTTCCATGCTAGGTTCAACTAAGCTTTAGTAAGCTCCGGCGCTAGGTCCGACTAGCTTTGGTAAGCTCCGGTTCAAGGTCCGGTTAGCTTTGGTAAGGTTCGGAGCTTGATTGCAATGGTTCTGCTTTTAACTTGCAATGTTTCGAACTTGCTTTACTCTTGTGGAAAGTTTGCTTAGTATTATTTTACTAAATTTTTGGTGTGTTTTGGTGGTTATGGCTGATATCATTTTGCTATGGTTTACAACATGCTTATGTGAGGTGCTCACGTAAGATGTTGTAGTTTCGGAACTAATGAGAGTCAAGTCGAGGACTTGTGTTCGGAAGTATTGGTTGTTTATTCATGTGCAGGTGTTGCTTGAGTTCAAGACATAGCTGGTGAAGGGATCCACTGAACTAGTATTAGGGAGAAGACGAGGTTCTACAACCAAGTTCGGGAGGAATAGTGGTTGAGTTGATAGGGAGGTTGCGTAGTATGTTTGAATCAAGAACAATGCATATGAAGATATCTTGGATGTCATTGGAAGATATTTGCATGTGTGCAAGGAGTGCATGGACGTGGCTGCATGGTTCCAAGGCATGATGAAGAGATGTGGACGTAAAGAATTGGTCAGAAAGGTCCAACCGACTAGGTTATGGACTCAGGCTGCGGCTGAGTCATGTTTGACTCAAATATGGAAAGTTTTGAGTTGGTTATGATAGGATTTCGTGTGGGTCACGAATTTGAGTTGTTTTAGGAATGTTTGGGACGTTCCTAAGGTGTTTGGAAGTCTTAAGATTGCTTCTATCTGCGTATAGAAGAGTCTTGAGCAGTCACTACAGGAAACTTCGCACCTTACGACGGCCACTGTAATTTACGACGTCTAGCCGTCGTAAGTAAACTAACTTATGACGGTCGCCCTAGGCCGCCGTAAGTAAACTAACTTACAACGGCTACGGGCCCACAGCCGTCGTAAGTTAATGGACCATCGTAAGATAACCGTAACTTACGACGGCCGCAACCCTAAGCCGTCGTAAGTTACACCACCATCGTAAACTAAGTGTAACTTACGACGGCCGTAACCTAAGCCATCGTAAGTTACGTGACCGTCGTAAGTAGATGGTTTTAACCACTGCCCTGGCCCGGGCTCGGGCTAATTAGCCCGAGCCCGCAGCGCCGCCCCGCCGCCGATTCGCCGCCGGGCGCCGCCGCTCGACCGTCCGGCGCTGCCCCAAGCCGGCCGCCGCCGCCGCCCTGAGCCGCCCGGCGCCGCCCCGAGTGGCCCGGCGCCGCTCCGAGCCACCTTGGGCCACCCGGCGCCGCCTCGCTGCCTCCGGCCCCAACCCCCTGCTTCCCGCGGACCGCCGCAGCCATCGCCGTCGTCGCCAAACCGAATCAAGTATTTTTTTTTAGTTTTTGTAATTAGTTGTTAGTTAGATTAGATAAAAATTTTATTACTTAATCAATTTGTATGTATTTAGTAGATAATTAGTTTAGTTGTTAATTATTTGGTTTAAATTAGTAATTGTTTCTCATTTTAGTTATTTAATTTAGTTAATTGATTGATTAGTTGTTTAAGCACATTGTTATTGCTTTAACCCCGGCCCCGCTGCCACCAGCCCCCGCCGTCGCCGACAGCGTACCGACACCTAGTCGTCCAGTCGGTGGCAGGGGGATGCCTGGACGGTGACACGACCCCACGGTCTTGTCGAGCCAGGATCACGCTGAGTGGTGCTGCGTTGCATAGCACTGAATAACACACATCAAAGGTACAAAGCGGAAGTAAAATTTTATTACATAAACAGTATTATGAACATTTTTACATCAAAATAGGTCCAGTCTACACTCGTGGGCGTAGACCACGCATCAAGATCACGTTCAGCCCGTGAACGTGTCCTTGCTAGCATGCACGCACACTAACACGGTGGCGTGCACGACTCCCACTCGACGGGATTCCCCTCCTGGGGTTCCGCCTCCTCTTTGGGAGTCCCTTCCTCATAGAACCCTGCAAAAGCTTCAAACACAAGCAGTGAGCACGAAGGCTCAGCAAGACTGACCCGTCTCTCCTAAACATGGAACTTCTACATGAGGGGTGATGGGTACATGAGATAAAAACAAGTTGCAAAGGACTCGCCTAATTAGTGGAACCTTACTTTCATGTTTTAGCAGCAGGTTGTGGAGAACCTTACACTAAGGCACATGAGAGAGCCGCAATCAAACAAGAAATGCATTTCTCTCATGTACTTTGCCCAAAGTTGAAATGAACTTTAAATAGCTCTAAACTACAGCATATCATTAACAATCAACATCCATCATTCAATCAGCAACATTTTAATATGTGACTAGCCTATTCTTTCTACGTCACGGTACAGTGAACAAGTGGTACTTACTGACCATGAGGGACGGCGATTATAATCGATTTACACCTGCAGGGTTATCTGAATAACCCGTCACATACACCCGTACTCGATGTTGCCTACAGCAACCATCATGGACGCCGTACGCAACCACCTTTCGCCCGTCAGCCAAATATTGAACCGGTCCCATCATCCCGAGCAAGAGGTCTCTGCACACGCATCTCAGTGCCGCCAGCCGATTTATACCTCGAGGTCTCAACCTACCCTCTGAACGACGGGCAATGCCTCAATACCCAGCTACCCGAGTTACATTAGTTTCCCGGTTCCAATATAGCCGGTAGGTCTTCGGTACTGTTCTAGCTTGTTCAACAGGCCCGCACACAGCTCGGTCCTCAATCGACACAAGCGGAGCTATAGCACACAGGCCCCAAAGTCCTGCTGCCCTTACTCTCCGCTCGGTCTCATTTTTCTTGCCATGTGTATCATGTGCTATTTATACCCGAGTCGAGTGCCTCTAGCCTATGCTCGCGAGTAGTTCCAACTGCTCGACTTGTACCGAATCCTACACTATCTTAGCAGGGCAGTAGCTAACAGGGTTTGTAATCCTAATCCCAGTCCATGGTTCTCTTGGCTATGCAATTGGGTTTTCAAACAAGACTCCAATGCAATAAGTAATCATACTCAAATAAGTGCTCAAAACAATAAAACTTTGTAAAAAGGTTAATGCAAAACGGGGCTTGCCTTGCTGCTCTTGGTCGTAGGCTAGCTGCTCCTCCGGAGTAACGAAGTCTAGGACTTCGGATTCCTCCTCGACCTTAGCGACTAAATGATATAAGAAGTACATGTATTAAATAAATGCATTTGAATTGGGTTTTAAACTTGTGAACCTTCTAAGTCTCACTAGACAGACTCAATGACTCTGAAATTTTTATTGTGGCTTGGTTACCACCTAAAAAGGGACTTGGTCAAGTTTTAGTTGCAGCAAAGCTCATTTGAGCTCCCCACAAATAATTATGTCCTTGACCTTAATTGGAGCTCTTAGGGTATTCTAGCGGTTTTCATGGAGCAAGCCATGACTTTATGAAAACTAGATTTTCATAGGGTTCTAATGGAGTTTGTATCACTTAATTTGAAGGTTCCTATCTGAGGATATGAGCTAAACAATTTCAGGGAAAATTCTGAAAATGTTTCTGAACATTTTCTATTTTCTCTGGAACAGTTTCACTAATCACACCATTAGGTGGATCAAATTACATCAAATGGATCTGAAATTTTTATGGTAGTTCAGGGATATTCTGGTGAACATGCCAGCCAAATTTCAAAATTTTCGTCCAAGGGATTCTCCAGTTAAAATTCCAAACATTTTAAAATTTGAGGAATTAATTCAGGAGAAATAAGGATTTTCATGAAGTGAAACTTGATTTGCTGAAAATTTCTCAGAGAGCTGAATCCAACAAAATTTGGTTCACTCGATTTGGAGCTTCCTAGCCAACGTTATGAGGATTTGAAGTCTGAATGAAATCTGAAAATCGGGGAAAAGTTTAAATCTGCTGGTGGGCCACGGGGACACGTGTTGTGTGCTGAGGCGTCGGCACACCGGGGTCTACGGAGTCTTTTGCACGCCAGCACACCGGATCGGAGCCGCAGCCCGATCCCGATTTAATATATGAGCCGCTGACAGCCGGGTCCCACGTTTTCTTCTTCCTCCCGCCCTCTTTCTCGTGCCCGCGCGCTCCCCCCCTCGCCGGAGAAACTGCTGCTCACAGGACCGGCGCTTCCGGCCGCCGCCCAGCTAGAGACTCATCGCCAGACGGTTTAGGGCATCGAGGAACACGATGGTGGGCTCTGCTTGGGCTGCCGGTGGCCAGAACCAGCTCGGTGACGTGCGGCGGCTACTGCTGTGGTACGGCGCCGGCGGCTGAGATCTCCGTCCCGCCAATACTTGCACCGATGGGCTCTACACCACCAGCGCAGCTCTAGGAAGATCGGCACAACCTCATATTAGCTCTGGAGTGGCCGCATATACGGTTTCACCGTGCGACCGAATGGGTCCGCGGCGAACGCCCTTAGTAGAGCTTGAATTCTGCCGCTCCGAGGCGTTTTCATGCGATGGATGCTAAAGGAGAATTGATCGCGGGCTAATCCAACATACACGTGCAAAGTTTGATGACTTAAGGAGGAGTAGAGAAGGAGAATTTTAGGGAACTGTACCGGAAGCTCGGGTTGAGGCCGCCGGCGCAAAATCTCGGAATTCGCCGGCGAGAGCTCACGACGTGGCTTGATCTTCAGGTGGAAGCAGCGTGGAGTCCGTGCGCTCCTTTTGCCACCCTTGCTTGGCCGTGAAAGTTACTGTGGTGCGCTGCCCACGTGAGACCGATCACCGTTTTTGAACTAGCTCGCGGCGGTCGTCGTTGATCACGGGAACAGAGGCCGAAACTCGGTGGTCTAGGCGTTGGGAGAGTGGCGCTTGAGCTCAGGGCGCTGCCTAGCAGCTCAGGGAGGCGAGGGTGCGATTGTTTTCTCCATTTTCCCGATCGACCGAGAGCACGGGGGAAGAGAATGGCGCTGTTTGATGTCACCCGCGAGGAGAAATAGGCAATCGGTTCTTCGCTCGGGCTGAGGCGTTAAGGGTCGTGTGGGGCACGAGGAGGCCATCCTGGGCACCAGCGCACGAGGCAGGAAACAGCTGGTGGCGCCGGATCTTCACGGTGGCACACCCGGCAGCTGCTCGGTGGAATTTCCCACCGAGGCTGTGACTTAGTGTGCAAGTCACACCTCTTAGCTCTATGACATGTGAGTCCCACTCTCAATTTTAACCCCTGAACTTAACTCCAGTTCACTGTTGTAAACAGTAGTTCCCACAAAGCCCATGGTGATTTGCATTATCTACCCTTGAGCCATTTGAATTGGTTAGAATTCAAATTGGGTTTAGTTTGAATAAATTTCAGCACATGTTCAGTTTGAAATTCAAATAAAGTTTGAATTTGCTCCACTTAGCTCATGTCAAGCTCAACTCCAGATGGAGTGAAAATTGGTGTGTGAGCTCAAGTGTAACACCCAAAAATTTTGATTCAAAACACTAAACCATGTTCAGAGGGGAATTAAAAAATTTTTGGACGTGTTGCATGTTTTGCAAAAATTCAAATTCAAACTGGAATTCAAATTAGACTCAAAACAGAAAAGAAATGGAAAAAGAAAAAGAGAAAACGGGAAAAAAACCGGCCAGTGGGCCAAAACCCGCCAGCCGGCCCAGTTTCCCCCGCGCCAGCCCGCAGCCGCGCGCCCGCGCTATCTCTCACAGACAGGTGGGACCCACCTGTCATCCCTAACCCCGCGACCCCGGACTCTCCCGCGCGCGCGCGATCTTAACCGATCGGAATACCGCGTCCCTCAGCCCGAATTCGGGTCCCAGAAGAATCAAAATCGATCACAACTGACCCACCGCCCTCCCCCGGCTATAAAAACCCCAGCCCCGATCGGTTTTTCCCACGCGATCGCCGATTTTTACTCCGGTGAGCACCGAGACTTCGCCGGTGAATTTTGGCCGATCTAAGCTCGGAAACTCTGATCTAACTCGCTGGTCTTGATCCACCGCCTCCGGGGAGCTTTGCAGGTGCAGAAAATTCGGAGACTTACGGTGTAAACACAGCGCCGACGAGCTTCGCCGTGGTTTTGCCTCGGACCTCGCCGCCGATCACTTTCCAGGACCCCCGAGCTCGAGAAAACCCCCGAGGTGAGATCCCCGACCTCCACTCTACCGATCTAGGCCATAAGATCACAGTTCTAGGCAGAATTCTCGAGGATCCGAAACTTTCCGGCGAGATCGCCACTTCCCGCCGCCGTGCGCCGCCGGCAACGCCGCCCGCGCTCGATCGGAGCAACGTGGCCGCTTGTGCGCCGTTTATTTTAAGTCGTACGGTAGACTTTAAAACCCCGCGTACCGGTTCGATGTTATAATCTCAGCCGTCGGTTTAAAATCGGACGGTCCACGTCAGCCCCGCATTATAAAGACTGGAATTCTTACGTGCTACCCCCTGGGGTTCTCTGGAAATAAGAGCTAGCCCCGGAAACTTCTGATCTAGCCCCTGGAACTCCAGAAAATCATGTAAATTCATTTAAAAATCAGTTTTAGCCCCTGGACTCAATAAAAATTAGGTAAAACACCTCTGATAAGTGTAGCTAGACCCCTGGAAATTATGAAAATAATATTATAGACCCTGTAATGGGGAGAGTTCATTATTTTAGCCCTGTTTAGTATTTAATTTAGGAAATTGAATATGTAACTAGTGTTTAAAAATTAAAAAGTGGGACAAACATAATTGTCAAAATTAATTAAAAACTTTCTCAGTACTTAGAAAACTTTGGAGTGAGATAAAACTATATTTTGGGCTGAAATGAATCTGTTTCATTTATTATTCACATTTAATAGTATAGGGACACATTTTTAAGTAAAGAATAGCTATAGAAAAATAGGGAAAATAATTATGAAATAGTATACATCAGAAGCCAAGGTCAAAATATGTTATTAAATTATTTAGGACCAGAACCTAAACTGTTTAGATGATGTGTATTACTAATTTCATGATAAAATACACAATTATGCATAGGAATATAAATCTGAAAATATAGCAACTAGTAAATGATAAATGGAGTTTTTAAAATCCAAAGAGTTCAGTTTAGGGTTGGTACAAATTATGAAGGCACAAATGGGGAAGAAAAATACTTTTCATACACACTTGGTAGTAAAAAGGTGTAGTAGTTGAATATAAGAAATTTATTGGAAACCCATATAAATAGTATGTAAGTATAAATGTGGACACAAAAGTAGGAATCATATACACATGGTTAAAAGTGCATGCAAGCCACAACTCAACACACATAAAGTGACCACAACACATATAATGGTAAAGAACTTTTATAAATATGAATGTGTGGTTTGTATGAAGTAAGAAGTGTGAACTATGTCTTATGATTGTTGTTTTTCTTTTGCTATGTGTGATGGTATGAAGTAGAACCTGTTCAAGAACAAGTTATCCCTTTCCAAGGTCAGGACTACCCATTTCAAGAGCAGCAAGGAGGCAAGTGTCCTTGACCACTTTGATCCTATGCTAGGATGTGTAGATAGAATTATTTGCATTATCAAGTTAAATATGAAACCCATGCTAGGAAGTTTCCCTAGAATTGCATTACCTTGTTTCCTTGTAGCTTGGGTTGGGATTTATTTTGTCATGTCATTTATTCACATGCATATGCTTAGCCATGCTTAGAATGGGATATTTGGGATATGAGATCATCAGTTTATTTTACCATACTCTTGAATGAGCTATTGTGAGTTATGTAGAGGTAGGGATCAAGGCAAGTTGGATGTTTTGGTTGTGTGCTGGGTGCACAAGACTTGGGTTTGTGTTTAGTACTTGCCTGGATCCTAAGGACCGGTTCATGGAGCATGTAACCCGGCTTTACAGTGCCAACCACATGCTGAGATGGGCCAGCTTGGCCAATTAATTAGGTGTATCCCCGGCGTAGTATGGTTGTGTTGGATGGTGCGGGGAGTAGGTGTCAGCTGGACTACCATATGAACCGCAAGGCTCAAGAGGGGGCCACTGCAGCGGGGTTGGAGCCTCTTGTATGCTGTTAGGGGTGAAACCTCAGTGGGCCCACGCTCGTCGGGAATCCCTTTGTAAAGGCTTTGTAGTGATCTCCTGGCTACACACCTGGGAAGTGTGAATGTGGTTCGTAGCCACTGGCATAATGGAGGTTCTTTTAGTCCACCCGGCAACGGGGGATGAAATCACTACATGTGGGTACAGTGGTACAAACTCTGCAGAGTCAAAACTGTCTTGACAGCCGTGCTCACGGTCAAGAGCGGCCTGGACTTATTCATGATTAGAGGATTGATGGTTTTGGAAGTTAAGCGGGGAGCTTAACATTGGAAATGATGTTATGGTTATTGGATTATGATGATGGGATGGGGGATTTGGACCATTTCACTTGTGTAGTAATGTAGGTGCTTAATAAGCTAAGGTGATAGGTATTAATTGCGTAGTGCTTTAACCATGACTTCAACCTCTCCTTGTTCTAGCCATGCATGATATAATTTTCCCACACTTGCTGAGTACCATTGGTACTCAACCTTGCATATTTGTTGGTTTATATTGCTGCTCAGGTCAAGATAATGAGGTGGTGTATAACGACCAAGATTTTGGACCCGAGGAAGGATTTTAGGTTCATGAAGACCCCCGGGCAACGCCTGTGATGGAGCCCTAAAGAATAATATTCCGCTGCTAGTTTATTTACTTGTGATGAACTTATTATTGTCCATCGAGACATTTACTATGTAAGACTTACTTATATTCGACACCTGGCTTGTAACAAATGATGTTTCACTATTTGTCATCACATGTATGAGAAAATGATCCTGGCATACATGTGATATTCACTTGGTTGTTCTTCGGAAAAACCGGGTGTGACAGTAAGAATATGCCTTCCACTTATGAAGTCATGGGATAAAACAGTTTGAATTTTAATTTGAGTTCAAACTACCCTCTTTCTAGCTATACCCAAAATGACCTCAAAAAGGTTTTGAATTTGGGAGAAACATGGCATGGACATTCCTAGCAATGTGTAGGAGTTTTCCAAATGCCCAACCCATATATGATGTATGTGGGAAATGCCACTTTTACACTTTGTGAGTTTGTTTTCTAATGAGCATGTTGATGGTGGTTACTTGCTCTTCAAATGTGTTCATCAACTTGCTTAAAATGAGGTGTGTGTGTGTGTGGTGATGAACACTTCAAACATGTGTCAAAAACTGAGGACCTTACATTCCTCCCCACTTAAAAGAATCTCGTCCCGAGATTATAAGGTTAAAATGAGAGAGAGGACGGTGGAAAATTACCGGATGTGCGACTTGAAAAAGTCGGGGTAGTTAGCGCGAAGAAATCCTTCGCTTTCCCATGTCGCTTCATCCATGGAGTGACTACTCCATAGAACTTTGTAGAACCACAACGTGCGGTTGCATGTGGTTCGGGCCTTCTCGTCAATGATCTGAACCGGTTCCTCCCGATAGGTGAGATCCGGTTTCAGTTCTTCAATGTCCTCCAGCTGAACTGTGGTTGATAGCTTGAGACACTTCCTCAGCTGGGAAATGTGAAAGACGTCGTGCACAACGGAAAGTGCTTCTGGTAATTTCAGCTGGTATGCTACTGATCCACATCTTTCGGTAATCTGGAATGGACCAATGAATCGGGGTGCCAACTTTCCTCTCACCCCAAATCTGTTTATGCCCTTCATTGGAGACACACGTAGGTATACGCGATCCCCGACTTCGAACTGCAATGGGCGTCTTCTCCGGTCTTCATACTGTTTCTGTCGGGATTGGGCGGCTTTTAGGTTCGCTTGAATCAGTCGAACCTTCTCCTCCGCGTTGTTGACAAGGTCAATCCCGAAGGTAACCCTTTCGCCAGACTCACACCAGTTCAATGGTGTGCGGCATTTTCTTCCGTATAGCGCCTCGTAGGGCGCCATCTTTATGCTGGCTTGGTACCCATTGTTGTAAGAGAACTTGGCTAACGGCAAGTGATCATCCCAATTCTTGCCGTGGTTGATAGCGCAAGCTCGTAGCATGTCTTCCAGGATCTGATTTACCCGCTCGGTTTGCTAGTTTATTTACTTGTGATGAACTTATTATTGTCCATCGAGACATTTACTATGTAAGACTTACTTATATTCGACACCTGGCTTGTAATAAATGATGCTTCACTATTTGTCATCACATGTATGAGAAAATGATCCTGGCATACATGTGATATTCACTTGGTTGTTCTTGGGAAAAACCGGGTGTGACAGAGGTGGTATCAGAGCCAAGGTTGCCCGTAGGAACGTGGACCTAGGTAGAAATGGACGTATTTAAGGGCCCTATTTTCTTAAAAAATATTTTCCAAGGTGTGGGTTGAAGAGTGTTATTTAAGGAGTCATTTTCTTCTTCTTGCCCCAAATTTTCCTTCAAAATGGGATTTTTGTTTAAAAAGTTTAACTAACCTAATTTTTAAATTCTTTTTGTTTTAGATGGTTCGCATGATTCGCACTGCTCGCAAGTCCACGGGAGGGAGAGTTCCCGTAGTTGCCCTTGCCGAAAGAGAGGAGAGTCGTCCAGTGACGTACCTTTCCTATGGATTGGCAGTAGGAGACTTGTTGCGCCGTCTTCGACGTATGCTCGAAGCCGCAGGCAATACGGGCAAGCTAATCATCCACTATAACTCCACCAGGACCATCCATGAGAAGAGGGAAGAATGGAGTTCGGAGATGAGGATTATACACGAGAATCAGCTGCTTAAGATTCACCACTCTCCAGCTTGTCGAGCAACACACGTTGACGCGGAGAAAGATGTCACCTGGGAGGCCATCACCTGCCAGAGTCACATCTATCGTCGCCACTTGGACAAAACTGAGTACATGTATGTCCTCCAACGTGAGAGTGGTACCACGGAGTACAAGTACCCACCGGTGCAGCAAGGGACTTCCCATGAGCACATGGACTTGTGCTTGGAGGATGCTGCTATGCTCAGCACTCGACTGCAGGAGTGTCAACAAGAGCTTCAGGATGTCCGAGACACCCTGAAGGAAACGGAGGCGTTGCTGCGAGCTTGCTTAAAGGCGAGAGAAAGAGGAGATGGGAATGAACTGTGTGTCACCGTGAATGATACATGGACTCCTGACTCCCCGGATCGCCGAGCGATCAGGCGTCGTCGCACTTCTCCACCAGCAGCCTCCCCACCCAAAGCAGAGTCAGAAGGTAGCCGAAATGAGGAGGAAGATCCCGAGGAGCCAGCTCAAGAGAACGAGTTGTGTAGAGTCTTTCCCTTAGCTAGCGAGAGGTCGAGTAGTCGAGTCGTTACGTAGTTAATGGTGTGATAATGCTTGGTGTGTGACGTGAGTTATGGAAGCCATGAGCAATTGTTCACAGCCTCGTCTTCGAATTGTTTTGCTTTGGTGTGTAAACCCACAGGAAATAATAGTGCATTTATTTGGTGTGAGATATAAACCCTCGTAAAATTTTAACAAAGCCTCAACACCTCAAAGTACCAACAAATGAAAGTAGTAAGATGATACTAAATGGTATCAAATTAACCTTTGTTGATTCTGCCAGATGGCCGGAAGAGGAAAAGGACGTGCTGCCAACCCCGCCAACAACAATGATGAGGCATGCAACCCTCATCTTTCTAGAGGCCAGGACAGGGGTGGTCGCCGTGAAGAAGTTGATCCTCTCCACCAAATGCTGGAGAATCAAAATCAGCTCATCCAGAACTTGACTTAAGTGGTGGCCAACTTGCATCAAGTTCCACCTACACAAGCTGCACCACGCCAACCAAGGTTGAGTGAGTTTCTAGGAACTCAACCTCCAAAGTTTGCAAGTGCTGCTGAACCTCTGGAGGCAGATGATTGGCTGAAGACCATTGAAAGTAAGATGAGGATAATACAATGCCAAGGGTATGAGAGGGTGCTGTTTGCCTCTCATCAATTGCATGGATCTGCTGCTGATTGGTGGACCGCCTACGTGGCCGCCCATCATGACCCTGAGAACATCACTTGGGAAGAGTTCAAGCGTAGCTTCCGCAACCATTACATCCCAAGAGGTGAACTCAAAAACAAGAGGAAGGAGTTTTTGGGACTGCAGCAGGGAAACATGACGGTGAGGGAATACCTCACTAAATTTACTCAACTATCCCGTTATGCTCCACGAGACATAGAGACCGATGAGCAGAAACAAGATTGTTTCGTGGAAGGGCTTACCGCAGAAATGCAGTGTGCAATGTTCTCAAATGAGTATGAAAGCTTTCAAAAGATGGTGGACAGAGCATTTGTGGTGGAAAGGAAGCTAAAGGCCCTGGAAAATGAGAATAAGAGGAAGGCTGGGTGGTCACATCAAGCCTCAGGGAGCAACACCCGCCCACGTATGATGCAGCAACCTACGGGGCAGACGAGCCGTGCTGCGGTACCCTATTCAGCACCAAGAGGGTACAACCCAAACTACAGGCCTCCCGCAGCACCAGCACAGCCGCAACGTCAGTTTGTACAGCAGCCTCGCCCCGCATATCCACCTCGACCAGCAGTGCAAGGACCCCCAAACCAACCCTAAGACAACAAGGGCCAGGCATCTAAGATTGGGGTGCAATGTTTCAGCTGTGGAGAAGTGGGGCACTACGCCCATAAGTGTCCAAAGAAGAAGCCCACGCAGCCACAGCAGCAGAATGTAATGAGAGGACGGGTGAACCACGTCACTATGGAGGAAGCACAAGAGGCACCCGACGTGGTAGTTGGTAAGTTTCCTGCCAATTTACACCTTGCAACTCTGCTGTTTGATTCTGGTGCTACCCACTCGTTCATTGCTCAAGGGTTTGTTAAGAAGCATGACCTAGCAACCACACAAATGAACCATATGCTAGCGGTAAACTCTCCAGGTGGAGAAATAAGGACAAGACAAGTGTGTCCCAAAGTGAACCTAGACATTAATGGGGTAGTATTTACGGCTAACCTCATAGTGATAGATTCACAAGGGATATATATTATTTTGGGTATGGATTGGTTGACCAAACATAAAGGAATCATCCGTTGTTCGACCAGAACGGTGGAATTAACTCACCCCAGTGGCACCAGAGTAAAGTTCATAACAATACACGAGCCTAGGAGGGACATCAAATTAAATCAAGTGGAGGTGAAAGTTGAGGAAATCAGGACTATCAGGGAATATCCGGATGTTTTTTCCGGAGGAATTGCCAGGTATGCCTCCCGACCGTGACGTGGAATTCGCAATTGATCTAGTACCAGGAACTGCCCCGATATACAAGAGACCTTATCGAATGGACTCCAAGCAGCTAGAAGAGCTCAAGGATCATTTGAGAGAATTGACGGAGAAGGGGTATGTTCGCCCTAGTTCCTCACCATGGGGAGCTCCGGTGATATTTGTGCCTAAGAAAGATGGAACTCAAAGGTTATGCGTGGATTACCGTGCCTTGAATGAGGTAACCATCAAGAACAAGTACCCATTACCCCGCATTGAAGACTTGTTTGATCAGTTGAGGGGAGCTTGTGTGTTCTCGAAAATTGATCTCAGGTTGGGATACCACCAACTCAAGATAAGGCAATCTGATATTCCCAAGACAGCTTTCGTATCTCGGTACGGACTGTATGAATACACTGTCATGCCTTTCGGGCTAACCAATGCCCCGGAATATTTCATGTACCTCATGAACAAGGTATTCATGGAATATCTGGACAAATTTGTGGTGGTTTTCATAGATGATATTCTCGTCTTCTCCAAAGATGAAGAAGAACATGAGAAACATCTAAGGTTGGTGTTACAGAGGCTGAGAGAACACCAACCATATGCCAAGTTGAGCAAGTGTGAGTTTTGGCTGAAGAGAGTTCCCTTTTTAGGACATATAATCTCGGAGGGAGGAATCTCCGTAGATCCCGCCAAAATCGAGGATATCCAGAGGTGGAAGACCCCTGAAAATGTCGGGGAAGTTCGAAGCTTTTTGGGATTGGCTGGATACTATCGACGGTTTATTGAGGGATTCTCCAAGATCTCGAGACCTCTCACCAAATTGTTGGAAAAGGGAATCACATTCACCTGGACGCCACAGTGTGATACAAGCTTTCAGGAGCTAAAGAAGAGATTGACAACAGCCCCAGTGCTGGTTATGCCAGATATGCAGAAAAATTTCACAGTGTACTGCGATGCCTCTGGAAATGGGTTGGGATGTGTTCTCATGCAAGAAGGACATGTCGTGGCATATGCATCCCGGCAGCTTCGGAAGCGCGAGAAGAACTATCCTACACATGACCTAGAACTAGCTGCAGTGGTACACGCGTTGAAAATTTGGCGGCACTATTTGATGGGGAAGAGGACAGAGATATATACGGATCATAAGAGTTTGAAGTACATATTCACACAGCCAGATCTCAACCTCAGACAAAGGAGATGGTTAGAGCTAATCAATGACTTTGATGTGGGCATCAACTATCATCCCGGGAAAGCAAACGTCGTGGCCGATGCTTTGAGTCGGAAAGTGCAGGTCAATAAGTTGAGTTTGAAGGACATGCCTGCAGAATTAAAGGACGAGGTTATAAGTCTCAATCCATGTCTAGTAAATAGTGGTGAAGCCATCGCCATGGAAGTGGACTCCACACTCGAGCGAGACATACGCGAGGGCCAAAAGAATGATGAGAAGATACAAGAGATCAGACAGCTCATTAAGGAAAATAAAGCTCCTGGTTTTAGAGAGGATGAACAGGGAATGGTGTGGCACGGGAAAAGGATCTGTGTGCCAGAAGTAAAGGAGATCCGTGAATTAATTTTGAAAGAGGCTCACGATTCTGACTATTCCATTCATCCTGGGAGTACGAAGATGTACCAGGACCTCAGAAGCAGGTATTGGTGGTATGGCATGAAGCGAGATGTCGCGGAACATGTTGCCCTATGTGACACATGTCAGTTGGTGAAAGCAGAACATCAACGACCCGCGGGATTATTGCAACAACTCAAAGTGCCTGAATGGAAATGGGAAGAAATCAGCATGGATTTTGTCGTGGGATTGCCTAGGACCCAATCCGGGTATGATTCAATATGGGTCATTATTGATAGGCTAACCAAGGTAGCTCATTTCATCCCCGTGAAAGAAAGCTACAGCGGATCCAAATTGGCAGAATTGTACATGTCAAGGATCGTGTGTTACCATGGAGTGCCAAAGAAGATAGTGTCGGACCGAGGGACGCAGTTCACCTCGAGGTTTTGGCAGAAGTTGCATGAAACCATGGGAACCCATCTGAACTTCAGCTCTGCCTATCATCCCCAAACTGACGGGCAGACGGAGAGAACCAATCAGATCCTTGAAGATATGTTAAGGGCATGTGCACTCAAAAACAATAGGAGTTGGGACAATAACTTACCGTATGCGGAGTTTTCCTATAACAACAGCTATCAAGCTAGTATGAAGATGTCACCGTTTGAAGCTTTGTATGGAAGGAAGTGCAGAACTCCCCTATTTTGGAACCAAACAGGAGAAAGTAAAGTGTTTGGTCCAGAAGTGCTACAAGAAGCCGAGGCAAAGGTGAGGGAGATTCGCAACAATTTGAGGATAGCACAAACACGCCAAAAGAGCTATGCCGATGTACGAAGAAGAGAGCTCGTTTTCAACGTGGGAGACTATGTTTATCTCAAGGTGTCCCCTATCAGAGGACTTCGTCGGTTCAAGGTGAAAGGGAAGTTGTCACCTCGATACATCAGACCCTTTCAAGTTTTGGAAAGAAAAGGCGAAGTGGCGTACCAACTAGAGTTACCGGTTCATCTATCGGACGTGCACGATGTATTCCATGTGTCACAACTCAAGAAATGCCTGAGGACGCCTGAGGAGGTGTTACCCATGAATGAAGTGGATGTAGCTGAAGATTTGTCTTATGCCGAGCAACCATACAAGATTTTGGAGACAATGGAACGCCTCACCAGAAATAAAAGAATCTGGATGTGCAAGGTGCAGTGGAAGCATCACTCAGAAGAGGAAGCCACCTGGGAACGGGAAGATGAGCTCAAGGCACAATTTCCGGAATTGTTTTCTTAGAAACACCAATCTCGAGGACGAGATTTCTTTTAAGGGGGGTAGAGCTGTAACACCCAAAAATTTTGATTCAAAACACTAAACCATGTTCAGAGGGGAATTTAAAAATTTTTGGACGTGTTGCATGTTTTGCAAAAATTCAAATTCAAACTGGAATTCAAATTAGACTACAAACAGAAAAGAAATGGAAAAAGAAAAAGAGAAAACGGGAAAAAAACCGGCCAGTGGGCCGAAACCCGCCAGCCGGCCCAGTTTCCCCCGCGCCAGCCCGCAGCCGCGCGCCCGCGCTATCTCTCACAGACAGGTGGGACCCACCTGTCATCCCTAACCCCGCGACCCCGGACTCTCCCGCGCGCGCGCGATCTTAACCGATCGGAATACCGCGTCCCTCAGCCCGAATTCGGGTCCCAAAAGAATCAAAATCGATCACAACTGACCCACCGCCCTCCCCCGGCTATAAAAACCCCAGCCCCGATCGGTTTTTCCCACGCGATCGCCGATTTTTACTCCGGTGAGCACCGAGACTTCGCCGGTGAATTCTGGCCGATCTAAGCTCGGAAACTCTGATCTAACTCGCTGGTCTTGATCTACCGCCTCCGGGGAGCTTTGCAGGTGCAGAAAATTCGGAGACTTACGGTGTAAACACAGCGCCGACGAGCTTCGCCGTGGTTTTGCCTCGGACCTCGCCGCCGATCACTTTCTAGGACCCCCGAGCTCGAGAAAACCCCCGAGGTGAGATCCCCGACCTCCCCTCTACCGATCTAGGCCATAAGATCACAGTTCTAGGCAGAATTCTCGAGGATCCGAAACTTTCCGGCGAGATCGCCGCTTCCCTCCGCCGTGCGCCGCCGGCAGCGCCGCCCGCGCTCGATCGGAGCAACGTGGCCGCTTGTGCGCCGTTTATTTTAAATCGTACGGTAGACTTTAAAACCCCGCGTACCGGTTCGATGTTATAATCTCAGCCGTCGGTTTAAAATCGGACGGTCCATGTCAGCCCCGCATTATAAAGACTGGAATTCTTACGTGCTACCCCCTGGGGTTCTCTGGAAATAAGAGCTAGCCCCGGAAACTTCTGATCTAGCCCCTGGAACTCCAGAAAATCATGTAAATTCATTTAAAAATCAGTTTTAGCCCCTGGACTCAATAAAAATTAGGTAAAACACCTCTGATAAGTGTAGCTAGACCCCTGAAAATTATGAAAATAATATTATAGACCCTGTAATGGGGAGAGTTCATTATTTTAGCCCTGTTTAGTATTTAATTTAGGAAATTGAATATGTAACTAGTGTTTAAAAATTAAAAAGTGGGACAAACATAATTGTCAAAATTAATTAAAAACTTTCTCAGTACTTAGAAAACTTTGGAGTGAGATAAAACTATATTTTGGGCTGAAATGAATCTGTTTCATTTATTATTCACATTTAATAGTATAGGGACACATTTTTAAGTAAAGAATAGCTATAGAAAAATAGGGAAAATAATTATGAAATAGTATACATCAGAAGCCAAGGTCAAAATATGTTATTAAATTATTTAGGACCAGAACCTAAACTGTTTAGATGATGTGTATTACTAATTTCATGATAAAATACACAATTATGCATAGGAATATAAATCTGAAAATATAGCAACTAGTAAATGATAAATGGAGTTTTTAAAATCCAAAGAGTTCAGTTTAGGGTTGGTACAAATTATGAAGGCACAAATGGGGAAGAAAAATACTTTTCATACACACTTGGTAGTAAAAAGGTGTAGTAGTTGAATATAAGAAATTTATTGGAAACCCATATAAATAGTATGTAAGTATAAATGTGGACACAAAAGTAGGAATCATATACACATGGTTAAAAGTGCATGCAAGCCACAACTCAACACACATAAAGTGACCACAACACATATAATGGTAAAGAACTTTTATAAATATGAATGTGTGGTTTGTATGAAGTAAGAAGTGTGAACTATGTCTTATGATTGTTGTTTTTCTTTTGCTATGTGTGATGGTATGAAGTAGAACCTGTTCAAGAACAAGTTATCCCTTTCCAAGGTCAGGACTACCCATTTCAAGAGCAGCAAGAAGGAGGCAAGTGTCCTTGACCACTTTGATCCTATGCTAGGATGTGTAGATAGAATTATTTGCATTATCAAGTTAAATATGAAACCCATGCTAGGAAGTTTCCCTAGAATTGCATTACCTTGTTTCCTTGTAGCTTGGGTTGGGATTTATTTTGTCATGTCATTTATTCACATGCATATGCTTAGCCATGCTTAGAATGGGATATTTGGGATATGAGATCATCAGTTTATTTTACCATACTCTTGAATGAGCTATTGTGAGTTATGTAGAGGTAGGGATCAAGGCGAGTTGGATCTTTTGGTTGTGTGCTGGGTGCACAAGACTTGGGTTTGTGTTTAGTACTTGCCTGGATCCTAAGGACCGGTTCATGGAGCATGTAACCCGGCTTTACAGTGCCAACCACATGCTGAGATGGGCAGCTTGGCCAATTAATTAGGTGTATCCCCGGCGTAGTATGGGTGTGTTGGATGGTGCGGGGAGTAGGTGCAGCTGGACTACCATATGAACCGCAAGGCTCAAGAGGGGGCCACTGCAGCGGGGTTGGAGCCTCTTGTATGCTGTTAGGGGTGAAACCTCAGTGGGCCCACGCTCGTCGGGAATCCCTTTGTAAAGGCTTTGTAGTGATCTCCTGGCTACACACCTGGGAAGTGTGAATGTGGTTCGTAGCCACTGGCATAATGGAGGTTCTTTTAGTCCACCCGGCAACGGGGGATGAAATCACTACATCTGGGTACAGTGGTACAAACTCTGCAGAGTCAAAACTGTCTTGACAGCCGTGCTCACGGTCAAGAGCGGCCTGGACTTATTCATGATTAGAGGATTGATGGTTTTGGAAGTTAAGCGGGGAGCTTAACATTGGAAATGATGTTATGGTTATTGGATTATGATGATGGGATGGGGGATTTGGACCATTTCACTTGTGTAGTAATGTAGGTGCTTAATAAGCTAAGGTGATAGGTATTAATTGCGTAGTGCTTTAACCATGACTTCAACCTCTCCTTGTTCTAGCCATGCATGATATAATTTTCCCACACTTGCTGAGTACCATTGGTACTCAACCTTGCATATTTGTTGGTTTATATTGCTGCTCAGGTCAAGATAATGAGGTGGTGTATAACGACCAAGATTTTGGACCCGAGGAAGGATTTTAGGTTCATGAAGACCCCCGGGCAACGCCTGTGATGGAGCCCTAAAGAATAATATTCCGCTGCTAGTTTATTTACTTGTGATGAACTTATTATTGTCCATCGAGACATTTACTATGTAAGACTTACTTATATTCGACACCTGGCTTGTAACAAATGATGCTTCACTATTTGTCATCACATGTATGAGAAAATGATCCTGGCATACATGTGATATTCACTTGGTTGTTCTTCGGAAAAACCGGGTGTGACAGTAAGAATATGCCTTCCACTTATGAAGTCATGGGATAAAACAGTTTGAATTTTAATTTGAGTTCAAACTACCCTCTTTCTAGCTATACCCAAAATGACCTCAAAAAGGTTTTGAATTTGGGAGAAACATGGCATGGACATTCCTAGCAATGTGTAGGAGTTTTCCAAATGCCCAACCCATATATGATGTATGTGGGAAATGCCACTTTTACACTTTGTGAGTTTGTTTTCTAATGAGCATGTTGATGGTGGTTACTTGCTCTTCAAATGTGTTCATCAACTTGCTTAAAATGAGGTGTGTGTGTGTGTGGTGATGAACACTTCAAACATGTGTCAAAAACTGAGGACCTTACATTCCTCCCCACTTAAAAGAATCTCGTCCCGAGATTATAAGGTTAAAATGAGAGAGAGGACGGTGGAAAATTACCGGATGTGCGACTTGAAAAAGTCGGGGTAGTTAGCGCGAAGAAATCCTTCGCTTTCCCATGTCGCTTCATCCATGGAGTGACTACTCCATAGAACTTTGTAGAACCACAACGTGCGGTTGCATGTGGTTCGGGCCTTCTCGTCAATGATCTGAACCGGTTCCTCCCGATAGGTGAGATCCGGTTTCAGTTCTTCAATGTCCTCCAGCTGAACTGTGGTTGATAGCTTGAGACACTTCCTCAGCTGGGAAATGTGAAAGACGTCGTGCACAACGGAAAGTGCTTCTGGTAATTTCAGCTGGTATGCTACTGATCCACATCTTTCGGTAATCTGGAATGGACCAATGAATCGGGGTGCCAACTTTCCTCTCACCCCAAATCTGTTTATGCCCTTCATTGGAGACACACGTAGGTATACGCGATCCCCGACTTCGAACTGCAATGGGCGTCTTCTCCGGTCTTCATACTGTTTCTGTCGGGATTGGGCGGCTTTTAGGTTCGCTTGAATCAGTCGAACCTTCTCCTCCGCGTTGTTGACAAGGTCAATCCCGAAGGTAACCCTTTCGCCAGACTCACACCAGTTCAATGGTGTGCGGCATTTTCTTCCGTATAGCGCCTCGTAGGGCGCCATATTTATGCTGGCTTGGTACCCATTGTTGTAAGAGAACTTGGCTAACGGCAAGTGATCATCCCAATTCTTGCCGTGGTTGATAGCGCAAGCTCGTAGCATGTCTTCCAGGATCTGATTTACCCGCTCGGTTTGCCCATCCGTCTGTGGGTGGTATGCTGAACTACGGATCAGCTTCGTCCCCAACGCAGCATACAGCTGCTCCCAAAAACGGGACACAAATAAAGTGCCCCGGCCGACATGATGGTACGGGGTACGCCGTACAACCATAGGATCCGTGAGATGTACAGTTCAGCATACTTCTTGGCGTTGTAGTTGGTGTTGACCGGGATGAAATGGGCAACTTTGGTGAGCCGGTCGACGAACACCCACACAGAATCATGTTTTTGAAAAGTGGTGGGTAAACCGACGATGAAGTCCATGCTCACATCTTCCCACTTCCAGGAAGGAACGCCCAGTGGTTGCAGCAGTCCCGGTTTCCGCATATAGTCTGCCTTCACCCTTCGACATGTATCACACTCGGACACGTACTTCGCGATCTCCCGCTTCATCCGTGTCCACAAAAACTTGCTTCTGAGTTCTTGATACATTTTGTTGCTGCCGGAGTGAATAGACAATTTTGATAAGTGAGCCTCATCAAAAATTTTCTTCCGTAACTCCGGGTCATGGGGTACGACGATCCGGCCCTTGAACCATAGGACGCCGTCTCCGTCTTTCCGGAAACATTTCAGCTTCCCACTGTCTACACGTCTCCGCAAATGCAACGTGCCCTTGTCATGTTTCTGAGCTGCCGCTATCTCTTCATGGATGGTGGGGATCAAAGCTAAGTTGTAGAGAGCTCCATGTGGAATCACATGCAGTAGTGGTTCGCTCTCTTCCAACGGTGTGATGGTCAGGTTGTTGACGTGTGACTTGCGACTCAGCGCATCTGCCACTACGTTTGCCTTGCCTGGGTGATATTGGATTTCTATTTCGTAATCTTTTATCAATTCTAACCATCTTCGCTGCCTCATATTCAGCTCCTTCTGAGTGAATATGTACTTGAGGCTCTTATGGTCGGTATATAAATGTACGAGGTTACCGAGTAGGTATTGCCTCCACATTTTCAGTGCAAGTACCACGGAAGCGAGCTCCAAGTCGTGAGTTGGATAATTCTGCTCATGGTTTCTAAGCTGCCGTGACCCATATGCGACCACTCTTCGGTCTTGCATAAGCACACATCCGAGCCCAATGCCGGATGCATCGCAGTACACATCGAACGGTTTTGTTGTCTCTGGCTGCGCCAAAACCGGTGCTGATGTTAGGTGCTTGACTAAAGCCTTGAATGCTGCTTCACATGCTGGACTCCAAACATATTTGGTAACCTTCTTCAGCAGCTCCGTCATAGGCTTGGCAATCTTCGAGAAGCTCGGAATGAACCTCCGATAATATCCCGCGAGCCCGAGGAAACTCTGTACCTCGTGAACAGTTCTCGGGGACTTCCAATTCAGCACTTGTATGATATTACTCGGGTCTACAACGATACCCTTCGCTGAGACGATATGCCCGAGAAAAGGCACTTGCGATATCCAGAATTCGCATTTGCTGAATTTCGCGTATAGCTTGTGGTCCCGCAGCCGTTGTAAGACTATACGCAGATGCTTCTTGTGATGTTCCTCCGACTTGGAATATACCATTATGTCATCGATGAAGACCACGACAAACTTGTCCAGCTCCGGCATGAATACCGAGTTCGTCAAATACATGAAGTGAGCTGGAGCGTTGGTGAGGCCGAAGGACTTGACCAGGTACTCATAAAGCCCGTACCTCGTCGAGAAAGCCGTCTTCGGAATATCCTCAGCCCTTATCTTAATCTGATGGTACCCGGATCTTAAGTCCATCATGGAAAAGATCTTTGCTTCGACCAACTGATCAAACAACATGTCGATCCGTGGCAACGGATACTTGTTCTTGATGGTTACGGCGTTTAATGGACGATAGTCTACACAAAGCCGCAACATCTAATCCTTCTTCTTCATGAATAATGCCGAACAGCCCCATGGCGAGGAGCTCGGCCTAATAAAACCCTTCTCCACGAGGTCCATTAGCTGGGTCTTCAATTCAGCCAATTCCTTGGGCGCCATCTTGTACGGCCTTTGGGATATTGGCATGGTTCCCGGTGCAAGTTCAATCTTGAACTCCACCTCTCTATCGGGTGGCATCCCCGGTAAATCATCCGGGAACACATCAGGGAACTCTCGGACCACTGGAATATCTTCCAATCTGATAGCTGTGGATTGATAGACACTTGTAAGTTTTATTTCTGGAGTATCCAGAAATAAGGAGTGAGATCCGTGCACTTCTGAGTTCAGGTGCACGATTCGAAGGACGGTGTCTAAAACAGCACCGTGGCGGGTTAACCACGACATCCCTAGGATGACATCGACCTTCTGTACCTCTAATATTATGAGAGACGTAGGGTACACTCTATCCGCTAAGCATAATGCTGCTTTGGAAACCATTATGCTTGCTGAAATCTTCCCACCCGGTGAACAAACCAAATATGGACTATCGGTGGGTTGTATTTGCAAGCTTGTTTAGCAATGAAAGCTTGGCTAATAAAATTATGCGTGGCGCCTGAATCAAATAGTACTATGGCGGGATGCTGGTGTAGTTGGAACATACCCTCAAGGATTGGCTCAGCCTCCGGCACGTCCTCTATGGCGAGCTGGTGGACAGTGCCAGGCCTAGGGTTTGCTCGCCGCGCATTAGTAGGGTTCTGGGGCTGATTCCTTCCTGGAAGTTGCGGTGTAACTCCGCCGCCTTGTCTCTCCGGACAACTGCTGGTGAAGTGTCCTGGGCGACCACATTTGTAGCAGGTGACCGCTGCTTGTCCGGTACTTGGGGGACGAAAGCCTGGCATGCGCTGCTGAGGTGCATATGCACGCGGCATGCCCGCTGCTGCTGTTGTTGTTGCGGAGGTGGTACTGGCAATGCCGGCCTGAATGCCGGTGAAGAATACGGCCGACTGTGGAAGGGCATCGACCTCTGAGGTGGCTGCCAGCGTAGACCTGATGGTGAGCGATTCACCATCCGGAATTTCTGAGAAGGACCGCTTTCTTCTCCTCTGCTTTGCGGCGCGCTTCGCTTTCTCTCCGCTGCCGCTAACTCCTTGCCGGAGTCCTCCTGGACAATCGCAGCATCAATGATGTCGTTGAGGCTGCCGCGATTGAACATCGCCAGCTTATCCGTCAGGAGCGGGTTAAGCCCCTGGTAAAAGTGGTCCCGCCGCTTCTTGTCAGTATCGGCGTGATATGACGCATAGAGCGCGAGATCGTTGAACGCCCTGGAGTATTGCAGCGCATTCCGGCTCCCTTGCTGCAGGTGTAGGAACTCCTGTGTCTTCCTCTTCATCAGACCTGGCGGTATGTGATAGGCCCTGAAGGCCGTCCGAAACTCCGCCCAGGTCATAACTCGGTCGGTGGGCTGTGAAGCACAGAAGTTTGCCCACCACGCGCTCGCGGATCCCTGGAGCTGTTGGACCGCGAACTGAGTCTTGCACTGCTCACTCACTTGGAGCAGCCTGAACTTCATCTCCATCGTGCGGAGCCAGTTGTCCGCATCGAGGGGTTCATCCGCCCTTGAGAATACCGGGGGATGAGTTGCTAGGAAGTCGGAGTAGGAGCTCTGTTGACGCTCCTTACGATCTTGACGCCTCTCTGATCGAGACGTATTGGCAATGAGGGTCTGCAGCAACTCCATATGCTTCTGATGAGAGCCCGTCATTGCTGCTACAATATCCGCCAAAGTAACCCTTGGCGGTGGCGGGTGTTGCTGTGCCCTCCATCGCTCTCACGTGTAGCTGGCAGAAACGTGACATGGTGTCACGGGCTGCCACTTGCCACCTTCCCTCGAGTTGTCTACCTCTCACCGTGACGGTGAACGGCGCCTACCCGGGTGGCGTAGGATCTTCAGGGACCTCGACATGGATTGTCCACGTCCTGTTCCTCCTCGCCTTCTTCCTTGACGAAGTACTGCGGCATCTCGTTGTACCCGAAATATTAAAGCATCTGCCTTAATGCTTCCGGATAGCTGCTGTGGTGAGAACAGTGAGATTCCACCCACCCGTTCTCGAACTGTTTTTCCGCTGTCATCTGTAAAAATATATTTGAGAAATGTCAAATATTTCTTTGAACAGTAAACCATGGAGTTATAACATAAAACATGTCATTGAACCCATAAAACTTGGAAACATAGTTCAAATTTAAACAAATTTGACTGCTGATCTGCTGTCCCACATGACAGCTCTGACCAGTTTCCATTTCAATCTGATTTAGTCCATGCTAAAGGCAAAACCAATTCTGGAGCTCAACATCAAAGTTAAAGCTAAATTCAATATCTTTCCAGAAAGTATTTGGTTGGCCTAAGATCTGTCTTGTTCAAAAGTTATGAGATGCCAAAGTTAACAGAATTTCTGGAGAAAATTGGACAGCACCTCCCTGCTTTAGGTACTGATTTGATCCAAGAATTGCAGTTAATTCTGCTCCCAATCTGACAATACTTTCTGTTACAAAGTTATAACCCATCTCATATGCTTTCCAGAACTACCTAATTTTCTATTTTTGGATTTTTATGAAGGAAGATATGCTCAATTTACAGAGAGTTTATAGAGAGTGTTTGCTCTGCCCTGTTTTCTGGACAGTTTCAACTCTACTGCATTTTTCGATTGGTTAAGGGTTGAAACATGTAAAAGCCCAAGAAAAGGGATTTGCAAAAACTTTCCCTCACCTCACAACACCACAGTTTTTATTGTGGATATCTTAGGAAATATTGTGAAGAGCAAGTAACCTCCATCAAAAGAGTGATTAGAGGGGAAAGCCTTCACTTTCACAAAGTGGGATTTGTACACATGAACATGAGAGGTTGAGCTCACCCCTAGGACTTGAAAAGCGTTGGGAAGGTTCAGTCCAAGTTTCATGTAAATCCAACAATTTTTGAGGCACTTTTGGGGGTAATTAAAAAAGAGGCCAATTTGAATGTAAATTCAAATTGCAGCAACTTTCATCACTCAATGTCAAAAGTTAGCTTTATATTCAAACTCAGCACATTTTTCTGAGCTAGCCCACCAATTTTCATCCCCATTGGGATTCATCTTGTCGGGAGCTAAATTTGCAATAATTCAAAACTGAATTTGAATTTCAGTTTAAACATGAAGCAAATTTAACCCAACAAAGTTTGAATTTGATAACTCAAATTCAAACCAATACTTGGGGGCTAAGTCTCTTATAAAATGTTTAGTAGCTGGGATATTTACAAAAGAAATGGGGAAGAGAGGATTAGGGGAGAAGGTTGGGCCCACAGATCAGTGGGGGAGCTGTTCCAGCCGAACGGGCTCAGTTTCTCACCGAAGCAATCGCTCCCGGCGTGCCACCGAGACAATCCGCCGGACGCCCCCGTGTGAGGCTACGCAGCCAGCTCCTGCTTCCTCCCTCGCGCTGGCCAGCTGCTTCCGCCCGATCATCATGCACCTACACCGCCAAACCGAGGCGCCGTGTTCTGTTGCCCGAGAAACGACCGAGTACACGCCGTCGCTTGTGCTCGATCAAGAATCTGGCAAACCACCACGAGCAGCGCTTTTCCTAGCCACAAAACCACACCAGCTACTCGTCCTCTACCTCCTCGGCACGAGAGCAGTCGAGTTCGGCCCTCCCCCAACCCTAGCTCCACGGTTCCGAGCAATAACCGAGAAACCGCCACCCCTCGGCTCACGGTGACAGACCAACAGAGGGCCTTTCACGGCTCAGCAAGAACGCTTTCGAGCGCGTCAGGGACCGGTGGTGCTCGTATCCGAAGCTCAGACCGTGACCTGGACCATAGAGCTCAAATTTGAAGAAAGTTCTCAGACGGGCACGAACGGACCTTCCGGCACGGTAACGTCGAATTCACTCGTCACCTTTGTTCTTAGGTCATGAAAACTGGCACAGAGGACCGTCACTCATCAACGCTCATTAGTTCCTCACGGCCCTGGCTTGAAACCGCACGTAAGCCGGGTATTTCCAGGTTTTGTTACGGTAATTGAGGCACGGAGGCTCGGGCTCACGATGAGACCTAGGATAGAGCCATCTCCGGGTGGTTTCACCACTATGACGAGCTTCCCTAGCACCCACTGGTGCTATAGCGCCGATCCACCGATGTTTTGGCGGGCTAAGCTGTCCGTGCGACGTGACCGAAGGGTTGCCGAGCCGCTGCACCGTCGCCGGCTAGGGTAGAGCCACCGCCGGTCGGGGGAGAGGGTGCCAGCATGTTCAGCAGGTGGAACTAGGCCCTAGCAGCGAGGGAGAGTGCGAGAGTCGGCTGGGCGGCAAGTATCAGCGTGTCTCCGGCGAGCCCGGCGGCGCGCGGGCGCGGGAACGTGGGGAAGAAGACGACACGTGGGGCCCACATGTCAGCGTCGGGGAGTTTAAAACCCAGATCTACTGGGGTCCCGGGATAAAGTGTGACTGCACGGGAAGGGGTCTGTAGCCCCGTGTGGCTCAGCTCCAGCGGTGCCACGTGTAGGCCGGGCCCACGGTCAGAGTTTAAATTTTTCCCCGGTTTATTTAGGATTTCAGATTTAGTTCAAACTTTAAACCCCATAACTTTTGCTAGGAGGCTCCAAATTTAGTGATTCAAATTGGGTTGGATTCATATTGAATAGCTCTATCCAAATATGCAACCCAATGTGTATGAAACCTATTAGTTAATCCTGGAAAATTCTTTAAATCTTTTCAGCAAAAGAATTTTAGAGGGAGTTTGGTTCATCCAAAAATCCCCAAATTTTGCCAGAGTGTTCTCTAGGATGTTAATGAACCCCTGTAAAAGTTTCAGACCATTTGGAGTTGATTTGATCAGAGCAATTCAAATTTGAAGGTGCTGTGTTCATTTGAATACAGAAACATTTTCAGAGAATTTCCAAAACTTGGAAATTCAGTTCTGGGCAAATATTAACTCCAAAAACGCTAGGAAAATTCATGCAAACTCTATGAGCTATGATTGGAATTGTAGTTCACTAAGTTGGGCATGAACAGGGGTGTTACCTCAGAATTAATTCTTCTTTTCTTATTTGCTAAGAGAATTATTCTGAGCAA
Source organism: Neostapfia colusana (assembly GCA_030760725.1). Lineage (NCBI taxonomy): Eukaryota > Viridiplantae > Streptophyta > Magnoliopsida > Poales > Poaceae > Neostapfia > Neostapfia colusana. The sequence goes on along the minus strand of JASWHV010000013.1, from coordinate 41,715,819 downwards.
ACCACTCAATGAAAAGTGCTAATGTTTGGTCCAGAGGGTTTTCTTGTGACAAGGAATTAACACAAAAATTCTCAGCTCCATTGGAGCTCTGGATCACCCCTGTCCTGTTTAACCACTTGAGGGATTAATATGGAAAAAGGGGAAAAAACCACTTAGCACTTAACCATGTGCTTAGGTCTAAGCCCAAACCACCACACCCAGTTCATATTTAAATTCTTAAACAGAGTTCCAGTTGTTAGAGACTGGTTATTAGAACTAATAGCCGAAGCATTACTATAAACTCATGTGCATATTCATTAACATGTAGTATATTATTAACGTGTAGTCGCTGAAGGTGAAGAGACTCCGGAAGTGCTGGACTTCCTTCTTCCGGACGAAGACTTAACTACTGACCAGCAGCAACAAGGCAAGCCCCGGTTTGCATTAACTCTTTTATCAAGCTTTGCTTTGTTCACATATTTAGGGTGATGTATGAATGTGCATTAGGTGTAGGATGAAGGGAACCCCACTTGCATGACCAGAATGTTTCCAAAAGAGTGAGGGTAGTGTCTAAGATCTCGAGTAGACAGGCTATGCTTAATAATTCATAGGACTTCGGTACAAGTCGAGTAGATGGAATCTACTCGCGAGTTAGGGTTGGACACACGGGTTCGGTTGAGTGATGTGAGATCACTTTAGTAATGAAAATGAGACTAGGCAGGGGCTAGGGCGCATCAAGAGGAAGTCTTGTGTGCGCAGCCCTGCCCGTGTCGATTGAGGACCGATTCGTGTGCGGCCCTGCTGAACAAGTATTGAACGTACCGAAGGCATATCGGATATATGGGCCCCGATAAACCGATGTGGCCTAAACCTCCGGTCGTAGAGGCATAGCACACCGATTTATAGGTGTAGGTTGAGGGCAGCAAGGTGGAAATCTGCCAACGGGCATAGAGAGATGCTCCGTGTGGGGAACCTCCTGCTCGTTTCGGTGCGACCGGTTCGACGTTTGGGCCGTTGGGTGAAAGGTTGTCCCGTACGACATCGAGTGAGCGTGCTGTGCAGCTCCACGGGTGGGCGTACGTGACATGCTCTTTGGGTTTCCCTGTAGGTGTATACCAAGTCGATTCGCCGTCCCTCACGGTGACAAGCACCGCTTGTTCACTGCATCGTAACGTAGATAAAATTATGGAATGTTATGATTCAATACTGCTGTTATGATATAATTGCATTGCTACATGTGTGCCAATAAATATTGCTTACTAAATTTCAGATTTCCGAACTGTTAACTTGTGGCTAAAAGATGAACTAAGGATGAACTTGTAGGCGTGTCCATTGATGCATTGTTACTCTCCTATGTTCATTGTATCCCTCATGTAGAGTTCCATGCTTAGGTGAGTCGGTTAAGTCTTGTTGAGCCATCGTGCTCACGGTTTCTGCTTAAGTGTTTTTCAGGTGAGGAGCCACCCACGGTCTCGGAGAACGAGTCCACCGGCGAGGGTTACCCTCCGTCGGGGACCACAGCTGAGTGGGAGCCGTACACGCCGCACTGAGCTGAGGAGTGCAGCAAGTGTGGGTTGCCCTAGGGCTGGGCAACCGACTTTTGCTAGATAGGCGGGCGTGAGTTGTAGAAAAGTAGACTTCCGCTGTGTAATAAAGACAATAGTTTGTAACTGAGTATTGTACCGTTTGTACAGTTCAGTTGTTTTCCCAGGTAATATATTGTGTTCTTATGACGTGTGCTGTCGGGTGTCGCATCGTGCGGCACCACCCTCTGCGATCCTGGATGAGCGGATCCCAGTCCGCCACAGCCAGGTATCAGAGCTGCATTGGGGATAGCACAGTACTTAAGGACTGTATTACGGGAAGAACTTAGGTTACGGTGAGGATTCGGTAGTTGCCCAAGTAAGGACTATACTAGAATAGTTACTTAAAGTGGCAAAGACTAACCTATGTGTTTTAATTCTGAATTTCAATTATGTAACGATGCACCAACGATCTGGTAAGCATGGTAAGGAACGCCACTGAAAGCGGTTCAATTTCGGTTAGCTCCCCTGACGAGGAAAGTGGTTCAGGGATTGGTCTCACAGCTTGGTGTGAGACGTCAATATGAAACTCTTGGACTCTTCATGTTCCTGAGTTCATATGAAATGCTGATCCCTAGCGTGCGTTAGGCAAGTAAGTGGAGACACCATCGCGTGGTCAGTAACGCGAGAGTGTGTTCGTCTGGAAATAGCCCAGGAGGACATACGCAGCGCTTGCCATCGGCGAGCCCTGCAGGGCAGTAGGTGGTATCTGTTGGGCTGATAACATTCCCAACCATGACGACCCGTTCATGACATACTCGGGTTCCCCGTCGTGTGGTGTTGAAACATGATCACGTACCTTGAGACGTGACCTAACTCAAGGACGGCCATATGACAATGATACGGGCGTTAGTATTTACATTTAAATATGGAACTGCCTCAAATGAACAACCATTGAGTGCATCATTATTGTGTGGTCTTCTGCAGGTACTAACCACGTATGTATCCGTGTAGTAAACGTGTGCGACAGACCGTTTAGTGCCACACTTGAGACGTATATGCCGGTATAATCCGGTTAGGATTTTGCTTTCATGAGGAACGTAGTACCGAGATATTGTAGGAATATGCATGAAAATAATGATAACAAGGAATTAAAATCATTAGGTTCAAAATTTAGGACCCTGGTTGGGTAGACAAATTGGATAGTGATGAGTGTAGTTCCAAAAGATGGAAAAACAGAGTGCTCTGTTTTGGGCAGCAAGTTTGCTGATCTTCAACACGGCATAACTCACAGGTCTTTTAGCCCAGGGAGGTGTGGTATGTAGTTCTGGAAAGTTATTTGAGTACTCTACAACTTTGTTGTAGACTTCCAGAGCTGAAACTCACCTTAAGGTGGCTTAAATCCCAGAGGAATGTAAGCTGTCCAGAACCAGGACAGAGTTAAACACTCTCTGGACTGTTCTGTTTTTCAAAACATAACTCCCAGTAGAAAAATCTAAAATTTTTATGTAAAACATCCTTAGAAAGTGTAGAAGATTTGTTACATCTTTGCAATTCAAAGTTTCTGAAATTTTAACACAGATTCCAGTGGAAACCAGAGTTGAAAACAGCAACTTCCCAAGGGAGGTGCTGTTAAAATTCTTCCAGAAATTCTGTGATTTTGAATTACCATAACTTCTTAACCAGAGCTGATATGGGGGCAAATAAATACTCGTTAGAATGATAATGAAGTTAACTTTAACTTTTATATTCAACTTGAGTTATGAAACAGCACAGAACCAGATCAAAACTTGGAATATGTAGAAACTGGTCATTCTGACAGAGGAGTGACAGTTCAACACATTTGAGAGATTGTTGTACCCTAGAGGTGGTTTGAGTACTTCCAATGCGGTAGAACATACTCATGAGAGGTTATATTCAACTAGTGAAAGATTTGAGTATAGGTCTCACTCAAGTTTCTTTTACTAGAGACCATGCTTGTGTCGTATTGAGAATAAAAGGGTTGTCTACGTGATGACAACGCGATAGTAACGTCTCGTAGTGACCAAACCTAGTTTTGGTGAGCTTCCAAAGAGGGGGTTTATCAAGTTGGATTAAACTAGCTTGTATTTGGTCTAGTAATGGTGTAGCTTTTTCAAATTTATTACATTATCTACACACGAGATGTATCGCATGTTTTATTGTCATTATGTTTTTACGCCTAATGTTATTGGACTGCGTGCAATATGTTGCGGGATGTCTAGTTCAAGATTGAACTTGCACCCGGGACTACGCCCATATCACGGAGACCATATAAAATGGCTCTAAATGAGCTGGATGAACTAAAAGAACAGCTCAATGATCTGTTGAGCAAGGGTTTCATTAGGCCGAGTTCCTCGCCTTGGGGATGCTCGGCGCTGTTTGTTAAAAAGAAGGAAGCTGTTTGTTAAAAAGAAGGATGAAACCCTGAGGCTGTGTGTGGATTACCGGCCGCTCAACGCCGTCACCATCAAGAATAAGTATCCACTGCCCCGCATTGACATTTTGTTTGATCAACTTGTGGGTGCAAGTGTGTTCTCGAAGATGGACCTTCGCTCTGGATATCACCAGATAAAGATCCGGGCGGAGGATATCCCGAAGACGGCTTTCTCGACGAGATATGGATTATATGAGTATCTCGTCATGTCTTTTGGTCTCACAAACGCTCCAGATCATTTCATGTATCTAATGAACTCGGTGTTCATGCCAGAGCTGGACAAGTTCGTGGTAGTGTTCATCGATGATATCTTGGTTTACTCCAAGACAGAAGCCGAACATGCCGAACACTTGCGGATCGTTCTTCAACGATTGTGAGACCAGAAGCTCTACGCCAAGTTCAGTAAATGTGAGTTTTGGATCAGCCAAGTGTCATTCTTGGGACATATCATCTCAGCAGAAGGCATTGCAGTTGACCCAAGCCAAATAGTGCAAGTGCTGAAATGGAAAGCTCCCACTTCAGTTCATGAAGTCAGAAGCTTCCTCGGGTTAGCGGGATCCTATCGGAGATTCATTCCAAGTATCTCCAAGCTCGCTAAGCCGATGACAGAATTGCTGAAGAAAGGGACGAAGTATGTTTGGAACACGGCGTGTGAAGGAACCTTCCAAGCATTGGTGAAGCATCTCACAACAGCCCCGGTCTTAGCTCAGCCGGATACAACAAAGCCCTTCGACGTGTATTGTGACGCGTCCGGTATTGGGCTTGGCTGCGTGTTGATGCAGGAAGGACGTGTGGTCCCCTATGGCTCACGCCAACTTTGGAACCATGAGCAGCACTATCCGACTCATGATCTTGAGCTTGCTGCAGTGGTTTTGGCGCTAAAAATGTGGAGGCACTATCTCCTGGGGAATCTGGTGCACCTCTACACCGACCACAAGAGCTTGAAATACATTTTCACCCAGAAGGAGCTGAACATGAGGCAAAGGAGGTGGTTAGAACTGATCAAAGATTATGAAATCGAGATCCATTACCACCACGGCAAGGCAAATGTGGTTGCCGACGCGCTGAGTCGGAAATCACATGTCCATAACCTCACCATTACACCGGTGGAGGAAGAAGAGCCGAGTTTATACTTGGTTCCTTATGGATCGCTTTACAACCTTGCCCTCATCCCTACTATTAGGGAGGACATCATTGCAGCTCAGAAGATTGATAAGGGCATGGCACATCTCCGGAGACGGATAGACAACGGGGAGATCAAATGTTTCCGGAAGGATGATGAGGGGACGCTATGGTTCAATGACCGCATAGTCGTACCCCGGGATATGGAGTTAAGGAAAAAGATCATCGATGAAGCGCACTTGTCTAAGTATTCCATTCATCCGGGCAGCAACAAAATGTACCAAGATTTGAAAAAGAAATTTTGGTGGACACGGATGAAGCCGGAGGTAGCTAAGTACGTATCCGAGTGTGATACGTGTAGATGAGTGAAAGCTGATCACATGAAGAAATCAGGGCTGCTACAACCCCTGAAGATCCCGGCATGGAAATTGGAAGATGTGAGCATGGATTTCATTGCGGGATTGCCCCTAACTTCCAACAAACATGACTCCATTTGGGTAATCGTTGATCGGTTAACCAAGATGGCTCACTTTATCCCGGTGAATACACGTTACAATGCCGGCAAATATGCAGAGCTGTACATAACAAAGATTTTGTGCTTATACGGGGTACCCAAGACCATCGTCTCGGATCGAGGTGCATTATTTGTATCTCGTTTTTGGGAGCAGCTACATGCTGCATTGGGTACTAAGCTGATCAGGAGCTCCGCCTATCACCCTCAAACAGATGGGCAAACAGAGAGGGTGAACCAAGTATTAGAAGACATGTTGAGAACATGTGCCATCCACCACGGTAGAAACTGGGATGATCACCTACCATTGGCGGAATTCTCGTACAACAACGGCTATCAGGCGAGTATCAAGATGGCACCATACGAAGCTCTCTATGGTCACAAATGCCGCACCCCATTAAATTGGTGCGAGTCCGGTGAAAGGGTCACATTCTGGGTTGATGTGGTGAACGACGCCGAAGAGCGCGTCCGGACGATTCAAGCTAACTTGAAGGCCGCTCAATCCCGGCAGAAGAGCTACGCTGATAAGAGGCGTAGACCGTTGCACTTTGACGTCGGTGAACACGTGTACCTCCGCGTGTCTCCGATGAAGGGCATGCACCGGTTCGGTGTGAAGGGGAAGCTCGCTCCCCGTTTTATTGGACCCTATGCTATCACCGAGAAGTGTGGACCAGCAGCGTATAGACTGGAGCTACCGGCATCCCTTGCGGGTGTCCATGATGTTTTCCATGTTTAGCAACTGCGAAAATGTTTGAAGCATACAGCTGCTGTTCCTACCGAAGAAATCGGTGAGCTGAACCCGGATTTAACATATGATGAGTATCCTGTGGCAATTCTTGATGAAAAAGCCAGGACCACGCGTAGCAGAATGTTATGGTTCTACAAGATACTCTGGAGCAACCACACCGCCGAAGAATCGACATGGGAGAGCGAGGAATTCCTTCGCTCAAATTACCCGGAGTTCATGGCGTCTCAACACGGGTAAGTCCCTATTACATCGCTATCTCTTCTTTTGTAATCTCGGGACGAGATTCTTTTAAGGGGGGAGGGATGTAAAAGCCCAAGAAAAGGGATTTGCAAAAACTTTCCTTCACCTCACAACACCAAAGTTTTTATTGTGGATATCTTAGGAAATATTGTGAAGAGCAAGTAACCTCCATCAAAAGAGTGATTAGAGGGGAAAGCCTTCACTTTCACAAAGTGGGATTTGTACACATGAACATGAGAGGTTGAGCTCACCCCTAGGACTTGAAAAGCCTTGGGAAGGTTCAGTCCAAGTTTCATGTAAATCCAACAATTTTTGAGGCACTTTTGGAGGTAATTGAAAAAGAGGCCAATTTGAATGTAAATTCAAATTGCAGCAACTTTCATCACTCAATGTCAAAAGTTAGCTTCATATTCAAACTCAGCACATTTTTATGAGCTAGCCCACCAATTTTCATCCCCATTGGGATTCATCTTGTCGGGAGCTAAATTTGCAATAATTCAAAACTGAATTTGAATTTCAGTTTAAACATGAAGCAAATTTAACCCAACAAAGTTTGAATTTGATAACTCAAATTCAAACCAATACTTGGGGGATAAGTCTCTTATTCAATGTTCAGTAGCTGCGATATTTATAAAAAAATGGGGAAGAGAGGATTAGGGGGGAAAGTTAGGCCCACAGATCAGTGGGGGAGCTGTTCCAGCCGAACGAGCTCAGTTTCTCACCGAAGCAATCGCTCCCGGCGTGCCACCGAGACAATCTGCCGGACGCCCCCGCGTGAGGCTACGCTGCCAGCTCCTGCTTCGTCCCTCACGCTGGCCAGCTGCTTCCGCCCGATCATCACGCACCTACAACACCAAACCGAGGCGCCGTGTTCTGTTGCCCGAGAAACGACCGAGTACACGCCGTCGCTTGCGCTCAATCAAGAATCCGGCAAACCACCGCGAGCAGCGCCTTTCCTAGCCACAAAACCACACCAGCTAATCGTCCTCTACCTCCTCGGCACGAGAGCAGTCGATTTCGGCCCTCCCCCAACCCTAGCTCCACAGTTCCGAGCAACAACCGAGAAACCGCCACCCCTCGGCTCACGGTGACAGCCCAACAGAGGGCCTTTCATGGCTGAGCAAAAATGCTTTCGAGCGCGTCAGGGACCGGTGGTGCTCGTATCCGAAGCTCAGACCGTGACCTGGACCATAGAGCTCGAATTTGGAGAAAGTTCTCCGACGGGCACAAACGGACCTTACGGCACGGTAACGTCGAATTCACTCGCCACCTTTGTTCTTAGGACATGAAAACTGGCACACAGGACCGTTACTCATCAACGCTCGTTAGCCCCTCGCGGCCCTGGCTTGAAACCGCACGTAAGCCGGGTATTTCCAGGTTTTGTTACGGTAATTGAGGCACGGAGGCTCGGGCTCACGATGAGACCTAGGATAGAGCCATCTCCGGTCGGTTTCACCACTATGACGAGCTTCCCTAGCACCCACTGGTGCTATAGCGTCGATCCACCGATGTTTTGGCGGGCTAAGCTGTCTGGGCGACGTGACCGAAGGGTTGCTGAGCCGCTGCACCTTCGCTGGCTAGGGTAGAGCCACCGCCGGTCGGGGGAGAGGGTGCCAGCATGTTCAGCAGGTGGAACTAGGCCCTGGCGGCGACGGAGTGTGCGAGAGTCGGCCGCGCGGAAAGTATCAGCGTGTCTCCGGCGAGCCCGGCGACGCACGGGCGCGGGAACGCGGGGAAGAAGACGACCCACGGGGCCCACGTGTCAGCATCGGGGAGTTTAAAAACCCAGATCTACTGCGGCCCCGGGATCAAGTGTGACTGCACGGGAAGGGGTCTGTAGCCTATTGTGGCTCAGCTCCAGCGGTGCCACGTGTGGGCCGGGCCCACGGTCAGGGTTTAAAATTTTCCCCGGTTTATTTAGGATTTCAGATTTAGTTCAAACTTTAGAACCCCATCACTTTTGCTAGGAGGCTCCAAATTTAGTGATTCAAATTGGGTTGGATTCATATTGAATAGCTCTATCCAAATATGCAACCCAATGTGTACGAAACCTATTAGTTAATTCTGGAAAATGCTTTAAAGCTTTTCAGCAAAAGAATTTTAGAGGGAGTTTGGTTCATCCAAAAATCCCCAAATTTTGCCAGAGTGTTCTCTAGGATGTTAGCGAACCCCTGTAAAAGTTTCAGACCATTTGGAGTTGATTTGATCAGAGAAATTCAAATTTGAAGGTGCCGTGTTCATTTGAATACAGAAACATTTTCAGAGAATTTCCAAAACTTGGAAATTCAGTTCTGGGCACATATTAACTCCAAAAATGCTAGGAAAATTCATGCAAACTCTATGAGCTATGATTGGTATTGTAGTTCACTAAGTTGCGCATGAACAGGGGTGTTACCTCAGAATTAATTCTTCTTTGCTTATTTTCTTAGAGAATTATTCTGAGCAAACCACTAAATGAAAAGTGCTAATTTTTGGTCCAGAGGGTTTCTTGTGACAAGAAATTCACACAAAAATTCTCAGCTCCATTGGAGCTCTGGATCACCCCTGTCCTGTTTAACCACTTGAGGGATTAATATGGAAAAAGGGGACAAAAACCAATTAGCACTTAACCATGTGCTTAGGTCTAAGCCCAAACCACCACACCCAGTTTGTCTTTAAATTATTAAACAGAGTTCCAGTTGTTAGAGACTGGTTATTAGAACTAATAGCAGAAGCATTACTATAAACTCATGTGCATATTCATTAACATGTAGTATATTATTAACGTGTAGTCGCTGAAGGCGAAGAGACTACGGAAGTGCTGGACTTCCTTCTTCCGGACGAAGACTTAACTACTGACCAGCAGCAACAAGGCAAGCCCCGGTTTGCATTAACTCTTTTATCAAGCTTTGCTTTGTACACATATTTAGGGTGATGTATGAATGTGCATTAGGTGTAGGATGAAGGGAACCCCACTTGCATGACCAGAATGTTTCCATAAGAGTGAGGGTAGTGTCTAAGATCTCGAGTAGACAGGCTATGCTTAATAATTCATAGGACTTCGGTACAAGTCGAGTAGTTGGAATCTACTCGCGAGTTAGGGTTGGGACACACGGGTTCGGTTGAGTGACGTGAGATCACTTTAGTAATGAAAATGAGACTAGGCAGGGGCTAGGGCGCAGCAAGAGGAAGTCTTGTGTGCGCAGCCCTGCCCGTGTCGATTGAGTACCGATCCGTGTGCGGCCCTGCTGAACAAGTATTGAACGTACCGAAGGCATATCGGATATATTGGCCCCGATAAACTGATGTAGCATAAACCTCCGGGCGTCGAGGCATAGCACACCGATTTATAGGTGTAGGTTGAGGGCAGCAAGGTGGAAATCTGTCAACGGCATAGAGAGATGCTCCGTGTGGGGAACCTCCTGCTCGTTTCAGTGCGACCGGTTCGACGTTTGGGCCGTTGGGTGAAAGGTTGTCCCGTACGACATCGAGTGAGTGTGCTGTGCAGCTCCACGGGTGGGCGTACGTGACGTGCTCTTTGGGTTTCCTTGCAGGTGTATACCGAGTCGATTCGCCATCCCTCATGGTGACGAGTACCGCTTGTTCACTGCGTCGTAACGTAGATAAAATTATGGAATGTTATGATTCAATACTGCTGTTACGATATAATTGCATTGCTACATGTGTGCCAACAAATATTGCTTACTAAATTTCAGATTTCCGAACTGTTAACTTGTGGCTAAAAGATGAACTAAGGATGAACTTGTAGGCGTGTCCATTGATGCATTGTTACTCTCCTATGTTCATTGTATCCCTCATGTAGAGTTCCATGCTTAGGTGAGTCGGTTAAGTCTTGTTGAGCCATCGTGCTCACAGTTGCTGCTTAAGTGTTTTTCAAGTGAGGAGCCACCCACGGACTCGGAGTACGAGTCCACCGGCGAGGGTTACCCTCCGTCAGGGACCATGGCTGAGTGGGAGCCGTACACGCCGCGCTGAGCTGAGGAGTGCAGCTAGTGTGGGTTGCCCTAGGGCTGGGCAACCGACTTTTGCTAGATAGGCGGGCGTGAGTTGTAGAAATGTAGACTTCCGCTGTGTAACAAAGACAATAGTTTGTAACTGAGTATTGTACCATTTGTACAGTTCAGTTGTTTTCCCAGGTAATATATTGTGTTCTTATGACGTGTGCTGTCGGGTATCGCATCGTGCGGCACCACCCTCTGCGATCCTGGATGAGCGGATCCTGGTCCGCCACAAAACACCTCTGGACCTCAACAGAAAAGTTGTAAAGCTCTTCCAAAGCTTTCCAGACTTGTATCATATGACCCCAACCTCGAAAGAACTCAACCTCTAACCTCTGATTAACTTCAGCTTTAATTCAGCTGAAAACAGGGAACTCTGTCCTTAATAGCCTATGAGTTGAAAACTTGTTAAATTTGAATATCCTGATTAAGGGAAGGAGTTACACCAAAGTTTTAATGCTCCAAATTAAAACTACAAGTTTTACAATGAAGTTGTTTATTTAGTGGGGTGTGACGTCGATGCGTCACCAGATCATGTCGGTACTACGTCCTCACAAAGAAAAACGTATACCGGACTTAGCCGGTTTTGTTAGTTCAGTGGCACTAAACGTCTCTCGCACACGGATACTACACGTCTACTGTTTCATGGTTAGACTACCTGCAGATAATTCACACAATCATCAGGCTCGGCTGCACACCGAGCCCGGTATCCATACAGTTCGTACACCCGGCCGTCATCACTTGCCCGGATGTTCTCAAGCCAAACACGCCTTGAGCTACGTGTTCACGTTTCTGACCACGTGACGGGGTCTCCCAAATTGCACCACGCATGACAGGGACAGAAGATTCTCGAATACCCCAAACGACTTGAAGAGTCGTAGAGGATATTAAAGCGGGTCGGGTTACCTGCCACCCGTGGGGCTCCACCCTTCAGCTTGTGCGCACTAGTGGACAGCGCTTACGTGCACCCCCCAAGACATAAACGTCCCGAGATGCATGATTTTCTGACATAATCAAATAGGTTAGTATGCCACTTTCTATATACTAATAACATCCTTATATGGGCTACTAACTCGTTCCTCAATGGATTTTTGAAAAAGATGACCTATGTAGTGCGTTAAACCTCCAGCGAGCTCTGATACCAACGCTGACACGACCCCATGGTCTTGACAAGCCAAGATCACGCTGAGGGGTGCTGCATTGCACAACACCGAATAACACACATCAAAGGTACAAAGCGGAAGCAAAATTTTATTACATAAACAGTTTTATGAACATTTTTACATCAAAATAGGTCCAGTCTACACTCACGGGCGTAGACCACACATCAAGTTCACGTTCAGCCCGTGAACGTGTCCTTGCTAGCATGCACACACACTAACACGGCGGCGTGCACGACTCCCACTTGACGGGATTCCCCTCCTGGGGTTCCGCCTCCTCTTCGGGAGTCCCTTCCTCATAGAACCCTACAAAAGCTTCAAACACAAGCAGTGAGCACGAAGGCTCAGCAAGACTGACCCGTCTCTCCTAAACATGGAACTTCTACATGAGGGATGATGGGTACATGAGATAAAAACAAGTTGCAAAGGACTCGCCTAATTAGTGGAACCTTACTTTCAAGTTTTAGCAGCAGGTTGTGGAGAACCTTACGCTAAGGCACATGAGAGAGCCACAATCAAACAAAAAATGCATTTCTCTCATGTACTTTGCCCAAAGTTGAAAGGAACTTTAATTAGCTCTAAACTACAGCATATCATTAACAATCAACGTCCATCATTCAATCAGCAACATTTTAATATGTGGCAAGCCTATTCTTTCTACGTCATGGTACAGTGAACAAGTGGTATTCACTGACCGTGAGGGATGGCGATTATAATTGATTTACACCTGCAGCGTTACCCGAATAACCCGTCACGTATGCCCGTACTCGATGTTGCCTATAGCAACCATCATGGACGCCGTACGCAACCACCTTTCGCCCGTCAGCCAAATATTGAACCGGTCCCATCGTCCAGAGCAAGAGGTCTCTGCACGCGCATCTCAGTGCCGCCAGCCAATTTACACCTCGAGCTCTCAACCTACCCTATGAACGACAGGCAATGCCTCAATAACCAGCTACCCGAGTTACATCAGTTTCTTGGTTCCCATATAGCTGGTAGGTCTTCGGTACTGTTATAGCTTGTTCAACAGGCCCGCACACGGCTCGGTCCTTAATCGACACAAGCGGAGCTATAGCACACAGGCCCCAAAGTCCTGCTGCCGTTACTCTCCGCTCGGTCTCATTTTTCTTACCATGTGTATCATGTGCTATTTCTACCCGAATCGAGTGCCTCTAGCCTATGCTCGCGAGTAGTTCCAACTACTTGACTTGTACAGAATCCTACACTATCTTAGCATGGCAGTAGCTAACGGGGTTTGTAATCCTAATCCCAGTCCATGGTTCTCTTGGCTATGCAATTGGATTTTCAAACAAGACTCCAATGCAATAAGTAATCATACTCAAATAAGTGCCCAAAACAATAAAACCTTGTAAAAAGGTTAATGCAAACCGGGGCTTGCCTTGCTGCTCTTGGTCGTAGGCTAGCTGCTCCTCCGGAGTAATGAAGTCTAGGATTTCGGGTTCTTCCTCGACCTTAGCGACTACATGATATAAGAAGTACATGTATTAAATAAATGCATTTGAATTGAGTTTTAAACTTGTGAACCTTCTAAGTCTCACTAGACACACTCAATGACTCTGAAATTTTTATTGTGGCTTGGTTACCACCAAAACAGGGACTTGGTCAAGTTTTAGTTGCAGCAAAGCTCATTTGATCTCCCCACAAATAATTATGTCCGTGACCTTAATTGGAGCTCTTAGGGTATTCTAGGGGTTTTCATGGAGCAATCCATGACTTTATGAAAACTAGATTTTCAAAGGGTTCTAATGGAGTTGGTCTCACTTAATTTGAAGGTTCCTAGCTAAGGATATGAGCTAATCAATTTCAGGGAAAATTCTGAAAATGTTTCTGAACATTTTCTATTTTCTCTGGAACAGTTTCACTAATCACACCATTAGATGGACCAAATGATCTCAAATGGATCTGAAAGTTTTATTGTAGTTCAGGGATATTTTGGTGAACATCCCAGAAAAATTTCAGAATTTTCCTCCAAGGGATTCTCCAGTTAAAATTCCAAACACTTTAAACTTCGAGGAATTAATTAAGGAGAAATAAAGATTTTTATGAAATGAAACTTGATTTGGTGAAAAGTACTCAGAGAGCTGAATCCAACGAAATTTGGTTCACTCGATTTGGAGCTTCCTAGCCAATGTTATGAGGATTTGAAGTTTGAATGAAATCTGAAAATCAGGGAAAAGTTTAAATCTGCTGGTGGGCCACGGGGACACGTGTTGTGTGCTGAGGCGTCGGCACACCGGGGTCTACAGAGTCTTTTGTGTGCCAGCACACCAGATCCGAGCCGCAGCCCGATCCCGATTTAAAATATGAGCCGCTGACAGCCGGGTCCCATGTTTTCTTCTTCCTCCCGCCCTCTTTCTCGCGCCCGCGCGCTGCCCCCCTCGTCGGAGCAGACTGCTGCTTGCCGGACAGGCGCTTCCGGCCGCCGCCCAACTAGAGACTCGCCGACAGAGGGTTTAGGGCATCGGGGAACACGAGGGTGGGCTCTGCTTGGGCTGCCGGTGGCCGGAACTAGCTCGGCGATGTGCGGCGGCTACTTCTGTGGTTCGGCGCCGTCGCCCGAGGTCTCCAGCCTGCAAATACTTGCACCGATGGGCTCTACACCACCAGCGCAGATCTAGGAAGATCGGCACAACCTCAGAGTAGCTCCGGAGTGGCCGCAAATACGGTTTCACCGTGTGACCGAATGGGTCCGCGGTGAACGCCCTTAGTAGAGCTTGAATTCTGCCGCTCCGAGGCGTTTTCATGCGATGGATGCTAAAGGAGAATTAATCACCGCCTAATCCAACATACACGTGCAAAGTTTGATGACTTAAGGAGGAGTAGAGAAGGAGAATTTTAGGGAACTGTACCGGAAGCTCGGGTTGAGGGCGCCGGAGCAAAATCTCGGAATTCGCCGGCGAGAGCTCACGACGTGGCTTGAGCTTCAGGTGGAAGCAGCGTGGAGTCCGTGCGCTCCTTTTGCCGCCCTTGCTCGGCTGTGAAAGTTACTGTGGTAAGCTGCCCACGTGAGACCGATCGCCGTTTTTGAACTAGCTCGCGGCGATCATCGTTGATCACGGGAACAGAGGCCAAAACTCGGTGGTCTAGGCGTTGGGAGAGTGGCGCTTTAGCTCAGGGCGCTGCCTAGCAGCTCGAGGAGGCGAAGTTGCGATTGTTTTCTCCGTTTTCCCGATCGACCGAGAGCGCGGAGGAAGAGAATGGCACTGTTCGATGTCGCCCGCGAGGAGAAATAGGCAATCAGTTCTTCGCTCGGGCTGAGGCGGTAAGGCTCGTGTGGGGCACGAGGAGGCTGTCCTGGGCGCCAGCGCGTGAGGCAGAAAACTACTGGTGGCGCTGGCTCTTCTCGGTGGCACACCCGGCAGCTGCTCGGTGGAATTTCCGACCGAGGCTGTGACTTAGTGTGCAAGTCACACCTCTTAGCTCTATGATATGTGGGTCCCACTCTCAATTTTAACCCCTGAACTTAACTCCAATTCACTGTTGTAAACAGTAGATCCCACAAAGCCCATGGTGATTTGCATTATCTACCCTTGAGCCATTTGAATTGGTTAGAATTCAAATTGTGTTTGGTTTGAATAAATTTCAGCACATGTTCAGTTTGAAATTCAAAATAAAGTTTGAATTTGCTCAACTTAGCTCATGTCAAGCTCAACACCAAATGGAGTGAAAATTGGTCTGCGAGCTCACAAAAATGTGCTGAGTAAGAATATGCCTCCCACTTTTAAATTCATGGGATAAAAACAGTTTGAATTTGAGTTCAAACTACCCTCTTTCTAGCTATACCAAAAATGACCTAAAAAAGGTTTTGAATTTGGGTGAAACTTGGCATGGACATTCCTAGCAATGTGTAGGAGTTTTCCCAATGCCCAACCCCTATGTGATGTATGTGGGAAATGCCACTTTTACACTTTGTGAGTTTGTTTTCTAATGAGCATGTTGATGGTGGTTACTTGCTCTTCAAATGTGTTCATCAACTTGCTTCAAATGAGGTGGGTGTGTGTGGTGATGAACACTTCAAACATGTGTCAAAAACTGAGGCCCTTAGCGGCGGCTGGCCTCGCCTGGCCGAGCGTCGCCGATGCCAGCGCTGCCTCTGCCCGCCGCCGTCGCTGCAAGGCGCCGCCGGCCCCCCGTGCTCTGGAGAGCAGAGAGGGAGGGGGATGAAAATGAGTGTATTAGGGTTGTGGGCCGTTTTTCATGACCCTCATAGAACGCGTGGATCGTCGGATTAGATCTGACGGTCGTGGTCACTTGGGCTTCTCAGCCCGAGCCTGAGCCAGACTCTCAACCCTGCCCCGAGCTAACCTCTGCCGCCACCACCATCGCCGCCCGCCGCCGCCGCCTCCACCGCCCGCCGCCAGCCTTCAACATTTTACGATGGCTGAATTTATTTACGTGGGTCAGCCGTCGTAAATTAATGTACTTACGATGGCGCGTGGTAGCATTCGTAAGTTTACTAACTTACAATGGTTGCTGGCTCTCGACCGTCGTAAATAAAAGGACCGATGGAATTTAAGTACCATTTATGACAGCTATAAGCTAAACCGTCGTAAGTAAAGAAGCCGTCATAGATAAAGAACATAACTCTACATCTTACGGGCCGTGCGCGTGGCCCACTCACGCGCGCGACCAGCCGACTACCGCTGTACCGCTTCGCCTCGCCCTCGCCGAGCCGCGCCGCCTCCTCCGCCACGCCCCGCCCTGCCGCTGCGCACCACCGTCCTGCACCCCGCCTCTCCGCGCACCGTCGTCCCGCGCCCCGCCTCGCTGCAGCACGGCCGCCCCGCGCCTCGCCCCGCCCTGCCGCAGCCGCCGCCGTCCCAAGCCCCGCCTGGCCGTCCCTGCTCGCGCCGAGCCCCGGCCGCGCCTCGGCCGCCAGTGCTCGCCCCGCCTCGCCTCGAGCCCCACCCTGCTGCACCGCCCGACCTGCCTCGCCCGGCCCCTGCTCGCCGCGCCGCCTGGCCCCTGCTCGCCGTGCCGCCTCCTGACGCTGTGTATGTGTGACCCGACACCGTGTGTATGTGTGACCCGACACCGTGTGTATGTGTGACCTAACACCGTTTTTATGTGTGATTACATGTTTAATTTGATCTTAGTTGATTAATTGTTTATTTAGTATTGTAATTGATTATTGTTGAATTAATACTTTGATTGATTGCGTGATTAGTTACTATATGTAAATAAATGGGTTTCGGCCCGGTCCGTCCTGACACGACCCATTTAGGGTCTATCACGGCCCATTTAGTGGTAATGTATTAGTCGAGACAGGCACGGAGGACGGCAAGCTCGCCCCCATGGACGGCGGGCCCCGACGGGGCGGTTTCATCTTTGACCCACTTACGACGAGGCATAACGTACGACGGCTAACCCTAAAGGCGTCGTAAGATAATGGCAGGCCCCAGCGGGGCATAACTTAGGATGGCTGACCCACTTCTTTGTCTCTCTCTCGTTCTTTCCTTCTCTCTCGTTCTTTCCTCTCTCTCTCTTTTAAATGACTCAAAAATGAAAGATTGACGTAAACCTATACAACATGCGTCACCCGTTTCGAACCGGCCCGTCTCACATGTGTTACGCATGTGAGGCGTGTAGGTTCGGAATTGTCCCTTTTTGGACAGCCTGGGAGTGACCGAGGGGGTGTGGCCTGTGATGAGACGCGGGTTTAGATCTAGATGAGATTTCGACGGCATAACCCTATTGTTCTCTGCTGCACCATTTTTGGGCGTGCAATGGAGAACAGCAAGGTTATGCTGCCGAAATTTCGTTCGGATCCAGACCACGTGTCTCGTCATGAGCACGCTCCGCTCGGTCACTCTTGGGTGGGTTTAGGACCTATCCTTTCCAATAGATGTAGGGCCATAACATAAATAAATTATAAAGTAACTATAATTTCCTTGACATTAAACTGCATATTCAAACATGGGTGAGGACCGTAGTTGGATGTATACCGGCTGGAAGAACAGTTCTGGTGGTCACTCGGATGAGTGGTTCGCCAAGACAGATGCTTTTGTAGATCGATCTTTTTCATTGTCAAAGATCGATAAGGTGCGGTGCCCATGTACGAAATGTCAGAATACCAAGTTTCTGGACAAAATGACGGTCTCGATACACTTGTGTCGAAACGGTTACACGCCACATTATGAGGTGTGGACCTTCCACGGCGAGACAACTTCTAAAATTGTACAAGAAGTGGAAGAGGAAAATGATGATAGCACGGGGGTTGATAGGATGGATGAGATGCTTGAAGCTATACAACCAGAGTTTACAGAGGATCCTCCTACAACGGAGATTGAAGCGTTCTTCAAGCTTCTCAAAGCTTCAGAAGAGCCGCTGCATGAACACACTGAAGTGACCCTCCTCACTTTCATGACTAGACTTATGGCAATTAAGTCTAAGTACTTCTTTTCTAATAACTGCTACAACGATCTCATCAAATTGATCAGCGACATCCTTCCACGGCCTCATAATGTACCTAAAGATATGTATCAGGCAAAGAAATTGCTTTCCGGTCTTGGTATGAAATATGAGAAGATTGATGTGTGTCCAGATAATTGCATGCTTTTCTGGAAAGAGCATGCAAAAGAGAAGAAATGCTTAAAATGTGGTGAATCAAGATTTGTCGAAGTTGTTAATAACGATGGTGATAATGTGATGACAGAAGTCGCACGTAAGCAACTTCGTTACTTACCCGTGACACCTCGGTTGAAGCGGTTGTTTCTATCAAAAAGAACGGCCAGACACATGAGATGGCACAAGGAAGGTGTACATGAGAACAATACAGTCATGATACACCCGGCAGACGGTGAGGCATGGAAGACGCTTCACCGGTTCGATCCAGACTTCAGTCCTGATGCGAGAAATGTTGGCATCGGGTTGGCGACAGATGGATTCTCGCCGTTCAGTACAAACGCCACACCATAGTCCTGTTGGCCTGTCTTTGTCATTCCGTACAACCTACCACCAGCTCTTTGCATGAAGTACGAGTTCATGTTCCTTAGCCTCATTATACCTGGGCCGGATCATCCTGGGTCACGTCTCAACGTGATGTTGAAACCGCTGATCGAAGAATTGAAAATGTTGTGGACAGGAGTCGAAGCCTACGACTGTTACAAAAAGCAGAAATTCAACCTTTGAGCTGCTTATTTGTGGTCCGTCCATGATTTCCTGGCATACGGTATGTTTTCTGGATGGAGCACTCACAGTCGTCAGATTCAGAGTCAGAGGTTAGGGCGCCGCCATAGGCTAGCCAGCCCTCGGAGCCGGCTACCCTACCTTCGGAGCCGGCGAGCGTGGAGCCTTCGGGCTCTAGTGTATTATAAGTTTGTTTATATGTTCATAACATATTTATCCTACTAACATGCATCTACAGGAGCGAAAGACCAGCCAGGAGCCTAGCACGATCGAGGTTTGGAAGAGAGGTCACAGGGGAAGTGACCCGTCGCAGCCAGGGCAGTGCAGTCAGGTCGCGACCGATCGATTGGTAAGTTTACAGAATTATTCAATTTAATTATAACTAATATTATTATTGATACACTAACACCATTTCTATGTTTTATAGGAAAAGTACATGCAGGAAGTCGTCAAAATACACGGTGAAGGGTACGATTGGAAAACGCGCCAATCGGCCCTCAAGCCGTGTATGAAAGCGGCGGCGGGAAGGCCCATGGCCGGTGAGTTGGTTTCTTTGATTTAGGTTTTCCAATCTTCCTTCTTTTACTTATTATTTTTCTTTCTTTTGTAGGTTTGCCATTTTCGATGGAGTTGTCGACTCGAGGTCGGCGCGACCTGCGAGAGGCACTTCATCGACACAGGCTTCGTCGGTTGGTCCGTCAAGTGGCCGTCTCTCGCAGAGGGACATGGAGTTCCGTGCCATGCAGGAGAGGCTTACGCGGACCCAGGAGGAGCTCGACAGGACGAGGGCCATCCAGGAGTACCAAGCTAACTACATGGCCTAGATGCAGGCAGCGGTGGAGGTAAGTAATTTCAATTACTGTAGTTTACTTTCATAACATTTCAGTAATACATATGTTCTAATATTTTCCAATTATAGGCCTTAGCTTGACAGAACGGCCAACAAATCACGATTCGTGCGTGGCAGCCACCACAGGTGACCCCGTCACAGGAGCCCGCAGCCCAGGTGCCTCCGGTACAGGTAATAAACTCTTTAATATTGTATTTTTCATCTAACATAAGGAGAGAGGGAGATGTATAGTGCTACAGAAGGGAGAGAGGGAGTTCGAGAGAGAGTGAGAGTGAGATGGAGAGGTCGAGTGTTGCAATAGAGGGAGAGAGAGAGAGAGTGCGAGAGAGGGTGTGAGTGAGAATAACATAAAGAGGGGATGAATAGTACAGAGAGAGGAAGCGAGTGAGAAAAAAGAGAAAGACATTGATATCTGAATCGAAACCGTCGTAACTACTCATGTGTTTTGTAGGGTTCGGCGACAGAGGCCTCTACTCCATCGCCACAGCTACCGGTTCCAAGAGAGACGCGTGGAGATGATATCTTCGGCTCCGGAGGTAGTCGAGAGGGTAGTGTGTAACCCGTTTGTAATTTGTGTTGTTTGTGATGCATATAAACTGTTTTATGATTGTTTACTCATAACTGTTTGTTCTATGAGCTGGCCATCGAGCCAGGTTAGTGCGTTTCTGTTTTTTTAAAAAAAATTACAAACATAACTTACGACGGCTACTGCCCAGAAGCCGTCGTAAGTTAGCCTCTGTTACTTACGACGGTCAGTAAAACCGCCGTACTGTTACTTACGACGGTCACCAGAACCGTCGTAAGTAACGTGCCTTGGGCCACCATGTGGCCTGGGCCGTTACTTACAACGGATGCGCGACGCCGTCATAAGTTAAGTTATTTACGACGGTAGCCGTCGTAAGTTAGGTTATTTACGATCAGGTAATTACCTCGGCTGTAAACCGTCGTAAGTAAATAAATACCATCGTAAGTAGCTAACTTACGACGGTTTATGACTTAATTACGATGGCCTCAGCTGTTGTAAGTTTGTCGAATCCCTGTAGTGAGTATTGGAAACTTACAGTTTGAATCCAAGTAGGAGTAGGAGTCCTAGTTTGAGTTGAGTTGGCCTTCGGGCTTGTTATATAAGCAAGGAAGGCCAGAGCTCGTGGTGCACGACTTTGGGGCTGTTCCTCTTGTGTTTTGATAAATAAAATTCGTATTCTAAAGGAACTTTTGTGCCTTGTTCGTCCGACTTGTTTCAGACAAGTTTTTCTCGTCGAGTTTCTGTTCAGCACTACCTTGCTTTGGTGGTTTTATCGTAACTCGAGTTTTAGAGATCCAATTGATGTGATTCTTTTTGGTTTGTCTTCACAACTTGATTATATATCATCTGTGAAAATTTCACGGTCATTGAATTTGTGGTTTCTGATCTACACGAGTTTCTTTGCAGTATACCAGAACTGTTTTTCTCGCGTAGGACAGATTGACCTTTGTTCGATCCTTCGATCGTAACTTGAGTTTCTATCAACGGAGTTTCATGATTCTTGTTGTGACGTCTTCGTGACATGATTCTCTACAATCTATACTAGTTTTGTCACAGTTGAACACGTTTAGATTAGTCGCACGCACGGTTTCTTTAACAGATCGGTTTTCTGCTGAGGGGTGTTTTGTTGCTTCCGCTGAAAAGGTTTTATCTACCAATCACCCCCCTCTGGTAGCTTTACACGTGTACTTCGATCCTACAATTGGTATCAGAGCCAGATTGCTCTAATCTTCGTGATTTGCACGTGTTTTGACTTATCATCATGAAGAAATACTCCACCAAACCTTGTGTGTTTAGTGGTATTGATTTTCAGGTTTAGAAGGCACGCATGGAAGCTTTCATCCAGGCGCAAGGCTTTGCAATATGGGAAAAGGTGTACAAGCCTTACGATGTGCCTTCAAACGATCAAGTCACGGCTACAAACATGAGAGATGTCGACAACAACAACAAGGCTCCGAACTTGATCATACAAGGGCTAACTCAGAGCGACTTCGACCGTGTTGCACACCTCCGATCAGCGTACGATGTGTGGAGAGCACTTTGTGACTACCACGAAGGATCCAACACGATCAAGGAGGTAAGACAGGATATGTTCAAGAAAGAATACATGCGCTTTGAGATGCAACCCGGTGAGTCCATTGATGACCTCTTTGCTCGCTTTAATAAAATTCTCAGCAACTTGTGTAGCGCCAATGTTAATTTTTCAGATGCTGAAAATGCTAGGCAATTACTAAGTGCATTAGACATGTCAATTTGGTAGATGAAAGTAACATCCGTACGTGAATCCACTGTCATGAGTACTCTTACATTATATGTTCTTTATTCTAAGCTAAAAACGCATGAAATTGACATTATATCACGTAAGAACCCAAATAAGACTATTGCATTTGTCTCACAACATGATATGCCTAGCTCCGTCCAATCATCTAGCAATACACTTGCTTTGCTGTCTTCACGAACCCTGGAACAGATTGAGGAGTTTCTAGAGGAGGAGCTAGTACTTCTTTCTACTAGGTTCTCAAAAGCATTGCAAAATGTGAGAACTAGAATGAGAGGAAGATCCGGACCTCAACGATGCTTTGAATGTGGTAAGACAGGACACTTTCGTACAGATTGCCCTAACCTTTTAGGTCCTTCTAACCGTGATGAAAAGCAGAATAAAGTCATGTCCTCTTTTGGCAGCACCAACAAGAAAAAAGAAGGGTTTTACAGGACGCGAACTGATAAACAATTTCATCACCGCACTTCAAGAACTTGGCTCGAGTGATATAGACATTGGAAGTGATGAAGATGATCTGGCAAACTTGTGCTTCATGGTGGGCAAATCAAAATCAAGTATGGAGGATGCAGAACACAACAGTGACAACGAAGAGGTATGTCCTACTTGCGAAGAAATGTGTGATGCTATTTCTCGTGCAACTATTAATGTTAAGAAAAAGGACAAAAAGCTTAGGGACAATGCTGTTAAAATTGAGTTACTAGAATCTGAAATTAATCGTTTAAAATCCTTGATTCCTAGTGATGATTCTTGTTCCTCATGTGATTTAATATAAGAACAATTGTCCTCTCTAAGAAGTGTACACACCTCCACACTTGATAAACTTGAACTTGAAATCGAAAAGAACAAAAAGCTTGCTGCACTTAATGATAAAAACTTGAAAGATGCTTGTTGTTCTACAATTGATTTGCATTGTTCTACTTGCGATGATCTTGATAAAAAACTACAAGATGCTATGAAAGAAATTTCTATATTGAACAATGCTTTACGTTCTCATGAAGTAAAATATTGTTCCAATTGCAAATTAAAAGGAAAAACTTCATGTGAAAATTGCCTTGATCTATCAAATAAACTTGATAACATGCATAGGACATTAGATCGGCTTTGTAATGGGAATAAGAAGCTAAACTTGCTGCTGAATTCTTCCAAGTCTTGCAATGATAAAACTGGTTTAGGTTTTGATTCACATGCTCATGCTAAGGAACATCCACCAAAAATTGTAAAATCATTAGCAAGTGGTTTGATACAAACAGTTCCTAAACAAAAAGAAGTGGTTTTTAAATCTGCAGGAGTGTTGTCACATTCGGGTTCAAATAAGCATACTGCATGCTCATCTAGACATGAACACAAAGTTAAATTTCGTTGTACCTATTGTGGTAGAGATGGTCATGTTATAGATTTTTGTTATAGACTAGCTAAACAACATAAAAAGGAAAGAATACAAGCTAGATATTATAATTCTCATGCAAAATTTGCTGCACATACTAAACCGAATGTCAGGAACATGCAACCTTCTGTTATGAGTAAGAAATATTCACAGTTTACCTCCGGAACTTTAGTTTTTGCCTCCGGGGCTTCAGTTTTTGCCTCCGGACCTTCTGTTTTTGCCTCCGGAGCTACTGATTTTCATGCTGAACAAGTAACACCTCATAGGTCAGTAGTTAAGAACAAAAAATCTCAAACTTTGACTCATAAACCTGCTGTTTTATCTCAGCTTTCGCATGTTATTCCTGCTGGACATCGTGTGACTCAGTACTGGATTACTAAATGCCTTTTAACTAACCCCCGTATTGAGTCATCAACGTATTGTGCTTCTATGTAGGTTACACGATTGAGGAAGGAGAACATTTGGATTGTGGATTCAGGTTGCTCACGCCACACGACCGGTAACAAAGAATGGTTCTCCTCTCTCCCTTTTGTGCCACGTGTAGAGAATGTTAATTTTGCTAATAATTCTTCAACTACTATAATTGCTAAGGGTTCGGTTAGAGTAAATGATCACTACACTTTGAAGGATGTGGCACTTGTCAAAAATTTGAAATAAAACTTGCTTTCTGTTTCACAATTGCTAGATGAAAATCTGGAAATTATTTTCAATAAAAACTGCTGCAAAGTTGTAGGTTCAAATAGTGAGCTTATTTTTAACATGTCTCGGTTTGGAAGGGTTTTTAAAGCTGATTTTGATATGTCTTCCTCTAAGCATAGATGTCTAGTTGCAAATGATTCCAAAGATTTATATTTTTGGCATCGTAGACTTTGGTGACGTAGGCTTTGATCATCTCACGCGTGTTAGTGCTCTTGATCGCATACGTGGGCTGCCTAAGCTTAAATGGGAAAAAGAAATTGTGTGCCCTTCTTATAGACATGCTAAGATGGTTGCAGGTTCACATGATCCTCTCACAATGACCATGACAACTGAATCGGGTCAACTTTTACACCTTGACACCGTAGGACCTTCACGTGTTCAATCCTTCGGAAGTAAATGGTATGTTCTTGTGATTGTTGATGACTATTCTAGATACTCTTGGGTTTACTTTATGGCATCTAAGAATGAAGCTTTTAGTCACTTTAGAACTTTAATTCTTAGATTATCAATTGATCACCCAGGATCTCTAAGAGCAATTAGAAGTGATAATGGAACCACATTTAAAAATCAATCGTTTGATCACTTTTGTGCTGAAAATGCAATAGAACATCATTTTTCTTCACCATATGTACCTCAACAAAACGGTGTTGTAGAGAGAAATAACAGAACCTTAGTTGAGATGGCTAGTACTATGCTTGATGAATATCAAACTCCTAGGAAATTTTGGGCTGACGCAATTGCAACCGCTTGTTATGTCTCAAAATCGTGTTTTCCTGCGTGCTAAGCTAGGTAAAACACCATATGAGCTCAGGTTTGGACATAGGCCTAGTGTCACACACTTTAGGGTCTTTGGTTGCAAATGCTTTGTTAAGAAACATGGTAATCTTGATAAATTTGAAGCTAGATCTGTTGATGGCATGTTTCTTGGTTATCCATCTCATACTAGAGGCTACCGTGTGCTTTTACTTGATACTAACAAAATTGTGGAGACCTGCGAGGTTTCTTTTGATGAAGCTAGCCCAGGTACTAGTTCAAATATTGCAGGTCCGGATCCATATCCGCAGGAGGAGAGTATTTTCGTTGAAGAAGAGGAAGAAGTGGTGCTGCTGCCCGAAAATTCAGCAGCTAATGACACTGTTACAGCTCCTGATCTTGATTCGCAGCCAGCACCGACGACCACCATTGCTGATCCAGATCCTCCTCACGTCACAAGCTCATCTATTTGTGATGAACATGAAGAAGAAGAAGCTTGTGAAGTGTCCACTCCCCTCTGGATTCTCAAAAGTCATCCTCCACAACAAATTATTGGAAGCTTGCATGAACGAGTTACAAGATCCAGGTTTTTCGACCCTAATTCTCATGCTCATTCTGTTTTTGTTGCTTCTTTTGAAGCCAAAGATATATCACACGCACTCACTAATGAATCTTGGATTATTGCCATGCAAGAAGAGTTAGAAAATTTTGAAAGAAGTATCTTTGGAAACTTGTACCTCCATCTCAAGGTCACACTTTAATTGGAACTAAATGGGTGTTTAAAAATAAACAAAGTGAGGATGGGGTTGTGGTTAGGAATAAGGCTAGGTTGGTTGCTCAAGGTTTCACACAAGTTGAAGGTCTAGATTTTGATGAAACTTTTGCTCCTGTTGCTAGATTAGAAGCCATAAGAATTTTGTTAGCTTTTGCTGCGTCTAAAGGTTTTAAGCTATATCTAATGGATGTTAAAAGTGCTTTTCTTAATGGCTACATAGATGAGGAGGTTTATGTCAAACAACCACCTGGTTTTGAAAATCCAAATTTTCTGAATCATGTTTACAAACTGTCCTAATCCTTGTACGGTCTCAAACAAGCCCCTAGAGCATGGTATGATAGGTTAAAAACATTCTTACTTGAAAAGGGGTTTACCATGGGCAAGGTTGATAAAACTCTTTTTATGCTTAAGCATGGCAATGACTCATTACTCGTTCAAGTATATGTGGATGATATTATCTTTGGTTGTGCTTCTCATGATCTTGTGTCCAAGTTTTCAGCTATGATGAGTTCAGAATTAGAGATGAGTATGATGGGAGAACTCACGTACTTTTTGGGCCTGCAAATCAAGCAAACCAAGGAGGGTACCATTGTGCATCAAACAAAGTATGCAAAAGATCTCCCAAGGCGCTTCAACATGGACAAAAGCAAGCCTCTTCGGACACCAATTGTAACAGCAACAACACTTGAACTTGATGAAGATTGTGATACCGTCGATCAAAAAGAATATAGAAGCATGATTGGATCACTTTTGTACTTCACGGCATCAAGACTGGACATACAATTCAGAGTATGTATTTGTGCACAGTTTCAAGCCTCCCCACGTGCTTCACATCGTCATGCCGTCAAAAGGATTCTCAGGTACTTACATGGAACTCAAGAATTTGGCATTTTTCTTCCTTCTTCCTCAACCGTTACTTTGAAAGCTTTTTCCGATGCTGATTTTGGGGCTTGTAGGATTGATAGGAAAATTACTTCTGGTGCTTGTCATTTTCTTGGTAATTCACTTGTTGCCTGGTCCTCTAGAAAACAAAGTTCAGTTGCACAATCACGGCCGAATCAGAATATGTAGCTGCTGCTAGTGCTTCCTCACAAATTCTTTGGATTGTTCAAACACTTAAGGACTATGGGGTTGATCTAGATAGTGTTCCACTGTTTTGTGATAACACTAGTGCCATTTGCATTGCTAAAAACCCCGTGCAACATTCGAGAACTAAGCACATTGACATTAGGTATCACTTTCTCCGTGATAATGTTGAAAAAGGGAACATTGTGCTTCACCATGTAGATACCGAACAACAATTGGCTGACATTTTTACAAAACCTTTGGATTTTACTCATTTTTGTTACATTCGTAGTGAAATAGGGGTTATGCATCCTCATGGCTTAAATTGAGGGAGAATTTTGAAACTTGGGAAGTCTATGTGTGAATCTGAAATTAAAATAATATGAGCATAGTCTTTCATGCATATATGACTTTGTGATTCCTTTTTTCATGCTGAAAGTTCTTACCATGTCTTTGTGTTATACATTTTGTAGTTTTTACCATGTCTAGTAATTGGAACAATTACTTACACTAAATCTGGTCATGGTCGAACTTTCTTGTTGTTTTGAACTTGTTGCATGCTCACAAGTGCTTTTAATCATAAAGAATTAATCAAGTAATCAACTCACATGTTGAGTTTTTATGTTCAAATAAAAAAATGAGAAAAGATCAAGAGAATATGAATGCATCGCACTTCTTCTTTTTAGATGGCTTATCATTGCACTTAGATATGAACTTGAAAGGAGTTGTGCATGACTAAAACCATGTCCTTAAGCTTCTGACTGTCAAATGACATAGGCTTGGCTTGGTTGGTTAGAATAAGGCTGATGCTGCATATAATCTCTTGCAAATGTCATAAGATCAAAATTTGTGCTTTAAATGATAAATAAAATGCAGCAACAAGTGTCATGCTTTCAGGTCTTGAAATAGTTAAGTTTGTGAGATCATGACTTGTTTAAATTGAAAATTACACTTGATCTCTAGCATGGCTTACACTACTTTATGTATCTCATTGATGTGATAGTGCATGTTACTTGATAGTATGATTTGGATGAGCTTTGTTTTATATGTATATGTTATAATGTGCTCATAACAAATTAAAAATTTTCTTTTGTACCTTGCTGAATACATTGTCAAAGGAAGAGAAATTGATCACACATTGCACACATTCACAAGTGTTTTGGCACGATTCTTCTCAGGGGGAGTATTTTTGGTATTTTTGTTTTTCTTCTCATTTTATTTTATATTTACAAAGGGGGAGAAATTGTTTTAAAAACATTTTATGTGAATAAGCCAATGTCCGTATTTTAATTGGTGTTGCCAATGCATTCATCAAGGGGGAGATTGTGAGACCTATGTGTGCTGAATACATTGTCTTTGACGATAAAGTTTTGAATACTACCAAAACACCTTTTTTAACAAGGTCCGACGATAGGTCCAACGTATGGTCCGACTTGCTTTGTCTAGGTCTGACTTATTTTGGCTAGGTCCGACTTATTTTAGCTAGCTCTGGTGCTAGGTCCGACTAGCTTTGGTATGTTCCGTGCTAGGTCCGACTAAGCTTTAGTAAGCTCCGGCGCTAGGTTCGACTAGCTTTGGTAAGCTCCGGTTAGCTTTGGTAAGGTTCGGAGCATGATTGCAATGGTTCTGCTTTTAACTTGCAATGTTTCTAACTTGCTTTACTCTTATGAAAGTTTGCTTAGTATTATTTTACTAAGTTTTTGGTGTGTTTTGGTGGTTATGGCTGATATCATTTTGCTATGGTTTACAACATGCTTATGTGAGGTGCTCGCGTAAGATGTTGTAGTTTCTGAACTAACGAGAGTCAAGTCGAGGACTTGTGATCAGAAGTATTGGTTGTTTATTCATGTGCAGGTGTTGCTTGAGTTCAAGACATGGCTGGTGACGGGATCCATTGAACTAGTCTTAGGGAGAAGATGAGGTTCAACAACCAAGTTCGGGAGGAATTGTGGTTGAGTTGATCAGGAGGTTGCGCAGTATGTTTGAATCAAGAACAATGCATATGAAGGTATCTTGGACGTCATTGGAAGATGTTTGCACGTGTGCAAGGAGTGCATGGAAAAGGCTGCATGGTTCCAAGGCGTGATGAAGAGATGTGGACGTAAAGAATTGGTCGGAAAGGTCCAACCGACTAGGTTATGGACTCAGGCTGCGGTTGAGTCGTGTTTGACTCAAATATGGAAAGTTTTGAGTTGGCTATGATAGGATTTCGTGTGGGTCATGAATTTGAGTTGTTTTAGGAATGTTTGGGACGTTCCTAAGCTGTTTGGAAGTCTTAAGATTGCTTCTATCTGCGTATAAAAGAGTCTTGAGCAGTATTGGAAAGTTACAGTTGAATCCAAGTAGGAGTAGGAGTCCTAGTTTGAGTTGAGTTGGCCTTCGGGCTGGTTATATAAGCAAGGGAGGCCAGAGCTCGTGGTGCACGACTTTGGGGCTGTCCTATTGTGTTTTGATAAATAAAATTCGTATTCTAAAGGAACTTTTGTGCCTTGTTCGTCCGACTTGTTTCAGACAAGTTTTTCTCGTCGAGTTTCTGTTCAGCACTACCTTGCTTCGGTGGTTTTATCATAACTCGAGTTTTAAAGATCCAATTGATGTGATTATTATTGGGTTGTCTTCAAAACTTGATTATCTATCATCTTTGAAAATTTCACGGTCATTGAATTTGTGGTTTCTGATCTACACGAGTTTCTTTGCAGTATTCCAGAACTATTTTTCTCGCGTAGGACAGATTGACCTTTGTTCGATCTTTCGATCGTAACTTGAGTTTCTCTCAACGGATTTTAATGATTCTTGTTGTGAAGTCTTCTTGACTTGATTCTATACAATCAATACTAGTTTTGTCACAGTTGAACACATTTAGATTAGTCGCACACACGGTTTCTTTAACAGATCGGTTTTCTGCTGAGGGGTGTTTTGTTGCTTCCGCTGAAAAGTTTTTATCTACCATTCACCCCCCCTCTGTTAGCTTTACACTTGTACTTCGATCCTACATGGACTCTTCATGATTCTGAGTTCATATGAAACGCTGATCCCTAGCATGCATTAGGCAAGTAAGTGGAGACCCCATCGTGTGGTCAGTAACGCGATAGTGTGTCTTTCTGGAAATAGCCTAGGAGGACATACGCAGCGCTTGCCATCGATGTGCCCTGAAGCGCAGTAGGTGGTATCCGTTGGGTTGATAACATTCCGAACCATGACGACCCGTTCACATTCTACTCAGGTTCCCCGTCGTGTGGTGTAAAAACACGACCATGTACCTTGATACGTGGCTTGACTCAAGGGCGGCCTGTATGGAAATGATATGGGGCGTATGTTTTTAGTATGATATGGAGCTGTCTGAAATGAGAAAAACCGATGTGTGCATCATCATTGAGTGTTCTTCTGCAGGTACTAACCACGTGCGTATCCCGTCTAGTACACGTGTTCGAGAGACCGTTTAGTGCCACAATTGAGACGGATATACCAGTATAATACGGTTTAGGATTTTCTTTGGTGAGGCTACGTAGTACCGACATTGTTCTTACGGTGCCTCGACGCCATACTCAACTTAATAACCTATTCCCTATGAAGAATTGATTCATGAGCTAACTTTCAACTAAAAATGGAAGTTTGAAACAAATATTAGTTACTGTACTCTTATTTTGAACTAAGATTCAAATAAGAGAGTGTCTAGATTTCAAAGATTTCAAAAACAGAGTGCTCTGTTTCTGGCAGGAATTCTTGCTGGACTTTGATAGAGCATAACTCTGAGTAGCTTTCACCAATTAAGGTTTATGATACAGTTATGGAGATATTTTCAAGTTCTCTACAACTTCTTTGTAGACCTCCAGAGCAAAATTACACGTTAACTGGGTGGAAAGTCCAGCTGAAGGCAAACTGTTCAGAACCAGGACAGCAACAAAACCTCTCTGGACCTTTCTGTTTTTAAGCCATAAATTCCTGTAGAAAAATCCCTAAGGAGCCTGTGATAAACAATTGGAAAGGCTATGAGATATGCAACATTGTTGTAGTTCAAAGTTGGTTCAGATTCATATTGTATCTGTGTATACAACTGTGATAAAGTCAGGCACATACCAAGGAGATGCTGGCAAATTTTATCCAGAAATTCTGTCAACTTTGAGCAATCATAACTTTTGATCTAGAATTGATATGGAGGCATTTGAATATTTGTTGGAAAGATAGTGAAGTTAACCTTAACTTTGATATTCAACTTGAGTTATGAAAGTGCTTTTAACTTGATCAAAATCTGGTTCTTTCGAGGACCAATCAATCTGCTTTTAAATCCTTTCTGTTAGTACATCAGTTTGCGCTTAAATCATTTTGCTTACATGTTAAGATTTCATTATCAGTGTTTCACTACTTTGTTCATGGAATAAATCAAGTGATAGTGTTGTACTGATAATGAACTCTTGCAATTGCAGAATGGTGTGAACTCTTTCCATGGGTGAGGTGGGTAGTTCCAGTGGTGGTGGTGGTGGCGATAACTCTCCGCAGCGGGAGCAGCGAGTTCCACAACCGCAGCCGCCACCAACACTTTCACCTACGGTCATAATGGCGGACATTCTGACTGCCATGACGGGTGCAAGAGATGAGCGAACCGACTTGCTCCGCACCCTGATGATGAATACATCCCGACAAGGGGGATGTCACGATGAAGACTTGCGCCAACCTCAACTGAAATTCCAATGTTGAGTTCTTAGCAACTCAACCACCGGTTTTCATTGAAGCTGTGGATCCTCTAGTGGCGGATAGATGGATCCGTACGATTGAGTCTAAGTTCGGGTTGCTCCAATACACCGAACATCAGAAGGTTCTATACGCGGCGCAACAACTTCACAGTTCCGCCAGTGCATGGTGGGCAAATCAACTCGCCTCCTTACCAGCTGGACATCATTTCACATGGATGGAATTCCGGAAAGCATTTCTTGCTTATCATGTTCCTTCCGGAATAATTCAGCGGACACTCGAGGAGTTTCTGGTCTTAAAACAAGGAGGTAGGGATGCATATGAGCATTCGCGAGTGTTCAACAAGCTCGCACAGTATGCGCCTCAACATGTGAACACTGAGGCACAAAAGTGTGAATGGTTCTTCGGCAGCCTCAATCCCAAGTTAAAGGAAAGACTAGTTTTAGCTGATCGAAAGAACTTCAACGAATTGATGAGTGCTGCCATCATGGTTGAAGATGCTCAGCGAGAAGTTCAGGCTGAGAAAAGGAAGAACCGTATACCACCGGAGAGTAGTAGTATTGCTCCTCATAAATAATGGGTGGTGGACAGTACATTTAACTGTCAGCCGATGCAGCCGACTCGACGACTCCAACAATATTCGGGTCGTTCATCTCAATATCCTGAATTTGGACAGCTGCAACAACGGTATATGCAGCCACATTATTCTGTTCCTCAAGCGTTCTTGCCACAGCAGAATACACCCAGTGTCCGTACTCAGAGTAATATGGAACCGGCTGAGAAACCGTGCTTTACGTGCGGGTATTTGGGTCACATCAGCAGGAAGTGTACATCAAAAGATACGCCACAGAGGAAGTACACTGGAGCAGGGTATAAATCAACC
Source organism: Neostapfia colusana (assembly GCA_030760725.1). Taxonomy (NCBI): domain Eukaryota; kingdom Viridiplantae; phylum Streptophyta; class Magnoliopsida; order Poales; family Poaceae; genus Neostapfia; species Neostapfia colusana. The sequence goes on along the minus strand of JASWHV010000013.1, from coordinate 41,683,530 downwards.
CCGTGCTCAGCTCCAAGGAACAGCACCAAAGTCCGGATGCACTTATCATACAGCTCTAGAGGATGTGCCGGACGGGGCACCTGTGCTAGCGGGAATGTTCACCCTCAATGAACTGCCCGTATTAATTTTATTTGACTCTGGAGCTACACACAATTTCATCAGCAGGTTATTTGTGTGCAAAGCTGAGCTCTCCACCTCTACACCGAAGGATCACTACCTTATCCGCTCACCTGGTGGAAATATAGCTGATAATGAAGTAGTGGTCAAAGCACCCTTGTGCTTAGGTGGAAAATTATTCCCCACAACCCTCATTGTATTAGAAGGGCAGAAGATCGATGTGATCTTAGGAATGGCGTGGATGAACTACCACGGGGCTGTTCTTGACATCGGTCCACAGATTGTTAGCTTGGACTCTCCGATCTACGGTCTTCAAACCTCATACTTGAAGCCGTGGATTCTAAAAATCCAGTGGTGTACCACAGTGTGACCATGAAACTGGAGGATATTCCTGATGAGGACATCACAACAGTGGATACTCACATTGATATACAAGGACCAATCACAAGAGCACGAGCACGGTTACTAAATCAGCAGGTGAACTCGTTCCTAACTTCCTACCCATGTGATTTTGAGAATGGATTGCTATTGAATGATTTAATTGTTATTAGGAACCATGGACATGATCAACAAGTAAAGGGAGGACGATTAGCCTGCAGGGATTAGCCTTCTTGGCGAGGTCAAGCGTGTGCTGCACGGTAGATAACCAACGGAGCCTTGGTATAGTGATTGCAGGGGTGTTCGAACTGCTCGAGTGCCGTGGATCATCAACGTCGAGTTCTCCACCTCGATCGACCTACCTTTCGGAAGATCGGGCCTAAACCACTCATCAATTCCAGTGGTCCGTGAGTACCCAGATGTGTTTTCTGATGATCTTCCAGGGATGCCGCCTGAAAGGGACGTGGTATTTAAGATCGAGTTAGCACCGGGAACCACACCGATATCTCGGAGGCCGTACAAAATGTCTCCGAAGGAATTAGCTGAACTGAAAGAACAGCTAAAGGACATAATGGACAAAGGATTCATCCGACCAAGCTCATCGCCATGGGGCTGTTCAGTCCTTTTTGTGAAGAAAAAGGATGAATCACTCTGGTTATGTGTGGATTATCGGCTGCTGAATGCAGTGACGATCAAAAATAAATATCCACTGCTGCGGATTGATATATTATTTGATCAGTTGGTAGGTGCCAAAGTATTCTCCAAGATGGACTTACGGTCCGGTTATCATCAGATAAAAATCAGAGCGGAGGATATACCGAAAACGGCTTTCTCGACTAGATGCGGGCTCTATGAGTACCTAGTCATGTCTTTCAGGCTAACAAATGCACCCGCACATTTCATGTATCTCATGAATTCTGTATTCATGCCAGAGTTGGATCGGTTCGTCGTGGTTTTCATCGATGACATTCTCGTATACTCCAAATCGGAGGAAGAGCACACCAAACATCTCCATATTGTGCTCCAACGCTTACGGGAACATAAACTGTATGCCAAATTTAGTAAGTGTGAGTTTCGGATCAGCATGGTACCTTTCTTAGGCCACATTATTTCAGCGGAGTGTGTGGCCGTAGATCCAACTAAAATTGAGCAAGTCTTGAAGTGGGAGCCTCTGACATATGTTCATCAAATCCGCAGTTTTCTGGGGCTAGCGCGTTACTATCGGAGATTTATTCCTAGCTTCTCGAAGGTGGCTAAACCAATGACAGAACTATTGAAGAAGAGCAGCAAGTATGTATGGACGGAAGCCTGTGAAAAGGCATTTCAAACTTTGAAGAAACATATCACAACGGCACCGGTGTTAGCCCAACCGGATACAACAAAGCCATTTGATGTTTATTGTGATGCCTCAGGCATTGGACTTGGCTGCGTCTTAATGCAAGATAGACGCGTGATCGCATATGGATCTCGTCAACTCTGCAACCACGAGCAGCGCGACCCCACTCATGACCTAGAACTCGCTGCAGTGGTGCTTGCGTTGAAGATGTGGAGGCACTACTTACTCGGGAATTTAGTGCACCTCTACAGCGACCATAAGAGCCTCAAATATATATTTACTCAGAAGGATATTAATATGAGGCAGAGGAGGTGGTTGGAATTAATCAAAGATTATGAGCTCGAGATCCATTACCATCCGGGCAAAGCTAACGTGGTGGCTGATGCACTCAGGCATAAGTCCCACGTAAATAACTTGTCAGTTATTCCAGGTGAGAGTGAAGAACCAAGCTTGCGGGTGATTCCGTATGGGGCGTTGTATAATCTTGCTCTTGTGCCTACCATTAGAGAAGAGATTGTACAAGCCCAGAAGAGAGATAAAGGAATGTGGAAAATCTGGGCAAGAATTAAAGAGGATAAAATGAAATATTTCCGGGAAGATGAACAAGGTGTGTTATGGTTTAACAACCGTATCGTGGTACCCCGGAACCTGATGCTAAGAAAGAATATCTTGGATGAAGCTCATATGTCCATGTACTCGATACATCCAGGAAGCAATAAGATGTATCAAGACCATAAAACAAAAATTTAGTGGACTCGGATGAAACGAGAAATTGCCAAGTGTGATACATGTCGGCGAGTCAAAGCTGATCATATTAAGAAAGCGGGAATGCTGCAACCATTAAGTATTCCACCGTGGAAGTGGGAGGACATCAGCATGGACTTTATTGTCGGACTGCCTCTCACATCTAGAAAGCATGACTCCATTTGGATGATTGTAGATCGCTTAACAAAATCAGCCCACTTCATCCCAGTGAATACGGGATTCCATACTGAGCAATATGCAGAGTTGTATCTCTCCAGAATTGTGTGCTTACATGGAGTTCCCAAAACCATCATATCCGTCCAAGGTTCAATATTTCTTGCTCGTTTCTTGGAGCAACTACATGAATCTCTGGGAACAAAGTTAATTAGAAGCTCAGCATACAATCCTCAGACCGACGGTCAAACGGAGAGGGTGAATCAGATTTTAGAAGATATGCTGAGAGCATGTGCCATAGCTCATGGAAAGAATTGGGATAGCCATTTTCCATTAGCGGAGTTCTCCTACAAAATGGTTACCAAACCAGCATTAAAATGGCACCATATGAAGCACTATATGGCAGGAAGTGCCGCACGCCACTCATTTGGAGTGAATCCGGCGAGAGGGTTATTTTCGGCATTGATCTTGTAAAAGATGCCGAAGAGCGGGTCCAGCTTATTCAAACAAACCTCAAAGCCACTCAATCTCTCCAGAAGAGTTATGCAGACCAGCGACGCTAACCTTTGTATTTTGAAGTCAGAGATCACGTCTATCTCTGAGTATCCCCGATGAAGGGAATTCATCGATTCGGGGTCAAGGGAAAGCTAGCTCCTCGCTTTGTGGGTCCGTTCATTATTACAGAACGGTGTGGACCGGTAGCCTACCGTCTGAAGCTGCCACCATCTTTATCGGGTATCCACGACATCTTCCATGTCTCACACTTGAGAAAGTGTTTGAAGGAGCCGACAGAGATTCTTTCGGGAGACATGGAGATATTACAACCGGATCTCACCTACGCCGAGCAACCCATCAAGATTATCGACGAGAAGACCCGGATCACTCAAAAACGGACTTTGAAATTTTACAAAGTCCTGTGGAGTAATCATACCCTAGGAGAGGCGACTTGGGAGAGTGAAGATTACATCCACAAGAACTATCCGGAACTTTTGTCATAGACGTTGTAATTACTTTCCGCCTCATCTTTCTTTTTTAATCTCAGGATGGGATTCCCTTTTAAGGAGGGAGGAATGTAAAGGTCCCAAAAGCATGAATACAAAGAAACTTGAGTTTCCACAAATGTTGTTGTCATGTGTGTGAAAAAGGGGGCTGGTTTAAACTTTTTACACATATGATAACACATGAGAGATTCTTCTAAAACAAACTTATAGTTACTTGCATGTTTGGACCCTACGTGGATTAAACCCACAGAATTGAAATACTCAGGTGCAATGGGAAGGTGAAAATCACAATTTGAACTAAATGATCAACTCAAATTTCAAAGGAGGGAGGACACAATGGTAATTCAAACTGTTGTGTTCAAACTCTTGTTTGCAGCAGCTAACACAAGAATCAAATTGCATATTTGGATTACTTAGGTCCAAATTAGTGGGTAGGCAAAGTTTCTTTAATTTTTGAAAAGGTTTGCTATCCATTTTTTCAAAAAGGGTTTAAATGTGCAAAGAATTCAAATATACATTTGAATTTGGATGGAATTTTTCCAACTATCCAAATGCAGCTCAGATTTCAACTCCAAACATTTGAATTGGTCACCTGCCAAGTTTTGGAGATTTTTTTGAGGGATGTGGAGGGACTGCCTGTGGGGTCCACATATCATAGGGCTAATTAGACTTGCACCCTAAGTTTTCCCCTCTGTTCCTCACTCCACCGAGGAATGTCTCCCGAGCGATACCAGCTGCTTCGTGCCACCTCCCGGAAGCCACCTCCTGCTCGTTTCTCCTCATACTGGCGAGCTGCTCGTGCCTATCTTTACTCCCGGCCGTGCCCCTTTTTGCTACAGTGCCGAAGACACAGTCCTCTCCCTCTCGCGCGCAAGAACAGCACCGAACAGCCACTGCCGTGTCGCTTGCTCGTGAAGCGACGTTCCTTCGCGTGCAAATCCCGGGCAGTAGCAAAAAAAAACCCACGGTCTTCTCCACAGCCTCCTCGGACCACAATTGAGAGTGTTCGGCCCTCACAACCCCGCACACACCATGTTTTTGTGGCGGCCGAGCCGCAACCGAACGGAGGTCGCACGTGGACAGCTCGGCAGAGAGTCTTTCACGGCCGAGCAAGAGTATCCTCGGACGCGCTAGGACCCTGTGGTGCTCATCTCCGAAGCTCAATGTCACACCCGGTTTTTCCGAAGAACGACCGAGTGACTCCCACATGTATGCCAGGATCATATTCTCATACATGTGACGAAAAAGAGTGAAACATCATTATATTACAAGCCAAGTGTTCGAATATAAAAAAGTCTTACATAACATCTCGATGGACGATAACATGTTCACAACATAGAATAAACAAACAGCGGAAGATAAGTCTTGTGGGCTCCGTCACAGGCGTTGCCCGGGGGACTCCGTGAACCTAAAATCCTTCTTCGGGTCCGAAGTCTTGGTCGTTGTACACCACGTCACTCCCTGGGCCTGAGCAGCAATTTAAACCAACAGAAAAGCAAGCTTGAGTACCGTTGGCACTCAGCAAGTGTGGGAAGGTTATGTCATGCATGGCTAGAACAAGGAAAGGTTGATCTCATGGTTAAAGCACTACGCGAATAATACCTATCACCTTAGCTTATTAAGCAGCTACATTACTACATAGGTGCATCGTTCCAATCCCCTAACCCATCAATAATATCAAGTAACCATAACTTCATTTCCAGTATCAAGCTCCCCGCTTAACATCCTCATTCATCATCCTCTAATCATGAATAAGTCCAAGCCGCTCTTGACCGTGAGCACGGCTGTCATGACAGTTTTGACTCTGCAGAGTTTGCACCACTGTACCCACATGTAGTGATTTCATTCCCCATTGCCGGGTGGACTAGAAGAACCTCCATTATGCCAGTGGCCGCGAACCACGTTCACACTTCCGAGGTGTGTAGCCAGGAGATCACTACGAGGCCTTTACAAAGGGATTCCTGACGAGTTGTGGGCCCACTGAGGTTTCACCCCTAACAGCATCCAGGAGGCTCCAACCTCCGCTGCAGTGGCCCCCTCTTGAGCCTTGCGGTTCATATGGTAGTCCAGATGACACATATTCCCCGCACCATATAACACCCATACTACACCGGAGATACACCTAATTAATTGGCCAAGCTGCCCCATCTCATCATGTGGTTGGCACGGTAAAGCTAGGTTACATGCTCCATGAACCAGTCCTTAGTATCCAGGCAAGCACTAAACACAAACTCGAGTCTCATGCACGCAGCACCAACCAAAGCATCCAACTTGCCTAGATCCCTACCTCTACATGATTCATAATATCTCATTCAAGGGTAGAGTAAACAAGGTGATGATCTCATATCCCATTTATCCCATTCTAAGCATGGCTAAGCATGAGTAGTATAAATGGATGACATAATAAAATAACTCTCAACCCAGGCTACAAGGAAGCAAGACAATGAAAATCTAGAGAAACTTCCTAGCATGGGTATCATATTCCAAATTGACAATGCAATTAAATTCTAACTACACATCCTAGTATAGGATCAAAGTGGTCAAGGACACTTTCCTTCTTACAGCTGCTCCGGGAATGGAAAGTCTTGATCTTGAAAGGTGAGAACCGGCTCTGGGGCTGGTTCTACTCATGCCAACACACACATAGCAAAAGAAAACAACATTCCATAAGCAATAGTCCACACATATATACACATGGAAGTCATACACATATTTAAGTTTGGTGTTCACCCTAGATATGTTGATTCTATGCATACATGCACTTTTAAGCATATATTTTACTTCTAACTTTAATATTCAGATTTCTAAGTGCACACAATATATGAATTTCCAATTTGAACAAACTTTCTATATTAGATAATACACTTCTTAGCCACAAAATTTGCATGAAAGATAATTTCCTACTCCAAATAGGTTTTCAGATCTTCTACACCATTCTTAACTTGATGTTTTGGATTTGGGGACCTCATTTGACATTTTCCAATTATGTATACCTATTTTCCTATATTTTCAGATTTATATTCCATACCTAAAGGTGAACTTCAATACTAAAATAGCAAAATATATCACCTACAGAGAATATATTTTGATCTAAAATATCCAGCAAAATATCTTTTGACTTCCACTCTGATGGGATCAATTTAAATTTATTTTTACCTATTTTTCAGAATTGTTCCTAGCCTAAAAATAAATAACCCTTAGTCAAATTTTCCTTGCAGCCTAAAATCAGTCCTCAATTTGTGTCTAACTCTTTTCCAGGTGCAAAAAGGATCTGAATTATAATTACATAAATGTTTGAATTACTTATTTGAATTTAAATTCTATTCACATGTTCAATTTCCTGAAATTGGTAATCCTCAAGGGCTGATGTGCAAATCCACACTGCAGTGGGGTCCAATTTCTTATTTTCTAAATTTTCAGGGGTCTAAGTGTGCAAAACAGAGGGGTTTTCCTAATTTTTATTAAGTCCAGGGGCTAAAACTGATTTTTAAATGCCTTTACATGAATTCCAGAGAGCCCGGGGGTTAGATCTGAAGGTTTCAGGGGCTAGCTATTCTTTTCCAACAAATCCAGGGGGTAGCGCGTAAGTTTCCCAGGGTTTATTATGCGGGGTTGATGTGGGCCGTTGGATTTAAAATGGATGGCTGAGATTATATTGCGAAGGGGTACGCGGGAGATCTGACTGTGGCCGCACGATTTAAAACGGACGGGCCACAGGGGGCTACATCGCCCTGGCCGTGTGCGGGCGGCGCTGCCCGGTGGCCACAGCGGCGGGAGGCGGCGGGCTCGCCGGAATTTCATGAATTCTCGTCTACCGGCCCTAGACTAACGTTTTCTCTGCACAATTCGAAGGAGGGGGAGTTGGGGGCCTCACCTCGGTGGTTTACTTGAGCTCGGAGGCCCTGGAAGTCGGTCAGCGAGAGCTCGGCGGTGCTCACCGGAGCTGTGGCTAGAGCACAAAACACGGTGCCTTTTTCACCTGCAAGACTCCCCGGCAGCGGTGGAACGTGACAAGCCTGTTAGATCAACAAAACAGAGAAGAATTCGAAAGGAAACGGCGATGAAAGTTTTGGTTCTCACCGGGAATGAAAATGGGTCAAGCAGGGAAAGAAAATGGGCGAACTTCAGTGTTTAAATGGACGAGGGAGGGCGGCGGGGTCGGTTGGAGCAATGTAGCACTGCACGGCCGGAGATCGTGGCTCGTGCGCATGGAAATCGGACGGGGTGGGCCCACAGCGCTCGAAGGCGGGAAAAGAGGGGCGGCGGTTGGAAGAAGAAAGTGCTGACAGGTGGGGCCCACGCGGCAGTGAGAGGATGAGGAGGGGGAAGGTCCGCGGGCTGTTGGGCTGCTTCAGTCGAGTTTCGGCCCAGTAACACGTTTTTCCTTTTTCATTCCTTTTTCTTTTCTGTTTTCATTTCAAATTTGAATTCTGGTTCGAATTTCAAATTTTCCTTCACATGCAGCACATCCATTTGCTTTGAAATTTAAGTTTACATATTTTGGGATTTTACAACTCTACCCCCCTTAAAAGAAATCTCGTCCTCGAGATTGGTGACTCTAGAGAAACAGATCCGGAAACTGTACCTTGAGCTCGTCTTCTCACTCCCATGTGGCTTCTGCTTCCGAGTGTTTCTTCCACTGCACTTTGCACATTCGGATTCTTTTGTTCCTCGTGATGCGTTCCATCGTCTCCAGAATCTTAACCGGCGGTTCGGCATACGAAAGGTCTTCTCGGACGTCCACCTCATTCATGGGTAACCTCTCTTCATGTGTTCTTAAGCATTTCTTGAGTTGAGACACATGGAATACATCGTGCACATCTGATAGGCGAGCCGGTGGTTCTAACTGATATGCCACTTCGCCTTTCCTCTCCAGAATCTGGAATGGTCCGATATATCGAGGTGATAGTTTTCCTTTTACTTTGGATCGACGAAGCCCTCTGATAGGAGACACCTTGGGATAGATGTAGTCCCCTACATTGAAAGTGAGCTATCTTCTTCGTATATCAGCATAGCTCTTTTGTCGGGTCTGGGCTATTCACAAGTTGTTGCGGATTTCTCGCACTTTTGCTTCGGCATCTTGTAGTACCTCTGGTCCAAACACTTTGCTCTCCCCAGTTTGATTCCAAAACAATGGAGCCATGCACTTTCTCCTGTACAACGCCTCGAAGGGTGACATCTTCATACTAGCCTGATAGCTGTTGTTATATGAGAACACCGCATACGGTAAGTTCTTATCCCAACTCCTAATGTTCTTGAGTGCACAAGCTCTCAACATATCCTCAAGGATTTGATTACTCCTTTCGGTCTGCCCGTCCGTCTGTGGGTGGTATGCGGAACTAAAATTCAGATGAGTCCCCATGGTTTCATGTAACTTCTGCCAGAACCTTGAGGTGAACTGTGTCCCTCGATCTGACACTATCTTCTTCGGCACTCCATGATAACACACGATTCTTGACATGTACAATTCTGCCAATTTGGATCCGTTGTAGCTTTCATTCACGGGGATGAAATGAGCTACCTTAGTCAGCCTGTCGATGATGACCCATATCGAATCATATCCCGATTGGGTCCTAGGCAGCCCCACTATGAAGTGCATACCTATTTCTTCCCATTTCCATTCAGGCACTTTGAGTGGTTGCAACAGTCCCGCGGGTCACTGGTGTTCCGCTTTCACCAACTGACATGTGTCACATAGGGCAACATGTTCCGTGACATCTTGCTTCATGCCATACCACCAATATCTTCTCTTGAGGTCATGATACATCTTCGTACTCCCAGGATGGATGGAATAGTCAGAATCATGAGCCTCCCTCAGAATTAGTTCACGGATCTCCTTTACCTCAGGCACTCAGATTCTTTTCCCATGCCACACCGTACCTTGTTCATCTTCTCTAAACCTAGGAGCTTTATTTTCTTCGATGAGTTCCTTGATTTCATGTATTTTCTCGTCATTCTTCTGACTGTTGCGTATGTCTTGCTCCAATGCGGAGTCCACTTCCATGGCGATGGCCTCACCACTATTCACCAGACATAGATTGAATTTTTCAATTTCCTCCTTCAATTCCGTAGGCGTGTCATTTAAGCTCAACATGTTGATATGCATCTTCCGGCTTAAAGCATCTGCCACGATGTTCGCTTTCCCAGGATGATAATTGATACGCACATCAAAGTCGTTGATTAGCTCTAACCATCTCCTTTGTCTGAGGTTGAGACCTGGCTGTGTGAAAATGTACATTAAGCTCTTATGGTCTGTGTATATCTCTGTCCTCTTTCCCATCAAGTAAAGCCTCCAAAGCTTCAATGCATGGACCACTGCGGCTAGCTCTAGGTCATGCGTAGGATAGTTCTTCTCATGTTTTCGGAGCTGCCGGGAACGTAGGAAACGACATGCCCCTCTTGCATGAGAACACGTCCCAACCCGTGTCCAGAAGCATCACAATATACCAAAAAAAAATTTCCTGCATGTCTAGCATAACTAGCACTGGGGCCGTTGTCAATCTTTTCTTCAGCTCTTGGAAACTTGCCTCACACTCCGGAGTCCACGTGAATATGATTCCCTTCTCTAGCAGTTTGGTGAGGGGTCTTGAGATCTTCGAGAACCCTTCAATAAATCGTCGGTAGTATCCAGCCAAGCCTAAGAAGCTTCGGATATCCCCGACATTTTCAGGGGTCTTCCACTTCTGCACATCTACGATCTTGGCGGTATCCACGGAGATTCCTCCTTCCGAGATTATGTGTCCTAAGAAGGGGACCCTTTTCAGCCAAAACTCACATTTGCTTAGCTTGGCATATAGTTGGTGTTCTCTCAACTTTTGCAACACCAGTCTTAGATGCCCCTCATGTTCTTCTTCATCTTTGGAGAAGATGGGAATGTCATCAATGAAAACTACCACAAATTTGTCCAAATATTCCATAAATACCTTATTCATGAGATACATGAAGTACGCCGGGGCATTAGTTAGCCCGAACGGCATGACGGTGTATTCATACAGTCCGTACCAAGATACGAAAGCTGTCTTGGGAATGTCGGTTGGCCTTATCTTCAGTTGGTGATATCTCGACCTGAGATCAATTTTTGAGAATACACAAGCCCCTCTCAACTGATCAAATAGGTCTTCAATGCAAGGTAATGGATACTTGTTCTTGATGGTTACCTCATTCAACGCACGGTAGTCTACGCATAGCCTTTGAGTTCCATCCTTCTTGGGCACAAATATCACCGGAGCTCCCCATGGCGAGAAACTAGGACGAATATACCCTTTCTCCGTCAATTCTCGGATATGTTCTTTGAGCTCTTCTAGTTGTTTGGAATCCATCCGGTAAGGCCTCTTGTATATCAGGGAGGTTCCACGCATTAGCTCAATCGCGAACTCCACTTCGCGATCTGGGGGCATACCTGGCAACTCCTCACGAAAAACATCCAGATATTCCTTGATGACCATAATTGCTTCCAATTCCACGTCCACTTGATTGAGTTTAATGTCCCTTCTTGGTTCTAGGATGACTACGAATTTCACTTTGGTGCCACTAGTGTGGGTTAGCTCCACCGTTCTAGTCGAACAATGGATAATGCCTTTATGCTTGGTCAACCAATCCATACCCAAAATGATATCTATCCCTTGTGAGTTTATCACTATGAGGTTTGCAGTAAATACTACCCCATTAATGTCTAGGTTCACTTTGGGGCACACTTGTCTTGTTCTTATTTCTCTCCCTGGAGAGTTCACTGCTAACATATGATTCATTTGTGTTGTCGCTAGATCATGGTTCTTAACAAATCCTTGAGCAATGAACGAGTGGGTAGCACCAGAATCGAACAATATGGTTGCAATGTGTAAATTTGTAGGGAACTTACCAATTACCACATCAGGTGCCTCTTGCGCTTCTTCCATGGTCATGCGGTTCACCCGTCCCCGCATCAGGTTCTGCTGTTGTGGCTGCATCGGCTTCTTCTTTGGGCACTTGTGAGCTTAGTGCCCCACTTCACCGCAGTTAAAGCATTGCACCCCAACCTTAGGTGCCTGACCTTTGTTGTCCTGGGGTGGGTTCTGTGACCCTTGTCCTGCTAGTCGAGGTGGGTAAGCGGGACGTGGCTGCTGCTGAAACTGACGCTGCGGCTGTAATTGTGCTGATGGAGGCCTGAAGTTTGGATTGTAACCTCTCGCTGCTGAGTTAGGTACCACAGCACGGCTCATCTGCCCTGTAGGTTGCTGCATAAGACGTGGACGTGTGTTGCTGCTTGACGCTTGGTGTGACCATCCCATCTTCCTCTTGTGTTCATTCTCCAAGGCTTTCATCTTCCTTTCCACCACAAACGCCCTGTCCACCATCTTTTGGAAGCTTTCATACTCATTGGATGATATTGCACATTGCATTTCCATTGTGAGCACTTCCACAAAGCAGTCCTGTTTCTGCTCATCAGTTTCAATGTCCCGTGGTGCATAACGGGATAGTTGGGTGAACCTGGTGAGATACTCCCTCACTGTCTTGGTACCCTGCTGCAGTCCCAAAAACTCCTTCCTCTTGTTCTTGAGTTCTCCCCTTGGTATGTAGTGGTTGTGGAAACTGCGCTTGAATTCCTCCCAAGTTATGTTCTCGGGGTCGTGGTGGGCTGCCACGTAAGCGGTCTACCAATCAGCAGCGGCTCCATGCAATTGATGAGAGGCAAACAGCACCCTCTCATATCCTTGGCACTGTATGATCCTCATCTTGTTCTCAATGGTCTTGAGCCAATCATCTGCCTTCAGTGGTTCAGCAGCACTTGTAAACTTCGAGGGTTAGTTCCTAGGAACTCACTCAACCTTGGTTGACGTGGTGCAGCCTGTGGGGGTGGGGCTAGGTGTAAGTTGGCCACCACTTGAGTCAAATTCTGGATGAGCTGATTTTGATTGTCGATCATTTGGTAGATAGGATCAACTCCTCCTCGGCGACCACCCCTGTCTTGCCATCCAGGAAGGTGAGGATTGGCAGCCTCATTGTTGTTGTTGTTGTTGGGGTTGGCACCATAACCTCTTCCTCTTCCGGCCATCTATTATGATTAACCAAATGTTAACTTAATCATTATGCATTAATTTCCCACATTGCTTGTATAAACTTAAACTTTTGAGACATTAAAATTTAGACAATTTCTGAAAATTTCGCATAGATTCTTAGGCACCATGTCTCATACGAAAACAAATGCAACTATTGATTCATAAGGTTTCACACACAAAAGCAAATGCAATCATAAAGACGAGGTTGTGGACAAGTGCCCATGGCTCCCACAACTCACGTCACACACCAAACATTAACAAGCAAATAGGTAGGTTCTTGACTCGACTACTCGATAACATGCTGAAATAAGGGGAATGACTCTAAACGACTCGTATCACTGAGCTGGCTCGTCGGGGTCCTCGTCATCATTGCGGCTGCCCTCTGACTCCACTATAGGTGGGGAAGCTGCTGGTGGAGAAGTGTGGCGACGCTTGTTCGCCCGACGGTCTGATGAGTCAGGGGTCCATGTGTCATTCTCCGTGACACACAGTTCGTTCCTATCTCCTCTCTCCCTCGCCCTCAAGCTGGCGTGAAGTAACGCCTCAGTCTCTTTCAGGGTGTCATGGACATTCTGAAGCTCCTGCTGGCACTCCTGCAGTCGAGTGCTGAGCATAGCTGCATCCTCTTAGCACATGTCCATGTGATCATGGGAAGTCCCCTGCTGCACCGGTGGGTACTTGTACTCCGTGGTGCCACTCTCACGCTGGAGGACATACATGTACTCAGTCCTGTCCAGGTGGCCACGGTTGATGTAACTCTGGCAGGTGATGGCCTCCCAGGTGACATCCTTCTCAGCATCGGCCTGAGTCACTCGACAAGCTAGAGAGCGGTGGATCTTGAGCAGCTAGTTGTCATGGATGATCCTCATCTCTAAGCTCCATTCTTCACGCTTTTCACGGATGATCTTGGTGGAGCTGTAGTGTATGATCAGCTTGCCAACATTGCCGGGGGTGTGGAGCATACGCCAAATACGGCGCAACAAGCCTCCTACTGCCAACCTGTAACACCCCAAAACCTGTTAAAGAGGGGAATTTAAAAACTTTTGGATGTATTGCATGTGGTGCAGAAATTCAAATTCAAACTGGAATTCAAATTCAAATCAAAACAGAAAAGAAAAGGAAAAAGGAAAACAAAAACTCCAACCGGCCAGTGGGCCAAAACCCGCCAGCTGGCCCAATCCCCGGCGCCAGCCCAAGACCGCGCGCCCCCTATCTTCCTCTCACTGACACGCGGGGCCCGCGTGTCATCTCCTTCCCCGCGCGCCCCCAACGGCCCGGACTCTTCTCTCGCGCCCGACCGCAGCTGACCTCCGGAAACCCGCGCCCCCAGCCCGAATTCCGGTCCCGGACGCCTCCAACTCGATCCCAATAGACCGCCGCCCTCTCTCGCCTATTTAAACGCCGACAATCGCCCTGATTCCCCCCCCCCGATCGGCCGTTATTCTCTCCGGTGAGAACCGAAGCTTCGATCACCGTTTTCTTTCGATCCTTGCTCGGATTTTCTGATCTAACGCGCTGATCGTGCTCCACGGCCCCCAGGGAGCCCTGCAAGTGAAGGAAGCGACAAGTTTCGCGCCCTAGCATTGGTTCCGACGAGCACCGAGGAGCAGCTTCAACCATCGTCGTCGCAGAGCCGAATTCCGACCTCCCCAAGCCCGAGAAACCCCTAAGTGAGCTCCCCTACCCTCCGCAGTCGATCCATGTGAAAAACTGCAAGTTTTAACGTATAGCGGCAAGGAACCGAAGCTGCGCCGGCGAGATCGCACCCCCACCGCCGCCCGCGCGGGCTGGCTCCGGCCAGGGCGACGTGGCCCCTTGAGGGCCTTCTATTTTAAATCGCACGGTAGAAATAAAACCCTCGCGTACTGGTTCGGCGATCTAATCTGAGCCGTCCATTTTAAATCGGACCGTCCACATCAGCCCCGCATTATAAAGGCCGGGATTCTTACGCGCTACCCCCTGGGAATCTCGGAAAACATGAGCTAGCCCCGGAAACTTCTGATCTAGCCCCTGGAACTTCAGAAATTCGTGTAAATTCATTTAAAATTCAGTTTTAGCCCCTGGACTTAATAAAAATTAGGAAAACCCCTCTGTTATGTCTAGTTAGACCCCTGGAAATTTATGAAATAGTAAATTAGACCCTGCAGTAGGGAGGATTTACCTTTTTGACCCTTTATGATATTAAATTCAGAAATTTGAATATGTGACTAGGATTTAAATTTAAAAGGTAAGGCAAACACATGTGCAAATTCAAATTTAAACTCTCCTAGTACCTGGAAAACTTTAGAATGAGTTAAAAATAGATTTTAGGCTGAAATGAAATATGTCAAAATGTTGTTCATATTTATTAGTTCTAGAAACACATTTTTAGGCTAGGAAATAATTCTGAAAACTGATAAAATAAATTTAAATTAGTTCACATCAGGGGAGAAGTTCAAAATATATTATTTAATATTTTAGATCAGAACCTATTCTGTTTAGATGATGTCCTACTATTTAATATTAAAACTCACTTTTAGGCATAGAAAATAAATCTGAAAAATATAGGAAAATAGGTATGTATAATTATAAAATGATAAATGAAGTCTCCAAATCCAAAAGCTTCAATCTAGGATTTTGTAGAAGATCTGAAAACCTATTTGGAGTAGGGAATTGTCTTTCATGCAAACTTTGTGGCTAAGAAGTATTAATCAAATATAAAGGATTTGTTCAAATTAGAAACTCATATATAGTGTGCAAATAGAAATCTGAATACAAAAGTTAGAAATCATATACATATGTTTAAAAGTGCATGTAGGCCAAAAATTAACACATGTAGAGTAACCACAACACTTAGAAGTGTGAATGACTTTCATAGATATGTATGTGTGGTTTGTATGAAGTGAAAGTGTGAACTATGTCTTATGGATTGTTGTTTTCTTTTGCTATGTGTATTGGCATGAGTAGAACCTGCCCCAGAGCAAGTTCTCCCCTTCCAAGACTAAGACTTTCCATTCCCAGAGCAGCAGGAAGAAGGCAAGTGTCCTTGACCACTTTGATCCTATACTAGGATGTGGAGATAGAATTATTTGTGTTGTCAATTGAAATATGAAACCCATGCTAGGAAGTTTCCCTAGAATTGCATTACCTTGTTTCCTTGTAGCTTGGGTTGGGATTTATTCTATCGTGTCATTTATTTATATGCTTATGCTTAGCCATGCTTAGAATGGGATAATTGGGATATGAGATCATCAATTTATTTACCTTACTCTTGAATGAGATAATATGATTTATGTAGAGGTAGGGATCGAGGCAAGTTGGATGATTTGGTTGGTGCTGGGTGCACGAGACTCGGGTTTGTGTTTAGTACTTGCCTGGATCCTAAGGACCGGTTCATGGAGCATGTAACCTGGCTTTACCGTGCCAACCACATGCTGAGATGGGGCAGCTTGGCCAATTAATTAGGTGTGTCCCCGGCATAGTATGGGTGTGTTGGATGGTGCGGGGAATAGGTGTCAGCTGGACTACCATATGAACCGCAAGGCTCAAGAGGGGGCCACTGCAGCGGGGTTGGAGCCTCTTGTATGCTGTTAGGGGTGAAACCTCAGTGGGCCCACGCTCGTCGGGAATCCCTTTGTAAAGGCTTCGTAGTGATCTCCTGGCTACACACCTGGGAAGTGTCAATGTGGTTCGCGGCCACTGGCATAATGGAGGTTCTTTTAGTCCACCTGGCAACGAGGGATGAAATCACTACATGTGGGTACAGTGGTGGAAACTCTGCAGAGTCAAAACTGTCATGACAGACGTGCTCACGGTCAAGAGCGGCTTGGACTTATTCATGATTAGAGGATGATGGATTGGAAAGTTGTGAATGTTAAGCGGGGAGCTTAACATTGGAAATGATGTCATGGTTAGTTAATGATGGGTTGGGAGATTGGGACCATTTCACCTGTGTAGTAATGTAGGTGCTTAATAAGCTAAGGTGATAGGTATTAATTGCATAGTGCTTTAACCATGAGTCAACCTCTCCTTGCTCTAGCCATGCATGACATAACTTTCCCACACTTGCTGAGTACCCACGGTACTCAAACTTGCTTTTCTGTTGGTTTATATTTCTGCTCAGGTCAAGAGAATGATGTGGTGTTTAATGACCAAGACTTTGGTCCCGAGGAAGGATTCTAGGTTCACAGAGCCGCCCCGGGCAACGCCTGTGACGGAGCCCACAAGATTTATATTCCGCTGCTGTTCTATTTACATATTGTGAACTTATTACCGTCCATCGCGACGTATGTTATGTAAGACTTATTTATATTCGACACCTGGCTTGTAATAAATGATGCTTCACTATTTGTCATCACATGTATGAGAAAATGATCCTGGCATACATGTGATATTCACTCAGTGGTTCTTCGGAGAAACCGGGTGTGACACAACCCGTAGGAGTGGTAAGTCACCGGCGGTTCTCCTCTCTCAAGGCAAGGGCAGCTACAGGAACTCTCCCTCCGGTGGACTTGCGAGCGGTGCGGACCATGCGAACCATCTAAAACATAAAAAATTTAAAATCAAGTTAGACAATAATTAAATAAATATTGTATTTTGAATAAAGGTAGAGACAAGGTGAACAAATAAAATAAGGAAACAACATTAATTAACACTTTTACCCCACACCTTTTGTAAAATAGTTTTTAAGAACATAAGAGTCCTTAAATACATCAATTTCTACCTAGGTCCACATTCCTACGGTCAAACCTGGCTCTGATACCACTTCTATCACACCCGGTTTTTCTGAAGAACGACTGAGTGACTCCTACATGTATGCCGGGATCATATTCTCATACAGGTGACGACAAAGAGTGAAGCATCATTATATTACAAGCCAAGTGTTCGAATATAAAAAAGTCTTACATGACGTCTCGATGGACGATAACATATTCACAACATAGAAATAAACAAACAGCGGAAGATAAGTCTTGTGGGCTCCGTCACAGGCGTTGCCCTTATGACTCCGTGAACCTAAAATCCTTCTTCGGGTCCGAAGTCTTGGTCGTTGTACACCACGTCATTCCCTTGGACTGAGCAGCAATTTAAACCAACAGAAAAGCAAGCTTGAGTACCGTTGGCACTCAGCAAGTGTGGGAAGGTTATGTCATGCATGGCTAGAACAAGGAAAGGTTGATCTCATGGTTAAAGCACTACGCAATTAATACCTATCACCTTAGCTTATTAAGCACCTACATTACTACATAGGTGAAATTGTTCCAATCCCCTAACCCATCAACAATATCATGTAACCATAATTTCATTTCCAATGTCAAGCTCCCCGCTTAACATCCTCAACTTCCCAATTCATCATCATCTAATCATGAATAAGTCCAAGCCGCTCTTGACCATGAGAACGGCTGTCATGACAGTTTTGTCTCTGCAGAGTTTGCACCACTGTACCCACATGTAGTGATTTCATCCCCCGTTGCCGGGTGGACTAGAAGAATCTCCATTATGCCAGTGGCCGTGAACCACGTTCACACTTCCGAGGTGTGTAGCCAGGAGATCACTATGAGGCCTTTACAAAGGGATTCCCGACAAGTGTAGGCCCACTGAGGTTTCACCCCTAACAGCATCCAGGAGGCTCCAACCCCCGCTGCAGTGGCCCCCTCTTGAGCCTTGCGGTTCATATGGTAGTCCAGCTGACACCTATTCCCCACACCATCCAAACACCCGTACTACGCCGGAGATACACATAATTAATTGGCCAAGCTGCCCCATCTCAGCATGTGGTTGGCACGGTAAAGCTAGGTTACATTCTCCATGAACCGGTCCTTAGGATCCAGGCAAGCACTAAACACAAACCCGAGTCTCGTGCACGCAGCACCAACCAAAGCATCCAACTTGCTTAGATCCCTACCTCTACATGATTCATAATATCTCATTCAAGGGTAAAGTAAACATGGTGATGATATCATATCCCATTCTAAGCATGGCTAAGCATGAGTAGTATAAATGGATGACATAATAAAATAACTCCCAACCCAGGCTACAAGGAAGCAAGACAATGAAAATCTAGTGAAACTTCCTAGCATGGGTATCATATTCCAAATTGACAATGCAATTAAATTCTAACTACACATCCTAGTATAGGATCAAAGTGGTCAATGACACTTGCTATCTTCCTGCTGCTCCGGGAATGGAAGGTCTTGATCTTGAAAGGTGAGAACCGGCTCTGGGGCTGGTTCTACTCATGCCAACACACACATAGCAAAAGAAAACAACATTCCATAAGCAATAGTCCACACATACATACACATGGAAGTCATACACATATTTAAGTTTGGTGTTCACCCTAGATATGTTGATTCTATGCATACATGCACTTTTAAACATATATTTTACTTCTAATTCTAATATTCAGATTTCTAAGTGCACACTATATATGAATTTCCAATTTGAACAAACTTTCTATATTAGATAATACACTTCTTAGCCACAAAATTTGCATGAAATATATAATTTCCTACTCCAAATAGGTTTTCAGATCTTCTACACCATTCTTAACTTGATGTTTTGGATTTGGGGACCTCATTTGACATTTTCCAATTATGTATACCTATTTTCCTATATTTTCAGATTTATTTTCCATACCTAAAGGTGAACTTCAATATTAAAATAGCAAAATATATCACCTACACAGAATATATTTTGATCTCAAATATCCAACAAAATATCTTTTGACTTCCTCTCTGATGGGATCAATTTAAATTTATTTTTACCTATTTTTCAGAATTGTTCCTAGCCTAAAAATGAATTTTAAGCAATAAAAAAGGGCATACCCAGTGCTGAAAGCTCCCACACGTTGTGCGGTCTCGGGAAGGGAATTTCTAGGCAGCCTTCCCCTTGCTTATTTTGCAAGGAGTCTGATTCGAACCCAGGACCTCCAGGACACAATTGGAGAGACTCTACCACTGCGCCAGGCCTGCCCTTCAATTTTCAGCAATAATAAAAATAAATAACCCTTAGTCAAATTTTCCTTGCAGCCTAAAATCAGTCCTCAATTTGTGTCTATCTCTTTTCCAGGTGCAAAAAGGATCTGAATTATAATTACATAAATGTTTGAATTACTTATTTGAATTTAAATTCTATTGACATGTTCAATTTCCTGAAATTGGTAATCCTCAAGGGTTGATGTGGAAATCTACACTGCAGTGGATTCCAATTTCTTATTTTCTAAATTTTCAGGGGTCTAAGTGAGGGGTTTTCCTAATTTTTATTAAGTCCAGGGGCTAAAACTGATTTTTTAAATGCCTTTACATGAATTCCAGAGAGCCCAGGGGTTAGATCAGAAGGTTTCAGGGGCTAGCTATTCTTTTCCAACAAATCCAGGGGGTAGCGCGTAAGTTTTCCGGGGTTTATTATGCGAGACTGATGTGGGCCGTTGGATTTAAAACAGACGGCTGAGATTATAACGCGAAGGGGTACGCGGGACATCTGAATGTTGCCGCACGATTTAAAACGGACGGGCCACAGGTGGCCACATCACCCTGGCCATGTGCGGGAGGCGCTGCCCGGCGGCGGGAGGCGGCGGGCTCGCCGGAATTTCACGAATTCTCGTCTACCGGCCCTAGACTAACATTTTCTCTGCACAATTCGAAGGAGGGGGAGTAGGGGGCCTCACCTCGGTGGTTTACTTGAGCTCGGAGGCCCTGGAAGTAGGTCAGCGACGAGGTCCGAAAGGGAGCTCGGCGGTGCTCACCGGAGCTGTGGCTAGAGCGCAAAACACGGTGCCTTCTTCACCTGCAAGACTCCCCGGCAGCGGTGGAACGTGACAAGCCTGTTAGATCAACAAAACAGAGAAGAATCCGAAAGGAAACGGTGATGGAAGTTTCGGTTCTCACCGGGAATGAAAATGGGTTGAGCGGGGAAAGAAAATGGGCGAACTTCAGTGTTTAAATGGACGAGGGAGGGCGGCGGGGTCGGATGGAGCGATGTAGCACTGCGCGGCCGGAGATCGTGGCTCGTGCACGTAGAAATCGGACGGGGTGGGCGCGCAGCACTCGGAGGCGGGAAAAGAGGGGCGGCGGCTGGAAGAAGAAGGTGCTGAGCGGCAGGACCCGCGCGGCAGTGAGAAGAGGGGGGAGCTCCGCGGGCTGTTGGGCTGCTTCAGTCGAGTTTCGGCCCAGTAACCCGTTTTTCCTTTTTCATTCCTTTTTCTTA
This sequence comes from Neostapfia colusana, assembly GCA_030760725.1. NCBI lineage: Eukaryota > Viridiplantae > Streptophyta > Magnoliopsida > Poales > Poaceae > Neostapfia > Neostapfia colusana. Next base: position 41,662,561 of record JASWHV010000013.1, on the reverse strand, counting down.
TCTGTTTTCGTTTCAAATTTGAACTCTGGTTCGAATTTCAAATTTTCCTTCACATGCAGCACGTCCATTTGCTTTGAAATTTAAGTTTACATATTTTGGGATGTTACACTCAAGCCATGACATGACCTACCGAGCGCGAATTTGAGAAAATTCCTCCGGTGGGCACAAACCGACCTTCTGGCACGGTAACGTCAAATTCGACCTCTATTCTCGTTCTTAGATTGTCAATTCTTGCACACAGAACCGCCAGTAGTCGGCGATCATTAGCCCTTCACATCCCTAGCTTGAAACAACACGTAGGCTGGGTAATTCTAGGTTTTCTAACGGCAACCGAGGTGGGGAAAATCGGGTTCACGGTGAAAGCTATGTTAGAGCCATATATGGGCTGTATCACCACTAGGACGATCTTCCTTAGCACCCACCGGTGCTGTAGGGTCCTTCCACTGAGTTTTTGGCGGCCTAGGTTAGCTGGCCAACGCTACCGAAGGTGAGCCGAGCCGTCGCACCGTCGCAGGCTGGTTAGAGCCACCCCCGGTCGGGGAAAGTTGTTCCAGCGTGTTCAGCATGTGGATTTAGGCCCTAACGGCGAAGGGGAGCTCGGGAGGTTGCCGAGAGGCCCGAATCCAGCGAACTTCGGCGAGTCCTGCTGTGCGCGGGCGCGGGAGCGAGAGGTAGAAGACGAAGTGGCCAGGCCCACGCGTCAGCCGCTCGGTGAACCGGTATGGGATCTTCTGTTGCACGGGATCGTCTGTGACAGTGCGGGTAATAGCCCTGTGGCCCCGTGTAGTTTAGCCGAGGGGCTGACACGTGTTGGCCGGACCCGCTGTCAGAGATTTGAACTTTTCCCGGTTAATTCGAATTCCAGAATTTCTCCGAACTTTAGAACTTCATAACTTTTGCTAGGAAGCTCCAAATTTAGTGATTCAAATTGGGTTGGATTCAGATTCAAAAACTATATCTAAATATGCAACCCAATTTGTATGACACTCAGTATTTAACTCTGGAAAATTCTTTAAAGCTTTTCAGCAAAAGATTTTTAGAGGGAATTTGGTTCATCCAAAAATGCTCAAATTTTGCCAGAATATTCTTTAGGCTATTAGTGAACTACTGTAAACGTTTCAGCTCATTTGGAGTGGACTTATTTTGGATAATCCTGAATTCATGTTTCCGTGTTCAAATGAATACAGAATCAATTTCAGATAATTTCCAAAACTTGGAAATTCAGTTTTGGGCAGTTCTTAGCTCCAACAAAAATCCTAGGAAAATTCATTCTTGCTCCCAGAGTTATTTTTGCAATTGTAGTTCACTTGAATTTGCATGAAAGTGCAAGTTTATTCAGAATTAATTTCTTTTTGCCTAAATGCTTAGGAAATTATTCTGAGTGATCTATTCATTGAAAAATTCCAAATTTTGGTCCAGATGACTTTCTTGTGACCAGGAACTCATATGAAAATTTTCAGCTCCATTGGAGCTCTGGATCACCACTGTGCTGTTCAACCTATTTAGATGAGTGTCACACAAGGGGTGAACAACACATCTCACTTGATCACAGTGTTGAACCCCAAACCCAAACCACTAGCACTAGTGTTATTTTAAATTCTTAAACATATTTCCAGTTTTTAAACTTTTCATTAGGACTTGTTAGCAAACTCATTATAATCAAATTCATATGCATATTCATTACGTGTAGCATCTACGTGAAGGATTTGAAGTCATCGGAGTGGAGATCAAGGAAGGAGGAAAGCAATTGATCAAGCCAAGTGGTCTTCACTAACTGAACCTCATATATATAAGTCCCCTGCAAAACAAAGGCAGGCTCCAGTTTGCATCAAAACTTACAAGTTTTTATTTGTATCCACTTTATATTGTCTAGCATTTTGTTTATCGCATTAAGTCTAGATGGTATGCAACTCCAAATGCATGACCCAGAAAACCCTGGAGTAAAATATAGAGTAGGTTATCAATTGATTATAACTGCTGATCTCAAGTTAAGAAAAGTGGATTAAAAGAGGCATAACTCGAATAGGCAGTTTCCTACTCGTGATCTGGGATTAAGGGGGATCAATCGGAAGAGTGGGGAATTGATCCTCATAGTTGGGAATAGAGACCGGGCAGTGGATGGAAGGCTCAAGGACGTGGTCCTGTGAACCTATTCTATGTCTGAGTCGATTAAGGCCCATTCTCATGTGCCTCCCCGCTGGACAAGTTTGAGATGTGTACCGGATGCATACTGGCTATATGGGCCCCAGGAAACCGATGTAACATGTTAACCTGGGTGTCGAGGCATACCTCACCGTCTGATGCAGATGCTGAAAGGATAGAGAAGTCGGCTCTACGAGGGTTTGCCGTAGTGAAACTTAATCCCAGTCGGTGGGACCGGTTCGACATTTGCATGTCGTGTGAAAGGTTGTCACGTACGACGTCAGTGATGGTTGCTGTGTGCAACGTCGAGTACGGGCATACGTGTCGTGTCAGCCGGGTGTTTTTGATTGCAATCACCGTCGCTCGTGGTAGTGAGCATACTTGTACACTGAGTCATGACGTAGTAATAAACTGGGAAAACCTTAATAATGCTCCGTGAATAATCCTCGTAATGAAGATGAGGAATGATCAACACTTTCACTAAATTTATTTTCCACCTTGGGCTAGTAGCGTCGAGGCAAAGCGTTTCTTGTTTGATTGTGGAGTCTCGACGTTGTTGGCGCAAGGTCTGTATGGCTATAGGGTAGCTCACTAAAGTTACTTTCACCTCGGGCAAGTGACATCGAGATGAAGCGTTTCTTTTTTGATTGTGCAGTCTCGATGTGAATTGTGCGAGGACTATAAAAGTTGCTTAAAACTTGAAGTAAGGATTCTCCTTTAGCTCAATTTCATCCTTTGTGCAAACTGCTATATTCAGCCCTCTATTTTCAGCATGTAGAATTTCATGACTAGGGTGACGGTTAAGTCTTGCTGAGCTTCGTGCTCACGGATACTGCATAAGTTGTTTTGCAGGTAATAACTGTACGCTGATATGTACGGGTGTTCGATGAGACTCGGAACTCTCCGAGTGGTGAACTCATGGCAACCCCTGCCGCTGCTATTGTGATAGCGTTGCTAGCGAGAAGGGTCCGCGGGCTGGACACCTTTTCTGTTGCTTAGCATAGGTATGAGACGTGAGTTGTAATAGTCTTCCGCTGTAGATTATTTTGAGAAGTATTTGTAAAATTTATACTTTGTAAGCTTCCGCTTAAATTATGTAATATGATGCTTTATTATGTGTGCTGTTGGGTGCCTTATTGCACGGCACCACCCAATGCAATTCATGGGCGTGCGGCACGGCCCTGTGATTGGGACCGGGCCCTCACAAGTTTGTTCTTCTGGAAATAGCCTAGAAGGACATATGCAGCGCTTGACATCGGCGTGCCCTGCAGGGCAGTAGGTGGTATCTGTTGGGTTGATAAAATTCCCAACCGTGACGATCCGTTCACGCTCTACTCGGGTTCCCGTCGTGTGGTGTCAAAACACGATCACGTACCTTGAGACGTGACTTAACTCAAGGACGGCCGTATGGCAATGATACGGGCGTATGTTTTTACTTTCAAATATGGACCTGCCTGAAATGAAAACAACCTTTGAGTGCATCACTATTGATTGTTTTTTCCTGGTACTAATCACGTACGTATCCCGTGTAGTACACGTGTGCGAGAGACCATCTTACTGCCACTGAAAAAACGGATATGCAGGTATAATCCGGTTAGGATTTTCTTTGGTGAGGCTACGTAGAACCGACATGTTTCTTACGGTGCATCGACACCGTACTACACATAATAAACTATTCCCCATGAAGAAATGATTCATGAACTAACTTTCAACTAAAAATGGAAGTTTGAAACAAATATTAGTTACTGAACTCTAATTTTGAGCTAAGACTCAAATGAGAGAATGACTAGGCTTCAAAGATTTCAAAAACAGAGTGCTCTGTTTCTGGCAGGAATTTTTGCTGGACTTTGACAGAGCATAACCCTGAGTAGCTTTACCCAATTAATGTTTATGATACATTTCTGGAAAGATTTTCAAGTTTCATACAACTTCTTTGTAGACCTCCAGAGCAAAATCACAAGTTAAGTTGGTGAAAAGTCCAGTTGAAGGCAAACTGTTCAGAACCACGACAGCAATAAAAAACTCTCTGGACCTTTCCGTTTTTAAGCCATAACTTCCGGTAGAAAAATCCTTAAGGAGCCTATGATACACCATTGGAAAGGTTATGAAATGTGCAACATTGTTGTAGCTCAAAGTTTGTTCAGATTCTTATTGTATTTACATATACAACTGTGATAAAGATAGCCACATACAAAGGAGATGCTGGCAAATTTTATCCAGGAATTCTGTCAATTTTGAGCAATCATAACTTTGGATACAGAGATGATATGAAGGCATAGGAGTATTCATTGGAAATATAATGAAGTTAACTTTAACTTTGGTATTCAACTTGAGTTATGAAAATGCTTTTAACTGGATCAAAATCTGGGTTGAGTGCAGAAAGGTCTATTCTATAAAGAAAAGAGGACTGGTTAGGCCTATCCCACGGAAGTGATTAAACTCGGGGATAATCCGGTGGGACGTGAATATCCGATGTGTTTCCAATGAGTTATCGGGCATGCCGATTAATGGGACGTCAAGTTCAAGATTGAACCGTCGCCGGAAACCGCACCAATTCCACGAAGGCCGTACAAGATGGCACCCAATTAACTAGCGGAGTTAAAGGAGCAACTAAGTGAACTCATGAGCGAAGGTTTTATACGACCAAGCTCATTACCTTGGGGATGCTCTGCGCTGTTCATTAAGAAGAACGACGAGACACTGAGATTAGGTGTTGATCATCATTCTCTCAATGCCATCATGATAAACCACAAGTACCCTACCCGCATCGATATTTTGGCCGCTCAAGTAGTTGGTGCAAGGGTATGCTCGATAATGGTTGGAGCTCATAAAAGATCATAACATTGAGATCCATTACCATACGGGGAAAAGTGAATGCGGTTGCCGACACGTTTAGTCGGAAAGCCCATGTTCACAACTTGGTGATTGCTAGCTGAGTTGGAAGAAGAGGAACCAAGTCTCCGTGTCATTCAGTTTGGAGCACTCTATAACATTGCTCCCATTCCAACAATCTGAGGAGAGATTGCTGAGGTTCAAGGAGAGATAAGGATATGTCTCACATACGGAAAAAATAGACAACGGAGAGATGAGGTGGTTCAGGAAGGACAATGAGGGTACTCTATGGTTTAAAGACCGTATAGTTACCTCGTAAGATGAAGCTCTATGGTCGGAAGTGTCGCACACCACGGAAGTGGTGTGAGTACGGCGGAAAAGTACTGTTCAGGGTTGATTAGTCAATAAAGCCGATGACCGAGTTTCGACAATACAAGCAAACTTGAAGGCTGTACAACCCCGACAAAAAAGCTACGATGGTCAAAGCCGTAGACCGTTACATTTTGACGGCGGAGAACACATTTTTCTTCGCGTGTCTCCGATGAAAGGAATTCATCGGTCCGATGTAAAGGGGGGATATTTCCCCCTGAACTTAAGATCCATTGGCTATCACGGAGAAGTGCGGACCCGTAGCCCACCAGATGGAACAACCGGCCAGTCTCACGGTTGTTCACGAAATAGTTCGTGTGTCACAGCTGCGGAAGTGTCTCAAATTTTCCGCGGCTGTCCGCACCAAAGAAATCGACTAGTTTAAGCCAGATCGTGCCTACACCGAGCGACCGGTTCAGACTATCGATGAAAAGAATGCAGAACACCTGGAATTGGACATTAAGCTTTTACAAGGTGCGGTGGAGTAATCATACCACGGAAGAAACCACGTGGACAGCAAAGAATACCTCCGCAGGAACAATCCGGAACTTTTATCGTCGAACAGCTTGGAATTACCCCTCCCGTCTCGTTCTTCTTTTGGAATCTCGGGACAAGATTCTTTTTAAGGGGGGAGGAATGTATAAGTCTCAAAAATGTGAATGCAAAGAAATGGATGATTGAACGTCATTGTGTTTCGTGTTCATGGAAAATGGGACTTACAAAAATTTTCTGACACGGGATGGTATACATGGGGTTCAACAACACAGGATCAAGCATTCATGTGAATGTGTTGGACCAAGATGGAGTTAAACTCATGTGCAAATCATGCATGTGTTCGAGAAACAATTAAAATAAGATCTTTAGACTCAAATGCTCACCTCAAATTGCCGCCAAAGATTCGAATACACATGGAACCTCATACATTTGAAAGTGGGGAGGTTTATGGTGGCAAACTTTTGCTTTTAGGGTGAGTTAAAAAGGAGTGAATTATGCTCATGTTTGAACTTGTGCTGAATTCAAATTAAGGGACCAATTGAAACTGAACTTGTGAGGTTCATATTAGGACCAAGATTGATCAAGCATGAGCTAGGAGCAAACCAAAGTTTTTCATCCAAATTCAAATGGGTCATCACAAAATAGGCTTTCAAACTGTTGATGCAAAGTTTATGTTTGCAGCAACCAAATGTAAAAGTTGACTCCATATGTGAAATCCTCAGCTCCAAATTTGTGGGAATGTAAATTTTCACCACATTGGGAAGTATTTTGTCTAAGCATTTGCAAGAGGACACAAAGGGGACATTTGAATTCAAGTTCAAATTTGAATTTGGAAGAAGTTTCGCCACAGATCCAAATTAGTTTCAAGAATTTAGCTTCACATATTTGAATTTGGTCAATTGCCAATTTTGGAAGATCTTTTGGATAGGTGCAGGGGTGGACCCCACAGGTCAGTGAGCTAAATTGTTTCTTGTACCCGAAGCAAACCCTCTGTTCTCTGTGTTTACACTGAAGCAGCTAAAGTCTCGGTGCTCTGTTTCACTCGAACGGTCCGAGGACTCACAGAGCGCCACCGAGCGGCAAGCCGAGCCACCTCCTTGCTAAATTACGTGCGCTGGTGACCTGGCTGTGTGGTTTAGAGAGGGGTCTAGAGAGGGCGCGCGACATCACCGGAGGGAGAACCGAGCCGCCGCACGTCGCCCGGTGGTTTAGAGCCATCGCCGGCCTCTGGTGAGCACGGGGACAAGTTCCTCACGTCGAGAGCGAGGCTAGCGGGGAGTTTCAGCCCCTGAGTCCACCAGAAAGGGAGAGTCCGAAGCAGCGCCGCCGCGCCGGCGAGGGGGAAGGCGCGCGCGGGAAAGGGGGGCTCGGGAGGAAGAAGAAGCCTCCGGCCCCACCGGTCAGTGACCGTTAGCAGTAGACTGGGATTTGCTGTGGCCAGTTGATCGTTTTGTGGCTACAGCCAAGTTGTCTGTGGACCGCGGTGTGGCTGCATCGAGGGACTGACACGTCACCCGGGACCCACAGTCAGAATTTAAATGTTTCCCGGTTTATTTGAATCCCCAAATTCTGTTCAAACTTTATAACCTCATAACATTTACTATAAAGCTCCAAATTTAGTGATTCAAATTGAGTTGGATTCAGATTGAAAAAATCTATCCAAATATGCAAGCCAATTTGTATGAAAACCGTTATTAAATTCTGGAAAATTCTTTAAATATTTTAAGCAAAAGAATTTTTGAGGGAGTTTGGTTCAACCAAAAATCCTCAAAATTTTCCAGAGTATTCTTTAGGATATTAGAGATCTCCTGTAAAATTTTCAGCTCATTTGGAGTGTATTTATTTGGGATAATTATGATTTCAACTTTCTGTGTTCAAATGAATATAGAAACAATTCCAGAGAATTTCAAAATCTTGGAAATTCAGGTCCGGGAAATTCTTAGCTCAAAAAATCCTAGGAAAATTCATGCATGCCCCTGAGCTATGTTTGAAATTGTCGATCACTTGAATTTGCATGAAAGTGCAAATTTATTGAGAATTAATCCTTTGTGCCTAAATGTTTAGTGAATTGTTCTGAGTGATCTACTCATTGAAAAATTCTAAATTTTGGTCCAGATGACTTTCTTGTGACAAGGAACTCAAATGAAAAGTATCAGCTCCATTGGAGCCCTGGATCAGTACTGTTCTGTTCAACCTCATTAGGTGATCAACACACAAGTGATGAAACACACTTATCACTTGATCATAGTGCTTAAACCCAAACCACTAGCACCAGTGTCATTTTAAATTCTTAAACAGAGTTCCAGTTTTAAACTGGTCTTTAGAACTTATTAGCAAAAGCTTTACAATTAAACATATATGCATATTCATAACGTGTAGTGATTAAACGTGGAAAAATGGAGGAGAAGTGAAGCTTGGATCAAGGAGCAAGAAGGGCAGTGATTAAGCTTCAAGTCATCAGCAACTAACTTCGTAATTATCCGACTTTAGTCACCTGCAAAACCAAGGCAAGCTCCGGTTTGCATTTAAGTTGTTTATAAAGTTTTACTTTGTTCACTACTATGGTCAGAGTTTGTATGTGCATTAGGTCAAGTATGCTTCATATCCCAAATGCATGACCAAATGAACCCTGGAGTCAAGGGTAGAAGGATTTCTCTACTGTAGAAGGTTGCCGTGCTAAATAGGGTATGACATCTGGTAGAAGTCGAGTAGTTGGAATCTACTCGCGAGCTATAGTCAGGATTACATGGGTGTAGTTGAAAAAGGCAAACTAAAGTTTATATTCCTAAAGATGAGACCGGGCAGGAGGGTTAGGCAGCGACAAGACGAGGTCTTGGTCGAGTAGCTCTGCCTGTATCGGTTAAGGACCGATTCGTGTGCTGCTTCCATGAGCAAGTATTGAGTTGTGTACTGGATTCTTACTGCTATATGGGACCTAGGAAACCGATGTACCAGGTTAACTGGATTGTAGAGGCATACCACATCGTCTCGTTAGACCTATGAGCTCGAGATGGCGTGATCGGTTCTACAGTCGGGTGTCCTGCGAAAGGTTGCCACATAAGATGTAATGAAGGACGCCAGATTTGGGTCTTCAGAGGCAGGCATATGTGTCGAGCTATCCGGGCAGTGTTTGATTCGAATCACCGTCCCTCGCAGTTATGAGTACCGCTTGCTCACATGTTGTGACGTAGTAATCAATTTATGTGGAAACAGTTTGCAAGTTTTAATTGCTGCTATGATAATTGGAATTGCATGAAAACCATGTATGAAGTAGTGATAGAGCGAATTAAAGTTATTTTCCTCCTTGGGACAAGTAACATTGGAATGAAGCGTTTCTTGTTTGATTATGGAGTTCCAATGTTGCTGGGCGCAAGGTCACTACTATGATGGCTAAAATCTGAAAGTTAAGGACGAACTCGTAGGCTAGTCTTTTTGCATCTTACATGTTTAGGTCTTAAGTTACTTTCATGTAGAGTTGCATGTATTAGGAGAGACGGTTAAGTCTTGCTGAGCCTTTGTGCTCACTCTTGTTATATGAGTGGTTTTGCCGGTTAATATTAACGCATATAAAGAAGGTTGTCCGGTGAGACTCGGAGACTTCCAAGTCATGTTACACATGGAGAACCTAGCCTCTTTCCTGTCTTCGTGCTCATTAGTTATTCGACGTGAGCTGTTTATAGACTTCCGCTGTAGCTATTTTATGTAAATTATTTGCAAAGAACATTATATGTGTGCTGTTGGGTGTCGAATAACACGACACCACCCAATGCGATTCCCGGGCGAGTGGCTCGGCCCCATGACACAAGCCGGGGTTCCTCACACTTAAGTATTTAAATTGCATTATAAAAGATCATGCATATACATGTCGATAGGGTTCAGGACGGAGAAGTTCAACGGAGTCATCCCTTGACGTGTGGATCAGTTGAGGAAATTCAGAAAGATCGAGGGATCGAAGATCACTAGCTTCTATTATATACTACTACCCTGCAAAACAGGCAAGCTCCGGTTTGCATTAGCCTTTTTATAAAATTTTACTGTTTTGAGAACTTACTTCGAGCAGTCACTTTAATTATGCATTAGAGTCTTGTTTGAAAACCCAAATGCATTGCGAAGAAAACCCTGGTTTGGGCTTAGGTTTTTAAACCTCGAGTAGTTGGAACTGCTCGCGAGAATAGGCTAGAGGCACACTACTCGGGTAAAGATAGCAAATGGAACACATGGCAATAAAAATGAGACCGAGCGGAGAGTAAGGGCAGCAGGACTTTGGAGCCTGGGTGCCATAGCTCCGCTTGTGTCGGTTGAGGACCGAGCCGTGTGCGGGCCTGTTGAACAAGCTAGAACAGTACTGAAGACCTACCGTGTAAAAGTCCCAAAAACTTGTAAAGGCAAGACTCGAATGATGAATAAAGTTGAGTATAAATTCAAGAAATGGGTCTTGCAAAAACTTTTCTAAACATGTAATTGTTATCATGTGCAAGAGGACTTTAAATTCAGTTTGAACTAAATGGTTCACTTCAAGGAAAAGGAAGCCATTTCCAAAAGGAAATTCAAACTGTTCATTAAAAATTCTTATTTGCAGTGGCCAACTCAAAAATCAGATGGCATATTCACATTCTTCAGATTTGAATTAGTAAGAATGCAAATTTTGAGAAAGTTTGGAGTTGCTTTGATATGAATATCAAAGGGGCTCATGAATTTCCTTGAAATTTGAATTCAAATTTGAAACTGAGGTAAAACTTGTCAATTTGCCAAATAGCTTTTGAAATTGAGTTCCCCTTGGTTGAAGTTTGCACTGTGCCAAACACTGGGGATATTTTGGGAGAGAAAAACAGTTGGACCCACTTGTCATTAAGAGAAGAAGTCTTACAACCGAATGAAATTTTTCTTCTCTCTGTTCCCACTCGAACCAGTCGGCTGCTGAACAGAGCGCAACACCGAGGCAGCGCCGCTGCCACCTCCCGAGCACCTACTGAACCGCCTCAGTGCCGAAGAGATTTTCCCAGACAGCCCTGTACTCAGCAAAAGGTGTTCTTCGACTGCCCTCGAGCTCTTCCACTGCTGGTCTCCCCCACGGACAGTTCAGCCTCCGACAAACCGCTATCACCGACCCACCGGCGCCCGGCCATCTCAATGGGTTGCACGCCGAGCGGAGCCTCCCCACAGTGTCGCCAGGTCCTCCTCGAGGTGTCTGTCACAAGAGCCCGTCGTTTCCTCCACTAGAACTCGGCACCGAGCTCGGTTTATCCATTGACGCCACCGTGAGCCGCCGACCATAAGATCACGTCGCCTGCTCGCCAAAGTTCTTCTCCCACCGAGTTGCAAAAGCAAAAAAGGTTCGACTATACCTCTTCTTGCTTCACAGCAACCCTGGCAGATTGTCACAAACCGTGCTTGCCAGAATTTGGTTTTTCCCGCCGACATGCGATATGAACCATGAGGATGAAATCGGGAAATTAGGGCAACATGGTGCACCACTCATGACCAGACCTAGAAACCCAGTTGTAGACGTTCGTGCGAACACATGGGATCAAGAACTAGGAAGAACTGTCGAGGAAACCTTCAGTTCTTCAAGTTTTTTGAATTTTCACCGAAATTGACCTAGGTCGCATGGTGAACTCCTAGTTGCTGACGTTTCTCATGAGATCAGAGCCTTGGACGTTGCTCCCTAGGTAGTGGCAATGCTGTAGCAGCTAACCGAAGCAAGGTTAGAGCATTACAGCGTCGTCGCAACGTCGCCGGATGTAAAAGCCCAAGAAAGTGACTTGCAAAAAAATGTTCATCACCTCACAGCACCACAGCCCTTGTGGTGGATATCTCATGAACACTTGTGAAGAGCAAGTAAACACCATCAAAAGGTTGATTATAGGGGAAATCCCTAACCTGAAAAAGTAGAAGTCATACACATAAACATGAAAGGTTGACCTCACCCATAGACCTTAAATAGTCTTGGAAAGGCTCAGGCCAAATTTCATGCAAATCCAATATTTTTTGAGGCACTTTTGGAGACATTTGCATAAGGGGCCAAACTGAATGCAAATTCAAATTTGCAGCCACTTTCTTCACTTGAATTCAAAAGTCGACTTCATTTTCAAACTCAGCACATTTTTCTAAGTTAGTTCACCAATTTTCATCCTCATTGGAGTCCATATTGTTGGGAGCTAAATTTGCAATAATTCAAACTGAATTTGAATTTCAAATTCAAATGGGCAGCAAATTTAGCCCAAACCAATTTCAGTTGAGGAAACCAAATTCAAACCATAATTTTATGGCTAAGTCTTTCATTAAATTGTGAGTAGCTGGGATCTTTTCAGTGAAAACAGAAATGAAAAACAGAAAAGAATTAGAGGGGAGGGACCCACTTGTCAGCAGCCTTCACACAGAAGTCTTCCCGGCTTGATCTTTCACTTGACCGAAGCTTCACGGGCACCAGCTCTCCAGCGCCGGCGATCGACCGCCTTTGCTGTCGCCACCTCCTGCTTGAAGGAAATGCCGAGTGCAGCACGTTATCAGAACGCTGGGCCACGTGAATCTTCACTCCCTTCTCCACCGTCTCCCTTGTGCACCGAAGCAGAAACTCGCACAATCGCCGACCCCCTCTGCTCCCCGGTGTCTGAGAGCTAGAAGCCATTTCGTGCCCGATGAGCTACACAAAAAAGGTCCGCTCCAATGTGCTTAACACGCTCGTGTCGACCGCTCTTCCTCTCATGCTTCGACGGGGTAGAATTTGTCCGGTTATCCATTCGGTGTTCAAAGAACCGAATAGTTCAAAACTCATAAATTCGTAACGGGTATTCAACCACCGAGGATTCTGAGCTACACATACGTTCTGCACTTGTCCACGGCCACCTAGGATCAAAAACCGGCGAAAACCATAGACTAGGGTTGCTGTTCTTTGAAATTTTCTGAGGCACCGCCGTTTTAGCCCTAGGTCGACGGTGAGGTACTAGTTGCGGCCGTTTTCAGGAGGATCAGTGCTCATAGCCGTGATCAGCATGTCTCAGGGAGCTCTTCAAGCAAACCGCGTCAAAAAAGGTGTAGAGAACATCGAGTTCAACGTCGACGATGAGCTCCCGGCCGCTGTCACCGTCGCGAGCACTGTTCTAGCCATCGCTGAGCTCCGGTGATGCACCAACGTGTTCCTCGGGCCGAAATGTGCACAGGCGGCGAGTTTCATCAAAGGTCGGGCAGCAGAACGCCCGGCGGCGAGCTCTCCGGCGAAGGTGGCGGCGGTGAGCCGTGGGAGCGCGAGGTAGACGAAGCTCCACGGGCCCCACGTGTCGGCCTCTGTTAAAACAGCGAGGGATCTATTGTGGCAACATGATTTCATGTGACTACGCAGGAGACTCTGCAGACCCCCGTGTGCTTTGGCTGTGGTGCTGACACGTAGCCCGGGGACCCCACCAGCCGGTTTAAACTTTTATTTGAATTTCCGACTCTGGTTCAAACTTCAACTAGCTATAACTTTTGCTAGGAAGCTCCACATTTAGTGAACTAAATTTTTCTGAACTCAGCTTTTTGAGTATTATCGAGCAAAACAAATTTCAGCTTATGAAACTTAATAGTTTTCCAGAATTAATTCCCGAAATTTAAAACTGTTGGGAATTTTAGCTGGATAGTTACTATATGAAAAATTCTGAAATTGGGCTGGGAGGTTCATTGGAAAATCCTTGAGTCACAGGAAAAATTTCAGACTCATCCAAGTTCATTTAGTTCCTCTAATGGTATGATTAAGTGAACTGCCCTGAGAAAATAGAAAAATGTACAGAAACATTTTTCAGATTTTCTCAAATCTTGTTTAGGGCATAACTTCATCTAGAATGATTCAAATTACATGAAACCAATTCCATTAGATCCTCCTTAAACTCTAGTTTCCAGAAAGTAATGGTTGGAGCGATGAAAATCCCTGGAAATCCTTAGAGGCTCCACTAATGACCAAACAGGCTTTCATTTGTGCAGAGCTCAAATGAACTTTTTTTCAAATGAAACTTGGTCAAGACTCTGGTTAGGACCCTACCAAGCCACCATAAAAATTTCAGAGCCAAAGGGAAGGGCTAACTAGAGTTATGGTCTTTACATATTCAATTTAAAACATTGCATGCAAATTTACATATAGTATATGGCTTATGTGTAGTCGCTGAAGGCGAGGAGACCCCGGAGGTGCTTGACTTTCTCCTTCCGAAAGAAGCCCTAACCTCTGACCAGCAGCAACAAGGCAATCCCCGGTTTGCATTAACTAGTTTTACAAAGTTTTGCTTTATGTATAATTAGTATGTGGTATGTATGTGCATTAGGTTTAGGATGGATAAAACCCAAGTGCATAACCAGATTATTTCCACAAGAGTGAGGGTAGTGTATAAGTCCTCGAGTAGTAGACACTGTGCTTAATGTTCATAGAACTTCGGTACAAGTCGAGTAGTTGAAATCTACTCGCGAGTTTAGGAGTCGGGACACACGAGATTGGTTTGACTGATGTGAGATCATTTTAGTACGAAAATGAGACTAGGCAGGGGCTAGGACGCAGCAAGAGGAAGTCTTGTAGGTGCAGCCCTGTCCTTGTCGATTGAGGACCAATCCTCATGCGGCCGTGCTGAGCAAGTTTGAATGTACCGAAGGCATATCGGATATATGGGGTCCGATAAACCGATGTAACCTATACCTCTGGGCGTCGAGACATAACGCACCAATTTATAGGTGTAGGTTGAGGGCAGCAAGGTGGAAATCCGCTAATGGGCATAGAGAGATGCTCGGTGTAGGGAACCTCTTGTATGTTTGGGTGCGACTGGTTCGATGTTTGGGCTATTGGGCGAAAGGTTGTCCCGTACGACATCGAGTGAGCGTGCTGTGCAGCTCCACCGGTGGGCATACGTGACGTGCTATTCGGGTATCCCTGCGGGTGTATATCGAGTCGATTCACCATCCCTCGTGGTTATGAGCACCGCATTTTCACTGTGTCGTGATATGATTTAATATTGCTGATATGATTAAATTGTATTGCTACATGTGTGCCACCAAATATTGCTTACTAAAATTTCAGATGCATGAACTGTTAACTTGTTGCTAAAAGATGAAATAAGGACAAACTTGTAGGCGAGTCCATTTGCTGCAAATTACCATCCCATGTTCGTGTGAACCGCATGTAGAGTTTCATGCATAGGTGAGTCGGTTAAGTCTTGTTGAGCCATCGTGCTCACTGTTGCTGCTATAAGTGTTTTTCAGGTGAGGAGTATCCCACGGACTCGGGGTACGAGTCCACCGGCGAGGGCTACCCTCCGTCGGGGACCACGGCTGAATGGGAGCCGTACACGCCGTGCTGAGCTGGGGAGTGCATCTAGTGTGGGTTGCCCATAGGGCTGGGCAACCGACTTTTGCTAGGTAGATGGTGTGAGTTGTATAAACGTAGCTTCCGCTTTTGTAATCCAAATACTAGTTTGTAACTGAAGTCTTGTACTAGTTTGTACATATTAAGTTGGCTTTCTCTGTAATACAGTATCATTCTTATGATGTGTTTTGTCGGGTGTCGCATCGTGCGGCACCACCCTCTGAGATCCTAGATGAGCGGATTCCGGTCCGCCACACCGGAGTTGCCACATAGGCTGTCGCCGTCGCGAAGCTATTTCCGGTGATTTCCGGTCGGCGACAAGGGTAGCAACGTGTTCCTCGCATAAAATAATGTAGAGGCAGTGAGAATTGGGAAGTTTCGGGCACCGGAACCCGCTGTCGGCAAGAGCTCCGGTGAGCTCAGCGGCGCGGGAGCGCGGGTGGCTGGAGGTAGACGAAGACGGGTGCTGGCCCACGTGTCAGTCTCTGTTGCGGGGAAGTTAGATCTTCTGTGGCCTCGGATCAGGCTGTGGCTGCGCGGGAGTGGGTCTGTGGCCCTGGCTTGTTCCAGCGAGTAACACGTGGTCCCCTGGACCCACACGCAGAATTTAAACATTTCTCGGTTTATTTGAACCCCCAAATTCAGTTCAAACTTTAGAACCTCATAACTTTTGCTAGGAAGCTCCAAATTTAGTGATTCAAATTGAGTTGGATTCAGATTGAAAAACTATATCAAATATGCAACCCAATTTGTATTAAAATCGTTATTAAATTCTGGAAAATTATTTAAATCTTTTCAGTAAAAGAATTTTAGAGAGAGTTTGGTTCATCCAAAAATCCACAAATTTTGCCAGAATCTGCTTTAGGATGTTAGTGAACTCCTGTAAAAGTTTCAGATCATTTAGTGTTGATTTAGTTAAGAGAATTCGGATTTCAAGTTTCTGTGTTCAAATGAATACAGAAACAATTCCAGAGAATTTCCAAACCTTGGAAATTCAGTTCTGTGGAATTCATAGTTCCAAAAATCCTAGGAAACATTCATGCATGCTCCCTTAGCTATGTTTGAAATTGTAATTCACTTGAATTTGCATGAAAGTGCAAATTTATTCAGAATTAATTCCTTTTTGCCTAAATGCTTAGGGAATTGTTCTGAGTGATCTATTCATTGAAAAATTCTAAATTTTGGTCCAGTTGACTTTTTTGTGACAAGGAACTCACATGAAAATTCTCAGCTCTATTGGAGCTTTGGATCATAAATATCCTGTTTAACCTCTTAGATGAGTAACAGACAAGTGATGAAATGCACTTGTCACTTGATCATGTTGCTTAACCCAAACCCAAACCACTAGCATCAGTGTCATTTTAAATTCTTAAACAGAGTTCCAGTTTTAAACTTGTCTTTAGAACTTGTTAGCAAAAGCTTTCCAATTAAACATATATGCATATTCATAACGTGTAGTGATTAAATGTGGAAAAGTGGAGGAGAAGTGAAGCTTGGATAAAGGAGCAAGAAGGACAGTGATTAAGCTTCAAGTTATCAGCAACTAACTTCATAATTATCTGACTTTAGTCACCTGCAAAACCAAGGCAAGCTCTGGTTTGCATTTAAGTTGTTTATAAAGTTTTTTACTTTGTTCACTACCATGGTTAGAGTTCGTATGTGCATTAGGTCAAGGATGTTTTATACTCCAAATGCATGACCAAATGAACCCTGGAGTCAAGGGTAAAAAAGTGTCCCCGCTGTAGAGTAATGCCGTGCTAAATAGCTTAGGACATCCGGTAGAAGTCGAGTAGTTGGAATCTACTCGCGAGCTATAGTTCGGTTTACATGGGTGTAGTTGAAAAAGGAAAACTAATGTTTATATTTCTAAAGAAGAGAGCGGGCAGGAGGGTTAGGAAGTGACAAGACGAGGTCTTGGTCGAGTAGCTCTGCCTGTGTCAGTTAAGGACCGATGCGTGTGCGGCGCCCATGAGCAAGTATTGAGTTGTGTACTGGATGCTTACTGCTATATGGGACCCAGGAAACCGATGTACCAGGTTAACAGGATTGTAGAGGCATACCACATCGTCTCGTTAGACCTATGAGCCCGAGACGGCGCGACCGGTTCTACAGTCAAGTGTTCTGCGAAAGGTTGCCACATACGACGTAATGAAGGACACCAGATTTTGGTCTTCAGAGGCGGGCGTATGTGTCGAGCTATCCGGGCAGTGTTTGATTCGAATCACCGTCCCTCGCGGTTATGAGTACCGCTTGCTGACTTGTTGTGACATATTAATCAAGTTGTGTGGAAAAAGTTTGCAAGATTTTAATTGCTGCTTTGATAATTGGAATTGCATGAGAACCATGTCTGAAATAGTGATAGAGCGAATTAAAGTTATTTCAACCTTGGGACAAGTAACATTGGAATGAAGCGTTTCTTGTTTGATTGTAGAGTTCCAGTGTTGTTGGGCGGAAGGTCATTACTATGATGACTAAAATCTGAAAGTTAAGAATGAACTCGTAGGCGACTCTTTTTGAATCTTACAGGTTTAGGTCTTAAGTTACTTTCGTGTAGAGTTGCATGCCTTAGGAGAGACGGTTAAGTCTTGCTGAGCCTTTGTGCTCACTCTTGCTACATGAGTGGTTTTGCAGGTTAACCTCGACGCTTATAAATAAGGTTGTCCGGTGAGACTCGGAGATTTCCGAGCCATTTTACACATGGAGAACCTAGCCGCAGCAATGTCGTCATGTTGCTAGCTAGAGGAGTCTGCAGGCTGGACCTCTTCTTGAGTGCTCCTTAGTTATTCGACGTGAGTTGATTGTAGACTTACGCTGTAGCTATTTGATGTAAATTATTTATAAAGAACATTTGTATGCTTCCGCTTTTGATTTATGTAATACAGTTTTCCTTATATGTGTGCTGTTGGGTGCCGCATAACACGGCACCACCCAATGCGATTCCCGGGCGAGTGGCACGGCCCCGTGACATGGGTCGGGTCCCTCACAGCGTGGTATCACAGCTGCATTGGTAATAGCGCACGGAATAAGGATCGTATTATGACAAAAAATTAGGATACGGTGAGGAAACAGTATTAGGCCCACATAAGGACTATAGTAGTATAGTTACTTAAAGTGGCATGACTAACATACTTGTTATAATTCTGAATTTTGATTATGTAACGACGCACCTACGTTCAGGTAAGAATGGTAAGGAACGCCACCGAAAGCGGTTCAATTTCGGTTAGCTCCACTGACGAGGAATGTGGTTCAGGGATAGGTCTCACAGTTTGGTGTGAGACGTTAATATGAAACTCTTGGACTCTTCATGTTCCTGAGTTCATATGAAATGCTGGTCCCTGGCGTGCATTAGGCAAGAAAGTGGAAGCCCCATCATGTGGTCGGTAACATGATAGTGTGTTCTTCTGGAAATAGCCTAGGAGAACATACGCAGCGCTTGCCATCGGCGTGCCGTGTAGGGTAGTAGGTGGTATCTGTTGTGTTGATAAAATTCCCAACCGTGACGACCCGTTCGTGCACTACTCGGGTTCCCCATCGTGTAGTGTAAAAACACGATCACGTACCTTGAGACGTGGCTTAACTCAAGGACGGCCGTATGGAAATGATATGGGCGTATGTATTTACTTTCAAATATGGACCTGCCTGAAATGAAAACAACCCTTGAGTGCATCACTATTGAGTGTTTTTTCTGCAGGTACTAACCACGTACGTATCCCGTGCAGTAGACGTTTGCGAGTGACCGTCTTAGTGCCACTGATAATATGGGTATGCCGGTATAATCCGGTTAGGATTTTCTTTGGTGAGGCTACATAGTACCAACATGTTTCTTACGGTGCATCAACACCGTACTACACTTAATAACCTCTTCCCTATGAAGAAATGATTCATGAACTAACTTTCAACTAAAAATGGAAGTTTGAAACAAATATTAGTTACTGAACTCTTATTTTGAGCTAAGATTCAAATGAGAGAATGACTAGGCTTCAAAGGTTTCAAAAACAGAGTGCTCTGTTTTCCGGCAGAAATTCTTGCTGTACTTCAAGAGAACGTAACACTTAGTATATTTAACCAATTAAGGTGTGTGATACAGTTACAGAAATATTTTCAAGTGCTCTACAACTTCTTTGTAGACCTCCAGAGCAAAATCACACGTTGAGTTGGTGAGAAGTCCAGTTGAAGGTAAACTGTTGTAACACCCCAAAACTTGTTAAGAGGGGAATTTAAAAATTTTTGGACGTATTGCATGTGGTGCAGAAATTCAAATTCAAATTGGATTTCAAATTAAACTCAAAACAGAAAAGAAAAAGAAAAAGAAAAAACAAACCCCCCGGCCAGTGGGCCGAAACCCACCAGCCGGCCCACCTCACCCCCGCGCCAGCCCGCAGCCGCGCGCCCCGTTTTCTTCTCACTGACGTGTGGGGCCCGCCATCCTCTTCCTCCTCGCGCGCTCGCTCGGCCGACCGGGACTCCTCTTTTCCCCCGAATCGAAACCACCCCGGATACCCGCGTATCCCAGCTGAATTTCTGTTTTGGACGACTCCAGCTCGATCAAAACCGAACGCCGCCCTCCCCCGGCTATATAAACACCGGCATCGTTCCGATTTTCACCCGCGATCGGCTGTTTTTCCTCCCGGTGAGAACCGAAGCTCCGATCACCGTTTTCTCTCGATCTTTGCTCAGGTTCTCTGATCTAACGCGCCGATCGTGTTCCACCGCCTCCGGGGAATCACACAGGTGCAGAAAACTCGGTGGTTTGCGCTTCAAACACAGCGCCGACGAGCATCGCCGTGAATTCACCTCGGACCTCGTCGTCGACCGCCTTCTAGGACCTCCAAGCTCAAGAAAAACCCCGAGGTGAGATCCCCGGCCTCCCCTCTACCGACCTATGCTATGAAATCCCAGTTTTAGGAAGAATTGATGAAGATCCGAAGTTCTCCGGCGAGATCGCCGCCTCCCGCCGCTGGGCAGCGCCGTCCGCACTCGGTCAGAGCGACGTGGCCGCTTGTGCGCCGTCTATTTTAAATCGCACGGTAGAATTTAAATCCCCGCGTACCGGTTCGACGTTATAATCTCAGCCGTCTGTTTTAAATCGGACGGTCCACGTCAGCCCCGCGTTATAAAGGCCGGGATTCTTACGCGCTACCCCCTGGGGATCTCAGAAAATACGAGCTAGCCCCGGAAACTTCTGATCTAGCCCCTGGAACTTCAGAAATTCATGTAAGTTCAATTAAAAATCAGTTTTAGCCCCTGGACATAATAAAAATTTGCAAAACCCCTCTGCTATGCATAGTTAGGCCCCTGGAAATTCTTGAAATAATAAATTAGACCCTGTAGTAGGTTGAACTTAACTTTTTAACCCTATATGATATTTAATTTAGAAATTTGAATGTGTTACTAGGATTAAATTTAAAAGGAAATACAAACACATTGTAAATTCAAGTTTAAACTCTACTAACACTTGGAAAACTTTAGAATGAACTAAAAATAAATTTTAGGCTGAAATGAAATCTGTTTGGGTGTGTTCATGTTTATTAGTTCTAGGAACACATTTTTAGGATTATAAGTAATTTTGAAAATGGGTAAAATAGATTTAAATTAGTTCACATCAGAGGAGAAGTTCAAAAATATATTATTTAATATTTTATATCAGAACATATTCTGTTTAGATGAGGTGTCTTACTATTTTCATAACAAAGTTCACATTTAGGCATAGGAAATAAATCTGAAAGTATAGCAACTAGGTATGCATAACTAGAAAATGAAAAATGAAGTTTCCAAATCCAAAGATTTCAGTTTAGGATTTGATAGAGGATCTGAAAACCCATTTGAAGTAGGAAAATACCTTTCATGCATAATTGGTAGCTAAGATGTGTATCAATTGAATATAAGGAATTTGTTCAAATTTGAAATTCATATATAGTGTGCAAACATAAATCTGAATACCAAAAGTTAGAAATCATATGCACATGTTTAAAAGTGCATGTAAGCCAAAAATAAACACACCTAGAGTAACCACAACACTTAGAAATGTGAATGACTTACATAGATGTGAATGTGTGGTTGTATGAAGTGAAAGTGTGAAGTATGTCTTATGGATTGTTGTTTTTTTGTTATGTGTGTTGGCATGAATAGAACCTGCCTCAGAGCAAGTTCTTCCCTTCCAAGAACAAGACTTTCCCTTTCCAGAGCAGCAGGAAGAAGGCAAGTGTCCTTGACCACTTTGATCCTATACTAGGATGTGTAGATAGAATTATTTGCATTGTCAATTGAAATATGAAACCCATGCTAGGAAGTTTCCCTAGAATTGCATTACCTTGTTTCCTTGTAGCTTGGGTTGGGATTTATTCTATCATGTCATTTATTTATATGCTTATGCTTAGCCATGCTTAGAATGGGATAATTGGGATATGAGATCATCAATTTATTTACCTTACTCTTGAATGAGACATTATGAGTTATGTAGAGGTAGTGATCGAGGCAAGTTGGATGATTTTGTTGGTGCTGGGTGCACGAGACTTGGGTTTGTGTTTAGTACTTGCCTGGATCTTAAGGACCGGTTCATGGAGCATGTAACCTGGCTTTACCATGCCAACCACATGCTGAGATGGGGCAGCTTGGCCAATTAATTAGGTGTATCCCCGGCGTAGTATGGGTGTGTTGGATGGTGCGGGGAATAGGTGTCAGCTGGACTACTGTATGAACCGCAAGGCTCAAGAGGGGGCCACTGCAGCGGGGTTGGAGCCTCTTGTATGCTGTTAGGGGTGAAACCTCAATGGGCCCACGCTCGTTGGGAATCCCTTTGTAAAGGCTTCGTAGTGATCTCCTGGCTAAACACCTGGGAAGTGTGAATGTGGTTCATGGCCACTGGCATAATGGAGGTTCTTTTAGTCCACCCAGCAACGGGGGATGAAATCACTACATGTGGGTACAGTGGTACAAACTCTGAAGAGTCAAAACTGTCATGGCAGCCGTGCTCACGGTCAAGAGCGGCTTGGACTTATTCATGATTAGAGGATGATGACCTTGGAGGTTGTGGATGTTAAGCGGGAAGCTTAACATTGGAAATGATGTTATGGTTATTTGATTTTGATGATGGGATGGGAGATTGGGACCATTTCACCTATGTAGTAATGTAGGTGCTTAATTAAGCTAAGGTGATAGGTAATAATTGCGTAGTGCTTTAACCATGTGTTCGACCTCTCCTTGCTCTAGCCATGCATGACATAACTTTCCCACACTTGCTGAGTACCATCGGTACTCAAACTTGCATATTTGTTGGTTTATATTGCTGCTCAGGTCAAGAGAATGATGTGGTGTTTAATGATCAAGACTTCGGACCCAAAGAAGGTTTCTAGGTTGATGGAGTCCTCCGGGCAACGCCGGTGACGGAGCCCACAAGAATAATATTCCGCTGCTATTTTATTTAGTTGTTATGAACTTATTATCGTCCATTGAGACATATGCTATGTAAGACTTATTTATATTCGACACCTGGCTTGTAATAAATGATGCTTCACTATTTGTCATCACATGTATGAGAAAATGATCCTGGCATACATGTGATATTCACTCGGTTGTATCACATGTATGCCAGGATCATTTTCTCATACATGTGATGACAAATTGTGAAGCATCATTTATTACAAGCCAGGTGTCGAATATAAATAAGTCTTACATAGCATATGTCTCGATGGACGATAATAAGTTCATAACAAGTAAATAAAATAGCAGCGGAATATTATTCTTGTCGGCTCCGTCACAGGCGTTGCCCGGGGGACTCCATGTTCCTAGAATCCTTCTTCGGGTCCGAAGTCTTGGTCATTGAACACCACATCATCCCCTTGACCTGAGCAGCAATTTAAACCAACAAATATGCAAGTTTGAGTACCGATGGTACTCAGCAAGTGTGGGAAAGTTATGTCATGCATGGCTAGAGCAAGGAGGGGTCGAACTCATGGTTAAAGCACTACACAATTATTACCTATCACCTTAACTTAATTAAGCACCTACATTACTACATAGGTGAAATGGTCCCAATCCCACATCCCATCATCATAATCAAATAACCATAACATCATTTCCAATGTTAAGCTCCTCGCTTAACACCCACAACCTCCGAGGTCATCATCCTCTAATCATGAATAAGTCCAAGCCGCTCTTGAACGTGAGCACGGCTGTCATGACAGTTTTGACTCTGCAGAGTTTGTACCACTGTACCCACATG
This sequence comes from Neostapfia colusana, assembly GCA_030760725.1. Classification (NCBI taxonomy): domain Eukaryota; kingdom Viridiplantae; phylum Streptophyta; class Magnoliopsida; order Poales; family Poaceae; genus Neostapfia; species Neostapfia colusana. Next base: position 41,639,183 of record JASWHV010000013.1, on the reverse strand, counting down.
TAGTGATTTCATCCCCTGTTGCCGGGTGGACTAAAAGAACCTCCATTATGCCAGTGGCCACGAACCACATTCACACTTCCCAGGTGTGTAGCCAGGAGATCACTACGAAGCCTTTACAAAGGGATTCCCGACGAGCGTGGGCCCACTGAGGTTTCACCCTAACAGCATACAAAAGGCTCCAACCCCGCTGCAGTGGCCCCCTCTTGAGCCTTGCGGTTCATACGGTAGTCCAGCTGACACCTATTCCCCGCACCATCCAACACACCCATACTACGCCGGGGATACACCTAATTAATTGGCCAAGCTGCCCCATCTCACCATGTGGTTGGCACGGTAAAGCCAGATTACATGCTCCATGAACCGGTCCTTAGGATCCAGGCAAGTACTAAACACAAACCCATGTCTCGTGCACCCAGCACCAACCAAATCATCCAACTTGCCTCGATGCCTACCTCTACATAACTCATAATGTCTCATTCAAGAGTAAGGTAAATAAATTGATGATCTCATATCCCAATATCCCATTCTAAGCATGGCTAAGCATAAGCATATAAATAAATGACATGATAGAATAAATCCCAACCCAAGCTACAAGGAAACAAGGTAATGCAATTCTAGGGAAACTTCCTAGCATGGGTTTCATATTTCAATTGACAATGCAAATAATTCTATCTACACATCCTAGTATAGGATCAAAGTGGTCAAGGACACTTGCCTTCTTCCTGCTGCTCTGGGAAGGGAAAGTCTTGTTCTTGGAAGGGAAGAACTTGCTCTGGGGCAGGTTCTATTCATGCCAACACACATAACAAAAAAAACAACAATCCATAAGACATAGTTCACACTTTCACTTCATACAACCACACATTCACATCTATGTAAGTCATTCACATTTTTAAGTGTTGTGGTTACTTTATATGTGTTGATTTTTGGCTTACATGCACTTTTAAACATGTGCATATGATTTCTAACTTTTCGTATGCAGATTTATGTTTGCACACTATATATGAATTTCAAATTTGAACAAATTCCTTATATTCGATTGATACACATCTTAGCTACCAATTATGCATGAAAGGTATTTTCCTACTTCAAATGGGTTTTCAGATCCTCTATCAAATCCTAAACAGAAATCTTTGGATTTGGAAACTTCATTTTTCATTTTCTAGTTATGCATACTGTAAAATCCCCAAAAAGTGGTAGCAAGAAAATTCAGCTCATGTACACTTATGAAAAATGAGGGGAATTAAAACTTTGAATTGTAATGGTATATATTCAATGTGAGGGTTTAGACTTTCCAAAACTTCCAAACATGGAGATCTAAATGCACAGTTGGATCTTCATAGTACAGATATTCACCCTTCCAAATTTCAGCACATTTGGAGGAGTTTCAATATTTGTTTGGGATTAAAAGGAGAAGCCCTCTAATCTGAATTTCGAATTCAGTTTCAAGTTCCAATTCCCTCAATTTGAAAATTTGGTTGCACAAATGTGTTCTCCACCTTTGAATGAGCAGCCATGCCAAAAATTGGAAATTTTGGAACTGGTTTGCTATATTTTTGAGGCAATACAAAGTGGAGAATTCAAACTCATTTTTCAAATTCAAATGATCAAACCACATCCAAATTTCACACCAGAATTCAAACCATTTGAATTCAGCAAAAACTATGACTTTGGGGTGAAGTCAAGTCTTTAATGTTGAGTTGCTGGGGTAAAATATCATAGAAAATTTGATAAGAATTGGAAATAGTGGGGCCCAATTGTCAGCCACCCAAAGCAAACCAACCGACTGATTTCCTCCTCGGGTGATCACCGCGCGCCAGCTCCCGAGCAGCCTGTCGCCCGACGTTGTCCACCAAGCTGCTTCCCCCGACGTCGGTTCACGCGCGTGGCCGGTTATAACGGCAGCCGAGTGCAGTATCTGCCCTATCCCCATTACCCCATAGCCTCTCCACGCTCTGCTCGAGCCTCGCGAACTCAGAACCCTGCCCAGCGGAAGAACCATTCGGGTCATCGGCGCCCGGTGAGCTCGGCGTGCCTCGCGCGCGGCTGAGCCACGGGAACCTTGCGCCAGGTCTCGCTCCTGCTCCGCGAAGCCTCAAGTGAACACCAGCACCGGCGGTTGGCGCCTACGAGCTGGAATTTCCTTCGGAGCTCCGGTGTTGATCACCTGTACGCCACACCGTCGCCCGACGGATTTACAGCCTCTTCCGATCAACCAAAAGGTCCCTGAGGTGCGTGAGGAACCCTTCTTCCTTCCGTTCCACCAGTTCCTGCATTATTAGCTCCGGTACCGAGTATTTTGAAGTTCGGTGCCGGCGGTTCTTTAGAAACCCGAGGACCCTTCGAAGAAATTCGTTGTGCTCGGGGTAGCTCCGCGCTAGATGAGCTTAGAGTAGCTCCAGCACATGCTTGCGCATCTCCCCGAAGTTCTAGCAGGTCAAATGAGCAAGTAGAGACGCCGGGTACCGAGGTTTTGTCGCCACCGGAGTTTTGCGGGCTCAGGTCGCCGGTGAGGTCCCCTCTCCGGTGGGTTTCAGGGAGAGCGAGCTATGGGTCGAGGATGTCCATGGGACACTGGTGCTTTTGGAGCAAAACCTAGCCCGAAAGACCCACTGTGGAGGGAGGGCGAGGTCGCCGAAGTAAGGTTCGACATGGTCGCCGGTGCAAGCACCTTTCCGACCGTTGTCATCGGCTCCCGACCCCACCATCGTGTTCAGCACGGTGTAGAACTCACAGGCGGCGAGTTTGACGAAGTTTTGACCACGGGAACCCCGTCCCGGCGAGCCTCGCCGGCGTGCGCCGCCACGGGAGGCGCGGGCAGCGTGAGGAAGACGAAGGAGGGCCGGGTCCCACTGGTCAGCCTCCGTATACGCGCGGGGATCGGCTTGTGGCACCGGATCCAGTGCGGCTGCGCGGGAATAACCCCGTAGCCACCGGTGTTGCCGAAATCTCACTGGTCCGATTTAAAACAGTTGGCCCAGCCCAATTATTTGAAGTTTCTATTAGAGAAATAATTCCAGGAATTAGCTGATCTTTACAAGCCCATAACTTTGTGTAGAAAACTCCAAAAAGAGTGAGACCAATTTTGTTGGATTCCTCATGAGGAGTACTTCACAGGGAAACCAATTTTAGGCTATGAAAATGCCCAGGAATTTCTGTAGAATTGTTTATAGTAAATTTTTAGGGATTTATTACAGGAACAATTCTTTATGAAATATTCCCAAATTTGGGCAGCAAATCCTCTTCATAGATACTGATCTCCAGTAAAAATTTGGGCTTCAGTGGAGTTCATTTGCTAGGTCAAATTACCTTCCCAAGTTCAGCCTTTATTTGGAAATTCAAATTTAAACAGAAACTGTTCAGCACTTCTGTCCAAACTTCAAAAAATCATATCTCTCTGTTGGTAGCTCCAAAAATGGTGAAACAAATTTTGTTAGAACCATGGAGACTTTCCCTACTCAGATCTTCCATTTCTAGCTATGTCAAATCTCTTGAATTGGGCTCAAATTTCAGAGAAGCATTGTATTTGTAGGAATTTTAAAGACTACATTGTGCAATGACATGTCTCCAAATTTGGCTCAAGTCATCCTTAGAGAGTCTAGTATCCACTGTAAAATTCCCAAAGCCAATTAAGGATCCTAAACAGCAATAGCTATGAATAGAAGTTTAATTCTTATAATTCCTTAATATTTATAAATATTTTGTTACATTTCATTTAGTGACCAAAGTTGAGGACGCACCGGAGCCTTTGGACGTCCTCCCACCAGAAGCTGACTTCCCCTTTAACTCGCAACCAGGCAAGCCCCGGTTTGCACTTAAGTACCTTTTATAAAGCTTTTCATTTGTATCACTTATGTCTAGGTTGAATTGTATGCATTAAAGTTAGGGTGATTGAGACCCCACTTGCATAGCATTTTAAATCCTATAAAGGGTTGGGTAGTTTACAAACTCGACGAGTAGAGAATGCCATGCTAAGGTTTAGGATCTCGGTAGAAGTCGAGTGGTTGGAAGCTACTCGTGAGATAGTATTTATTACACGGAATGAGAAGAGGTAGAAAATGGCTTGAGTTATGAAATTGAGACCCAGCAGGGGGGATAGGATGCAGTGAGCAGAGGTCTCACGTGCGTAGCCCTGCTGGTGTCGGTTGAGGACCGTCCGTGTGCGGCCCTGCTGGACAAGTATCGAACAGTACCGGATGCATACTGGCATATGGGAACCAGGAAACCGATGTAATTGGTTAACCTGGGTCGAGGCTACCCAACCATAAATAGGAGTGGGTTGAGGGTAGCAAGGTGTAAATCTGTCAGTGGGCACAGTCACGCTCCACGGGGGGACCTCCTACCGTTACGGATGGACCGGTTCGGCATTTGGGTTGCCTTTGAAAGGTTGTTGCATACAACAGAGTAGGAAGGGGTGTGGAATCACACTTCTGAAAGTGGGTGTATGCAACGTGTTATCCGGGTGTGTCTTGATTGCAATCACGGTCCCTCGCGGTTATTTGAGTACCCGCTTGTTCACTGCGCTGTGACATAGTAAGAAGTGAAATAAGCCAACTGAAAATGCTGTATTGAACTCTTAATGTCTTGAATACCTTGATTGCTGTAGATATAGAGCTAATTAAGTTTATATTCCACTTTGGGCATCACCACATCGGAGGAAAGCGTTTCTTGTTTGATTGTGGACTTCCGATGTGAGGGCTGCCTAAGGCACATGAATCTGCTGCTATAAAACTGAAAGTAAGGATCAACTTATAGGCGTGTCTTTGTTGCAAATTCCTTTTCCCATCTTACATATCCTTGCACGTAGAATTCCATGCCTAGGGTTGACGGTTTAGACTTGCTGAGCCATCGTGCTCACAGTTGCAATATTTTGAGCTGTGTGCAGGTGAGAGTTATGAGGAAGGTTCCGAGGACGAGGCGATGCCCCCGTCGGGGTACACTGCCGAGCTGGAGCCCTGCACGCCGCCGTGATTCTCCGGTTCCATGCTGCTAGTGTGTAGCGTCCCCGGGCTGGACGGCTGCACTTTTGCATAGTTAGGATGAGAGGCTACTTATGTATATTACTTCCGCTGTATAAGTAAATTTTGTAGAAAGACTTCCACTGTTTTATATTAAATAAAAGTTTGTATGTTGTTCTTAATTCTTTTTGTGTGTGCTATTGGGTGCCGCATCGCACGGCACCACCCTATGTGATCTTGGAGTGGGTGAACCACGGGGTGGTCCCCACAGACGTGGTATCAGAGCCACATTGGGAATAGCACGCTCGAAAAGAGCCTATTTTGAAAACTTAGAAGTAGTCGAGTGAGGATTAGTCAATAAGCCCACATAAGGTCTATGATAGTAGTAGTTATTAAGGTGGAAAATCTAACATATTTATTATACATTCTGTAACGACGCTCCAACGTCAGGTAAGAGGTAAGGTACGCCACCGCAGGCGGATCAATTGCGGTAACTCGCCATACGAGAAATAGTATGGAATGGTATACCGTGGCTTGGCACGGTAGTGAATATGAGTCTCTGAACCTCTTAATGGTTCTGAGAGCATATGAAAACGCTGATCTCCAGCGTGCTTTAGGCAAAAGTGAGAATACCCCATCGTGTGGTAAGAACCACGATAGTATGCAACTCTTGAACGTTCAATGTTCAAAGGGCCATACGCAGCGCTCGCCATCGGCGTGCCTCAACGGTCATGAGGCAGTAGGTGGTATCCGTTGGGTTGATAAAATTCCCAACCGTGACGACCCGTTCGCGCTCTACTCGGGTTCCCCGTCGTGTGGTGTGAAAACACGACCATGTACCTTGAGACGTGGCTTGACTCAAGGACGATCCGTATGGCAATGATACGGACCATATGTTTTTATTTTTATATGGAACTGCCTGAAATGCTAAAACCTTTGTGTGCACCATTATTGTGTGTTTTTCTGCAGGTACATTAACCACGTTACCGCATGACACGTAGAAACCGTTTGTTAGTGACGTCCTTAGTTCCACCATTTGACACGTATAAGCCGGAATACCGGTTTAGGATTTTTCTTTGGTGAGGAAACATAGTACCGACTGAATAAAAGTTTATTTTCAAAGAAAAGTGTCACAATGAAGTTTAGGAATTCATTTAGGGGTTAGTAAACTCCTATATTGAACTAAGAGTCAATTGGGAGTATAGGTTCAATCTCAAAAGCTTAGGAACAATCTCCCCTGTTTCGGCAGAAACTTTGCTGAACTTCAACAGGGCATAACTTCAGATTGGCTGAACCAATGGAGGTGTGTGATACCATTCTGGAAATTTTATGAAGTTATCTACAACTTTTCTGTAGGGCTCCAGAACAAAATCTCCCTCCAAAGGGATGAAAATATCAGAAGAGTAGGTACTGTCCAGAAACAGGGCAGACCAAATGCTCTCTGGAGTTTTCTGTATTTCTACCATAATTTTCTGTAGAAAATTTCCTAAGGGTCAGGTAAGAAACCTTTGGAAAGGGCATGAGATACGATACAACTTCGTAATTCAAAGTTTTGCCAAAACGGTAGCAGAATTAATTGGAATTGTGGATTGAAAATAGGTACCTCGGTGGAGGTGCTGCCAAAATCCTGCCAGAATTCTGTTAACTTTGAACCATCATATCTTTTGATCCAGGAATGCAAATAGATCATATAAATACATTTTTGGAGAGCTTGCGAAGTTATTTACAATTTTTCTGTTCAACCCCAGGACAGAATACTCATGTAAAGAGGTGAAATTCGCAGTACAAGTGAAACTGACCGCAGTATCAAAGTCTGTGCATAGTTTCTATACTGATTTGGATTTTGCTTATGACTTCCGGTATAAGAATTGTAAAAGGTTAAATCTTACAATTCTAGAAATATTATGAATCATGTTTTGACTTTGTAAGTATGAGTTCGGTCCATACATGTTTCTAACTATATGGAAAGGTTGACCAAAGTGAGCACTTACAGGGGAGGTGCTGCTGAAATTCCTCCGGAATTTCCGTCAACTTTAGAAGCTCATAGCTTTTGATCTAGAACTTAGTTGAAGGAAAACGTGGTTGCCGATGCCTTAATCCACAAATCTCATGTCAACAGTCTGTCCATCACCCCACTTGAAGAGGAGGAGCCGAATCTGTACTTGGTTCCATATGGGGCATTGTATAATCTTGCTCTCGTCCCTACAATACGAGGGGAGATTATGGAAGCGCAGAAGAAAGACGTGGGAATATCGCACATTCAGAGAAGGATGAAGAATGGCGAAATGAAATGCTTCCGAAGAGATGATAACGGTACACTACGGTTTAAAGACCGTATAGTGGTACCCCGTGACATGAAGCTTCGGAGGAAAATCTTGGACAAAGCTCATTTGTCCAAGTATTCTATTCATCCGGGCAGCAACAAGATGTACCAAGATCTGAAAACAAGGTTTTGGTGGACACGGATGAAAAGAGAAATCGCAAAGTACGTATCCGAATGTGATACGTGTCGGTGGGTGAAAGCCGACCATATGCGTAAAGCCGGACAGCTGCAACCGTTGAATATTCCGGCGTGGAAGTGGGAGGATATCAGCATGGACTTCATAGTCGGATTACCTCTCACATCTCACAAGCATGACTCGATTTGGGTAATAGTCGATCGACTAACCAAGTCGTCTCATTTCATCCCCGTACATACAAAGTACGTGGCCAAGCAATATGCGGAGCTGTACATTGCAAAGATCTTATGTTTGCACGGTGTTCCCCGCTCTGTCATTTCAGATCGTGGTGCGCTGTTCGTCTCTCGGTTTTGGGAACAGCTGCACGCATCGTTGGGGACCAAACTGATCCGAAGCTCCGCGTATCACCCGCAAACGGATGGTCAAACTGAACGGGTGAATCAAGTGCTTGAATACATGCTACGCGCTTGTGCCATCCACCACGACAAGAATTGGGATGAACATTTGTCGTTGGCGGAGTTTTCTTACAACAATGGCTATCAAGCTAGCATCAAGATGGCGCCGTATGAAGCTCTCTACAGCCGGAAATGTTGCACACCTCTCAACTGGTGCTAGTCCGGCGAGCGAGTTATCTACGGCATTGAACTTTTGAATGAAGCTGAAGAACGAGTGCGAGTAATACAAGCCAATCTTAAGGCTGCTCAATCTCATCAGAAAAGCTATGCGGATAAAAGACGCCGCCCTCTCCACTTCGATATCTGGGACCATGTTTACGTCCGTGTGTCTCCGATGAAGGGAGTTCACCGTTTCGGAGTGAAGGGTAAACTTGCGCTACGGTTCATTGGTCCATTCGCCATCGTTGAAAGATGCGTACCCGTGGCCTATCGCCTGGAGTTACCAGTGTCGCTCGCAGGCATTCACAACGTCTTCCACATCTCTCAGCTGAGGAAGTGTCTCAAACCCTCCGCTGAGATCCGCACAGAAGACATAGAAGTTCTTCAACCGGACCTCACGTACACGGAGTATCCAATCCGGATTATTGATGAAAAGACTCGCGCCACAAGAAACCGGACCTTATGGTTCTACAAGGTCTTGTAGAGTAACCATACCAATGATGAGGCGACAATGGGAAAGAGAGGATTATCTACGAACGTATTATCCGGACTTGCTATCATCATATATCCAGTAAAGTTTTCCCCACATTGCTTTTCCTTTGGAATCTCGGGACGAGATTCTTTTTAAGGGGGTAGGGATGTAAAATCCCCAAAAAGTGGTAGCAAGAAAATTCAGCTCATGTACACTTATGAAAAATGAGGGGAATTAAAACTTTAAATTATAATGGTATAAGTTCAAAGTGAGGGTTTAGACTTTCCAAAACTTCCAAACATGGAGATCTAAATGCACAGCTTGGATATTCATAGTCCAAATATTCACCCTTCCAAATTTCACCTCATTTGGAGGAGTTTCAATATTTGTTTGGGATTAAAAGGAGAAGCCCTCTAATCTGAATTTCAAATTCAGTTTCAAATTCCGATTCCCTCAATTTGAAAATTTGGTTTCACAAATGTGTTCTCCACCGTTGAATGACCAGCCATGCCAAAAATTGGAAATTTTGGAACTGGTTTGCTATATTTTTGAGGCAATACAAAGTGGAGAATTAAAACTCATTTTTCAAATTCAAATGATCAAACCACATCCAAATTTCACACCATAATTCAAACCATTTGAATTCAGCAAATTCAAATTATGACTTTGGGGTGAAGTCAAGTCTTTAATGTTGAGTTGCTGGGGTAAAATATCAGAGAAAATTTGATAAGAATTGGAAATAGTGGGGCCCAATTGTCAGCCACCCAAAGCAAAACAACCGACTGATTTCCTCCTCGGGTGATCACCGCGCGCCAGCTCCTGAGCAGCCCGTCGCTTGACGTTGTCCAGTGAGCTGCTTCCCCCGACGTCGGTTCACGCGCGTGGCCGGTTATAGCGGCAGCCGAGTGCAGTATCTGCCCTATCCCCATGACCCCGTAGCCTCTCCACGCTCTGCTCGAGCCTCGCGAACTCAGAACCCTGCCCAGCGGAAGAACCATTCGGCTCATCGGCGCCCGGCGAACTCGGCGTGCCTCGCGCGCGGCTGAGCCACGGGAACCTTGCGCCAGGTCTCGCTTCTGCTTCCCGAAGCCTCAAGTGAACACCAGCACCGGCGGTTGGCGCCTACGAGCTGGAATTTCCTTCGGAGCTCCGGTGTTGATCGCCTGTACGCCACACCGTCGCCCGACGGATTTACGGCCTCTTCCGATCAACCAAAAGGTCCCTGAGGTGCGTGAGGAACCCTTCTTCCTTCCCTTCCACCAGTTCCTGCTTTATTAGCTCCGGTACCGAGTATTTTGAAGTTTGGTGCCGGCGGTTCTTTAGAAACCAGAGGACCCTTCGAAGAAATTCGTTGTGCTCGGGGTAGCTCCGTGCTAGATGAGCTTAGAGTAGCTCCAGCACATGCTTGCGCATCTCCCCGAAGTTCTAGCAGGTCAAATGAGCAAGTAGAGATGCCGGGTACCGAGTTTTTGTCGCCGCTGGAGTTTTGCGGGCTCGGGTCGCCGGTGAGGTCCACTCTCCGGTGGGTTTCAGGGAGAGCGAGCTATGGGTCGAGGATGTCCATGGGACACTGGTGCTTTTGTAGCAAACCCTAGCCCGAAAGACCCACTGTTGAGGGAGGGCGAGGTCGCCGAAGTAAGGTTCAACATGGTCGCCGGTGCAAGCACCTTTCCGACCGTTGTCATCGGCTCCCGACCCCACCATCGTGTTCAGCACGGTGTAGAACTCACAGGCGGCGAGTTTGACAAAGTTTGGACCACGGGAACCCCGTCCCGGCGAGCCTCGCCGGCGTGCGCCGTCGCGGGAGGCGCGGGCAGCGCGAGGAAGACGAAGGAGGGCCGGGTCCCACCGGTCAGCCTCCGTATACGCGCGGGGATCGGCTTGTGGCTCCGGATCCAGTGCGGCTGCGCGGGAATAACCCCGTAGACACCGGTGTTGCCGAAATCTCACTGGTCCGATTTAAAACAGTGGGCCCAGCCCAATTATTTGAAGTTTCTATTAGAGAAATACTTCCAGGAATTAGCTGATCTTTACAAGCCCATAACTTTGTGTAGAAAACTCCAAAAAGAGTGAGACCAATTTTGTTGGATTCCTCATGAGGAGTACTTCACAGAGAAACCAATTTTAGGCTATGAAAATGCCCGGGAAATTCTGTAGAATTGTTTTTAGTAAATCTTTTAGGGATTTATTACAGGAACAATTCTTTATGAAATATTCCCAAATTTGGGCAGCAAATCCTCTTCATAGATACTGATGTCCAGTAAAAATTTGGGCTTCAGTGGAGTTCATTTGCTAGGTCAAATTACCTTCCCAAGTTCAGCCTTTATTTGGAAATTCAAATTTAAACAGAAACTGTTCAGCACTTCTGTCTAAACTTCAAAAATTCATATCTCTCTGTTGGTAGCTCCAAAAATGGTGAAACAAATTTTGTTAGAACCATGGAGACTTGCCCTACTCAGATCTTCCATTTCTAGCTATGTCAAAGCTCTTGAATTGGGCTCAAATTTCAGAGAAGCATTGTACTTGTAGGAATTTTAAAGACTACATTGTGCAATGACATGTCTCCAAATTTGGCTCAAGTCATCCTTAGAGAGTCTAGTATCCACTGTAAAATTCCCAAAGCCAATTAAGGATCCTAAATAGCAATAGCTATGAATAGAAGTTTAATTCTTATAATTCCTTAATATTTATACATATTTTGTTACATTTCATTTAGTGACCGAAGTTGAGGACGCACCGGAGCCTTTGGACGTCCTCCCACCAGAAGCTGACTTCCCCTTTAACTCGCAACCAGGCAAGCCCTGGTTTGCACTTAAGTACCTTTTATAAAGCTTTTCATTTGTATCACTTATGTCTAGGTTGAATTGTATGCATTAGAGTTAGGGTGATTGAAACCCCACTTGCATAGCCTTTTAAATCCTATAGAGTAGAGAATGCCACGCTAAGGTTTAGGATCTCGGTAGAAGTCGAGTGGTTGGAAGCTACTCGCGAGATAGTATTTATTACACGGAATGAGAAGAGGTATAAAATGGCTTGAGTTATGAAATTGAGACCCAGCAGGGGGGATAGGATGCAGTGAGCAGAGGTCTCACGTGCGTAGCCCTGCTGGTGTCGGTTGAGGACCGTCTGTGTGCGGCCCTGCTGGACAAGTATCGAACAGTACCGGATGCATACTGGCAAATGGGAACCAGGAAACCGATGTAATTGGTTAACCTGGGTGTCAAGGCTTACCCAACCGTAAATAGGAGTGGGTTGAGGGTAGCAAGGTGTAAATCTGCCAGTGGGCACAGTCACGCTCCACGCGGGGACCTCCTACCCATTACGGATGGACAGGTTCGGCATTTGGGTTGCCTTTGAAAGGTTATTGCATACAATAGAGTAGGAAGGGGTGTGGAATCACGCTTCTGAAAGTGGGTGTATGCAACGTGTTATCCGGGTGTGTCTTGATTGCAATCACCGTCCCTCGCGGTTATTTGAGTACCCGCTTGTTCACTGCGCTGTGACGTAGTAAGAAGTGAAATAAGCCAAATGAAAATGCTGTATTGAACTCTTAATGTCTTGAATACCTTGATTGACGTAGATATAGATCTAATTAAGTTTATATTCCACTCTGGGCATCACCACATCGGAGGAAAGCGTTTCTTGTGAGGGCTTCCGATGTGAGGGCTGCCTAAGGCACATGAATCTGCTGCTATAAAACTGAAAGTAAGGATCAACTTATAGGCGTGTTTTTGTTGCAAATTCCTTTTCCCATCTTACATATCCTTGCACGTAGAGTTCCATGCCTAGGGTTGACGGTTAAGACTTGCTGAGCCATCGTGCTCACGGTTGCAATATTTTGAGCTGTGTGCAGGTGAGAGTTATTAGGAAGGTTCCGAGGACGAGGTGATGCCCCCGTCGGGGTACACGGCCGAGCTGGAGCCCTGCACGCCGCCGTGATTCTCCGGTTCCATGCTGCTAGTGTGTAGCGTCCCCGGGCTGGACGGCTGCACTTTGGTATAGTTAGGATGAGAGGCTACTTATGTATATTACTTCCGCTGTATAAGTAAATTTTGTAGAAAGACTTCCGCTGTTTTATATTAAATAAAAGTTTGTATGTTGTTCTTAATTCTTTTCGTGTGTGCTGTCGGGTGCCGCATCGCACGGCACCACCCTATGCGATCTTGGAGTGGGTGAACCACGGGGTGGTCCCCACACATACCTAGTTGCTATATTTTCAGATTTATTTCCTATGCCTAAATGTGAACTTTATTATGAAAATAGTAAGACACCTCATCTAAACACAATAGGTTCTGATATAAAATATTAAATAATATATTTTTGAACTTCTCCTCTGATGTGAACTAATTTAAATCTATTTTACCAATTTTCAAAATTATTTATAATCCTAAAAATGTGTTCCTAGAACTAATAAACATGAACACACCCAAACAGATTTTATTTCAGCCTAAAATTTATTTTTAGTTCATTCTAAAGTTTTCCATGTGTTAGTAGAGTTTAAACTTGAATTTACAATGTGTTTGTATTTCCTTTTAAATTTAATCCTAGTCACACATTCAAATTTCTAAATTAAATATCATATAGGGTTAAAAAGTTAAGTTCACCCGACTACAGGGTCTAATTTATTATTTTAAGAATTTCCAGGGGCCTAACTATGCATAACAGAGGGGTTATGCTAATTTTTATTAAGTCCAGGGGCTAAAACTGATTTTTAATTGAATTTACATGAATTTCTGAAGTTCCAGGGGCTAGATTAGAAGTTTCCGGGGCTAGCTCGTATTTTCCGAGATCCCCAGGGGGTAGCGCGTAAGAATCCCAGCCTTTATAACGCGGGGCTGACATGGACCGTCCGATTTAAAACAGAAGGCTGAGATTATAACGTCGAACCAGTACGCGGGGATTTCAATTCTACCGTGCGATTTAAAATAGACGGCGCACAAGCGGCCACGTCGCTCTGACCGAGCGCGGGCGGCACTGCCCGGCGGCGCGCGGCGGCGGGAGGCGGCGATCTCGCCGGAGAACTTCGGATCTTCATCAATTCTTCCTAAAACTGGGATTTCATAGCATAGATCGGTAGAGGGGAGGTCGGGGATCTCACCTCGGGGTTTTTCTTGAGCTCGGAGGTCCTGGAAGGCAGTCGGCAACGAGGTCCGAGGTGAATTCACGGCGATGCTCGTCGGCGCTGTGTTTGAAGCGCAAACCCCCGAGTTTTCTGCACCTGCGTGATTCCCCGGAGGCGGTGGAACACGATCGGCGCGTTAGATCAGAGAACCCGAGCAAAGATCGAGAGAAAATGGTGATCGGAGCTTTGGTTCTCACCGGGAGGAAAAACAGCCGATCGCGGGTGAAAATCGGGACGATGCCGGTGTTTATATAGCCGGGGGAGGGTGGCGTTCGGTTGTGATCGAGCTGGAGTCGTCCAGAACCGAAATTCAGCTGGGATACGCGGGTATCCGGGGTGATTTTGATTCGGGGGGAGAGAGGAGTCCCGGTCGGCCGAGCGCGCGCGTGAGGAGGAAGAAGATGGCGGGCCCCACACGTCAATGAGAAGAAAACAGGGCGCGCGGCTGCTTGCTGGCGCGGGGTGAGGTGGGCCGGCTGGTGGGTTTCGGCCCACTGGCCGGGGGGGTTTGTTTTTTTTCATTTTTCTTTTTCTTTTCTGTTTTGAGTTTAATTTGAATTCTAATTTGAATATGAATTTCTGCACCACATGCAATACGTCCAAAAATTTTCAAATTCCCCTCTTAACAAGTTTTGGGGTGTTACAGCTCTACCCACCTTAAAAGAAATCTCGTCCTCGAGATTGGTGGTTCTAGGAAAACAATTCCGGAAACTGTGCCTTAAGTTCGTCTTCTCGCTCCCATGTGGCTTCCTCTTCCGAATGATGCTTCCACTGCACCTTGCACATCCGGATTCTTTTATTTCTTGTTAGGCGTTCCATTGTCTCCAAAATCTTGGATGGTTGCTCGGCATAAGACAGATCCTCAGCTACGTCAACCTCATTCATGGGTAACATCTCTTCAGGTGTTCTCAGACATTTCTTGAGCTGTGACACATGGAATACGTCATGCACATCCGATAGGCGAGCCGGTAATTCTAGTTGATACGCCACTTCGCCTTTCCTCTCCAGAACTTGAAAAGGTCCGATGTATCGAGGTGATAACTTCCCTTTCACCTTGAACCGACGAAGTCCTCGGATAGGGGACACCTTGAGGTAGACATTGTCCCCCACGTTGAAAATGAGCTCTCTTCTTCGTACATTGGCATAGCTCTTTTGTCGTGTCTGTGCTATCCTCAAGTTTTTGCGGATTTCCCTCACTTTCGCCTCGGCTTCTTGTAATACCTCGGGCCCAAACACTTTACTTTCCCCCGTTTGGTTCCAAAATAGAGGAGTTCTGCACTTCCTCCCATACAAAGCTTCAAACGGTGACATCTTCATACTAGCCTGATAGCTGTTGTTATAGGAGAACTCCGCATACGGTAAGTTCTTATCCCAACTCCGATTGTTTTTGAGTGCGCACACACTAAGCATATCCTCAAGGATCTGATTGGTTCTTTCCGTCCGCCCGTCAGTTTGGAGATGATGGGCAGAACTAAAATTCAGATGGGTTCCCATGGTTTCATGCAACTTCTGCCAGAACCTTGAGGTGAACTGTGTCCCTCGATCCGACACTATCTTCTTTGGCACTCCATGGTAACACACGATCCTTGACATGTACAACTCTGCCAATTTGGATCCGCTGTAGCTTTCTTTCACGGGGATGAAATGAGCTACCTTGGTTAGCCTGTCGATGATGACCCATATCGAATCATATCCTGATTAGGTCCTAGGCAATCCCACTATGAAATCCATACCGATTTCTTCCCATTTCCATTCAGGCACTTTGAGTGGTTGCAATAATCCCGCGGGTCGTTGATGCTCCGCTTTCACCAACTGACATGTGTCACATAGGGCAACATATTCCGTGACATCTCGCTTCATGTCATACCACCAATACCTGCTCTTGAGGTCCTGGTACATCTTCGTACTCCCAGGATGAATAGAATAGTCGGAATCGTGAGCCTCCTTCAAAATCAATTCACGGATCTCCTTTACTTCAGGCACACAGATTCTTTTCCCGTGCCACATCATACCTTGTTCATCCTCTCTGAAACCAGGGGCTTTATTTTCCTTGAGGAGTTGCATGATTTCTTGTATCTTCTCGTCATTCTTTTGCCCCTCGCGTATGTCTTGCTCTAGTGTGGAGTCCACTTCTATGGCGATGGCTTCACCACTATTCACCAGGCATAGATTGAGTCTTATAACATCGTCCTTCAATTCTGCAGGCATGTCCTTCAAGCTCAACCTATTGACCTGCACTTTCCGGCTTAAAGCATCTGCCACGACGTTTTCTTTCCCAGGATGATAGTTGATGCCCACATCAAAGTTATTTATTAGCTCTAACCATCTCCTTTGTCTGAGGTTGAGATCTGGCTTTGTGAAAATGTACTTTAAACTCTTATGATCCTTATATATCTCTGTCCTCTTCCCCATAAAGTAGTGCCACCAAATTTTCAACGCGTGTACCACTGCGGCTAGTTCTAGGTCATGTGTAGGATAGTTCTTCTCGTGTTTCCGGAGCTGCCGGGATGCATAAGCCACGACATGCCCTTCTTGCATGAGTACACATCCCAACCCGTTTCCAGAGGCATCGCAGTACACCGAAAAGTTCTTCTGCATATCTGGCATAACTAGCACTAGGGCTGTTGTCAATCTTTTCTTTAGCTCTTGAAACCTCGTCTCGCACTGCGGCGTCCATGTGAATGTGATTCCCTTCTCCAACAGTTTGGTGATGGGTCTCGAAATCTTGGAGAAACCCTCGATAAACCGTCGATAGTATCCAGCAAATCCTAAGAAGCTTCGAACTTCCCCGACATTCTCAGGGGTCTTCCACTTCTGTACATTCTCGATTTTGGTGGGATCTACGGAGATTCCTCCCTCTTAGATTATATGTCCTAAGAAGGGAACTCTCTTCAGCCAAAACTCACACTTGCTCAACTTGGCATATAGTTGGTGTTCTCTCAGCTTTTGCAACACCAACCTTAGATGTTTCTCATGTTCTTCTTCATCTTTGGAGAAGACGAGAATGTCATCTATGAAAACCACCACAAATTTGTCCAGATATTCCATGAATACCATGTTCATGAGATACATGAAGTATGCCGGGGCATTAGTTAGCCCGAAAGGCATGACTGTGTATTCATACAGTCCGTACCGAGATACGAATGATGTCTTGGGAATATCAGTTTGCCTTATCTTAAGTTGGTGGTACCCCGACCTGAGATCAATTTTCGAGAACACACAAGCTCCCCTCAAGTGATCAAACAAGTCTTCAATGCGGGGTAATGGGTACTTGTTCTTGATGGTTACTTCATTCAAAGCACGGTAGTCTATGCATAACCTTTGGGTCCTGTCCTTCTTGGGCACAAATATCACTGGAGCTCCCCATGGTGAGGAATTAGGACGAATGTACCCCTTCTCTGTCAACTCTCTCAAATGATCCTTGAGTTCTCCCAGCTGCTTGGAGTCCATTCGATAAGGTCTCTTGTATATTGGAGCTGTTCCAGGCACTAGCTCAATCGCGAATTCCACTTCACGATCGGGAGGCATACCTGGCAACTCCTCCGGAAAAAAACGTCTGGATACTCCCTGATAATCCTGATCTCCTCCACTTTCACCTCAACTTGATTTAATTTAATGTCCCTCCTAGACTCTTGTATTGTTATAAACTTTACTCTTGTTCCACTAGGGTGAGTTAGTTTCACCGTTCTGGTCGAACAATGGATGATTCCCTTATGTTTGGTCAACCAATCCATGCCCAAAATAATATCTATCCCTTGTGAATCTATCACTATGAGGTTGGCAGTAAATACTACCCCATTAATGTCTAGATTCACCTTGGGACACACTTGTCTTGTCCTTATATCTCCACCTGGAGAGTTTACTGCTAGCATATGGTTCATTCGTGTTGTTGCTAGATCACGCTTCTTAACAAACCCTTGGGCAATGAACGAGTGGGTAGCACCAGAATCGAACAACATGGTTGAATGTGTAAATTGGCAGGAAACTTACCAACTACCACGTCGGGTGCCTCTTGCGCTTCTTCCATGGTCATGTGGTTCACTCGTCCTCGCATCACATTCTGCTGTTGCGGCTGCACGGGCTTCTTCTTTGGGCACTTATGGGCGTAGTGCCCCACTTCACCACAGTTAAAGCATTGCACCCCAACCTTAGGTGCCTGGCCTTTGTTGTCTTGGGGTTGATATGTGGGTCGAGGCTGCTGTACAAACTGACGTTGTGGCTGTGTTGGTGCTGACGGAGGCGTGAAGTTCGGGTTGTATCCTCTGGGTGATGAGTAGGGTACCGCAGCACGGTTCGTCTGCCCTGCAGGTTGCTGCATCAGACGTGGGCGTGTGTTGCTACTCGAAGCTTGGTGTGACCATCCCGCCTTCCTCTTGTTTTCATTTTCCAAGGCCTTCAGCTTCCTTTCTACAACAAATGCTCTATCCACCATCTTTTGGAAGCTTTCATACTCGTCGGAGGACATTGCACACTGCATTTCTGCTGTGAGTCCTTCCACGAAGCAATCCTGTTTCTGCTCATCAGTCTCTATGTCCCGTGGTGCATAACGGGATAGTTGAGTGAATTTAGTGAGGTATTGCCTCACAGTCATGTTTCCTTGCTGCAATCCCAAGAACTCCTTCCTCTTGTTTTTGAGTTCACCCCTTGGTATGTAATGGTTGCGGAAGCTACGCTTGAACTCTTCCCATGTGATGTTCTCAGGGTCATGATGGGCGGCCACGTAAGCGGTCCACCAATCAGCAGCAGGTCCATGCAATTGGTGAGAGGCAAACAGCACCCTCTCATACCCTTGGCATTGTATAATCCTCATCTTGCTCTCAATGATCTTTAGCCAATCATCTGCCTCCAGAGGTTCAGCAGCACTTGTAAACTTCGGAGGTTGAGTCCCTAGAAACTCGCTCAACCTAGGTTGGCGTGGTGCAGCTTGTGGAGGTGGAGCTTGGTGCAAGTTGGCCGCCACTTGAGTCAGGTTCTGGATGAGCTGATTTTGATTCTCAAGCATTTGGTGGATGGGATCAACTCCTTCACGGCGACCACCCCTGTCTTGGCCTCCAGAAAGATGAGGGTTGCCGGCCTCATCGTTGTTGTTGGTGGGGTTGGCACTGCGACCCTTTACTCTTCCGGCCATCTATCATGATCAACCAAATGTCAATTTTTAAAGCATTACGTATTATCTTACCAATTTTACTTGTTTACACTTTGTAACATTGAGGCCTTGTTGTATTTATATTTTTCTGAGGGTTCATGTCTCACGCAAAAAGAAATGCACTATTAATTTCATAGGGGTTCACACATCAAAGCAAAACAACCTGAGTACGAGGTTGTGGACAATTGCTCATGGCTTCCACAACTCACGTCACACACCACACATTAACACACTATTAAGTAAGGTATTGACTCGCCTAGTCGATAACCTGCTGAACTATGGGGAAGGACTCTACACGACTCGTATCACTGAGCTGGCTCCTCGAGATCTTCCTCATTATTGCGGCTACCTTCTGACTCCGCATTGGGTGGGGAGGCTGCTGTGGAGAAGTGCGGCAACGCCTGATCGCCCGGCAATCTGGGGAGTCAGGAGTCCATGTGTCATTCACGGTGACACACAGTTCATTCCCATCTCCTCTTTCTCTCGCCCTCAAGCTGGCTCGAAGAAACGCCTCGGTCTCCTTCAGGGTGTCACGAACATCCTGAAGCTCCTGCTGACGCTCCTGCAGTGGACTGCTGAGCATAGCAGCATCCTCCAAGCCAGGACCAGGATAGCAGCAAAAACCTCTCTGGACCTTTCTGTTTTTAAGCCATAATTTCCTTTACAAAAAAATCCTTAAGGAGCCTATGATACACTGTTGGAAAGTTTATGAAATGTGCAACATTTTTGCAGTTCAAAGCTTGTTCAGATTCTTATTGTATTTGCATATACAACTGTGATAAAGTAGCCACCTACAAAGGAGATGCTGGCAGATTTTATCCAGGAATTCTGTCAACTTTGAATAATCATAACTTTTGATCTAGAAATGATCTAGAAGCATATGAATAAGCATTGGAAATATACTGAAGTCTACTAAAACTTTGGTATTGAACTCAAGTCAAGAATCTGTGGTTAACTTGAGTAAATTTTGAAGTTTGTGTGAACTGGTCAGGGTAGTCCAGCTGATTAGTTTAGCGTATTTAAGATTTGTTTAAACATGAATGCGGTTATGCTTTCATAAAGTTCATGACATGTCAATGTTTTACTTTTCTTTAGTTACTGCTGGGATATAATTTTGATTGACTCAAAATTTATTTCGTGCAGTATGGTACGCGGACATTCTCAAATCGAGATTGGAGGTTCGAGTCGAGGTGGGAATGACTCGACTTCATCAAAAGAGCCATCGCCAACCGGATTGGCGGAAATTATGGCGAAGATGAATGAAACTCTCCAACCTCTAGTTCAGCAAGGAATAAATAGAGAATCTCAACATCACATGCCAACCCCAAGCACTTATCTGTAATTCTTGGCGGCACAACAGCCGGTATTCTCCGAAGCGGCTGACCATTGTGAAGCAAATCACTGGTTACGTGTCATTGAGTGCAAGTTTGGGTTGATTCAATGTGATGACTTCTCGAAGACTCTATATGCCGCTCAGCAGCTTCACGGCTTTTCTGGAGCCTGGTGGGCAGAGTACCTTGCTATCCAACCAGACAGGCATCACGTCACATGGACGGAGTTCCAGGATGCATTTCATGCTCGTTTCGCTCCTACGGGCATAATGCAAACAAGTTTTGATAAATTCTGGAATCTTAAACAAGAAGAAATGAGTGTTATTGAGTATGCGAAGGAATTCAATCGCTTAGATCAATATGTTCCTGATTATGTGAAATCACCAGCCGCGAAGGGTTATCATTTTTACCGAGGGCTGACTGCTAGGCTGCGATGTGAGTTGGTTCATGTTAGCCAAGAGAATTTTAATGAGTTTGTTAGCTGTGCTATCACTCAGGAATATTATTTCAATCTCTACATTAAAGAGAAGAGGGAGAGGGACTCATCATAGGATGAATGCAATCATCTGCCTCAGAAGTATCGGTGGGTAATCCGTTCACCTTCCGGTCAAGAGGTTGCACAAAAGATGCAGTCATTCTTGGAGTATGACGACTCTTATACTCCACAGAGGTTTTATTTACCTCCACCGCAGCAACAACTTATTTCTCATGCACCTCAGTATCAACAAGGCGCACCGGAATATGATTTCCCTCAAGAGGTTAAAGATGATCACGGTGATTTCTCAGCTGAACCGAGTGGTATCCCACTTCATATTGACAATGAACTCAACGTCAATGAAGCAACTGAACCGAGCAGCAACATTATGCCTGCGGGTTCAGTTCCAAAGAGTGATCTTGGACAGCAAAGAAAATCCATGTCCATAGTGGGAACTGTTAATTATGTGTCAGTCGATGATCTGCCCAAAGGAGGTCCAGTTCTTGCGGGCAGGTTCACCTTAAATGACAAGCCGGTTGTCATTCTTTTCGACTCTGGTGCAACACATAACTTCATTAGCAAAGTGACGGTGATTCGGGATCAGATCTCCACAATTATCACAAAAGGTTCTTACCTTATTCATTCACCAGGTGGAGACATATCGATTAATGAAGTCGTTTCTAGAGCACCACTTTATTTGGGTAGAAAAATTTATTCTACCACCCTCATTATTCTCGAAGATCAAGGGATTGATGCCATATTGGGAATATCATGGTTAATTTTCCATAGGGCTGTTCTGGATATCGAGAACATGAGTGTTCATTTGGACTCTCCGCTTCACGGGTGTCATACATTGTATCTCGGCGAAGCTGTTTCCAAAGTTCCGGAAGTATGTAATGCCGAAGCTTGCAAGTTAGAAGACATTCCGGTAGTTCATGAATATCCGGACGTGTTTCCCGAAGATCTTCCAGGATTACCACCCGAGCGCGAGGTGGAATTCAAAATAGAGTTGATACCGGGAACCACGCCGATCTCTCGGAGTCCATACCAAATGGCTCC
The DNA here is from genome assembly GCA_030760725.1 of Neostapfia colusana. NCBI lineage: Eukaryota > Viridiplantae > Streptophyta > Magnoliopsida > Poales > Poaceae > Neostapfia > Neostapfia colusana. The sequence continues at coordinate 41,617,547 of JASWHV010000013.1, read as the reverse complement.
GATTGAATTAGCTGAGCTGAAGGAGCAACTCAAAGATTTGATGGACAAGGGGTTCATTCGTCCAAGTTCATCACCATGGGGTTGCTCGGCTTTATTTGTGAAGAAGAAGGATGAGACGCTGAGGCTATGCGTCGATTATCGTCCGTTAAATGCTGTGATGATAAAGAACAAGTATCCACTACCAAGAATTTATATTCTCTTCGATCAGCTAGTGGGTGCTAAAGTCTTCTCCAAGATGGACTTAAGGTCGGGATACCATCAAATCAAGATTCGAGCTGAGGATATCCCGAAAACAGCATTCTCGACACGATATGGACTCTATGAGTATCTTGTCATGTCATTTGGGTTGACCAATGCTCCGGCTCACATTATGTATCTGATGAACTCGGTGTTCATGCCGGAGTTGGATCAGTTCGTCGTGGTATTCATCGATGACATCTTGGTCTATTCCAAATCAGAGGAGGAACACGATAAACATTTGCATATTGTGCTCCAACGATTAAGAGATCACAATCTTTATGCAAGGTTTAGTAAATGTGAATTCTGGATCAAACAAGTGCCATTCCTTGGACATATTATCGCGGAAGGCATTGCTGTTGATCCAAGCAAGATTGAACAAGTGCTGCAATGGAAGTCTCCAACATCATTCCATGATGTTCGTAGCATCTTAGGTTTGGCGGGATATTATTGGAGGTTCATCCCAGGCTTCTCAAAAATCTCTAAACCGGCATCAAATATGATTAGAGCAATCCATGTGAGGAACCTTTTCATGCGTTGGTGAAACACCTCACAACAGCCCCGGTTCTAGCTCAACCAGATACAACCAAGTCTTTTGATGTTTATTGTGATGCATCCGGCATAGGACTTGGTTGTGTGCTCATGCAAGGAGGACACGTGGTCGCATATGGATCACGGCAATTACGGATTCATGAACAACATTATCCAACTCATGATCTTGAGCTTGCTGCCGTGGTGCTAACTTTGAAAATGTTGAGACATTACCTATTGGGAAATCTGGTTCGTCTCTACACCAACCACAAAAGCCTGAAGTACATATTCACTCAAAAAGAGTTTAATATGTGACAACGGCGATGGTTGGAGCTGATCAAAGACTATGAGATCGAAATTCATTATCATCCGGGCAAGGCAAATGTGGTTGCCGATGCACTCAGCCGGAAGTCTCATATTCATAATCTGACCATTTCACCGATAGAAGAGGAAGAACCGAGTCTCTACTTGGTTCCATATGGAGCTCTACATAATCTAGCTCTCATACCACATTAGAAGAGGAGGTTATGAAAGCGCAAAAGCAAGACAAGGGCATGGCTCATATTAAAAGGACATTGAAGAACGGGGAAATGAAATGTTTCCGGTTAGATGATGAAGATACCTTATGGTTCAAGGACCGGATAGTCGTACCCCGTGATATGAGACTGCGGAAGAAAATTTTTGATGAGGCTCACTTATCCAAATTTTCTATTCATCTGGGCAGCAATAAAATGTACCAAGACCTCCGGAAGAAGTTTTGGTGGACACGTATGAAATGTGAAGTTGTCAAGTACGTTTCAGAATGTAATACGTGTCGAAGAGTTAAGGCCAACCATGTGAAGAAGTCAGGCCTGCTGCAACCACTGCAAATACCGGTATGGAAGTGGGAAGACTTGAGTATGGATTTCATCGTCTGGTTGCCGATGACCTCCCACCACCATGATTCGATTTGGGTAATCATTGACCGATTAACCAAACCAGCACGCTTCATCCCGGTGCATACCAACTACAACGCCAAGCAGTATGCGGAGTTGCACATAGCACGAATCTTGTGCTTGCATGGGATTGCCCGTACTATTGTCTCCGACAGAGGATCGCTGTTTGTAGCCCGTTTCTGGGAGCAGCTACACGCATCCTTGGGAACCAAATTGATTCGAAGCTCCTCGTATCACCCTCAAACCGACGGGAAAATGGAGAGGGTGAATCAAATACTTAAATATATGCTAAGGGTGTGTGCCATCCACTACGGTGGGAGCTGGGATGATCACTTACCGTTGGCGGAGTTCTCGTACAACAACGGTTATCAAACGAGCATAAAAATGGCACCGTATGAAGCTCTCTACAGCCAGAAGTGCCGCACACCCTTGAACTATTGTGAATCCAGCGAGAGATTTATTACGGGATTGATCTTGTAAATGAAGCAGAAGAGCGGATAAGGCTTATTCAAGCAAAACATAAAACTGCTCTGTCAAGACAAAAGAGCGATGCGATAAGAGACGTCGTCCTCTGGAATTTCAAGTTGGAGACCATGTATATCTCTGCGTATCTCCTATGAAGGGCATTCACCGATTCGGAGTAAAAGGAAAATTAGCTCCACGTTTTATCGGTCCCTTCGTCATCATTGAAAGATGTGGACCCGTGGCATACCGTGTGGAGTTACCGGCAGCCTTAGCCGGAGTTCATAACGTCTTCCACATATCTCAGTTGCGGAAGTGTTTGAAAGTTCCAACAAAGATTCTCACGGAAGGCATAGCAGAATTGAAGCCGGACCTTACTTATGTTGAACGTCCAACCCGGATAATTGATGAAAAGACTCGCGAGACCAGAAACCGGACACTGCGATTTTTCAAGGTGCTATGGGAAAATCACATGTCCGACGAAGCTACATGGGAAAGCGAGAAGTATTTACAACGCAATCATCTGGAGTTATTAGAGGCTTGTGTTTGATAGTTGTCCTTCCCACATTATTCTTAATTGTGAATCTCGGGACGAGATTCTTTTTAAGTGGGGAGGAATGTAAAATCCCAAAAACTTGTAAAGGCAAGACTCGAATGATGAATAAAGTTGAGTTTAAATTCAACAAATGGGACTTGCAAAAAATTTTCTAAACATGTAATTGTTGTCATGTCCACGAGGACTTTAAATTCAGTTTGAACTAAATGGTTCGCTTCAAGGAAAAGGAGGCCATTTCCAAAAAGGAAATTCAAACTGTTTGTTAAAAATTCTTATTTGCAGTGGCCACCTCAAAATCAGATGGCATATTCAAATTCTTCAGATTTGAATTAGTGAGAATGCAAATTTCGAGAAAGTTTGGAGTTGCTTTGATATGAATATCAAAGGGGCTCATGAATTTCCTTGAAATTTGAATTCAAATTTAAAACTGATGTAAAACTTGTGAATTTGCCAAATGGATTTTGAATTTGAGTTCCTCATGGTTGAAGTTTCCACTGTGCCAAAAATTTGAGATATTTGGGGAGAGAAAACAGTGGGACCCACTTGTCATTGAGAGAGGAAGATTTACAACCGAATGAAAATTTTCTTCTCTCTGTTCCCACTCGAACCAGTCGGCTGCTGAACAGAGCGCGACACCGAGGCAGCGCCGCTGCCACCTCCCGAGCACCTGCTGAACCGCCTCAGTGCCGAAGAGATATTTCCAGCCAGCCCTGTACTTGGCAAAGGGTGTTCTTCGACTGCCCTCGAGCTCTTCCTCTGCTGCTCTCCCTCACGGACAGTTCAGCCTCCGACAAACCGCTATCAATGACCCACCGGCGCCCGGCCATTTTTCGACAGGTTGCACGCCGAGCGGAGCCTCCCCACGGCGTCGCCGGGTCTTCCTCGAGGTGTCTGTCACAAGAGCCCGATGTTTACTCCACTGTAACTCGGCACCGAGCTCGGTTTATCCATCGACGCCACCGTGAGCTGCCGACCACAAGATCACGTCGCCTGCTCGCCACAGTTCTTCTCCCACCGAGTTGCAAAAGCAAAAAAGGTTCGCCTATACCTCTTCTTGCTTCACAATAACCATGGCAGCTTGTCACAAACCATGCTCACCGGAATTTGGTTTTTCCCGCTGACATGCGATATGAACCGCGAGGAGGAAATCGGTAAATTAGGGCGACACGGTGCACCACTCATCATCAGACCTAGAAACTTAGTTGTAGACGTTCGTGCGAACACGTGGGATCAAGAACTAGGAAGAACCGTCAAGGAAACCTTCGGTTCTTCAAGTTTTTCAAATTTTCACCGAAATTGGCCTAGGTCACATGGTGAACTCCTAGTTGCCGATGTTTCTCGCGAGATCAGAGCCTTGGACGCTGCTCCATAGGTCGTGGCGATGCTGTAGGAGCTAACCGAAGAAGGGTTGGAGCATTACAGCATCGTCGCAACGTCACCAGAGTTGCCAAAGAGGCTGTCGCCGTCGCGAAGATATTTCCGGTTGGTGACAAGGGTAGCACCGTGTTCCTCACATGAAATAATGTAGAGGCGGCGAGAATTGGGAAGTTTCGGGCACCGGAACTGTAGAAGTCCCATAACATGTACATGAATAAAACTAAGGTTTAAATTCATATGGTTGGCAAAGACATGAAAAATGGGACTTGCTAAAACTTTTCTTCTTGCAAAGTGATACATGGATGATTGTCCAAAATGAGGTTCACATCCTTATTAAAAGTGTTGAACCAATAAGGATTTAAACACCCTTTGTATGCAAGTTTAAAAATCAGATTTGAAATTCAAAGTTCACACAAATGGTGGCCAAAACTTTGAATAACCATGCATCCCTAGAGTTGGAAATTTGGGAAAAAGTGGATGACAAACTTTTCATTTTTAGGGTGGGCTCCAAAAGGGTATTATGGAAGCATTTTCCAAACTCCAACCAAATTCAAATTTGTCATGCAAATTCAAACTGAATTTGGAGAATTCAAATTCTAGCCACCTTACAAACTCAGAATTGTAGAATTTGGAAAGATTAACATGAGGATATATTTTGGGAGGAAAATGTGGGGTCGGACCCACATGACATTCAGTGGAAGATCAAAACCTGCACATGAAGCAAACATCTGCACTGTTCTGATCTTTTTCTCAAACTGACCGAGAGCTGCTCGTGTGCCACCGAGAGAAACTCACCGCGCCACCTCCTGCTGCCCTCCCCCACGCGCGGGCGCCCAGAGGCGGTGTGCTCAATGTGATCTCTCCCTCAGACCGAGCAAAGGCTCACTTGCCTTCCCCTCCTCGCGAGCTACACCGAGCGGCGCTGCCTCACCTCCGCTGCCTCGGCCTGATCAGGAAAACGGAAAACCATCGCGCTCTCTCCTTCCCGAGAGGCTAGACAGCACCCTAAGCTCAGCCTCCAGTCCCCCGACACGTAAACCACTGAGCTTTGGCCTCTTTTCCCGTGATCAGCACCGTCCGCCATGACCTAGCTCAAGAACAGTGATCGGGCACTCGTGGACAGCCCTCCACAGGGGTTTTCACGGTCGGGCGATCAAGACCACAGGATAACGCTGTGTTTGTGCTGCTCTCAACCAAATCTCAAGCCACGCCGTGCAGCATCGCCAGCCAATTTGAAGATTTTGTCCCGCCAGCTTCACAGCGAACGTCCGGTAAGATTTCTGCAAATTCCTCCTCTCCAATCCTTCTTAGGTTATCAAACTTGTCACATAGGTGCTGGACTGGCCAGCGATCAGAATCCTTTTAGCATCTGTTGCATGAAACCGGCTAGGAACAACGGATTTCAAGCTCGATCAAGGGCGTTCATGGCGGACACGATCGGTCGCACGGTGATGAACAACTTGCGGCCGTTCCAGAGCCATTTTGAGGCCTTGTCGAGTTTCCTAGAGGTGCACTGGTGCTGTAGAGCTAGTCGGTCAAGGTTTTGGCGGGCCTGGAACCTCGGACGACGGCGCCGAACTTCAACGGAGGCCGCCGCACGTAGTCGAGGTAGCTCCGGTCGCCGGCAGCCTAAACCGACCCCACAGACGTGTTCCTCAACGTCGCAAAACCCCTGGCGGCGAACTTCAGCTTGCACGGTGGCCGTAAACGGCGAACCGGCGAGTGGCAGTTAGCTCCGGCGAGCTGAGCGCGCGGGCGCGCGAAGGGCTGGCCAGAGGAAGAAGAAGGCCGTGGGCCCCGGCTGTCAGCGGTGGAAAGTTTAAATCAGGGATCGGTTTGTGGCCCGATCGGGTGTGCTGGCGTGCGGAACCCCGTGACTCCGGTGTGGCCCACTTCTTATTGGCTGGGATTTAAATAGCGGTCCCAGTAGACTTTTCGGTAGGGGAAATAATTCCAGAGATTGCTCAAACTTTGGAAAATCATATCATTGTGTAGGAATCTCCAAATTAAGTGATTCCAATTGGGTTAGATTCATCTTTCAGTGTTCTATCCAAATATGAACTCAGATTTGTATGAAAGTCAATATTGTATTCTGGAAAATTCTTTGAAGGCTTTCTGAAAAAGAATTATTGAGGGAGTTTGGTTTATTCAAAAATCCTCAAATTTTGCCCGACTATTCTTTAGCATAGTGTATACATTCTAGCAAAATTTCAGCTCGTTTGGAGATCATTTGAGTTGGAATTTGCTAAAAACAATCTGCTGCGTTCATAAGAGTCCAGAAACATTTTTAGAAAATGTTTCCCACTTCTAAAATCTATTCTGGGCAATCCCTAGCTCTCAAAATCATAGGAAAATTTAGGTAAGCTCTCTGAGACATACTTGAAAGTGTAGTTCACTAAATTGGGCATAAAAATGCACATTACTTCAGAATTAATTCTTGTGAGTAGAAATGCTTAAAGAATTGTTCTGAAAGAACTACTCAAGTAAAAGGGCTGAATTTTGGATCAATTGACTCTCATGTAACCAGGAACTCACATGTAAATTATCAGCCCAAATTGAGCTGTAAAACTCCCTGTTCTTATTCTCCATACTTATGTATAGGTGGAAATACATGAGAGACATTGTGAGAATTATAGAGAACACAATTTGACTCCACATTAGCTGCAATTTGGCAAGCTAAATCCCTAGTTAGTATAGAACCTGCTGTAAAAGTTTTGAGGCCATTGGAGTTTTGTTCTTCAGTGCATCCAATTCTTTTCAGCTCATCTATTATGGTCATTAAGGAAAGTAGTTAGTGTATAGTTAAAACATTAAGATCAAGTAGATTTTATTTCTTCCTTAGCACAACAGAGGCAAACAAAGCCATTCTTTGATTTTCCAAACAACCTCTGTTCCTAAGAAATTAAGTATTAACTTCTTTCCATTTCATTATATAAAATTGTGCATATGCATTTCAATAGGAACCACAACGAAGGGGATTCAAAGGAGCGATTCATTGAAGTGGATCAAGCTCCGGAGGATCAAGGGTTGATCAGAAAGGATACTAACTGCTTAAATACGACTACCCTGCAAAACAGGCAAGCTCCGGTTTGCATTTAACAGCTTATAAGTTTTACTTTGTATTCACTTTCGGTTAAGGTATGAATTGTGCATTAGGTCTAGTGTTTGATACTCCTCTTGCATAGCCAAATGACCCAGGGAGTATTGGGGTAGAACTGCCATGCTTAAGTACAGTTCTGTAGGAGTCGAGTGGTGAGATGCTACTCGCATGTTCAGAAACAACAGGGGCATACGGGATTGGTTCAAAAATGAATAAGCACGTTAAAGTTGAGACCGGAAGGTTGTAGGGGCAGCAGGACATAGGGGCCTGGGTGCTATAGACCTGTCCGTGTCGGTCCAGGACCGATCCGTATGCGGCCCTATTGAACAAATTTGAGTTGTGTACCGGACTGATGCTGGTATTATGGGACCCAGTAAACCGATGTACCTAGGGAAACTGTCGTTGGGACTTTTCGGGTCGCCTCAGGCGGACGGCCAGTGTGCAGCATGTGGGGAACTTCTCATGACATCTCATGTCGGTAGGTGCACCATGAGAGTGGCTACTGTACGGGGCGACTTGATCGATTCAACAGGGGTGAAACGGGAGAAAGGCTGCCGCGTACGACGTCAGTGATGGTTGCTGTAGGCAACGTCGAGTACGGGCATACGTGTCGTGTAGTCCGGGTGTTATTCATTCGAATCACCGTCACTCGCGGAATGGGCCGAGCATACTTGTTCTCACAGTCGTGACGTAGTAAGAACATGCATGAGAAAGGAACTAATCACATTGGTTTGAAGTTTCATACTAGCTTTGTATTGGATCTTATTAATAGGCTAGTGCAAACTCGATTCTTTTATGCCATGAGCAATTTACATCGGGGGAAATCGTTTCTTGTTTGATTGTGGACTCCCGATGTGGTGTGCCCAAGGTTACTTAAAATGCTGCAATTAATACCTGAAAGTAAGGATTTCACTTTTAGGCGAGTTTAATTATGCTTATGCCATCCTACTTTAGGTTCATAACCTCACATAGAGTTTCATGTTTAGGGTGACGGTTATATCTTGCTGAGCGTTATGCTCACGGATGCTATCTGAGTTGTTTTGCAGGTTTGACTTCATGCTTATGAAGGGATGCCGATGAGACTCGGGAACCTCCGAGTGGTTACTCAAGAGCATCCTCGCCGCTGCAGATTGTTCTTCGTGTTGCTAGTAAGAAACGTCCGCGGGCTGGACTGTTTCTTTGTTGCTAGTTTAGAAAGGAGTCGTGAGAGTTATAGTTTTCCGCTGTAGTTTATTTTGAGATAAGTATTTGTAAAACACTTTTGTACGCTTCCGCAAATGATTTATGTAATGTGATGTGTTTCATCGACCCGTGTGCTGTTGGGTGCCGCATATCACGGCACCACCCAACGAGGTCCTGTTGTCGACGGGGAAGAGGTCCCTCACAGCTTGGTATCAGAGCTGTTTTACTTGGTACCAGAGCTGTTTCAAGTGGTATCAGAGCTGCGTTGGGAATAGCACACGGGTTGAGCATCATATTACGTTAAAAACTTAGGATACGGTGAGATAACGGTACTAGGCCCACATAAGGACTATTATTAGCATATTATGAAGGTGGCAAGCCAACCTATTTGTTATGTCGGAAAATCATGCATCTCGGGACGTTCTATGTCTTGGGGGTGCACGTAAGCGCTGTCCACCAGTGCGCACAAGCTGAAGGGTGGAGCCCCACGGGTGGCAGGTAACCCGACTCGCTTTAGTATCCTCTACGACTCTTCATGTCGTTTAGGGTATTCGAGCAACGCCATTCCCTGGTGTTCTTTGGAAAGTATGGGAGACCCCGTCACGTGTTCAGTAATGTGAACACGTAGCTCAAGGCGTGTTTGGCTTGAGAACATCCGGGCGTGTGATGACGGCTGGGTGTATGAACTGTATGGATACCGGGTTCGATGTGCAGCCGAACCTGATGAGTGAGCGTGTTTTATGTAGGTACTAACCCCAAAAACCTTAGTGCGTGTAGAACACGTTTGCGAGTGACCGTTTTAGTGCCACCTAATGATACGTATATTCCGGTGTAATCCGGTTAGGTTTTTCTTTGGTGAGGCAACGTAGTACTATCATATGTCTTACGGTGCATCGTCACCGTACTACACTTAATAGTCTTCTTTCCTATGAATAAATCATTCATGACTAACTTTCAAACTAAAAATGGATGTTGGAAAGCACACATTAGTTACTGAGCTCTTCATTTGAACTAAGTTTCAAAGGAGAGAATTGCTAGGTTTCTTTTGATCTCAAAAACAGAGTGCTCTGTTCTGGCAGAAGTTTTCTGGAATTTGACAGAGCATAACTCTGAGTAGCTTGACCCAATGGAGGTGAATGATACAGTTATGGAAAGGTTTTTAAGTGCTCTACAACTTTTCTGTAGACCACCAGAGCAAAATCAGACGCCAACTTGGTTGAATGTCCAGATGAACGCAAACTGTTCAGAAAACAGAACAGCTGCAACCTTCTCTGGATGTTTCTGTAAATTAGCCATAACATTCTGTAGAAAGATTTCTAAGGGTCATATGATACCCCGTTGGAAAATTTATGGAACTTGCAACGATTTTGAAGTTCATAGTTTGTTCAAAATTGTACTCCATTTGTATGTAAAACTGTGATGAAAACAGCAACATACAAAGGAGGTGCTGGCAAATTTTATCCAGAAATTCTGTCAACTTTGAACAATCATAACATCTGATTAAAGGATGATCCAGAGGCATGTGAGTACTCGTTGGAAAGATGCTGAAGTTAACTTTAACTTTTGTTTGAAATTTGAGTTATGAAAATGCATCTAACCGGATCAAAATCTGGGTTAAGTACATAAAGGTCTGTTCAGTATAGAATAGGGGACTGATTATGTTGGCTTTAGGAAGATGTGTAAACATGAAATTCTGTTATGCTTTCATAAAGTTTTAGCATGTTCATGTTGTACATACTTTCACATACTGCTGAGATCAAGTTTTGACTCCCCTCAGAAATTATCTTTTTGCAGTATGGTGCGTACTCATTCTCCGAGTAGGGCTGAAAGTTCTCGCCAAGACGGTGATGACTCGACTCCACCACGGGCACCGCCATCAAAGGTATGGGCGGATGTCATGGCCCAGATGGTCGAGTCATGTCAAGAGAACACAAGACTACTCCAAGCCTTGGTACAACAGGGCTTACTCCAACGTACACAACAGGTCATTCCACCTCGGAACACCTATTTGGACTTCTTGGCGATACAACCGCCAATTTTCACAGAAGCTAATGAACCCGTGGAAGCTGATCAGTGGCTTCGGGTTATGGAGTCCAAGTTTGGAGTGTTTGAGTGTGATGAATATCAGAAGACATTAATTGCAGCTCAACAGCTCCATGGAGCCACCGGAAATTGGTGGTTCACTTATCTAGCCACCGTTCCGGAAGGCCATCAAGTGGAATGGACGGAATTTTGTGAAGCATTCCGTGCTCGTCACATTCCTATGGGTTTTATCAAGGCCAAGCAGCAAGAATTTAGGACTTGAAGCAGGGGGACATGAGTGTTCTCAATTATGTCAAACGGTTCAACCTTTTGGCACAATATGCTCCTGCTTATGTGACGAGTGAAGCTGCAAGGTGTGACTACTTCTTCTATGGCCTGAGTGCCATATTAAAAGATAAGTTGGCTTTGTTCAATCAAGGCAGTTACACTGAGTTGATCAGTGCTGCCCTGCTGCAAGAACAAGCGACACTTGAGTGTCAAGCATAGAAGAGGGACCGGGATGATGTGAAAGAAGACACACTAGTTGTTCCTCGTAAATACCGTGTGATGTATCACACACCATCCGATGAACTATGGCAGGCACCAGTAAGATCAACTCAGTACAGATTACCTGCTCCAGAATCATATCTCGAAGCAACACCCGTGCCGCAGCAATGAATGATACCTGTTGCATCATTGCTGCAGCCAAGTACATCAACTTCTCAACCACAAATCAATGAAGAACCGGGGAAACCTCCGTGTCCTTATTGCCACCGTTCAGGATATTTTAGGCAAGAATGCTGGGAGAAGTTGTTAAACACTAGACAATCATCATTATCAGGTGGTATGCCGCCACCTGCTCAAGTGAATATAACAGCATTGCAATCCGGGAGTGTGCTACATCTTGCTATTGAGGATGTCCCAGAGGGGGCACCGGTGTTAGCGGGCATGTTCACTCTCAAAGACGTGTCCGTGCTTGTACTTTTTGATTCCCGTGCAACCCACAATTTTATCAGCAAATCATGCGTGGATCAGCACCAGTTGTCCACCAACACTCCCACAATGTGTTATCTTATCTGTTCACCGGGAGGAAATATCTCTGCTACTCAGATTGTGTCCTGAGCAGCTTTGTGTTTGGGCGGAAAGATATACCCAACATCGCTGATTATGTTGGATAGGCAGAAGATAGACATAATATTGGGGATGTCTTGATTAAATCGTCACGGTGCCGTTCTCAATATTGGTAACCGGACTGTCCATATTGACTCGCCGATTCACGGACAGCACATACTGTTTTTAGACAGCGAAGACCCAGATATGGTAGAGGCCTACCACACAGAAGCGCTTAAACTTGAACATATTCCGGTGGTACATGATTATCCTGACGTATTTCCCGATGACTTACCGGGCATGCCACCCGAACGGGACGTCGAGTTCAAGATTGAACTGGCACCGGGAACGACGCCTATCTCACGAAGGCCTTACAAGAAGGCACCTAACGAGCTAGCGGAGTTGAAGGAGCAACTGAATGAACTCATGAGCAAGGGTTTCATACGACCAAGCTCTTCACCTTGGGGTTGCTCTGCGCTGTTCGTTAAGAAGAAGGACGAAACACTGCAGCTATGTGTTGATTACCGTCCTCTCAATGCTGTCACAATAAAGAACAAGTATCCTTTGCCTCGCATCGACATTCTGTTTGATCAACTTGTGGGTGCCAAGGTATTTTCGAAGATGGATCTTCGGTCGGGCTATCATCAAATCAAGATCTGACTGGAGGACATATCGAAGACAGCTTTCTCAATGAGATACGGACTCTATGAGTACCTCGTCATGTCATTTGGGTTAACTAATGCTCTGGCACACTTCATGTACTTGATGAATTCTGTGTTCATGCCGGAGTTAGACAAGTTCGTCGTGGTATTCATCGACGACATATTGGTTTACTCCAAATCGGAAGATGAGCATGCTGAACATTTGCGTATCGTGCTACAACGGCTGAGGGAGCACAAGTTATATGCCAAGTTCAGCAAGTGCGAATTCTGGATTGATCAAGTGCCTTTCCTAGGCCATATTATTTCAGCAGAGGGCATTGCCGTGGACCCCAGCAAAATTGAACAAGTTCTGAAGTGGGAATCTCCCAAATCAGTCCACGAGGTCCGAAGTTTCCTAGGTTTAGCAGGGTATTATCGGAGGTTCATTCTGAGCTTCTCAAAAATTTCTAAACCAATGGCGGAGCTGCTGAAGAAGGGCTCTAAATACATGTGGAATGAAGCATGTGAAGCCGCATTCAAAACTTTGGTGAAACATCTCACAACAGATCCATTTCTTGCTCAGCCGGACACGACGAAGCCATTTGATGTATACTGTGATGCATCCGGCATCGGTCTCGGCTGTGTTCTTATGCAAGAAGGGCGTGTAGTCGCCTATGGGTCTCGTCAACTGTGAAACCACGAGCAGCATTATCCAACTCACGATCTCGAGCTTGCGTCTGTGGTGTTGGTATTAAAGATGTGGAGGCATTATCTGCTAGGTAATCTTGTTCACCTCTACGCCGACCATAAAAGCTTAAAGTATATCTTCACGCAGAAGGAGATGAATATGAGACAACGGAGATGGTTGGAGCTCATCAAAGATTATGAAATTGAGATCCACTATCATCCGGGAAAAGCAAACGTGGTTGCCGACGCGCTTAGTCAGAAAGCCCACGTTCACAACTTGGCGATTGCTGAGTTGAAAGCTGAAGAACCAAGTCTCCGTATCATTCCGTATGGCGCTCTTTATAATCTCGCGCTCATTCCAACGATCCGTGAAGAGATTTTTGAGGCTCAAAGAAGAGACAAAAGTTTGTCTCACATACGGAGAAGACTAGACAACGGAGAAGTGAAATGTTTCTGGAAGGATGAGAACGGTACAATATGGTTTAAGGACCGTATAGTGGTACCACGTAATATGAAACTCCAGAAGAAGATATTGGATGAAGCCCACCTGTCTAAGTTTTCCATTCACCCCGGAAGTAACAAGATGTACCAAGATTTGAAACAGAAATTTTGGTGGACGAGGGTGAAGAGGGAAATTGCGAAGTACATATCCGAGTGTGATACGTGTAGACGGGTCAAGGCTGATCATATGCGGAAAGCCAGACCGCTACAACCACTGAAGATACCGGCATGAAAATGGGAGGATGTGAGTATAGATTTCATCATCGGATAACCGCTCACATCCCGGAAGCATGACTCGATATGGGTGATAGTCGACCGGTTGGAAAAATCAGCTCATTGCATACCAGTGAACACTCATTATCGAGCAAGGCAATATGTGGAGCTGTATATCTCGAGGATTATATGCTCACATGGTGTCCCAAAGACCATTGTTTCAGATCGAGGTGTGCTGTTTGTTGCCCGTTTTTGGGAGCAGCTGCACGCCTCGTTGGGCACCAAGTTATTTAGAAGCTCCGCACATCACCCTCAAACCGATGGACAAACTGAGAGGGTAAACCAAGTGCTTGAAGACATGTTGAGAGCGTGTGCCATCCACCACGGTAAGAATAGAGATGATCACTAACCGTTGGCGGAGTTTTCATACAACAACAGGTATCAAGCGAGTATTAAAATGGCACCGTATGAAGCTCTCTATGGCAGGAAGTGTCATACACCACTGAATTGGTGTGAGTCCAGCGAAAGAGTTCTGTTTGGGGTTGATCTTGTCAACGAAGCCGAAGACCGAGTTCGGTTGATACAAGAAAACTTGAAGTCTGCAAAATCCCGACAGAAGAGCTATGCCGACCAAAGGCGTAGGCCGTTGCACTTTGACGTCGGAGAGCAAGTTTATCTTCTTGTATCTCCGATGAAGAGAATTCACCGGTTTGGTGTAAAGGGGAAACTCGCTCCCCGTTTTATTGGTCCTTTTGCTATCACACAGAAGTGCGGACCCGTAGCCTACCGGCTGGAATTACTGGCAAGTCTAGCGGGTGTCCATGATGTATTTTATGTGTCACAGCTGTGGAAGTGCCTCAAATGCACCGCTGCTGTTCGCACCGAGGACATCGATGAATTGAAACCGGACCTGACCTACACCGAGCGACCGGTTCAGATTTTGGATGAAAAGACCCGGGTAACCCGGAACCGGACGATCAGATTTTTCAAGGTGCTGTGGAGTAATCATACCGTGGAAGAGGCGACATGGGAAAGTGAAGATTACGTCTGCACCAACTATCTGGAACTTTTAGCCTTGTACAGTTTGTAATTGCCTCTCCCGTCTCGTTCTTCTGTTGTAATCTCGGGATGAGATTCTTTTAAGGGGGGAGGAATGTAAAAGTACCAAAACATGTACATGAATAAAACTAAGGTTTGAATTCATATGGGTGGCAAAGACATGAAAAATGGGACTTGCTAAAACTTTTCTTCTTGCAAAGTGATACATGGATGATTGTCCAAAATGAGGTTCACATCTTTATTTAAAAGTGTTGAACCAATAAGAATTTAAACACCCTTTGCATGCAAGTTTAAAAATCAGATTTGAAATTCAAAGTTTACACAAATGGTGGCCAAAACTTTACATAACCATGCAGCCCTAGAGTTGGAAATTTAGGAAAAAGTGGATGACAAACTTTTCATTTTTAGGGTGGGCTCCAAAAGGGAATTATGGAAGCATTTTCCGAACTCCAACCAAATTAAAATTTGTCATGCACATTCAAACTGAATTTGGAGAATTCAAATTCTAGCCACCTTTCAAACTCAGAATTGTGGAATTTGGAAAGATTAACATGAGGAGATATTTTAGGAGGAAAATGTGGGGTGGGACCCACATGTCATTGAGTGGAAGATCAAAACTTGCACATGAAACAAACATCTGCACTGTTCTGATATTTTCTCAAACCGACCGAGATCTGCTCTTGTGCCACCGACAGAAACTCACCGCGCCACCTCCTGCTGCCCTCCCCCACACGCGGGCGCCCAGAGGCGGTGCGCTCAACGTGATCTCTCCCTCAGACCGAGCAAAGGCTCACTTGCCTTCCCCTCCTCGCTAGCTACACCGAGCGGCGCTGCCTCGGCCTGTTCGGGAAAACGGCAAAACCATCACGTTCTCTCCTTCCCGAGTGGCTAGACAGCACCCTGAGCTCAGCCTCCACTTCCCCGATGCCTAAACCACTGAGCTTCGACCTCTTTTCCCGTGATCAGCACCGTCCGCCACGACCTAGCTCAAGAACTGTGATTGGGTGCTCGTGGACAGCCCTCCACAGTGGTTTTCACGGTCGGACGATCAAGACCACGGGAGCGCGCTGTGTTGGTGCTGCTCTCAACCAAATCTCAAGCCACGCTGTGCAGCATTGATGGCCAATTTAAAGATTTTGTCCCGGCAGCTTCACAGCGATCATCCGGTACGATTTCTGCAAATTCCTCCTCTCCAATCCTTCTTAGGTTATCAATCTTGGCACATAGGTGCTGGACTGGCCAGCGATCAGAATCCTTTTAGCATCCGTTGAATGAAACCGGCTAGGAACAACGGATTTCAAGCTCGATCAAGGGCATTCATGGCGGACACGATCGGTCACACGGTGATGATCAACATGCGGCCGTTCCAGAGCCATTTTGAGGCCTTGTCGAGTTTCCTAGAGGTGCACTGGTGCTGTAGAGCTAGTTGGTCAAGGTTTTGGCACGCTAGGAACCTCGGGCGACGGCGCCGAACTTCAACGGAGGCCGCCGCACGTCTCCGAGGTAGCTCCAGTCGCTGGCAGCCTAAACCGACCCCACAGCCGTGTTCCTCGACGTCGCAAAACCCCTGGCCGTGAACTTCAGCAAGCACGGTGACCGGAAATGGCAAACCTGCGAGTGGCAGTTAGCTCCGGCGAGCTGAGCGCGCGGGCGCGCGAAGGGCCGGCCAGAGGAAGAAGAAGGCCGTGGGCCCGGGCTGTCAGCGGTGGAAAGTTTAAATCGGGGATCGGTTTGTGGCCGGATCGGGTGTGCTGGCGCGCGGAACCCCGTGACTCCGGTGTGGCCCACTTCGTATTGGCTGGGATTTAAATAGCTGGCCCAGTAGACTTTTCAGTAGGGGAAATAATTCAAGAGATTGCTCAAACATTAGAAAATCATATCTTTGTGTAGGAATCTCCAAATTAAGTGATTCCAATTGGGTTGGATTCATCTTTCAGAGTTCTATCCGAATATAAACTCAGATTTGTATGAAATTCAATATTGTATTCTGGAAAATTCTTTGAAGCCTTTCTGAAAAAGAATTATTGAGGGAGTTTGGTTTATCCAAAAATCATCAAATTTTCCGAGAATATTCTTTAGGATAGTGCTGACCTTATAGCAAGTTTTCAGCTCATTTGGAGATCATTTGAGTAGAAATTTGCTAAATACAATCTGCTTTGTTCATAATAGTCCAGAAACATTTTCAGAAAATGTTTCCCACTTCTAAAATCTATTCTGGGCAATCCCTAGCTCTACAAATCATAGGAAAATTTAGGTACGCTCTCTGAGACATACTTGAAAGTTTAGTTCACTAAATTGGGCATGAAAATGCACATTACTTCAGAATAAATTCTTGTGAGTAGAAGTGCTTAAAGAATTGTTCTGAAAGAACTACTCAAGTAAAAGGGCTGAATTTTGGACCAATTGACTCTCATGTAACCAGAAACTCACATGTAAATTATCAGCCCAAATTGAGCTGTAAAACTCCCTGTTCTTATTCTCCATACTTATGTATAGGTGGAAATACATGAGAGACATTGTGAGAATTATAGAGAACGCAATTTGACTCCACATTAGCTGCAATTTGGCAAGCTAAATCCCTAGGTAGTATAGAACCTGCTGTAAAAGTTTTGAGGCCATTGGAGTTCTTGTTCTTCAGTGCATCCAATTCTTTTCAGCTCATCTATTATGTTCATTATGGAAAGTAGTTAGTGTATAGTTAAAACATTAAGATCAAGTAGATTATTTCTTTCTTTGCACAACAGGGGCAAACCAAGCCATTCTTGGCATTTCCAAACAACCTATGTTCCTAAGGAATTAAGTCTTAACTTCTTTCCATTTCATTCTATAAAATTGTGCATATGCATTTCAATAGGAACCACAGCGAAGGGGATTCAAAGGAGCGATTCATTGAAGTTGATCAAGCTCCGGAGAATCAAGGGTTGATCAGCAATGATACTAACTGCTTATATACGACTACCCTCCAAAATAGGCAAGCTCCGATTTGCATAACAGCTTATAAGTTTTACTTTGTATTCACTTTCGGTTAAGCTATGAATTGTGCATTTGGTCTAGTGTTTGATACTCCTCTTGCATAGCCAAATGACCCAGGGAGTATTGGGTAGGGGTCTTTCACCGTGTAGAACTGTCATGCTTAAGTACGGTCCGGTAGAAGTCGAGTGGTGAGATGCTACTCGCATGTTCAGGAACAACAGGGGCATACGGGATTGGTTCAAAAATGAATTAGCAAGTTAAAGTTGAGACCGGAAGGTTGTAGGGGCAGCAGGACATAGGGGCCTCGGTGCTATAGACCTGTCCGTGTCGGTCAAGGACCGATCCGTATGCGGCCCTGTTGAACAAGTTTGACTTGTGTACCGGACTCATGCTGGTATTATGGGACCCAGTAAACCGATGTACCTCGGGAATCTGTCGTTCGGACTTTTCGGGTCGCCTCAGGCGGACGGCCGGTGTGCAATATGTGGGGAACATTCTCATGAACTCTCATGTTGGTAGGTGCACCATGAGAGTGGCTACTGTATGGGGCGACTTGATCGATTCAACAGGGGTGAAACGGGAGAAAGGATGCCGCTTACGACGTCAGTGATGGTTGCTGTAGGCAACATCGAGTACGGGCGTACGTGTCGTGTAGTCCGGGTGTTATTGATTCGAATCACCGTTGCTCGCAGAATGGAGCGAGCATACTTGTTCTCACAGTCATGACGTAGTAAGAACTTGCATGAGAAAGGAACTAATCACATTGGTTTGAAGTTTCATACTAGCTTTGTATTGGATCTTCATGAATAGGCTAGTGCAAACTTGATTGTTTTATGCCATGAGCAATTTACATCGGGGGAAAGCGTTTCTTGTTTGATTATGGACTCCTGATGTGGCATGCCCAAGGTTACTTAAAATGCTGCAATTAATACCTAAAAGTAAGGATTCACTTTTAGGCGAGTTTAATTATGATTATGCCATCCTACTTTAGGTTCATAACCTCACGTAGAGTTTCTTGTTTAGGGTGACTGTTAAGTCTTGCTGAGCGTTATGCTCACGGATGCTATCCGAGTTGTTTTGCAGGTTTGACTTCATGCTTATGAAGGGATACCGATGAGACTTGGGAACCTCCGAGTGGTTACTCAAGAGCATCATCGCCGCTGTGGATTGTTCTTCGTGTTGCTAGTAAGAAACGTCCGAGGGCTAGACTGTTTCTTTGTCGCTAGTTTAGAAAGGAGTTGTGAGTGTTATGTTTTCCGCTGTAGTTTATTTTGAGATAAGTCTTTGTAAAACACTTTTGTACGCTTCCGCAAATGATTTATGTAATGTGATGTGTTTCATCGACCCGTGTGCTGTTGGGTGCTGCATATCACGGCACCACCCAACGAGGTCCTGTTGTCGATGGGGCAGAGGTCCCGCACAGAGTGGTATCAGAGCTGTTTCACTTGGTACCAGAGCTGTTTCAGGAACCCCCTCCCGGCGAGAGCTCCGGGGAGCTCGGCGGCGCGGGAGCGCGGGTGGCTGGAGGTAGACGAAGACGGGGGCTGGCCCATGTGTCAGTCTCTGTTGCGGGGAAGTTAGATCTTCTATGGCCTCGGATCGGGCTGTGGCTGCGAGGGAGTGGGTCTGTTGCCCCATGTGGCTGGTTCCAGCGAGTGACACGTGGTCCCCTGGACCCACACGCAGAATTTAAACCTTTCTCGGTTTATTTGAACCCCCAAATTCAGTTCAGATTTTATAACCTCATAACTTTTGCTAGGAAGCTCCAAATTTAGTGATTCAAATAGGGTTGGATTCAGATTGAAAAATTCTAACCAAATATGCAACCCAATTTGTACAAAAATCATTATTAAATTCGGGAAAAATATTTAAACTTTTCAGCAGAAGAATTTTAGAGGGAGTTTGGTTCATCCAAAAATCCTCAAATTTTGCCAGAATATGCTTTAGGATGTTAGTGAACTCCTGTAAAAGTTTCAGCTCATTTGGAGTTCATTTATTTATGAGAATTCGGATTTCAAGTTTCTGTGTTCAAATGAATAAAGAAACAATTCCAGAGAATTTCCAAACCTTGGAAATTCAGTTCTGGGGAATTCATAGTTCCAAAAATCTTAGGAAAAATTCATGCATGCTCCCTTAGCTATCTTTTAAATTGTAGTTCACTTGAATTTGCATGAAAGTGCAAATTTATTCAGAATTAATTCCTTTTTACCTAAATGCTTAGGGAATTGTTCCGAGTGATCTATTCATTGAAAAATTCTAAATTTTGATCCAAATGACTTTCTTGTGACAAGGAACTCACATGAAATTTCTCAGCTCCATTGTAGCTTTGAATCATCACTGTCCTGTTTAACCTCTTAGATGAGTAACAGATAAGTGATGAAATGCACTTGTCACTTGATCATGTTGCTTAACCCAAACCCAAACCACTAGCACCAGTGTCATTTTAAATTCTTGAACAGAGTTCCAGTTTTAAACTTGTCTTTAGAACTTGTTAGCAAAAGCTTTACAATTGAACATATATGCATATTCATAACGCGTAGTGATTAAACGTGGAAAAGTTGAGGAGAAGTGAAGCTTGGATCAAGGAGCAGGAAGGGCAGTGATTAAGCTTCAAGTTATCAGCAACTAACTTCATAATTATCTGACTTTAGTCACCTGCAAAAACAAGGCAAGCTCCGGTTTGCATTTAAGTTATTTATATAGTTTTTACTTTGTTCACTACCATGGTTAGAGTTTGTTTGTGAATTAGGTCAAGGATGTTTTATACTCCAAATTCATGACTAAATGAACCCTGGAGTCAAGGGTACAAAAGTGTCCTTGCTGTACAGTAATGGCGTGCTAAATAGCTTAGGACATCTGGTAGAAGTCGAGTAGTTGGAATCTACTCGTGAGCTATAGTTCGGATTTACATGGGTGTACTTGAAAAAGGCGAACTAAAGTTTATATTTCTAAAGATGAGACCGGGCAGGAGGGTTAGTCAGCTACAAGACGAGGTCTTGGTCGAGTAGCTCTGCCTGTTTTGGTTAAGGACCGATGCGTGTGCGTCACCCATGAGCAAGTATTGTGTTGTGTACCGGATGCTTACTGCTATATGGGACCCAGGAAACCGATGTACCAGGTTACCTGGATTGTAGAGGCATACCACATCGTCTCGTTAGACCTATGAGCCCGAGACGGCGCGACCGGTTCTACAGTCATGTATCCTGCAGAAGGTTGCCACATATGACGTAATGAAGGATGCCAGATTTGGCTCTTCAGAGGCGGGCGTATGTGTCGAACTATCCGGGCAGTGTTTGATTCGAATCACCGTCCCTCGCGGTTATGAGTACCGCTTGCTCACTTGTTGTGACGTAGTAATCAAGTTATGTGGAAACAGTTTGCAAGATTTTAATTGCTGCTATGATAATTGGAATTGCATGAGAACCATGTCTGAAATAGTGATAGAGCAAATTAAAGTTAATTTCCACCTTGGGACAAGTAACATTGGAATGAAGTGTTTCTTGTTTGATTGTGGACTTCCAATGTTGCTTGGCGCAAGGCCCAATTATGAAGGCTAAAATCTGAAAGTTAAGGATGAACATGTAGGCGAGTCTTCATGTAACTTACAGTTTTAGGTCTTAAGTTACCTTCAAGTAAAGTTGCATGCTTTAGGAGAGACGGTTAAGTCTATCTGAGCCTTTGTGCTCACTCTTGCTATATGAGTGGTTTTGCAGGTTAACATAGACGCTTATGGAGAAGGTTGTCCGGTGAGACTCGGAGACTTCCGAGTCATGTAACACATGGAGAACCCAGATGCTGCAATGTCTTCGTGTTGCTAGCGAGAGGAGTCCGGGGGCTGGACCTCTTCTCGAGTTCTCATTAGTTATTCGATGTGACCTGTATATAGACTTCCACTGCAGCTAATTTATATAAATTATTTACAAACAACATTTGTAAGCTTTTGCTTATGATTTATGTAATACAGTTTCCTTATATGTGTGCTGTTGGGTGCCGCATAACACAGCACCACCCAATGCGATTCCCGGGCAAGCGGCACGGCCCCGTGACATGGGCCGTGGTCCCAAACACAGAAATGCTAACATACTTGTTATACATTCTGTAACGACACTCCGACGTCAGGTAAGAGGTAAGGTACGCCACCGCAGGCGGATCAATTGCAGTATGCTCGCCATACGAGCAATAGTATGGAATGGTTTACCGTGGCTTGGCACGGTAGTTAATATGAGTCTCTGAACCTCTATATGGTTCTGAGATCATATGAAAACGCTGATCTCCAGCGTGCTTTTGGCAAAAGTGAGAATACCCCATCGTGTGGTAAGCAACACGAGAGTATGCAACTCTTGAACGGTCAATGTTCAAAGGGCCATACGCAGCGCTCGCCATCGGCGTGCGTCAACGGTCATGAGGCAGTAGGTGGTATCCAATGGGTTGATAAAATTCCCAACCGTGACGGCCCGTTCGTTCTCTACTCGGGTTCCCTGTCGTGTGGTGTGAAAACACGACCATGTACCTTGAGACGTGGCTTGACTCAAGGACGATCCGTACGGCAATGATACAGACCGTTTGTTTTTATTATGATATGGAACTTCCTGAAATGCTAAAAACCATTGTGTGCACCATTATTATGTGGTCTTCTGCAGGTACCTTAACCACGTTAGCACATGACGTTTATAAACCGTTTGTGAGTGACGTTCTTAGTTCCACCATTTGACACATATATGGCGGAATACCGGCTTAGGATTTTTCTTTGGTGAGGAAACATAGTACCGAGATGAGTATTCTTTGGTGAGGAAACACCTTTGCTTTCTTGCCCTATAACTTCTGAAGTTTTAGAGTTATTTCTTGCTTCTCTAAAGTTTCTCATGTCTTATTATAAGATGCCAGTGACTATGAGCACCAGCGCCATCTAACCCTACATGGACTGCCGACTCACCATGGCGTGCGCCCATGTATGGACCACCTCCGTCACACGGCGAGAACAGCACCGGTTCACATGATTAAGTTTAGGATTCCCATTGAATAAGCTGTAACAGGAACATTTAAATCGTAGTAGCGTGAATAGTAGTGGTGTGTTGAACTTTTGTGATGATTGCTTCTGTTTGTGTGCTGGTGTGAGTTGTGGGACGCTTCGGCGAATATCCACATCCACACATAGTGGAGAGAGGTGAGATGCTTCGGCATGTGTTCACATACTCAAATAGGCTGAAATTAATAAAGATATTTAGTTCATACACCTTGATGCATATAGTAGGGGGATCAATCTAAACTTCTATTCTACTAACCTCTCTCTCACGTATGGTGAGGGAATACGCCAGCCGTCAAAGGAGGAACGTACGTGGTAACCATGAACCACAAGAGGATGGCAACGTTGAAGTTCCTAAAAATGCCAACCCCGGGGCTGATGCAAACAACCTTGAACGGTTGATGGCTATGCAGAAATAGCTCATGCAAACTATGATACAAACATTGGGATAGCTGCAAGCCAACAACCTCAACAATCGTAACCCCGTTCCTGCACATCCACCACCACCACCGCCGGCTCACAACAGATTGGGAGAGTTCATGAGGACTCGACCGCCTAGTTTTGCACAAGGTAATGATCCCATGGAGGCTGATGATTGGTTGAAATCCATAGAAAAGAAGCTTGCTATTATTCAGTGCAATGATCGGGAGAAACTTCTCTTCGCATCGCATCAACTTATGGGAGCAACCGCTGACTGGTGGGACGCTCTTTGCAATGCTCATGTCAACCAGGAGACTATCACTTGGGCTGAATTCAAGGAGAGTTTCCGCTCTCATTATGTCCCTGCTGGAGTCATGATGCTTAAAAGGCAGGGGTTCAAAGGTCTCTGCCAAGGAAAGAAGAGTTTGAATGAGTACCTCAACAAGTTCATGCAGCTGTCAAGGTATGCTCCCGAAGACATCAACTCGGATCAAAGGAAGCAATACTTGTTCATGAGAGGATTGAACAATGGGATCCAAGTACAACTGCTCAACAATGATTATGCAAACTTCCAGAAGCTCATGGACAAAGCTATAGTGCTTGAGAGCAAGATCCGTGAGATCGAGCAAGAGGGCAAGAGGAAGATGCCATAATAGCCACAAGGGAGCAATGTACGTCCCCGTTTCATGCCACCAGCTGCACCACAGTATGGCTTGTCCGCTTCTACTTTCCGCCCTGCAATCCCACCTCGCCCTAATCAACCACCGCAGCAACGTCCTGTTATGCAAGCACCTCGTATGTCTTTGCCTCCTGCGCCCCATCCCAACATGGGCGCCTATGCTCAAAACCAGCCTCGCCCTAACGTTTCTGCTGTTTTGGGCAACAAAGAATGCTTTTAATGCGGAGAGGTGGGAACTTTGCAAGTCAATGCCCGAAGAAAGGCCTTGGACAGCCGACCAACGCACCAAAACAGAACCCACGGCCGAATGGAGGAGCTACGCAAGGTAACCGTGGGCAGCAGAACTACGCTCGTGGCAACGTGAATCATGTCTCCGCTGAGGAAGCGCAACAAGCTGAGGACGTCGTGATTGGTATGTTCCTTGCCAACTCCAACCCAGCCACTGTTTTATTCGATTCTGGAGCATCGCATTCATTCATATCATCCAAATATGTTGCTGTAAGGGCCTAATTTTTTGGCACATATTCAAAGTGTTCATCACCACTCACACACTTCATTTGAAGAAACATGATGAACACATCTGAAGAGCAAGTAACCACCATCAACATGCTCATTAGAAAATAAACTCACAAAATGAAAAGGTGGCATTTTCCACATGCATCATCTAGGGGCTGAGCATATGAAAAACTCCAACACCTTGCTAGGAAGGCTCATGCCAAAATTCACCCAAATCCAATACCTTTTGAGGTCTTTTTGGGTATAACTAGAAAGACGGTGGTTTGAACTCAAATTCAAATTCAAACTACTTCCACCCCATGAATTCAAAAGTGGGAGGCATATTCTTACTCAGCACATTTTTGTGAGCTCACACACCAATTTTTACTCCATTTGGAGTTGATCTTGACATGAGCTAAGTATAGCAAATTCAAACTCAAATTGAATTTCAAACTGCATATGTGCTGAAAATACATTCAAATACTCCGCAATTTGAATTCTATCCGATTCAAATGGCCAGTTGTTACATAATTCAAATGACCAAGGGTATTAGGGGGATTACTGCTTGTAGCAGTGAGAGGAAGTTAATTTCAGAGGTTAAAAAGGGGGTGGGACCCACATGTCAGCCTCACTAGCAAAATCAATCGACTGAGAGACAGAACACTCGGTTCTCGGGTTGCAGCCGAGCGTGCCACCGAGAGGCTGGGTGGCGCCAGCTCCTGCTGCGTTTCCCCACGCTGGAGACCAGCTTCCCGGCTCCTTACCCCCCCCCCTCGGCGTGCTCCTGTTAAATATCCCCCGAGCCCATGGAGAGTTCATTCAGTTTCACACCGAGCTCCACCGCAAACCTGCCACCCTCTCGATTCCGCTCGTGAGTAGGCCAATCGCTTGTGAACACAACCCCCCAGTAGCAACACGGCATCGTGAGCTCATGAGCAACTTCCTAGACGTCGTGTTGTCCAGTGAGCAGGCGCCCTCGAGCTCAGCCGGGCGTTTTTCCCGGTGAACCGAACGTTGCCGCCGTTCGGGCTCTCGTGGACAGCTCGGCACAGCCACCGTTGCATCCACTTCTCTACACAAGAAAGGTGCGCTACTGCATGTAGATGGTGTAGCCGAAAGCCTTTTGGCATATGATCAACCATCAGTCGAGAATTTCCATGTTTACCGAAAGCCAGTTCATATGAGCCGAGCTCAACTCCGATTGGAATTCGGATTCCACACACTATTGTTGGTCATGCCGGTTGTCCAGTAGGTTCTATACATGCTAGCACACACGCTCGATAAGGAAGCAAGGAAAATCATTGAAAATCGGCCGTGATATGGCCGTTTACCTCGCCACCGTTGCAAAGTACCTCGACTTACTGTCGAGGGTATGGTTGCCGGCTTTTCTAGCTTCCACAAAGCGTTGGTTCATGTTCCTCGTGCTCCACTGATTCTCTCCGAGCAATTTCCGATCGATTTGGTGCACAGTGGTGCAAAACCGACCTCGCCAAAACCCTAGCGGGTGCTGTCACCGGTGCGCGCGGGTTTCCGGCCATCGCCGGTGTCCGGCGAGCTCACAGCCGAGTTCAGGAGGTCGGAAAAAGGGGAGGCGGCGAGTTTTGGGCCGGGAACTCGGTTCCGGCGAGTCTCGCCGAAGACCGCCGCTGCCGGGTATTGGGCGCGAGGAGGAATTCGAAGCACTGTGTGCGGGACCCACAGGAAGAAGTTTAAACTTTTCTTCGATTTTCAGTTTTAGTTCAAACTTCAAACCCACATAACTTTGGCTAGGAAGCTCCAAATCGAGTGAACCAATTTTTTTTGGATTCAGCTCACTGAGTACATTGCAGAAAACCAAGTTTCACTCTATGAAAATTTTTATTTCTCCAGAATTAATTCTGCAAAATTTAAACTGGTTAGAATTTTAATTGTAGAACCCTTTGGAGGAAAATTCTGAAATTTTTCTGGGATGTTAACCCAAATATCCCTGAGCTACCATAAAAATTTCAGACCTATTTGAGCTCATTTGATCCACCTAATGGTGTGATTAATGAAACTGTTCCAGAGAAAATAGAAAATGTCCAGAAACATTTTCAGAATTTCTCTGAAATTGTTTAGCTCATATATTTAGCTAGGAACCTTCAAATTAAGTGAGACCAACTCCATTAGAACCCTCTGAAAATCTAGTGTTCAAAAAGTCATGGCTTGCTCCATGAAAATCCCTAGAACACCCTAGAAGCTCCAATTAAATTCAAATACATAATTATTTGTGGAGAGGTCAAATGAGCTTTGCTGCAAATGAAACTTGGCGAAGTCTCTGTTTAGGTTGTAACCAAACCACAGTAAAAATTTCAGAGTCATTGGTTCTGTCTAGTAAGACTTATAGTCGTCACAAGTTTAAATTCAATTCAAATGCATTTAAATTAATACATATACATGTTATCTCAAGTAGTCGCTAAGGTTGAGGAGGAACCCGAAGTCTTAGACTTCGTCACTTCGGAAGAGCAGCTAGCCTACGACCAAGAGCAGCAAGGCAAGCTCCGGTTTTCATTAACCTTTTTATAAATTTTTATTGTTTTAAAGAACTTACTTTGAGCACCACTTACTTCTTGCATTAGAGTCTTGTTTGAAACCCAATTGCATAGCCAAGGAAACCATAGGTTGGGATTAGGATTGAAAACCCCGTTTAGCTACTGCAATGCTAAGATAGAGTAGGATTCGGTACAAGTCGAGTAGTTGGAACTACTCGCGAGGATAGGCTAGAGGCACTCGACTCGGGTAAAAATAGCAAATGAAACACATGGCAAGAAAAATGAGACCGAGCGGAGAGTAAGGGCAGCAGGACTTTGGGGCCTGGGTGATATAGCTCCGCTTCTGTCGATTGAGGACCGAGCCATGTGCGGGCCTGTTGAACAAGCTAGAACAGTACCGAAGACCTACCGGCTATATGGGAACCGGGAAACCGATGTAACTTGGGTAGCTGGGTGTTAAGGCATAGCTGGTCGCTCAGAGGGTAGGTTGAGAGCTCGAGGTGTAAATCGGCTGGCAGCACTGTGGATGCACGCGCAGAGACCTCTTGCTCGGGACGATTGGACCGGTTCAACATTTGGCTGACGGGTGAAAGGTGGTTGCGTACGACGTCCATGATGGTTGCTGTAGGCAACATTGAGTACGGGCGTACGTAACGGGTTATTCGCGTAACCCTGCAGGTGTAAATCGATTATAATCGCCATCCCTCGCGGTCAGTGAGTACCACTTGTTCACTGTACCGTGACGTTGAAAGAACAGGCTAGATTCATGTTAAAAGTTTGCTGATTTGAAAGATATACCTTGCTTGCAAATGTATTGTTGTAATTTAGAGCTAATTAAAGTTCTTTTCAAGTTTGGGCAAAGTACATGAGAGAAATGTGTTTCTTGTTTGATTGCGGCTCTCTCATGTGCCTTAGCGTGAAGTTCTCCACAACCTGCTGCTAAAACTTGAAAGGAAGGTTCCACTAATTAGGCGAGTCCTTTGCAACATATTTTACCTCATGTACCCTATCAATCTTCATGTAGAGGTTTTATGTATAGGAGAGACGGGTCAGTCTTGCTGAGCCATCGTGCTCACTGCTTGTGTTTGAAGCTTTTGCAGGGGTTTATGAGGAAGGGACTTCCGAGGAGGAGACGGAACACCATCGAGTGGGAGTCGTGCACGCCGCCGTGTTAGTGTGTGTGCGTGCTAGTGGGTACACGTTCACGGGCTGAACGTGAACTCAATGCGCAGTCTACGCCCGTGAGTGTAGACTGGACTATTTTGTTATAAAAATGTTCATAAACTGGTTTATATAATAAAATTTTTCTTCCACTTTGTATCTTTGACGTGCGTTATCCGGTGCTGTGCAACGCAGCAGCTCTCAGTGTGATCCTGGCTCGACAAGGCCAATGGGGTCGTGTCAGTTGCGAAGTATAATCTGCCCATATCACACATGAAACACACTATGTTGGTTAATTCTCCCGGTGGAGAGATGAGGTCAAATATAGTATGTCCGAAAGTATACCTTAAAATAAGGGGAGTAGACTTTCTTGCCAACCTTATTGTCTTGTATTCCCAAGGGATTGATATAATACTTAGAATGGATTGGTTAAGCAAGCACAACGGAGTAATTCAATGTGCTGAGAGGAGCGTGCAGTTGACAAATGAGCTTGGTACTCGTATTGAGTTCAAGTCAGCCCATCCAGCAACCGAGAAGGCAGCATTGAACCACGTCGAAGAAGCAACATTGAAAAGCATTCCGGTGGTTCAAGAATATTCAGACGTGTTCCCGGAAGAACTTCTTGTTATGCCACCTGACCGGGACATTGAATTTGCCATTGATTTAGTGTACCTGGAACTGCACCTATAGAGAAAAGGCCATATAGGATGCCCTCTAATGAACTAGTGGAACTTAAGAAGCAAATTCAGGAGCAGCTAGAAAAGGGTTCTATACGCCCAAGCTCGTCACCATGGGTAGCCCCCGTGCTCTTCGTAGACAAGAAGGATGGGACCCAAAGGATGCGTGTGGATTATAGGTCTCTCAATGAGGTGACGATCAAGAATAAATACCAACTTCCCCGTATAGAGAACCTATTCGACCAAATGAAAGGTGCCCGAATTTTCTCCAAGATTGATCTTCGGTCGGGATACTTCCAGCTGAAGATTAAGCCCTCCGACATACCCAAGACTGCATTTCGAACATGGTATGGTTCATATGAATATACCGTTATGTCTTTTGGGTTAACGAATGCACCCACATACTTTATGTACCTCGTGAATAAGGTCTTCATGGAGTACTTGGACAAGTTCGTCGTGGTTTCCATCGATAATATCATGGTGTATTCAAAAAGTGAGGAAGAACATGAAGAACACTTGAAATTGACATTGCAGAAACTGCGAGAGCATCAATTGTATGCTAAGTTCAGCAAGTGTCAATTTTGGCTAAAGGAGATATCGTTCCAATGCCACATCATTTCCGAGAGAGGAGCATCGGTTGATCCCGGAAAAGTTGGAGATGTTCTGAAGTGGAACCAACCGCAGAATGTGAGAGATTTTTGGAGTTTCCTTGGGATGGCTGGATACTACCGACGGTTCATCAAGGATTTCTCTAAAATAGCGAAGCCTATGACTGAATTGCTAATGAAGGGAAAAGCATTTCAGTGGACACCAGTGTGCCATGAAAGCTTTGAGGAGCTCAAGAAAAGACTAACCGCAGCGCCGGTTTTGGTATTACTGTATGTGAGCAAGAGTTTCGATATATATTGTGATGCATCAAGTCTAGGGCTTGGATATGTGCTCATGCAAGAAGGACAAGTGGTAGCCTATGCGTCGAGACAACTAAAGAAACACTAGCTGAATTACCCCACACTGAGACGGCCCGACGCCACCCGTTTAGTCACGGGGATGGGGCACGCGCCCGGGAATCGCATTGGGTGGTGCCATGTTGTGCGGCGCCCAACAGCACACATACAAGGAACAATGTATTACATAAAACCATAGCGGAAGCTTACAAGTTTTTCTTTGTAAATAGTTTACATCAAATAGCTACAGCGGAAGTCTATAACAACTCACGTCGAATAACTAAGAGCACTCGAGATGAAGTCCAGCCCGCGGACTCCTCTCGCTAGCAACACGAAGACAAGCAGCAGCGGCTGGGTTCTCCATGTGTTACATGACTCGGAAGTCTCCGAGTCTCAGCGGACAACCTTCTTCTTAGCATATATGTTAACCTGCAAAACCACTTATATAGCAAGCGTGAGCACATAGGCTCAGCAAGACTGATCTGTCTCTCCTAAACAAGAAACTCTACATGCACGGCGGTTCACAATTAGGATAGCTAGATTTGCGTAAAGGACTCGCCTAAAGTTGATCCTTAACTTTCAGGTTTTAAGCCTCATTGTACAGACCTTGAACTGGACAGCATCGCAACTCCACAATCAAACAAGAAACGCTTTGTTGTGATGCTCCTTGCACAAGGTGAAAGTAAAGTTTAATGAGCCTATCTCTAATTCAATCATGGTTGCAAAACAAGTTACATCACAGTCTTATCAAATTCAAAGATAACCAGTTCCAGTTGTTACTACGTCAAGACGTAGTGGGCAAGTATACTCATATGACCGCGAGCGACATTGATTCAAATAAGTACACACCCGGACTACACAACATGTACACCCGTACTCTGAGTTGCCGGCAGCAATCTCGACTGACGTTGTACGCGGCCACCTTTCCCGAGATTTCCCACATTGGACGCAGTCCAACTGCCCCGAGTACGCAAGCTCCCTCAAGGTACATGCCCGCAGTGGTATGTTCTTAAGCGAGTTACCTTCTGCTATCCTGACGGCGAAAGCCTAAGGCAGTTGGAAAAGTTCCACTATGGATCTCCCAAGGTACATCAGTTTCCAGGGTCCCATATAGCCAGTATGCGCCCGGTTCACAACTCAAACTTGTCCAACAGGGCCAAGCACGGACGGGCCTTAACCGACACAGGCAGGGCTATGCACGCACGGTCCGCAACCTGCTGCATCTAAACCTCCCTGCCCGGTCTCCATTTCTTAGGTGTGAACTTTCCCCATCTCTTCTATTTTGGACCCGCTCCGAATAAACCAGCCCTAACCTCGCGAGTAGATTCCAACTACTCGACTTCTACCGGACCTTTCCTACTAACATTAGCGTAGCCAAATCCACTCGAGGAGGTGCTATTCTACCCTTTCTCTATTATGTATTTCTTGTAATGCAAGTGGGGGTTTCAATATCAACTAGACCTAATGCAATCAACGATGCAAAGCTATGATCTCTAGAAATAAAAATACTTTATAAAACTGTTCAAAGGCAAACCAGGGCTTTCCTGTTTTGCAGGTGACTAAGATTACAATCAGTTATGGACGATCACTTGGAGCTTGATTACTTTCTTTTCCTTCCTCCTTGATCTTCACTTTAAGTCCTTCTCACGTTCTTCACGTAGATGCTACACGATATGTTAATGCATATGTATTTAATTGAAAAGCATTTGCTAATAAGATCCAATGACAGATTTAAAAACTGGAACTTTGTTTATGAATTTAAAATGACACTGGTGCTAGTGGTTTGGGTTGGATTTAAATACTATGATTAAATATTGAGTGCTTCTCCCACTTAAGTGTTGATCCCCTTAAGAGGTTACACATAACAGTGGTGATCCAGAGCTCCAATGGGGCTGAGAATTTTCATGTGAGTTCCTTGTCACAAGAAAGTCATCTGGACCAAAAATTAGCACTTTTCATTGAGTAGTTTATGCAGAACAATTCTCTAAGTAATTAAGCAAAGAGCAATTAATTCTTAGGTAACACCTATGTTCATGTAAAACTCATTGAACCACATTTGAATTGTAGTTCATAGAGCTTGCATGAATTTTACTAGGATTTTTGGAGCTAAGAATTGCCCAGAACTGAATTTACAAGTTTTGGAAATTCTCTGAAAATGTCTCTGTATTCAATTAAACGCAGCAACTTACAATCTGAATTATCCTGATCAAATCTACTCCAAATGAGCTGAAACTTTTACAGGAGCCTAATAACACCTTATAGAATATTCTGGAAAAATTGGAGGATTTTTGGATAAACCAAACTCCCTCGAAAATCCTTTTTCTAAAAAGTTTTAAAGATTTTTCCAGACTTAAATAAAGACTTTCATACACATTGGGTTGCATATTTGGATAGATTTTGTCAATCTGAATCTAACCCAATTTGAATCACTAAATTTGGAGGTTCCTAGCAAAATTTATGCTCTTCTAAAGTTTGGGGAAAATTTTGGAATTTGAATAAATCCGG
Source organism: Neostapfia colusana (assembly GCA_030760725.1). Classification (NCBI taxonomy): domain Eukaryota; kingdom Viridiplantae; phylum Streptophyta; class Magnoliopsida; order Poales; family Poaceae; genus Neostapfia; species Neostapfia colusana. The sequence continues at coordinate 41,585,547 of JASWHV010000013.1, read as the reverse complement.
GAAAAAGTTTATACTGGCGGTGGGACCAGGGAACACGTGTATGCTGCTGAGAGAGTGCCACACGGGGTCACAGGATTGTTTCCTGCGCTGTCACAGACGATCCGGCGCCAGAGTATCCAGCTCCTGATTCTGTGCGACTGACGCTTGGGGCCGGCAGCCTTCTTCAACCTCCAGCTGCCCGCGCGCCCGCACCGCCGGGGCTCGCCGGAGTTACCATGAATTCGGTCGTCAGGCCACCTCCGACGCTTAAACTCGCCACCAGGCCCTCATTTTGTACGTGAAACACGCTGGTGTGACTTCCACAGACCGGCAAAGTTCCTAAACCATCCTGCACCGGTGCAGTGGCCCAGATGAAGTCCGGCGACGTCGCCCCGACGCCCTAAGCCCTCCAAGCTCCGGTTTCCAGGTTCTAAAGCACCGGCGGGCGCTAAGAAACGTCGACATGGGAACAAAACAACTTGGAGATGGCTCTAAACTAGGGTTCACCGTGCACCCGAACCTTCCCGCCATAGCCGCCGTCGGATAGACCGGAAATACGCTGTGCACCGTGCGTTTCATGCGAAGCTTCAAAAGCAAACTGGTGCGCCCTCAAGTCTAGCCCGTGTGCGCGAAGTTTCGTGGTGTCTAAACAAAAATCAATCTGGAATTTTGTGGAATCATACCCGAAGGTCGGTTTACACCGGCCGGATAGGATTTCTGAAATTCGTCGTCGAGAGGCAACGGCTGGAGCTGAGCTTCGAATGGAAGCAGCAGGAAGCTGTTGCTCGTACAACGGTCCTCTAGATTGGTCGTGAAAACCACTCTGTGGAGCTGTCCACCGGAGCGCCTCGTCGCCGTTGTTTTCGGTTGCCGCGGGAACTCGGCGTTCTCGGTCTCTGGAGGTGAAGCTCACATTGGAGTGACGCGAGGACATCGGAGGAGAGTCTATGGTGTTTTTTGGTTGCTCGGCTGAGGCTCGCACGCGAGCTAGGCGGTGGTCGAGCGATTTGCTCGAGCGTCGGCCGCTCTGTTCTGTTTCGCGCGCGAGGAGAAGGAAGCTGCGGTGTCTCGGTGATAAGGCGGAAGAAAACACGGCAGGGGAGATGAGTACGGGGAGGAGCAGCTCGCCAGCACATGTACGGCAGAGGAACATCGGTTCCCTGGGGAACTCGGTGTCGCACGGTGAGAAGCCTCGGTGGCTCGAGTGAACCGACTGCAGAACTCAAACAGAGATTACAGTCTGAGATCTTTTTGCAATTTTTCTCCCCCTCAATGACAGGTGGGTCCCGCAATTCAGAGCCTCCTTATCCCTCTAAAATATCTTCCAAAGTTTGAATATGATGGAATTCAATTATGGAAGTTTAAATCTGAGAGACATTTGGAAAATTGGGCAAGTTTCATCCAAATTCAAACATGCATTTGAATTCTTTGTTATTTAAAGTCCATTTTGGAAAATGGGTTGCAAATCATTTCCATAAATCATGAAACTTTCACACCCCCTAATTTGGACCCATGGAATTCAAATATGAAATCTGATTTTTATTTTGGTTGGTGCAAATGAGATTTGTAGCACAACAGTTTTGAAATTCATAGTGTTGCTCTCATTTGAATTTTGAGTTGAACAAGTTTGTTCCAAATCTGACTTTAGTTTTATCACACATATTGGAACTTCCCATCTTGGTTTTAGACCCCCCCTTGGGTTCCAAGTTTGCAAACAAACATTTGAACTTGTGTGAAGAAAACCCTCATGTGTGTTATAACATGTGGAAGAGTTTTAACAAGTCCCAAATTTCATACATATGGAACCAACTTTTGCAAACAAGTGTTTCTTTGTATTCACATTTTTGGGACCTTTACATTCCTCCCCCCTTAAAAGAAATCTCGTCCCGAGATTAAAAAGAAGAACGAGACGGGAGGTGATTACAAAGTTTATGACAAAAGTTCCGGATAGTTCTTGTGGATGTAATCTTCGGTTTCCCACGTCGCCTCTTCCGGGGTATGATTACTCCACAGGACTTTGTAAAATTTCAAAGTCCGGTTTCGGGTGATCCGGGTCTTTTCATCGATAATCTGTACAGGTTGCTCGACATAGGTGAGATCTGGCTTTAACTCAGCGATGTCTTCGGTGCGGATTGCAGCAGTAAACTTGAGACATTTCCGCAGCTGGGACACATGAAATATGTCGTGAATACCGGCAAGGCTTGCTGGTAGTTCCAGCCGGTAGGCTACAGTTCCGCACTTCTCCGTTATGGTGAACGGACCGGTGAATCGGGGAGCAAGTTTCCCCTTTACACCGAACCGATGAATCCCTTTCATCGGAGACACATGTGCTCTCCGACTTCGAAGTGCAGCGGTCGACGTCTCTTGTCCGCGTAGCTCTTTTGATGAGATTGGGCAGCTTTGTGGTTCTCTTGTATTATCCGAACTCTCTCTTCAGCTTCATTGACAAGATCAACCCCGAATGTTACTCGTTCACCGGATTCGCACCAATTCAATGGTGTACGGCACTTCCGGCCGTATAGAGCTTCATATGGTGCCATTTTGATGCTCGTCTGATATCCGTTGTTGTACGAGAACTCCGCCAGCGGTAAGTGATCATCCCAGCACTTACCGTGGTGGATGGCACATGCTCTTAGCATATCTTCCAGTATTTGATTCACCCTCTCAGTTTGCCCATCGGTTTGAGGGTGATATGCAGAGCTTCGAATCAGTTTGGTCCCCAAGGATTCGTGTAGCTGCTCCCAGAAACGGGCTATGAACAGCGATCGTCTATCTGACACAATGGTATGGGGGACTCCATGTAAGAACAAGATCCGTGCTATGTACAGCTCTGCATACTGCTTTGTGTTATATCTTGTATGCACAGGGATGAAATGTGCTGATTTGGTTAACCGGTCCACGATTACCCAAATCGAATCATGGTTGTGGGAGGTCATTGGCAACCCGACGATGAAGTCCATGCTCATGTCTTCCCACTTCCATGCCTGTATTTGCAGTGGTTGCAACAGGCCTGACTTCTTGATATGGTCGGCCTTGATTCTTCGGCACATATCACACTCTGAAACGTATTTTGCAACTTCACGTTTCATACGTGTCCACCAAAACTTCTTCCGGAGATCTTGGTACATTTTATTACTGCCCGGATGAATAGAAAACTTGGACAAATGAACTTCATCCAAAATTTTCTTCCGTAGTCCCATATCCCGGGGTACTACAATCTGGTCGTTGAACCACATTGTACCTTCATCATCCTTCCGGAAGCACTTCATTTCTCCGTTGTCTATCCTTCGCCATATGTGAAACATACTCTTGTCTCTTCGTTGAGCTTCAATGATCTCCTCTCGGATGGTCGGAATGAGAGCGAGATTATAGAGAGCTTCATACGGGACAACACGGAGGCTTGGTTCTTCATCATCCATTTCAGCAATAGTTAGGTGATGGATATGCGCCTTACGACTGAGCGCATCGGCGACCACATTCGCCTTTCCTGGATGATAATGAATCTCAAGTTCATAGTCTTTAATGAGCTCTAACCATCTTCGTTGCCTCATGTTCAATTCTTTCTGAGTGAAGATGTACTTCAAGCTCTTGTTGTCGGTGTAGAGGTGTACAAGATTTCCAAGCAAGTAATGCCTCCACATCTTTAAAGCAGGGACCACGGCAGCTAACTCAAGATCATGAGTTGGATAATGCTGCTCGTGATTTCTGAGTTGACGAGATCCATAAGCGACAACTCGTCTTTCTTGCATCAGCACGCAGCCAAGACCAATGCCAGATGCATCGCAATACACGTCGAATGGCTTCGTCGTATCCGGCTGAGCAAGAACTGGGGCTGTTGTGAGATGCTTCACTAAAGTCTTGAAAGCTTGTTCACACGCAGCACCCCACATAAATCTGGTCTTCTTCTTTAATAATACTGTAATCGGTTTGCAATCCTGGAGAAACCCGCGATGAACCTCCGGTAATAACCCGCTAAACCGAGGAAGCTACGGATTTCATGTACTGACTTTGGTGACTCCCAATTCTGTACTTGGATAATCACTCTCGGATCTACAGCAATGCCCTCCGCCGAAATAATGTGTCCGAGAAACGGTACTTGATTAATCCAGAATTCACACTTGCTGAATTTTGCATAGAGCTGATGATCTCGCAATCTTTGTAGCACAATATGCAGATGTTCAGCATGTTCTTCCTCTGACTTGGAGTACACCAAGATATCGTCGATAAAGACAACGACGAATTTATCCAACTCAGGCATGAATACTCAATTCATCAGGTACATAAAATGTGCCGGTGCGTTGGTCAAACCAAAAGACATAACGAGATACTCATACAGCCCGTATCTCGTTGAGAATGCCGTCTTCGGAATATCTTCTGCCCGGACTTTAATCTGGTGATATCCGGACCAAAGATCCATCTTAGAAAATACCTACGCACCCACTAATTGATCGAAGAGCATATCAATGCGAGGTAGGGGATACTTGTTCTTGATGGTAATGGCGTTCAAAGGACGATAATCAACACAAACTGTAGTGTTTCATCCTTCTTCTTGACAAACAATGCTGAACAACCCCAAGGTGACGAACTCGGTCCTATAAAGCCCTTGCTCACTAGATCATTCAGCTGTGTCTTCAATTCTGCCAGTTCATTGGGTGCCATCTTGTACGGCCTTCGTTATATCGGTGTTGTTCCCGGTATAAGTTCAATCTTGAACTCAACGTCTCGCTCGGGCGGCATGCCCGGTAAATCATCGGGAAACACATCTGGATACTCACATACCACCGGAATGTCCTCTATCTTAACAGCTTCCGTGTGGTTCACTGTTGCAATCTGCTGCCGTCTGGCGCCCAGAATTAACATACGAAGACCGTGCCGTGGGGAGTTGAGCTCAATGGTCCTGGAGCTGATGTTAAGAACCGCCTGGTGGTAATTCAACCACGACATCCCCAAAATGATGTTGATCTTCAGACCGTGAAGAATAATGAGAGTCGTAGGGTATATTATACCCCGCAAACAAAGAGGTGCTCGGGAGACAACCTCGTTTGCGGTACTTCTGCCCCCGGGCGAAGATATGAGTTATTGCCTCTTTGTATAAACTGTTTGGAGCTGATGTCGCGCCACAAAAGACTGGTTAATGAAATTGTGTGTGGCACCGGAATCAAAGAGAATCAAAACTGGTAGTTGATTCAGAGAAAATATCCCTGCTAATGCGGCTTCTCCTTACGGAACATCATCAATCACAGTATAGTGAATGTTGCCCCTTATCTGCCCTCCTGTCTGCAGATTGAGATACGGGTCGTATTGTTGTAAATATGATGACCCGCATCCTCGAATTTCCTCTGGACAGTGCCTAGAATAATGGCCCATATGCCTACAAGTGAAACACGGATGCCTCTCCGGTTCTTCGTTTACTTGCGCTGGGATGCTTGGTACACATGGCTGCAGCGATGGAGCACAAACCACCGTCTGATGCTGCGGCTGTGGAGGTGGTGCAAGTTGTAGAACTTGACCAGTAATCAATCTCTGAGGAGTCGATCGTACAGGTGGCCTCCATCTTTCACCGGGTGGCGTTCGATACACCAAACGGTTCTTTTGAGGCACATAACTTGTGCTAGCCTGCTCGATCTCACTCATCTTTATCATCTCACGTTGCCACTCAAGTGTCGGCTTCTCTTGGATGAAAGCCGCATCGACCATGTCGGTGTAACTGCCGTTATTGTGTACGGCCAACTTCTCCTGTAATATGGCACTCAGGACATGGAAGAATAGGTCACACCATGCCTCTTCTTTCGCCACATATTCGGGAGCATATTGGGCCAAAAGGTTAAACCTTCTGACATACTCGAGGACACTCATGTCCCCTTGCTTCAAGCCCAAAAATTCCTCCTGCTTTGCCTTGACAATACCTAGTGGTATGTGACGAGTACGAAAGGCTTCACAGAACTCACTCCATGTTACTTGATAATCATCCGGAATGGTGGCAAGATGATCCACCCACCAGTTTCCGGCGGCTCCATGGAGTTGCTGAGCGGCGAACTTTGTCTTCTGCACTTCATCACACTCGAATAATCTGAATTTTGACTCCATGACACGAAACCATTGATCTGCTTCCACAGGTTCGGTGGCTTCAGTAAAGATTGGCGGTTGAGTCGCCAAGAAATCCAGATAAGCGTTCCGAGGTGGAACGACTTGTTGCGTGTTCTGGAGTACGCCTTGCTGTACCAAAGCTTTGAGTAAGCGTGTGTGTTCTTGCGTTGCTTCTTGCAGCAGCCTAGTGTTCTCTTGGTTAGTCTCGACGACTCGAGTCATAAGATCCATCTATCCCGTGGATGGTGGTTCTGATGGTGGAATAAAAGCATCACCATCTCGATCAGAAGTTCCGGCCCTACTCCTAGAGCGGTTACGAACCATAGTGCAAAAATGTAGTTGAGAAGAGTTAAACAAGAACTCAGCAGTATGTGAGACTAATGGAAAAATGACTATGTCAAAACTTTATGAAAGCAGTAACAAAATCTATGTTTACACAATTCCTTAGTAGGCATGGCCATCTAGCCTATCTGTACAGAACAGACCTTTATGCACTATCTCCAGATTTTGATCTCGTTAAGAGCATTTTCATAACTCAAGTTGCATACCAAAGTTAAAGTTAACTTCAGTAGCTTTCCAACGAGTACTTATATGCCTTCAGATCATCTCTAGATTAAGAGTTATGATTTTCCAAAGTTGACAAAATTCCTGGATAAAATTTGCCAGCATCTCCTTTGTATGTGGCTGATTTTATCACAGTTGTATATGCAAATACAATAAGAATTTGAACCAACTTTGAACTACAACAATGTTGCACATTTCATAACCTTTCAAATGGTGTATCATAGGCTTCTTAAGGGTTTTTCTACAGGAAGGTCCAGAGAGGTTTTGCTGCTGTCCTGGTTCTGGACAGTTTACCTCCCGCTGAACTTCCTACCCATTCAGCGTGTGATTTTGCTCTGGAGGTCTGCAAAGAAGTGGTAGATCACTTGAAAATATTTCCAGAACTGTATCATACACCATAATTGGGTCAAGCTACTCAGAGTTATGCTCTGTTAAAGTTCAGCAAGAATTCCTGCCGAAAACAGAGCACTCTGTTTTTTAAAAATCTTTGAAGCCTAGTCTTCCTCTCATTTGAATCTTAGCTCAAAATAAGAGTTCAGTAACTAATATTTGTTTCAAACTTCCATTTTAATCGAAAGTTAGTTCATGATTCATTTCTTCAAAGGAAAGGGGTTATTAAGTATAGTACGGCGTCGATGCACTGTAAGAAGCATGTCGGTACTACTTAGCCTCACCAAAAGAAAAACCTAACCGGATTATACCGGCATATTCATATCTTAGGTGACACTAAAACGGTCACTCACAAACGTGTACTATTCGTACTACGATTTCGTGATTAATCCTGCATAAGTCACACTCAATCGTCAGGTCCGGCTGCACACCGAACCCGGTATCCATACAGTTCTTACACCCGTCCGTCATCACTCGCCCAGGTGTTCTCAAGCCAAACACGCCTTGAGCTACGTGTTCACGTTACTAACCACGTGACGGGGTTTCCCAAATTGCACCACGCACGCCCGGGACAGACATTGCTCAAATACCCCCAAATGACATGAAGGGTCGTAGAGGATGTTAAAGCGGGTCGGGCTACCTGCCACCCGTGGGGCTCCACCCTTCAGCTTGTGCGCACTGGTGGACAGCGCTTACGTGCACCCCCCAAGACATAAATCGTACCGAGATACACGATTTTCCGACATAACAAATAAGTTAATTTGCCACCTTCATATTAAGCTAATAGTAATCCTTATGTGGACCTAGTACCGTATCCTCACCGTAACCTAAATTTTTGTCGTAATACCTTCCTTATTCCGTGCGCTATTACCAATGCGGCTCTGATACCAGCTGAGACGGCCCGACGCCGCCCGTTTAGTCACGGGGACGGGGCACGTGCCCGGGAATAGCATTGGGTGGTGTCGTGTTGTGCGGCACCCAACAGCACACATACAAGGAACAATGTATTACATAAAACAATAGCGGAAGCTTACAAGTTTTTCATTGTAAATAGTTTACGTCAAATAGCTACAGAGGAAGTCTATAACAACTCACGTCGAATAACTAAGAGCACTCAAGATGAAGTCCAGCCCGCGGACTCCTCTCGCTAGCAACACGAAGACAAGCAGCAGCGGGTGGGTTCTCCATGTGTTACATGACTCGGAAGTCTCCGAGTCTCACCGGACAACCTATTTCTTAGCATCGATGTTAACCTGCAAAACCACTTATATAGCAAGCGTGAGCACATAGGCTCAGCAAGACTGATCTGTCTCTCCTAAACAAGAAACTCTACATGCACGGCGGTTTACAATTAGGATAGCTAGATTTGCGTAAAGGACTCGCCTAAAGTTGATCCTTAACTTTCAGGTTTTAAGCCTCATTGTACAGACCCTGAAGTGGACAGCATCGCAACTCCACAATCAAACAAGAAACGCTTTGTTGCGATGCTCCTTGCACAAGGCGAAAGTAAAGTTTAATGAGCCTATCTCTAGTTCAATCATGGATGCAAAACAAGTTACATCACAGTCTTATCAAATTCAATGATAACCAGTTCCAGTTGTTACTACGTCAAGACGCAGTGGGCAAGTATACTCATATGACCGCGAGCAACAGTGATTCGAATCAGTACACGCCCGGACTACACGACACGTACACCCGTACTCCGAGTTGCCGAAAACAATCTCAACTGACGTTGTACGCGGCCACCTTTCCCAAGATCTTCCACATCGGACGCAGTCCAACTGCCCCGAGTATGCAAGCTCCCTCAAGGTACATACCCACAGTGGTATGTTCTTAAGCAAGTTACCTCCTGCTACCCTGACGCCGAAAGCCTAAGGCAGTTGGAAAAGTTCCACTATGGATTGTAAAATCCCCAAAAGTGGTAGCAAGAAAATTCAGCTCATATACACTCATGAAAAATGAGGGGAATTAAAACATTGAATTATAATAAGTGTGAGTTCAAAGTGAGGGTTTAGACTTCCCAAAAACTTCCAAACATGGAGATCTAAATGCACAACTTGGACCTTCATAGTCCAAATATTCAACCTTCCAAATCTCAGCTCATTTGGAGGAGTTTTAATATTTGTTTGGGATTAAAAGGAGAAGCACTCTAATCTGAATTTCAAATTCAGTTTCAAATTCCAATTCCCTCAATTTGAAAATTGGGTTTCACAAATGTATTCTCCTCCTTTTAATAAGCAGCCATGCCAAAAAATTGGAAATTTTGGAGCTGGTTTGCTATATTTTTGAGGCAATACAAAGTGGAGAATTCAAACTCCCTTTCAAATTCAAATGATCAATCCACATCTAATTTTCACACCCGAATTCAAACTATTTGAATTCAGTAAATTCAAACTATGACTTGGGGTTGAAGTCAAGTCTTAAATGTTGAGTTGCTGGTGGGAAAATATCAGAAAAAGTTGATTAAACAAAGAGGGGAGGTGGGGCCCATTTGTCAGCCACCCACTGGGGTTGCCGCCTCAGCCGACGGCGGTCGAACAGCGGGAGCGCGCCAGCTCCCTGTTGAACCCGCGTCTGAGGGAGAGCCCGCGCCACATCCTGCTGCCTCGGTGGCTGGGTTGGATCACGGCAAAGGGTGCGCCGGAGCTGTTTTTCCTTCTTCCCCTGCTATAACTCGCGCCCCCGCCGCTTCCTTCCGTCCACAACACCGCCGCCGTTCCTTCTGATCACACCACAGCCCTCCGAGCTCGGCTGCTCGAGCGCTCCACAGCAAAGAGCATCGCCAGGCAGTGCTCTAGCTCTCCAGCACTTCTCCTTCCCTGCCCCGAACGTGATTGCTCCGGATATTGGCAGAATAGCCACGATCCTCGGGTGAACGCGGACGAACCGAAGGTGGTCGCCGTGGACAGCGCGCTACGGCCGGTGTCACCGCCCCTTCCTTACACAAGAAAGGTGCGTTCACATGTCCTGATCATGTAGCCGGAAACCGTTTAGCGATTGCTAGATCCGGTGGCGAGAATTTCACCGTTTCCCCAAACTGTACACCGACGGATAGAGCCGGGTCTAACCGAAAATTCGTTGTGCTCGGGGTAGCTCCGCGCTAGATGAGCTTAGAGTAGCTCCAGCACATGCTTGCGCATCTCCCCGAAGTCCTAGCAGCTCAAACGACCAAGTAGAGATGCCTGGTATCGAGTTTTTGTCACCGCCGGAGTTTTGCGGGCTCGGGTCGCCGGTGATGTCCCCTCTCCGGTGGGTTTCAGGGAGAGCGAGCTATGGGTCGAGGATGTCCATGAGACACTGGTGCTTTTGGAGCCAACCCTAGCCTGAAAGACCCACTGTTTAGGGAGAGCGAGGTCGCCAAAGTAAGGTTCGACATGGTCGCCGGTGCAAGCACCGTTCCGGCCGTTGTCATCGGCTTCCGACCCCATCATTGGGATCAGCACGGTGTATAACTCTCAGGCGGCGTATTTGACAAAGTTTGGACCACGGGAACCCCGTCCCGGTGAGCCTCGCCGGCGTGCGCCGCCGCGGGAGGCGCGGGCAGCGCGAGGAAGACGAAGGAGGGCCGGTCCCACCGGTCAGCCTCCGGGTGCGCGCGAGGATCGGTTTGTGGCGCCGGATCTGGTGCGGCTGCACGGGAATAACCCCGTAGCCCCCGGTGTTGCAAAAATCTGACTGGCCCGAATTAAAACAGTGGGCCCAGCCCAATTATTTGATGTTTCCATTAGAGAAATAATTCCAGAAATTAGCTGATCTTTACAAGGCCATAACTTTGTGTAGAAAACTCCAAAAAGAGTGAGACCAATTTTGTTGGATTCCTCAGGAGGAGTACTTCACAGAGAAACCAAATTTTGGCTATGAAAATGCCCAGAAATTTCTGTAGAATTGTTTTTAGTAAATCCTTTGGGGATTTATTACAGGAGCAACTCTTTATGAAATATTCCCAAATTTGGGCGGAAAATCCTCTTCATAGGTACTGATCTCCAGTAAAAATTTGGGCTTCATTGGAGATCATTTGCTAGGCTAACTGCCTTCCCAAGTTCAGCCTTTATTTGGAAATTCAAATTTAAACAGAAGCTTTTTCAGAACTCCTGTTTAAGTTCAAAAATTCATATCTCTCTGATGGTAGCTCCAAAAATGGTGAAACAAATTTTGTTAGGACCATGGAGACTTACTCTAATCAGATCTTCCACCATTAGCTATGTCAAAGCTCCTAAAGTGGGCTCGAAATTCAGATAAGCATTGTACTTGTAGGAATTTTAAAGACTACATTATGCAATGACATGTCTCCAAATTTGGCTCAAGTCAACCTTAGAGAGTCTAGTATCCACTGTAAAATTCCCAAAGCCAATTAAGGATCCTAAATAGCAGTAGCTATAAATAGAATTTCCATTTCTATAAGCCTTAATACTTATACATGTATTTTATTACATTTCATAATAGTGACCGAAGTTGAGGATACGCCGGAGCCGTTGGACGTCCTCCCACCAGATGCTGACTTTCCGTTTAACTCGCAACCAGGCAAGCCCCGGTTTGCACTGAAGTACCTTTTATAAAGTTTTCCATTTGTATCACTTATGTCTAGTTTGAATGGTATGCATTAGAGTTAGGGTGATTGAAACCCCACTTGCATAGCCTTTTAAATCCTATAAAGGGTTGGGTAGTTTACAAACTCGACGAGTAAAGAATGCCATGCTAATGTATAGGATCTCGGTAGAAGTCGGGTGGTTGGGAGCTACTCGCGAGATAGTACTTATTACATGGAATGAAAAGAGGTAGAAAATGGCTTAAGATATGAAAATGAGACCCAGCAGGGGGGATAGGAAGCAGTGAGCAAAGATCTCACGTGCGTAGCCCTGTTGGCGTCGGTTGAGGACCGTCTGTGTGCGGCCCTGCTGGACAAGTATCGAACAGTACCGGATGCATACTGGCATATGGGAACCAGGAAACCGATGTAATTGGTTAACCTGGGTGTCGAGGCTTACCCAACCGTAAATAGGAGTGGGTTGAGGGTAGCAAGGTGTAAATCTGCCGTGGGCACAGTCACGCTCCACACGGGGACCTCCTACCCGTTACGGATGGACCGGTTCAGCATTTGGGTTGCCTTTGCAAGGTTGTTGCATACAACAGAGTAGGAAAGGGTGTGGAATCACGCTTCTGAAAGTGGGTGTATGTGACGTGTTATCCGGGTGTGTCTTGATTGCAATCACCGTCCCTCGCGGTTATTTGAGTACCCGCTTGTTCACTGCGCTGTGACGTAGTAAGAAGTGAAATAAGCCAAATGAAAATGCTGTATTGATCTTAATGTCTTGAATACCTTGATTGCTGTAGATATAGAGCTAATTAAGTCTATATTCCACTTTGGGCATCTCCACATCGGGGGAAAGCGTTTCTTGTTTGATTGTGGACTTCCAATGTGAGGGCTGCCTAAGGCACATGAACCTGCTGCTAAAAAAACTGAAAGTAAGGATCAACTTATAGGCGTGTCTTTATTGCAAATTCCTTTTCCCATCTTACATATCCTTGCACGTAGAGTTCCATGCCTAGGGTTGACGGTTAAGCCTTGCTGAGCCTTCGTGCTCACGGTTGCAATATTTGAGCTGTGTGCAGGTGAGAGTTATGAGGAAGGTTCCGAGGACGAGGCGATGCCCCCGTCGGGGTACACGGCCGAGCTGGAGCCCTGCACGCCGCCGTGAGTCTCCGGTTCCATGCTGCTAGTGTGTAGCGTCCCCGGGCTGGATGGCTGCACTTTTGCATAGCTAGGATGAGAGGCCGTATATGGTTATTACTTCTGCTGTATGAATAAGTTTTGTAAAAGACTTATGCTGGTTTATATTAAATAAAAGTTTGTATGTTGTTCTTAAGTATTTTCGTGTGTGCTTTTGGGTGCCGCATCGCACGGCACTACCCTATGCGATCCTGGAGTGGGTGAACCACGGGGTGGTCCCCACAGACGTGGTATCAGAGCCGCATTGGGAATAGCACGCTCGAAAAGAGCTTATTTTGAAAACCTAGAAGTAGTCGAGTGAGGATTAGTCATTAAGCCCACATAAGGTATATGATAGTACTAGTTATGATGGTGGAATACTAACATATTTGATATACATTCTGTAACGACGCTCCGATGTCAGGTAAGAGGTAAGGTACGCCACCGCAGGCGGATCAATTGCGGTAACTCGCCATACGAGTAATAGTATGGAATGATATACCGTGGCTTGGCACGGTAGTGAATATGAGTCTTTGAACCTCTTAATGGTTCTGAGAGCATATGAAAACGCTGATCTCCAGCGTGCTTTAGGCAAAAGTGAGAATACCCCATCGTGTGGTAAGCAACATGATAGTATGCAACTCTTGAACGTTCAATGTTCAAAGGGCCATATGCAGCGCTCGCCATCGGCGTGCCTCAACGGTCATGAGGCAGTAGGTGGTATCCTTTGGGGTGATAAAATTCCCAATCGTGACGACCCGTTCACGCTCTACTCGGGTTCCCCGTCGTGTGGTGTGAAAACACGACCATGTACCTTGAGACGTGGCTTGACTCAAGGACGGTCCGTATGGCAATGATACGGACCGCATGTTTTTACTATGATATGGAACTGCCTGAAATGTTAAAAAACCCTTGTGTGCACCATTATTGTGTGTTCTTCTGCAGGTACATTAACCACGTTAGTGCATGACATGTAGAAACCGTTTGTGAGTGACGACTTAAGTTCCAACATTTGATACGTATATGCCGGAATACCGGTTTAGGATTCTTCTTTGGTGAGGAAACGTAGTACCGATTGCATAAATGTTTATTTTCTAAGAAAAGTGTCAAAATGAAGTTTAGGATTTCATTTAGAGGTTAGTAAACTCCTATATTGAACTAAGAGTCAATTGGGAGTATAGGTTCAATCTCAAAAGCTTAGTAATAATCTCCCCTGTTTTCGGCAGAAATTTTGCTGAACTTGAACAGGGCATAACGTAATATTGGTTGAACCGATGGAGGTGCGGGATACCATTCTGGAGAGATTTAGAAGTCCTATACAACTTTTCTATAGAGCTCCAGAACAAAATATCCCTCCAATGGGATGAAAATCTCAGATGAGTGGGCACTGTCCAGAAACAGGGCAGACCAAAATGCTCTCTGGAATTTTCCGTATTTCGACCAAAACACTTAATTTCACCGTTCGACATCCAGTGGCTGTTGTAAAACAGCGAGTTGGAGTCGAAGGGTTTATGCATTTGACATATCATTTCGAGCGAGTACATGTTTGAGTCCAGTACAATAGCGAGGAATTACGCATGCTAACACACTTAACATCCCGTGGTGACCCCGATGGTCGAAATGAACTTTTAACCCATAAAGTTCAATACTTTGGAACTCGATCGTGTGACACGGTCCAGGGATGTATATGTTGTATAAAGTTTATACTTTATCCATATGTGTGCTTGTTATGCGCATTGTCTATCCCATTCTCGTATTACTATTGTATAGACTGGATGAGCTAAACCCACATGTGCTGATCGTTTGAATGGTATGAATGCAGAATGGTGCGGACACGTTCAACGCAAGAGGAGGGATGTCCGAGTCAAGTTCGTGGTGATGAGTCTCCATCTCTGGAGCAAACCACGACACAGCAGCAACCACCTCCTCCACCGCCAGAACTTCCAAGGAATCTTGCGGAGGTTCTCGCCGCAGTGCTCGGCTCGCGCGACGAGCAAACCGAGCTGCTGAGGATGCTAGTGCAGCAAAATGCGTCCCCTCAGGGAGGACGCCAAGACAATGGGCAACGCCAGCCCCAACAAAGCTCGTATTCAGAATTCATGGCGACCCATCCACCGGTCTTCACGGAGGCCGAAGAACCTTTGGAGGCGGACAGCTTTATCCGCACTCTAGAGGCAAAGTTCGGGCAACTACGATGCACCGAACACCAGAAGGCGCTGTATGCAGCGCAACAGCTTCAAGGAGAAGCCGGTACCTGGTGGGCGAACTACATCGCCTCCTTACCGGGTTGCCATGCCGTCACATGGACGGAGTTCCGGGAGGCGTTCCGCGCCTATCACATACCTCCCGGTGTGATGGAAATGAAGCTCCAGGAGTTCCTGGCGCTACGACAGGGCGAGAGGAGTGCTCATGAGTACTCCAGGTTATTCAACTGGCTGGCGCAGTATGCGCCAGGATTTGTGGGCACGGAAGACAACAAGCGCAATGCGTTCTTCCGGGGCCTGAACTCCAAGATGAAGGTCCATCTCGCCCAGAGCAATCGCGGCACATTCAACGACCTAGTTAATGCCGCGATTCTACAGGAGAATGCTCAGCGCGAGCGTGGTTCTGACAAGAGGAAACGCAGCACGCTGATGAGCAGCAGTGGTGGAACGCCACAGAAATACCGCATGGTATATCGTTCACCATCCGGTCAGAGATGGCAGCCACCGGCGCGACCACCTCAGTTTCACGGTCGGCAATATAATGCGCCGGGCTTTCGACCGACATATCCACCACAGCAACAGCAGCAGCAAAGGATGGTCCCGCGTGCGCCCCAGTTTCAACGGCGTGCACCGGGATTCCGTCCTCAAGTCTGCGGGACCCCGACACCTTACACGTGCTATACGTGTGGCCGTGTCGGGCACATTTCGAGGGACTGCCCCGAGCCGCGACAGGGCAGGGGTGCAGCACCATATTAGGGTGCTAATCAGCCCCGCAATCAGCCCATGAAACCAGCACCAAAACCCGGCAACGTCCACCACCTAGCTATCGAAGACGTACCGGAAGGCGAACCCGTTCTCACGGGTACGTTCTCTTACCTGGATCATTCCGTAGTCATACTTTTTGACTCCGGTGCCACCCATAATTTCATAAGTCAGTCTTATGTTATTAAATATCAACTGCCTATCATTCCCACAAATAATTCATATTTGATATGTTCTCTGGGTGGGAAAATAACAGCTGATAGAATGGTCTATAGAGCACCATTACAGTTGGGTGGGAATCTATATCCGACTTCTCTAATCATGTTAGAAAGTCAAAAACTTGATGTCATTTTAGGAATGTCATGGCTACATCGCCATGGTGCTGTTCTTGACATCATTCCACGTGTGCTTCGTTTAAACTCTCCACTTCATGAACCACATGTTCTTATTCTTGACCGTTTGGTTCAAGATACCCCAGCCACATATAACACGGAAGCCACGAAACTTGAGGATATTCGTGTGGTCCGTGAATACCCAGATGTCTTTCCGGATGATCTTCCGGGCATGCCACCCGAAAGAGATGTCGACGACACCAACCTCACGGAGACCATATAAGATGGCTCCGAATGAGCTGGCTGAACTAAAGGAGCAGCTCAACGATTTGATGAAGAAGGGTTTCATTCGACTGAGTTCCTCGCCATGGGGATGCTCGGCGCTGTTTGTGAATAAGAAGGATGAAACCTTGAGGTTGTGTGTGGACTACCGACCTCTCAACGCCGTCACCATCAAGAATAAATATCCACTGCCCCTCATCGATATTCTCTTCGATCAACTTGTAGGTGCGAGTGTATTTTCCAAGATGGGTCTTCGCTCCGGATATCATCAAATCAAGATCCGAGCGGAGGATATCCCAAAGACGGCCTTCTCGACGAGATATGGGTTGTATGAATACCTCGTCATGTCCTTTGGTCTCACCAACGCCCCGACACACTTCATGTATCTTATGAACTCAGTGTTCATGCCGGAGTTGGACAAGTTTGTGCTGGTGTTCATAGACGACATCTTGGTTTACTCCAAGACTGAAGAAGAACACGCCAAAAACTTGCATATCGTACTTCAGCGATTAAGAGACCATAAGCTTTATGCTAAGTTCAGCAAGTGCGAGTTTTGGATCAGCCAAGTGCCATTCCTTGGTCACATTATTTCTGCAGAAGGCATTGCAGTTGATCCAAGCAAAATTGAACAAGTGCTGAAATGGAAGTCCCCCACATCAGTCCATGAAGTCAGGAGTTTCCTCGGGTTAGCAGGATATTATCGGAGATTCATACCAAATTTCTCCATTCTTGCTAAGCCGATGACTGAACTGTTGAAAAAGGGGATCAAATATGTTTGGAGCTCAGCTTGTGAAGAAGCTTTCCAAGCATTAGTGAAGTATCTTACAACAGCCCCGGTGTTAGCTCAACCGGATACAACCAAGCCCTTTGACTTATATTGTGATGTGTCTGGCATCGGGCTTGGCTGTGTATTGATGCAAGGAGGAAGAGTGGTCGCCTATGGCTCACGTCAACTTCGTAACCACGAGCAGCACTATCTGACTCATGATCTTGAGCTCGCTGCTGTGGTATTGGCCTTGAAGATGTGGAGGCACTATTTGCTTGGGAACTTAGTGCACCTCTACACCGACCACAAAAGTCTGAAATATATATTCACTCAAAAGGAGTTGAATATGCGGCAACGGAGATGGCTAGAACTAATCAAAGACTATGAGATCGAGATTCATTACCATCCCGGAAAGGCAAACGTGGTTGCTGATACTTTAAGCCGCAAATCTCATGTCAACAATCTGTCCATCGCCCCACCTGAAGAGGAGGAGCCAAGTCTGTACTTGACTCCATATGGAGCACTATATAATCTTGCTCGCATCCCAACCAAGAGGAGATTATGGAAGCTCAGAAGAGAGACATGGGAATGTCGCACAATCGGAGAAGGATGAAGAATGGCAAAATGAAATGCTTCCGAAGGGATGAACACAACACTCTATGGTTTAAAGACCGTATAGTGGTACCCCGTGACATGAAGCTTCGGAAGAAAATCTTGGACGAGGCTCATTTGTCCAAGTATTCTATCCATCCAGGCAGCAACAAGATGTACCAGGATCTGAAACAAGGTTTTGGTGGACACGGATGAAGAGAGAAATCGAAAAATACGTATCCGAATGTGATACGTGTCGGCGTGTGAAGGCCGACCATATGCGTAAAGCCGGACAGCTGCAACCATTGAACATTCCGGTGTGGAAGTGGGAGGATATCAGCATGGACTTCATAGTCGGATTACCTCTCACGTCTCACAAACATGACTCGATTTGGGTGATAGTCGATCGACTAACCAAGTCGGCTCATTTCATTCCCGTACATACAAAGTACGTGGCAAAGCAATATGCGGAGCTGTACATTGCAAAGATCTTATGTTTGCACGGTGTTCCCCGCTCCATCATTTCAGATCGCGGTGCGCTGTACGTCTCTCGGTTTTGAGAACAGCTGCACACATCGTTGGGGACCAAACTGATCCGAAGCTCCGTGTATCACCCGCAGACGGATGGTCAGACTGAACGGGTGAATCAAGTGCTTGAAGACATGCTACGCGCTTGTGCCATCCACCACGGCAAGAATTGGGACGATCATTTGCCGTTGGCAGAGTTTTTTTACAACAATGGCTATCAAGCTAGCATCAAGATGGCGCCGTATGAAGCTCTCTACGGCCGGAAATGTCGCACACCTCTCAACTGGTGTGAGTCCACCGAGCGAGTCATCTACGGCGTTGAACTGGTGAATGAAGCTGAAGAACGAGTGCGAATAATACAAGCCAATCTTAAGGCTGCTCAATCTCGTCAGAAGAGCTATGCGGATAAGAGACGCCGCCCTCTCCACTTCGACATCGGGGACCATGTTTATGTCCGTGTGTCTCCGATGAAGGGAGTTCATCGTTTTGGAGTGAAGGGTAAACTTGCGCCGCGGTTCATTGGTCCGTTCGCTGTCATTGAAAGATGCGGACCCGTGGCCTATCGCTTAGATTTACCGGCGTCGCTCGCAGGCATTCACAACGTTTTCCACATCTCTCAGCTGAGAAAGTGCCTCAAGCCCTCGGCTGAAATCCGCACAGAAGCCATAGAAGTTCTTCAACCGGACCTCACGTACACGGAGTATCCAATCCGGATTATCGATGAAAAGACTCGTGCCACAAGAAACCGTACCTTATGGTTCTACAAGGTCTTGTGGAGTAACCATACCGCTGATGAGGCGACATGGGAAAGCGAGGATTATCTACGCACGTATTATCCGGACTTGCTATCGTCATATACCCGGTAAAGTTTTCCCCACTTTGCTTTTCCTTTGGAATCTCAGGACGAGATTCTTTTTAAGGGGGGAGGGATGTAAAATCCCCAAAAGTGGTAGCAAGAAAATTCAGCTCATATACACTCGTGAAAAATAAGGGGAATTAAAACTTTGAATTATAATAAGTGTGAGTTCAAAGTGAGGGTTTAGACTTCCCAAAAACTTCCAAACATGGAGATCTAAATGCACAACTTGGACCTTCATAGTCCAAATATTCAACCTTCCAAATTTCAGCTCATTTGGAGGAGTTTTAATATTTTTTTGGGATTAAAAGGAGAAGCCCTCTAATCTCAATTTCAAATTCAGTTTCAAATTCCAATTCCCTCAATTTGAAAACTGGGTTTCACAAATGTATTCTCCTCCTTTTAATAAGCATCCATGCCAAAAATTGGATATTTTGGAGCTGGTTTGCTATATTTTTGAGGCAATACAAAGTGGAGAATTCAAACTCCCTTACAAATTCAAATGATCAATCCACATCTAATTTTCACACCCGAATTCAAACTATTTGAATTCAGTAAATTCAAACTATGACTTGGGGTTGAAGTCAAGTCTTAAATGTTGAGTTGCTGGTGGGAAAATATCAGAAAAAATTGATTAAACAAAGAGGGGAGGTGGGGCCCATTTGTCAGCCACCCACTGGGGTGGCCGCCTCAGCCGACGACAGTCGAACAGCAGGAGCGCGCCAGCTCCCGGTTGAACCTGCGCCAGAGGGAGAGCCTGCGCCACCTCCTGCTGCCTCGGTGGCTCGGTTGGATCACGGCAAAGGGTGCGCCGGAGCTGTTTTTCCTTCTTCCCCTGCTATAACTCGCGCCCCCGCCGTTTTCTTCCCTCCAGAACACCGCCGCCGTTCCTTCCGATCACACCACAGCCCTCCGAGCTCGGCTGCTCGAGCGCTCCACAGAAAAGAGCATCGCCATGCAGTGCTCTAGCTCTCCAGCACTTCTCCTTCCCTGCCCCGAACGTGATTGCTCCGGATATTGGCAGAATAGCCACGATCCTCGGGTGAACGCGGACGAACCGAAGGTGGTCGCCGTGGACAGCGCGCTACGGCCGGTGTCACCACCCCTTCCTTACACAAGAAAGGTGCGTTCACATGTCCTGATCGTGTAGCCGGAAACCGTTTAGCGATTGCTAGAACCGGTGGCGAGAATTTCACCGTTTCCCCATACTGTACACCGACGGATAGAGCCGGGTCTAACCGAAAATTCGTTGTGCTCGGGGTAGCTCCGCGCTAGATGAGCTTAGAGTAGCTCCAGCACATGCTTGCGCATCTCCCCGAAGTCCTAGCAGCTCAAACGACCAAGTAGAGATGCCAGGTATCGAGTTTTTGTCACCGCCGGAGTTTTGCGGGTTCGGGTCGCCGGTGAGGTCCCCTCTCCGGTGGGTTTCAGGGAGAGCGAGCTATGGGTCGAGGATGTCCATGAGACACTGGTGCTTTTGGAGCCAACCCTAGCCTGAAAGACCCACTGTTGAGGGAGAGCAAGGTCGCCGAAGTAAGGTTCGACATGGTCGCCGGTGCAAGCACCATTCCGGCCGTTGTCATCGGCTTCCGACCCCATCATCGGGTTCAGCACGGTGTATAACTCACAGGCGGCGAGTTTGACAAAGTTTGGACCACGGGAACCCCATCCCGGCGAGCCTCGCCGGCGTGCGCCGCCGCGGGAGGCGCGGGCAGCGCGAGGAAGACGAAGGAGGGCCGGTCCCACCGGTCAGCCTCCGGGTGCGCGCGAGGATCGATTTGTGGCGCCGGATTTGGTGCGGCTGCGCGGGAATAACCCCGTAGCCCCCGGTGTTGCAAAAATCTGACTGGCCCGAATTAAAACAGTGGGCCCAGCCCAATTATTTGAAGTTTCCATTAGAGAAATAATTCCAGAAATTAGCTGAACTTTACAAGGCCATAACTTTGTGTAGAAAACTCCAAAAAGAGTGAGACCAATTTTGTTGAATTCCTCAGGAGGAGTACTTCACAGATAAACCAAATTTTGGCTATGAAAATGCCCAGGAATGTCTGTAGAATTGTTTTTAGTAAATCCTTTAGGGATTTATTACAGGAGCAACTCTTTATGAAATATTCCCAAATTTGGGCAGCAAATCCTCTTCATAGGTACTGATCTCCAGTAAAAATTTGGGCTTCATTGGAGATCATTTGCTAGGCTAACTGCCTTCCCAAGTTCAGCCTTTATTTGGAAATTCAAATTTAAACAGAAGCTTTTTCAGAACTCCTGTTTAAGTTCAAAAATTTATATCCCTCTGATGGTAGCTCCAAAAATGGTGAAACAAATTTTTTTATAACCATGGAGACTTACTCTAATCAGATATTCCACCATTAGCTATGTCAAAGCTCCTGAAGTGGGCTAAAAAATCAGATAAGCATTGTACTTGTAGGAATTTTAAAGACTACATTATGCAATGACATGTCTCCAAATTTGGCTCAAGTCATCCTTAGAGAGTCTAGTATCCACTGTAAAATTCCCAAAGCCAATTAAGGATCCTAAATAGCAGTAGCTATGAATAGAAGTTCCATTTCTATAAGCCTTAATACTTATACATGTATTTTATTACATTTCATAATAGTGACCGAAGTTGAGGATACGCCGGAGCCGTTGGACGTCCTCCCACCAGAAGCTGACTTTCCGTTTAACTCGCAACCAGGCAAGCCCCGGTTTACACATAAGTACCTTTTATAAAGTTTTCCATTTGTATCACTTATGTCTAGTTTGAATGGTATGCATTATAGCCTTTTAAATCCTATAAAGGGTTGGGTAGTTTACAAACTCGACGAGTAAAGAATGCCATGCTAATGTATAGGATCTCGGTAGAAGTCGGGTGGTTGGGAGCTACTAGCGAGATAGTACTTATTACATGGAATGAAAAGAGGTAGAAAATGGCTTAAGATATGAAAATGAGACCCAGCAGGGGGGATAGGAAGCAGTGAGCAGAGGTCTCACATGCGTAGCCCTGTTGGCGTCGGTTGAGGACCGTCCGTGTGCGGCCCTGCTGGACAAGTATCGAACAGTACCGGATGCATACTGGCATATGGGAACCAGGAAACCGATGTAATTGGTTAAC
This sequence comes from Neostapfia colusana, assembly GCA_030760725.1. Classification (NCBI taxonomy): domain Eukaryota; kingdom Viridiplantae; phylum Streptophyta; class Magnoliopsida; order Poales; family Poaceae; genus Neostapfia; species Neostapfia colusana. Next base: position 41,563,390 of record JASWHV010000013.1, on the reverse strand, counting down.
CTGGGTGTCGAGGCTTACCCAACCGTAAATAGGAGTGGGTTGAGGGTAGCAAGGTGTAAATCTGCCGGTGGGCACAGTCACGCTCCACGCGGGGACCTCCTACCCGTTACGGATGGACCGGTTTGGCATTTGGGTTGCCTTTGAAAGGTTGTTGCATACAACATAGTAGGAAGGGGTGTGGAATCACGCTTCTGAAAGTGGGTGTATGTGATGTGTTATCCGGGTGTGTCTTGATTGCAATCACCGTCCCTCGCGGTTATTTGAGTACCCGCTTGTTCACTGCACTGTGACGTAGTAAGAAGTGAAATAAGCCAACTGAAAATGCTGTATTGATCTTAATGTCTTGAATACCTTGATTGCTGTAGATATAGAGCTAATTAAGTCTATATTCCACTTTGGGCATCTCCACATCGGGGGAAAGCGTTTCTTGTTTGATTGTGGACTTCCGATGTGAGGGCTGCCTAAGGCACATGAACCTGCTGCTAAAAAAACTGAAAGTAAGGATCAAATTATAGGCGTGTCTTTATTGCAAATTCCTTTTCCCATCTTACATATCCTTGCACGTAGAGTTCCATGTCTAGGGTTGACGGTTAAGCCTTGCTGAGCCTTCGTGCTCACGGTTGCAATATTTGAGCTGTGTGCAGGTGAGAGTTATGAGGAAGGTTCCGAGGACGAGGCGATGCCCCCGTCGGGGTACACGGCCGAGCTGGAGCCCTGCACGCTGCCGTGAGTCTCCGGTTCCATGCTGCTAGTGTGTAGCGTCCCCGGGCTGGACGGCTGCACTTTTGCATAGATAGGATGAGAGGCCGTATATGTATATTACTTCCACTGTATGAATAGGTTTTGTAAAAGACTTCCGCTGGTTTATATTAAATAAAAGTTTGTATGTTGTTCTTAAGTATTTTCGTGTGTGCTGTTGGGTGCCGCATCGCACGGCACCACCCTATGCGATCCTGGAGTGGGTGAACCACGAGGTGGTCCCCACATGGATCTCCCAAGGTACATCGGTTTCCTGGGTCCCATATAGCCAGTATGCGCCCGGTACACAACTCAAACTTGTCCAACAGGGCCAAGCACGGACGGGCCTTAACCGACACAGGCAGGGCTATGCACGCACAGTCCGCAACCTGTTGCATCTAAACCTCCCTACCCGGTCTCCATTTCTTAGGTGTGAACTTTCCCCATCTTTTCTATTTTGGACCCGCTCCGAAAAAACCATCCCTAAACTCGCGAGTAGATTCCATCTACTCGACTTCTACCAGACCTTTCCTACTAAAATTAGCATAGCCAAATCCACTCGAGGAGGTGCTATTCTACCCTTTCTCTCTTAGGTATTTCTGGTCATGCAAGTGGGGTTTTCAATATCAACTAGACCTAATGCAATCAACCATGCAAAGCTATGATCTCTAGAAATGAAAATACTTTATAAACTGTTCAAATGCAAACCGGGGCTTACCTGTTTTGCAGGTGACTAAGATTACAATCAGTTAGTGACGATCACTTGGAGCTTGATTACTTTCTTTTCCTTCCTCCTTGATCTTCACTTTAAGTCCTTCTCACGTTCTTCACGTAGATGCTACACGATATGTTTATGCATATGTATTCAATTGAAAAGATTTTGCTAATAAGATCTAATGACAGTTTTAAAAACTGGAACTCTGTTTAAGAATTTAAAATGACACTGGTGCTAGTGGTTTGGGTTGGGTTTAAATACTATGATTAAATATTGAGTGCTTCTCCCACTTAAGTGTTGATCCCCTTAAGAGGTTACACATAACAGTGGTGATCCAGAGCTCCAATGGGGCTGAGAATTTTCATGTGAGTTCCTTGTCACAAGAAATTCATCTGGACTAAAAATTAGCACTTTTCATTGAGTGGTTTATGCAGAACAATTCTCTAAGTAATTAAGCAAAGAGCAATTAATTCTGAGGTAACACCTATGTTCATGTAAAACTCAGTGAATCAAAATTTTAATTATAGTTCATAGAGCTTGCATTAATTTTACTAGGATTTTTGGAGCTAGGAATTGCCCAGAACTGAATTTACAAGTTTTGGAAATTCTCTGAAAATGTCTCTGCATTGAATTAAACACAGCAAATTACAATCTGAATTATCCTGATCAAATTAACTCCAAATGAGCTGAAACTTGTACAGGAGTCTAATAATAAATTAAAGAATATTCTGGCAAAATTTGAAAAATTTTGGATAAACCAAACTCCCTCAAAAATTCTTTTGCTGAAAAGCTTTAAAGAATTTTCCAGAATTAAATAAAGACTTTCATACAAATTGGGTTGCATATTTGGATAGAGTTTGTCAATCTGAATCTAACCCAATTTGAATCACTAAATTTGGAGGTTCCTAGCAAAAGTCATGCTCTTCTAAAATTTGGGGAAAAATCTAGAATTTGAATAAATACGGGGAAAAGTTTAAACTGGCGGTGGGACCAGGGAACACGTGTCTGCTGCCGAGAGAGTGCCACACGGGGTCACAGGATTGTTTCCCGTGCTGTCACATACGATCCGGCGCCACAGAGTATCCAGCTCCTGATTCTGTGTGACTGACGCATGGGGCCGGCAGCCTTCTTCAACCTCCAGCCGCCCGCGCGCCCGCGCCGCCGGGGCTCGCCGGAGTTACCTCGAATTCGGTCGTCCGGCCACCTCCGATGCTTAAACTCGCCGCCAGGCCCTCATTTTGTGTGAGGAACATGCTGGTGTGACTTCCACAGACCGGCGAAGTTCCTAAACCACCCAGCACCGGTGCAGTGGCCCGGATGAAGTCCGGCGACGTCGCCCCGACGCCCTAAGCCCTCCAAGCTCCGGTTTCCAGGTTCTAAAGCACCGGCGGGCGCTACAAAACGTCGACATGGGAATCAAACAGCTCGGAGATGGCTCTAAACGGGTTCACCGTGCACCCGAACCTTCCCGCCATAGCCGCCGTCGGAAAGACGGAAAATACGCTGTGCACCGTGCGTTTCATGCGAGGCTTCAAAAGCAAACTGGTGCGCACTCAAGTCTAGCCCGTGTGCACGATGTTTCGTGGTGTCTAAACAAAAATCAATCGGGAATTTTGTGGAATCATACCCGATTGTCGGTTTACACCGAACGGAGAGGATTTCCGAAATTCGTCGTCGAAAGGCAAAGTCTGGAGCTGAGCTTCGAATGGAAGCAGCAGGAGGCTCTTGTGCGTCCAACGGTCCTCTAGCTTGGTCGTGAAAACCACTCTGTGGAGCTGTCCACGGGAGCGACTCATCGCCGTTGTTTTTGGTTGCCGTGGGAACTCGGCGTTCTCGGTCTCTGGAGGTGAAGCTCACGTTGGAGTGACGCGAGGACGTCGGAGGAGAGTCTGTGGTGTTGTTTGGTTGCTTGGCTGAGGCTCGCACGCGAGCTAGGCGGTGGCCGAGCGATTTGCTCGAGCGTCGGCCGCTCTGTTCTGTTTCACGCGCGAGGAGAAGGAAGCTGCGGTGTCTCGGTGATAAGTCGAAAGAAAACACGGCAGGGGAGATGAGTACGGCGAGGAGCAGCTCGCCAGCACACGTACGGAAGAGGAACGTCTGTTTCCCTGGGGAACTCGGTGTCGCACGGTGAGAAGCCTCGGAGGCTCGAGTGAACCGACTGCAAAACTCAAACAGAAATTACACTCTGAGATCTTTTTGCAATTTTTCTCCCCCTCAATGACAGGTGGGTCCCACAATTCAGAGCCTCCTTATCCCTCTAAAATATGTTCCAAAGTTTGAATATGATGGAATTCAATTATGGAAGTTTAAATCTGAGAGACATTTGGACAATTGGGCAAGTTTCATCCAAATTCAAACATGCATTTGAATTCTTTGTTATTTAAAGTCCATTTTGGAAAATGGGTTGCAAATCATTTCCATAAATCATGAAACTTTGCACACCCCCTAATTTGGACCCAAGGAATTCAAATATTAAATCTGATTTTTATTTTGGCTGGTGCAAATGATATTTTTAGCACAACAGTTTTGAAATCCATAGTTGTAAGGGCCTCAGTTTTTGACACTCATTTGTAGTGTTCATCCCCACACCACACACCTCATTTGAGGAAGAATGATGAACACAAATGAAGAGCAAGTAACAATTATCAACATGCTCATTAGAGAACAAACTTACACATTGCAAAAGTGGTATTCCCCACATGTGATATAGATGGGCTGGACATATGAAAACTCCTACACTTTGCTAAGGATGTCCATGCCAAGTTTCACCCAAATTCAAAACCTTTTTGAGGTCATCTTGGGTATAGATAGGAAAGGGGCAGTTGAAAACATATTCAAATTCAAACTGTTTTTGTACCATGAATTTGAAAGTGGAAGGCATATTTTTACTCAGCACATTTTTGTGAGCTAACACACCAATTTTCACTCCATTTGGGGTTGATCTTGACATGAGCTAAGGGGGAGAAATTCAAACTTTATTTGAATTTCAAACTGAACTTGTGCTGAAATTCATTCAAACCAAACCTCATTTGAACTTTGATCAATTCAAATGGCTCTTGGGTGAATAATTTGAATTGCCAAGTGTAGAATAGGGTTCACTGTTTACCACAGCTGTTAGGAGTAAATTTCAGAGGTTAAAAGGAGGGGTGGGACCCACATGTCAGCCTCTACTTCAACACAAACCGACTGAGACTTTTCACTCGGGTCGCCGAGCTGCAGCGGTGATCGCCACCGAGGCCAGCCACCGCGCCACCAGCTGCTTGCCCACGCGCGGGCATGAGGCGGTGCAGAGCCTTCTTAAGGCGCCTGCCCCCTCCTCGGCCGAGGCACCACAGTTCTCTCCCGCAAGAACTCAGCGCCGGCAGAGAACTTCCGCAACCCGGACTTGATCGGAGAACGCCGATCGCAGCTCCCTCCTTCCACTCCAGAGTCCCAGCAAGGTACTAGAGACCTTCCTCCATCCTCCCCATTGCTAGAATTCGGTTGAAACCGATTGATATCGGCTGTGCAGAAAGATCAAACTCGGAACTTGGAACCGCCGCACCTCGGGCTCTCGTGGACAGCCCAACCTGGGCGTTGTCACGCCCGAGCCAAGGCACCCTTGGACGCGCAGGTGACCGGTGCTGCTCATCCCCGAGCCACAGCTCGAGTGGTTGCTCACCGGCGGCGAATTTCCACTTTTCCCCTTTCTGTGTGCAGAACGACCTTCGGGTACGATTCTGTTTAATCCGTGCTCTAAAAAGGATTAGAGGGCCTCAGGCCACTCCCACACGAGCTAGACACGGTAACGCACAAGTTGCCTTCACAACTCTGGGCCGGAGAACCTCTGTGCCCGGCGTAATTTAAGGTCTACTAATGGCGGAACGAACGGGGGGTATCGGGCGCACGGTGAGGACCTATTTCGGGCCTTCCCCGAGCTGCCTCGAGCTCATGTCGACCTTCTCTGAGGTCCACTGATGCTCCCCGACCGATTTCCCAAGTAGCTGAGGTACTAGGAGAGTCAGCCGACATGGCCGAAGTCGTTCCGATATGGCGGCTCGTCGCCGACCATGCTCCGGCCGTTGTCATGAGCAGCTGACCCTCGGATCCTGTTCCCCAAGTAAAAGTAGGCAGGGGCGGCCAGAATCAAGAAGTTTGGAGCTGTACAGCAGCCGGCGGCGAGCTCTCCGGCGAGGTCCCTCGGCGGCGGGGCGCGGGTGTCGCGAGGTTGAAGAAGGGGGTGGACCCCAGCTGTCAGCGGCCGATATTTTGAATCGGGATCTGGCTGCGGCCGGGATCGGGTATGCTGGCGCGCAAAATCCTTGTGGGCCGCGGTGTGCCATCGCCTAGGCGTGCGACGCGTGTCCCCTGGGCCCACGCGTGAGTTTAAACTTTTCCCCGATTTTCAGATTTCCTTCAAACTTCAAATCCTTATAACTTTGGCTAGGAAGCTCCAAATTGAGTGAACCAAATTTTGCTGGATTCAGCTCTCTGAATACTTTCCAGAAAATCAAGTTTCACTTCATGAAATTCCTTAATTCTCCAGAATTAATTCCTTAAATTTAAACTGTTAGGAATTTTAACTGGAGAATCCTTTGGAGGAAAATCCTGAAATTTTGCTGAGATGTTCACCAAAATATCCTTGAACTACCATAAAAATTTCAGATCCATTTGAGCTCATTTAGTCCACCTAATGGTGTGATTAGTAAAACTGTTCCAGAGAAAATAGAAAATGTTCAGAAACATTTTCAGAAATTTCTCTGAAATTGTTTAGCTCATATCTTTAGTTAGAGACTTCCAAATTAAGTGAGACCAACTCCGTTATAACCCTCTGAAAATCTAGTTTTCAGAAAGTCATAGTTTGTCTCATGAAAATTCCTAGAACACCCTAAGAGTTCCAATTAAGGTCAAGGACATAATTAATTGTGGAGGGCTCAAATGAGCTTTGCTGCAACTAAAACTTGACCAAGTCTTTGTTTAGGTTGTAACCAAGCCACAGTAAAAGTTTCACAGTCATTAGGTCTAGCTAGCAAAGGTTATAGACTTCACAACTTCAAACTTAATACAAATGCATTAAATTAATACATGTATTGTTTCTATCATGTAGTCGCTAAGGTCGAGGAGGAACCCGAAGTCCTAGACTTCGTTACTCCGGAGGAACAGCTAGCCTACGACCAAGAGCAGCAAGGCAAGCCCCGGTTTGCATTAACCTTTTTACAAATGTTTATTGTTTTGAGCACATCTTTGAATATTGTTCTTTGCATTAGAGTCTTGATTGGAAACCCAACTGCACAGCCAAGATAACCATGGGTTGGGTTTAGGATTGAAAACCTCGTTACCCACTGCATTGCTAGGATAGAGTAGGATTCGGTACAAGTCGAGTAGTTGGAACTACTCGCGAGAATAGGCTAGAGGCACATTGCTCGGGTAGAGATAGCACATGAAACACATGGCAAGAGAAGGAGACCGAGCGGAGAGTAAGGGCAGCAGGACTTTGAGGCCTGTGTGCTGTAGCTCCGCTTGTGTCGATTGAGGACCGAGCCGTGTGCGGGCCTGTTGAACAAGCTAGAACAGTACCGAAGACCTACCGGCTATATGGGAACCGGGAAACTGATGTAACTCGGGTAGCTGGGTGTTGAGGCATTGCCCGTCGTTCAGAGGGTAGGTTGAGAGCTCGAGGTGTAAATCAGCTGGCGGCACAGAGATGTGCGTGCAGGGACCTCTTGCTCGGGACGATGGGACCGGTTCAATATTGGGCTAACGGGTGAAAGGTAGTCGCGTACGGCGTCCGTGATGGTTGTTGTAGGCAACATCGAGTACGGGCGTACGTGACGGGTTGTTCGGGTGACCCTGCAGGTGTAAATCGATTATAATCGCCGTCCCTCGCGGTCAGTGAGTACCACTTGTTCACTGTACCGTGACGTAGAAAGAACAGGCTAGTTACATGTTAAAATGTTGCTGATTGAAAGCTGGACATTGATTGGTAATGATATGCTGTAGCTTAGTGCTAACTAAAGTTCTTTTCAACTTTGGGCAAAGTACATGAGAGAAATGCGTTTCTTGTTTGATTGCGGCTCTCTCATGTGCCTTAGCGTAAGGTTCTCCACAACCTGCTGCTAAAACTTGAAAGTAAGGTTCTACTAATTAGGCGAGTCCTTGCAAATGATTTTTACCTCATGCAACCCATTACCCTCATGTAGAAGTTCCATGTTTAGGTGAGACGGGTCAGACTTGCTGAGCCTTCGTGCTCACTGCTTGTGTTTGAAGCTTTTTGCAGGGTTCTATGAGGAAGGGACTCCCGAAGAGGAGACGGAACCCCAGGAGGGGAACTCCGTCGAATGGGAGTCGTGCACGCCGCAGAGTTAGTGTGCGTGTGTGCTAGCAAGGACACGTTCGAGGGCTGAACTTGCACTTGATGCTTAGTCTACGCCCGCGAGTGTAGACTGAACTTATTTTGATGTAAATATGTTCATAAACTTGCTTATGTAATAAAACTTCCGCTTCCGCTTTGCACCTTTGACGTGTGTTATACGGTGCTGTGCAACGCAGCACCCCTCAGCGTGATCCTGGCTCGACAGGACCAGTGGGGTCGTGTCAGCGTGGTATCAGAGCTCGCTTGAGGTTTAACACAGTACAAAGGTCTTCTTTTTCAAAAATCCAGTGAGGAACGAGTTAGTAGCCCGTATAAGGATGTTATTAGTATATAGAAAGTGGCTTAGTAACCTAATTGTTATGTCGGAAAATCGTGCATCTCGGGACGTTCATGTCTTGGGGGGTGCACGTAAGCGCTGTCCACCAGTGCGCACAAGCTGAAGGGTGGAGCCCCACGGGTGGCAGGTAACCCGACCCGCTTTGATATCCTCTACGACTCTTCATGTCGTTTGGGGTATTCGAGCAACGTCTGTCCCTGGCGTGCGTGGTGCAATATGGGAGACCCCGTCACGTGGTCTGAAACGTGAACACGTAACTCAAGGCGTGGTTGGCTTGAGAACATCCGGGCGAGTGATGACGGCCGGGTGTACTAACTGTATGGATTCCGGGCTCGGTGTGCAGCCGAGTCTGATGATTGTTTGAGTTTCTGCAGGTAGCCTTACCACGAAACGGTAGACGTGTAGCATCCGTGTGCGAGTGACGAGTAGTGCCACTGAACTAACGAAGCCGGCTAAGTCCGGTATAGGTTTTTCCTTTGTGAGGACGTAGTACCGACACAATCTGGTGACGCATCGACGTCACATCCAACTAAATGAACAACTTCATTTAAAAATTTGAAGGTTTTGATCCAAAGTAGTAAAACTTGATGTAACTCCTTCCCTTGAACAGGATATTCAAAGTTAACAAGCTTTCAACTTATAGGATGTTAAGGACAGAGCACTCTGTTTTCAGCTGAATCAAGGCTGAAGTTAATCAGAGGTTAGAGGTTGAGTTCTTTCGAGGTTGGGGTCGTATGATACATTTCTGGAAAGCTTTGGAAGAGCTTTACAACTTTTCTGTTGAGGTCCAGAGGTGTTTCGTCCCTTAACCACTCGAAAAATGCAGTAGAGTTGAAACTGTCCAGAAAACAGGACGGAGCAAAGACTCTCTGTAGACTCTCTGTAAATTAAGCATAACTTCCTGCTTAAAAATCCAAAAATAGGAAATGAGGTAGTTCTGGAAATCTTATGAGATGGGTTACAACTTTGTAACAGAAAGTTTTGTCAGATTAGGAACAGAATTAACTGGGATTCTTGGATCAAATCAGTACCTAAGGCAGGGAGGTGCTGTCCAATTGTTTCCAGAAATTCTGTTAAATTTGACATCTCATAACTTTTGAACCAGGACAGATCTTAGGCCAAGCAAATGCTTTCTGGAAAGCTATTGAAGTTAGCTTTAACTTTGATGTTAAGCTCCAGAATTAGTTTTGCCTTTAACATGACCTAAATCAGGTTGAAATGGAAACTGGTCAGGGCTGTCATGGTAACAGCAGACCAGCAGTCAAATTTGTTTAAAAATTTGAACTATGTTTCCAAGTGTTATGGGTTCAATGACATATCTTATGTTATAACTCAATGGTTTACTGTTTAAATAAATATTTGACATTTCTCAAATATATTTTTACAGATGGCAGCAGATAAACGGTTGGAGAACGGGTGGGTAGTTTCCCACTGCTCCGACCGTAGCGGCTACCCGGAAGCATTGTGGCAAATGCTCCAATATTTCGGGTACAACCAGATGCCGCAATACTTCGCCAAGGAAGAAGGCGAAGAGGGAAACAAGACATGGACGATCCATGTCGAGGTTCCCGCAGGACCTACGTCACCCGGTCGGGTGCCATTCACCGTCACGGTGAGAGGAAGACAACCGGAAGGGATGTGGCAAGTGGCAGCCCGTGACACTATGTCACGTTTCTGCCAACTACACGTGCAGGCTATGGAGGGCACTCCATACGCACTCGTTCCGGTGGAGGGACGAGCTCAGCATGTGTGGGAAGAGAGGTACCTGGAGGCAACGGACCCGACTTGCCCAAGGTACAACCCCGCGGAGGCGAACCTCAGCCTCCAAATGAGGGCGGGAAACGCTGTGATGGAAAGCCAAGCTGTTCATACGGAGCATCTCGCCACCAAGCACAAGGAGAGCACAAGCCGTGGAGATCATTTCGAGGGTGCTCACAGCGCACTCCGCAATGTGCTCCTTCCGACGATCAAGCGACTGAATGAACAACACAATCAGTTGCGTCGTCTGAAGAAGGCAAAGAAGAAGGGCCGTGTTGACATCGCGGCGTTGCAAGAGCTGGTGCAGACCCTAACCCAGCAGAATGAGGACCTTGCTCAAGAGCGGGACGACGCTATTGAGGAAGGACAAGGCTGGGAAGAGGACTACAACCAGGCTATGGACGAGGTGCATGCATTGCAGGACCTCGTGCCCCCGGTATTGGGCGTACCGGTAGTCTTGGGTCTTCCAGCCATGGGAGAGCCCGGAATGGGAGAAGAGGTGGTAGATCCAGAGCCACCAGCTGAGGTACCGGAGGAGGACGACCCACAGGAGGTCGAGTTCTACCCCGAGTAGGGGGTTACGGTTGCCAAGTAGGGCAGCTAGGGTAGCGTAACCCAACTTTTGTAATCGGTGACATGTCGTGTAGACAGTAGCGTATGTATAGGTAGTGACGACATGAGCACGACTTCTCGGAGATCCGAGAATAATGTATCTTGTATAAAGTTTATGCTTTATCAATATATGTGAATGTTGTGCAAGATAATCATGCGTCGCTTCAATACCTACTGCTGTGTATGGAATTTTGAGAAAGACATGTGCTAATTGCTGCTATGTTGAATTTCAGAATGACGCGTACTCGTGCCAACCCTGATGTTGGAGGTACTAGCCATGGGGGAGAGACCTCCCAACCGCCTCCCGAGGACTCCTCGGGACAGCAGCAGCAACAGCAACAGCAAACACCGCCACCGCCACTGCCAACGGTTACATTGGCCGACATTGTCGCGGCAATGGCGGGTTCACATCAGCAGCACACAGAGCTGCTGCAAATGTTAATTGCGAATACGTCTCGCCCAGAGAGACGTCAAGATCGTGAGGAGCGCCAACAGAGCTCCTACTCCGACTTCCTGGCGACTCATCCCCCTGTATTCTCAAGGGCGGATGAACCACTTGACGCGGACAACTGGCTCCGCGCCATAGAGATGAAGTTCGGGCTGCTCCAAATCAGCGAGCAGCGCAAGACTCAGTTCGCGGTCCAGCAGCTCCAAGGATCCGCGACCGCGTGGTGGGCCAACTTCTGTGCTTCACAGCCCACCGACCGAGTGATGACCTGGGCGGAGTTCCGGACGGCCTTCCGGGCCTATCATATACCGCCCGGTTTGATGAAGAGGAAGACGCAGGAATTCCTACACCTGCAACAAGGGAGCCGAAACGCGCTGGAATATTCCAGGGCGTTCAACGATCTCGCGCTCTACGCGTCGTATCACGCAGATACGGACGAGAAGCGGCGGGACCACTTTTACCAGGGGCTTAACCCGCTCCTGAAGGACAAGCTGGCGATGTTCAATCGCGGCAGCCTCAACGACATAATTGATGCTGCGATTGTTCAGGAGGACTCCGGCAAGGAGTTGGCGGCGGCAGAGCGAAAGCGAAGCGCGCCGCAGAGCAGCGGAGAAGGAGGCGGTCCTTCTCAGAAGTTTCGGATGGTGAATCGCCCACCATCAGGTCCGCGCTGGCAACCACCACAGCGGTCGATGCCGTTCTGCAGTCGGCCGTACTCTTCACCGGCATTCCGGCCGGCACTGCCAGTACCACCGCAACAACAACAGCAGCAGCGGGCGATGCCGCGTGCGTTTGCACCTCCGCAACGCATGCCGGGCTTTCATCCACCAAGTACTCCACCAGCAGCGGCCACATGTTACAAGTGTGGTCGTCCAGGACACTTCGCGAGCAGTTGCCCGGAGAGGCAAGGCGGCGGAGTGGCACCACAGTTTCCGGGGAGGAATCAACCCCGGAACCCTACTAATGCGCGGCGGGCAAACCCTAGGCCCGGCACTGTCCACCAACTTGCCATTGAGGACGTGCCGGAGGGCGAGCCAATCCTTGCGGGTATGTTCCAACTCCACCAGCATCCCTCTATAGTACTATTTGATTCAGGCGCCACGCATAATTTTATTAGCCAAGCTTTCATTGCTAAACACAGCTTGCCAATACTACCCACCGATAGTCCGTATCTAATTTGTTCACCGGGTGGGAAGATTTCAGCAAGCGTAATGGTCTCCAAAGCACCATTATGCTTAGCGGGTAGAGTGTACCCCACGTCTCTCATTATCTTAGAGGGGCAGAAGGTCGATGTCATCCTAGGGATGTCGTGGTTAACCCGCCACGGCGCTGTTTTAGACACCGTCCTTCGAGTCGTGCACTTAAACTCAGAGGTGCACGGTTCTCACTCATTATTTCTGGACAGTCCAGAAATAAAACTTCCAAGTGTCTACCAAGCCACAACCATCAGATTGGAAGACATTCCAGTGGTCCGAGAGTTCCCGGATGTATTCCCGGACGATTTGCCTGGAATGCCACCCGATAGAGAGGTGGAGTTCAAGATTGAACTCGCACCGGGGACCATGCCAATATCCCGAAGGCCGTACAAGATGGCGCCCAAAGAGTTGGCTGAACTGAAGACTCAGCTCACGGACCTTCTGGAGAAGGGTTTTATTAGGCCGAGCTCCTCGCCATGGGGCTGTTCGGCATTATTTGTCAAAAAGAAGGATGAAACGTTGTGACTTTGCGTGGACTACCGTCCATTAAATGCCGTAACCATCAAGAACAAGTACCCGTTGCCACGGATCGACATGTTGTTTGATCAGTTGGTCGAAGCAAAGATCTTTTCCAAGATGGATTTAAGATCCGGGTACCATCAGATTAAGATAAGGGCGGAGGACATTCCAAAGACAGCTTTTTCGACAAGGTACGGACTTTATGAGTACCTGGTCATGTCCTTTGGCCTCACCAATGCTCCAGCTCACTTCATGTACTTAATGAACTCGGTGTTCATGCCGGAGCTGGACAAGTTTGTCGTGGTCTTCATCGACGACATCCTGGTATACTCCAAGTCGGAGGAAGATCACAAGAAACATCTGCGTATAGTCTTGCAACGGCTGCGGGATCACAAGTTATACGCAAAATTCAGCAAATGCGAGTTTTGGATATCGCAAGTGCCTTTCCTCGGGCATATCGTCTCAGCAGAGGGTATCGCTGTGGACCCGAGCAAGATCACGCAAGTGCTGAATTGGAAATCCCCGAGAACTGTTCATGAGGTACGGAGTTTCCTCGGACTCGCGGGATATTATAGGAGGTTCATTCCGAACTTCTCAAAGATTGCCAAGCCAATGACAGAGCTGCTGAAGAAGGCTACCAAATATGTTTGGAGTCCAACATGTGAAGCAGCATTCAAGGCTTTACTCAAGCACCTGACATCAGCACCGGTTTTGGCGCAGCCAGACACGACAAAACCGTTCGATGTGTACTGCGATGCATCCGGCATTGGGCTCGGGTGTGTGCTGATGCAAGACCGAAGAGTGGTCGCGTATGGATCACGGCAGCTTAGGGACCATGAGCAAAATTATCCAACTCACGATTTGGAGCTCGCTGCCGTGGTACTTGCACTGAAGATGTGGAGGCACTACCTACTCGGTAACCTCGTACATTTATATACCGACCACAAAAGCCTCAAGTACATATTCACTCAGAAGGAGCTGAACATGAGGCAACGAAGATGGTTAGAACTGATAAAGGATTACGAGATAGAGATCCATTATCATCCGGGCAAGGCAAACGTTGTGGCGGACGCGCTAAGCCGCAAGTCACACGTTAATAATCTGACCATCACACTGTTGGAAGAGAGCGAACCACCACTACATGTGATTCCACACGGAGCTCTCTACAGCCTAGCTTTGGTCCCCACCATCCGTGAAGAGATAGCGGCAGCCCAGAAGAATGACAAGGGCATGTCACATTTGCGGAGACGTGTAGACAGTGGGGAGTTGAAATGTTTCCGGAAGGACGGAGACGGCGTCCTATGGTTCAAGGACCGGATTGTCGTACCCCGAAACCCGGAGCTACGGAAGAAAATCTTTGATGAGGCTCACTTATCAAAATTTTCTATTCACCCCGGCAGCAACAAAATGTATCAAGAACTCAAAAGAAAGTTTTGGTGGACACGAATGAAGCGAGAGACGGCAAAATACGTGTCCGAGTGTGATACATGTCGAAGTGTGAAGGCAGACCACATGCGGAAACCGGGACTGCTGCAACCATTGGGCATTCCTGCCTGGAAGTGGGAGGACGTGAGCATGGACTTCGTCGTCGGTTTACCCACCACCTTACAGAAGAATGATTCTGTGTGGGTGATCGTCGATCGGCTCACCAAAGTTGCCCATTTCATCCCGGTCAACACCAACTACAACGCCAAGAAGTACGCTGAACTGTACATCTCACGGATCCTATGCTTATACGGCGTACCCCGTACCATCGTATCGGACCGGGGCACTTTATTTGTGTCCCATTTTTGGGAGCAGCTACACGCTGCCTTGGGGACGAAGCTGATCCGTAGTTCAGCCTACCACCCGCAAACGGATGGACAAACTGAGCGGGTGAATCAAATCCTAGAAGACATGCTACGAGCTTGCGCTATCGACCACGGCAAGAATTGGGATGATCACTTGCCATTAGCCGAGTTCTCGTACAAAAATGGGTACCAAACCAGCATCAAGATGGCGCCCTACGAGGCGCTATACGGAAGAAAATGCCGCACACCATTGAATTGGTGTGAGTCTGGCGAGAGAGTTACCTTCGGGATTGACCTTGTCAACAACGCGGAAGAAAAGGTTCGAGTAATTCAAGCGAACCTAAAAGCCGCTCAATCCCGACAGAAACAGTATGCGGACCGGAGAAGGCGCCCATTACAATTCGAAGTTGGGGATCACGTATACCTACGAGTGTCTCCAATGAAGGGCGTAAACAGATTTGGGGTGAGAGGAAAGTTGGCACCCCGATTCATCGGTCCATTCCAGATTATCGAAAGATGTGGATCAGTAGCATACCGGCTGAGATTACCAGAAGCACTTTCCGGTGTGCACGACGTCTTTCACATTTCCCAGCTGAGGAAGTGTCTCAAGCTATCAACTACCGTTCAGCTGGAAGACATTGAAGAACTGCAACCGGATCTCACCTATCGGGAGGAACCGGTGCAGATTATTGATGAAAAGGCCCGAACCACACGCAGCCGTACGTTGTGGTTCTACAAGGTTCTATGGAGTAATCACTCCATGGACGAAGCGACATGGGAGAGCGAAGAATTCCTTCGCACTAACTACCCCGACTTTTTCACGTCGCGTATCCGGTAATTTTCCACCGTCCTCTCTCTCATTTTCACCTTATAATCTCGGGACGAGATTCTTTTAAGGGGGGAGGAATGTAAGGGCCTCAGTTTTTGACACTCATTTGTAGTGTTCATCCCCACACCACACACCTCATTTGAGGAAGAATGATGAACACAAATGAAGAGCAAGTAACAATTATCAACATGCTCATTAGAGAACAAACTTACACATTGCAAAAGTGGTATTCCCCACATGTGATATAGATGGGCTGGACATATGAAAACTCCTACACTTTGCTAAGGATGTCCATGCCAAGTTTCACCCAAATTCAAAACCTTTTTGAGGTCATCTTGGGTATAGATAGGAAAGGGGCAGTTGAAAACATATTCAAATTCAAACTGTTTTTGTACCATGAATTTGAAAGTGGAAGGCATATTCTTACTCAGCACATTTTTGTGAGCTCACACACCAATTTTCACTCCATTTGGGGTTGATCTTGACATGAGCTAAGGGGGAGAAATTCAAACTTTATTTGAATTTCAAACTGAACTTGTGCTGAAATTCATTCAAACCAAACCTCATTTGGACTTTGATCAATTCAAATGGCTCTTGGGTGAATAATTTGAATTGCCAAGGGTAGAATAGGGTTCACTGTTTACCACAGCTGTTAGGAGTAAATTTCAGAGGTTAAAAGGAGGGGTGGGACCCACATGTCAGCCTCTACTTCAACACAAACCGACTGAGACTTTTCACTCGGGTCGCCGAGCTGCAGCGGTGATCGCCACCGAGGCCAGCCAACGCGCCACCAGCTGCTTGCGCACGCGCGGGCATGAGGCGGTGCAGAGCCTTCTTAAGGCGCCTGCCCCCTCCTCGGCCGAGGCACCACAGTTCTCTCCCGCAAGAACTCAGCGCCGGCAGAGAACTTCCGCAACCCGGACTTGATCGGAGAACGCCGATCGCAGCTCCCTCCTTCCACTCCAGAGTCCCAGCAAGGTACTAGAGACCTTCCTGCATCCTCCCCGTAGCTAGAATTCGGTTGAAACCGATTGATATCGGCTGTGCCGAAATATCAAACTCGGAACTTGGAACCGCCGCACCTCGGGCTCTTGTGGACAGCCCAACCTGGGCGTTGTCACGCCCGAGCCAAGGCACCCTTGGACGCGCAGGTGACCGGTGCTGCTCATCCCCGAGCCACAGCTCGAGTGGTTGCTCACCGGCGGCGAATTTCCACTTTTCCCCTTTCTGTGTGCAGAACGACCTTCGGGTACGATTCTGTTTAATCCGTGCTCTAAAAAGGATTAGAGGGCCTCAGGCCACTCCCACACGAGCTAGACACGGTAACGCACAAGTTGCCTTCACAACTCTGGGCCGGAGAACCTCTGTGCCCGGCGTAATTTAAGGTCTACTGATGGCGGAACGAACGGGGGGTATCGGGCGCACGGTGAGGACCTATTTCGGGCCTTCCCCGAGCTGCCTCGAGATCATGTCGACCTTCTCTGAGGTCCACTGATGCTCCCCGACCGATTTCCCAAGTAGCTGAGGTACTAGGAGAGTCAGCCGACATGGCCGAAGTCGTTCCGATATGGCGGCTCGTCGCCGACCATGCTCCGGCCGTTGTCATGAGCAGCTGACCATCGGATCCTGTTCCCCAAGTAAAAGTAGGCAGGGGCGGCCAGAATCAAGAAGTTTGGAGCTGTACAGCAGCCGGCGGCGAGCTCTCCGGCGAGGTCCCTCGGCGGCGGGGCGCGGGTGTCGCGAGGTTGAAGAAGGGGGTGGACCCCAGCTGTCAGCGGCCGATATTTTGAATCGGGATCCGGCTGCGGCCGGGATCGGGTATGCTGGCGCGCAAAATCCTTGTGGGCCGCGGTGTGCCATCGCCTAGGCGTGCGACGCGTGTCCCCTGGGCCCACGCGTGAGTTTAAACTTTTCCCCGATTTTCAGATTTCCTTCAAACTTCAAATCCTTATAACTTTGGCTAGGAAGCTCCAAATTGAGTGAAACAAATTTTGCTGGATTCAGCTCTCTGAGTAATTTCCAGAAAATCAAGTTTCACTTCATGAAATTCCTTAATTCTCCAGAATTAATTCCTTAAAATTTAAACTGTTAGGAATTTTAACTGGAGAATCCTTTGGAGGAAAATCCTGAAATTTTGCTGAGATGTTCACCAAAATATCCTTGAACTACCATAAAAATTTCAGATCCATTTGAGCTCATTTAGTCCACCTAATGGTGTGATTAGTAAAACTGTTCCAGAGAAAATAGAAAATGTTCAGAAACATTTTCAGAAATTTCTCTGAAATTGTTTAGCTCATATCTTTAGTTAGAGACTTCCAAATTAAGTGAGACCAACTCCGTTAGAACCCTCTGAAAATCTAGTTTTCAGAAAGTCATAGTTTGTCTCATGAAAATTCCTAGAACACCCTAAGAGTTCCAATTAAGGTCAAGGACATAATTAATTGTGGAGGGCTCAAATGAGCTTTGCTGCAACTAAAACTTGACCAAGTCTTTGTTTAGGTTGTAACCAAGCCACAGTAAAAGTTTCACAGTCATTAGGTCTAGCTAGCAAATGTTATAGACTTCACAACTTCAAACTTAATACAAATGCATTAAATTAATACATGTATTGTTTCTATCATGTAGTCGCTAAGGTCGAGGAGGAACCCGAAGTCCTAGACTTCGTTACTCCGGAGGAACAGCTAGCCTACGACCAAGAGCAGCAAGGCAAGCCCCGGTTTGCATTAACCTTTTTACAAATGTTTATTGTTTTGAGCACATCTTTGAATATTGTTCTTTGCATTAGAGTCTTGATTGGAAACCCAACTGCACAGCCAAGATAACCATGGGTTGGGTTTAGGATTGAAAACCTCGTTACCCACTGCATTGCTAGGATAGAGTAGGATTCGGTACAAGTCGAGTAGTTGGAACTACTCGCGAGAATAGGCTAGAGGCACATTGCTCGGGTAGAGATAGCACATGAAACACATGGCAAGAAAAGGAGACCGAGCGGAGAGTAAGGGCAGCAGGACTTTGGGGCCTGTGTGCTGTAGCTCCGCTTGTGTCGATTGAGGACCGAGCCGTGTGCGGGCCTGTTGAACAAGCTAGAACAGTACCGAAGACCTACCGGCTATATGGGAACCGGGAAACTGATGTAACTCGGGTAGCTGGGTATTGAGGCATTGCCCGTCGTTCAGAGGGTAGGTTGAGAGCTCGAGGTGTAAATCAGCTGGCGGCACAGAGATGCGCGTGCAGGGACCTCTTGCTCGGGACGATGGGACCGGTTCAATATTGGGCTAACGGGTGAAAGGTAGTCGCGTACGGCGTCCGTGAGGGTTGTTGTAGGCAACATCGAGTACGGGCGTACGTGACGGGTTGTTCGGGTGACCCTGCAGGTGTAAATCGATTATAATCGCCGTCCCTCGCGGTCAGTGAGTACCACTTGTTCACTGTACCGTGACGTAGAAAGAACAGGCTAGTTACATGTTAAAATATTGCTGATTGAAAGCTGGACATTGATTGGTAATGATATGCTGTAGCTTAGTGCTAACTAAAGTTCTTTTCAACTTTGGGCAAAGTACATGAGAGAAATGCATTTCTTGTTTGATTGCGGCTCTCTCATGTGCCTTAGCGTAAGGTTCTCCACAACCTGCTGCTAAAACTTGAAAGTAAGGTTCTACTAATTAGGCGAGTCGTTGCAAATGATTTTTACCTCATGCAACCCATTACCCTCATGTAGAAGTTCCATGTTTAGGTGAGACGGGTCAGACTTGCTGAGCCTTCGTGCTCACTGCTTGTGTTTGAAGCTTTTTGCAGGGTTCTATGAGGAAGGGACTCCCGAAGAGGAGACGGAACCCCAGGAGGGGAACTCCGTCGAATGGGAGTCGTGCACGCCGCAGAGTTAGTGTGCGTGTGTGCTAGCAAGGACACGTTCGAGGGCTGAACGTGCACTTGATGCTTAGTCTACGCCCGCGAGTGTAGACTGAACTTATTTTGATGTAAATATGTTCATAAACTTGCTTATGTAATAAAACTTCCGCTTCCGCTTTGCACCTTTGACGTGTGTTATACGGTGCTGTGCAACGCAGCACCCCTCAGCGTGATCCTGGCTCGACAGGACCAGTGGGGTCGTGTCAATAGTGTTGCTCTCATTTGAATTTTGAGTTGAACAAATTTGTTCCAAATCTGACTTTAGTTTTCTCACACATATGGGAACTTCCCATCTTGGTTTTAGACCCCCCCTTGGGTTCCAACTTTGCAAACAAACATTTGAACTTGTGTGAAGAAAACCCTCATGTGTGTTATAACATGTGGAAGAGTTTTAACAAGTCCCAAATTTCATACATATGAAACCAACATTTGCAAACAAGTGTTTCTTTGTATTCACATATTTGGGACCTTTACACACACATGACTTGGAACTTGCAGCCGTGGTACATGCCTTGAAGATTTGAGGCATTATACCCTTGGACACCGATGTGAGATCTATACGGATCACAAAAGCCTCAAGTATATATTCACGCAAACGGATCTGAATTTGAGGCAACGTCAATGGTTGGAACTCATCAAGGATTATAATGTTGGAATCAGCTGATGCGTTAAGCTGAAAGGGAGCATGTCACCAACTCACGGTTCGGGAGCTACCGCCCGAGCTGCGCAAGGAGTTCGAACTCAACTCTTCGCTGTAACAAGAGATATGAGATGGTCAAGCAACGGATGAGGAAATCAAGGAAAGAATCCGACAAGGCATAGAAAAGGATTTCAAGGAAGACGAGAAGGGCACGCTTTGGTTAGGGAAAAGGATTTGTGTGCCTAACATGAAGCACATCCACGACACGATATTAAAGGAGGCACATGACTCACCTTATTTCATACATCCCGGCTGTACAAAGATGTACAATGACCTGAAAACTTGCTATTGGTGGGAGGGTATGAAAAGGGACATAGCTAAATATGTTGCCTTATGTGACACGTGCCAATGGGTGAAGGCCTAACATCAAAGACCCGCTGGACTGTTGCATCCATTGAAAGTACCCGAGTGGAAGTGGGAAGACATCAGCATGGATTTCATTGTTGGATCGCCACGTAATCGGTCGGGTTACGACTCCATTTGGGTTATTGTTGACTGATTGATGAAAACAGCCCATTTCCTTCCTGTTAGAGCCACGTACCGCGTCGCAGAACTAGCCGAGCTGTATATGGAGCAAATCGTGTGTCACCATGGAGTTCTGAAGAGGATAGTTTCAGATCGGGGTTCTCAATTTACCTCTAGGTTCTGTTAGAAGCTGCATGAAGCCATGGGTACACGGCTGAATTTCAGCTCCGCTTACCACCCGCAAACTGACGGGCAAACTGAGAGGACAAATCAAATTTTGGAAGACATGTTGAGAGCTTGCGCCTTCAAACATGGGCGCAGTTGGGATAGGAGCTTGGCGTATGCTGAATTCTCATACAACAACAGCTATCAAGCCAGCTTGAAGATGTCACCTTTTGAATCATTTTATGGTAGGCGGTGTAGAACGCAGCTGTTCTGGAATGAGACCGAAGAGAGCCATATGTTTGGACCCGAAGTGCTGCAATACACCGAAAAGCAAGTCCAAACGATACAAGAAAATTTGAAGGCTGCTCAGTCACGAAAAAAAGGTTATGCGGACAATAGGCGAAGAAGATTGACCTTCGAACTAGGAGACTTCATGTACCTTAAGGTATCGCCTATCCGAGGCCAACAACGGTTCAACGTCAATGGCAAATTAGCACCTCGCTACATTGGGCCATTTAAGATTTTGGGCAAGCGAGAAGAAGTAGCCTGTCAACTAGAGCTGCCAACGCACCTCTCCGACATACACGACGTGTCTCACGTCTCCCAACTCAAGAAGTGCTTAAGAGTACCGGAAGAACAAGTACCGATGGATGACCTCGAGCTTCAAGAGGATCTGACCTATGTGGAGCACCCCGTCCAAATTTTGGACGTGAAGGAAAGGTGATAGGAGGATGAGTCCCGATCTTCCGAGAGGTAGGGTAAACTTGATTGGGTGGAGATCTCGACGTTGATGATCCAAGGCTCCGAACGAACGAAACCCCGCAATCACTACACCACTGCTGCGTTGGTTATCACCCGTGTCACACGAATGACCTCGCCACGAAGGCTTATCCCTGCAAGCACAATCAAGAACACAAGCAAGAACAGAGAAGTTGCAATCAAAACTGAATTGATCACGAATTTGGAGTCTCACAATCGATGATCGGCGAAACTATTCAATGACAGATTGTAACTAAGCAAAACCCCGCTGTTTGTGATGGTGGCTAGGGGGTATAAATGAGGTGGAGGACGACCAGGGTGGTGCTGGGGTCGTGACCTAACCTAATACACGTACATAATGGACTTGGACTCGATACAAGGACCAATGGCCCAACTAGGTGATGCAACACCCTGACAGACTCTAAACTTTATATTGTTTCAAAGTTTCCCGTCGACTCCAAGGGAATTTTGATGTGAGGCCAGTTCCATTGGAAATTTATCCTCTCAGCTTTCCGTGCACATGTAGAACGTCAAGAACGGAGTCCGTATGCCTCCTGTGCATCCATTTTAAGGTGGACTGCTCCTAGGCCCGAGTTGGACTCGAGTTTGAGTTGGGCTCGGTCTCTAACTTCTTGTTGGCGTATTTTCTGGTCCTCCACGCCTTCAAACCCCTCTCCATGTATCTCCATGTCCTCTCCATGGTTCCTAATCATAATTAATCCATTAGGTAGCAACATACTCTCAAAATTCAGATATAAAGAATTGTTCAGGAACGAGCTCACCTCTAAATTCAATTGTCGTGCTCGAGCTCTAGTAATTGGACCTTGCATGTCTACCATGTGAGTGTTGTGTATATCTGCAGGAGTGATGTCCACATCATCCTCCCCCTCTTGCATTGGAGTCGTCCTCGACTCAAGCTCATCTTCTTCTCCCAGGTATGGCTTTAAATCTGAAATGTTAAATGTGGGACTAACCCCAAACTCGGGAGGCAACTCAAGTTTATATGCATTGTCATTTATTTTCTCAAGAACCTTAAAAGGTCCAGCAGCACGTAGCATGAGTTTGGACTTTCTCAAATCCGGAAACCTATCTTTTCTCAAATGAACCCACACCAAATCACCGGGTTCTAATTTTCCATCCTTTTTACCTTTACTAGCAGCAATTCCATACTTTTCATTCATTTTTTCAATTTGTAACTTAGTAGTTTCATGCAACTTAAGAATAAATTCAGAATGTTGTGTAGCATCTAAGTTCACAATTAGTATGTGGTAAAGGTAGCAAATCAATTGGAGCACGAGGATTGAAACCATAGACTACCATAAACGGACTTAACTTGGTTGTGGAGTGATTAGACCTGTTATAAGCAAACTCAATATGTGGCAAACACTCCTCCCACAACCTCAAATTATCTTTCAAAACAGCCCGCAACATAGTAGATAAGGTACGATTAACTACCTCCGTTTGCCCATCAGTTTGTGGGTGACAAGTAGTAGAAAACAGCAACTTTGTTCCCAATTTATACCATAAAGTTTTCCAAAAGTGACTCAAAAACTTAGCATCCGTATCAGAAACAATAGTATTGGGAACACCATGCAAACGCAAAACCTCATTAAAGAACAAATCAGCAACATGTGAAGCATTATCGGTCTTGTGGCAGGGTATAAAATGAGCCATTTTAGAGAAACGATCAACAACCACAAAGACACTATCCCTCCCCCTCTTTGTTCTAGGCAATCCTAAAACAAAGTCAATAGAAATATCCTCCCAAGGTGCACTAGGAACCGGAAGAGGCATATAAAGACCATGTGGGTTAAGTCGAGACTTAGCTTTGTTGCATGTCGTGCAATGTGAAACGTAGCGCTCCACATCACGCCTCATTCGTGGCCAAAAGAAGTGAGCGGCCAGCACATCCTCTATCTTTTTAACACCAAAATGTCCCATCAAACCACCTCCATGCGCTTCCTGCAACAACAAAAGACGAACGGAGCTAGCTGGAACACACAGCTTGTTAGCACGGTAGAGAAGGCCTTCACGCAGCAGAAATTTTTGCCACGTTCTTCCCTCTCTACAATTTTCAAAGGCATCTTTGAAGTCCAAATCAGTAGCATATAACCTCTTTATGGTTTCCAAACCAAAGATTTTATGAGAAAGTTGGGATAGTATGGTATAACGTCTAGATAAAGCATCGGCAATCACATTGTCTTTCCCTTTCTTATGTTTAATGATGTAAGGAAATGATTCTATGAACTCAATCCATTTAGCATGACGTTTGTTCAGATTAGCTTGTCCTTTAAGATACTTCAAAGACTCATGATCTGAATGTATGACAAATTCTTTAGACCATCGGTAATGTTGCCAAGTTTGCAAGACACACACGAAAGCATAAAGTTCTTTGTCATATGTAGAATAATTTAGCTAAGGCCCATGCAATTTTTCACTGAAAAAGGCAACAGGTTTACCTCCTTGAATTAGCACTCCTCCAATGCCAATGCCGCTCGCGTCACATTCAAGCTTGAAGGTCTTCTCAAAATCAGGAAGTTGCAGCAATGGTGCTTGTGTGAGCTTCGACTTAAGAACATCAAAAGCTTGTTTTTGTGCTGGTCCCCATCGAAACGGCACTCCATGCTTTGGCAACTCGTGGAGAGGTGCCGCAATGGTGCTGAAATCCCGCACGAAACGCCGGTAGAAACCTGCAAGACCAAGAATACTCCGAACCTGTGTGACCGTAGTCGGAAGTGGCCAGCTTGTGATGGAAACAATCTTTGCCTCGTCCACCTCAATGCCCCGTGAAGTAATAACATACCCAAGGAAAGACACACGATCGGTGCAAAAGGTGCACTTCTCAAGGTTACCATATAAACTTGCATCGCGCAAGACATTGAAAACAGCACGCAAATGTTCAAGATGCTCATCATATGAATTGCTGTAAATAAGGATATCATCAAAGTAAACCACCACAAATTTACCAATGAAAGCACGTAAAACCTCATTCATCAACCTCATGAAAGTGCTGGGCGCATTAGTTAAACCAAATGGCATGACTAACCATTCATAAAGTCTGAATTTAGTTTTAAAAGTAGTTTTCCATTCATCACCTAAAGCCATAAGAATCTGATGATACCCACTACGCAAATCAATCTTGGAGAAAATAACAGAACCACTCAACTCATCAAGCATGTTATCCAATCTAGGAATAGGATAGCGATAACGAATGGTAATGTTATTGATGGCTCTGCAATCAACACACATGCGCCAAGTGCCATCTTTTTTTGGAACCAAAAGAACAGGAACAGAACAAGGACTAAGACTCTCACGAATGTACCCTCGGTCCAGAAGATCTTGGACCTGTCGCTGAATTTCCTTAGTCTCGTCGGGGTTGGTCTTGTAGGCAGCACGGTTTGGCAAGCTCGCCCCTGGAACCAAATCAATCTTGTGCTCAATGCCTCGCACAGGTGGTAATCCGGGGGGTATCTCTGATGGAAAAACATCCATATATTCCTGCAAAAGGTTAGAAACAGCAGGTGGCAAGACAATGGATGTATCCTCAATGGAATATAAAGCATGTTTGCACACTAAAGCATAGCAAGTTCCATTAGAGGCATATAAATCATCAAGATCAGATTTAGTTGCAAGCAAAATAGGATTTTTCAACTTAATAGGTTGCTGAATTTTATAATTGAAAACACCCTTTTGCTTAGAATTATTTTTTTTCTCCTGCTCGAATTGTACAATTTCAGTGGGACTCATAGGAAGCAACACAATTTTCTTGCCCTTATGCATGAGAGTATACTTATTAGATCGACCATGGTGAATAACATCAGTATCAAACTCCCAAGGACGTCCCAATAAAAGAGAACAAGCATCCATAGGTACCATAGCAAAATCAGCAAAATCATGATAAGAACCAATGGAAAAATGTATCCTTGCTGTTTGTGTTACCTTAACCTTACCATTGTTGTTAAACCATTGAATGTGATAAGGGTGGGGATGCTCCCGTGTGGTCAAGCCAAGCTTCTTGACCACCTCAACATTCACCAAATTGTTGCAGCTACCACCATCAATGATGGTATGTACACGGCAGTCCTTGACGACGAGAAACATGTTGAAAAGGTTGTGACGTTGGCGGTTGTCGTCCTCTCGAACCGTGGCACTCAAAGCTCGCTGCACAATCAAAGTTCTATAGTTTTTTGTCACAGATGTACCAAGAACCTCCTCAGCACCATCATCCGAACCTGAAATGTTAGTTGCAATAATATTTTCATCTTCAATATCAGAAGCACTAACATACCCACCATCAGCAGTGGCAATGATCGCCCGTTTGCTGGGGCAATCTCGTTGCATATGGCCAAGTCCCTGGCAGCGGTGGTACTTGATGTCGGAGCTGCGACTTGTCGAAGTGTTGGGTGCAGCCGCCTTTGCTGCAACACCTGGAGGCATCTGGGACTTGCTGTTATCTTGTCCCCGTGATGTAGAAGGTGCGATGCTGCTGCGTACAACACCCGTGGAGGGTGGTGTAGAAGCACGTACGCTCGAGAAGGGTGCTGCTTTGGATGGCACCAAAAATTGTCGTGGTGTGAAAGTGTTGCTCCGCCGCTGCTGTTGGCGACCCTGCACTTCTTTTTCTGCTAACATAGCAAGTTGAAATAAACGTTAAATAGAATGATATTCCTTGTAGTCAACTATGTCCTGGATCTCACGCCGCAAGCCCCCATAAAACCTAACAATTTGGTCTTCCTGATCCTCAACTACCCCACAACGAAGCATACCTTTCTGCAACTCTTGGTAGTACTCTTGGACAGTCATGTCACCCTGATCAAAGTGTTGCAATTTTTTAAGAAGATCACGTCTATATGAAGGAGGACCAAACCTAGCGCGCATCTCTTATTTTAACGCAGCCCATGTCTGTGGTGCATTAGTGCATTACGTGTATTGACATGTTCATTCCACCAAATTATAGCAAAATCTTTAAACTCACTAGTGGCTTGTCTAACTCTATGTCGCTCAGGAACAAGATGAGAGCTAAATTTTTGTTCTACCGTCATCTCCCAATTCAAGTAAGTCTCAGCATCATAAGATCCATAAAATGTTGGAATAGAAAACTTAATCTTAGCATAAGGATCATTATCTTGTTCAAGAGCATGAGGACGAGGTCTACCTCCCATACCTTGACGATTTCGTCGAGGGCGACGGCGCTGCTGTGCATCAACCTCATGGTTATTGAAGTCATCCTCTGTGTCGTAGTGAGCATGTGCATCACCATCAAGGATGATAGAGGGTGTAGCTTGTTGGGGAAGACGAGTCTCCATCTCGTCCAACCGTGTGGTCAGACCAGCAACACTTGTATGGAGCCTCTGAAAGGTGGCTGTTGTAGTGGTCTTGTAATTGTTGAAAGCTTCGGTCATTGCCCGCATCATGTCCTTTAGTTCTATATGGGACACACACTCATCATCATCCAGAGGTGTAGAACCAGAGGTCTTATCCATAGGCTTCTTTCCTGTCATTGTTAGTACAAAACAGAAACGAAGACAAAAAGATCGTGAAGAACTCTATTACTACGCTCTCCGAAGTGGGCGGAAAATCGATCAG
Organism: Neostapfia colusana; assembly: GCA_030760725.1. NCBI lineage: Eukaryota > Viridiplantae > Streptophyta > Magnoliopsida > Poales > Poaceae > Neostapfia > Neostapfia colusana. The sequence continues at coordinate 41,536,512 of JASWHV010000013.1, read as the reverse complement.
TAAGATGCGTCTTACCCCGCTCTTACAAGTTTCTTACCAGCACTGCAGGTGGCCAACGGTGACCGGTGTGAAGCAAGCAGAGAGTGGGTGTGATTGCAAAGGTTACCTGTTCTGCTCGAGAGAAGGTGGAGCTTGGAAGGCTCAAATGCAGTATATGTATGTGGCACACAAGTTAGTAACAGATAGCAATGCTTAATAAGTGTCCAAAGAATTTCACCTAGTTGCTGGCCTAAGAATGTATTAGAACAGTTGTGGCAACAACAAGGACAAGGATGAATGATGATGAACAACAAGGATAATATCAGCAAGTATCCAGCACTCGCACAGAAATAGCACACCCCTTAGCCTCATGTTTTTGTCTTGAAGCACTAGTAGAAATCAAAATCTTTTTTTTTCTCTTTTTTTTGATATTTTTTCTCAACCAGGGGCACAAGAATAGAAACAGCACAAAGTATTAGCTCAAACCGATGAAAGATGAGATCGGCACAAATTCAGAAGCGATTGGAAAAACTGGTGCTGGAACTTCAGAGTTCGAAACGAGGGCCTTCTTAATTTTTTTAATTTTTTTTGAAAACGCCGTATGTGTACTTTTTCAAGACCTTTCTGGGGAAAAAAATGTGCCTCAATCGGAGTTACGAGCAAAAAGTTATGCCCGTTTTAAGGAGGATACCCCGAATCAGGTTTTGGTGGTGGTGGAAACTGCAACAGAAACGAATCGGTGGATGGAATTCTTTTGTAGATTGATTTTTTGTAGATGGCAGTGGATGGAAGAAACAAAACTGAACCAAAACAAATCTAAACCAGCAACCAGACTCAACCTAGAACACGAACTCAGTACTACGGACTCCGAAACTAAATTGTGCAAAAGGTTGAGCAGGGGTTGTAGGTCAGGGAAAATAAATTTTTTTGTTGCTTTTTGTGGACGATAGGACCGAAACAAAATAAATCTAAAGGGCACACAAGTATAACTCACGGTGAACCTGGAAATCTGATACCAATTTATAGGAGGATGAGTCCCGATCTTCCGAGAGGTAGGGTAAACTTGATTGGGTGGAGATCTCGACGTTGATGATCCAAGGCTCCGAACGAACGAAACCCCGCAATCACTACACCACTGCTCCGTTGGTTATCACCCGTGTCACACAAATGACCTTGCCACGAAGGCTTATCCCTGCAAGCACAATCAAGAACACAAGCAAGAACAGAGAAGTTGCGATCAAAACTGAATTGATCACAAATTTGGGGTCTCACAACCGATGATTGGTGACACTGTTCAATGACAGATTGTAACTAAGCAAAACCCCGCCATTTGTGACGGTGGCTAGGGGGTATAAATGAGGTGGAGGACGACCAGGGGGGTGCTGGGGTCGTGACCTAACCCTAATACACGTACATAATGGACTTGGACTCGATACAAGGCCCAACGGCCCAACTAGGTGATGCAACACCCTGACAGACTCTAAACTTTATATTGTTTCGAAGTTTCCCTTCGACTCCGAGGGAATTCTGATGTCGGGCTAGTTCCATTGGAACGTTTATCCTCTCAGCTTTCCGTGCATATGTAGAACGTCAAAAACGGAGTCCGTATGCCTCCTGTGCATCCATTTTAAGGTGGACTGCTCCTGGGCCCGAGTTGGACTCGAGTTTGAGTTGGGCTCGGTCTCTAACTTCTTGTTGGCATATTTTCTGGTCCTCCACGCCTCCAAACCCCTCTCCATGTATCTCCATGTCCTCTCCATGGTTCCTAATCATAATTAATCCATTAGGTAGCAACATACTCTCAAAATTCACATATAAAGAATTGTTCAGGAACGAGCTCACCTCTAAATTCAATTGTCGTGCTCGAGCTCTAGTAATTGGACCTTGCATGTCTACCATGTGAGTGTTGTGTATATCTGCAGGAGTGATGTCCACATCAAAAGGGTCACGAGGAATAAAGTGATCTGTTGGTGCAAGGTACAATGGAGCCATCACACGGAAGCCGAAACTACATGGGAGCGTGAGGAAGATCTCAAGGCAGAATTCCCTCATCTATTCTCTACTCTATCGAATCTCGAGGGCGAGATTCAGTTTAAGGGAGGTAGGTTTGTAACTGTAAGGGCCTAAGTTTTTGGCACATATTCAACTGTTCATCACCACACAGACAAACTTCATTTGAAGAAACTTGATGAACACATTTGAAGAGCAAGTAAACACCATCAACATGATCATTAGAGAGCAAACTCACAAAATGCAAAAGTGGCGTTTCCCACATGCATCATATAGGGGCTGGGCATATGAAAAAATCCTACACCTTGCTAGGAATGTCCATGCCAAATGTCACCCAAATTCGAAACCTTTTTGGAGTCTTTTGGGTATAGCTACAAAGAGGGTGGTTTGAACTCAAATTCAAATTCAAACTATTTTCATCCCATGAATTCAAAAGTGGGAGGCATATTATCACTCAGCACATTTTAGTGAGCTCACACACAAATTTTCACTCCATTTGGAGTTGATCTTGACATGAGCTAGATTTAGCAAATTCAAACTCCATTTGAAATTCAAACTGCTTATGTGCTGAAAATATGTCCAAACAAAACCTAATTTGAATTCCATCCAATTCAAATGGCCCAGGGGTAGATAATTCAAATGACCAAGGTTAATTTGGTCTCTACTGTTTAGAGCAGTGGGGAAAAGTTAATTTCAGAGGTTACATCCCGGGTGGGACCCACATGTCAGCCACTGAAGCAAATTCAACCGACTGAGGGACAGAACACTCTGTTCTCGGGTTGCAGCCGAGCACGCCACCGAGACACTGGCCGGCGCCAGCTCCTGCTGCGTTTCCCCACGCTAGGAGACCGGCTGCCCGGCTCCTTATCCCTCCCCGGCGTGCTCCTGTTAAATATCCAACGAGCCCACGGCGAGATCAGTCAGTTTCGCACCGAGCTCCACCGCAGACAAGCCACCCTCTCGGTTCCTCTCGTGAGCCAGCCGATCGCTCGCGAACAAGACCTTATCAGTAGCAAAACAGCATCGTGAGTTCGTGAGCAACCTCCTAGACGCCGTGTTGTCCAGTGAGCAGGCACCCTCGAGCTCAGCTGGACATTTTCCCGGTGGACCGAACGTTGCCGCCCTTCGGGCTCTCGTGGACAGCTCGGTACAGCCGTCGTCGCACCCACTTCTCTGCACAAGAATGGTGCATCACTGCATGTAGATGGTGTACCCGAAAGCCATTTAACATATGATCTATCATCGGTTGAGAATTCCCAAGTTTAACGAAAGCCAGTTCGTATGAGCCGAGCTCACCTCCGATTGAAATTCGGACTCCACACCCTATTGTTGGTCAAGCCCGTTGTCCAGTAGGTTCTACACATGCTAGCGCACACGCTCGAGAAGGAAGCAAGGAAAACCGTTGAGAAGCGGCCATGATATGGACATTTTCCTCGCCGCCGTTGCAATGTACCACGGCTCACCGTCGAGGGTATGGTTGCCGGCGTTTCTAGATTCCACAAAGCCTTGGTTCATATTCCTCGTGCTCCACTGATGCTCTCCGACCAATTTCCGATCGATTTGGTGCACGGTGGGGCGAAACCGACCTCGCCGAAACCCTAGCGGGTGCTGTAACCGGTGCGCGCGGGTTTCTGCCCATCGCCGGTGGCCGGCGAGCTCACAGCCGAGTTCAGGAGGTTGGAAAAGGGGGAGGCGGCGAGTTTCGGGCCGGGAGGTGGCCGGGAACTCAGTTCCAGTGAGTCTCGCCGGAGACCGCTGCCGCCGGGTATTTGGCGTGAGGAGGAAGACGAAGCACTGTGTGTGGGGCCCACAGGCAGAAGTTTAAACTTTTCCTCGATTTTCAGTTTTAGTTCAAACTTCAAACTCACATAACTTTGGCTAGGAAACTCCAAATCGAGTGAACCAAATTTTGTTAGATTCCGATCTCTGAGTACCTTCCAGAAAATCAAGTTTCACTTCATGAAAATCCTTATTTCTCCAGAATTAATTCTTCTAAATTTAAACTGCTTAGAATTTTAACTAGAGAACCCTTTGAAGGAAAATTCTGAAATTTTGCTGGGACATTTACCAAAATATCCCTGAGCCACCATAAAAATTTCAGATCCATTTGAGCTCATTTGATCCACCTATTGGTGTGATTAATAAAACTGTTCCAGAGAAAATAGAAAATGTCCAGAAAACATTTTTAGATTTCTGAAATTGTTTAGCTCATATCTTTAGCTAGAAATCTTCAAATTAAGTGAAACCAACTCCATTAGAACCCTCTGAAAATCTAGTTTTCATAAAGTCATGGCTTGCTCCCTGAAAACCCCTAGAACACCCTACGAGCTCCAATTAAAGTCAAGTACATAATTATTTGTGGAGAGCTCAAATGAGCTTTGCTGCAAATAAACTTGGCCAAATCTCTGTTTAGGTTGTAACCAAACCACAGTAAAAATTCCAGAGTCATTGGGTCTGTCTAATAAAGCTTATAATCCTCACAAGTTATAATTCAATTCAAATGCATTTAATTAATACATATACTTGTTATATCATGTAGTCGCTACGGTTGAGGAGGAACCCGAAGTCTTAGACTTCATCATTCTGGAAGAGCAGCTAGCCTACGACCAAGAGCAGCAAGGCCAGCTACAGTTTGCATTAACCTCTTTACAAATTTTTATTGTTTTGAGAACTTACTTTGAGTACCACTTATCTCTTGCATTAAAGTCTTGTTTGGAACCCAAATGCATAGCCAAGAAAACAATGGGTTGGCATTAGGTTTGAAAACCTCGTTAGCCAATTCCATGCTAAGATAGAGTAGGATTCGGTACAAGTCGAGTAGATGACACTACTCGCGAGAATAGGCTAGAGGCACATCGCTCGGGTAAAAATAGCAAATGAAACACATGGCAAGAAAAAATGAGACCGAGCGGAGAGTAAGGGCAGCAGGACTTTGGAGCCTGGGTGCTATAGATCCGCTTGTGTTGATTGAGGAACGAGCCGTGTGTGGGCCTGTTGAACAGGCTAGAACAGTACCGAAGACCTACCTGCTATATGGGAACCAGGAAACCGATGTAACTCGGGTAGCTGGTTATTGAGGCATTGCCTGTTGTTCAGAGGGTAGGTTGAGAGCTTGAGGTGTAAATCGGCTGGCGGCACTGAGATGCGCGTGCAGAGACCTCTTTCTCGGGACGATAGGACCGGTTCAATATTTGGCTAACGGGTGAAAGGTGGTTGCGTACGATGTCCGTGATGGTTGCTGTAGGCAACATCGAGTACGGGCGTACGTGACGGGTTATTCGGGTAACCCTGCAGGTGTAGATCGATTATAATCGCCGTCCCTCACGGTCAGTGAGTACCACTTGTTCACTGTACCATGACGTAGAAAGAACAGGCTAGGTACATGTTAAAATGTTGCTGATTGAAAGATGGACTTTGACTGTTAATGATTTGCTGTAGCCTAGAGCTAACTAAAGTTCTTTTCATCTTTGGGCAAAGTACATGAGAGAAATGCGTTTCTTGTTTGATTGCGGCTCTCTCATGTGCCTTAGCGTAAAGTCTCCACAACCTGTTGCTAAAACTTGAAAGTAAAGTTCCACTAATTAGGCGAGTCCTTGCAACTTACTTTACCTCATGTAACCTATAACATTCCATGTAGAAGTTTCATGCTTAGGAGAGACGGGTCAGTCTTGCTGAGCCATCGTGCTCAATGCTCGTGTTTGAAGCTTTTGCAGGGTTTCATGAGGAAGGGACTCCCAAGGAGAAGACGGAACCCCAGGAGGGAAACCCTGTCGATGACACGACCCCACGGTCTTGTTGAGCCAGGATCACGCTGAGGGGTGCTGCGTTGCACAGCACCGAATAACACACATCAAAAATACAAAGCGGAAGCAAAACTTTTATTACATAAAGTGGTTTATGAACATTTGTACATCAAAATAGGTCCAGTCTACACTCACGGGCGTAGACTATGCGTCAAGTTCACGTTCAGCCCTTGAACGTGTCCTTGCTAGCACGCAGGCACACTAACACGGCGGCGTGCACTACTCCCACTCGACGGGATTCCCCTTCTGGGGTTCCGCCTCCTCTTCGGGAGTCCCTTCCTCATAGAACCCTGCAAAAGCTTCAAACACAAGCAGTGAGCACGAAGGCTCAGCAAGACTGACCCGTCTCTCCTAAACATGGAACTTCTACATGAGAGATGATAGGTACAAGAGATAAAACAAGTTGCAAGGACTCGCCTATTTAGTGGAACCTTACTTTCAAATTTTAGCAGCAGGTTGTGGAGAGCCTTACGCTAAGGCACATGAGAGAGCCGCAATCAAACAAGAAACGCATTTCTCTCATGTACTTTGCCCAAAGTTGAAAGGGACTTTAATTAGCTCTAAACTACAGAAAATCATTAACAATCAAGTCCATCTTTCAATCAGCAACATTTTAACATGTAACTATCCTGTTCTTTCTACGTCACGGTACAGTGAGCAAGTGGTACTCACTGACCGCGAGGGACGGCGATTATAATTGATTTACACCTGCAGGGTTACCCGAACAACCCGTCACGTACGCCCATACTCGATGTTACCTACAGCAACCATCACGGACGCTGTACGCAACCATCTTTCGCCCGTCAGCCAAATATTGAACCGGTCCCATCGTCCCGAGCAAGAGGTCTCTACACGCGCATCTCAGTGCCACCAGCCGATTTACACCTCAAGCTCTCAACCTACCCTCTGAACGACGGGCAATGCCTCAATACCCAGCTACCCGAGTTACATCAGTTTCCCATTTCCCATATAGCCGGTAGGTCTTCGGTACTGATCTAGCGTGTTCAACAGGCCCGCGCATGGCTCGGTCCTGAATCGACACAAGAGGAGCTACAGCACACAGGCCCCAAAGTCCTGCTGCCCTTACTCTCCGCTCGGTCTCATCTTTCTTGCCATGTGTATCATGTGCTATCTCTACCCGAGTCAAGTGCCTCTAGCCTATGCTCACGAGTAGTTCCAACTACTCGACTTGTACCGAATCCTACACTATCTTTGCATCGCAGTAGCTAACGGGGTTTGCAATCCTAAACCCAACCCATGGCTTTCTGGCTTTCTTGGCTATTCATTTGGATTTTCAATAAGACTCTAGTGCAAGAAATAATGGTACTCAAGTAAGCGCTCAAAACAATAAACTTTGTAAAAAGGTTAATGCAAACTGGGGCTTGCCTTGCTGCTCTTGGTCGTAGGCTAGCTGCTCCCCCTCGACCTTAGCGACTACATGATATACAAGTATTTGTATTAATTTAAATGCATTTGATTGAATCTAAACTTGTGAAGTCTATAACTCTTACTAGACAGACCCAATGACTGTGAAACTTTTACTGTGGCTTGGTTACAACCTAAACAGAGACTTGGTCAAGTTTTAGTTGCAGCAAAGCTCATTTGAGCCATCCACAATTAATTATGCACTTGACATTAATTGAAGGCTTTTAGGGTGTTCTATGGATTTTCATGAAACAAACTATGACTTTCTGAAAACTAGATTTTCAGAGGGTTCTAATGGAGTTGGTCTCACTTAATTTGAAGGTTTCTAGCTAAAGATATGAGCTAAACAATTTCAGGGAAAATTCTGAAAATATTTCTGAACATTTTCTATTTTCTCTGGAACAGTTTCACTAATCACACCATTAGGTGGATCAAATTAGATCAAATGGACCTGAAATTTTTATGGTAGTTAAGGGATATTTTGGTGAATATCCCAGCAAAATTTCAGAACTTTTCTCCAAGGGATTCTCCAGTTAATATTCCAAACATTTTAAAATTTGAGGAATTAATTCTGGAGAACTAAAGATTTTCATGAAGTGAAACTTGATTTGCTGGAATGTTCCCAGAGAGCTGAATCCAACAAAATTTGGTTCACTCGATTTGGAGCTTTCTAGCCCAAGTTATGAGGATTTGAAGTTTGAAGCAAATCTGAAAATCGGGGAAAAGTTTAAACTTGCGGATGGGCCACGGGGACACGTGTTGCGCACTGATGCGTTGGCACACCGTGGTCTGCAGGGTTCCTGCATGCCACCACAACAGATCCCAGCCACACCCGATCCCGATTTGAATTTTTAAGTCGCTGACGCGTGGGCCAGCCGGCTTCGTCTTCCTCCCGACGCGCCCTCGCGCCCGCGCCGCCTCCCCTCGCCGGAGCTCGCCGGCTTGCCTCTGCCGGCCATCACATGGTCTAAAACTCGCCGCCAGGGGGTTGTCAACGTCGAGGAGCACGTCTGTGGGGTCAGTTCGAGCTGGCGGGTGACCGGAAATAGCCCGGCGACGTGCGGTGGCCTCGGTTGAGGTTCGGCACCGTCGGCCGTGGGTTCTAACCCGCCAAAACCTCGAACAATTGGTTCTACAGCATCAGTACACCTCTAGGAAGCTCGACAAGGTGTCAAAAGTGTTCAAATATGGCGGCGAGTCGGTCGGCACCATGTGACCGATCGTGCTCGCCATGAACGCCCTAGTCGGTTTCATACCACGGATGCAGAAAGGAAACTGATCGCCGGCTAGCCCAGCGCCTATGTGCAAGATTTGATAACTAAAGAAGGATCATAGAGCAAGAATTTGACGAATCCATACCGGAAGCTCGGTTTAAGGCCGCCGGAGTAAAATCTGGAAATTCATAGAGGTTGTTTCACGGTTTGCTTCAAGACATGGAGGAGAGCAACACGGTGGTCGCGCGCTCTTGCTGCCGCTCTTGCTGGACCGCGAAAGCCCCTGTGGAACGCTGTCCACGAGCGCCTGACCTTCGGCTGAGGTTAGGTCACCGCTGTGGCGATCGTTCTCGGGCAAGGGAGGCCGGAGCTCGGGGTTCTTGGCATCGGGGAAGTGGAGTGTGACCTCAGGGTGTTGCCTAGCAGCTCGGGTAAGGAGGGGGCGTGATGTTTTTGCGGTTTCCCTAGCGAGCAGAGAGGTGGAAGGCCGGAGGCTCGGTGTTCACTGGAGAGGATGAAGCGAGCGATGCTTGCCTCGGTGGAGCGCCTTAAGAGGCCCCCGGAACCGCCCTTGGGCTCGCGTGTGGAAGCGGGAAGCAGCTGGTGGCGCTGCTCCTCCTCGGTGGCGATCGCAGCTGCCCTCGGTAGCGTTGGACCGGCAGAGGCAAATTCCATGCTTCGGCTGCAAGTCTTCATCAGCGAATGACAGGTGGGTCCCACCCCCATTTTAACCACTAAGATTAACTCCTCATCACTGTTGTAAACAGTAAGCCCCAAAATGCCCATGGTGATTCAAATTATTCACCCCTGAGCCATTTGAATTGGTTAGAATTCAATTTGGTTTTTGTTTGGATAAATTTCAGCACATGTTTACTTTGAAATTCAAATAAGGTTTGAATTTGCCCCACTTAGCTCATGTCAAGATCAACTCCAAATGGAGTGAAAATTGGAGTGTGAGCTCACAAAAATGTGCTGAGTAAGAATATGTTTCCCACTTTTGAATTCATGGGATAAAAACAGTTTGAATTTGAATGTAGTTTCAAACTGCCCTCTTTCTAGCTACACCCAAAATGACCTCAAAAAGGTTTTGAATTTGGGTGAAACTTGGCATGGACATTCCTAGTACCATGTAGGAGTTTTCATATGCCCAGCCCCTGTATATCACATGTGGGGAAATACCACTTTTGCAATATGTGAGTTTATTCTCTAATGAGCATGTTGATGGTGGTTACTTGCTCTTCAAATGTGTTTATCAACTTGCTCCAAATGAGGTGTGTGTGTGGTGATGACACTTCAAACATGTGTCAAAAACTGAGGCCCTTACATTCCTCCCCCCTTAAAAGAATCTCGTCTCGAGATTATAAGGTGAAAATGAGAGAGGGGACGGTGGAAAATTACCGGATATGCGACGTGAAAAAGTCGGGGTAGTTAAGCTAAGAAATCCTTCGGTCTCCCATGTCGGTTTGTCCACGGAGTGATTACTCCATAGAACTTTGTGGAATCACAACGTTCGGTTGCGTGTGGTTTGAGCCTTCTCATCAATAATCTGAACCGGTTCCTCCCGATAGGTGAGATCCGATTGCAGTGCTTCAATTTCCTCCAGCTGAACGCTAGTTGATAGCTTAAGACACTTACTCAGCTGGGAAATGTAAAATACATCATGCACACCGGAAAGTGCTTCTGGTAGTCTCAGTCGGTATGCTACTGATCCACATCTTTCGGTAATCTGGAATGGACCGATGAATCGGGGTGCGAACTTTCCTCTCACCCCGAATCTGTTTACACCCTTCATTGGAGACACACGTAGGTATACTGATCCCCAACTTCGAATTGTAATGGGCGTCTTCTCCGGTCCGCATACTGTTTCTGACGGGATTGGGCGGCTTTCAGGTTCGCTTGAATCAGTCGAACCTTTTCTTCCGCGTTGTTGACAAGGTCAATCCCGAAGGTAACCCTTTTGCCAGACTCACACCAATTCAGTGGTGTGCGGCATTTCCTCCCGTATAGCGCCTCATAAGGCGCCATCTTGATGCTAGCTTGGTACCCATTGTTGTACGAGAACTCGGCTAACGGCAAGTGATCATCCCAATTCTTGCCGTGGTTGATAGCGCAAGCTCGTAGCATGTCTTCTAAGATCTGATTTACCCGCTCGGTTTGCCCATCCATCTGCGGGTGGTACGCTGAACTACGGATCAGCTTTGTCCCCAATGCAGTGTGCAGCTGCTCCCAAAAACGGGACACAAATAAAGTGCCCCGATCCGATATGATGGTACAAGGTACGCCATACAAGCATAGGATCCGTGAGATGTACAGTTCAGCGTACTTCTTGGCGTTGTAGTTGGTGTTGACCGGGATGAAATGGGCAACTATGGTGAGTCGGTCAATGATTACCCACACAGAATGATGTTTCTGAAATATGGTGGGTAAACCGACGACAAAATCCATGCTCACATCCTCCCACTTCCAGGAAGGAACGCCCAGTGGTTGTAGCAGTCCCGGTTTCCGCATATGATCTGCCTTCACCCTTCGACATGTATCACACTCGGACACGTACATTGCGATCTCCTGCTTCATCCGTGTCCACCAAAACTTGCTTCTGAGTTCTTGATACATTTTGTTGCTGCCGGGGTGAATAAAAAATTTTGATAAGTGAGCCTCATCAACAATTTTCTTACGTAACTCCGGTTTACGGGGTACGACGATCCGGTCCTTGAACCATAGGACACCGTCTCCGTCCTTCCGGAAACATTTCAACTCCCCACTGTCTACACATCGCCGCAAATGCGACATGCCCCAGTCATGTTTCTGAGCTTCCGCTATCTCTTCACGGATGGTGGGGATCAAAGCTAGGTTGTAGAGAGCTCCATGTGGAATCACATGTAGTGGTGGTTCGCTCTCTTCCAACGGTGTTATGGTCAGATTGTTGACGTGTGACTTCCGGCTCAGCGCACCTGCCACTACATTTGCTTTTCCCGGATGATAATGGATCTCTATTTCGTAATCCTTTATCAGTTCCAACCATCTTTGCTGCCTCATGTTCAGCTCCTTCTGAGTGAATATGTACTTGAGGCTTTTGTGGTCGGTATATAAATGTACGAGGTTACTAAGTAGGTAGTGCCTCCACATTTTCAGTGCAAGTACCACAGCAGCGAGCTCCAAGTCGTGGGTTAGATAATTCTGCTCATGGTTTCTAAGCTGCCGTGGTCCATATGCGACCACCCTTCGGTCTTGCATCAGCACACATCCGAGCCCAATGCCGGATGCATCGCAGTACACATCGAACGGTTTTGTTGTGTCTGGCTGCGCCAAAACCGGTGCTGATGTTAGGTGCTTGACTAAAGCCTTGAATGCTGCTTCACATGCCGGACTCCAAACATATTTGGTAGCCTTCTTCAGCAGCTCCGTCATAGGCTTGACAATCTTCGAGAAGTTCGGAATGAACCTCCGATAATATCCCGCGAGTCCGAGGAAACTCCGTACCTCGTGAACAGTCCTCGGGGATTTCCAATTCAGCACTTGAGTGATCTTGCTCGGGTCTACAGCGATACCCTCTGCTGAGATGATATGCCCGAGAAAAGGCACTTGCGATATCCAGAATTCGCACTTGCTGAATTTTGCGTATAGCTTGTGATCCCGCAGCCGTTGCAAGACTATACGCAGATGTTTCTTGTGATCTTCCTCCGACTTGGGAATATACCAGTATGTCGTCGATGAAGACCACGACAAACTTGTCCAGCTCCGGCATGAATACCGAGTTCATCAAATACATGAAGTGAGCTGGAGCATTGGTGAGGCCGAAGGACATGACCAGGTACTCATAAAGTCCGTACCTCGTCGAGAAAGCCGTCTTTGGAATATCCCCAGCCCGTATCTTAATCTGATGGTACCCGGATCTTAAGTCCATCTTGGAAAAGATCTTTGCTTCGACCAACTGATCAAACAACATGTCGATCCGTGGCAACGGGTACTTGTTCTTGATGGTTACGGCATTTAATGGACGATAGTCCATGCAAAGCCGCAACGTCTCATCCTTCTTCTTTACAAATAATGCCGAACAGCCCCATGGCGAGGAGCTCGGCCTAATAAAACCCTTCTCCAGGAGGTCTGTTAGTTGAGTCTTCAGTTCAGCCAACTCCTTGGGCGCCATCTTGTACGGCCTTCGGGATATTGGCATGGTTCCCGGTGCAAGTTCAATCTTGAACTCCACCTCTCTATCAGGCGGCATCCCCGACAAATCGTCTGGGAATACATCAGGGAACTCTCGGACCACTGGAATATCTTCCAATCTGATGGTTGTGGACTGATAGACACTTGGAAGTTTTATTTCTGGACTGTCCAGAAATAAGGAGTGAGATCCGTGCACTTCTGAGTTTAAGTGCACGACTCGAAGGACGGTGTCTAAAACAGCGCCGTGGCGGTTTAACCACGGCATCCCTAGGATGACATCGACCTTTTGTCCATCTAAGATGATGAGAGACGTGGGGTAGACTCTACCCGCTAAGCATAATGGTGCTTTAGAAACCATTACGCTTGCTGAAATCTTCCCACCCGGTGAACAAATTAAATATGGACTATCGGTGGGTAGTATTTGCAAGCTGTGTTTAGCAATGAAAGCTTGGCTAATAAAATTATGCGTGGCGCCTGAATCAAACAATACTATGGCGGGATGCTGGTGGAGTTGGAACATACCCGCAAGGATTGGCTCACCCTCCGGCACGTCCTCTATGGCAAGCTGATGGACGGTGCCGGGTCTAGGGTTTGCCCGCCACGCATTAATAGGGTTCCGAGGTTGATTCCTCCCCGGAAACGGTGGTGCAACACCACCGCCTTGCCTCTCTGGACAACTGCTGGCGAAGTGTCCTGGACGACCACCCTTTTAACATGTGGCCGCTGCTTGTGCGGTGCTCAGGGGACGAAAGTCCGGCATGCATTCACTACAGGAATCGGGACTATAGACGACGGCCGGAAACCGTCGTCAATAAGGACACTACCGTCGTCAATAAGTTATTGACGACGGTAAAAGTTTATAGACGACGGTTTTCAGCTGTCGTCAATTATTAGTCGTCAATAAGTTTATTGACGACGGTAACCGTCGTCAATAAATTTATTGACAACAGCTAAATCTAGCTGTAGTCAATAAACTTATTGACGACAGCTAAACCACGCTGTCGTCAATAAGCTTATTGACGACGGCCAGAAAACCGTCGTCAGTAACCGTGGCTTATTGACGACGGTTTACACTAGGCCGTCGTCAATAACAATTGCTTATTAACGACGGTTTCTGGTACATGGCCGTCGTCAATACTAATGGCTTATTGACGACGGCCAAGTACCAGAAACCGTCGTCAATAAGCTTTTCAATTTTTTTTAAAAAAACAGAAAATCCTGCCCTGGCTTCGAGGCCAGCCCTGGCTCGATGGCCAGATCACAGGCAATCAAAATATACATCACAGAATTGCATAAAAACACTATACGCATGCCACACGACCCTACGCTACCCCGACCGCTGCCACCGAAGTCCAGGAAGTCGTCGTGCGCTCGTCCAAACGCTGGTTGCTGAGGGGATGGAGTTTCCTGAGCCCGTGTCGCCGATCCCTATGATGTACATGTATAGTTAGACAAATTAGAAGTTCACAAATGTGTATATGATTAAATAAACTCATTACAAGTTAAAATTGAGCAAGTTAGCTAGATTTGGGAATGTTTGAGTAAGTTTGCTCATATTTTACTAAGTTTGAGAAGTATGGACTAGTAGTGTTTGTGTTTGAGCTAGTTCAAAAAGTTTTGGCTATATTTGAGTAAGTTTGGTCATATTTGACTATAGTTGAGTAAGTTGTACCATATTTTACTCAGTTTGAGGATGTTTAACTAGTTTTCTCTAAGTTTAAGTAAGTTTGATCAAATTCAACTAAATTTGAGCAAATTTAACTAGTTGCAGCTATTATGAGAAATTTTGTACCTGTGCTCCTGACGTCGGCCCCTGTGGTAGCTGTATCAGTGGCGGCGCCCACTGAGGAAAGACAACGGGTTGTCCTGTGGCCATAGCCTGCAAATATGAAGTAAATTATTATACATGTCATTTATATATTAGAAACGTTGAGTACATTGATCTGAACTTACCTGCATGGCAGCTTGCAGCTGTAGCATGTACGAGTGTTGATACTCGTCCCTAGCCCGGAGCTCGGCTGCCTGCCTCTCGTTCGCGAGCCTCAGCGCTTCCTGCGTCCTCTGGAGCTCCTCCTGGACACTCTGGAGCTCCAGATCACGGCTGCCACGCCTGCTGGATCCACCCTGCGATGAAGAGGCCCTCGAGTAAGACCGCGCCTCCCTCGAGTCTACTACTCCATCGAAGATGGCCAACCTACACAACGAAGTAAGAGTATTAAAGTTTCGTATCTCGAAGTTAATGAAAGTAAATGAAAACAACAGAACTCACCGGCCGTGAGGTTTACCGCCACCGCTTGCATAGGCGGCTTCAGGTACGATCGGCGAGTTCTGCCAATCGTAATCGTCGCCTCGAAGCCTCCGCACCTCCTCCCCATACTTTTCCTGAAAATACAGAAAATTAAAGTCATCAGAAGTTTTAAAGATAATACAATTAAGTCAACTAAAGAACTCACCAACGTCTCTGTCGCTGTCTGAGAAGACAGCTGATCAGGCTGCGAGGGGTCACTTCCCATGTGACCCCTCCTCCACACCTGGATAGCGGTCGGCTCCTGACCGATCTCGCGCTCCTATCGATACGTGTTAGCATAATGGTAGCGATAGAAATTAACTAGAATATAATTCGAGTATCACTTACCATCCGTTTAGCAAGGCGTACGTAGCCGTCCCCGCCAAGACGGTGTTTCCCGTCCATCCCTCGACTCTGTCGGCGGGTCATCGACATGCCTTGGAAGCCCTGGCTCGCCCAACGAGCACACAGGGAACTGTAGGCGTCCGGACAGGACTCAAGCCACGGTACGATGACCTGCACACATTTGTTGTTGGATGAAAACATTGATGAAAATTGGATAATGAAGCAAAGTAAAATAAAGAATTTACCTCTGCGTACTGTGCCTCCGTCAAGTACTTGTCCGCCACATCCCTAAACTGCCCCGGCTCACCCTCGTCCGGATGCAACTTATAGTACGCCTTCGTAGCCTGAATGCGAGCCGTTGAAATCGACTGCGTCAGGAGCTTCCTAGCGTTGTTGTTGAAGACCAGGCGAGCGTGATCCAGCTGGGCCTCGTCCTCCAAACGGTAATATTTCTACAAGTAGAAATATACAAGTTAATATATTTAACATATAATAGGTTCGCATTTAACAAATAGACGATTTACTTACCATGAATTCATGCCACACATGCTCCTGGTGGTTGCCGTAGGTAATGTCCTGGGCCGTAGCGTAATCGTCCCAAGACGTAGCAGCCCGTCCGTTCAATAGACCGGGGTAGTGACAACGGATGAGCTGGCCCAGGACAGCGTTGACCTGGCGGTGGCGTCCTTGACCCGTGAACGAGTCATCGTCCCAAGACCTAATACACGATTCTCAATTAGTACATATATAAGTGTTAAAATATCTAAATTGATTTGTTATAGATTTACTTACCTATCGCCAACCGGACGAATAACGACCCGATCTTCTGGCCGTGCAGGAACCGGAGGAGGAGCCACGTAGTGGCTCCTCCTGTAACGCCGCTGTGGAGCCGGCTCCACATCAGGCTCTGTGGAAGGCTCTGAAGCAGGGTCTGAATCCTGCGGTGCCGGAACCTGAAGAGGATCCGAAGCAGGATCTGTAACAGGCTCCGAAACCTGTGGTGTCTGAAGAGGACCCCTGGCCTCTGTCTCCTCAGACGTAGAGTCGTCCTAAAAATTTGAAGATTGGTAATATAGATTTAAGAAAGTTATTTATATAATTTATGTAATTAATTATTCTTTACCTGTCGTGACCGCTCTCGTGACCCCTGGCCTCTGTCGAGGCCCAACAGCTGAGACAGTCTACCATTGCTAGACTGACAGCCCAGGAAAACGGAGTCTGCTCTCGGGGGCAGAAAGCCCCGCGTCCCCCGTCGTCTACTGCTCGATGACATCCTGATGAAAGGAAATTTGATAATGAATTTAAAGGAAAATATAGAAGACGAAAGAAGAGATGAAAGAAACGATACTTGTACTTAATTTCAAAATTCATCAGTATCACGATCATGTACTCTACTTCATAAACCGGACCATTGATCTTTTGTCATGGTTGTTCGCCGTTTTCGTTTTTTCACATTATGAGTCTGTACATCTTGTGCATCTCCAACTAATTCATCGAGTCGTAGACCAGGCTCAACGACAAAAGAATCCGGCAACTCTTCTTCTTGGTAAACAACATCTGCCTCATCAATGTAACCAGTATTGTCCGGTGTATATAACCGCTCACGAGGATTCACCTTTTGTACAACCCACCATGCACTAAGTTTTTCGCATGGATATTGTAGATAGTACACTTGTTCGACTTTGTGTGCAAGGACAAAGGTGTCGTAGCCTCGTAGTCGGTCCTTGTGTTTGACTTCTACCATGCCAAATTGGTTTTGTCGAGTTCCATTGTTATCATCAAACCAATCACAGTCAAAGAAGACTACTTTAAGGTCTTTACTCCCGGCAAAACTAAATTCTAGGATTTTGTTTATGATCCCATAGAAATTAGTTTCATGTCCTTCGGCATCGGCGGCCCTTGTCACAACTCCGGTGTTTGATGTTGCCCTTAGAGGACGTTGAGCTTCAAATTGAGTTGAACGGAATCGGAACCCATTGACATCATATCGACCGAAGAGTTCAACTTTAATGGATCCGTTGGACAGTTGTCGCAAATCTTCATGAACACCGACTTGTGTCTTGCACTGTCCAACATATGAAGTAAGAAGACTATTTTATGC
Organism: Neostapfia colusana; assembly: GCA_030760725.1. NCBI lineage: Eukaryota > Viridiplantae > Streptophyta > Magnoliopsida > Poales > Poaceae > Neostapfia > Neostapfia colusana. The sequence continues at coordinate 41,519,181 of JASWHV010000013.1, read as the reverse complement.
TATGAACATAATTACTAAGAGGAACAAGACAAGGAAAACGTTACATGATTTCGAAACCACGTTTGGAAGTTAGGTCCTCCATTTACTCCATAGTGTCGCATTGTTTGTATTTGCTTGCTAGTAGGTTGCTGCTTAGACTTCCAATTTTGTCGATCGAACTCACTAAATCAGGACAAAAAAGAATTATTGGTGTAGATGTATAACACACCACACAAATTAGTATAGATGTTGAACAACCACTTACTGAAAAAAATTGTCCATCCCATCTATGTTAGCGTACATGTATAACAAAGCAGCTGTCTTTTCATCTGCTGAAGCATCATAGCTCGTGCCACTACCAACAGTGGTGCCTCTCGTTTGAAAAAGTGAGAGTTCGCTACAAGAGGTTGCTTCAGCCATATTATACCGTAACACCGATGCATTAACATTGTGTTCTTCTGCAAAGTAGACACTTGAAAAGTATCCTATCTCCTGAAGTGTAAATGCTTCGGCGATGCATCCTTCAACCCTTGCCCTATTACGAACCATCGGTTTTAGACATCTGAGTGCTCTTTCAATGTGGTACATCCACCTATATTGAACAGGGCCACCTACTTTAGCTTCATATGGAAGATGGATTAGAAGGTGTTGCATTGGATTGAAGAACCCTGGAGGAAATACTTTTTCCATCTTACATAAAAGCACGGGTATCTCTTTTTCCAACTTCTCCATCAACTCCCTTTTGATTTCTTTAGCACAAAGCTGTCTATAAAAATAGCTAAGCTCGGCTAACACCTTCCAAACCTCATCGTCAAGATAGCCTCGAAACATAACCGGCAGAAGTCTTTCCATGATTATGTGATAATCATGGCTCTTCAAACCAGTAAGATTTCCAGTCTTAACATTAACGGCTCTTCTCAGGCTAGCAGCAAAACCGTCTGGGAACTTCAACTGTTTCAACCACTTGAAGACTTCTTTCTTTTCTTTTGGTCGAAGGCAGAAAGAAGCTCGTGGTTTGCCACCAGCTTCGGAGAGCTCAAGACTTGGTCGGTTACAAACCTCTGCCAAATCCTTCCGAGCTTTTATATTGTCTTTTGTTTTTCCCGTCATATCCAAGCACGTGCTTATGATGCATTCGCCCATGTTACGTTCCTGGTGCATGACATCAATGTTATGCATTAGAATTAAAGACTTCATATACGGTAACTCCCATAGTGCACATATATGAGTCCAATTGTGATCCTCTCCGTAACCAACAAAATATCCAGGACGACCTTCATCTGGCACTAGATTATTGAGCTGTTTAACAATTTCCGACCCGTTCAGATGTTGTGGTGGTCCCTTTTTTACAATGGTACCCTTCGTGAAGGCATTTCTCTGTTGCCTAAACACGTGATTTGGCGGTAACCAACGTCTATGACAATCAAAGTAGCATATCTTGCCACCATGACTTAGACGAAAACAATCCGTGTCCGAAGCACATATTGGACATGTCAATCGACCATGAGTGCTCCAGCCAGAAAACATGCCGTAAGCTGGAAAATCATGAACAGACCACAAGTACGCAGCTCGAAGGTTGAATTTCTGTTTTCTATAAGTCGTACGCTTCGACTCCTGTCCATAACATTTTGAACTCTTCAATCAAAGGCTGCATCATCACGTTCAGTCGTGAACCAGGATGATCCGGTCCAGGTACAATAAGGCATAGGAACATGAACTCATACTTCATACAAAGCGATGGTGGTAAGTTGTACGGAATAGCGAACACGGGCCAACATGAGTATGGTGTGGCATTTGTACTAAACGGTGAGAAGCCATCTGTCGCCAACCCAAAGCGAATATTTCTTGCGTCATTGGTGAAATCTAGATCGAAGTGGTCAAGCGCCTTCCATGCCTCACCGTCCGACGGGTGCACCATCATGCTGTTGTTCTCACGTACACCTTCTTTATGCCACCTCATGTGTCTAGCTGTTTTTTTAGATAGAAACAAATGCTTGAACCTAGGTGTGACAGGCAAGTAGCGAAGCTGCTTCTGTGCGACTTGAGTCATTACTTTTGAACCGTCGTCATTAACAACTCCGACAAATCTCGCTTTACCACATTTTAAGCACTTGTTCTCGTTGGCATGCTCTCTCCAAAAAAGCATGCAATTGTCTAGACACATATCAATCTTCTCATATTTCATACCTAGACCAGAAATCAACTTCTTAGAATGATACATATCTTTAGGCACTTTATGTGGTTGTGGAAGGATATCGCTGATCAATTTGATAAGATCGTTGTAGCAGTTATTGGAGAAGAAATACTTAGACTTAATGGCCATAAATCTAGTCATGAAAGTAAGGAGCGTCACTTCGGTGTGTTCATGCAACGGCTCTTCTGAAGCTTTGAGAAGCGTGAAAAACGCTTCAACCTCCGTTGGAGGAGGATCCTCCATCAATTCAGGATTTATAGCATCAAGCATCTCGTCCATCCTATCGACCCCCGTGTTGTCATCCTCATCTGAAACTTGTAAGGGTTGAGAAGATGTCTCACCATGAAAGGTCCACACCTCATAATCTTGCATGAAACCGTATCGACATAAGTGAAACGCCAAATTCACTTTGTCCCAACACTTTGCACCTTGACATTTCGTACATGGGCACCGCACCTTATCGATCTTTGACAATGAAAACGCTCGATCTACAAAAGCATCTGTCTTTGCGAACCACTCATCCGAGTGACCACCAGAACTGTTCTTCCAACCGGTATACATCCAACTACGATCCTCACCCATGTTTGAATCTGCAGTTTAATGTCAAGGAAATTATAGTTACTTTATAATTTATTTATGTCACGGCCCTACATCTATTGGAAAGGATAGGTCCTAAACCCACCCAAGAGTGATCGAGCGGAGCGTGCTCACGACGAGACGCGTGGTATGGATCCGAACGAAATTTCGGCAGCATAACCACGCTGTTCTCCACTGCATGCCCGAAAATGGTGCAGCAGAGAACAACAGGGTTATGCCGTCGAAATCTCGTCTAGATCTAAACCCGCGTTTCATCACATGCCACGCCCCCTCGGTCACTCCCAGGCTGTCCAAAAAGGGACAATTCCGAACGTACACGCCTCACATGCGCAACACATGTGAGACGGGCCCGTTCGAAACGGGTGACGCATGTTGTATAGGTTTACGTCAATCTTTCGTTTTTGAGTCATTTAAAAGAGAGAGAGGAAAGAACGAGAGAGAAGGAAAAAAGGAGAGACAAAGAAGTGGGTCAGCCGTCCTAAGTTATGCCCCGTTGGGGCCTGCCATTATCTTACGACGCCTTTAGGGTTAGCCGTCGTACATTATACCCCGTTGTAAGTGGTTCAAAGATGAAACCGCACCGTTGGGGCCCGCCGTCCACGCGCGGGAGCTTGCCGTCATCCATGCCTGTCTCGACTAATACATTACCACTAAATGAGCCGTGACAGACCCTAAATGGGTCGTGTCAGGCCGGACCGGGCCGAAACCCATTTATTTACATATAGTAACTAATCACACAATCAATCAAAGTATTAATTAAACAATAATCAATTACAATACTAATTAAATAATTAATCAACTAAGGTCGGACGGCGCAGCAGGGCGGGGCTTGGGGCGGGGCCGGGCGGCACAGCAGGGCGGGGCTCGGGCCGCGGTGATGGAGGGCTCCCATGTCCTTCATGGAGAACTCCTGTTGAAGAGTTGCAATGATGTGAAGTAAGGCTGAGCAGGAGGTAGTCTGTACAATGCCATTTACATAGAGCAACAAGTAGGCCATGTCAGAACCCTGGCGATAGACGAAAAAGCGAGGTATCAGACTTGGTTTCTACCCAAAATTTTTGGTTGGGAAATTCGGGTTTCTAAAAGTTCGGGTTTTCAGAATCACTACCTGAAATCATACCCAAATTTTCGGTTAATCAATAATTCGGGTGCCCGAAAATTCGGACCCAGGTCAATGTGAAAGTGGTGCGGATCTGCCGCTAGCCCACTTAGCCCGCCCCACTATAAATGTGCTAGCGGTAATAGCGAGGGTCCGCAAATTAGTTAGCAGAATGAGGTGGGCTTAGTCGCTTTGCCCGCTGGACGTTGCCACCGCACCGCATAAACCTGCGTAAACCCGCAAAGATTACAGATGCGATGTCGAAGAAGCTCACGCTGGGGTGCACCGCAGAAGGCACTTGTCATTGATGAGCATGGCGTTCTTTCTGGGGGGGTGGAAGTGCACTTGCTACCCATGTTCATCACCGAGGCGTCGAGTCAGGCAAGTTTATCTGATTCGTTGACGTCGATGTCGACGCGGCACTTTGCGAAGCTGTGCGTGTGGTTGGGCGCGACGTCGATGACGTCCTTGACGAACCTGGAGTACGCAGCCACCCTAGCGGAGATGGAGGAGAGGAGTGCGTCCTGGTATAAAACGCTCTGCCGCTCGTTGGCTCGTGTAGTTCTTTTGTGCTCGGGCCAGTCAGTGTAGATGGAACCCACGGCGCTGGCCGCTGCGGCGAGGAGGGTGAGAAGGCTGCATGTGTCTCACTGCCCGGGGGAATCGATGGAGGACAGGCGAGCAGAATCAATGGACGCATGGTGATGCAGCGGCGAGCGAAAGGAGGGCGATAGTAGCTATGTGGCCTCGTCGGCTGGCCGTGGCGACGGTGGAGAGCGCCAGTGAAAAATTTGCAGACACCCGCAAAGTCCGCAAGACTGCGAGTCAATTCTCGCTAAGCCCACCAAACAAGAGCGGGTATCAAAAACTTAATTAGCGGCGTCTGCTAATCCTGCTGAAAAAATTAGTGGACAGTGCAGCGGCGTGCGGGCTGCCTGCAGCCCGCCCCACTTTCAGTCTGAGACCCAGGTTACCCATACTACCCGAACAGTGATATAACAACTAAAAACATTAGAAAATACTGCAACCAAAACAGCAATAAAATTAACATTTCAGTGGCAAAACTAAAATTTCATTAACATTACAGTAACATAATAAAATAGCAACAAGATTACAGCAACACGAACATATAAGATTGATGGTCACATTTTCCTTCTCATCGTCTTTTAAAATTTGACCAACTGACTTTTAAAATATGACAATCATCTCTGTAGTATGGGAGGCCAGAGGGGGAGGGGGAGGGAGATTTACCTCGGGCCAGAGACGGGCGGCGACGGCGGCGGCGGGGACGGGCGGCGGCGGCGGGGGGAAGGGCGGCGGCGAGGCCGGAGGGGGAGGGGGAGGGAGATTTACCTCGGGCCAGAGACGGGCGGCGGCGGCGGCGGCAGGGACGGCTGGCGGCGGCGGGGGGAAGGGCGGCGGCGACGAGCGGGGACGGGCGTCGGCGGCGGGGGGAAGGGCGGCGGTGACGAGACGTCCGACGCGAGTCGGGAGGCGGCACTGGCCGCCTCCCGGCTCGCGCACGGGTTATATGTCCCATTATTGACGACGGTGCTAAGAAACTGTCGTCAATAAGGACCTTGTTGACGACGGTGCTAGGTCACCGTCGTCAATAACTACTCAGGTGGACCCGAATTAAGTTAAAGACGACGGCCGCCGTCCTCAATAATTTATTGACGACGGTGCTCGTCTAGCCGTCGTCAATAACTAAGTTATTGACGAGGGCTAGATAAAGCCGTCGTCAATAACATTAAAGACGACGGCCCCATCGTCAATAAATTTGGCCGTCGTCAATGATCGTTTTTCCTGTAGTGATTGCTGAGGTGCATACGCACGCGGCATCGTCTGCTGCTGCTGTTGTTGTTGTGGAAGTGGTACTGGCAGTGCCAGCCTGAATGCTGGTGAAGAGTATGGCCGACTGCGGAACGGCATCAACCTCTGTGGTGGCTGCAAGCGTGGACCTGATGGTGGGCGATTCACCATCCGAAACATCTGAGAAGGACCACTTCCTTCTCCGCTGCTTTGCGGTGCGCTTCACTTTCTCTCCGCCGCCGCTAACTCCTTACTGGAGTCCTCTTGAACAATCGCAGCATCAATGATGTCGTTGAGGCTGCCACGATTGAACATCGCCAACTTGTCCTTCAAGAGCGGGTAAAGCCCCTGGTAAAAGTGGTCCCGCCGCTTCTCGTCGGTATCAGCATGATACGATGCGTAGACCGCGAGATCGTTGAACGCCCTGGAGTATTCGAGCGTGTTCCTGCTCCCTTGCTGCAGGTGTAGAAATTCCTGCGTCTTCCTCTTCATCAGACCTGGCGGTATGTGATAGGCCCTGAAGGCCGTCCGGAACTCCGTCCAGGTCATAACTCGGTCGGTGGGCTGTGAAGCACAAAAGTTTGCCCACCACGCGCTCACGGATCCTTGGAGCTGCGGGACCACGAACTGAGTCTTGCGCTGCTCACTTATCTGGAGCAGCCCGAACTTCATCTCTATCGCGCGGAGCCAATTGTCCGCGTCGAGAGGTTCATCCGCCCTTGAGAATACCAGGGGATGAGTCGCTAGGAAGTCGGAGTAGGAGCTCTGTTGATGCTCCTCATGGTCTTGATGTCTCTCTGGGCGAGACGTATTGGCGATGAGAGTTTGCAGCAACTCTGTGTGCTGCTGATGAGAACCCGCCATTGCCGCAACGATGTCGGCCAATGTAACCGTTGGGGTGTTTGCTGCTGCTTTTGTTGCTGCTGCTGTCCCGAAGAGTCCTCGGGAGGTGGTTGGGAGGTCTCTCCCCCTTGGCTAGTACCCCCAACATCCGGGTTGGCACGAGTACGAGTCATTCTGAAATTCAAAACAGCAGCGATTAGCACATGTCATACATAAAATTCCATATGCAACAGTAGGTATTGAAGTGACACATGAATAATTTGCACAACATTCACATATATTGATAAAGCATAAAATTTATACAAGATACATTTTTCTCGGATCTCCGAGAAGTCGTGCTCATGTTGTCACTACCTATACATACGCTACTGCCTACACGACATGTCACTGATTACAAAAGTTGGGTTACACTACTCTAGCTGCCCTACTTGGCAACTGTAACTTCCTACTCGGAGTAGAACTCTACCTCCTGCGGGTCGTCCTCCTCTGGTACATCTGCTGGTGGCTCTGTATCTACCACCTCTTCTCCCATCTCGGGTTCTCCCATTGCTGGAAGGCCCAAGACCACCGGTATGCCCAATACCGGAGGTACGAGGTCCTGCAATGCATGCACCTCGTCCATGGCCTGGTTGTAGTCTTCTTCCCAGCATTGCCCTTCCTCAATAGGGTCGTCCCGCTCTTGAGTAAGGTCCTCATTCTGCTGGGTTAAAGTCTTCACCAGCTCTTGTAACGCCGCGATGTCGACACGGCTTTTCTTCTTCGCCTTCTTCAGACGATGCAACTGATTATGCTGTTCATTCAGTCGCTTGATCGTCGGAAGGAGCACATTGCGGAGTGTGCTGTGAGCACTCTCGAAATGGTCTCCACGGCTTGTGCTCTCCTTGAGCTTTGCGGCGAGATGCTCTGTATGAACAGCTTGGCTGTCCATCACGACGTTTCCCGCCCTCATCTAGAGGCTAAGATTTGCCTCCGCGGGGTTGTACCTTGGGCAACCTGGATCGGCTGCCTCCCGGTACCTCCCTTCCCACACATGCTGAGCCCGTCCCTCCACCGGAACGAGCGCGTAAGGAGTGCCCTCCATAGCCTGCACGTGTAGTTAGCAGAAACGTGACATGGTGTCACGGGCTGCCACTTGCCACATTCCCTCGGGTTGTCTACCTCTTACCGTGATGGTGAACGGCGCCCACCAGGGTGGCGTATGTAAGGGCCTCAGTTTTTGGCACACATTTGAAGTGTTCATCACCACACCACACACCTCATTTGAGGAAAGATGATGAACACAAATGAAGAGCAAGTAACCACCATCAACATGCTCATTAGAAAATAAACTCACACATTGCAAAAGTGGTATTTCCCACATGTGATATAGGTGGGCTGGACATATTAAAACTCCTACACTTTTCTAAGGATGTCCATGCCAAGTTTCACCCAAATTCAAAACCTTTTTCAGGTCATTTTGGGTATAGTTAGAAAGAGGGCAGTTTGAAACCATATTCAAATTCAAACTGTTTTATCCCATGAATTTAAAAGTGGGAGGCATATTCTTACTCAGCACATTTTTGTGAGCTCACACACCAATTTTCACTCCATTTGGAGTTGATCTTGACATGAGCTAAGTGGGACAAATTCAAACTTCATTGAATTCAAAACTGAACTTGTGCTGAAATTCATTCAAATCAAACCCCATTTGAATTTTACTCAATTCAAATGGCTCATAGGTGAATAATTTGAATCACCATGGATATTTCGGGACTCACTGTTTACAACAGTGATTAGGAGTAAATTTCAGAGGTTAAAATTGGCAGTGGGACCCACATGTCAGCCACTGAAGGAGATCAACCGAGTGGACTTTCAGCACTCGGGTCCCCGAGCTTCTCCCGAGAACGCCACCGAGGGTAGGCCGCCGCGCCACCACCTGCTTGCCGCCCACGGCCGCTGAACCGACTCCCTGGGTCTTTATCTACCCGCCCAAGCGGTCATCGACGCCTCCCATCGCTGCCTCGCCGCACTCTCACTCAAAAGGCCGAAACACCTCGCTGCCCGAGCAAACCTTCGGTTCCTCATCGCTCGGCCAATCCAGTGACCCTCCCGGCGATCTGAGACCAGCACCGGGTGCGCCAAGCCATCTTCAACGCCATCGCATCGGTTCCAGACCTTGCGCGGTCTTCCACGAGCTCCACCGCGGTGATCTTGTCTCTGCCGGTTCAGCTCGAGCCGCCGCTGCAGGAACCGCCCTTCCGGCCACAACAGCCCACCGTTCACGGAGCTGTAAACAGCAAAGAGGTTCTCCTTCAACCCCTCTTTCTTTTCCGTAAGCTCCGGCGGCATGACAAGCACTGCTCAAGCCGGAATTTCATGTTTTCGCGACGGTGTGCAAAAGTGCGGTTTGCACCGATCCGAGAAATTCGTAAGCCACACTGCATCATTCGTCCTCTCATAGAGAGGATCACTTCTAGTAGCCCGTGCGGATCCATAGGAGCAGGAACCATGAAGAACCGTGGAGAGAAACCGCTGTTCTTCGAGTTTTAGTTGAAATCCCGATTTCCGGCCTAGGTCGCACGGTGAAAGCCCAACACAGCCCTTCCCGAGCTCCGTAGAGCTCATGTCGACCTTTCCTATGGTCCACTGATGCTCGACGACCCTTAGCTTGATCGGGGGAGGTGCTAGGGAGGGTGGACAACGCGACCGAAGTTATTCCGAGGTTGCGGCTCGTCGCCGACCAGGTGGCGGCCGTTGTCATGACGAGCTGGCCCCAGAATCCTGTTCCCCGAGTGGAAATAGGCAGGGGCGGCCAGAATCGTGAAGTTTGGAGCTTTACAGAAGCCGGCGGCGAGCTCTCCGGCGAGGCTCCTCGGCGGCAGAGCACGGGCGTCGAGAGGTTGACGAAGGGGTGGACCCCAGCTGTCAGCGGGAGATATTTTAATCGGGATCGGGCTGCGGCTGGGATCTGGTGTGCTGGCGCGCAAATACCCTGTGAGCCCCGGTGTGCCGGACACCGCCGCGCTCGACACGTGTCCTCGCGGGCCCCGCGAGATTTAAACTTTTCCCCGATTTTCAGAATTCTTCCAAACTTCAAATCCTCATAACTTTGGGTAGGAAGCTCCAAATCAAGTGAACCAAATTTTGTTGGATTCGGCTCTCTGAGCACTTTCCAGCAAATCAAGTTTCAACTCATGAAAACCCTTAATTCTCCAGGATTTATTCCTCAAAATTTAAACTGTTAGGAATTTTAACTGGAGAATCCTTTGGAGGAAAATCCTGAAATTTTGCTGGGATGTTCACCAAAATATCCTTGAACTACCATAAAAATTTCAGATCCATATGAGCTCATTTGATCCACCTAATGGTGTGATTAGTGAAACTGTTCCAGAGAAAATAGAAAAATGTCCAGAAACATTTTCAGAATTTTCTCTGAAATTGTTTAGCTCATATCTTTAGCTAGGAACCTTCCAATTAAGTGCGACCAACTCCATTAGAACCCTCTGAAAATCTAGTTTTCAGAAAGTCATAGTTTGTTTCATGAAAATCCTTAGAACACCCTAAAAGCCTTCAATTAAGGTCATGTACATAATTAATTGTGGAGGGCTCAAATGAGCTTGACTGCAACTAAAACTTGACAAAGTTTCTATTTAGGTTGTAACCAAGCTACAGTAAAAGTTTCACAGTCATTAGGCTTGTCTAGCAAGAGTTATAGACTTCACAAGATTAAAAGTAAATACAACTACATTTAAATTAATACATATGTTGCTTCTATCATGTAGTCGCTAAGGTCGAGGAGGAACCCGAGGTCCTAGACTTCGTAACTCCGGTTTGCATTAACCTTTTTACAAATTTTTATTGTTTTGAGCACATACTTGTTTACTTTATTCTTTGCATTAGGGTCTTGTTTGGAAGCCCCACTGCATAGCCAAGAGAACCATGGGTTGGGTTTAGGATTGCAAACCCCGTTAGCTACTGCATTGCTATGATAGAGTAGGGTTCGGTACAAGTCGAGTAGTTGGAACTACTCGCGAGCATAGGCTAGAGGCACTCGACTCGGGTAGTGATAACACATGGAAAGAAAATGAGACCAAGCGGAGAGTAAGGGCAGCAGGACTTTGGGGCCTTTGTGCTGTAGCTCCGCTTGTGTCGATTGAGGACCGAGCCGTGTGCGGGCCTGTTGAACAAGCTAGAACAGTACCGAAGACCTACCGGCTATATGGGAACCAGGAAACTGATGTAACTCGGGTAGCTGGGTATTGAGGCATTGCCCGTCGTTCAGAGGGTAGGTTGAGATCTTGAGGTGTAAATCAGCTGGCGGCACTGAGATGCGCGTGCAGAGACCTCTTGCTCGGGCTGACGGGCGAAAGGTGGTTGCGTACGGCGTCCGTGATGGTTGTTGTAGGCAACATCGAGTACGGGCGTACGTGACGGGTTGTTCGGGTAACTCTGCAGGTGTAAATCGATTATAATCGCCGTCCCTCGCGGTCAGTGAGTACCACTTGTTCACTGTACCGTGACGTAGAAAGAACAGGCTAGTTGCATGTTAAAATGTTGCTGATTGAAAGATGGACTTGATTGCTAATGATTTGCTGTAGTCTAGAGCTAACTAAAGTTCATTTCAACTTTGGGCAAAGTACATGAGAGAAATGCGTTTCTTGCTTGATTGCGGCTCTCTCATGTGCCTTCGCGTAAGGTTCTCCACAACCTGCTGCTAAAACTTGAAAATAAGGTTCTACTAATTAGGCGAGTCCTTGCAAATGATTTTACCTCATGTATCCCATTACCCCTCATGTAGAAGTTCCATGTTTAGGTGAGACGGGTCAGACTTGCTGAGCCTTCGTGCTCACTGCTTGTGTTTGAAGCTTTTGCAGGGTTCTATGAGGAAGGGACTCCCAAAGAGGAGACGGACCCCCAGGAGGGGAACCCCGTCGAGTGGGAGTCGTGCACTCCGCAGAGTTAGTGTGCGTGTGTGCTAGCAAGGACACGTTCAAGGGCTGAACGTGCACTTGATGCTTAGTCTACGCCCGCGAGTGTAGACTGAACTTATTTGATGTAAACATGTTCATAACTTGTTTATGTAATAAAATTTCGCTTCCGCTTTGTATATTTGACGTGTGTTATACGGTGCTGTGCAACGCAGCACCCCTCAGCATGATCCTGGCTCGACAAGACCGTGGGGTCGTGTCAGCGTTGGTATCAGAGCTCGCTTGAGGTTTAACACACTAAAAGGTCACCTTTTCCAAAAATCCAGTGAGGAACGAGTTAGTAGCCCGTATAAGGATGTTATTAGTGTAAAGAAAGTGGAATATTAACCTATTTGTCTATGTCGGAAAATCGTGTATCTCGGACGTTCATGTCTTGGGGGGTGCACGTAAGCGCTGTCCACCAGTGCGCACAAGCTGAAGGGTGGAGCCCCACGGGTGGCAGGTAACCCGACCCGCTTTGATATCCTCTACGACTCTTCATGTCGTCTAGGGTATTCGAGCAACGTCTGTCCCTGGCGTGCGTGGTTCAACTTGGGAGACCCCGTCACGTGGTCTGAAATGTGAACACGTAACTCAAGGCGTGTTTGGCTTGAGAACATCCGGGCGAGTGATGACGGCTGGTTGTACTAACTGTATGGATTCCGGGCTCGGTGTGCAGCCGAGTCTGATGATTGTTTGAGTTTCTGCAGGTAGCCTGACCACGAAACGGTAGACGTGTAGCATCCGTGTGCGAGTGACGAGTAGTGCCACTGAACTAACGAAGCTGGCTAAGTCCGGTATAGGTTTTTCCTTTGTGAGGACGTAGTACCGATATAATCTGGTGACGCATCGACGTCACACCCCATTAAATGAACAACTTCATTTAAAAACATGAAGGTTTTGATCCAAAGTAGTAAAACTTGATGTAACTCCTTCCCTTGAACAGGATATTCAAAGTTAACAAGTTTTCAACTTATAGGTTGTTAAGGACAGAGCACTCTGTTTTCAGCTGAATCAAGGGTTAAGTTAATCAGAGGTTAGAGGTTGAGTTCTTTCGAGGTTAGGGTCGTATGATACATTTATGGAAATCTTTGGAAGAGCTTTACAACTTTTCTGTTGAGGTCCAGAGGTGTTTCATCCCTTAACCACTCGAAAAATGCAGTAGAGTTGAAACTCTCCAGAAAACAGGACAGAGTAAAGACTCTCTGTAGACTCTCTGTAAATGAAGCATAACTTCCTGCATAAAAATCCAAAAATAGAAAATGAGGTAGTTATGGAAAGCTTATGAGATGGTTTACAACTTTGTAACAGAAAGTTATGTCATTTTTGGAACAGAATTAACTGGAATTCTTGGATTAATCAGTACCTAAAGCAGGGAGGTGCTGTCCAATTGTTTCCATAAATTCTGCTAACTTTGACATCTCATAACTTTTGAACCAGGACATATCTTAGGCCAAGCAAATACTTTCTGGAAATCTATTGAAGTTAGCTTTAACTTTGATGTTGAGCTCAAAAACTGGTTTTGCCTTTAACATGGCCTAAATCAGGTTGAAATGGAAACTGGTCAGGGCTGTCATGGGAACAGCAGATCAGCAGTCAAATTTGTTTAAAATTTGAACTATGTTTCCAGGTTTTATGGGTTCAATGACATGTCTTATGTTATAGCTCAGAAGTTTACTGTTTAAATAAATATTTGACATTTCTCAAATATATTTTTACAGATGACAGCAGATAAACAGTTGGAGAACGGGTAGGTGGTTTCCCACTGTTCTCACTGTAGCGGCTACCCGGAAGCATTGTGGCAAATGCTACAATATTTCGGGTACAACCAAAGGCCGCAGTACTTCACCAAGGAAGAAGGCGAAGAGGGGAACAATACATGGACGATCCATGTCAAAGTCCCCGCACGACCTACGCCACCCGGTTGGGTGCCGTTCACCGTCACGTTGAGAGGAAGACAACTGGAAGGGATGTGGCAAGTGGCAGCCCGTGACACCATGTCACGTTTCTGCCAACTACACGTGCGGGCTATGGAGGGCACTCCATATGTGCTCGTTCCGGTGGAGGGACGGGCTCAGCATGTGTGGGAAGATTTCAGCAAGCATAATGGTTTCCAAAGCACCATTATGCTTAGCGGGTAGAGTGTACCCTACGTCTCTCATAATCTTAGAGGGACAAAAGGTCGATGTCATCTTAGGGATGTCGTGGTTAACCCGCCACGGCGCTGTTTTAGACACCGTCCTCCGAGTTGTGCACTTGAACTCAGAAGTGCACGAGTCTCACTCATTATTTCTGGACAGTCCAGAAATAAAACTTCCAAGTGTCTATCAAGCCACCACTATCAGATTGGAAGATATTCCAGTAGTCCGAGAGTCCCCTGATGTATTCCCGGATGATTTGCCGGGGATGCCACACGATAGAGAGGTGGAGTTCAAGATTGAACTTGCACCGGGAACCATGCCAATATCCCGAAGGCCATACAAGATGGCACCCAAGGAGTTGGCTGAACTGAATACTCAGCTCACGGACCTTCTGGAGAAGGGTTTTATTAGGCCGAGCTCCTCGCCATGGGGCTGTTCGGCATTATTTGTCAAGAAGAAGGATGAGACGTTGCGGCTTTGCATGGACTATCGTCCATTAAATGCCGTGACCATCAAGAACAAGTACCCGTTGCCACGGATCGACATGTTGTTTGATCAGTTGGTCGAAGCAAAGATCTTTTCCAAAATGGACTTAAGATCCGGGTACCATCAGATTAAGATAAGGGCTGAGGACATTCCGAAGACAGCTTTCTCGACGAGGTACGGACTTTATGAGTACCTGGTCATGTCCTTCGGCCTCACCAATGCTCTAGCTCACTTCATGTACTTGATGAACTCGGTATTCATGCCGGAGCTGGACAAGTTTGTCGTGGTCTTCATCGACGACATTCTGGTATATTCCAAGTCGGAGGAGGATCACAAGAAGCATCTGCGTATAGTCTTGCAATGGCTGCGGGGTCACAAGTTATACGCAAAATTCAGCAAATGCGAGTTTTGGATATCGCAAGTGCCTTTTCTCGGGCATATCATCTCAGCGGAGGGTATCGCTGTGGACCCGAGAAAGATCACTCAAGTGCTGAATTGGAAATCCCCGAGAACTGTTCACGAGGTACGGAGTTTCCTCGGGCTCGCGGGATATTATCGGAGGCTCATTCCGAACTTCTCGAAGTTTGCCAAGCCAATGACAGAGCTGCTGAAGAAGGCTACCAAATATGTTTGGAGTCCAGCATGTGAAGCAGCATTCAAGGCTTTAGTCAAGCACCTGACATCAGCACCGGTTTTGGCGCAGCCAGACACAACAAAACCGTTCGATGTGTACTGCGATGCATCCGGCATTGGGCTCGGATGCGTGCTGATGCAAGACCGAAGAGTGGTCGCGTATGGATCACGGCAGCTTAGAAACCATGAGCAGAATTATCCAACCCACGACTTGGAGCTCGCTGCCGTGGTACTCGCACTCAAAATGTGGAGGCACTACCTACTCGGTAACTTCGTACATTTATATACCGACCACAAAAGCCTCAAGTACATATTCACTCAGAAGGAGCTGAACATGAGGCAATGAAGATGGTTAGAATTGATAAAGGATTACGAAATAGAGATCCATTATCATCCGGGCAAGGCAAACGTAGTGGCAGATGCGCTGAGCCGCAAGTCACACGTCAACAATCTGACCATCACACCGTTGGAAGAGAGCGAACCACCACTACATGTGATTCCACACGGAGCTCTCTACAACCTAGCTTTGATCCCCACCATCCGTGAAGAGATAGCGGCAGCCCAGAAGAATGACAAGGGCATGTCACATTTGCGGAGACGTGTAGACAGTGGGGAGCTGAAGTGTTTCCGGAAGGATGGAGACGGCGTCCTATGGTTCAAGGACCGGATTGTCGTACCCCGAAACCCGGAACTACGGAAGAAGATCTTTGATGAGGCTCACTTATCAAAGTTCTCTATTCACCCCGGCAGTAACAAGATGTATCAAGAAATCAGAAGAAAGTTTTGGTGGACACGGATGAAGCGCGAGGTTGCAAAATACGTGTCCGAGTTTGATACCTGTCGAAGGGTGAAGGCAGATCATATGCGGAAACCGGGACTGCTGCAACAATTGGGCATTCCTGCCTGGAAATGGGAGGATGTGAGCATGGACTTCATCGTCGGTTTACCAACCACCTTGCAGAAACATGATTCTGTGTGGGTGATCGTCGATCGGCTCACCAAAGTTGCCCATTTCATCCCGGTCAACACCAACTACAACGCCAAGAAGTACGCTGAACTGTACATCTCATGGATCCTATGCTTGTACGGCATACCCCGTACCATCATATCGGATCGGGGCACTTTATTTGTGTCCCATTTTTGGGAGCAGCTGCACGCTGCCTTGGGGACGAAGCTGATCCGTAGTTCAGCATACCACCCGCAGACGGATGGACAAACCGAGCGGGTAAATCAGATCCTAGAAGACATGCTACGAGCTTGCGCTATCAACCACGGCAAGAATTGGGATGATCACTTGCCGTTAGCCGAGTTCTTGTACAATAATGGGTACCAAGCCAGCATCAAGATGGCACCTTACGAGGCGCTATACGGTAGGAAGTGTCGCACACCATTGAACTGGTGTGAGTCTGGCGAAAGGGTTACCTTCGGGATTGACCTTGTCAACAACGCGGAAGAAAAGGTTCGACTAATTCAAGCGAGCCTAAAAGCCGCTCAATCCCGTCAGAAACAGTATGCGGACCGGAGAAGGCGCCCATTACAATTCGAAGTTGGAGATCACGTATACCTACGGGTGTCTCCAATGAAGGGCGTAAACAGATTTGGGGTGAGAGGAAAGTTGGCACCCCGATTCATCGGTCCATTCCAGATTACCGAAAGATGTGGATCAGTGGCATACCGACTGAAATTACCAGAAGCACTTTCCGGTGTGCACGACGTCTTTCACATTTCCCAGCTGAGGAAGTGTCTGAAGCTATCAACTACTGTTCAGCTGGAAGACATTGAAGAACTGCAACCGGATCTCACCTATCGGGAGGAACCGGTGCAGATTATTGATGAAAAGGCCCGAACCACACGCAACCGTACGTTGTGGTTGTACAAGGTTCTATGGAGTAATCACTCCATGGACGAAGCTACATGGGAGAGCGAAGAATTTCTTCGCGCTAGCTACCCCGACTTTTTCACGTCGCATATCCGGTAATTTTCCACCGTCCTCTCTCTCATTTTCACCTTATAATCTCGGGACGAGATTCTTTTACGGGGGGAGGAATGTAAGGGCCTCAGTTTTTGGCACATATTTGAAGTGTTCATCACCACACCACACACCTCATTTGAGGAAAGATGATGAACACAAATGAAGAGCAAGTAACCACCATCAACATGCTCATTAGAAAACAAACTCACACATTGCAAAAGTGGTATTTCCCACATGTGATATAGGTGGGCTGGACATATGAAAACTCCTAAACTTTGCTAAGGATGTCCATGCCAAGTTTCACCGAAATTCAAAACCTTTTTCAGGTCATTTTGGGTATAGTTAGAAAGAGGGCAGTTTGAAACCATATTCAAATTCAAACTGTTTTTATCCCATGAATTTAAAAGTGGGAGGCATATTCTTACTCAGCACATTTTTGTGAGCTCACACACCAATTTTCACTCCATTTGGAGTTGATCTTGACATGAGCTAAGTGGGACAAATTCAAACTTCATTTGAATTCAAAACTGAACTTGTGCTGAAATTCATTCAAATCAAACCCCATTTGAATTTTACTCAATTCAAATGGCTCATAGGTGAATAATTTGAATCACCATGGGTATTTTGGGACTCACTGTTTACAACAGTGATTAGGAGTAAATTTCAGAGGTTAAAATTGGCAGTGGGACCCACATGTCAGCCACTGAAGGAGATCAACCGAGTGGACTTTCAGCACTCGGGTCCCCGAGCTTCTCCCGAGAGCGCCACCGAGGGGAGGCCGCTGCGCCACCACCTGCTTGTCGCCCACGGCCGCTGAACCGACTCCCTGGGTCTTTATCCACCCGCCCGAGCGGTCATCGACGCCTCCCATCGCTGCCTCGCCGCACTCTCACTCAAAATGCTGAAACACCTCGCCGCCCAAGCAAACCTTCGGTTCCTCATCGCCCGGCCAATCCAGTGACCCTCCAGGCGATCTGAGACCAGCACCGGGTGCGCCATGCCATCTTCAACGCCATCGCATCGGTTCCAGACCCTGCGCGGTCTTCCGCGAGCTCCACCGCGGCGATCTTGTCTCTGCCGGTTCAGCTCAAGCCACCGCTGCAGGAACCTCCCTTCCGGCCACAACAGCCCACCGTTCACGGAGCTGTAAACAGCAAAGAGGTTCGCCTTCAACCCCTCTTTCTTTTTCGTAAGCTCCGGCGGCATGACAAGCGCTACTCAAGCCGGAATTTCATGTTTTCGCGACGGTGTGCAAAAGTGCGGTTTGCACCGATCCGAGAAATTCATAAGCCACACTGCATCATTCGTCCTCTCATGGAGAGGATCACTTCTAGTAGCCCGTGCGGATCCATAGGAGCAGGAACCACGAAGAACCGTGGAGAGAAACCGCTGTTCTTTGAGTTTTAGTTGAAATCCCGATTTCCGGCCTAGGTCGCACGGTGACAGCCCAACACAGCCCTTCCCGAGCTCCGTAGAGCTCATGTCGACCTTTCCTATGGTCCACTGATGCTCGATGACCCTTAGCTTGATCGGGGGAGGTGCTAGGGAGGGTGGACAACGCGACCGGAGTTATTCCGAGGTTGCGGCTCGTCGCCGACCAGGTGGCGGCCGTTGTCATGACGAGCTGACCCCAGAATCCTGTTCCCCGAGTGGAAATAGGCAGGGGCGGCCAGAATCGTGAAGTTTGGAGCTTTACAGAAGCCGGCGGCGAGCTCTCCGGCGAGGCTCCTCGGCGGCAGAGCGCAGGCGTCGAGAGGTTGACGAAGGGGTGGACCCCAGCTGTCAGCGGGAGATATTTTAAATCGGGATCGGGCTGTGGCCGGGATCTGGTGTGCTGGCGCGCAAATACCCTGTGAGCCCCGGTGTGCCGGACACCGCCGCACTCGACACGTGTCCGCGCGGGCCCCCGCGAGATTTAAACTTTTCCCCGATTTTCAGAACTCTTCCAAACTTCAAATCCTCATAACTTTGGCTAGGAAGCTCCACATCGAGTGAACTAAATTTTGTTGGATTCAGCTCACTGAGCACTTTCCATAAAATCAAGTTTCAACTCATGAAAACCCTTATTTCTCCAGGATTTATTCCTCAAATTTTAAACTGTTAGGAATTTTAACTGGAGAATCCTTTGGAGGAAAATCCTGAAATTTTGCTGGTATGTTCACCAAAATATCCTTGAACTACCATAAAAATTTCAGATCCATTTGAGCTCATTTGATCCACCTAATGGTGTGATTAGTGAAACTGTTCCAGAGAAAATAGAAAAATGTCCAGAAATATTTTCAGAATTTTCTCTGAAATTGTTTAGCTCATATCTTTAGCTAGGAACCTTCCAATTAAGTGAGACCAACTCCATTAGAACCCTCTGAAAATCTAGTTTTCAGAAAGTCATAGTTTGTTTCATGAAAATCCTTAGAACACCCTAAAAGCCTTCAATTAAGGTCAAGTACATAATTAATTGTGGAGGGCTCAAATGAGCTTGACTGCAACTAAAACTTGACCAAGTTTCTATTTAGGTTGTAACCAAGCCACAGTAAAAGTTTCACAGTCATTAGGCTTGTCTAGCAAGAGTTATAGACTTCACAAGATTAAAAGTAAATACAACTACATTTAAATTAATATATATGTTGCTTCTATCATGTAGTCGCTAAGGTCGAGGAGGAACCCGAGGTCCTAGACTTCGTAACTCTGGAGGAGAAGCTAGCCTACGACCAAGAGCAGCATGGCAAGCTCCGGTTTGCATTAACCTTTTTACAAATTTTTATTGTTTTGAGCACATACTTGTTTACTTTATTCTTTGCATTAGGGTCTTGTTTGGAAGCCCCACTGCATAGCCCAGAGAACCATGGGTTGGGTTTAGGATTGCAACCCCGTTAGCTACTGCATTGCTATGATAGAGTAGGGTTCGGTACAAGTCGAGTAGTTGGAACTACTCGCGAGCATAGGCTAGAGGCACTCGACTCGGGTAGTGATAACACATGAAACACATGGCAAGAAAATGAGACCAAGCGGAGAGTAAGGGCAGCAGGACTTTGGGGCCTTTGTGCTGTAGCTCCGCTTGTGTCGATTGAGGACCGAGCCGTGTGCGGGCCTGTTGAACAAGCTAGAACAGTACCGAAGACCTACCGGCTATATGGGAACCGGGAAACCGATGTAACTAGGGTAGCTGGGTATTGAGGCATTGCCTGTCGTTCAGAGGGTAGGTTGAGAGCTTGAGGTGTAAATCGGCTGGCGGCACTGAGATGCGCGTGCAGAGACCTCTTGCTCGGGACGATGGGACCGATTCAATATTTGGCTGACGGGCGAAAGGTGGTTGCGTACGGCGTCCGTGATGGTTGTTGTAGGCAACATCGAGATACGGGCGTACGTGACGGGTTGTTCGGGTAACCCTGCAGGTGTAAATCGATTATAATCGCCATCCCTCGCGGTCAGTGAGTACCACTTGTTCACTGTACCATGACGTAGAAAGAACAGGCTAGATACATGTTAAAATGTTGCTTATTCAAAGATGGACTTTGATTGTTAATGACTTTCTGTAGCCTATAGCTAACTAAAGTTCTTTTCAACTTTGGGCAAAGTACATTGGAGAAATGTGTTTCTTGTTTGATTGCGGCTCTCTCATGTGCCTTAGCGTAAAGTCTCCACAACCTGTTGCTAAAACTTGAAAGTAAGGTTCCACTAATTAGGCAAGTCCTTGCAACTTACTTTACCTCATGTAACATATAACCTTCCATGTAGAAGTTTCATGCTTAGGAGAGACGGGTCAGTCTTGCTGAGCCATCGTGCTCACTACTTGTGTTTGAAGCTTTTGCAGGGTTTTATGAGGAAGGGACTCCCGAGGAGGAGACGGAACCCCAGGAGGGAAACCCCATCGAGTGGGAGTCGTGCACGCCGCCGTGTTAGTGTGTGTGCGTGCTAGCGGGGACACGTTCACGGGCTGAACGTGAACTCGATGCGTAGTCTATGCCCGTGAGTGTAGACTGAACATATTTTGATGTACAAATGTTCATAAATCTTTTTATGTAATAAAACTTTGCTTCCGCTTTGTACCTTTGATGTGTGTTATCCGGTGCTGTGCGACGCAGCACCCCTCAGCGTGATCCTGGCTCGACAAGACCGTGGGGTCGTGTCAGTAACACCCTCAAATTCATTTCCATGCATTGCATATATTTTTCATATAGAGAAACCTTATAAAAGATAAAGAAATGGAGAAAAGAACCGTATAAATTGAGGAAGGAACCATAGAAATGGAGAAAGAATCATAAAAATGATGGGAAGTGGGAAAAAATAGCTGAAAGGAGACAATTCCAATCTGTCGAAGTGCGCTGTCAACAATTCCCCCGGCCCCGCGGGACACGTGGCGCTCTCGGAGCTCACTCCTGCGGAGGGGGTGAGGTCCGACACTGCTGGCTACGTGGCAGTCCCGGGGCTCGCCTATGAGGAGAAGGGAGGCCCGGCCCGCTGGACTTGTGGCACCCTCGGAGCTCACCACTGTGGAGGGTGTGAGGCCCGGAGCTGCTGGCCACGTGGCACCCTTGGAGCTCGCCTCTGAGGAGAAGGGAGGTCCATCCCCACTGGACATGTGGCGCCCTCGGAGCTCGCCTCGAGGAGAGGGGAGGTCCGGCCCCGCTGGACACGTGGCACCCTCGGAGCTCGCTTCTGAAGAGAAGGGAGGTCTGGCCCTGCTGGACACGTGGCGCCCTCGGAGCTCGCCTCTGAGGAGATGGGAGGTCCGGCCCCGCTGGTCACGTGGCGCCCTCGGAGCTCACATCTGAGGAGAAGGGAAGTAAGGCCCCACTGGACACGTGGCGCCCTCGGAGCTCGCCTCTGAGGAGAAGGGAGGTCCGGCCCCGCTGGCTACGTGGCGCCCTCGGAGCTCGCCTCTGAGGAGAGGGGAGGTCCAGCCCCGCTGGACACATGGCACCTTCGGAGCTCATCCCTGCAGAGGGAGCGAGGTCACTAGGCGGGTTTTTCCTCCTGTGCAGGGGGGTACCCGGTACTGAGGGTACTGACACAATTTCCCCAAAATTTCCCCATCTTTGGGGGGATAAAATCCCCAAGGCTGCCGCACATAACTGAAAAGATAAGTTTGTTAAGATCCAAAACAAATTGAATAGAACTCTTATTTGAGCTCCAATTTGAGTAGGACTCCCCCCCCTTATAAATAGAACCCAAAACCCCCCTTGGTCGTAACCCCTTTCCTTTCCCCCCTCCCAAGTCGACGACATGGAGGCCCTAGCCCCCAACTAGCCGAGTTGGACACACCCCCCTCGCCAGAGTTCAGTCGCTGGTGAGCCCACCGACGAGCCCCGTCATGCCTCGTCGTCACCGAAAAAGAGCCGACGATCATAAGGGAAGTGAGGTAGGTCTTCGTTACCCATCTTACGACGTCATCGCTATTTCTACGCATTCGTTTTCTTTGCTCCCTTCGAAAAGAAACTTTTTCATGTGGACAGATCACATTTTGATCGGAGTTTGACGGTGGAATTGATCTAGATCCTGAGTCAAGATCATCACCACGTCCACACTTGATCCCTACACCCTTGTTCATCATAAAACCCCACGAAAGCCCATTAAAACATGCAAGAACACGTACAAACTGGTTTAATAAAACAACACCATAGGATTTGCATTCATTTACACCATTGCATCTTGAGTAAAGTTTGTGCATGATGGTTGATTGCTGTAAATTTTGTATGTGCGTGGTCGTGAGTAGAAGGACAAGTTCAGGAATCCATCTACAAAGAACTACAGCGCCAAGACTTCGAGACGCTTGAGCAACAAGAGCCACGGTAGCAAGGCAAGTGCCCCTTGACCATATTGATCCCATGTTTTGAAACTGTTTTGTTTGCGAAAACTCGTATGCTTGAGTCAACATGACGGGACACCGTTTTATAGGAGTTTACTAGTTTTGTTAACCATCCTTGTCACCAGGAAAGTTGATGAGTCAGGTATGATCGTTTTTCCTTTTTGCTTTGTTTAACTTACGGGATACGGGAAGCTGAAATAAAACATGGTTAGCTACAGCACTCATATGAATAATGATGATGAGAACTTGATGATGTTAATGAGCATGGAAGCGGGGGAGATCTAGGAAAGCTTGGTTCGTGGATGTTGCTGAATGAGATGGTGGTTTACTTGCCATAGATCTAAGGACTGGTTCATGCCAGCACATGCCAGGAAAATAGTGCCACCACAAGGCCAAATATGGGTGCGGCTTAGCTGACTAATTAGGTGTGTTGCTAGCTTGTTATGGACCGTGGATGGCTTGGGGAATGGGAGTTGAGAGGGACTGCACTGGGAACTGCATGCCACAAGAGGGGGCCCGTGGGTGGGAGAATTGTGATTCGAGCCTGCCGGTGAAACCTCAGTGAGTCCATACATCTAGTAGCCCCTTTGTAAAGGCTATTTTGTGATCTCTTGGCCATACACCAATGGTTGTGTACTAGTATACTGGAGGTTTTGCAGTCGCCGACGGGTGAAGAAATCACAAACTTGTGGGTAAAGTGGTGCCACCTCTGCAGAGTGTAAAACTATCATGATAGCCGTGCTTCCGGTCACAAGCATCTGGCCAACTCACATGATTAGAGGGAGAACATGGGATGGATGTTCGGTATGGTTATGGTATGGGATTGGTTTTGGGACTGTTTTGAGTCATGACATTGAGTTTGGTTTCAGTTATACGAACATGAGATGGTTATGAATGTTTATGAGTATGAGATGAACTTGAGAAAGGTTAATGGCTGGTTTAGACTTGATAAATGGTGAATTATGATGGAGACAATGATGCTGAATTACTTGGTCATGTTGGGATAAATATCACTTAGAAATAGTTGCTGTTTTTGTCATGTTGTGAAATAAAATTTGCTTGCTGCAATGAGCCCTTTTTATTCCTACCTTGTTGTAAGCTACATGTCATACTTTTCCCGCACTTGCTGAGTATGACATGTACTCACCCTTGCATTATCACATAAACATCAGCAACAGGAGAAGAGTACTTCGAGGACCATGTGGAGTACTAGGCGTGCGAACTACCGTCAACATGCCTATGGAGTTGAACATGGAGCCGCTGCTATTTAGTTATTTCCGCTGTCGTTTAGAGACTTTCGCTGCAAGAATAAGTTAGAGATTCATGAGTGAGACAATGAGTCGATGTAATAAAGTACGTAAAAACTATGTATTCTTGGTTATATTCTGAATTCAGTTTGTGGATTACATGTGTATGTGTGATGAACATCCTGGGCACACATATGCATTAACTTGGTTCTGTTTTCAGAACCGGGTGTCACAGTCATGTCCTTTGGTCTCACCAACGCCCCGGCACATTTCATGTATCTCATGAACTCAGTGTTCATGCCGGAGTTGGACAAGTTCGTGGTGGTGTTTATCGACGACATATTGGTTTATTCCAAGTCTGAAGAAGAACACGCCGAACACCTGCATATCGTGCTTCAACGATTACGAGACCATAAGCTTTATGCCAATTTCAGCAAGTGCGAGTTTTGGATCAGCCAAGTGCCATTTCTTGGTCATATAATTTCTGCAGAAGGCATTTCAGTTGATCCAAGCAAAATCCAACAAGTGCTGAAATGGAAGTCCCCCACATCAGTCCACGAAGTCAGGAGTTTTCTCGGGTTAGCGGGATATTATCGGAGATTCATACCGAACTTCTCCAAGATTGCTAAGACGATGACTGAACTGTTGAAGAAGGGGATCAAATATGTTTGGAGCTCAGCATGTGAAGGGGCTTTCCAAGCATTGGTGAAGCATCTTACAACAGCCCCAGTGTTAGCTCAACCGGATACGACAAAGCCCTTCGACGTATACTGTGATGCGTCCGGCATCGGGCTTGGATGTCGTCGCCTATGGCTCACTTCAACTTCGTAATCATGAGAAGCACTATCCAACTCATGATCTTGAGCTCGCTTCTGTGGTGTTGGCATTGAAAATGTGAAGGCACTATTTGCTTGGAAACTTAGTGCACCTCTACACCGACCACAAGAGTCTGAAATATATATTCACTCACAAGGAGTTGAATATGCGGCAACGGAGATGGCTAGAACTGATCAAAGACTATGAGATCGAGATTCACTACCATCCCGGAAAGGCAAACATGGTTGCAGACGCCTTAAGCCGCAAATCTCATGTCAACAATCTGTCCATCACCCCACTTGAAGAGGAGGAGCCGAGTCTATACTTGGTTCCATATGGGGCATTATATAATTTTGCTCTCGTCCCTACCATGTGATAGGAGATTATGGAAGCTCAGAATGAAGACATGGGAATGTCACACATTCGGAGAAGAAGGAAGAATGGAGAAATGAAATGCTTCCGAGATGATGAACACGGTACTTTATGGTTTAAAGACCGTATAGTGGTACCCCGTGACATGAAGCTTCGGAAGAAGATATTGGACGAAGCTCATTTATCCAAGTATTCTATTCATCCGGGCAGCAACAAGATGTACCAAGATCTGAAAACCAGCTTTTGGTGGACGCGGATGAAAAGAGAAATCGCTAAGTACGTATCCGAATGTGATACGTGTTGGCTGGTGAAATCCGATCATATGCGTAAAGCCTGATAGCTGCAACCCTTGAACATTCTAGCGTGGAAGTGGGAGGATATCGGCATGGACTTCATAGTCAGGTTACCTCTCACCTCCCACAACAATGATTTGATTTGGGTGATAGTCAATCGACTAACCAAGTCGGCATATTTTTTATTCCCGTACATACTGATTACGTGGCCAAGAAATATGCAGAGCTGTATATTGCAAGGATCGTGTGCTTGCACGTTGTTCCCGGCTCCATTATTTCAGATCGTTGTGTACTGTTCATCACTTGGTTTTTGGGAACAACTGCATGCGTCATTGGGAACCAAACTGATCAGAAGCTCCTCGTATCATCCACAGACGGATGGTCAAACCGAACGGGTGAATCAAGTGCTTGAAGACATGCTACACGCTTGTGCCATCCACCACGGCAAAAATTGGGACAATCATTTGCTGTTGGCGGAGTTTTCTTACAACAATGGCTATCAAGCTAGCATCAAGATGGCGCCGTATGAAGCTCTCTACGGCCGGAAATGCCGCACACCACTCAACTGGTGCGAGTCCGGCGAGCGAATTATCTACGACATTGAACTTGTGAATGAGGCTGAAGAACGAGTGCGAGTAATACAAGCCAATCTCAAGGCTGGTCAATCTCGTCAGAAGAGCTATGCGGATAAAAGACGCCGTCCTCTCCACTTCGACATCGGGGACCATGTTTATGTCCGTGTGTCTCTGATGAAGGGACTTCATCATTTCGGAGTGAAGGGCAAACTTGCGCCGCGATTCATCGGTCCGTTCGCCGTCATTGAAAAATTTGGACCCGTGGCCTATCGCTTGGAGTTACCGACGTCGCTCCCAGGAATTCACAATGTCTTCCATATCCTCAAACCCTCGGCTGAAATCCGCACTGAAGACATAGAAGTTCTTCAATCGGACCTCACATACACGGAGTATCCGATCCGGATTATCAATGAAAAGGCTCGCGCCACAAGAAACCAAACCATATGGTTTTACAAGGTCTTGGAGAGTAACCATAGAGCTGATGAGGCAACATGGGAAAGCGAGGACTATCTATGAACAAATTATCCGGACTTGCTATCATCGTATACCTGGAAATGTTTCCCCACCTTTGCTTTTCTTTTGAATCACAGGACTGTAGAAGTCCCAAAACTTGTAAAGGGAAAACTTGATCTGTGAATAAAGTTGAGTTTAAACTCAAGAAATGGGACATGTTTAAACTTTTCCACATATGATAATACACCTGAGAGTTTTTCTTAAAAAAGCTTATGGTCACTTATAGGCTTGTACCATAGGTGGATTAAAACCACATGTGTGGAATCTCTTGTGCAATGGAAAGTTTAAAAATCGGATTGTAAACTAAGTTTCAACTTGAAGTTCTAATGAGGGAAACATAATAGGAATTTCGAACTGTTGCGTTCAAAAGCTCAATTGCAGCAGCCAAATTTAAAATCAGATTCCATATTTGAATTCCTTAGGTCCAAATAAGTGGGTATGCAAAGTTTCATGAGTTTTTGAAATGTTTTGCTACTCCCTTTCTAAAAGGACTCTAAATTGCAATTAATTCAAATACACATTTGAATTTGGATGAAAATTGGTCCAAATCTACAAATGCACTTCAGTTTGAACTTCCCACAATTAAACTTCAACATTTTCCAAATTTTGAGAGAATTGAGGAGATAAGGTGGGGCAGTGGGTCCCAGTGTTCAGTACACTTAAATAACTGAAATATTGGAGTTGGTTCTCTGTTCCTACTCGTGGCAACTGAAGACACCGAGGCCAACGCGAGCTCTCACCGCGAGACACCAAGCTGCAAGCCGGGGGGACACCTCCTCATGCCTTCCCTAGCGCTGGTGACCTCCTAGTGTCTTTCCTCACATCTCAGCGTGATCTTTTGCCATCGACTGACTCCACTCGGGATCTGTTCATTCTCTCGCATGGCAAAAGAACCGAACCCAGCCGCTTACCGCCATCTCTGGAATTTGATCGGGAGACGATCAAACTCGGGCCACCGAGCTCCCCGAGGTGCACCGACAGCGCTGAGGGGTCCTCCCCTACCTTCTCCACTCACCACCGGGCTAGCCAAGCTTCCCTACACCGAGAACACAGCTTTTCGCGTGGTGACCTAAAACAAGCCGGCGATCAGGCGCAGTGGACAGCACGCACCGGAGGTTTTCACGCCCGAGCCAGCACGGCCATGGGAGCGCCCTGCCTTGGTGCTACTTCCATCCAAAGCTTGGAGCAAGCCGTGAACCATAGCGGCGGAATTTACCGTTCTTCTCCCGGAGCACCTCCATGGACCTTTCAGTATGAAACTCCAAAATTCACACTCAATTCATATTTAGAGTTCATAAAATCGTGCACAAAGGATCTAGAGTAGTCGGCGACCAATTTCCCTTCACAAGCCTAGCTTGAAACCCCGTGTTAGCGACCCATTTCAAGCGTTCCGATCGACGGCCATGGCGGGGACGCGCGGGCACACGGTGGCAACCGGATTGCCGCCGTTTCCGAGCCATGTTGAGGCCACGCCGAGCTAGCCCATCCTCCACTGGTGCTTTTGAGTGGTTCGGTCAAGCTTTTGGCGGGCTGTAAGGGCCGGGCGACGGCGCCGAGCTTCACCGAATGCCGTCGCACGTCGCCGGCCTACTTCGGGTCACGGGCAGCCCGAGAGCACCGCACCAATGGCTTTCTCGTAGCTGGAAACCCCCAGGCGGAGAGTACAGAGCCGAGAGGCGGCCGGGAAGCTGACTCCAGCGAGCTCCGGTGGGATTCCGGTGAGGGGGCAGCGCGGGAGAGGAAACAGCCCGAGGAGTAAGAAGGTCGGGCGGGTCCCGCATGTCAGCGACCAAAAAAATTAAATTTGCTGGTCGGCTGCGGCTCCGGGATCCCCTGTGGCAAAGCGGGAAAGGTTGTGTGGCCCCGTGTGGCTTGGTTTCAGCAGTTGACATGTGTGCCTGGGACACACGGTCAGAGTTTAAACATTTCTCGGTTTATTTCAAATACCATATTTGATTCAAACTTTGAGAGGGTATAACTTGTGTTAGGAAGCTCCAAATTTAGTGATTCAAATGGGGTTGGATTCAGATTGCAAAACTCTATCCAAATATGCAACCCAATTTGCAAGAAAATCATTATTTAATCCTAGAAAATTCTTTAAATCTTTTCAGCAAAAGAATTTTAGAAGGAGTTTGGTTCATCCGAAACTCCTCAGATTTTTCCATAATATTCTTTAGGATGTTAGGAAACCCCTGTAAAAGTTTCAGCTCATTTGGAGTTGATTAATTAGGAGAATTCTAATTTCAAGTTTCTGTGTTCAAATGAATACAGAAACCATTTCAGAGAATTCCCAAAACTTGGAAATTCAGTGCTGGGCAGTTCTTAGCTCCAAAAATCCTAGGAAAATTCATGCATGCTCCCTGAGCAATGTTTGAGATTGTGGTTCACTTGAATTTGCATGAAAGTGCAAATTTCTTCAGAATTAATTCCTTTTTGCCTAAATGCTTAGGGAATTGTTCTGAGTGATCTACTCAGTGAAAAAATCTAAATTTTTGTCCAGATGACTTTCTTGTGACAAGGAACTCACAAGAAAATTTCCAGCTCCATTGGAGCCCTGGATCAGTAATGTTCTGTTCAACTTCATTAGGTGATCACCACCAAGTGATGAACCCCACTTCTCACTTGATCATAGTACTTCAACCCAAATCCAAACCACTAGCACCAGTGTCATTTTAAATTCTTAAACAGAGTTACAGTTTTAAACTTATCTTTAGCACATGTTAGCAAAAGTTTTACAATTAAACATATATGTGTGGCGGACCGGAATCCGCTCATCCAGGATCGCAGAGGGTGGTGCCGCGCGATGCGACACCCGACAGCACACGTCATAAGAACATAATATATTACATGGGAAACAACTGAAACTGTACAAACAGGTACAAACTTCAGTTACACTATTGTTTATATTACACAGCGGAAGTCTACACTATACAACTCACGCCCGCCTATTTAGCAAAAGTTGGTTGCCCAGCCCTAGGGCAACCCACACTAGCTGCACTCCTCAGCTCAGCGCGGCGTGTACGGCTCCCACTCAGCCGTGGTCCCCGACGGAGGGTAACCCTCGCCGGTGGACTCATACCCCGAGTCCGTGGGTGGCTCCTCACCTGAAAAACACTTAAGCAGCAACCGTGAGCACAAAGGCTCAGCAAGGCTTAACCGACTCACCTAAGCATGAAACTCTACATGAGGGGTACAATGGACATAGGATAGTAACATTTCAGCAAAAGGACACGCCTACAAGTTCATCCTTAGTTCATCTTTTAGCAACAAGTTAACAGTTCATGAAATCTGAAATTTAGTAAGCAGTATTTGGTGGCACACATGTAGCAATACAATTATATCAATCAGCATCATTGAATCAACATATTTCATCCATTAGTCTACGTTACGACGCAGTGAACAAGCGGTACTCGTCACCGCGAGGGACGGCGAATCGACTCGATATACACCTGCAGGGAAACCCAAAGAGCACGTCACGTACGCCCACCCGTGGAGCTGCACAGCACGCTCACTCGATGTCGTACGGGACAACCTTTCACCCAACAGCCCAAACGTCGAACCGGTCGCACCGAAACGAGCAGGAGGTTCCCCACACGGAGCATCTCTCTATGCCCGTTGGCAGATTTCCACCTTGCTGCCCTCAACCTACACCTATAAATCGGTGTGCTATGCCTCGACGCCCGGAGGTTTAGGCTACATCGGTTTATCGGGGCCCATATATCCGATATGCCTTCGGTACGTTCAATACTTGTTCAGCAGGGCCGCACACGGTTCGGTCCTCAATCGACACGGACAGGGCTGCGCACACAAGACTTCCTCTTGCTGCGCCCTAGCCCCTGCCTAGTCTCATTTTCATTATTATAGTGATCTCACATCACTCAACCAAACCCGTATGCCCCAATGCCTATCTCGCGAGTAGATTCCAACTACTCGACTTGTACCGAAGTCCTATGACTCATTAAGCATAGCCTGTCTACTCGAGGTCCTTGACACTACCCTCACTCTTTTAGGAACCTTTGGTTATGCAAGTGGGGTTTCATTCATCCTATACCTAATGCACATACATAATTCATATGACACATGTAAACAAAGTAAGACTTACAAAAGGGTTAATGCAAACCGGGGCTTGCCTTGTTGCTGCTGGTCAGTAGTTAGTTCCTCGTCCGGAAGAAGGAAGTCCAGCACTTCCGGAGTCTCTTCTTCAACGGCTACACGTTAATGAAATACTACATGTTAATTTAGATGCAAATGTGAGTTTTAGAGTAAGACTTCTACTATTAGTTCTAATAACCAGCCTCTAACACCTGGAACTTTGTTTAAGAATTTAAAGATGAACAGGTGTTGGTGGTTTGGCTTGGACTTAATCACAGGGTTAAATGCTAAGTGGTTTTCCCCCTTTTCCATATTAAGCCCTTAAGTGGTTAAACAGGACAGGGGTGATCTAGAGCTCCAATGGAGCTGAGAATTTTTGTGTGAGTTCCTTGTCACAAGAAAACTCTCTGGACCAAACATTAGCACTTTTCATGGAGTGGTTTGCTCAGAATAATTCTCTTGGCAAATCAGCAAGGAAGAATTTATTCTGAGGTAATACCCCTGTTCATGTTCAACTTAATGGACTACAATTTCAATTATAGCTCATAGAGTTTGCATGAATTTTCCTAACATTTTTGGGGTTAAGATTTGCCCAGAACTGAATTTCCAAGTTTTGGAAATTCTCTGAAAAATGTTTCTGTATTCAAATGAACACAGCACCTTCCAATTTGAATTGTCCTGACCAAATCAACTCCAAATGGTCTGAAACTTTTACAGGGGTTTACTAATGTCCTAAAGAACATTCTGGCAAAATTTGGGGATTTTCGGATGAACTAAACTCCCTCTAAAATTCTTTTTCTGAGAAGCTTTAAAGAATTTTCCAGAATTAATTAATGGGTTTCATAAAAATTGGGTTTCAGATTTGGATTGTACTCTGTTAGAGGAATCCAACAAAATTTGTTTCATGATTTTTGGATTCTCCTAACGCAAGTTGTGGTCCTCCAAAGTTTGAACTACAAACTGGACATTTCAAAATGTTTAAATGTCTGCCGGTGGGTCCCACCCGGCAGTCTTCTCCTTCCTCGCGCCAAACAGGGGCCCGCGGCGGCGCACTCCGGTGAGCGTCGCCGGAACTGCTTTCCCGGCCGTCTCCCGGCCCCAAACTTGCCGCCCCGCCCTAACTCACGACGCTGAACTCGTCGGTGGTGTCGCCGGCGGCCGTAGCTCACCGGAACAGGGCTCCCGACGGTGACAGCGGCGGTTAGGGTTTCGGTGTGGTCGGGAATGCGTCACAACGCATCAAAATGATCGGCAAAGGGTCGGAGAGCACCGTGGAAGCTCGAGGGTGTTGGAAATGGCCGCCAAACTCCATGAAAAGGTCGGCAACCTAGAGCTCCACGGTGAACCGAGCTGTTATTCTATGGCGGCCCGAAAAACAACCTAAACCTGGCCATTTCTGGGTCATTTCCCTTGATTCTTGGTCGAGGAGGGCCGCTAGGGAGTGAGGAAGGTATTGGCCAGCCTGCGCGGCCAATAGCTAAACGAGTAGCAGGAATTTTGGGGTAGACCGCGCTCTACCCGAATGCACTACGTTTCAGAAGAACTGGAAATACTCTACATCCGGTGGTTCAACCGCTATTCGGCTTGCATCTACACGATCTAGAGAGCACAGCGCACCTTTTTCGTGTAGGAGTCCGGCGGTGAAACTGGCCGTGGCGTGCTGTCCACGGGGAGCAGTTCGCGGCTTTCCGCCGGTGCTCTGTTCCTCGGCGATCGTTGCCGAATTGCACGCGCCACAGGCTAGGAGTCTCGGATTTGCGGGGCTGTCGTGGTAGAGCATGCACGGGCGCTGCTTTTTGGTGCTGCTGGCACGAGCAACCGGGGCTCGGTTGCTGCCGGCGATCAGGAAAGGAGAGCGCGGGGTGAGCTCCGGTTTAGTGCGGGGTGAGGGAAACAGCGAGCGTGTGATCAATGAAGAAGGCAACGTGCTGCTGTTTGCTCCCGGGTTAACGATCGGGTTGAGGCGGCGGAGCTGGCAAGCTGGTTGCCAGCGCGTGCGGAGGGGGGTGGGCGAGGTGGCTGCTCGGTCGGCTCGGTGTCGAGCTCTGCCGAGGCCCGGTAAACCGAGTTCGCTCGGTGTTGACTTAGGGCCGAAGTCTAGCTGACTGGTGGGCCCTATCCTCCCCCCTAATCTTCTCTGTTGTGCAAATATCCCACCTACTCAGACTTGAAAAGGGAATTTAGCAACCAATTCAGAGGTAGAATTTGAATTCATCAACTTCAAACTGGTTTGGCCACATTCCCTTCATATTTAAATTTGAAAATTCAAACTCAGTTTGAATTGTTACTAATTCGGCTCCCGATGAGATGAAGTCCAATGGGACTGAAAATTGGTGGGACTACTCAGGAAAATATGCTGAGTTTAGATATGGAGCTAACTTTTGAATTTGGGTGATGAAAGTTGCTGCAATTTGAATTTACATTCAAATTGGCCTCTTTTTGAAATAACCCAAAAGTGCCTCAAAAAGTGTTGAATTTGCATGAGCTTTGGACCGAACCTTCCCAAGACTTTTTAAATTCTAGGGGTGAGCTCAACCTCTCATGTTCAAGTGTAGAAATCCTACTTTGTGAAAGTGAAGGCTTTCCCCTCTAATCATTCTTTTGATGGAGGTTACTTGCTCTTCACAACATTTCCTAAGGTGTCCACAATAAAAACTGTGGTGTTGTGAGGTGAAGAAAAAGTTTTTGCAAGTCCCTATTCTTGGGCTTTTACAATATGCATATTCATAACGTATAGTGATTAAACGTGAGAAAGTGGAGAAGAAGTGAAGCTTGGATCAAGGAGCAAGAAGGGCAGTGAATAAGCTTCAAGTCATCAGCAACTAACTTCACAATTATCTGACTTTAGTCACCTGCAAAACCAAGGCAAGCTCCGGTTTGCATTTAAGCTATTTTATAAAGTTTTTACTTTGTTCACTACTATCGTTCGAGGTTGTATGTGCATTAGGTCAAGGATGTTTCTACTACACTTGCATAACCAAAATGATCCCTGGATTCAAGGGTAGAAAGGTGTCATCGCTGTAGAATAAGGCCATGCTAAATAGACTAGGACATCCGGTAGAAGACGAGTAGTTGGAATCTACTCGCGAGCTATAGTCGGGATTACATGGGTGTAGTTGAAAAGGGAAACTAAAATTTACATTTCTAAAGATGAGACCGGGCAGGAGGGTAGGCAGTGACAAGACGAGGTCTTGGTCGAGTAGCTCTGCCCATGTCAGTTAAGGACCGATGCGTGTGCCGCATCCAGGAGCAAATATTGAGTTGTGTACCGGATGCTTACTGCTATATGGGACCCAGGAAACCGATGTACCAGGTTAACTGGATTGTAGAGGCATACCACATCGTCTTGTTAGACCTATGAGCCCGAGATGGCGCGACCGGTTCTACAGTCAAGTGTCCTGCGAAAGGTTGCCACATACGACGTAATGAAGGACGCCACATTTGGTCTTAATAGGCGGGCGTATGTGTTGAGCTATCTGGGCAGTGTTTGATTCGAATCACCGTCCCTCGCGGTTATTGAGTACTGCTTTCTCCAATGTCGTGACGTAGTAATCAACTTGTGTGGAAACAGTTTGCAAGGTTTTAATTGCTGCTATGATAATTGTAAATTGCATGAAAACCCTGTTTGAAGCAGAGATAGAGCAAACTAAATTTATTTTCCACCTTGGGACAAGTAACATTGGAATGAAGCGTTTCGTGTTTGATTGTGGAGTTCCAATGTTGCGGGCCGCAAGGTCACTACTATTATGACTAAAATCTGAAAGTTAAGGATGAACTCGTATGCGAGTCTTTTTGCAACTTATATGTTAGGTCTTAAGTTACTTTCATGTAGAGTTGCATGTCTTAGGAGAGACGGTTAAGTCTTGCTGAGCCTTTGTGCTCACTCTTGCTATATGAGTGGTTTTGCAGGTTAAGACGATGCTCATAAAGAAGGTTGTCCAGTGAGACTCGAAAACGTCCGAGTCGGGTAACACATGGAGGACCTAGCCGCTGCCATGTCTTCGTGTTGCTAGCGAGAGGAGTCCGCGGGCTGGACCTCTTCTCGAGTGCTTCTTAGATATTCGATGTCAGCTGTTTATAGACTTTCGCTGTAGCTAATTTATGTAAATTATTTACAAATAACATTTGTAAGCTTCCGATTTGATTTATGTAATACAGTTTTCCTTATATGTGTGCTGTTGGGTGCCGCATAACACGGCACCACCCAATGCGATTTCCGGGCGAGCGGCACGGCTCCGTGGTTTGGTCCGGGCCCTCTCAGCGTGGTATCAGAGCCGCATTGGTAATAGCGCACGGAATAAGGATCGTATTACGACAAAAACTTAGGATATGGTGAGGAAATGGTATTAGGCCCACATAAGGACTATAGTAGTATAGGTCCTTAAAGTGGCATGACTAACATATGTGTTATAGTTCTGAATTTTGATTATGTAACGACGCACCTACACTCAGGTAAACATGGTAGGAACACCACCGAAAGCGGTTCAATTTCGGTTAGCTCCCATGACGAGGAAAGTGGTTCAGGAATAGGTCTCACAGCTTGGTGTGGAACGTTAATATGAAACTCTTGGACTCTTCATGTTGCTGAGTTCATATGAAACGCTGATCCCTAGCGTGCATTAGGCAAGCAAGTGGAGACCCCATCGTGTGGTCAGCAACGCGATAGTGTGTTCTTCTGGAAATAGCCTAGGAGGATATATGCAGCGCTTGCCATAGGTGTGCCCTGGAGGGCAGTAGGTGGTATCTGTTGGGTTGATAAAATTCCCAACCGTGACGACCCATTCACGCTCTATCGGGTTCCCTGTCGTGTGGTGTAAAAACATGATCACGTACCTTGAGACGTGGCTTAACTCAAGGACGGCCGTATGGCAATGATACGGGCGTTTGTATTCACTTTCAAATATGGAACTGCCTGAAATGAAAACAACCTCTGAGTGCACCACTATTGAGTGTTCTTCTGCAGGTACTAACCACGTACGTATCCCGTATAGAACACGTGTGCGAGAGACCGTTTAGTGCCACGATTGAGACATATATGCCGGTATAATCCGGTTAGGATTTTCTTTTGGAGAGGCAACGTAGTACCGACATGTATCTTACGGTGCATCGACACCGTACTACACTTAATAACCTCTTGCCTATGAAGAAATGATTCATGAGCTAACTTTCAACTAAAAATAGATGTTTGAAACAAATATTAGTTACTAAACTCTTATTTTGAGCTAAGATTCAAATGAGAGCATGACTAGGCTTCAAAGATTTCAAAAACAGAGTGCTCTGTTTTCAGGCAGTAATTCTTGCTGTACTTTAACAGAGCATAACTCTGAGTAGATTGACCCAATTAAGGTTTATGATACAGTTCTAGAAATATTTTCAAGTGATATACAACTTCTTTGTAGACCTCCAGAGCAAAATCACAAGTTAAATGGGTAGAAAGTTCAGATGAAGGTAAACTGTCCAGAACTAGGACAGCGGCAAAAACCTCTCAGGACCTTTCTGTTTTTAAGCCATAACTTCCTGTAGAAAAATTCTTCAGGAGCCTATAATACACCGTTGGAAAGGTTATGAAATTTTCAACATTTTTGTAGTTCAAAGTATGTTCATATTCTTATTGTATTTTCATATACAACTGTGATAAAGCGGCCACATACAAAGGAGATGCTGGCAAATTTTATCCAGGAATTCTGTCAACTTTGAGCAATCATAACTTTTTGATCCAGATATGATGTAGAGACCTATGAGAGCTCGTTGGACAGATACTGAAGTTTACTAAAACTTTGGTATTGAACTCAAGTCAAGAATCTGCAGTTAACTTGAGTAAATTTTGGAGTTGTGGGAACTGTTCAGGGTAGTCCAGCTGATTAGTTTAGCGTACTTAAGATGTGTTTAAACATGAATGTGGTTATGCTTTCATAAAGTTCATGACATGTTCATGTTTTACTTATCTTTACTCACTACTGAGATAGAATTTTGATTGACTCAAAATTTTGTTTCTTGCAGTATGGTACGCACACATTCTCAAATGGAGCTTGGAGGTTCGAGTCGAGGTGGGAATGACTCGACTTCATCACAAGAGCCATCGCCAACCGGATTGGCAGAAATTATGGCGAAGATGAATGAAACTCTTAAAACTGTAGTTCAGCAAGGAATAAATAGAGAAGCTCAACATCACATGCTGTGGCGGACCAGAATCCGCTCATCAAGGATCACAGAGGATGGTGCCGCACGATGCGACACCCGACAGCACACATCATAAGGACACATTGTATTACATAGAAAACCAACTGAAATGTACAAAGTCGTACAATACTCCAGTTACAAACTAGTGTTTATATTACAGAGCGGAAGCTAAATTTGTACAACTCACGCCCGTCTACCTAGCAAAAGTCGGTTGCCCAGCCCTAGCTGCACTCTTCAGCTCAGCGCGGCGTGTACGGCTCCCACTCAGCCGTGGTCCCCGACGGAGGGTAACCCTCGCCGGTGGACTCGTAACCCGAGTCCGTGGGTGGCTCTTCACCTGAAAAACACTTAAGCAGGAACCGTGAGCACGATGGCTCAACAAGACTTAACCGACTCGCCTAGGCATGAAACTCTACATGTAGTGTACAACTACATGGGATGGTATATTTTCAGCAAATGGACATGCCTACCAGTTCATCCTTAGTTTAACTTTTAGCCACAAGTTAACAGTTCATGGAATTGAAATTTAGTTAGCAATATTTGGTGGCACACATGTAGCAATACAATAATATCATACAGCAGAATTAAATCATAACATTCCATAATTTATCTACGTTACAATGCAGTGCACAAGCAGTACTCGTCACCGCGAGGGACGGCGAATCGACTCGATATACACCTGCAGTGATACCCAAAGAGCACGTCACGTACGCCCACCCGTGGAGCTGCACAGCACGCTCACTCGATGTCGTACGTGACAACCTTTCACCCAACAGCCCAAACGTCGAACCGGTCGCACTGAAACGGGCAGGAGGTTCCCTACACGGAGCATCTCTCTATGCCCGTTAGCAGATTTCCACCTTGCTGCCCTCAACCTACACCTATAAATAGGTGTGCTATGCCTTGATGCCCGGAGGTTTAGGTTACATCGGTTTGTCGGGGCCCATATATCCGATATGCCTTCGGTACGTTCAATACTTTTTCAGCAGGACCGCAAACGGATCGGTCCTCAATCGACACGGACAGGGCTGCGCACACAAGACTTCCTCTTGCTGCGCCCAAGCCCTTTCCTAGTCTCATTTTCATTACTAAAGTGATCTCACATCACTCGAACAAATCCCGTGTGTCCCAAGCCTAACTCGCCAGTAGATTCCAACTACTCGACTTGTACCGAAGTCCTATGAATCATTAAGCATAGCCTGTCTACTCGAGGTCTTAGACACTACCCTCACTCTTATAGTTATGGTTATGCGTTTGGGTTTCATCCATCCTACACCTAATGCACATCCATGCATCACACTAAACATGTAGCAAAGCAAAACTTCATAAAAGGGTTAATGCAAACCGGGGCTTGCCTTGTTGCTGCTGGCCTAATAGTATATAATGCAGTTAGAGTCTTGTCTCCCTTGAGGCTTGATCACTGATCCACTTCAATGGGATCACTCCGTCGAACTTTTCCAATGATTGCCTCCGCCGTAAGTTCTATTGATATGTATATGCACGTGTTCTTATAATGCAATTTAAGGAAGTAAAGACTCAACTAATGAATAAAAGGGAACTGGGTGGGAGAACTAAGAGTGAAGTGCTTGTCCCTGTTGTGCAGAGGAATTAGAGGAAAACCACATGCCCATAATAAGTTTCATTAACATGTTCTATGGTTCCCAATGGACATGTGACATGAGTTGAGACGCGTTGAAAGGAACTAAAGGTCCTGATGTCCAATGACTTCGAAATTTTTATATGAAGTCATACACGACACAGAGACTTTGTTTGCCAAATTGCAACTAATGTGGGTGGAAATTGTGTCTCCCATAATTCCCACCATAATTCTCTATGTTTTGCTCACATACATAAGCATGGAGAACAAGAACAGGGAGATCAAAAGTTCAAATTGAGCTGAAACTTTACATATGAGTCACCGGTCATATGAAAGTAATTGGGTCTAAAATTCAAGACTTTTCATTGAGTAGTTCCTCCAAAATAATTATATAAGCAATTATGCTACAAGGAATTAATTCTGGACTAAGGTGCATTTTCATGACCATTCACATGAACTACCCTTTCAAGTATGGCTAATAGAGCATGTCTGAATTTGCCTATGATTTTTTAAGCTAAGGATTTTTCCAGAACTGATTTTACAAAGGAAGATCATTTTCTGAAAAAGTTTCTGGATAATTTTGAGCACAGCAGATCGTACTCTGAAAATTCCTACACAAAT
Source organism: Neostapfia colusana (assembly GCA_030760725.1). NCBI lineage: Eukaryota > Viridiplantae > Streptophyta > Magnoliopsida > Poales > Poaceae > Neostapfia > Neostapfia colusana. Next base: position 41,480,367 of record JASWHV010000013.1, on the reverse strand, counting down.
AAACTCCAATTGAAATGAAATTTAGCTGAAAGTTCAATGATATCCTAAAGAATATTCTGGCAAAATCTGAGGATTTTTGGATAAACCAAACTCCCTCAATAATTCTTTTACAGAACATCCTCAAAGAATTTTCCAGAATTTAATATTGACTTTCATACAAATTGGGGTTCATATTTGGATATATCTTTGCCAAATGAATCCAACCCGATTTGAATCACCCAATTTGGAGTTTCCTACACCAAGTTATGAATTTCCTAAGTTTGAGCTAAAACTGGAATTGTTTTGCTATTGAAAAGGACTTGGGCCCACGTTTTAAATCTCAGCCGCTGAAAACCGAGAACACACGGGGCTACACGGTTCCAATGGTGTGACCACAAAAGATCAGCAGCCACAGAGGATCTCAGTTTAAACATTTAGTGGCTGACAGGTGGGGCCGGCACCTCTTCTTCAACCTCCAGCTTTCTTCTTCCCCTGCGCGCGCTCTCCTCGCCGGCAGCTCCTCCTCCCCCTCGGCCCCTCGCTCCCAGGTCATCTTCTGGCCCAAATTTCGCCGCCTAGGGGCTTTGAAGGTCGGGGAAGCCGTTCTTGGGGTCGGTGTGAGCTCTAGAGGTCCGCAAAGGTCGGGCGACGGGCGGCGGCTTTCAGACAAAGTCCGGCGACGTCGGTCGTCTCCTCTACCGACTCAAACTCACGGTTTCTTCGCTCTAGAGCATCAGTGGATCATGGCAAAGGTCATCATGTAAGCCAAAGAACTTGGAAACGCCACCAAATACCATGTCACCGTGCGCCCTAGGTCAAAAACCATTGGCAAGGAATAAAACTTGAAGAACACCATTGTGGCTCAATTATTCTCGTTTCTTTTCGGTCTCAGTGACTTGGAAGGAGGTTTGTAGCCTATCCTATGATCAGAATGGCCAAAGAAACAATATTGATCACGAATTTTGGGAAAATCTACCCCCACGGCCTATGAACATGTCGTCGGTATTTTAGAAATTCCTGTGGCTCCCGTGGAGGAATGGACTAGGGTTTTCGGCAGCGTGAAGAGATGGGGTTGGCGCACCTTTTTGATGTTCAACCCTCGGTATGAAATGCCCTGTATCGTGGGGACGTCGAGGAGGCACGGCGGCAGCTCAAACCCGAACTCCGATGAAACTTCTTGCTATGCGCCGTGCACAGAGGGTTATGGACCGGCTTGGGCAGCTCGATGAGGTCCAGTGGAGTCTTGCACACGCTCTTACGGTCATCGGAGGTCACAGAAGGGCCTAGCAGCGCTCAGCGGCGATCGTGTCCGACGAAGGGTCGAGCGGCAAGAACTTCCCGGCTCGTGCGTGCTTCCCTCGGGGAAATGGGAAGGAGACTTGAGTGGAGCATTTGGTTTGCTCTACTGAGGTGTTACACGCGAGAAAACGTCGAGCACAGTGGTGGCACGTCGATGCCTCGGTGGCCAGCCCGCGTCTCTCCCGTGACTTACTCGTGAAGCAGCAAATCTACTGAAGAAATTCAGGTGTGCTGCTGACATGTAGGCCCCACCTAGGTTCTCCCCTCTCTGTACTGCTCGCTGACCCTCACCTCCTCAAAAGATCTTCTCCATGCCCGTATTTTCCATTCACAAGCTCTGAATTTGAAAAGTGGGCTAGAAACATAATTCACCGAAATCAGTCTAAATTTGCATTGAAAATTTGAATTTTGAATTTGAAACTGATCATCTCAAATTTCTTTCAGCCCGCCCTAAAATTAAAAGGTTGCCATTCAAATTCTTCCTAAATTTCCAAAATATGAGGTTTCATGTGAGCAAAAGATCACGCCGGGACTCCTCAATACTACGAACTGGTCGCCAACGCGACGGACGTAGCGAGGAGGTAGCCTCTGCTTGCAGCTCGGTTTGTGAGTGGGAGGATCACGATGTGAGGTGTGGAAACCACGAGTAGGTTGCCAGCTCGATGCAAGAAGCTTGAGGTGGCTACCCTCGGTGGTGCTCGTTAAGCGTTCGGCTGCTCGAGTGAAACAGAGAACGTTGGTGGCTTTAGTGGAAACATAGAAGAGTTTCTTAGGGTGCAAGTCAAAATTCTTGCTCACTGACATGTGGGGTCCCACTGTCCCCCTTGCACATGAGAGCTTACACATGGGTTTTAACTTAACGTTGTCCCCCAAACACTCACTTGCTCCTAGGCTAGAGTGGTGGGACACTCATGCGTGTCATCACATGTGGAAAAATTTAAACAAGTCCCAATTCTTATGAACCCGAAACACGATGATGCTCAAACATCCGTTTCTTTGCATTCACGTTTTTGGGACTTTTACACATGCCAACCCCAAGCACTTATCTGGATTTCTTGGCGATACAACCGCCGGTATTCTCCGAAGCGGCTGACCATTGTGAAGCAAATCACTGGTTACATGTCATTGAATCCAAGTTTGGGTTGATCCAATGTGATTAATTCCAGAAGACTCTATTTGCCACTCAGCAGCTTCACGGCTTTGCTGGAGCATGGTGGGTGTCACACCCGGTTTCTCCGAAGAACGACCGAGTGAATATCACATGTCTGCCAGGATCATTTTCTCATACATGTGATGACAAATAGTGAAGCATCGTTATATTACAAGCCAAGTATTCGAATATAAATAATTCTTACATAGCATAACGTCTCGATGGATGATAATCTGTTCATAACATGTAAATAAAACAGCAGCGGAAAATAAGTCTTGTGGGCTTCATCACAGGCATTGCCCAGGGGACTCCGTGAGCCTAGAATCCTTCTTCGGGTCCGAAGTCTTGGTCATTGAACATCACGTCATTCCCTTGGCCTGAGCAGCAATTTAAACCAACAGAAAAGCAAGCTTGAGTACCGTTGGTACTCAGCAAGTGTGGGAAAGTTATGTCATGCATGGCTAGAACAAGGAAAGGCTGAACTCATGGTTAAGCACTACGCAACCAATGCCTATTACCTTAGCTTATTAAGCACCTCCATTACTACATAGGTGAAATGGTCCCAATTTCCCATAAACCATCATCAATGTCAAGTCACCATAACATCAGTTCCATTGTTAAGCTCCGCGCTTAACATCCTCAACTTCCCAATTCATCATCCTCTAATCATGAATAAGTCCAAGCCGCTCTTGACCGTGAGCACGACTGTCATGACAGTTTTGACTCTGCAGAGTTTGCACCACTGTACCCACATGTAGTGATTTCATCCCCCGTTGTCGGGTGGACTAAAAGAACCTCCATTATGCCAGTGGCCGCGAACCACGTTCACACTTCCGAGGTGTGTAGCCAGGAGATCACTACGAGGCCTTTACAAAGGGATTTCCGACAAACGTGGGCCCACTGAGGTTTCACCCCTAACAGCATACAAGAGGCTCCAACCCCACTGCAGTGGCCCCCTCTTGAGCCTTGCGGTTCATATGGTAGTCCAGCTGACACCTACTCCCCGCACCATCCAAACACCCATGCTACGCCGGGATACGCCTAATTAATTGGCCAAGCTGCCCCATCTCAGCATGTGGTTGGCACGGTAAAGCCAGGTTACATGCTCCATGAACCGGTCCTTAGGATCAAGGCAAGCACTAAACACAAACCCGTGTCTCATGCACACAGCACCAACCAAAACATCCAACTTGCCTAGATCCCTACCTCTACATAATTCATAATAATCCGTTCACATGTATGGTAATCAAGGTGATGATGTCATATCCCATGTATTCCATTCTAAGCATGGCTAAGCATGAGTAGCATAAATGAAAGATATAATAAAGTAACTCCCAACCCAAGGCTACAAGGAAAGAAGATAATGCAATTCTAGGGAAACTTCCTAGCTTGGGTATCATATCCCAAATTGACAATGCAATTAAATTCTAACTACACATCCTAGTATAGGATCAAAGTGGTCAAGGACACTTGCCTTCTTCCTGCTGCTCTGGGAATGGAAAGTCTTGATCTTGAAAGGTGAGAACCTGCTCTGGGGCTGGTTCTACTCATGCCAATACACATAGCAAAAAGAAAACAACATTCCATAAGCCATAGTCCACATTTCCACTCATGCAAACCATACATACATACATATGAAAGTCATACACATATTTAAGTGTGGTGTTTACCCTAGATATGTTGATTCTAAGCACACATGCACTTTTAAACATATATATTATCTCTAGCTTTAATAGATAGATTTCTAAGTGTACAATATATATGAATTTCCAATTTGAACAAATTTCCTATATTGGGTAATACATTTCTTAGCCACAAAATCTGCATAAAAGATGATTTCCTACTACAAATAGGTTTTCAGATCCTCTACAAAATCTCAATTTGAAGATTTGCATTTTGGGACCTCATTTGACATTTTCTAATTATGCATACCTATTTTTCCTATATTTTCAGATTTATTTTCCATACCTCAAAGTGAACTTTAATATTAAAATAGCAAGACATATCACCTAAACAGAATATGTTCTGATCTAAAATGTCCAATAAAATATCTTTTGACTTCTTCTCTGATGGGAATCAATTTAAATTTATTTTTACCCATTTTCAGAATCATTTTCTAGCCTAAAAATGAATTTCCAGCAATAAAACATCAACCTAAATTCATACAAAAATTTCTACTGTTCCAATTACCTAAGCAGAACCTTTATACATTTTTCCTACCCCTTTTTGGTCACTTAAATTCATTTTTCCACATATTTAAATTTGTTTTGTGCCTAAAGGGTATATTTCAGAGATAAATTATAAAACAGCAATCTTATTTAGTTCAAAAGTTTATTTCCCTTCTAAATTCAGACCTCAGATTGTTCTACCAATTTTCAACATGGTTAGAATACTTCAACTGAACCTATACCTATTTTTAAATTTAAATCCTATTCACATATTCAATTTCCTGAAATTAATAACCCTTAGGGGCTGATATGCAAATTCACACTGCAGTGGGGCCCCATTTCTCATTCCCTAAATTTTCAGGGGTCTAAGTGTGCAAAATAGGGAGGTCTTCCTAATTCTTATTAAGTCCAGTGGCTAAAACTGATTTTTAAATGAATTTACATGAATTTCTGAGGGTCTAGGGGCTAGATCAGAAGTTTCCGGGGCTAGCTCGTGTTTTCCGAGATCCCCAGGGGGTAGCACGTAAGATTCTCGGCCTATATAACGCGGGGCGGATGTGGGCCATTGGATTTAAAACGGAGGGCTGAGATTAGATCGTGAAGCCATACGGGTTAAATCAATTCAAGACCGCACGATTAAAATAGGCGGGCCACAGGGGGCCACGTCGCCCTGGCCGGAGCCAGCCCGAGCGCGCGGCGGCCGGGGCGGCGATCTCGCCGGTGCAGCCTAGGTTCTTTGCCGCTACACGCTAGAACTTGCATCTTTTCGCACGGATCGGCTGCCGAGGGGTCGGGGAAGCTCACCTAAAGGTTTCTCGGGCTTGGAGAGGTCGAAATCCGGCTCTGCAAGGACAGTGGGTGGTGAAGCTCCTCGGTGCTCGTCGAAGCCGTAGCTAGGGCGCAAGACACGTAGTTTCCTTCAACTACAGGGCTCCCCGGTGTCGGTGGAACATGACAAGCCCGTTAGATCAGAGAAATCGGGAAGAATTCGGAAGAAACGGCGGTGTAGACGTCGGTTCTCACCGGATGAGAAAACTGAGCGGGCGGGGGAGGACTCGGGAGTTTCCTTGGGGTTTTAAACGGACGAGGGAGGGCGGCGTTCGTTGAGATCGTGCTGGAGTGCCCGGGACCGAAGATTTTGGCTTGTCGCATGGAATTCGGACAAGGCAGCGGCGATCGGCGCGGGAGGAACGGTGGCGGTTGGGGGCGCGCAGAGGAAGGGGATGACACGCGGGCCCCACGCGTCAGAGAGAGGGGGAGGGGGAAAACAACCGCGGGTTTCTGGGCCGGCTGAGGTGGGTTTCGGCCCATTGGCTGTTTTTCTTTTTCCTTTTTCTTTTTCTGTTTTGATTCAAATTTGAATTCCAGTTTGAATTTGAATTTTTCTCCACATGCATTACGTCCAAAAATTTTAAATTCACATCTTTAACACATTTTGGGGTGTTATAACTCTACCCCCCTTAAAAGAAATCTCGTCCTCGAGATTGGTGACTCTAGGAAACAGATCCGAAAACTGTGCCTTGAGCCCGTCTTCTCGCTCCCATGTAGCTTCTGCTTCCGAGTGGTCCTTCCACTGCACTTTGCACATTCGGATTCTTTTATTCCTTGTGATGCGTTCCATTGTTTCCAGGATCTTGACAGGCTGCTCGGCATATGAAAGATCCTCTCGTACGTCCACCTCATTCATGGGTAACATATCTTCGAGTGTTCTTAAGAATTTCTTGAGTTGTGACACATGGAATACATCGTGCACATCTGATAGGCGAGCCGGTAGTTCTAACTGATATGCCACTTCGCCTTTCCTCTCCAGAATCTGGAAGGGTCCAATGTATCGAGGTGACAACTTCCCTTTCACCTTGAACTGACGAAGCCCTACGATAGGAGACACCTTGAGATAGACATAGTCCCCCACGTTGAAAATGAGCTCTCTTCTCCGTACATCAGCATAGCTCTTTTGTCGGGTCTGGGCCATCCTCAAGTTGTTGCGGATTTCCCTCACTTTCGCCTCGGCTTCTTGAAGTACCTCGGGCCCAAACACTTTGCTTTCCCCAGTTTGGTTCCAAAATAATGGAGCTCTGCACTTCCTCCCATACAACGCCTCAAAGGGTGACATCTTCATACTAGCCTGATAACTGTTGCTGTAGGAGAACTCCGCATACGGTAAGTTCTTATCCCAACTTGTATTGTTCTTGAGTGCACAAGCTCTCAGCATATCCTCAAGGATTTGATTGGTCCTTTCGGAATGCCCATTAGCCTGTGGGTGATAGGCAGAACTAAAATTCAGATGAGTTCCCATGGTTTCATGTAACTTCTGCTAGAACCTTGAGGTGAACTGTGTCCCTCGATCTGACACTATCTTCTTTGGCACTCCATGAAAACACACGATTCTTGACATGTACAATTCTGCCAATTTGGATCCGTTGTAGCTTTCTTTCACGGGGATGAAATGAGCTATCTTAGTCAGCCTATCGATGATGACCCATATCGAATCATATCCCGATTGGGTCCTAGGCAGTCCCACTATGAAGTTCATACCTATTTCTTCCCATTTCCATTCAGGCACTTTGAGTGGTTGCAACAGTCCCGCGAGTCATTGATGTTCTACTTTCACCAACTGACATGTGTCACATAAGGCAACATGTTCCACGACATCTCGCTTCATGCCATACCACCAATATCTGCTTTTTAGGTCATGATACATCTTCGTACTCCCAGGATGAATGGAATAGTCAGAATCATGAGCCTCCTTCAAAATCAGTTCATGTATCTCCTTCACCTTAGGCACACAGATTCTTTTCCTATGCCACACCGTACCTTGTTCATCCTCTCTGAACCCGGGAGCTTTATTCTCTTTGATGAGTTCTCTGATTTCTTGTATCTTCTCATCATTCTTCTGACCGTTGCGTATGTCTTTCTCCAATGTGGAGTCCACCTCCATGGCGATGGGCTCACCACTATTCACCAGACATGGATTGAGTTTTGTAATCTCCTCCTTCAACTCCGTAGGCGTGTCACTTAAGCTCAACATGTTGACATGCACCTTCCGGCTTAAAGCATCAGCCACGACTTTCGCTTTCCGAGGATGATAGTTGATGCCCACATCAAAGTCGTTGATTAGTTCCAACCATCTTCTTTGTCTGAGGTTGAGGTCTGGCTGTGTGAAAATGTACTTTAAGCTCTTATGATCTGTATATATCTCTGTCCTCTTTCCCATCAAGTAATACCTCCAAAGCTTCAGCGCGTGGACCACTGCGGCTAGCTCTAGGTCATGCGTGGGATAGTTCTTCTCATGTTTTCGGAGCTGCCAGGATGCATAGGCAATGACATGCCCCTCTTGCATGAGAACACATCCCAACCCGTGTTCAGAAGCATCGCAATACACCGAAAAATTCTTCTGCATGTCTGGCATAACTAGCACTAGGGCTGTTGTCAATCTTTTCTTCGGCTCTTGGAAACTTGTCTCACACTCCGGTTCCACGTGAATGTGATTCCCTTCTCTAACAATTTGGTGAGGGGTCTCGAGATCTTGGAGAAGCCCTCAGTTTACCGTCGATAATACCCAACCAATCCTAAGAAGCTTCAAATTTCCCTGACATTTTCAGGGGTCTTCCACTTCTGCACATTCTCGATCTTGGCTGGATCTACGGAGATTCCTCCCTCCGAGATTATGTGTCCTAAGAAGGGAACTCTCTTCAGTCAAAACTCACACTTGCTCAACTTGGCATATAGTTGGTGTTCTCTCAACTTTTGCAACACCAGTCTTAGATGCCCCTCATGTTCCTCTTCATCTTTGGAGAACATGAGAATGTCATCAATGGAAACCACCACAAATTTGTCCAAATACTCCATGAATACCTTGTTCATGAGATACATGAAGTACGCCGGGGCATTAGTTAGCCCGAACGGCATGACGGTGTACTCATACAACCCGTACCGAGTTATGAAAGCCGTCCTGGGAGTGTCGGTTGATCTTATCTTCAGTTGGTGATATCCCGAACTGAGATCAATTTTTGAGAATACACAAGCTCCCCTCAATTGATCAAATAGGTCTTCAATGCGGGGTAATGGGTATTTGTTCTTGATGGTCACCTCATTCAACGCCCGGTAGTCTACGCATAGCCTTTGGGTCCGTCCTTCTTGGGGACAAATATTACTGGAGCTCCCCATGGCGAGGAACTAGGGCGAATATACCCTTTCTCCATCAATTCCCAGATATGTTCTTTGAGCTCTTCTAGTTGTTTAGAATCCATCCGGTAAGGCCTCTTGTATATCGGGGCGGTTCCAGGCATTAGTTCAATCGCGAACTCCACTTCACGGTCTGGGGGCATACCTGGCAACTCCTCAGAAAAAATGTCCGGGTATTCTTTGATAACCCTTATCTCTTCCACTTCCACTTCCACTTGATTGAGCTTAATGTCCCTCTTGGGTTCTTGTACAGCTCTGAACTTCACTTTGGTGCCCCTAGTGTGAGTTAGTTCCACCGTTCTAGTCGAACAATGGATGACACCTTTATGTTTGGTCAACCAATCCATACCCAAAATAATATCTATCCCTTGTGAGTTTATCACTATGAGGTTTGCAGTAAATACTACCCCATAAAGGTCTAGATTCACCTTGGGGCACACTTGTCTTGTTCTTGTTTCTCCCCCTGGAGAGTTCACTGCTAACGTATGATTCATTTGTGTTGTTGCTAGATCATGATTCTTAACAAATCCTTGCGCAATGAACGAGTGGGTAGCACCAGAATCGAACAAAATGGTCGCAATCTGTAAATTTGCAGGGAACTTACCAATCACCACGTCCGGTGCCTCTTGCGCTTCCTCCATGGTCATGTGGTTCACCCGTCCTCACATCACATTCTGCTGCTGTGGCTGCATAGGCTTCTTCTTTGGGCACTTATGAGCGTAGTGTCCCACTTCATCACAGTTGAAGCATTGCACCCCGACTTTAGGTGCCTGGCCTTTGCTATCTTGGGGATGGTTTTGTGGCCCTTGTCCTGCTGGTCGAGGTTCATAGGTGGGGTGTGGCTGCTGCACAAACTGACGCTGCGGCTGTACCGGTGCTGATGGGGGCCTGAAGTTCGGGTTGCACCCTCTCGGTGTCGAGTAGGGTACTACAGCACAGCTCGTCTGCCCTGCAGATTGCTGCATCAGACGTGGACGTGTGTTGCTGCTTGGTGTGACCATCCCATCTTCCTCTTGTTTTCATTCTCCAAGGCCTTCAGGTTCCTCTCCATAACAAACGCCCTGTCCACCATCTTTTGGAAACTTTCATATTCGTTGGAGAACATTGCACATTGAATTTCCATGGTAAGTCCTTCCACAAAACAGTCCTGTTTCTGCTCATCAGTTTCGATGTCCCGTGGTGCATAACGGGACAGTTGGGTGAACTTGGTGAGGTACTCTCTCACAGTCATGTTGCCCTGCTGCAGTCCCAAGAACTTCTTCCTCTTGTTCTTGAGTTCTCCCCTTGGTATGTAGTGGATACGAAAACTGCGCTTGAACTTTTCCCAAGTTATGTTCTCGGGGTCGTGATGAGCTGCCACGTATGCGGTCCACCAATCAGCAGCGGGTCCATGCAATTGATGAGAGGCAAACAGCACCCTCTCATATCCTTGGCATTGTATGATCCCCATCTTGTTCTCAATGGTCTTGAGCCAATCATCTACCTCCAGAGTTTCAGCAGCACTTGCAAACTTTGGGGGTTGAGTTCCCAGAAACTCACTCAACCTTGGTTGATGTGGTGCAGCCTGTGGGGGTAGGGCTTGGTTTAAGATAGCCACCACTTGAGTCAAATTCTGAATGAGCTGATTTTGATTGTCGATCATTTGGTAGATGGGATCAGCTCTTTCTCGGCGACCACCCCTGTCTTGCCCTCCAGGAAGTTGAAGATCGGCAGCCTCATTGTTGTTGTTGTTGGGGTTGGCACCACGACCTCTTCCGGCCATCTATTATGATCAACCAAATGTCAACTTTAATCATTACACATTAACTTCCCAAATTGCTTGTTTAAACTTAAACTTTTGAGACCTCAATATTTGGACAATTCCTGAAGATTTCACATAGATCTTTAGGCGCCATATCTCACGCGAAAATAAAGGCACTATTGATTCATAGGGGTTCACACACAAAAGCAAATGCAAACTTAAAGAAGAGGTTGTGGACAAGTGCCCATGGCTTCCACAACTCACGTCACACACCAAACATTAACAAACAAATAGATAGGTTCTTGGCTCGACTACTCAATATCATGCGGAAATAAGGGAGATAACTCTAACAACTCGTATCACTGAGCTGGCTCATCGGGGTCGTCCTCATCATTGGGGCTGCCCTCTGATTCCGCTTTAGGTGGGGAAGCTGCTGGTGGAGAAGTGTGGCGACGCTTGCTCGCCCGGCGGTCTGGGGAGTCAGGAGTCCAGGTGTCATTCTCGGTGACACACAGTTCATTTCCATCTCCTCTCTCCCTCGCCCTCAAGCTGGCGCGAAGCAACACCTCAGTCTCCTTCAGGGTGTCACAGACATCCTGAAGCTCCTGCTGGCACTCCTATAGTCGAGTGCTGAGCATAGCTGCATCCTCCAAGCACAGGTCCATGTGCTCATGGGAAGTCCCCTGCTGCACCGGTGGGTACATGTAATCCGCGGTGCCACTCTCATGCTGGAGGACATACATGTACTCAGTCCTGTCCAGGTGGCAACGGTTGATGTAACTCTGGCAGGTGATGGCCTCCCAGGTGACATCTTTCTCTGCATCGGCCTGAGTCGCCCGACAAGCTGGAGAGCGGTGGATCTTGAGCAGCTGGTTGTCATGGATAATCCTCATCTCTGAGCTCCATTCCTCACGCTTCTCACGGATGGTCCTGGTGGAGCTGTAGTGTATGATCAGCTGGCCAACATTGCCGGCGGCGTGGAGCATACGCCGAAGACGGCACAACAAGCCTCCTACTGCCAACCCGTAGGAGTGGTACGTCACCGGGCGGTTCTCCTCCCTCATGGCAAGGGCAGCTACAGGCACTCTTCCTCCGGTGGACCAGCTAGCGGTGCGAACCATGCAAACCATCTAAAATATAAAGAATTTAAAATCAAGTTAGATAAGAATTAGATGAAGACTGCATTTTGAATAAAAGTTGAGACAAGATGAACAATTAAAGTGACCACATTAAATAACACTTTCACCCCACACCTTTTGTAAAGTAGTTTTTAAGAACATAGGGTCCTTAAATACGTCCATTTCTACCTAGGTCCATGTTCCTACGGGCAACCTTGGCTCTAATACCACTTCTGTCACACCCGGTTTCTCCGAAGAACGACCGAGTGAATATCACATGTATGCCAGGATCATTTTCTCATACATGTGACGACAAATAGTGAAGCATCATTATATTACAAGCCAAGTATTCGAATATAAATAAGTCTTACATAGCATAACGTCTCGATGGACGATAATCTGTTCATAACATGTAAATAAAACAGCAGCGGAAAATAAGTCTTGTGGGTTTCATCATAGGCGTTGCCCGGAGGACTCCGTGAGCCTAGAATCCTTCTTCCGGTCCGATGTCTTGGTCATTGAACACCACGTCATTCCCTTGGCCTGAGCAGCAATTTAAACCAACAGAAAAGCAAGCTTGAGTACCGTTGGTACTCAACAAGTGTGGGAAATTTATGTCATTCATGGCTAGAACAAGGAAAGGCTGAACTCATGGTTAAGCACTACGCAACCAATGCCTATCACCTTAGCTTATTAAGCACCTCCATTACTACATAGGTGAAATGGTCCGAATTTCCCATAAACCATCATCAATGTCAAGTAACCATAACATCAGTTCCAATGTTAAGATCCCCGCTTAACATCCTCAACTTCCCAATTCATAATCCTCCAATCATGAATAAGTCCAATCCGCTCTTGACCGTGAGCACGGCTGTCATGACAGTTTTGACTCTGCAGAGTTTGCACCACTGTACCCTCATGTAGTGATTTCATCCCCCGTTGCCGGGTGGACTAAAAGAACCTCCATTATGCCAGTGGCCGCGAACCACGTTCACACTTCTGAGGTGTGTAGCTAGGAGATCACTACGAGGCCTTTACAAAGGGATTTCCGATGAGCATGGGCCCACTGAGGTTTCACCCCTAACAGCATACAAGAGGCTCCAACCCCGCTGCAGTGGCCCCCTCTTGAGCCTTGCAGTTCATATGGTAGTCCATCTGACACCTACTCCCCGCACCATCCAAACACCCATGCCACGCCGGAGATACGCCTAATTAATTGGCCAAGCTGCCCCGTCTCAGCATGTGGTTGGCACGGTAAAGCCAGGTTACATGCTCCATGAACCGGTCCTTAGGATCCAGGCAAGCACTAAACACAAACCCGTGTCTCGTGCACACAACACCAACAAAAACATCCATCTTGCCTAGATCCCTACCTCTACATAATTCATAATAATCCATTCACAGGTATGGTAATCAAGGTGATGATCTCATATCCCATGTATCCCATTCTAAGCATGGCTAAACATGAGTAGCATAAATGAAAGATATAATAAAGTAACTTCCAACCCAAGGCTACAAGGAAAAAAGATAATGCAATTCTAGGGAAACTTCCTATCTTGGGTATCATATCCCAAATTGACAATCCAATTAAATTCTAACTACACATCCTAGTATAGGATCAAAGTGGTCAAGGACACTTGCCTTCTTCCTGCTGCTCTGGGAATGGAAAGTCTTGATCTTGAAAGGTGAGAACCTGCTCTGGGACTGGTTCTACTCATGCCAATACACATAGCAAAAAGAAAACAACATTCCATAAGCCATAGTCCACATTTCCACTCATGCAAACCACACATACATACATATGAAAGTCATACACATATTTAAGTGTGGTGTTTACCCTAGATATGTTGATTCTAAGCACACATGCACTTTTAAACATATATATTATCTCTAGCTTTAATAGTTAGATTTCTAAGTGTACAATACATATAAATTTCCAATTTGAACAAATTTTCTATATTGGGTAATACACTTCTTAGCCACAAATTTCCAATAAAATATCTTTCGACTTCCTCTCTGATGGGATTCAATTTAATTTATTTTTACCCATTTTCAGAATCATTTTCTAGCCTAAAAATGAATTTCCAGCAATAAAACATCAACCTAAATTCATACAAAAATTTCTACTGTTCCAATTACCTAAGCAGAACCTTTATACATTTTTCCTACCCCTTTTTGGTAACTTAAATTCATTGTCCACATATTTAAATTTGTTTTCTGCCTAAAGGGTATATTTCAGAGATAAATTATAAAACAGGAATCTTATTTAGTTTAAAAGTTTATTTCCTTTTGAAATTCAGACCTCAGAATGTCCTACCAATTTTCAACATGGTTAGAATACTTCAACTGAACCTATACCTATGTTTAAATTTAAATACTATTCAAATATTCAATTTCCTCAAATTAATAACCGTTAGGGGCTGATATGCAAATTCACACTGCAGTGGGGCCCCATTTCTCATTCCCTAAATTTTCTGGGGTCTAAGTGTGCAAAATAGGGAGGTCTTCCTAATTCTTATTAAGTCCAGGGCCTAAAACTGATTTTTAAATGAATTTACATGAATTTCTGAGGGCCAGGGGCTAGATCAGAAGATTCCGGGACTAGCTCGTGTTTTCCGAGATCCCCAGGGGGTAGCGCGTAAGATTCTCAGCCTTTATAACGCGGGGCGGATGTGGGTCGTTGGATTTAAAATGGAGAGCTGAGATTAGATCGCGAAGCGGTACGGGTTAAATCTATTCGGGACCGCACGATTTAAAATAGACGGGCCACAGGGGGCCACGTTGCCCTGGCCGGAGCCAGCCCGCGAGGGCGGCTGCGCGCGGCGGCGGGGGCGGCGATCTCGCCGGCGCAGCCTCGGTTCTTTGCCGCTACACGCTAGAACTTGCATCTTTTCGCACGGATCGGCTGCGGAGGGGTAGGGGAAGCTCACCTAGGGGTTTCTCGGGCTTGGAGAGGTCGGAATCCGGCTCTGCGACGACGGTGGGTGGTGAATCTCCTCGGTTCTCGTCGAAGCCGTAGCTAGGGCGCAAGACACGTCGTTTCCTTCACCTGCAGGGCTCCCCGGCGGCGGTGGAACACGACAAGCCCGTTAGATCAGAGAAATCGGGTAGAATTCGGAAGAAACGGCAGTGTAGACGTTGGTTCTCACCGGATGAGAAAACTGAGCGGGCGGGGGAGGACTGGGGAGTTTCCTTGGCGTTTTAAACGGACGAGGGAGGGCGGCGTTCGTTGAGATCGTGCTGGAGTACCCGGGACCGAAGATTTTGCTTGTGGCGTGGAATTCGGGCGAGGCAGCGGCGATCGGCAGGGGAGGATCGGTGGCGGTTGGGGGCGCGCGGAGGAAGGGGATGACACGCGGGCCCCACGCGTCACAGCGAGGGAGAGGGGGAAAACAGCCGCGGGTTGCTAGGCCGGCTGAGGTGGGTTTCGGCCCATTGGCCGTTTTTTCTTTTTCTTTTTCCTTTTTCTTTTTCTCTTTTGATTCAAATTTGAATTCCAGTTTGAGTTTGAATTTTTCTCCACATGCATTAGGTCCAAAAATTTTAAATTCACATTTTTAACACATTTTGGGGTGTTACAGTGGGCAGAATACCTTGCTATCCAACCAGCAGGGCATCGTTTCATTCCTGCGGGCATAATGCAAACAAGTCTGGATGAATCCTGTAATCTAAAGCAAGGGGAAATGAGTGTTATTTAGTATGCGAAGGAATTCAATTGCTTAGCTCAATATGTCCCTGATTATGTGAAATCACCATCCATGAGGGGTTATCATTTTTACCGAGGGCTGACTGCTAGGCTGCGATGTGAGTTGGCTCAAGTTAGCCAAGAGAATTTTGATGAGTTTGTTAGCTTTGCTATCACTCAGGAATATTATTCCAATCTCTACCTTAAAGAAAAGAGGGAGAGAGACTCATCACAGGATGAATGCAATCATCTGCCTCAGAAGTATCGATGGGTAATCTGTTCACCTTCCGGTCGAGAGGTTCCACAAGAGGTGCAGTTATTCTTGGAGTATGACGACTCGTATACTCCACAGAGGTTTTATTTACCTCCACCGCAGTAACAAACTATTTCTCATGCACATCAGTATCAACAAGGTGCACCAGAATGTTATTTCCCTCAAGATGTTGAAGATGATCCCGGTGATTTCTCAGCTGAACCGAGTGGTGTCCCACTTCATATTGACAATGAACTCAACGTCAATGAAGCAACTGAACCGAGCAGAAACAATATGTCTGAGGGTCCAGTTCCAGATCTTGGACAGCAAAGAAAAGCCATGTCCAAAGTGGGAACAGTTAATTATGTGTCCGTCGATAATCTGCCAAAGGGAGGACCTGTTCTTGCCGGCAGGTTCACCTTAAGTGACAAGCCGTTTGTCATTTTATTCGACTCTGGTGCAACACATAACTTCATTAGCAAGGTGACGGTGATCCGGGATCAAATCTCCACAACTACCACAAAAGGTTCTTACCTTATTCATTCGCCAGGTGGAGACATATCGACTAATAAAGTCGTTTCTCGAGCACCACTGTGTTTGGGTGGAAAAATTTATCCTACCACCCTCATTATTCTCGAAGATCAAGGAATCAATGCCATATTGGGAATATCATGGTTGACCTTCCATAAGGCTGTTCTGGACATCGAGAACAGGAGTGTTCATTTGGACTCTCCACTTCACGGGCGTCAAACATTGTATCTCGGCAAAGCGATTTCCAAAGACCCGGAAGTATGTAATGCCGAAGCTTGCAAGTTAGAAGACATGCTGGTAGTCCGTGAATATCCGGACGTGTTTCCCGAAGATCTTCCAGGCTTACCACCTGAGCACGAGGTGGAATTCAAAATAGAGTTGATACGGGGAACCATGCCGATCACTCGGAGACCATACAAAATGGCTCCGAATGAATTAGCTGAGCTGAAGAAGCAACTCAAAGATCTGATGGACAAGGGGTTCATGACACGACCCCACTGGTCCTGTCGAGCCAGGATCACGCTGAGGGGTGCTGCGTTGCACAGCACCGTATAACACACGTCAAAGGTGCAAAGCGGAAGCGGAAGTTTTAATACATAAACAGTTTTATGAACCTGTTTACATCAAAATACGTTTAGTCCACACTCGCGGGCGTAGACTAAGCACCAAGTGCACGTTCAGCCCTCGAACGTGTCCTTGCTAGCACACACGCACACTAACTCTGCGGCGTGCACGACTCCCACTCGACGGGGTTCCCCTCCTGGGGTTCCGTCTCCTCTTCGGGGGTCCCTTCCTCATAGAACCCTGCAAAAGCTTCAAACACAAGCAGTGAGCACGAAGGCTCAGCAAGTCTGACCCGTCTCACCTAAACATGGAACTTCTCCGTGAGGGTAATGGGTTGCATGAGGTAAAAATCTTTTGCAAGGACTCGCCTAATTAGTAGAACCTTACTTTCAAGTTTTAGCAGCAGGTTGTGGAGAACCTTACGCTAAGGCACATGAGAGAGCCGCAATCAAACAAGAAACGCATTTCTCTAATGTACTTTGCCCAAAGTTGAAAAGAACTTTAGTTAGCTCTAAGCTACAGCATATCATTAACAATCAATGTCCATCTTTCAATCAGCAACATTTTTAACATGTGACTAGCCTGTTCTTTCTACGTCACGGTACAGTGAACAAGTGGTACTCACTGACCGCGAGGGACGGCGATTATAATCGATTTACACCTGCAGGGTTACCCGAACAACCCGTCACGTACGCCCGTACTCGATGTTGCCTACAACAACCATCACGGACGCCGTACGCGACTACCTTTCACCCGTTAGCCAAATATTGAACCGGTCCCATCGTCCCGAGCAAGAGGTCTCTGCACGCGCATCTCCGTGCCGCCAGCCGATTTACACCTCGAGCTCTCAACCTACCCTCTGAACGACGGGCAATGCCTCAATACCCAGCTACCCGAGTTACATCAGTTTCCCGGTTCCCATATAGCCGGTAGGTCTTCGGTACTGTTCTAGCTTGTTCAACAGGCCCGCACACGGCTCGGTCCTCAATCGACACAAGCGGAGCTACAGCACACAGGTCCCAAAGTCCTGCTGCCCTTACTCTCCGCTCGGTCTCATTTTCTTGCCATGTGTTTCATGTGCTATCTCTACCCGAGCAATGTGCCTCTAGCCTATTCTCGCGAGTAGTTCCAACTACTCGACTTGTACCGAATCCTACTCTATCCTAGCCATGCAGTGTCTAACGAGGTTTTCCATCCTAAACCCAACCCATGGTTTTCTTGGCTGTGCAGTTGGGTTTCCAATCAAGACTCTAATGCAAAGAACAAAGGAAACAATTATATGCTCAAAACAATAAAAATTTGTAAAAAGGTTAATGCAAACCGGGGCTTGCCTTGCTGCTCTTGGTCGTAGGCTAGCTGTTCCTCCGGAGTAACGAAGTCTAGGACTTCGGGTTCCTCCTCGACCTTAGCGACTACATGATAGAAACAATACATGTATTAATTTAATGCATTTGTATTAAGTTTGAAGTTGTGAAGTCTATAACCTTGGCTAGCTAGACCTAATGACTGTGAAACTTTTACTGTGGCTTGGTTACAACCTAAACAAAGACTTGGTCAAGTTTTAGTTGCAGCAAAGCTCATTTGAGCCCTCCACAATTAATTATGTCCTTGACCTTAATTGGAACTCTTAGGGTGTTCTAGGAATTTTCATGAGACAAACTATGACTTTCTGAAACTAGATTTTCAAAGGGTTCTAACGGAGTTGGTCTCACTTAATTTGGAAGTCTCTAACTAAAGATATGAGCTAAACAATTTCAGAGAAATTTCTGAAAATGTTTCTGAACATTTTCTATTTTCTCTGGAACAGTTTTACTAATCACACCATTAGGTGGACTAAATGAGCTCAAATGGATCTGAAATTTTTATGGTAGTTCAAGGATATTTTGGTGAACATCTCAGCAAAATTTCAGGATTTTCCTCCAAAGGATTCTCCAGTTAAAATTCCTAACAGTTTAAACTTTAAGGAATTAATTCTGGAGAATTAAGGAATTTCATGAAGTGAAACTTGATTTTCTGGAAAGTACTCAGAGAGCTGAATCCAGCAAAATTTGGTTCACTCAATTTGGAGCTTCCTAGCCAAAGTTATAAGGATTTGAAGTTTGAAGGAAATCTGAAAATCGGGGAAAAGTTTAAACTCACGCGTGGGCCCAGGGGACACGCGTCGCACGCCTAGGCGATGGCACACCGCGGCCCACAAGGATTTTGCGCGCCAGCATACCCGATCCCGGCCGCAGCCGGATCCCGATTCAAAATATCGGCCGCTGACAGCTGGGGTCCACCCCCTTCTTCAACCTCGCGACACCCGCGCCCCGCCGCCGAGGGACCTCGCCGGAGAGCTCGCCGCCGGCTGCTGTACAGCTCCAAACTTCTTGATTCTGGCCGCCCCTGCCTACTTTTACTTGGGGAACAGGATCCGAGGGTCAGCTGCTCATGACAACGGCCGGAGCATGGTCGGCGACGAGCCGCCATATCGGAATGACTTCGGCCATGTCGGCTGACTCTCCTGGTACCTCAGCTACTTGGGAAATCGGTCGGGGAGCATCAGTGGACCTCAGAGAAGGTCGACATGAGCTCGAGGCAGCTCGGGGAAGGCCCGAAATAGGTCCTCACCGTGCGCCCGATACCCCCCGTTCGTTCCGCCATTAGTAGACCTTAAATTACGCCGGGCACAGAGGTTCTCCGGCCCAGAGTTGTGAAGGCAACTTGTGCGTTACCGTGTCTAGCTCGTGTGGGAGTGGCCTGAGGCCCTCTAATCCTTTTTAGAGCACGGATTAAACAGAATCGTACCCGAAGGTCGTTCTGCACACAGAAAGGGGAAAAGTGGAAATTCGCCGCCGGTGAGCAACCACTCGAGCTGTGGCTCGGGGATGAGCAGCACCGGTCACCTGCGCGTCCAAGGGTGCCTTGGCTCGGGCGTGACAACGCCCAGGTTGGGCTGTCCACGAGAGCCCGAGGTGCGGCGGTTCCAAGTTCCGAGTTTGATCTTTCGGCACAGCCGATATCAATCGGTTTCAACCGAATTCTAGCAATGGGGAGGATGGAGGAAGGTCTCTAGTACCTTGCTGGGACTCTGGAGTGGAAGGAGGGAGCTGCGATCGGCGTTCTCCGATCAAGTCCGGGTTGCGGAAGTTCTCTGCCGGCGCTGAGTTCTTGCGGGAGAGAACTGTGGTGCCTCGGCCGAGGAGGGGGCAGGCGCCTTAAGAAGGCTCTGCACCGCCTCATGCCCGCGCGTGGGCAAGCAGCTGGTGGCGCGGTGGCTGGCCTCGGTGGCGGTCACCGCTGCGGCTCGGCGACCCGAGTGAAAAGTCTCAGTCGGTTTGTGTTGAAGTAGAGGCTGACATGTGGGTCCCACCCCTCCTTTTAACCTCTGAAATTTACTCCTAACAGCTGTGGTAAACAGTGAACCCTATTCTACCCTTGGCAATTCAAATTATTCACCCAAGAGCCATTTGAATTGTTCAAAGTTCAAATGAGGTTTGGTTTGAATGAATTTCAGCACAAGTTCAGTTTGAAATTCAAATAAAGTTTGAATTTCTCCCCCTTAGCGCATGTCAAGATCAACCCCAAATGGAGTGAAAATTGGTGTGTGAGCTCACAAAAATGTGCTGAGTAAGAATATGCCTTCCACTTTCAAATTCATGGTACAAAAACAGTTTGAATTTTAATATGTTTTCAACTGCCCCTTTCCTATCTATACCCAAGATGACCTCAAAAAGGTTTTGAATTTGGGTGAAACTTGGCATGGACATCCTTAGCAAAGTGTAGGAGTTTTCATATGTCCAGCCCATCTATATCACATGTGGGGAATACCACTTTTGCAATGTGTAAGTTTGTTCTCTAATGAGCATGTTGATAATTGTTACTTGCTCTTCATTTGTGTTCATCATTCTTCCTCAAATGAGGTGTGTGGTGTGGGGATGAACACTACAAATGAGTGTCAAAAACTGAGGCCCTTACATTCCTCCCCCCTTAAAAGAATCTCGTCCCGAGATTATAAGGTGAAAATGAGAGAGAGGACGGTGGAAAATTACCGGATACGCGACGTGAAAAAGTCGGGGTAGTTAGTGCGAAGGAATTCTTCGCTCTTCCATGTCGCTTCGTCCATGGAGTGATTACTCCATAGAACCTTGTAGAACCACAACGTACGGTTGCGTGTGGTTCGGGCCTTTTCATCAATAATCTGCACCGGTTCCTCCCGATAGGTGAGATCCGGTTGCAGTTCTTCAATGTCTTCCAGCTGAACGGTAGTTGATAGCTTGAGACACTTCCTCAGCTGGGAAATGTGAAAGACGTCGTGCACACCGGAAAGTGCTTCTGGTAATCTCAGCCGGTATGCTACTGATCCACATCTTTCGATAATCTGGAATGGACCGATGAATCGGGGTGCCAACTTTCCTCTCACCCCAAATCTGTTTACGCCCTTCATTGGAGACACTCGTAGGTATACGTGCTCCCCAACTTTGAATTGTAATGGGCGCCTTCTCCGGTCCGCATACTGTTTCTGTCGGGATTGAGCGGCTTTTAGGTTCGCTTGAATTACTCGAACCTTTTCTTCCGCGTTGTTGACAAGGTCAATCCCGAAGGTAACTCTCTCGCCAGACTCACACCAATTCAATGGTGTGCGGCATTTTCTTCCGTATAGCGCCTCGTAGGGCGCCATCTTGATGCTGGTTTGGTACCCATTGTTGTACGAGAACTCGGCTAATGGCAAGTGATCATCCCAATTCTTGCCGTGGTCGATAGCGCAAGCTCGTAGCATGTCTTCTAGGATTTGATTCACCCGCTCAGTTTGTCCATCCGTTTGCGGGTGGTAGGCTGAACTATGGATCAGCTTCGTCCCCAAGGCAGCGTGTAGCTGCTCCCAAAAACGGGACACAAATAAAGTGCCCCGGTCCGATACGATGGTACGGGGTACGCCGTATAAGCATAGGATCCGTGAGATGTACAGTTCAGCGTACTTCTTGGCGTTGTAGTTGGTGTTGACCGGGATGAAATGGGCAACTTTGGTGAGCCGATCGACGATCACCCACACAGAATCATGCTTCTGTAAGGTGGTGGGTAAACCGACGACGAAGTCCATGCTCACGTCCTCCCACTTCCAGGCAGGAATGCCCAATGGTTGCAGCAGTCCCGGTTTCCGCATGTGGTCTGCCTTCACCCTTCGACATGTATCACACTCGGACACGTATTTTGCCGTCTCTCGCTTCATTCGTGTCCACCAAAACTTTCTTTTGAGTTCTTGATACATTTTGTTGCTGCCGGGGTGAATAGAAAATTTTGATAAGTGAGCCTCATCAAAGATTTTCTTCCGTAGCTCCGGGTTTCGGGGTACGACAATCCGGTCCTTGAACCATAGGACGCCGTCTCCGTCCTTCCGGAAACATTTCAACTCCCCACTGTCTACACGTCTCCGCAAATGTGACATGCCCTTGTCATTCTTCTGGGCTGCCGCTATCTCTTCACGGATGGTGGGGACCAAAGCTAGGTTGTAGAGAGCTCCGTGTGGAATCACATGTAGTGGTGGTTCGCTCTCTTCCAACAGTGTGATGGTCAGATTATTAACGTGTGACTTGCGGCTTAGCGCGTCCGCCACAACGTTTGCCTTGCCCGGATGATAATGGATCTCTATCTCGTAATCCTTTATCAGTTCTAACCATCTTCGTTGCCTCATGTTCAGCTCCTTCTGAGTGAATATGTACTTGAGGCTTTTGTGGTCGGTATATAAATGTACGAGGTTACCGAGTAGGTAGTGCCTCCACATCTTCAGTGCAAGTACCACGGCAGCGAGCTCCAAATCGTGAGTTGGATAATTTTGCTCATGGTCCCTAAGCTGCCGTGATCCATACGCGACCACTCTTCGGTCTTGCATCAGCACACACCCGAGCCCAATGCCGGATGCATCGCAGTACACATCGAACGGTTTTGTCGTGTCTGGCTGCGCCAAAACCGGTGCTGATGTCAGGTGCTTGACTAAAGCCTTGAATGCTGCTTCACATGTTGGACTCCAAACATATTTGGTAGCCTTCTTCAGCAGCTCTGTCATTGGCTTGGCAATCTTCGAGAAGTTCGGAATGAACCTCCTATAATATCCCGCGAGTCCGAGGAAACTCCGTACCTCATGAACAGTTCTCGGGGATTTCCAATTCAGCACTTGCGTGATCTTGCTCGGGTCCACAGCGATACCCTCTGCTGAGACGATATGCCCGAGGAAAGGCACTTGCGATATCCAAAACTCGCATTTGCTGAATTTTGCGTATAACTTGTGATCCCGCAGCCATTGCAAGACTATACGCAGATGTTTCTTGTGATCTTCCTCCGACTTGGAGTATACCAGGATGTCGTCGATGAAGACCACGACAAACTTGTCCAGCTCCGGCATGAACACCGAGTTCATTAAGTACATGAAGTGAGCTGGAGCATTGGTGAGGCCAAAGGACATGACCAGGTACTCATAAAGTCCGTACCTTGTCGAAAAAGCTGTCTTTGGAATGTCCTCCGCCCTTATCTTAATCTGATGGTACCGGATCTTAAATCCATCTTGGAAAAGATCTTTGCTTCGACCAACTGATCAAACAACATGTCGATCCGTGGCAACGGGTACTTGTTCTTGATGGTTACGGCATTTAATGGACGGTAGTCCACGCAAAGTCGCAACGTTTCATCCTTCTTTTTGACAAATAATGCCGAACAGCCCCATGGCGAGGAGCTCGGCCTAATAAAACCCTTCTCCAGAAGGTCCGTGAGCTGAGTCTTCAGTTCAGCCAACTCTTTGGGCGCCATCTTGTACGGCCTTCGGGATATTGGCATGGTCCCTGGTGCGAGTTCAATCTTGAACTCCACCTCTCTATCGGGTGGCATTCCCGGCAAATCGTCCGGGAATACATCCGGGAACTCTCAGACCACTGGAATGTCTTCCAATCTGATGGTTGTGGCTTGGTAGACACTTGGAAGTTTTATTTCTGGACTGTCCAGAAATAATGAGTGAGAACCGTGCACCTCTGAGTTTAAGTGCACGACTCGAAGGACGGTGTCTAAAACAGCGCCGTGGCGGGTTAACCACGACATCCCTAGGATGACATCGACCTTCTGCCCCTCTAAGATAATGAGAGACGTGGGGTACACTCTACCCGCTAAGCATAATGGTGCTTTGGAGGCCATTACGCTTGCTGAAATCTTCCCACCCGGTGAACAAATTAGATACGGACTATCGGTGGGTAGTATTGGCAAGCTGTGTTTAGCAATGAAAGCTTGGCTAATAAAATTATGCGTGGCGCCTGAATCAAATAGTACTATAGCGGGATGCTGGTGGAGTTGGAACATACCCGCAAGGATTGGCTCGCCCTCCGGCACGTCCTCAATGGCAAGTTGGTGGACAGTGCCGGGCCTAGGGTTTGCCCGCCGCGCATTAGTAGGGTTCCGGGGTTGATTCCTCCCCGGAAACTGTGGTGCCACTCCGCCGCCTTGCCTCTCCGGGCAACTGCTCGCGAAGTGTCCTGGACGACCACACTTGTAACATGTGGCCGCTGCTGGTGGAGTACTTGGTGGACGAAAGCCCGGCATGCGTTGCGGAGGTGCAAACGCACGCGGCATCGCCCGCTGCTGCTGTTGTTGTTGCGGTGGTACTGGCAGTGCCGGCCGGAATGCCGGTGAAGAGTACGGCCGACTGCGGAACGGCATCGACCGCTGTGGTGGTTGCCAGCGCGGACCTGATGGTGGGCGATTCACCATCCGAAACTTCTGAGAAGGACCGCCTCCTTCTCCGCTGCTCTGCGGCGCGCTTCGCTTTCGCTCTGCCGCCGCCAACTCCTTGCCGGAGTCCTCCTGAACAATCGCAGCATCAATTATGTCGTTGAGGCTGCCGCGATTGAACATCGCCAGCTTGTCCTTCAGGAGCGGGTTAAGCCCCTGGTAAAAGTGGTCCCGCCGCTTCTCGTCCGTATCTGCGTGATACGACGCGTAGAGCGCGAGATCGTTGAACGCCCTGGAATATTCCAGCGCGTTTCGGCTCCCTTGTTGCAGGTGTAGGAATTCCTGCGTCTTCCTCTTCATCAAACCGGGCGGTATATGATAGGCCCGGAAGGCCGTCCGGAACTCCGCCCAGGTCATCACTCGGTCGGTGGGCTGTGAAGCACAGAAGTTGGCCCACCACGCGCTCGCGGATCCTTGGAGCTGCTGGACCGCGAACTGAGTCTTGCGCTGCTCGCTGATTTGGAGCAGCCCGAACTTCATCTCTATGGCGCGGAGCCAGTTGTCCGCGTCAAGTGGTTCATCCGCCCTTGAGAATACAGGGGGATGAGTCGCCAGGAAGTCGGAGTAGGAGCTCTGTTGGCGCTCCTCACGATCTTGACGTCTCTCTGGGCGAGACGTATTCGCAATTAACGTTTGCAGCAGCTCTGTGTGCTGCTGATGTGAACCCGCCATTGCCGCGACAATGTCGGCCAATGTAACCGTTGGCAGTGGCGGTGGCGGTGTTTGCTGTTGCTGTTGCTGCTGCTGTCCCGAGGAGTCCTCGGGAGGCGGTTGGGAGGTCTCTCCCCCTTGGCTAGTACCTCCAACATCAGGGTTGGCACGAGTACGCGTCATTCTGAAATTCAACATAGCAGCAATTAGCACATGTCTTTCTCAAAATTCCATACACAGCAGTAGGTATTGAAGCGACGCATGATTATCTTGCACAACATTCACATATATTGATAAAGCATAAACTTTATACAAGATACATTATTCTCGGATCTCCGAGAAGTCGTGCTCATGTCGTCACTACCTATACATACGCTACTGTCTACACGACATGTCACCGATTACAAAAGTTGGGCTACGCTACCCTAGCTGCCCTACTTGGCAACCGTAACCCCCTACTCGGGGTAGAACTCGACCTCCTGTGGGTCGTCCTCCTCCGGTACCTCAGCTGGTGGCTCTGGATCTACCACCTCTTCTCCCATTCCGGGCTCTCCCAGGGCTGGAAGACCCAAGACTACCGGTACGCCCAATACCGGGGGCACGAGGTCCTGCAATGCATGCACCTCGTCCATATCCTGGTTGTAGTCCTCTTCCCAGCCTTGTCCTTCCTCAATAGCATCGTCCCGCTCTTGAGCAAGGTCCTCATTCTGCTGGGTTAGGGTCTACACCAGCTCTTGCAACGCCGCGATGTCAACACGGCCCTTCTTCTTTGCCTTCTTCAGACGACGCAACTGATTGTGTTGTTCATTCAGTCGCTTGATCGTCGGAAGGAGCACATTGCGGAGTGCACCGTGAGCACTCTCGAAATGATCTCCACGGCTTGTGCTCTCCTTGAGCTTGGTGGCGAGATGCTCCGTATGAACAGCTTGGCTGTTCATCACAGCGTTTCCCGCCCTCATTTGGAGACTGAGATTTGCCTCCGCGGGGTTGTACCTTGGGCAAGTCGGGTCCGTTGCCTCCAGGTACCTCTCTTCCCACACATGCTGAGCTCGTCCCTCCACCGGAACGAGTGCGTATGGAGTGCCCTCCATAGCCTGCACGTGTAGTTGGCAGAAACGTGACATAGTGTCACGGGCTGCCACTTGCCACATCCCTTCCGGTTGTCTTCCTCTCACCGTGACGGTGAATGGCACCCGACCGGGTGACGTAGGTCCTGCGGGAACCTCGACATGGATCGTCCACGTCTTGTTTCCCTCTTCGCCTTCTTCCTTGGCGAAGTATTGCGGCATCTGGTTGTACCCGAAATATTGGAGCATTTGCCACAATGCTTCCGGGTAGCCGCTACGGTCGGAGCAGTGGGAAACTACCCACCCGTTCTCCAACCGTTTATCTGCTGCCATCTGTAAAAATATATTTGAGAAATGTCAAATATTTATTTAAACAGTAAACCATTGAGTTATAACATAAGATATGTCATTGAACCCATAACACTTGGAAACATAGTTCAAATTTTTAAACAAATTTGACTGCTGGTCTGCTGTTACCATGACAGCCCTGACCAGTTTCCATTTCAACCTGATTTAGGTCATGTTAAAGGCAAAACTAATTCTGGAGCTTAACATCAAAGTTAAAGCTAACTTCAATAGCTTTCCAGAAAGCATTTGCTTGGCCTAAGATCTGTCCTGGTTCAAAAGTTATGAGATGTCAAAGTTAACAGAATTTCTGGAAACAATTGGACAGCACCTCCCTGCCTTAGGTACTGATTTGATCCAAGAATCCCAGTTAATTCTGTTCCTAATCTGACAAAACTTTCTGTTACAAAGTTGTAACCCATATCATAAGATTTCCAGAACTACCTCATTTCCTATTTTTGGGTTTTTAAGCAGGAAGTTATGCTTAATTTACAGAGAGTCTACAGAGAGTCTTTGCTCCGTCCTGTTTTCTGGACAGTTTCAACTCTACTGCATTTTTCGAGTGGTTAAGGGACGAAACACCTCTGGAACTCAACAGAAAAGTTGTAAAGCTCTTCCAAAGCTTTCCAGAAATGTATCATACGACCCCAACCTCGAAAGAACTCAACCTCTAACCTCTGATTAACTTCAGCCTTGATTTAGCTGAAAACAGAGTGCTCTGTCCTTAACATCCTATAAGTTGAAAGCTTGTTAACTTTGAATATCCTGTTCAAGGGAAGGAGTTACATCAAGTTTTACTACTTTGGATCAAAACCTTCAAATTTTTAAATGAAGTTGTTCATTTAGTTGGATGTGACGTCGATGCGTCACCAGATTGTGTCGGTACTACGTCCTCACAAAGGAAAAACCTATACCGGACTTAGCCGGCTTCGTTAGTTCAGTGGCACTACTCGTCACTCGCACACGGATGCTACACGTCTACCGTTTCGTGGTAAGGCTACCTGCAGAAACTCAAACAATCATCAGACTCGGCTGCACACCGAGCCTGGAACCCATACAGTTTGTACACCCGGCCGTCATCACTCGCCCGGATGTTCTCAAGCCAAACACGCCTTGAGTTACGTGTTCACGTTTCAGACCACGTGACGGGGTGTCCCATGTTGCACCACGCACGCCAGGGACAGACGTTGCTCGAATACCCAAAACGACATGAAGAGTCGTAGAGGATATCAAAGCGGGTCGGGTTACCTGCCACCCGTGGGGCTCCACCCTTCAGCTTGTGCGCACTGGTGGACAGCGCTTACGTGCACCCCCCAAGACATGAACGTCCCGAGATGCACGATTTTCCGACATAACAATTAGGTTACTAAGCCACTTTCTATATACTAATAACATCCTTATACGGGCTACTAACTCGTTCCTCACTGGATTTTTGAAAAAGAAGACCTTTGTACTGTGTTAAACCTCAAGCGAGCTCTGATACCACGCTGACACGACCCCACTGGTCCTGTCGAGCCAGGATCACGCTGAGGGGTGCTGCGTTGCACAGCACCGTATAACACACGTCAAAGGTGCAAAGCGGAAGCGGAAGTTTTAATACATAAACAGTTTTATGAACCTGTTTACATCAAAATACGTTTAGTCCACACTCGCGGGCGTAGACTAAGCACCAAGTGCACGTTCAGCCCTCGAACGTGTCCTTGCTAGCACACACGCACACTAACTCTGCGGCGTGCACGACTCCCACTCGACGGGGTTCCCCTCCTGGGGTTCCGTCTCCTCTTCGGGAGTCCCTTCCTCATAGAACCCTGCAAAAGCTTCAAACACAAGCAGTGAGCACGAAGGCTCAGCAAGTCTGACCCGTCTCACCTAAACATGGAACTTCTACGTGAGGGTAATGGGTTGCATGAGGTAAAAATCTTTTGCAAGGACTCGCCTAATTAGTAGAACCTTACTTTCAAGTTTTAGCAGCAGGTTGTGGAGAACCTTACGCTAAGGCACATGAGAGAGCCGCAATCAAACAAGAAACGCATTTCTCTCATGTACTTTGCCCAAAGTTGAAAAGAACTTTAGTTAGCTCTAAGCTACAGCATATCATTAACAATCAATGTCCATCTTTCAATCAGCAACATTTTTAACATGTGACTAGCCTGTTCTTTCTACGTCACGGTACAGTGAACAAGTGGTACTCACTGACCGCGAGGGACGGCGATTATAATCGATTTACACCTGCAGGGTTACCCGAA
The DNA here is from genome assembly GCA_030760725.1 of Neostapfia colusana. Lineage (NCBI taxonomy): Eukaryota > Viridiplantae > Streptophyta > Magnoliopsida > Poales > Poaceae > Neostapfia > Neostapfia colusana. The sequence continues at coordinate 41,451,636 of JASWHV010000013.1, read as the reverse complement.
CAACCCGTCACGTACGCCCGTACTCGATGTTGCCTACAACAACCATCACGGACGCCGTACGCGACTACCTTTCACCCGTTAGCCAAATATTGAACCGGTCCCATCGTCCCGAGCAAGAGGTCTCTGCACGCGCATCTCCGTGCCGCCAGCTGATTTACACCTCGAGCTCTCAACCTACCCTCTGAACGACGGGCAATGCCTCAATACCCAGCTACCCGAGTTACATCAGTTTCCCGGTTCCCATATAGCCGGTAGGTCTTCGGTACTGTTCTAGCTTGTTCAACAGGCCCGCACACGGCTCTGTCCTCAATCGACACAAGCGGAGCTACAGCACACAGGCCCCAAAGTCCTGCTGCCCTTACTCTCCGCTCGGTCTCATTTTCTTGCCATGTGTTTCATGTGCTATCTCTACCCGAGCAATGTGCCTCTAGCCTATTCTTGCGAGTAGTTCCAACTACTCGACTTGTACCGAATCCTACTCTATCCTAGCCATGCAGTGGCTAACGAGGTTTTCCATCCTAAACCCAACCCATGGTTTTCTTGGCTGTGCAGTTGGGTTTCCAATCAAGACTCTAATGCAAAGAACAAAGGAAACAATTATGCTCAAAACAATAAAAATTTGTAAAAAGGTTAATGCAAACCGGGGCTTGCCTTGCTGCTCTTGGTCGTAGGCTAGCTGTTCCTCCGGAGTAACGAAGTCTAGGACTTCGGGTTCCTCCTCGACCTTAGCGACTACATGATAGAAACAATACATGTATTAATTTAATGCATTTGTATTAAGTTTGAAGTTGTGAAGTCTATAACCTTGGCTAGCTAGACCTAATGACTTTGAAACTTTTACTGTGGCTTGGTTACAACCTAAACAAAGACTTGGTCAAGTTTTAGTTGCAGCAAAGCTCATTTGAGCCCTCCACAATTAATTATGTCCTTGACCTTAATTGGAACTCTTAGGGTGTTCTAGGAATTTTCATGAGACAAACTATGACTTTCTGAAACTAGATTTTCAGAGGGTTCTAATGGAGTTGGTCTCACTTAATTTGGAAGTCTCTAACTAAAGATATGAGCTAAACAATTTCAGAGAAATTTCTGAAAATGTTTCTGAACATTTTCTATTTTCTCTGGAACAGTTTTACTAATCACACCATTAGGTGGACTAATGAGCTCAAATGGATCTAAAATTTTTATGGTAGTTCAAGGATATTTTGGTGAACATCTCAGCAAAATTTCAGGATTTTCCTCCAAAGGATTCTCCAGTTACAATTCCTAACAATTTAAATTTTAAGGAATTAATTCTGGAGAATTAAGGAATTTCATGAAGTGAAACTTGATTTTCTGGAAAGTACTCAGAGAGATGAATCCAGCAAAATTTGGTTCACTCAATTTGGAGCTTCCTAGCCAAAGTTATAAGGATTTGAAGTTTGAAGGAAATCTGAAAATCGGGGAAAAGTTTAAACTCACGCGTGGGCCCAGGGGACACGCGTCGCACGCCTAGGCGATGGCACACCGCGGCCCACAAGGATTTTGCGCGCCATCATACCCGATCCCGGCCGCAGCCGGATCCCGATTCAAAATATCGGCCGCTGACAGCTGGGGTCCACCCCCTTGTTCAACCTCGCGACACCCGCGCCCCGCCGCCGAGGGACCTCGCCGGAGAGCTCGCCGCCGGCTGCTGTACAGCTCCAAACTTCTTGATTCTGGCCGCCCCTGCCTACTTTTACTTGGGGAACAGGATCCGAGGGTCAGCTGCTCATGACAACGGCCGGAGCATGGTCGGCGACAAGCCGCCATATCGGAATGACTTCGGCCATGTCGGCTGACTCTCCTAGTACCTCAGCTACTTGGGAAATCGGTCGGGGAGCATCAGTGGACCTCAGAGAAGGACGACATGAGCTCGAGGCAGCTCGGGGAAGGCCCGAAATAGGTCCTCACCGTGCGCCCGATACCCCCCGTTCGTTCCGCCATTAGTAGACCTTAAATTACGCCGGGCACAGAGGTTCTCCGGCCCAGAGTTGTGAAGGCAACTTGTGCGTTACCGTGTCTAGCTCGTGTGGGAGTGGCCTGAGGCCCTCTAATCCTTTTTAGAGCACGGATTAAACAGAATCGTACCCGAAGGTCGTTCTGCAGACAGAAAGGGGAAAAGTGGAAATTCGCCGCCGGTGAGCAACCACTCGAGCTGTGGCTCGGGGATGAGCAGCACCGGTCACCTGCGCGTCCAAGGGTGCCTTGGCTCGGGCGTGACAACGCCCAGGTTGGGCTGTCCACGAGAGCCCGAGGTGCAGCGGTTCCAAGTTCCGAGTTTGATCTTTCGGCACAGCCGATATCAATCGGTTTCAACCGAATTCTAGCAATGGGGAGGATGGAGGAAGGTCTCTAGTACCTTGCTGGGACTCTGGAGTGGAAGGAGGGAGCTGCGATCGGCGTTCTCCGATCAAGTCCGGGTTGCGTAAGTTCTCTGCCGGCGCTGAGTTCTTGCGGGAGAGAACTGTGGTGCCTCGGCCGAGGGGGGGGCAGGCGCCTTAAGAAGGCTCTGCACCGCCTCATGCCCGCGCGTGGGCAAGCAGCTGGTGGCGCGGTGGCTGGCCTCGGTGGCGGTCACCGCTGCGGCTCGGTGACCCGAGTGAAAAGTCTCAGTCGGTTTGTGTTGAATTAGAGGCTGACATGTGGGTCCCACCCCTCCTTTTAACCTCTGAAATTTACTCCTAACAGCTGTGGTAAACAGTGAACCCTATTCTACCCTTGGCAATTCAAATTATTCACCCAAGAGCCATTTGAATTGATCAAAGTTCAAATGAGGTTTGGTTTGAATGAATTTCAGCACAAGTTCAGTTTGAAATTCAAATAAAGTTTGAATTTCTCCCCCTTAGCTCATGTCAAGATCAACACCAAATGGAGTGAAAATTGGTGTGTGAGCTCACAAAAATGTGCTGAGTAAGAATATGCCTTCCACTTTCAAATTCATGGTACAAAAACAGTTTGAATTTGAATATGTTTTCAACTGCCCCTTTCCTATCTATACCCAAGATGACCTCAAAAAGGTTTTGAATTTGGGTGAAACTTGGCATAGACATCCTTAGCAAAGTGTAGGAGTTTTCATATGTCCAGCCCATCTATATCACATGTGGGGAATACCACTTTTGCAATGTGTAAGTTTGTTCTCTAATGAGCATGTTGATAATTGTTACATGCTCTTCATTTGTGTTCATCATTCTTCCTCAAATGAGGTGTGTGGTGTGGGGATGAACACTACAAATGAGTGTCAAAAACTGAGGCCCTTACAGTTCATTCATCCAAGTTCATCACCATGGGGTTGCTCGGCTTTATTTGTGAAGAAGAAGGATGAGACGCTGAGGCTATGCGTCGATTATCGTCCTTTAAATGTTGTGACAATAAAGAACAAGTATCCACTTCCAAGAATTGATATTCTCTTCGATCAGCTAGTGGGTGCTAAAGTCTTCTCTAAGATGGACCTAAGGTCGGGATATCATCAAATCAAGATTCGAGCGGAAGATATCCCAAAGACAGCATTCTCGACAAGATATGGGCTCTATGAGTATCTTGTCATGTCATTTGGGTTGACCAATGCTCTGGCTCGCTTTATGTACCTTATGAACTCGGTATTCATGCCGGAGCTGGATCAGTTTGTCATGGTATTCATCGATAACATCTTGGTCTATTCCAAATCTGAAGAGGAACACGCTAAACATTTGCATATTGTGCTTCAATGCTTGAAAGATCACAAACTCTATGTAAAGTTTAGTAAATGTGAATTCTGGATCAACCAAGTGCCATTTCTTGGACATATTATTTCAGCGGAAGGCATTGCAGTTGATCCAAGAAAGATTGAGAAAGTACTGAAATGGAAGTCTCCAACATCAGTCCATGAAGTTCGTAGCTTCATAGGTTTGGCGGGATAATATCGGAGGTTCATCCCGGGCTTCTCAAAAATCTCCAACCCTATGATGGAGCTACTGAAAAAGGGCATCAAATATGATTGGAGCAAGCCATGTGAGGAAGCTTTTCAAGCGTTGGTGAAACACCTCACAAGAGCCCCAGTTTTAGCTCAACCGGATACAACCAAGCCCTTTGATGTTTATTGTGATGCATCCGGCATCGGACTTGGTTGTGTACTCATGCAAGGAGGACGCATGGTCGCATATGGATCACGGAAATTATGGAATCATGAGCAACATTATCCAACTCATGATCTCGAGCTTGCTGCCGTGGTATTAGCTTTGAAGATGTGGAGACATTACCTATTGGGAAATCTGGTTCATCTCTACACCGACCACAAAAGCTTGAAGTACATATTCACTCAAAAAGAGTTGAATATGCGACAACGGCGATGGTTGGAGCTGATCAAAGATTATGAGATTGAAATTCATTATCATCCGGGCAAGGCAAATGTGGTTGCCGATGCACTCAGCCAGAAGTCTCATGTTCATAACCTGACCATTACGCCGATAGAAGAGGAAGAACCGAGTCTCTACTTGGTTCCATATGTAGCTCTACATAATCTATCCTCATACCCACAATAAGAGAGGAGGTTATGAAGGCTCAAAAGAAAGACAAGGGCATGGCTCATATTAAAAGGAGGTTGAAGAACGGGGAGATGAAATTTTTCCGGTTAGATGATGAGGATACCGTATGGTTCAAGGACCGGATAGTCGTACCCCGTGATATGGGGCTGCGGAAGAAAATTTTGGATGAGGCTCACTTTTCCAAATTTTCTATTCATCCGGGCAGAAATAAAATGTACCAAGACCTCCGGAAGAAGTTTTGGTGGACACGTATGAAACGTGAAATACGTTTCAGAATGTGATACGTGTCGAAGAGTTAAGGCCGACCATGTGAAGAAGTCGGGCCTGTTGCAGCCACTACTAATACCGGCATTGAAGTGGGAAGGTTTGAGTATGGATTTCATCGTCGGGTCGCCGATGACCTCCCACCACCATGATTCGATTTGGGTAATCGTTGACTGATTAACCAAATCAGTACGTTTCATTCCGGTGCATACCAAATACAGCGCCAAGCAGTATGCGGAGTTATACATAGCACGGATCTTGTGCCTACATGGAGTTCCCCGGACGATCATCTCCGATCGAGGCGCGTTGTTCGTTGCTCGTTTCTGGGAGCAGCTACACGCATCCTTGGGAACCAAATTGATTCGAAGCTCCACATATCACCCTCAAACCGATGGGCAAACTGAGAGGGTGAATCAAACACTTGAAGATATGCTGAGAGCATGTGCCATCCACCACGGTAAGAGCTGGGATGATCACTTACCGTTGGCGGACTTCTCGTATAACAACGGTTATCAAACGAGCATAAAAATGGCAACTTATGAAGCTCTCTACGTCCAGAAGTGCCGCACACCGTTGAACTGGTGTGAATCCGGCGAGGGAATTATTTACGGGATTGATCTCGTAAATGAAGCAGAAGAGCGGGTAAGGCTTATTCAAGCAAATCTTAAAGCCGCTCAGTTCAGACAAAAGAGTTATACGGATAAGAGACGTCGTCCTCTGAACTTTCATGTTGGGGACCACATATACCTCCGTGTATCTCCTATGAAGGGCATTCACCGATTCGGAGTGAAAGGAAAATTAGCTCTGCGTTTAATCGGTCCCTTCATCATCATTGGAAGATGTGGAACCATGGCATACAGTTTGGTGTTACCGGCAGCCTTAGCCGGAGTTCATAACGTCTTCCACATCTCTCAGTTGCGGAAGTGTTTGAGTGTTCCAACGGAGATTCTCACGGAAGGCATAGCAGATTTAAAGCCGGACCTTACTTATGTTGAGCGACCAACCCGGATAATTGATGAAAAGACTCGCGAGACCAGAAACCGGACGCTGCGATTTTTCAAGGTGTTATGGGAAAATCACACGTCCGATGAAGCTACATGGGAAAGCGTGGAGTATCTACAACGCAATCATCCGGAGTTATTAGAGGCTTATATACAGTAGTCATCCTCCCCGCATTGTTCTTAATCATGAATCTCGGGACGAGATTCTTTTTAAGGGGGGAGGACCTCGCATACACGAAGTATCCGATCCGGATTATCGATGAAAAGACTCGCGCTACAAGAAACCGAACCTTATGGTTTTACAAGGTCTTGTGGAGTAACCATACAGCTGATGAGGCAACATGGGAAAGCGATGACAATCTATGAACAAATTATCCGCACTTGCTATCATCGTATACCCAGAAAAGTTTCCCCACCTTTGCTTTTCTTTTGAATCACGGGACTGTAAAAGTCCCAAAACTTGTAAAGGGAAAACTTGAGCTGTGAATAAAGTTGAGTTTAAACTCAAGAAATGGGACTTGTTTAAACTTTTCCACATATGATAATACACATGAGAGATTTTCTTAAACAAGGTTATGGTCACTTATAGGCTTGTACCATAGGTGGATTAAAACCACATATGTGGAGTCCCTTGTGCAATGGAAAGTTTAAAAATCGGATTGTAAACTAAGTTTCAACTTGAAGTTCTAATGAGGGAAACATAATAGGAATTTCAAACTGTTGTGTTCAAAAGCTCAATTGCAGCAGCCAAATTTAAAATCAGATTCCATATTTGAATTCCTTAGGTCCAAATAAGTGGGTATGCAAAGTTTCATGAGTTTTTGAAATGTTTTGCTACTCCCTTTCCAAAAGGACTCTAAATTGCAATGAATTCAAATACACATTTGAATTTGGATGAAAATTGGTCCAAATCTACAAATGCACTTCAGTTTGAACTTCCCACAATTAAACTTCAACATTTGCCAAATTTTGAGAAAATTTGAGGAGATAAGGAGCGGCAATGGGTCCCAGTGGTCAGTACACTGAAATATCTGAAATATTGGAGTCGGTTCTCTGTTCCTACTCATGGCAACTGAAGACACCGAGGCTAACGTGAGCTCTCACCGTGAGACACCGAGCTGCAAGCCGGGGGGACACCTCCTCACGCCTTCCTTCGTGCTGGCGACCTCCTAGTGTCTTTCCTCATGTCTCAGCATTATATTTTACCATCGACCGACCCCACTCGGGCTCTGTTCATTCTCTCGCACGGAAAAAGAACCGAACCCAGCCGCTCACCACCATCTCTGGAATTCGATCGGGAGATGACCAAACTTAGGCCACCGAGCTCCCCAAGCTGCACCCACAGCGCTGAGAGGTCCTCCCCTACCTTCTCCACTCACCACCGGGGTAGCCAAGCTTCCCTACATCGAGAATACAGCTTTTCGCAGGGCGACCTAAAACAAGCCGGCGATCAGGCGCCGTGGACAGCACACACCGGAGGTTTTCACGCCCGAGACAGCACGTCCAAGGGAGCACCCTGCCTTGGGGCTATTTCCATCCAAAGCTTGGAGCAAACCATGAACCCTAGCGGCGGAATTTACCGTTCTTCTCCCGGACCACCTCCATGGACCTTTCGGTATGAAATTCCAAAATTCACACTCAATTCTTATTTAGAGTTCATCAAATCGTGCACAAAGGATCTAGAGTAGTCGGCGACCAATTTCCTTTCACAAGCCTAGCTTGAAACCCCGTGTTAGCGGCCCATTTCAAGCTTTCCGATCATCGACCATGGCGGGGACGCGCGGGAGCACGGTGAAAAATGAATTGCTGCCATTTCTGAGCCATGTTGAGGCCACACTAAGCTAGCCCATCCTCCACTGGTGCTTTTGAGTGGTTCGGTCGAGCTTTTGGCGGGCTGTAAGGGCCGGGTGACCGCACCCAGGTTCACCGAATGCCGCCGCACGTCGCCGGCCTACTTCCGGTCACCGGCAGCCCGAGAGCACCGCACCAATGGCTTTCTCGTAGCTGGAAACCCCAGGCGGCGATTACCGAGCCGAGAGGTGGCCGGGAAGCCGACTCCAGCGAGCTCCGGTGGAATTCCGGCGAGGGGGCAGCGCGGAAGAGGAAACATCCCGAGGAGGAAGAAGGTCGGGCGGGTCCCGCGTGTCAGCGACCAAAAAATTAAATTTGCTGATCGGATGTGGCTCCGGGATCCCCTGTGGCAACGCGGGAAAGTTTATGTGGCCCCGTGTGGCTCGGTTTCAGCAGTTGACACGTGTGCCATGGACCCACGGTCAGAGTTTAAACATTTATCGGTTTATTTCAAATACCAGATTTGATTCAAACTTTGAGAGGGCATAACTTGTGCTAGGAAGCTCCAAATTTAGTGATTCAAATGGGGTTGGATTCAGATTCCAAAACTTTATCCAAATATGCAACCCAATTTGCATGAAAATCATTATTTAATCCTGGAAAAGTCTTTATAGCTTTTCAACAAAAGAATTTTAGAAGGAGTTTGGTTCATCCAAAAATCCTAAAATTTTTCCAGAATATTCTATAGGATGTTAGGAAACCCCAGTAAAAGTTTAAGCTCATTTAGAGTTAATTTAGTTAGCAGACTTCTGATTTCAATTTTCTGTGTTCAAATGAATACAGAAACCATTTCAGAGAATTTCCACAACATGGAAATTCAGTGCTGGCCAGCTCGTAGCTCCAAAAATCCTAGGAAAATTCATGCATGCTCCCTGAGCTATGTTTGAGATTGTGGTTCACTTGAATTTGCATAAAAGTGCAAATTTATTCAGAATTAATTCCTTTTTGCCTAAATGCTCAGGGAATTGTTCTGAGTGATCTACTCAGTGAAAAATTCTAAATTTTGGTCCAGATGACTTTCTTCTGACAAGGAACTCTCAAGGAAATTTCCACCTCCATTGGAGCCTTGGATCATTAATGTTCTGTTCAACTTCATTAGGTGATCACCACCAAGTGATGAACCCTACTTCTCACTTGATCATAGTACTTCAACCCAAACCCAAACCACTTGCACCAGTGTCATTTTAAATTCGTAAACATAGTTCCAGTTTTAAACTTATCTTTAGCACGTGTTAGCAAAAGTTTTACAATTAAACATATATGCATATTCATAACGTATAGTGATTAAACGTGGGAAAGTGGAGAAGAACTGAAGCTTGAATCAAGGAGCAAAAAGGGAAGTGATTAAGCTTCAAGTCATCAGCATCTAACTTCACAATTATCTGACTTTAGTCACCTGCAAAACCAAGGCAAGTTCCGGTTTGCATTTAAGCTATTTTATAAAGTTTTTACTTTGTTCACTACTATGGTTCGAGGTTGTATGTGCATTAGGTCAAGGATGTTTCATACTCCACTCGCATAACCAAAATGATCCCTGGATTCAAGGGTAGAAAGGTGTCATCGCTGTAGAATAAGACCGTGCTAAATAGACTAGGACATCTGGCAGAAGACGAGTAGTTGGAATCTACTCGCGAGCTATAGTCGGGATTACATGGGTGTAGTTGAAAAGGCAAACTAAAGTTTACATTTCTAAAGATGAGACCGGGTAGGAGGGTAGGCAGTGACAAGACGAGGTCTTGGTCGAGTAGCTCTGCATGTGTCGGTTAAGGACCGATGTGTGTGCCGCATCCAGGAGCAAGTATTGAGTTGTGTACCGGATGCTTACTGCTATATGGGACCCAGGAAACCGATTTAATCGGTTAACTGGATTGTAGAGGCATACCACATCGTCTCGTTAGACCTATGAGCCCGAGACGGCGCGACCGGTTCTACAGTCGAGTGTCCTGCAAAAGGTTGCCACATACGACGTAATGAAGGACGCCAAATTTGGGTCTTCATAGGCGGGCGTATGTGTCGAGCTATCCGGGCAGTGTTTTATTCGAATCACCGTCCCTCACGGTTATTGACTACCGCTTGCTCCCATGTTGTGACGTAGTAATCAACTTGTGTAGAAACAGTTTGCAAAGTTTTAATTGCTGCTATGATTATTGTAAATTGCATGAAAACCCTGTTTGAAGTAGAGATCGAGCAAACTAAAGTTATTTTCCACCTTGGGACAAGTAACATTGGAATGAAGCATTTCTTGTTTGATTGTGGAGTTCCAATGTTGCTGGGCGCAAGGTCACTACTATTATGGCTAAAATCTGAAAGTTAAGGATGAACTCGTAGGCGAGTCTTTTTGCAACTTATATGTTAGGTCATAAGTTACTTTCATGTAGAGTTGCATGTTTTAGGAGAGACGGTTAAGTCTTGCTGAGCCTTTGTGCTCACTCTTGCTATATGAGTGATTTTGCAGGTTAAGACGATGCTCATAAAGAAGGTTGTCCAGTGAGACTCGGAAACGTCCGAGTCGGGTAACACATGGAGGACCTAGCCGCTGCCATGTCTTTGTGTTGCTAGCAAGAGGAGTCCGCGGGCTGGACCTTTTCTCGAGTGCTTCTTAGATATTCGACGTGAGCTGTTTATAGACTTCCACTGTAGCTAATTTATGTAAATTATTTGCAAAGAACATTTGTAAGCTTCCGCTTTGATTTATGTAATACAGTTTTCCTTATATGTGTGCTGTTGGGTGCCGCATAACACGGCACCACCCAATACGATTCCCGGGCGAGCGGCACGGCCTCGCGATTGGGTCTGGGCCCTCTCAGGGACGAGATTCATTTTAAGGGGGAGGGATGTAAAATCCCCAAAAAGTGGTAGCAAGAATTTCCACACATGTACACTTAGGAAAAATTGGGCGAATTAAAACTTTGGATTATAACGGTGTGAGTTCAAAGTGATGATTCAAACCTCCCAAAAAACTTCCAACATGGAGGTCTAAATTCATAACTTGGGTCTTCACATTTCAAACATTCAACCTTCCAAATTTCAGCTCATTTGGAGGGGTTCTAATATTTGTTTGGGATTAAAAGAGGGAACCCTCTAATCTGAATTTAAATTTCAGTTTTAAAATCCCAACTTCCTCAATTCGTGAATTTGGTTCCTCAAATGTGTTCTCCACATTTGAATTAGCAGCCTTGCCAAAAATCAGAAACTTTGGGGTTGGTTTGCCATGTTTTTGGAACAATGCAAAAGGTAGAATTCAAATTCCATTTCAAATTCAAATGACCACACTCTATTCAAACTCCACACCAGAATTCAAATCATTTGAGTTCAACATTTCAAACCTTAGCTTTGGGGTGAAGTAAAGCATTCAATTGGGAGTAGCTGTGGGAAAATATCAGTGGAAAAAATTGGATTAAGAATAGAGGGGGTGGGACCCCTTTGTCAGCCACACACTCTTCACACACCGCCTCTATTTCTCTTCGGGTGATCACCGAACGCGCCAGCACCGGATGCGACGTGCGCCCGATGATTTTTACCATGCCACCTCCTACTGGGTCACCCGATGCTCGTCCTGATCACCACGCTACGAGTGCCACAGAGCCGTTTCGTTTTCCCCAGTTCGCTCTCGCCTCGGTTGTCTGCCTCTCGACGAACAGCGCCGCTCGGTTCTTCCCCGATCGACCACAGCACCCTGAGCTCGGTTGATTTAGACTCCCACAGCATAAACCATCACCAACACATGCTCTTGCCATCCACCATCCCTACTCCTTCGGTATCTGCCCATTGGAGCTCGAAATTCCCGGAGTTGCAGCTGTACCGCCATGAACACCTGAGGTTCCAACTTTCGGTTGCCGTGGACAGCTCAAACTGGAGAAGCTCACGCTCAAGCGATCCAACCCATTGGTGCACCATGACCGGAGCTTCTAACCTCCAAAATTCAGACCAAGCCGTGACTCCTCGGAGGAGAATTTGGAGATATTCACCCGGACAGCACAACTCGACCCCGAGGTAAAGAGTTGCTAAATTAAACTTCAATTCATGTTGTGAGTAGCTCAAACTTCACACGCAGGTTCTAAACTAGCTAGCACCCTTCCTCCCTCGATTCTAGGCCGGGAAATTAGGTGTAGAGCGAGGATTACACGTTCTTGTCGCGGGAAAACCTTCAGAACACTTCAGGCGCACGGTGCCGATAGGTTTGGAGGGCTCCCCGGCGGATTTGGTTGCCATGCCTAGCTCCTACACCTCCCAGTGGTGCTCTAGAGACCGAGAGACGATCGTTTGGTGGAGGAATGAAGCATCCCAACCTCGCCGGAGTTCTAAATCCTGCTGTCACCGGTGGATACCATTTTCCGGCAAGTTTCAGCCGCCGGCGACACCCGCATCGTGCTCAGCGGGGTGAAAAATGGGGGAGCGGTGAGATTTGTCCCAGGAGGCTGCCGGGAATGCCGTTCCTGCCATCCTCGCCGGCGAACGCCGCCGTGTCCTCTGTTTGGCGCGAGGTGGAAGAGAATGCTGACATGTGGGGCCTGCCGGTAGCGTTTAAACATTTCCAGATTTTCCTATTTCAGTTCAAACTTTGAAGAGCCATAACTTTGTGTAGGAATGTCCAAAAATTGTCAAACAATTTTTTTTTGCATTCCTCTCAGAGAATACTATCCAGGGGTACAGTCCAATGAATATGAAAATCTCTGTATTTGGCTCATTAATTCATTTAAAGAAAATTTGTAGGAATTTTCACAGGAGTTTTGTTTATCGGAAAATTCCCAAATTGGGGCAGGACATTCTTCCAAAAATCCTTGAACTCCAGTAAAAATTTCAGAGGTATTGGGCCTCATTTGCTTGGCCAAATGTGGTGTCAGTCCTTTATGTCTCTGAAAAATGGGAAAATAAACAGAGACATTTTCAGCATTTCTTATCAACTTCCAAAATTTATATCTCTCTGTTGGTAGCTCCAAAAATGGTGAAACAAATTTTGTTAGAACCATGTAGACCTACCCTACTTAGATCTTCCACTGTTATACATGTTAAAACTCCAGATTTGGGCTCAAAATTCAGAGAAGCCTTGTACTTGTGGGAATTTTGGAGACCACAAGGTGCAATGAAATTTCTCCAAATTTTGCTCAGATCATCCTTAGAGAGTCTAGTATCCACTGGAAAAATCCCAAAGCTAATTTAGGATCCAAAATAACAGTAGCTACGAATAGATGTTTACTTCTTATAATTCCTTAGCATTTATACATATATTTTGTTACATTTCATATAGTGACAGAAGTTGAGGATAAGCCGGAGCCGTTGGACGTCCTCCCACCCGACGCTAACTTCTCCTTTGACTCACAACCAGGCAAGCTCCGGTTTGCATTTAAGTACCTTTTACAAAGTTTTTCATTTGTACACTTATGTCTAGGTTGAAATGGTTGCATTAGAGTTAAGATGTTTGAAACCCCACTTGCATGACTTTAAATCCTATGAAAGGTTGGGTAGTTTACAGACTCGACGAGTAGAGAATGCCATGCTAATATGCTTAGGATCTCGGTAGAAGTCAAGTAGTTGGAATCTACTCGCGAGGTAAGGTTTTTTCACACGGTATGGAAAGAGTAGAAAATGTCTTAAGAGTGGTGAAAATGAGAGCCAGCAGGGGGATAGGATGCAGTGAGCGTAGATCTCACGTCCGTAGTCCTGTTGGTGTCGATTGAGGACCGAGTCATGTGCGGGCCTGATGAACAAGTATTGAACAGTACCGGATGGCATACTGACATAAGCAGGAAACCGATGTAATTGGTTAACCTGGGTGCCGAGGCTTACCCAACCGTTTTATAGGAGTGGGTTGAGGGTAGCAAGGTGTAAATCTGCCGGTGGGCACAATCATGCTCCACGCGGGGACCTCCTGTTCGTTTTGGATGGACCGGTTCGGCATTTGGGTTTTATTGAAAGGTGGTTGCATACAACAGAGTAGGAAGATGTGTGGAAACACACTTCTGAAAGTGGGTATACGTGACGTGTTGTCCGGGTGCCTCCTGATTGCAATCACCGTCCGTCACGGTTATTTGAGTACCGCTTGTTCACTGTTCTGTGACATAGTAAGAAGTGAAATAAGCCAGATGAATGATATGATGATGTGATGAACTGTTACTGTTTGGAAACCATGTCTGTTGTAGATGTAGAGCTAATTAAGTTTATTTTCCACTTTTGGCATCACTACATCAGAGGAAAGTGTTTCTTGTTTGATTGTGGACTTCCGATGTGAGGGCTGCCTAAGGCACATGAAACTGTTGCTATAAAACTAAAAGTAAGGATCAACATGTAGGAGTGTCTTTATTGCAAAGTATTTTCCTATATTACACATCTCTGCATGTAGAGTTCCATGACTAGGGTGTCGGTTAAGCCTTGCTGAGCCATCGTGCTCACAGTTGCAATATTTGAGCTGTGTGCAGGTGAGAGTTATGAGGAGGGGTCCGAAGATGAGGCGGTGCCTCTGTCGGGGTACACGGCCGAGCTGGAGCCCTGCACGCTGCCGTGATCTTCATTTCAGTGCTGCTAGTGTGTAGCGTCCCCGGGCTGGACGGCTAAACTTTTGCTTAGTTAGGATGAGAGAGTAGTTATAAAGAATACTTCCGCTGTATAATTATGTTTTTAAAAGACTTCCGCTGTTTTATATCAAATAAAAGTTTGTATGTTGTTCATATTGTTTTCTTGTGTGCTGTTGGGTTCCGCATCACACGGAACCACCCTCTGTGATCTTGGAGTGGGTGAACCACTGGGTCTTCCCCACAAAGAGGTCCTAAGTGAGCTCTTACCGTGCGCCCGACGGCTTCCGTCATTGGTGCCGGTAGCAAAACTAGAAATGGGCTGTCTACCAAGGTTTTCACTCTAAGGTTGCGAAGGAAAGTTGTTCACTACCGAGTCTAGCTCATATAGGTGCAGTTTGAGGATATATACACGATTATGGAACGAGAATTTGGCGAATCCGCACCTGAAGGTCGGTCTGCACCGAATGGAAGGAAAAGACGAAATTCATCGCCGGTGATCGACCACTCGGGCTATGGTTCGGAGGTGAGAAACACGAAGTCCTAACACGTCCCGGGATGCCTTAGCTTGGGCATGACACGTTCCCGTTTGGGCTTTCCACGGGAGCCTTAGGTGCGGAAGAGACTTATGTCACCGGAAACGCTTTCGGTATTGGTCGAGAACAACCGGACTCGGCTGGTTCCTGTGACAGGAAGGTAGGAGGAGAGGCTCTAGTACTGTTTTGCAGCTCAGAAGTAGTGTGGGTGCGTTGTTTGCCGGTTCCCTGATCGAACCCGAGGTAGTGGCAGCGATGGCAGCGTTTCTTGCATGAGGGAGCAGAGGAATGAGCGAATTGCTTCTTGCTGGCTCGGCCTCGGGGATAAGAAGGGGGGGACGTCGGCTAAGAATGGGCACACACCGAGCAGGAGAGGCCAGCAGCGTATGGCTTGGCGGCAACCCCAGCAGCGGCCTGAGAAACAGAGCCCCGGCAGTCTTCAGTCGGTTGATCACAGGAGAGGCTGACATGAGGGCCCCACTCCCATTTTAACCTCTGAAATTCAAATTTTCTTACTGCTTTAAACACTAGTGCCCCTAATACCCTTTGCAATTTGAATTATTCATCAAATGCCCATTTGAAATCGGCAGAATTCATATTGTGAAGTGTTTGACTATATGCATAGCACATATGCAGTTTGAAATTCAAACTGAATTTGAATTTGCTTAAATTGGCTCATTTCAAGATCAACTCCAAGTGGAATGAAAATTGGTGTGTGAGCTCACAAAAATGAGCTGAGTGTGAATATGAATCCCACTTTTGAATTCATGGGATGAAAGGAGTTTGAATTTGAATTTACGTTCAAACTAGCCTCTTTCTAATTATGCCCAAAAATAACTCAAAAAGGTTTTGGATTTGGGTAAAATTTGGCATGAGCATTCCTAACAAAGTGTAGGAGTTTTTCATATGCTCAGCCCATATATGATGCATGTGGGTGAATGTGGCCTAGAGGGGGGTGAATAGGCCTTACAGAGTTTCCTGCACACTTAATGTAGTTGTCAAAAACTTGCTTGACCGGACTAGTTCGGTTGTGTGAGCGGACTAGTCCGGTGTGCCTGAAGTGTGTAGATTGTATTAAGTGTTGTTCAGGAAAATTAACTTGTTTAGCAGCGGAAATAAGAACAACAGTTATTTTATTTCGAGTTTACAATGTGAGGTGTGATTATGCCCGTGAATGAAACTTAGCAATTCAAATTATGAAGTTTAGCAACTAGATGTTCTAATCAACAAAAATAAAGAGGCACGCGAGACACAAATTTTACCGAGGTTTGATCTCACCAAGCGATCCACGTCCTCATTGATGAAGCTCACACAGAGCCGGGTCTCTAACCCTTTCCCTCTTCAAGTCACCACACAAGGCCGACTTGTCTCCACTAGCACGAGTAATCACAGAGTTTGTGGGGCAACCTCACACGTTGAGGGCTCCCACGAGAATTACAATGAAAAAGCGACCAAATACACTCAAAAAGATTACAATGCAGAATATGAGTGTAGAGAGATGAAACCCCAAGAGCTCACAATGAAGGAACGATGATCTCCCAATCCCAAATCCAAGTGTTTAATTGATTTTCACCTTTTTTGCACCTTAGATGTGTGGGGGGATGTGTTTTTGGGCTCTTGGGACAGGTGGCGGCGCTAGGGTTTTAGTTTCTAGCAGTGTGAGTCGTGTATGTTTCGTTGGAAGGCCGTGGATCACCAGTTTATATGGTTTCCGAAAAAGTTACCGTTGTAAAACCTAATACCGGACTAGTCCGGTGTATGTTCGGACTTGTCCGGTCTACTTCCAGTGGGCTAAGCGGACAAGTCCGGTCTAAAACCGGACTTGTCCAGTACTATGTGAAGTTGGGTTCCAGAAAGTTTAGTAGATTAGTCCTGTCCCGTGGACGGACTAGTCCGAAGTCCTCTAAAGAGGACAACAGAAACATGAGCGGACTAGTCCGGTCTAAAACCGGACTTGTCCGGTGCATTCCAGTAAGCTGACCAGACTAGTCCAGTCCATGAACGGACTAGTCCGGTGTCCAGTGTATTTTAGTTGATTTTTAAACCCCTCACCCTTACGCAAAGTCATGAGCTCTTGGGATGTGTCTCTCACACACATCCTATACATTTAAATCTACTTTGCTCTTCTAAATTCCATTAAAGTCTTCCTTTTCGGACACCACTCTATTTTTCACCTTTTTGTGTGCACCGAGCTAGTTCACTTTGTTTGTCCTGCAATCATCTCAATAATTTCATTAGGATCTCATATGCTTGTCATCAATTCTCCAAAACCCACAAGGGATACCCTAGATGCACTTTCAATCTCCTCCTTTTTGGTGATTGATGACAACCATTTGAGATATCACAATTAAGAGAAAAAATTGATTTTTCATAAAGTGTGCATATATGAGAATAATGAATAACTAACAAGAAAAACTTCTCTCATATACACACACCTTATGGTGGGGTGCCTAACAAGTGTGTGATCAACAAAAATGTGATGAACGAGGATAAAAGATAACAACCATAGATGTAAGCATCACAATACTATGAAGCATCACACATAAGGTGAATAGTCAAATTACAATAGTTTTAAAAATAAGTACAAGTCCTCGATCACAAGTCCTTAATAACTTATCCTAGATAGCTATTCTAGTCTCAATCTCTCCCCCTTTGGCATCAAGGCACCAAAAAGGGAAAAATCGAGTGGAATCACTCATCGCCGTTCCCACTTTCACTCTCAGTCCTATCTTCATCTCCTCTTCACCTTGATCTTCATCACCCTGACCATATAGAGGGTTAGCAGCTGAACCACCAACAAACCCAAAGGAGCTCAACTCTTGGTCAGTGAAAGTTGGCATTTCAGTGAAGTCTTCAGCTGAGTCCTCAGAAACCTCAAGTGACCCTTGTGGCTCAATTTCCAGTTTGGCAGAGATGGCTAGGATATTGGCTTTTACATGTATTTGATGCTTCTTCCTGGCCAATTCTCTTCATGTTGCTTAACTTCAACTTTGCGGCAAGAGGCAAAGATAGAAGATAGCATCTTGAAGATGCCACTTGAGGATTCCCCAGTAGATGAGGTTGTATGAGTGGTAGCTGCAGCCTCAGATCTTGTCTCCTCTTGAGCTCTCTTGGACCTTCTTTCTTCTCCGGGTGAGACAGGAGCAGAAGGAGCAGAATATATAGTGGGCTTCTAGGGCCTAAGTCTAGTGTGAGGCACATCCTTTATGAACTCCAGTCCTGTCACTTTTTCAATCATGAACATTATGTATGGTGCGTAGCCGCAAGACCGGATAGGATTGATAGAGATATTGACAATGTCATTGTAAATGTACTCAAACACATTGAATGTCCTCTTCTTTCTTATGACCTTCATCAAGGTTTTGAGGGTGCCCTGAACAGTCCCTGCATCTCCCTCTTTGGGAGCTATAGTCTTCCTCAATATCCGATTGAGAAATACAAAGAAAGGCTTCATGTATTTAGTGGTTGGAGGCTTGAATGGCATTCGTGTATCATAGACAAAGTCCAGCTGATCTTTCTCCAGTGGTTTCAGGTTGTGAATTTCAAGTTCATTGTCCAAGGTATGCTCAAGATGAAGGATTCTTGCGAATTCTTCATAGGTGACACTGTACTGAGACCCATGTGTCATCCAAATCATCATGTCGTTGTCATCATGAGCGAAGTAGAGAGTAGAGTAGAATTGCGTGATGACTTCATCATTCCAGTCACACTGGAAGGAGAGTAGGTCTTTCAGCCCGTGAAGCTCGAGGGCTGTCACAACCTCCTGATAAGCTTGACATCTCTTGGACTGATGATAAGCAATATCAACCCACTGACTTTCGACAACTGGATGCTTCATCTTCCGATACACATGTTCATAGTAGTCAGCATGAAAATTACTCCAAAATCTGGGGTCAGCTGACTCTCTGGGCTGATTATACACTTCTACTTTTCTAAACTTGTCAGTAGTTCACCCCCTTTTCCAGTGTAATCATTATTTGAATGTTGCCTGTTGCGATGAATGGGATTTTTCATTTTCAGAGGCCCAATGGGGCCACTAGCAAGCCCCTTCCCTTTATTGGGAGCCCTCTTAGGTCCCGAGGAGCTCTCATCAATAGCCTTTCCTTGAGGCTTCTTCACAATCACCTTCCTCTTCTTAGGCAAATTTTCATCGGAAGGTGGAGAGTGGACATTGACATCATGTCTTTTCTTCATCGCTCTCTCCTTGGCTCTCCTCACTCTTTCACGTTGAACCTCTTCATCAAGGTGGAAAGAGCTGTCATCTGAGCCTGAAGACATGGTGCCTGATAAGGAGTTCAAGGATTAGATATGAATGGACTCATTATCGACTTCAAATAGGAATGTAGGGGTTCAACTGTCAGAGACCGGACTTGTCCGGTTTTAGAGTGCGGACTTGTCCGGTGTACCGGACTTGTCCACATATGCGCGCCGGACTAGTACGGCCGGGCATAAGAACCCTAACGTTTCCATTTGAATCAAATGTCCTATCTAAAGACACAAAGGTAGGAAAGTAGTAGGAATACATTTCTGGAGGCAATGTACATCCTTTTGAAATCAAAGGAAACGAGCTAGAATTAGAAAAGTTTGAGAGTTAGGATTTAGGGGGGAATTTAACAAGAATTGAAGACTCGCGTTGAAGGAGCAAGAATCTATTCGGATGAGTCCGGAGAGGAGAATCCACTCGTCGAGGAGAGGATTTTCCACGGAGAAAACTTCGAGTTTGAGGGCTCAACCCGAAAATCACTTTGGGAGCTAGGGTTTAGGAGAGGAGGGGAGACCAAACGCTTATGAGTGGAGAAGGAGGGGCTGGGCCAGCCAAACACTTATATATGCGACTGACCGGACTAGTCCGGTCATGGTAGCGGACTAGTCCGGTGCCCCTGAGTTAACCTAACTATATCGTCTGTCCGGACTAGTCCGGTTGACAACCGGACAAGTCCGGTTCCAACAGACCTGATACAGATAGTAAAGTTTAAAAGTGATCCAAGGACACTAAGTTTTGCAAATAATCTTGGTAATTATGACCAGTAGGCAAGCAACAATCAAACAATGGTCATATTTCGCAAGATTTCTTCATTAAAATAGTTTTTTTTTTGAGGAAAAAGAGATGAGGAGCAGTTTTTACAATAAAATGTAACATTTGAGGTTGCAACCAGGTATGCAACGTTTCAAGACACGTTTCGAGAGTCAAGAATATTAAGTTCATTTCTTAACTCACAAAACTTTTTATCATCTAATGGTTTGGTAAAGATATCTGCTAGTTGTTTTTCAGTTCTAACATTGAAATTTCAAAGTCACCTTTTAATGAATGATCTCTAAGAAAGTGATGACGAATATCTATGTGCTTTGTTCTTGAGTGCTCTACTGGGTTGTGTGCAATTTTTATAGCGCTTTAATTATCACATAGAAGCGGAATATGATTTAGATTGTAGCCGTAGTCTCAAAGAGTTTGTCGCATCCAAAGTAGTTGTGCACAACAACTACCAGCTGCAACATACTCTGCTCCGCTGTTGAAAGAGCAATAGAGTTTTGCTTTTTAGATGACCAAGAAATTAGGGATCTACCAAGAAATTGACAAGTCGCTGAAGTGCTCTTTCTATCGACTTTGCATTCTGCATAGTCGGCATCGGAATAACATATCAAGTTAAACTTGGATCCTTTGGGATACCAAAGGCCCAAGTTAGGTGTGTGCACAAGATACCTTAGGATTCTTTTTACAGCTATTAAGTGACACTCTTTAGGTGCGGCTTGAAACCTCGCACACATGCATACGCTAAGCATAATATCTGGCCTAGATGCACATAAGTAAAGTAAGGAGCCGATCATTGACCTATATACCTTTTGGTCCACATTTGGACCTTCTTCATTGAGGTCGAGATGTCCGTTGATTGCCATGGGTGTCTTGATGGGCTTGGCTTTGTCCATATTGAATTTCTTGAGGATGTCATGTGTGTATTTGGTTTGGCTTATAAATGTGCCTTCTCTCAGTTGCTTCACTTGGAATCCCAAGAAGAACTTCAATTCGCCCATCATCGACATCTCGAACCTATCTGTCATAATTTTGCTAAATTCCTCACAGAAAGACTTGTTAGTGGATCCAAAGATAATATCATCAACGTAAATTTGACATACAAATAGATGATCATCAAAATGTTTAGTGAAGAGTGTATAGTCAGCATTACCAATTTTGAATCCATTTTGAGTTAGAAAATCTCTAAGGCACTCATACCAAGCTCGAGGAGCTTGTTTGAGGCCATAGAGAGCCTTACGTAGTTTATAGACGTGGTTAGGATACTCTTGGTCTTCGAATCCTGGTGGCTGCTCCTCATAAACTTCCCCCTTTATCGGATCGTTGAGGAAGGCACCTTTGACGTCCATTTGATACAACTTAAAATCATAGTGAGTAGCATATGCCAATAAAATACGAATGGACTCAAGTCTATCTACGGGATCGAAAGTTTCGTCGAAGTCCAAACCTTCGACCTGAGAATAACCCTTGGCCACCAGCCTCGCTTTATTTCTTGTTACTACTCCATGTTCATCTTGATTGTTCCGAAAGACCCATTTGGTTCCAACGATGTTCGCCCTTGGTCTTTCCACCAGCTCCCACACTTCATTTCTTTTGAAGTTGTTCAATTGTTCTTGCATTGCAATCACCCAGTCTGGATCCCTTAAGGCTTCATCTACCCTGTATGGTTCTAGAAAAGAGACAAAAGAATAGTATTCACAGAAATTTGCAACGCGAGGTCTAGTAGTTACTCCCTTAGCAATATCACCAATGATATTGTTGACAGGATGGTCTCTTTGCACACTCTGATGTACTCTTGGGTGAGGAACTTGTTTAGCTGCTTGTTCTTCATCATCTTCATTCATTGTCTCCCCCTAGATCATTGCTTCCATGATTATCTTGTTCTTCTTGATCTTCCTCCACTTGATCTTCCGTAAAAGCTCCCCCTTGATCATTGCTTCCTTGTTGAGGTTCACCTTGTGCATTTGAGTCTTGCGTTTGCTCTTGTGGTAGAATATCACCAAGTGCCATTTTCTTCAGCGCTTCACATGGAGCTTCCTCTTTATCTAGCATACACTTATCGACTTGCTCCACTTGTGAGCCGTTAGTTTCATCGAAGACTACGTCACGTGCTACTTCAACAAGACCGGACACCTTGTTGAAGACACGATAGGCGTAGGCATTCGATTCATAGCCGAGCAAGAACCCTTCATCGGACTTCGAAGCAAACTTCGAAGCCCTCAGTTTCTTGTTC
The DNA here is from genome assembly GCA_030760725.1 of Neostapfia colusana. Taxonomy (NCBI): domain Eukaryota; kingdom Viridiplantae; phylum Streptophyta; class Magnoliopsida; order Poales; family Poaceae; genus Neostapfia; species Neostapfia colusana. The sequence continues at coordinate 41,429,675 of JASWHV010000013.1, read as the reverse complement.
AGAATAAAACATTTACAACCAAAAACTTTGAAATAAGAAACATTAGGCTTTTTACTGGTAACGAGCTCATATGGAGTTTTCTTCAGTAGTCGGTGAAGGTACAGCCGATTTGTGGCATGACAAGCGGTATTCACCGCTTCTGCCTAAAATCGATCTGATGTCTTGTATTCATCCAACATTGTTCTTGCCATTTCAATCAATGTTCTGTTCTTCCTTTTGGCCACCCCGTTTTGTTGAGGAGAGTAGGGTGCCGAGAACTCATGCTTTATCCCTTCTTCATCGAGATACTCTTTAACTTGTGTATTCTTGAATTCTGTCCCGTTGTCACTTCTGATGTTCTTCACGGTTGATGAGAATTCGTTCTGGGCTCTTTTCAGGAACTTCTTGAGGATTCCCTGAGTTTCTGATTTATCATACAAGAAAAATACCCAGGTAAATCTTGAAAAATCATCAACAATTACTAAACCGTATTTGTTACCGCCGATACTTATGTAAGCAATTGGACCAAATAGATCCATATGAAGAAGTTCCAGTGGTCTTGTAGTGGTCATTACGTTCTTGGCGGGGTATGGTGCTCCGACTTGTTTTCCCGCCTGGCAAGCGCTGCACGGCCTGTCTTTCTCAAAAACCACATCCTTTAGACCTTGGATGTGACCACCTTTTAGAAGTTTCTGCAGATTTCTCATCCCAACATGGGCTATCCGTCTATGCCACAGCCATCCTGTCAGGTCCCCACCGTCCCGATCACTCACGCGGACGGGGCACCTCGCCCAGGAATCGCATTGGGTGGTGTTGTGCGATGCGGCACCCAATAGCATACACAATAAAACATCATATTACATAAACCAAGCGGAAGCTTACAAAGTGTAAGTTTTACAAATATTTCTCAAAATATTCTACAGAGGAAAACTAACACAACTCACGTCTCATATCTGTGCTAAGCAACAGAGAAGACATCCGGCCCGCGGACCCTTCTCACTAGCCTCACCATAACAACAGCAGCGGCAAGGGTTTCCATGAGTTTACCACTCGGAGAGTTCCGAGTCTCATCGGACAACCGTACTCAGTAGCATAGTGTTATTACCTGCAAAACAACTTGTATAGTATCCATGAGCATAACGCTCAGCAAGACTTAACCATCGGCCCTAAGCATGAAACTCTACATGATGGTAAAAACTTAACATAGGATAGTACATTGCATATGAACTCGCCTAAAAATGGGTCCTTACGTTCAAATGTTATTAGCAGCAAATTAAGCATAACCTTGGGCACCTCACATTGGGAGTCCACAATCAAACAAGAAACGCTTTCTCCCGATGTAACTTGCTCATGGTGGAAATGAATCGAATTTGCACTAACCTATTCACAAATCATAACATTACGTTACTAGTATTAACCTCAAAACAATGATGATTAATCTTTATCTCAGTGCAAGTTACCTCTACGTCACGATGCAGTGAACAAGCGGTACTCATTACCGTGAGGGATGGCGAATCGACTCGTTATACACCTGCAGGGATACCCGAATAGCACGTCATGTACGCCCATACTCGGAGCCGCACACAGCACGCTCCCCTGATGTCGTACGGGACAACATTTCACCAAACAGCCCACACGTCGAACCGATCGCACCGAAACGAGCAGGAGGTTCCCTACACGGAGCATCTCTCTATGCCTGTTAGCAGATTTCCACCTTGCTGCCCTCAGCCTACACCTATAAATCGGAGCGTTATGCCTCGACGCCCGGAGGTATAGGTTACATCGGTTTATCGGGTCCCATATATCCGATATGCCTTCGGTAGTTCAATACTTGTTCAGCAGGGCCGCATACGGATCGGTCCTCAACCGACACGGACAGGTCTAAGCACCCAGGCCCCCATGTCCTGTTGCCCCTACACCCTGCCCGGTCTCATTTCAACTTACTAGCAACCTTTTGAACCAATCCCCTTTGCTCCCAATTTCCAATACTCGCGAGTAGCGTCCAGCCACTCGACTTCTACCGAGTCCTACTTAAGCATGGCATATTCTATACGGTGGAAGGACACCTACCCAAATACTCCATAGGTTTTTCTGGTCATGCAAGAGTAGTATCAAACATCTAGACTTAATGCACAATTCATCCTAACCGACGTATTGTATTCAAAGTAAAAACTTAGTGGTAGTTAAATGCAAACCGGGGCTTGCCTGTTTTGCAGGGTCTAATAGTATATAGTTCAGTTATATTCTTGTCTCCCTTGAGGCTTGATCAACTGGTCCACTTTAACGGAATCACGCCGACGAACTTCTCCATGGATTGCCTCCGTCGTAAGTCCTATTGATATGTATATGCATCTGTTCTTATTATGCAATTTAAAGAAGTAAAGACTCAACTTGTTAATAACAGGGAACTGCGTGGGATTACAAAAAATGAAGTTCTTGTCCCTGTTGTGCAGAGGAACTAGAGGAAGAACCACATGTCCATAAGAATTTCCATTAACATGTTTTATGGTTCCTATGCACATGTGACATGAGTTGCAATGGGTTGACAGGAACTAAAGGTCCTGATCTCCAATGACTTCAAAATTCTTACCTGAAGTCATACATTACACAGAGACTTAGCTTGCCAAATTGCAGCTAATGTGAGTGGAAATTTTGTCTTCCATAACGCCCACTATAATTCTCTATGTGTTGCTCATATACATAAGCATGGAGAACAAGAACAGGTAGATCTACAGTTCAATTTGAGCTGAAACTTTACAGGTGAGTTCCTGGTCACCTGAAAGTGTTTTGGACCAAAATTAAGGACATTTCATTGTGTAGTTCCTCCAGAATAATTCTATAAGCAATTATGCTACAAGGATTTAATTCTGAAATAAGGTGCATTTTCATGCCCAATAAGATGAACTACCATCTCAAGTATGGCTCATAGAGCAGGTCTGAATTTTCCTATGATTTTTTGAACTAAGGGTTTCCCAGAACTGGTTTTACAAAGGAAAACAATTTTCTGGAAAAGTTTCTGGATAATTTTGAGTACAGCAGATTGTACTCTGGAAATTCCTACTCAAATCAACTTCAATTGAGCTGAAACTTTGCTGAAAGTCCAATAATATCCTAAAGAATATTTTGGCAAAAATTGAGGAATTTTGGATAAACCAAACTCTCTCAATAATTGTTTTTCAGAAAAATTTAAAATAATTATTCAGAATTTAATATTGACTTTCATACAAATTGGGGTTCATATTTGGATATATCCATGCAAAAGGAATCCAACCCAATTTGAATCACCTAATTTGGAGTTTCCTACGCAAAGTTATGAATTTTCCAAGATGGAGCTGAAACTGGAATTGTTTTTCTATTGAAAATGAACTTGGGCCCACCTTTTAAATTGCAGCCACTGAGATTCCAGCCACACCGGGCCACACCATTTTGGCGCGCAGCCACACTTGATCACCGCGCCACAGCTGATCAGTTTTTTTAACTCTCGGTCGCTGACATGCAGGGCCCGCCGAGTCATCTTCTTCCTCGGGTCACTTTCCCGCTCCCGCGCTGTCCCGACGCCGGGCCTTCGCCGGAGCTCACCGGGCCGGTGTTTCCGGCCATCTCCCGGCCGGGGACTCGCCGCCCGGGGGTTTTTCAGGTTCGGGGAATACGCTGGCGGGGTTGGCATGGGTGATAGACCACCGGAAATGGGCCGACGACGTGCGGCCACCTCGGGGGAAGTCCGGCGCCATCGACCGGTGATCCTAGCCCGCCAAACTTTCTAGGAATTGGCTCTACAGCATCCTTGGATGCTAGGGAAGCTCGGCATAGCCTTGGAATTGCTCCGCAACAGCGGCAAATCGGTCTTCACCGTGCACCCGAGACACCTTCCATGTTTGAGCTCGGAAAACTTAGAATTTGTGCGGTCTACAAGCGTTTCCGAGCTAGGTTTGTGAGGAACAAATGTTCGCTGACTAGTTTCGGTCCTTTATGCAAGATTTGGAGAACTAAGAGTGAATATTGAGATCGAATTTGAGAGTGCTTTACCGGAAGGTCAGTTTATGACCGCCAGAGATCTTTTCTCGAATTCGTGCTCTGTCGTCCATGTCCTGGCCTGAGCTTCGGAGGTGAGCATCATCGAGGACATGTTTCATGTGACACAAACTCAAGTCCTTCCTTTGCCTTAACATGTTTGAATTTAAAATGAATTCAAACATGATCATAATTCACTCCTACCTAGCTCACCCTCAAAAAAGAAAGTTGCCACCAATACTCTCCTCACCTTCAAATGTGGGAGGTCCCATGTGTGTGTTCAAGGATTTGGTGGCACTTTGAGGTGAGCATTTGAGTCTAAAGGGCTGCTTTTAATTCTTCCTCATACACATGTATGATCACACATGAGTTTAACTCCACCTTGGTCCAACACATGCAAATTAATGCTTGAACCCGTGTTGTTAAACCCCACGTACACTATCCTGTGTAAGAAAGTTTTTGTAAGTCCAATTTTCCATGAACCCAACAAACAATGATGCTCAAACATCCGTCTCTTGGCATTCATGTTTTTGGGGCTCTTACACATCCCATGTTGGTCTTAGCAACCAAGCAAGTGTTGAGTTCGGCTTTATCTTTGTTGAAATCAACAAGATAAAGCTTTCCCTTCAACATTCCCTTGAATGCAATCGAGCCATCGCTTCTTCTAAAAATTGTCACACCGTCATTAGTGAATAAACAGTTATAACCTTTGTCGCATAGTTGAGATATTGACAAAAGGTTATAATCTAGGGAGTCTACATGTAAAACATTAGATAAAGTGTGTTGAAGAGATATTTCAATCTTACCGCTACCAAGGACATTTCCTTGGCTGTTGTCTCCAAAGTATATGCCTTCACTTGGATCCTCGTTGTACTCGTACTCCACAAACATATCTCTCTCTCCGGTCATGTGATTTGTGCATCCGCTATCTAGCACCCACTTAGATCCACCAGAGGAGTAAGCCTGCAAAACAGAATTATTCCTTGGTTTTAGGTACCCAAGCTTGCTTGGGTCCTCTCAGGTTAGTCACAAGAGTCTTGGGCACCCACACACAAGTTTTCGAGTTCTTGTGGCGTGGCCCTGTGTATTTAGCAATAACTTTTCCATATTTGTTTTTCATAAGAACATAGGAAGCATCAAATGTACGAAACAATATTTGTAAATCAGATTCATGTGATTTTTCCTTAACAAAGGTGATTCTTTTCTTTGCATGATTAAGAGTGGACATGTGTTTGTTCCTGTCAAACCCAAGACCATCTTTGACGTTGGGAGGTCTAGTGACCATATAGGCACTACGTGCATATTTGATCTTCTCCTTATCAAAGATGCCGTTTTGGGAAGGATGCATATCATGAGAAGTTGAAGTATTAGAAATGATATTTTTCTTACTAGAGCATGTGCAGGTTCCAATTGTTGTCGAACTCATATCTTTGGAGGAAGAGCTCTTGGAGGAAGATGAGTCACTTTGCTTGAGCGACTCAACTTGCACCTCAAGGATCTTGTTAACTCTGGACAAGTTAGCAAGCTCATCCTTAATTGCAATATGTGAGTCCTCTAGCTCTGAGTAAGTCTCCTTACTCAAGGCTAGCTCAAACTCAAGTGACTTGTTCTTCTCTCTTTCAAGCTCAAGAAGTTTTTCAACTTCTTGATATCTCTTCCTTTCACGGATGAGCATATCTTCTTGTCGGTTGACAAGTTCCTCCTTTTCAAAGATTTCGTTCAACAACATTTCCATTTTCTTTAAAGCAATTTTACTTACTCCTCTAAACATTTCTTCATTATCACTAGAGCTATCAAAGTCATCAATAGAGGTATTTAACGCAGGAGGAGTAAGTCGAACCTTTTTCTTGCCTTCTTTAGCCATAAGGCAAGTATGGTTGTTCATATCCCGTCCTCCCATGTTTGCGAAGAGTGTAGCTCTCATGGTGGGTTTCTTAACGGCAATGGTGGCCATCTCCTCTTCTTCATCGGAGGAGGACTCATCGTTTGAGTCCCACTCCTTGCCAATGTGAGCTTGATGAGCTTGTCTCCTTTTTCCGAAATTTTTCTTCTCATGTGCTTTTGTTTCCTTCTTCTTCTTGTTTTCTTCATAAGTACAGTATACCATGAAGTGATCGTACTCTCCACAATTATAGCAAGTACGTCGAGCCTTGGATTTCCCTTTATCCTTGCTTTTCCCTTCATTTGAGTTGTTGCCATGTCTTCTCCTCATCATGCGCTTGAACTTTTTGATAAAGAGTACCATTTCCTCATCATCTAGATCGGTACTCACGTCGCTTGTATCTCCGTCATCTTGGTCTTCACGGGTTTCTTTGAGTTTGGGTCTGCACGTTGCTTTGAGAGCAACTTCTTTCTTTTTGGAAGAGGTAAGCTCGGCTAAGTCTTTGACGTATTGAGCCTCCTTCTCCATCATTTCATGATTTATGATCTTCCCCAATAACTCATCGGGAGTCATTTTGTGAAACCCGGGGCTTTCTCTAATCATTGAGCAAAGTGTGACGTTTCTTGGCATGAAGGCTCTAATCGTCCTTTTGACCACCTCGTGATCAGTCCATTTCTTACTTCCATAGGCACGGATTTTGTTGATGAGTGCCTTCATCCGGTTGTACATGTCTTGAGGTGATTCGCCTTCTTCAATAGAAAATATCCCCAACTATCCTTCAAGCATCTCAATTTTGGCTTCACGTACAGACCTATTTCCTTCATGAGCTGTTTTGAGTGTATCCCAGATTTCTTTTGCACTCTCTAGTCCATCAATCTTGGTGAATTCTTCCCTGCTCAATGACGATGTGATTACTGCAATGGCTTGTGCATTTCTGTGAATCTCTTGTTCTTGTTCCGGAGTGAGTTCTTCATCCGTGTTTGGGATATCTATACCTGTGCAGACAACATGCCAAAGGCTAGGATTCAAGGATATTAGATGCATTTTCATGTTGTACTTCCACATGGTATAGTCACTTCCGTCAAACTGCGGGGGCCTTCCCATAGGAATGGAGAGATAGTGATTATTTGAACTGAGATGGTTGTAGTTGTAAGGATATCGGGAGTAGTCGTGATGACCACTCCCCATCGTCTTTTCTTCCTCTTTTCCCTTTTGTGCCATTAATTTCTTTGTCAGTAGTGCCTTTAGCTGTCTCACTTCTTCATCATCATGTGGACTTTCTTTCAGCACATCGAAGGCTTTGGCTTCTTGCTCCTCATCGTTGATGTTCGTCTTCGGGATATCGTTGTTCTTCTCAGAGGCCATTGATCTCTCCGAGATGTGAGTCTCGTTGGTGGAGAACCTAGCTCTGATACCAATTGAATGTGGCCTAAAGGGGGGTGAATAGGCCTTACAGAGTTTCCTGCACACTTAATGTAGTTGTCAAAAACTTGCTTGACCGGACTAGTCCGGTTGTGTGAGCGGACTAGTCCGGTGTGCCTGAAGTGTGTAGATTGTATTAAGTGTTGTTCAGGAAAATTAACTTGTTTAGCAGAGGAAATAAGAACAACAGTTATTTTATTTTGAGTCTACAATGTGAGGTGTGATTATGTCCGTGAATGAAACTTAGCAATTCAAATTATGAAGTTTAGCAACTAGATGTTCTAATCAACAAAAATAAAGAGGCACGCGAGACACAAATTTTACCGAGGTTCGATCTCACCAAGAGATCTACGTCCTCGTTGAGGAAGCTCACACAGAGGCTGGGTCTCTAACCCTTTCCCTCTTCAAGTCACAACGAAAGGCCGACTTGACTCCACTATCACGGATAATCATCGAGTTTGTGGGGCAACCTCACACGTTGAGGGCTCCCACGAGAATTACAATGAAAAAGCGATCAAATACACTCAAAAAGATTACAATGCAGAATATGAGTGTAGAGAGATCAAACCCCAAGAGCTCACAACGAAGGAACGACGATCTCCCAATCCCAAATCCAAGTGTTTAATTGATTTTCACCTTTTTCGCACCTTAGATGTGTGGGGGGATGTGTTTATGGGCTCTTGGAACAGGTGGCGGCGCTAGGGTTTTAGTTTCTAGCAGTGTGAGTCGTGTAAGTTTCGTTGGAAGGCCGTGGATCACCAATTTATATGGTTTCCAAAAACGTTACCGTTGTAAAACCTAATACCGGACTAGTCCGGTGTATGTTCGGACTTGTCCGGTCTACTTCCAGTGGGCTAAGCGGACTAGTCCGGTCTAAAACCGGACTTGTCCGGTGCTATGTGAGGTGGGGTTCCAGAAAGTTTAGCGGATTAGTCCTGTCCCATGGACGGACTAGTCCGCAGTCCTCTAAAGAGGACAACAGAAACATGAGCGGACTAGTCCGGTCTAAAACCGGACTTGTCCGGTGCATTCCAGTAAGCTAACCGGACTAGTCCGGTCCATGAACGGACTAGTCCGGTGTCCAGTGGATTTTAGTTGATTTTTAAACCCCTCACCCTTACGCAAAGTCATGAGCTCTTGGGAAATGTCTCTCACACACACCCTATACATTTAAATCTACTTTGCTCTTCTAAATTCCATTAAAGTCTTCCTTTTCGGACACCACTCTATTTTTCCCCTTTTTGTGTGCACCGAACTAGTTCACTTTGTTTGTCCTGCAATCATCTCAATAATTTCATTAGGATCTCATATGCTTGTCATCAATTCTCCAAAACCCACAAGGGATACCCTAGATGCACTTTCAGTGGGAAATGCCACTTTTGCATTTTGTTAGTTTATCATCTAATGACCATGTTGATGGTATTTACTTGCTCTTCAAATGTGTTCATAATATTTCCACAAATGAGGTGTGTGTGGTGTGATGAACACTTTGAGTGTATGCAAAAACTTAGGCTCTTACATTCCTCCCCCTTAAAAGAGTCTTGTCCCGAGATTATAAGGTGAAAACGAGAGAGAGGACGGTGGAAAATTACCGTATGTGCGACGTGAAAAAGTCAGAGTAGTTAGCGCGAAGAAAACCTTCGCTCTCCCATGTTGCTTCGTCTACAGAGTGATTACTCCATATAACTTTGTAGAACCACAACGTACGGTTGCGTGTGGTTCAGGCCTTTTCATCAATTATCTGAACTGGTTCCTCTCGATAAGTGAGATCCGGTTTCAGTTCTTCAATATCCCCCAGCTGAATGGTAGTTGATAGCCTAAGGCACTTCCTCAGCTGACAAATGTGAAAGACGTCGTGCACACCAGAGAGTGTCGCCGGTAATTCCATCCGGTATGCAACTGATCCACATCTTTCGACAATCTTGAATGGATCGATGAATCGGGGTGCCAACTTTCCTCTCACCCCGAATCTGTTCACGCCCTTCATTGGAGACACACGTCGATACACGTGATCCCCGACTTCGAATTGTAACAGGCGTCTTCTCCGGTCCGCATACTGTTTTTGTCAGGATTGGGTGGCTTTTAGATTCGCTTGAATCAGCCAAACTTTTTCCTCCGCATTGTTGACAAGATCAATCCCGAAGGTGAACCTTTCACCAGACTCACACAAATTCAGCGGTGTGTGGAATTTTCTCCCGTATAGCGCCTCATAGGGCGCCATCTTGATGCTGGCTTGGTACCCATTGTTGTACGAGAACTCGGCCAACAGTAAGTGATCATCCCAATTCTTACCGTGGTTGATAGCACAAGATCGTAACATATCTTCTAAAATCTGATTTACCCGCTCAGTTTGCCCATCCGTCTGCGGGTGGTATGTTGAACTACGGATCAGTTTCGTCCCCAAAGAAGCATGTAGCTGCTCCAAAAAACGAGACACAAATAAAGTGCCCCAATCCAATATGATGGTGCGGGGTACGCCGTACAAGCATAGGATCCGTGAGATGTACAATTCAGCATACTTCTTGGCGTTGTAGTTGGTGTTGACCGGGATAAAATGGGCAACTTTGGTGAGCCGGTTGACGATTACCCACACTGAATCATGCTTCAGAAATGTGGTGGGTAAACCAACGATGAAGTCCATGCTCACACCTTCCCACTTCCAGGCAGGAACGCCTAGTGGTTGTAGAAGTCCCGGTTTTTGCATATGGTAAGCCTTCACCCTACGGCATGTATCACACTCAGAAACATACTTTGCGATCTCCCTCTTCATCGGTTGACGCGACCCCATGGCCTCGTCGATCCAGGATCACACTGAGGGGTGCTGCGTTGCACAGCACCGGATAACGCACATCAAAGATACAAAGCGGAAGCAAAGTTTTATTACATAAACCAGTTTATGAACATTTTTACAACAAAATAAGTCCAGTCTACACTCACGAGCGTAGACTATGCATCGAGTTCACGTTTAGCCCGTCAACGTGTCCTCGCTAGCACGCACACACACTAACACGGCGGCGTGCATGACTCCAACTCGACGGGGTTCCCCTCCTGGGGTTCCGTCTCCTCCTTGGGAGTCCCTTCCTCATTAACCCCTGCAAAAGCTTCAAACACAAGCAGTGAGCACGATGGCTCAGCAAGACTGACCCATCTCTCCTATACATGAAACTTCTACATGAAGGGTGATAGGTTACATGAGGTAAAATCAGTTGCAATGGACTCACCTAATTAGTGGAACCTTACTTTCAAGTTTTAGCAGCAGGTTGTGGAGAACCTTACGCTAAGGCACATGAGAGAGCTGAAATCAAACAAGAAACGCATTTCCCTCATGTACTTTGCCCAAAGTTGAAAATAACTTTAATTAGCTCTAAACAACAACAAGACATTAACAAGCAAAGTCTATCTTTCAAATCAGCAAACTTTTAACATGTATCTAGCATATTCTTTCTACGTCACGGTACAGTGAACAAGTGGTACTCACTGACCGTGAGGGGCGGCGATTATAATCGATTTACACCTGCAGGGTTACCCGAATAACCCGTCACGTACGCCCGTACTCGATGTTGCCTACAGCAACCATCACAGACGTCGTACGCAACCACCTTTCACCCATCAGCCAAATATTGAACCGGTCCTATCGTCCCGAACAAGAGGTCTCTATGCGCGCATCTGCAGTGCCGCCATCCGATTTACACCTCGAGCTCTCAACCTACCCTCTGAATGACAGGGAATGCCTCAATACCCAGCTACCCGAGTTACATCGGTTTCCCGGTTCCCATATAGCTGGTAGGTCTTCGGTACTATTCTAGCTTGTTCAACAGGCCCACACATGGCTCGGTCCTCAATCGACACAAGCAGGGCTATAGCACCCAGGCCTCAAAGTGCTGCTGCCCTTACTCTCCGCTCGGTCTCATTTTTCTTGCCATGTGTTTTATTTGCTATCTTTACCCGAGTCGAGTGCCTCTAGCCTATCCTCGCAAGTAGTTCCAACTACTCGACTTGGACCGAATCCTACACGGTCTTAGCATTGCAGTAGCTAACGAGGTTTTCAACACTAATCCCAACCCAGGGTTTTCTTGGCTATGCATTTGGTTTCAAACAAGACTCTAATGCAAGATTTAAGTGGGTGCTCAAAGTAAGTTCTCAAAACAGTAAAAATTTGTAAAATGGGTTAATGCAAACCAGAGCTTGCCTTGCTGCTCTTGGTTGTAGGCTAGCTGCTCTTCCAGAGTAACAAAGTCTAAGACTTCGGGTTCCTCCTCAACCTTAGCGACTACATATGAGAAATATAAATATGTGTCAATTTATATGCATTTCAATGGAATTTAAACTTGTGAACATTAAAAGTTTCACTAGACAGACCTAATGACTCTGAAATTTTTACTGTGGTTTGGTTACAACCTAAACAGAGACTTGACCAAGTTTTAGTTGCAGCAAAGCTCATTTGAGCTCTCCACGATTAATTAGGTACTTGACCTTAATTGGAGCTCTTAGAGTGTTCTAGGGATTTTCCTTGAGTAAGCCATGACTTTCTGCAAACTAGATTTTCAGAGGGTTCTAATGGAGTTGGTCTCACTTGATTTGAAGGTCCCTAGCTAAAGATATGAGCTAAATAATTTCAGAGAAATTCTGAAAATGTTTCTGAACATTTTCCATTTTCTCTGGAACAGTTTTGTTAATCAGACCATTAGGTGGATCAAATGAGCTCAAATCGATCTGAAATTTTTATTGTAGTTCATAGATATTTTTTTGAACATTCCAGCAAAATTTCAGAATTTTCCTCTAAAGGGTTCTCCAGTTAAAATTTAAACATTTTAAATTTTGAAGAATTAATTGTGGAGAACTAAGGATTTTCATGAAGTTAAACTGGATTTGCTAGAAAGTACTCAGAGAGGTGAATCCAATAAAATTTAGTTCACTCGATTTGGAGTTTCCTAGCTAAAGTTATGTAGGTTTGAAGTTTGAACTAAAACTGGAAATTGGGAAATATTTAAAACACTGCATGTGGGTCCCACGCACAGTGCCTTCATCTACCTCTCGCCAGCGCCTGAGCGCGCGACGTTCAGCGACGGTGGCACGGTTCGTTCTCGGCCGCTACTGCCTAATTTTTGACGCGGTTTCTTCCTACGTGATCCTTGGAGCGTGGCGCACACGCCGGGCAACTTCTCGGACCTTGACATCGCCGGAAACCTAGTCGGCGACGGCGGAGGCGGAAGATGAGCTCGGGTCCGACGGTGCTAGCTCATCTCGGCGGTGAACACGATCAACCAATGGGTCACAAAGCACCACTGGGGCACGAGGAAGCTATCCCTGCCCTCCTCTTGACCGGAGATCGCTGGGAAAGTAGACCTCACCGGAGACCCGAGCCGTTTTCACCGGTGATGGCCAAATTCCGGTGCTCTGCTCACTGGGTTGATCATCACCGCTAGGATTTGTATGAAGTGACCATGAGGTGCTACTCTAGCTTCAGCCCGACCCGGATTACCAGTGATCAAGTGATCACGATGAATTTTGAGTTTTGGTCCTCGGTGTTCTATATGGTGATCCTCGGGAAAAGTAGAAATTCCGGTTAACCGGCGCTAAGAGAGACCTAGGGAGTTCGGGGAGAGCTACTAGACTTCGATGCCAACCTCAGAGGCACGTTTGTCGCGCTGGAGAGGCTTAGAGTTGCCCGGGCGACGGCGTCGAGTCGGAGGAGCTCTTGGGTTGACAGAGCAATGGAAGATCGGCTCGGACAAGCTCCACCGAAGCTGATCACGAGCAGCTGATGGCTGTAACACGTCGAGCAAGGGCCGGCGGTGCCGTTTGTGGGCTTAGCTCATGGTGGAAGGCACTTCTTTGGCCGGTCGACGGCGAGGCGATGCGGAGGGGCTATGCGGCGATCAGCTCGGGTTTCTCAGCGCTGGAAACGTTGAGGCAGTTGGAAAATGGTTCGCTGCCGGCGGCAGCTCGAAGATATATAGCTGGGGACGTCGGTTTGGGGCTCTGATCGGCGACCAGGAGGTGGCAGCAGTCAGCAGCACCGTGGCGATCTCGTGGGCATGCGCAAGACCCGAGCTGCGGTGCCTTCAGTCGGTTAAAACACTGGTGAGGCTGACATGTGGGTCCCACCCCAGTTTTAACCTCTGAAATTGAATTTTTCCCACTGCTCTAAACAGTAGAGAACCAATTAACCTTGGTCATTTGAATTATCTACCCTTTGGCCATTTGAATTGGATAGAATTCAAATTGGGGTTTGTTTGAATATATTTTCAGCACATATGCAGTTTGAAATTCAAATAAAGTTTGAATTTGCTAAATCTGGCTCATGTCAAGATTAACTCCAAATGGAGTGAAAATTGGTGTGTGAGCTCACAAAAATGTGCTGAGTAAGAATATGCCTCCCACTTTTGAATTCATGGGATGGAAATAGTTTGAATTTGAATTTGAGGTTAAACCACCCTCTTTTTAGTTATACCCAAAAGGACTTCAAAAAGGTTTGTATTTGGGTGAAATTTGGCATGAACATTCCTAGCAAGGTGTTGGAGTTTTTCACAAGCTCAGCCCCTCGATGATGCATGTGGGAGATGCCACTTTTGCATTTTGTGAGTTTATTCTCTAATAAGCATGTTGATGGTGTTTACTTGCTCCTCAAATGTGTTCACAAAGTTTCTTCAAATGAAGTGTGTGTGTGGTGATGAACACTTTGAACATGTGCCAAAAACTTAGGCCCTTACATTCCTCCACCCTTAAAAGAATCTCGTCCCGAGATTATAAGGTGAAAATGAAAGACAGGACGGTGGAAAATTACCGTATATGCGACGTGAAAAAGTCGGGGTAGTTAGTACGAAGAAATCCTTTGCTCTCCCATGTCGCTTCGTCTACGGAGTGATTACTCCATAGAACTTTGTAGAACCACAACGTGTGGTTGCGTGTGGTTCGGGGCTTTTCATCAATAACCTGAACCTGTTCCTCCCGATACGTGAGATCCGGTTTCAGTTCTGCTATAGCCTCCTGCTGAATTGTAGTTGATAGCTTGAGACACTTCCTCAGCTGGGAGATGTGAAATACGTCGTGCACACCGGAAAGTGCTTCTGGTAATTTCAGCTGGCTGATCCACATCTTTATGTAATCTGAAATGGACCGATGAATCGGGGTGCCATCTTTCCTCTCACCCTGAATATGTTCATGCCCTTCACTGGAGACACACGTAGGTATACCTGATCCCCGACTTCAAACTGTAATGCGCATCTTCTCCGGTCCGCATATTGTTTCTGTCAGGATCGAGCGGCTTTTAGGTTCGCTTGAATCAGCTGAACCTTTTCCTCCGCATTATTGACAAGATCAATCCCAAAGGTAACCCTTTCGCCAGACTCACACCAATTCAGTGGTCTGCGGCATTTTGTCCGGCATAGTGCCTCGTAAAACGCCATCTTGATGCTGGCTTGGTACCCATTGTTGTACGAGAACTTGGCCAACGGTAAGTGATCATCCCAACTCTTACCGTGGTTGATAGCGCAAGCTCGTAGCATATCTTCTAGAATTTGGTTTACCCGCTCGGTTTGCCCATCCGCCTGCGGGTGGTATGCTGAACTATAGATCAGTTTCGTCCTCAACGCAGTGTGTAGCTGCTCCCAGAAATGGGACACAAATAAAGTGCCCCGATCCGATATGATGGTACGGGGTACGCCGTACAAGCATAGGATCCGTGAGATGTACAGTTCAGCATACTTCTTGCGTTATAGTTGGTGTTGACCGGGATAAAATGGGCAACTTTGGTGAGCCGGTCGATGATCACCCACATAGAATCATGCTTCTGAAAAGTGGTGGGTAAACCGATGATGAGGTCCATGCTCACATCTTCCCACTTCCAGGCAGGAACGCACAGTGGTTGTAACAGTCCCGGCATCCTCATGTGGTCTGCCTTCCCCCTTCGACATGTATCACACTCGGACACGTACTTTGCGATCTCCCGCTTCATCTGTGTCCACCAAAACTTGTTTCTGAGTTCTTGATACATTTTGTTGCTGCCGGGGTGAATAGAAAACTTTGGCAAGTGAGCCTCATCAAAGATTTTCTTCCGTAACTCCGGGTTATGGGGTACGACGATCCGGTCCTTGAACCATAGTTTGCCATCTACGTTCTTCCAGAAACATTTCAGCTCCCCGCTGTCTATACGTCTCCGCAAATGTGACATGCCCTTGTCATGTTTCTGAGCTACCGCTATCTCTTCACGGATGGTGGGGATCAAAGCTAAGTTCTAGAGAGCTCCATGTGGAACCACGTGCAAAGTGGCTCGCTCTCTTCCAACGGTGTGATGGTCAGATTGTTGACGTATGACTTGCGACTCAGCGCATCCGCCACTACGTTTGCCTTGCCAGGGTGATGATGGATCTCTATTTCGTAATCCATTATCAATTCTAACCATCTTCGCTGCCTCATGTTCAGTTCCTTCTGAGTGAATATGTACTTGAGACTTTTGTGGTCAGTATATAAATGCACAAGGTTACAGAGTAGGTAGTGCCTCCACATTTTAAGTGCGAGTACTAAGGCAGCGAGCTCCAAGTCGTGAGTTGGATAATTCTGCTCATGGTTCCTGAGCTGCCGTGATCCATACACGACCACTCTTCGGTCTTGCATCAGCACACATCCGAGCCCAATGCCGGATGCATCGCAGTACACATCGAACGGTTTTGTTGTGTCTGGCTGGACCAACACCGGTGCTGATGTTAGGTGTCTCACTAATGCCTTGAACGCTGCTTCACGTGCTGGACTCTAAACATATTTGGTAGCCTTCTTCAGCAGCTCTGTCATAGGCTTGGCAATCTTTGAGAAGTTTGGAATGAACCTCCGATAATATCCTGCGAGCCCGAGGAAACTCTGTACCTCGTGAACAGTTCTCGGGGACTTCCAATTCAGCACTTGGGTGATCTTACTCGGGTCTACAGCGATGCCCTCCACTGAGATGATATGCCCGAGAAAAGGCACTTGCGATATCCAGAATTCGCACTTGCTGAATTTCGTGTATAGCTTGTGATCCAGTGGCCGTTGCAAGACTATACGCAGATGCTTCTTGTGTTCTTCCTCTGACTTAGAATACACCAATATGTTGTCGTTGAAGACCACGACAAACTTGTCCAGCTCTGGCATGAATACCGAGTTCATCAAGTACATGAAATGAGCTGGAGCGTTGGTGAGGCCGAAGGACATGACCAGGTACTCATAAAGTCCGTACCTCGTCGAGAAAGCCATCTTCAGAATATCCTCAGCCCGTATCTTAATATGATGGTACTCGGATCTTAAGTCCATCTTGGAAAAGATCTTTGCTTCGACCAACTGATCAAACAGCATGTCGATCCGTGGCAACGGATACTTATTCTTGATGGTTATGGCGTTTAGCGGACAATAGTCCATGCAAAGCCGCAACGTCTCGTCTTTCTTCTTCACAAATAATGCCGAACAGCCCCATGGCGAGGAGCTCGTCCTAATAAAACCCTTTTCCAGCAGGTCCGTTAACTGCGTATTTAATTCAGCCAATTCCTTGGGCGCCATCTTGTATGGCCTTCGGGATATTGGCATGGTTCCCGGTGCAAGTTCAATCTTGAACTCCACCTCTCTGTCAGGCGGCATCCCCGGTAAATCATCCGGAAATACGTCAGGGAACTCACGGACTACTGGAATATCTTCCAATCTGATAGTTGTGGACTGATATATACTTGGAAGTTTTATTTCTGGACTGTCCAGAAATAAAGAGTGTGACTCGTGCATTTTGATTGTAGATGCACGACTCGGAGGACGGTGTCTAAAACAGCGCCGTGGCGGGTTAACCACGACATCCCTAAGATGACATCGACCTTCTGTCCCTCTAAAATTATGAGAGACGTAGGGTACACTCTACCCGCTAAGCATAATGGTACATTGGAAACCATCATGCTTGCTGAAATTATCCCACCCGGTGAACAAATCAAATATGGACTATCGGTGGGTAGTATTTGCAATCTATATTTAGCAATGAATGCTTGGCTAATAAAATTGTGCGTGGTGCCTGAATCAAATAATACTATGGCGGGATGTTAGTGGGGTTAGAACATACCCGCAAGGATCGGCTCTCCCTCCGGCACGTCTTCTATGGCAAGTTGGTGGACGGTGCCGGGCCTAGGGTTTGCCCGCCGCGCATTAGTGGGGTTCCAGGGCTGATTCCTCCCCGGAAGTTGCGGTGCAACTCCACCGCCTTGCCTCTCAGGACAATTGTTGGCAAAGTGTCCTGGGCGACCACACATGTAGCATGTGCCTGCTGCTGGTCCGGTGCTTGGGGGGCGAAAGACTGGCATGCGCTGCTGAGGTGCATATGCACGCGGCATCACCCGCTGCTGCTGTTGTTGCTGCGGAGGTGGTACTGGCAGTGCCAGCCGGAATTCCAGTGGGGAATATGGCCGACTGCGGAATGGCATCGGCCTCTGTGGTGGCTGTCAGCGTGGACCTGATGGTGGGCGATTCACCATCCGGTATTTTTGAGAAGGACCACCTCCTTCTCCGCTGCTTTGCGGCGTGCTTCGCTTCCTTTCCGCCGCCGCTAACTCCTTGCTGGAGTCCTCCTGAACAATCACAGCATCAATAATGTCATTGAGGCTGCCGCGATTGAACATCGCCAGCTTGTCCTTCAGGAGCGGTCTAAGCCCCTGGTAGAAATGATCCTGACGCTTCTCGTCGGTATTGCGTGATATGAAGCATAGAGCGTAAGATCACTGAACGCCCTGGAGTATTCCAGCGCGTTCCGGCTCCCTTGCTGCAGGCTTAAGAACTCCTGCGTCTTCCTCTTCATGAGACCCGGCGGTATGTGATAGGCCCTGAAGGCCGTCCGGAGTTCCGCCCAGGTCATAACTCGCTCGGTGGTCTGTGAAGCACAGTAGTTCGCCCACCACGCGCTCGCGGATCCCTGGAGCTGTTGGACCGCGAACTGAGTCTTGCGCTGCTCACTCACTTGGAGCAGCCCGAACTTCATCTCCATCGTGCGGAGCCAGTTGTCCGCATCAAGGGGTTCATCCGCCCTTGAGAATACCGGGGGATGAGTAGCCAGAAAGTCAGAGTAGGAGCTCTGTTGGTGCTCCTCACGATCTTCACGCCTCTCTGGTCAAGACGTATTTGCAATGAAGGTTTGCAGCAACTCCGTGTACTGCTGATGAGAGCCCGCTATCGCTGCCACAATATCAGCCAATGTAACCGTTGGCGGTGGCGGTGGCAGTTGTTGCTGTTGCTGCTGTCCCGAGGAATCCTCGGGAGGTTGTTGGGAAGTCTCTCCCCCCTGACTGGAACCCCCAACGTCCGGGTTGGCACGAGTATGAGTCATTCTGAAATTCAAAACAGCAGCGATCAGCACATGTCATACTTAAAATTCCATATGAAACAGTAAGTATTTGAAGTGACGCATGAATAATTTGCACAACATTCACATATATCGATAAAGCATAAACTTTATACAAGATATATTAGTCTCGGATCTCCGAGAATTCGTGTCATGTCATCACTACCTATACATACACTACTGTCTACATGACATGACACCGATTACAAAAGTTTTGGTTACATCACCTCAGCTGCCCTACATGGCAACGGTAACCTCCTACTCGGAGTAGAATTCGACCTCCTGCAGGTCGTCCTACTCCGGTACCTCTGCTAGTGGCTCGGGGTCCACAACCTCCTCTTCCGGCTCGGGTTCTCCCATTGCCGGAAGACCCAAAACCACAGGTACAGCACCTACCACCGGTATGCCCATTACCGGAGGCACGAGGTCTTGCAACGCGTGCACCTCGTCCATGGCTTGGTTGTAATCCTCTTCCCAGCCTTGCACTTCCTCAATAGCGTCGTCCCACTCTTGAGTAAGGACCTAGTTCTGCTGGGTCAGAGCCTGCACCTATTGTTGCAAAGCCGTGATGTCGACACGGCTTTTCTTGTTCGCCTTCTTCAGACGATGCAACTGATTATATTGTTTGTTCAGTCGCTTAATCATCGTAAGGAGAACATTGAGGAGTGCGCTGTGAGCACTCTCGAAATGATCTCCATGGCTGTTGCTCTCCTTGAGCTTCACGGCGAGACATTGCGTATGAACAGCTTGTCTATCCATCACGGCCTTCCCAGCCCTCAACTGGAGACTAAGGTTCGCCTCCGTGGGATTGTAACTTGGGCAAACCGGATTTGTTGCCTCCATGTACCTCCCTCCCACACATGATTAACCCGTCCCTCCACTGGAACGAGCGCGTATGGAGTACCCTCCATAGCTCTCACGTGTAGTCGGCAGAAACGCGACATGGTGTCGCGAGCTGCCACTTGCCACATCTCTTCCGGCTGTCTACCTCTCACCGTGATGGTGAACGGCGCCCAACCGGGTGGCGTAGGTCCTGTAGGATCTTCGACATGGATCGTCCATGTCTTGTTCCCCTCCTCGCCTTCTTCCTTGGTGAAGTACTGCGGCATTGTCACACCAAGTTTTTCCGAAGAACAACCGAGTGAATATCACATGTATGCCAGGATCATTTTCTCATACATGTGATGACAAATAGTGAAGCATTATTTATTACAAGCCAGGTGTCGAATATAAATAAGTTTTACATAGCAAATGTCTCGATGGACAATAATAAGTTCATCACAAGTAAATAAACTAGCAGCGGAATATTATTCTTGAGGGCTCCGTCACAGGCGTTGCCCGGGTCTCCATGAACCTAGAAACCTTCTTCGGGTCCAAAGTCTTGGTCATTATACACCACCTCATTATCTTGACCTGAGCAGCAATATAAATCAACAAATATGCAAGGTTGAGTACCAATGGTACTCAGCAAGTGTGGGAAAATTATATCATGCATGGCTAGAACAAGGAGAGGTTGAACTCATGGTTAAGGCACTACGCAATTAATACTTATCACCTTAGCTTATTAAGCACCTACATCACTACACAGGTGAAATGGTCCCAAGCTCCCATACCATCATCATAATCAAATAACCATAACATCATTTCCAATGTTAAGCTCCCTGCTTAACATTCACAACTTCCAAAACCATCACTCCTCTAATCATGAATAAGTCCAAGCCGCTCTTGACCGTGAGCACGGCTGTCATGACAGTTTTGACTCTGCAGAGTTTGTACCACTGTACCGACATGTAGTGATTTCATTCCCCGTTGCCGGGTGGACTAAAAGAACCTCCATTATGCCAGTGGCTACGAACCACATTCACACTTCCCAGGTGTATAGCCAGGAGATCACTACGAAGCCTTTACAAAGGGATTCCCGACGAGTGTGGGCCCACTGAGGTTTCACCCCTAACAGCATATAAGAGGCTCCAACCCCGCTGCAGTGGCCCCCCTCTTGAGCCTTGCGGTTCATATGGTAGTCCAGCTGACACCTACTCCCCGCACCATCCAACACACCCATACTACGCCGGGGATACACCTAATTAATTGGCCAAGCTGCCCCATCTCAGCATGTGGTTGGCACTGTAAAGCCAGGTTACATGCTCCATGAACCGGTCCTTAGGATCCAGGCAAGTACTAAACACAAACCCGAGTCTCGTGCACCCAGCACACAACCAAAACATCCAACTTGCCTTGATCCCTACCTCTACATAACTCACAATATCTCATTCAAGAGTATGGTAAAATAAACTAATGATCTCATATCCCAAATATCCCATTCTAAGCATGGATAAGCATATGCATAATAATGAATAACATGATAAAATAAATCCCAACCCAAGCTACAAGGAAACAAGGTAATGCAATTCTAGGGAAACTTCCTAACATGGGTTTCATATTTCAGTTGACAATGCAAATAATTCTAGCTACACATCCTAGCATAGGATCAAAGTGGTCAAGGACACTTGCCTCCTTCTTGCTGCTCTTGAAATGGGTAGTCCTGGTCTTGGAAAGGAATAACTTGCTCTTGAGCAGGTTCTACATCATACCATCACACATAGCAAAAGAAAAACAACAATCATAAGACATAGTTCACACTTCTACTTCATACAAACCACACATTCACATTTATGAAAGTTTTTCACCATTATATGTGGTGTGGATACTTTATGTGTGTTGAGTTGTGGCTTGCATGCACTTTTAATCATGTGTATATGATTCCTACTTTTGTGTTCACATTTATACTTACATACTATATATATGAGTTTCCAATAAATTTCTTATATTCAACTACTACACCTTTTCACTACCAAGTATGTATGAAAAGTATTTTTCTTCCCCATATGTGCCTTCATAATTTCTACCAACCCTAAACTGAACTCTTTGGATTTTAAAAACTCCATTTATCATTTACTAGTTGCTATATTTTCAGATTTATATTCCTATGCATAATTGTGTATTTTATTATGAAATTAGTAATACACCTCATCTAAACAGAATAGGTTCTGGTCCTAAATAATTTAATAACATATTTTGACCTTTGCCTCTGATGTAAACTATTTCATAATTATTTTCCCTATTTTCTAAAACTATTTATTACTTAAAAATGTGTCCCTAATTGTGAATAATAAATTAAACAGATTCAATTCAGTCCAAAATATGTTTTTATCTCACTCCAAAATTTCCTAAACACTGAGAAAGTCTTTAACTTAGTTTTGACAATATGTTTGTCCCACTTTTTAACTTTTAAACACTAGTTACATATTCAATTTCCTAAATTAAATACTGAACAGGGCTAAAAAAATAAACTCACCCCACTACAGGGTCTATAATATTATTTTCAAAATTTCCAGGGGTCTAGCTACACTTATCAGAGGTGTTTTTCCTAATTTTTATTAAGTCCAGGGGCTAAAACTGATTTTTAAATGAATTTACATGATTTTCTGGAGTTCCAGGGGCTAGATCAGAAGTTTCCGGGGCTAGCTCTTATTTCCCGAGAACCCCAGGGGGTAGCACGTAATATTTCCATTCTTTATAACGCGGGGCTGACGTGGACCGTCCGATTTTAAACCGACGGCTGAGATTATAACGCCGAACCGGTACGCGGGTATTTAAACCCTACCGTGCGATTTAAAATAAACGGCGCACAAGCGGCCACGTCGCTCTGATCGAGCGCGGGCGGCGCTGCCGGTGGCGCACGGCGGCGGGAAGCGGCGATCTCGCCGGAAACTTTCGGATCCTCGAGAATTCTGCCTAGAACTGTGATCTTATGGCATAGATCGGTAGAGGGGAGGTCGGGGATCTCACCTCGGGGGTTTTCTTGAGCTCGGAGGTCCTGGAAGGTGATCGGCGGCGAGGTCCGAGGCAAAACCACGGCGAAGCTCGTCGGCGCTGTGTTTACACCGCAAGTCACCGAGTTATCTGCACCTGCAAGGTTCCCCGGAGGCGGTGGATCAAGACCAGCGAGTTAGATCGGAGTTTCCGAGCTTAGATCAGCCAGAATTCACCGGAGAAGTCTCGGTTCTCACCGGAGTAAAAATCGGCGATCGCGTGGGAAAAACAGAACGAGGCCGGGGTTTTTATAGACAGGGGAGGGCGGCGGGGTGGTTTAGATCATGTCCGCGTCGGCTACGAACAGAACTCAGCGGGGTTTATGTCGAAATCCCGATCGGTTTCGATTCGGGCGCGGGGGAGTTCGGCGCGGCGCGAGGTAGACGAAGATCGGTGGGTCCCGCCTGTCAGTGTGAGAGAGCGCGGGCGCGCGGCTGCGGGCTGGCGCGGGGTAAGTTGGGCCGGCTGGTGGGTTTCGGCCCACTGGCCGGTTTTTTTTCTGTTTTCTCTTTTTCTTTTTCCATTTCTTTTCTGATTTGAGTTTAATTTGAATTCCAGTTTGAATTTGAATTTTTGCAAAACATGCAACACGTCCAAAAAATTTTAAATTCCCCTCTTAACATGATTTAAGGTTTTGAATCAAAATTTTGGGGTGTTACAGCTCTACCCCCCTTAAAAGAAATCTCGTCCTCGAGATTGGTGTTTCTAAGAAAACAATTCCGGAAATTGTGCCTTGAGCTCATCTTCCCACTCCTAGGTGGCTTCCTCTTCTGAGTGATGCTTCCACTGCACCTTGCACATCCGGATTCTTTTATTTCTGGTGAGGCGTTCCATTGTCTCCAAAATCTTGTATGGTTGCTCGGCATAAGACAAATCCTCAGCTACATCCACTTCATTCATGGGTAACACTTCTTCAGGCGTCCTCAGACATTTCTTAAGTTGTGACACATGGAATACATCGTGCACATCCGATAGATGAACCGGTAACTCTAGTTGATACGCCACTTCGCCTTTCCTTTCCAAAACTTGAAAGGGTCCGATGTATCGAGGTGACAACTTCCCTTTCACCTTGAACCTACGAAGTCCTCTGATAGGGGACACCTTGAGATAAACATAGTCTCCCACGTTGAAAACGAGCTCTCTTCTTCGTACATCAGCATAACTCTTTTGGCGTGTCTGTGTTATCCTCAAGTTGTTGCGAATCTCCCTCACCTTCGCCTCGGCTTCTTGTAGCACTTCTGGACCAAACACTTTACTTTCTCCTGTTTGGTTCCAAAATAGGGGAGTTCTGCACTTCCTTCCATACAAAGCTTCAAACGGTGACATCTTCATACTAGCTTGATAGCTGTTGTTATAGGAAAACTCCGCATACGGTAAGTTCTTGTCCCAACTCCTATTGTTTTTGAGTGCACATGCCCTAAACATATCTTCAATGATCTAATTGGTTCTTTCCGTCTGCCCGTCAGTTTGGGGATGATAGGCAGAGCTGAAGTTCAGATGGGTTCCCATGGTTTCATGCAACTTCTGCCAAAACCTCGAGGTGAACTGTGTCCCTCGGTCCGACACTATCTTCTTTGGCACTCCATGGTAACACACGATCCTTGACATGTACAATTCTGCCAATTTGGATCCGTTGTAGCTTTCTTTCACGGGGATGAAATGAGCTACCTTGGTTAGCCTATCAATGATGACCCATATTGAATCATACCCTGATTGGGTCCTAGGCAATCCCACGACGAAATCCATGCTGATTTCTTCCCATTTCCATTCAGGCACTTTGAGTGGTTGCAATAATCCCGCGGGTCATTGATGTTCTGCTTTCACCAACTGACATGTGTCACATAGGGCAACATGTTCCGCGACATCTCGCTTCATGCCATACCACCAATACCTGCTCTTGAGGTCCTGGTACATCTTCGTACTCCCAGGATGAATGGAATAGTCGGAATCATGAGCCTCCTTCAAAATCAATTCACGGATCTCCTTTACTTCTGGCACACAGATTCTTTTCCTGTGCCACACCGTTCCTTGTTCATCCTCTCTAAAACCAGGAGCTTTATTTTCCTTGATGAGCTGCCTGATCTCTTGTATCTTCTCATCATTCTTTTGGCCCTCGCGTATGTCTCGCTCGGGTGTGGAGTCCACTTTCATGGCGATGGCTTCACCACTATTTACTAGACATAGATTAAGCCTTATAACCTCGTCCTTCAATTCTGCAGGCATGTCCTTCAAGCTCAACTTATTGACCTGCACTTTCCGACTCAAAGCATCGGCCACTACGTTTGCTTTCCCAGGATGATAGTTGATGCCCACATCAAAGTCATTGATTAGCTCTAACCATCTCCTTTGTCTGAGGTTGAGATCTGGCTATGTGAAAATGTACTATAAACTCTTATGATCTGTATATATCTCTGTCCTCTTCCCCATCAAATAGTGTCGCCAAATTTTCAACGCGTGTACCACTGCGGCTAGTTCTAGGTCATGTGTAGGATAGTTTTTCTCGTGTTTCCGAAGCTGCCGGGATGCATAAGCCACGACATGTCCTTCTTGCATGAGAACACATCCCAACCCGTTTCCAGAGGCATCGCAGTACACTGTAAATTCTTCTGCATATCTGGCATAACCAACACTGGGGTTGTTGTCAATCTCTTCTTTAGCTCCTGAAAGCTCGTCTCGCACTGTGGCGTCCAGGTGAATGTGATTCCCTTCTCCAACAGTTTGGTGAGAGGTCTCGAGATCTTGGAGAATCCCTCAATAAACCGTCGATAGTACCCAGCCAATCCCAAAAAGCTTCGAACTTCCCCGACATTTTCAGGGGTCTTCCACTTCTGGATATCCTCGATTTTGGCGGGATCTACGGAGATTCCTCCCTCCGAGATTATATGTCCTAAAAAGGGAACTCTCTTCAGCCAAAACTCACACTTGCTCAACTTGACATATAGTTGGTGTTCTCTCAGCCTCTGCAACACCAACCTTAGATGTTTCTCATGTTCTTCTTCATCTTTGGAGAAGACGAGAATGTCATCTATGAAAACCACCACAAATTTGTCCAGATATTCCATGAATACCTTGTTCATGAGATACATGAAGTATGCCGGGGCATTGATTAGCCCGAAAGGCATGACAGTGTATTCATACAGTCCGTACCGAGATACGAAAGCTGTCTTGGGAATATCAGATTGCCTTATCTTGAGTTGGTGGTATCCCGACCTGAGATCAATTTTCGAGAACACACAAGCTCCCCTCAACTGATCAAACAAGTCTTCAATGCGAGGCAATGGGTACTTGTTCTTGATGGTTACCTCATTCAAAGCACGGTAATCCACGCATAACCTTTGGGTTCCGTCTTTCTTGGGCACAAATATCACCGGAGCTCCCCATGGTGAGGAACTAGGGCGAATATACTCCTTCTCCGTCAATTCTCTCAAATGATCCTTGAGTTCTTCTAGCTGCTTGGAGTCCATCCGATAAGGTCTCTTGTATATCGGGGCTGTTCCCGGTACTAGCTCAATTGCGAATTCCACTTCACGGTCGGGAGGCATACCTGGCAACTCCTCCGGAAAAACATCTGGATATTCCCTGATAGTCCTGATTTCCTCAACTTTCACCTCAACTTGATTTAATTTAATGTCCCTCCTAGGCTCGTGTATCGTTATGAACTTTACTCTTGTGCCACTAGGGTGAGTTAGTTCCACCGTTCTGGTCGAACAATGGATGATTCCTTTATGTTTGGTCAACCAATCCATACCCAAAATAATATCTATCCCTTGTGAATCTATCACTATGAGGTTAGCAGTAAATACTACCCCATTAATGTCTAGGTTCACTTTGGGACACACTTGTTTTGTCCTTATTTCTCCACCTGGAGAGTTTACAGCTAGCATATGGTTCATTTGTGTGGTTGCTAGGTCATGCTTCTTAACAAACCCTTGAGCAATGAACGAGTGGGTAGCACCAGAATCAAACAGCAGGGTTGCAAGGTGTAAATTGGCAGGAAACTTACCAACTACCACGTCGGGTGCCTCTTGTGCTTCCTCCATAGTGACGTGGTTCACCCGTCCTCTCATTACATTCTGCTGTTGTGGCTGCGCAGGCTTCTTCTTTGGGCATTTATGGGCGTAGTGCCTCACTTCACCACAGCTAAAACATTGCACCCCAACCTTAGATGCCTGGCCTTTGTTGTCTTGGAGTTGGTTTGGGGGTCCCTGCACTGCTGGTCGAGGTGGATATGCGGGGCGAGGCTGCTGCACAAACTGACGTTGCGGCTGTGCTGGTGCTGCGGGAGGCCTGTAGTTTGGGTTGTACCCTCTTGGTGCTGAATAGGGTACCGCAGCACGGCTCGTCTGCCCCGTAGGTTGCTGCATCATACGTGGGCTGGTGTTGCTTCCTGAGGCTTGATGTGACCACCCGGCCTTCCTCTTATTCTCATTTTCCAAGGCCTTTAGCTTCCTTTCTACCACAAATACTCTGTCCACCATCTTTTGGAAGCTTTCATACTCATTTGAGGACATTGCACACTGCATCTCCGCGGTATGTCCTTCCACGAAACAATCTTGTTTCTGCTCATCAGTCTCTATGTCTCGTGGGGCATAACGGGATAGTTGAGTAAATTTAGTGAGGTATTCCCTCACCGTCATGTTTCCCTGCTGCAGTCCCAAAAACGCCTTCCTCTTGTTTTTGAGTTCACCTCTTGGGATGTAATGGTTGCGGAAGCTACGTTTGAACTCTTCCCAAGTGATGTTCTCAGGGTCATGATGGGCGGCCACGTAGGCGGTCCACCAATCAGCAGCAGGTCCATGCAATTGATGATAGGCAAACAGCACCCTTTCATACCCTTGGCACTGTATGATCCTCATCTTACTTTCAATGGTCTTCAGCCAATCATCTGCCTCCAGAGGTTCAGCAGCACTTGCAAACTTTGGAGGTTGAGTTCCTAGAAACTCACTCAACCTTGGTTGGCGTGGTGCAGCTTGTGGAGGTGGAACTTGATGCAAGTTGGCCACCACTTGAGTCAAGTTCTGGATGAGCTGATTCTGATTCTCCAGCATTTGGTGGAAGGGATCAACTCCTTCACGGCGACCACCCCGGTCCTGGCCTCCAGAAAGATAAGGGTTGCATGCCTCATCGTTGTTGTTGGCGGGGTTGGCAGCACGTCCTTTTCCTCTTCCGGCCATCTGGCAGAATCAACCAATGTTAATTTGAAAGCATTTAGTATCATCTTACTACTTTCATTTGTTTGTACTTTGAAGTGTTGAGGCTTTGTTATACTTTTCTGAGGGTTCATTTCTCACACAAAAATGAAGGTAATATTATTTCCTGTGGGTTCACACACCAAAGCAAAACAATCTGAAGACGAGGCTGTGGACAATTGCTCATGGCTTCCACAACTCACGTCACTCACCAAGCATTAACACACCCTTAACTTAACGTAACGACTCGACTATTCGGCATCTTGCTAACTAAGGGAAAGACTCTACACTACTCGTTTTCTTGAGCTGGCTCCTCGGGATCTTCCTCATCATTTCGGCTGCCTTCTGACTCTGCTTTGGGTGGGGAGGCTGCTGGTGGAGAAGTGCGATGACGCCTGATCGCTCGGCGATCTGGGGAGTCAGGAGTCCATGTATCATTCACAGTGACACACAGTTCATTCCCATCTCCTCTTTCTCTCGCCCTCAAACAGGTTCGCAGCAACGCCTCCGTTTCCTTCAGGGTGTCCCGGACATCCTGAAGCTCTTGTTGACACTCCTGCAGTCGAGTGCTGAGCATAGCAGCATCCTCCAAGCACAAGTCCATGTGCTCATGGGAAGTCCCTTGCTGCACTGGCGGGTACTTGTACTCTGTGGTACCACTCTCACGTTGGAGGACATACATGTACTCAGTTTTGTCCAAGTGGCGACGATAGATGTGACTCTGGCAGGTGATGGCCTCCCAGTTGACATCTTTCTCCGCATCGACCTGTGTTGCCCGACAAGCTGGAGAGTGGTGAATCTTAAGCAGCTGATTTTCGTGTATAATCCTCATCTCTGAGCTCCATTCTTCCCTCTTCTCACGGATGGTCCTGGTGGAGTTATAGTGGATAATTAGCTTGCCCGTGTTGCCGGCGGCTTCGAGCATACGCCGAAGACGGCGCAATAAGCCTCCTACTGCCAATCCGTAGGAAAGGTACGTCACCGGACGGCTCTCCTCTTTTTCGGCAAGGGCAACTACGGGAACTCTCCCTCCTGTGGACTTGCGAGTGGTGCGAATCATGCGAACCATCTAAAACAAAAAGAATTTAAAATTAGGTTAGATAAACTCTCAAACAAAAATCCTATTTTGAATGAAAGTTGGGGTAAGATGAAGAAAATGACTCCTTAAATAACACTTTTCAACCCACACCTTGGAAAATAGTTTTTAAGAATATAGGGCCCTTAAATACGTCCATTTCTACCTAGGTTCATGTTCCTACGGGCAACCTTGGCTCTGATACCACCTCTGTCACACCCAGTTTTTCCGAAGAACAACCGAGTGAATATCACATGTATGCCAGGATCATTTTCTCATACATGTGATGACAAATAGTGAAGCATCATTTATTACAAGCCAGGTGTCGAATATAAATAAGTCTTACATAGCAAATGTCTCGATGGACAATAATAAGTTCATCACAAGTAAATAAACTAGCAGCGGAATATTATTCTTGAGGGCTCCGTCACAGGCGTTGCCCGGGTCTCCATGAACCTAGAAACCTTCTTCGGGTCCAAAGTCTTGGTCATTATACACCACCTCATTATCTTGACCTGAGCAGCAATATAAACCAACAAATATGCAAGGTTGAGTACCAATGGTACTCAGCAAGTGTGGGAAAATTATATCATGCATGGCTAGAACAAGGAGAGGTTGAACTCATGGTTAAGGCACTACACAATTAATACTTATCACCTTAGCTTATTAAGCACCTACATTAATACACAGGTGAAATGGTCCCAAGCTCCCATACCATCATCATAATCAAATAACCATAACATCATTTCCAATGTTAAGCTCCCCGCTTAACATTCACAACTTCCAAAACCATCACTCCTCTAATCATGAATAAGTCCAAGCCGCTCTTGACCGTGAGCACGGCTGTCATGACAGTTTTGACTCTGCAGAATTTGTACCACTGTACCCACATGTAGTGATTTCATCCCCCGTTGCCGGGTGGACTAAAAGAACCTCCATTATGCCAGTGGCTACGAACCACATTCACACTTCCCAGGTGTGTAGCCAGGAGATCACTACGAAGCCTTTACAAAGGGATTCCCGACGAGCGTGGGCCCACTGAGGTTTCACCCCTAACAGCATACAAGAGGCTCCAACCCCGCTGCAGTGACCCCCTCTTGAGCCTTGCGGTTCATATGGTAGTCCAGCTGACACCTACTCCCCACACCATCCAACACACCCATACTACGTCGGGGATACACCTAATTAATCGGCCAAGCTGCCCCATCTCAGCATGTGGTTGGCACTGTAAAGCCAGGTTACATGCTCCATGAACCGGTCCTTAGGATCCAGGCAAGTACTAAACACAAACCCGAGTCTCGTGTACCCAGCACACAACCAAAACATCCAACTTGCCTTGATCCCTACCTCTACATAACTCACAATATCTCATTCAAGAGTATGGTAAAATAAACTGATGATCTCATATCCCAAATATCCCATTCTAAGCATGGCTAAGCATATGCATAATAATGAATAACATGATAAAATAAATCCCAACCCAAGCTACAAGGAAACAAGGTAATGCAATTCTAGGGAAACTTCCTAACATGGGTTTCATATTTCAATTGACAATGCAAATAATTCTAGCTACACATCCTAGCATAGGATCAAAGTGGTCAAGGACACTTGCCTCTTTCTTGCTGCTCTTGAAATGGGTAGTCCTGGTCTTGGAAAGGAATAACTTGCTCTTGAGCAGGTTCTACATCATACCATCACACATAGCAAAAGAAAAACAACAATCATAAGACATAGTTCACACTTCTACTTCATACAAACCACACATTCACATTTATGAAAGTTCTTCACCATTATATGTGGTGTGGTTACTTTATGCGTGTTGAGTTGTGGCTTGCATGCACTTTTAATCATGTGTATATGATTCCTACTTTTATGTTCACATTTATACTTACATACTATATATATGAGTTTCCAATAAATTTCTTATATTCAACTACTACACCTTTTCACTACCAAGTATGTATGAAAAGTATTTTTCTTCCCCATATGTGCCTTCATAATTTCTACCAACCCTAAACTGAACTCTTTGGATTTTAAAAACTCCATTTATCATTTACTAGTTGCTATATTTTCAGATTTATATTCCTATGCGTAATTGTGTATTTTATTATGAAATTAGTAATACACCTCATCTAAACAGAATAGGTTCTGGTCCTAAATAATTTAATAACATATTTTGACCTTTGCCTCTGATGTTAACTATTTCATAATTATTTTCCCTATTTTCTAAAACTATTTATTACTTAAAAATGTGTCCCTAATTGTGAATAATAAATTAAACAGATTCAATTCAGTCCAAAATATGTTTTTATCTCACTCCAAAATTTCCTAAACACTGAGAAAGTCTTTAACTTAATTTTGACAATATGTTTGTCCCACTTTTTAATTTTTAAACACTAGTTACATATTCAATTTCCTAAATTAAATACTAAACAGGGCTAAAAAATAAACTCACCCCACTACAGGGTCTATAATATTATTTTCAAAATTTCCAGGGGTCTAGCTACACTTATCAGAGGTGTTTTTCCTAATTTTTATTAAGTCCAGTGGCTAAAACTGATTTTTAAATGAATTTACATGATTTTCTGGAGTTCCAGGGGCTAGATCAGAAGTTTCCGGGGCTAGCTCTTATTTCCCGAGAACCCCAGGGGGTAGCACGTAAGATTTCCATTCTTTATAACGCGGGGCTGACGTGGACCGTCCGATTTTAAACCGACGGCTGAGATTATAACGCCGAACCGGTACGCGGGTATTTAAACCATACCGTGCGATTTAAAATAAACGGCGCACAAGCGGCCACGTCGCTCTGATCGAGCGCGGGCGGCGCTGCCGGTGGCGCACGGCGGCGGGAAGCGGCGATCTCGCCGGAAACTTTCGGATCCTCCAGAATTCTGCCTAGAACTGTGATCTTATGGCATAGATTTGTAGAGGGGAGGTCGGGGATCTCACCTCGGCGGTTTTCTTGAGCTCGGAGGTCCTGGAAGGTGATCGGCGGCGAGGTCCGAGGCAAAACCACGGCGAAGCTCGTCGGCGCTGTGTTTACACCGCAAGTCACCGAGTTTTCTGCACCTGCAAGGTTCCCCGGAGGCGGTGGATCAAGACCAGCGAGTTAGATCGGAGTTTCCGAGCTTAGATCGGCCAGAATTCACCGAAGAAGTCTCGGTTCTCACCGGAGTACAAATCGGCGATCACATGGGAAAAACAGAACGAGGCAGGGGTTTTTATAGACGGGGGAGGACGGCGGGGTGGTTTAGATCATGTCCGCATCGGCTACGAACAGAACTCAGCGGGGTTTACGTCGAAATCCCGATCGGTTTCGATTCGGGCGCGGAGGAGTTCGGCGCGGCGCGAGGTAGACGAATATCGGTGGGTCCCGCCTGTCAGTGTGAGAGAGCGCGGGCGCGCGGCTGCGGGCTGGCGCGGGGTAAGTTGGGCCGGCTGGTGGGTTTCGGCCCACTGGCCGGTTTTTTTCTGTTTTCTCTTTTTCTTTTTCCATTTCTTTTCTGATTTGAGTTTAATTTGAATTCCAGTTTAAATTTGAATTTTTGCAAAACATGCAACACGTCCAAAAATTTTTAAATTCCCCTCTTAACATGATTTAAGGTTTTGAATCAAAATTTTGGGGTGTTACAGGCATCTTTCTGTACCCGAAATATTGAAGCATTTGCCTCAACGCTTCCGGATAGCCGCTGCGGTGAGAACAGTGGGACACCACTCACCTGTTCTCCAACAGTCTATCTGCTGGCATCTGTAGAAACATATTTGAGAAATGTCAAATAATCATTTCATCAGTAAATCATTGAGTTATAACATAAAACATGTCATTGAACTCTTACAACACAAATCAAACTTAGAACAAATTTGATTGCTGATCTGCTGTCCAATATGACAACTCTGACCAGTTTCCATTTCAACCTGATTTAGACCATACTAAAGGCAAAACCAATTCTGGAGCTCAACATCAAAGTTAAAGCATTTCCAGAACGTATTTTCTTGGCCTAATATCTGTCCTGGTTCAAAAGTTATGAGATGTCAAAGTTGACGGAATTTCTGGAGAAAATTGGACAGCACCTTCCTGCTTAAGGTACTGATTTGATCCAAGAATCCCAGTTAATTCTACACCAAATTTGACAAAACTTTCTGTAACAAAGTTGTAACCCATCTCATGAACTTTTCAGAACTATCTCATGTTCTATTTTTGGATTTTTATGCAGGATGTTATGATCAATTTACCTAGAGTTACAGAGAGTGTTTGCTCTGCCCTGTTTTCTGGACAGTTTCAACTCTACTGCATTTTTCGATTGGTTAAGGGATGAAAAATCTCTGTACATCAACAGAAAAGTTGTAAAGCTCTTCCAATGCTTTCCAGAAATGTATCATATGACCCCAACCTCGAAAGAACTCAATCTCTAACCTCTGATTAACTTCAGCCTTAATTCAGCTGAAAACAGGGGACTCTGTCCTTAGTATCCTATAAGTTGAAAACTTGTTAACTTTGAATATCCTGATTAAGGGAAGGAGTTACATCAAGTTTGAGTTCTATGAATTAAAACTTTTAAGTTTTATAATGCAGTTGCTCATTTAGTCGGGTGTGACGTCGATGCGTCACCAGATCATGTCGGTACTACGTCCTCACAAAGAAAAACCTATACCGGACTTAGCCGGCTTCGTTAGTTCAGTGGCACTAAACATCACTCACATACGGATGCTACACGTCTACCATTTAATTTTTATACTACCTGCAGATAACTCAAACAATCGTCAGAATCGGCTGCACACCGAGCCCGGTATCCATACAGTTCATACACCCGGCCGTCATCACTCGCCCGGATGTTCTCAAGCCAAACACGTCTTGAGCTACGTGTTCACGTAACAGACCACGTGACGGAGTCTCCCAAATTGCCCAAAGCACGCCAGGGACAGACGTTGCTCGAATACCCCAAACGACATGAAGAGTCGTAGAGGATATTAAAGCGGGTTAGGTTACCTGCCACCCGTGGGGCTCCACCCTTCAGCTTGTGCACACTGGAGGACAGCGCTTACGAGCACCCCCCAAGACATAAAGCATCCCGAGATGCACGATTTTCCGACATAAGCAAATAGGTTAGTATGCCACTTTCTATACACTAATAACATCCTTATATGGGCTACTAACTCGTTCCTCACTGGATTTTTGAAAAAGATGACCTTTTTAGTGCGATAAACCTCAAGCGAGCTCTGATACCATGCTGACACGGCCTCGCAGCCTCGTCGAGCCAGGATCACGCTGAGGGATGCTATGTTGCACTGCACCGGACAACACACATAAAAGGTACAAAGCGGAAGCAAAGTTTTATTACATAAACGAGTTTATGAAATTTTTTACAATAAAATATATTCAGTCTACACTCACGGGCATAGACTACGCACCGAGTTCACGTTCAGCCCGTGAACGTGTCCCCGCTAGCACACACACACACTAACACGGCGGCGTGCATGACTCCCACTCGACGGGGTTTCCGTCTTGGGGTTCTGTCTCCTCCTCGGGAGTCCCTTCCTCATAAACCCCTGCAAAAGCTTCAAACACAAGCAGTGAGCACGATGGCTCCGCAAGACTGACCCGTCTCTCCTATACATGAAACTTCTACATGAAGGTTTGTAGGGTATATGAAGTAAATAATTTCCAAAGGATTTACCTAATTATTTGAACCTTAACAGAAAAGTTTTCTGGACAGTTTCAACACCTCTGGACATCAACAGAAAAGTTGTAAAGCTCTTCCAAAGCTTTCCAGAAATGTATCATATGAGCCAAACCTCGAAAGAACTCAATCTCTAACCTCTGATTAACTTCAGCTTCATTTCATCTGAAAACAGGGGACTCTGTCCTTAGTATCCTATATGTTGAAAACTTGTTAACTTTGAACATCCTAATTAAGGGAAGAAGTTATATCAAAGTTTTAGTGCTCTGGATTAAAACCTTCAAGTTTTACAATGAGGTTGGTCATTTAGTGGATTGTGACGTTGAAGCGTCACCAGTTCATGTCGGTACTACATTCCTCCCAAAGAAAAACCTATACCGGACTTAGCCGGCTTCGTTAGTTCAGTGGCACTAAACATCACTCACATATGGATGCTACACGTCTACCATTTCATTTTTATACTACCTGCAGAAAACTCAAACAATCGTCAGACTCGGCTGCACACCGAGCCCGGTATCCATACAGTTCATACACCCGGCCGTCATCACTCGCCCGGATGTTCTCAAGCCAAACACGTCTTGAGCTACGTGTTCACGTAACAGACCACGTGACGGAGTCTCCCAAATTGCCCAAAGCACGCCAGGGACAGACGTTGCTCGAATACCCCAAACGACATGAAGAGTCGTAGAGGATATTAAAGCGGGTTAGGTTACCTGCCACCCGTGGGGCTCCACCCTTCAGCTTGTGCACACTGGAGGACAGCGCTTACATGCACCCCCAAGACATAAAGCATCCCGAGATGCACGATTTTCTGACATAAGCAAATAGGTTAGTATGCCACTTTCTATACATTAATAACATCCTTATATGGGCTACTAACTCGTTCCTCACTGGATTTTTGAAAAAGATGACCTTTTTAGTGCGTTAAACCTCAAGCGAGCTCTGATACCATGCTGACACGTCCTCGCAGCCTGGTCGAGCCAGGATCACGCTGAGGGATGCTATGTTGCACTGCACCGGACAACACACATAAAAGGTACAAAGCGGAAGCAAAGTTTTATTACATAAACGAGTTTATGAAAATTTTTACAATAAAATATATTCAGTCTACACTCACGGGCATAGACTACGCACCGAGTTCACGTTCAGCCCGTGAACGTGTCCCCGCTAGCACACACACACACTAACACGGCGGCGTGCATGACTCCCACTCGACGGGGTTTCCCTCTTGGGGTTCTGTCTCCTCCTCGGGAGTCCCTTCTTCATAAACCCCTGCAAAAGCTTCAAACACAAGCAGTGAGCACGATGGCTCCGCAAGACTGACCCGTCTCTCCTATACATGAAGGTTTGTAGGGTATATGAAGTAAATAATTTCCAAAGGATTTACCTAATTATTTGAACCTTAACAGAAAAGTTTTCTGGACAGTTTCAACACCTCTGGACATCAACAGAAAAGTTGTAAAGCTCTTCCAAAGCTTTCCAGAAATGTATCATATGAGCCAAACCTTGAAAGAACTCAATCTCTAACCTCTGATTAACTTCAGCTTCATTTCATCTGAAAACAGGGGACTCTGTCCTTAGTATCCTATATGTTGAAAACTTGTTAACTTTGAACATCCTGATTAAGGGAAGAAGTTATATCAAAGTTTTAGTGCTCTGGATTAAAACCTTCAAGTTTTACAATGAGGTTGGTCATTTAGTGGATTGTGACGTTGAAGCGTCACCAGTTCATGTCGGTACTACATTCCTCCCAAAGAAAAACCTATGCCGTACTTAGCCGGCTTTGTTAATTCAGTGGCACTAAACGTCTCTCGCACACGGATGCTACTCGTCTACCGATTCGTGGTTACAGTACCTGCAAATGAATCACACATTCGTCAGGCTCGGCTGCGCACCGAACCCGGTCCCAATACAGTTCATACACCCGTACGTCATCACTCGCACGGGTGTTCTCAAGCCAAACACGCCTTGAGCTACGTGTTCATGTTACTAACCTCATGACAGGGTCTCCCAAACTTGCCCGTAGCACGCCAGGGAAGGGCGTTGCTCGAATACCCCAAACAACATAAAGAGTCGTAGAGGATATTAAAGCGGGCTGGGTTACCTACCACCCGTGAGGATCCACCCTTTAGCTTGTGCGCACTGGTGGACAGCGCTTACATGCACCCCCAAGACACATGACGTCCCGAGATGGATGATTTTCCGACATAAGCACATAGGTTAGATTTGCCACTTTTTATACACTAATAGCATCCTTATATGGGCTACTAACTCGTTCCTCACCGAGTTTTTTTAAAAAAAGATGACCTTTTTAGTGCGTTAAACCTCAAGCGAGCTCTGATACCATGCTGACACGGCCTCGCGGCCTCGTCGAGCCATGATCACGCTGATGGATGCTGCGTTGCACTGCACCGGATAACACACATATAAGGTACAAAGCGGAAGAAAAGTTTTATTACATAAATGAGTTTATGAACATTTTTACAATAAAATATGTTCAGTCTACACTCACGGGTGTAGACTGCGCACGGAGTTCACGTTCAGCCCGTGAATGTGTCCCCACTAGCACACACGCACACTAACACGGCGGCGTGCACGACTCCCACTCGACGGGGTTTCCCTCTTGGGGTTCCGTCTCCTCCTCGGGATCTCTTCCTCACAACACCCTGCAAAAGCTTCAAACACAAGCAGCGAGCACGATGGCTCAGCATGTCTGACCCATCTTTCCTATACATGAAACTTCTACATGCTGGATTATGTGTAATTGAGAATGTAAGTTGCAAAGGACTCGCCTAATTATTTGAACATTACTTTCAAGTTTCAGCAGCAAATTGTGGAGAACCTCACGCTAAGGCACATAAGAGAGCCGCAATCTAACAATAAATGCATTTCTCTCATGTGCTTTGCACAAGGTTAAAAAGGAACTTTAATTTTCTCTAAACTACAACAAGTCATTAACAATCAAGGTATAGCTTTCAATCAGCAACTTTTACATGACTCTAGCCTGTTCTTTCTACGTCACGGTGCAGTAAACAAGTGGTACTTACTGACCACGAGGGATGGCGATTATAATCGATTTACACCTGCAGGGTTACCCGAATAACCCGTCATGTACGCCCGTACTCAATGTTACATACAGCAACCATCACGGACGTCGTACGCAACCACCTTTCATCTGTCAGCCAAATGTTGAGCCGGTCCAATCATCCCGAGCAAGAGGTCTCTGCGCGCGCATCTGTAGTGCCACCAGCTGATTTACACCTCAAGCTCTCAACCTACCCTCTGAACGACCAGCTATGCCTCAACACCCAGCAACACGAATTACATCAGTTTCCCGGTTCCCATATATCCGGTAGGTCTTCGGTACTGTTCTAGCTTGTTCAACAGGCCTGCACACGGCTCGGTCCTCAACCGACACAAGCAGAGCTATGGCACCCAGGCCCCACCGTCCTGCTGCCCTTACTTTCCGTTCGGTCCCATTTTTATTGTCATGTGCTCCAATTGCTATCGTTACCCGAGTAGTGTGCCTCTAGCCTATTCTCTTGAGTAGTTCTAACTACTCGACTTGTACCGAATCCTACACTATCTTAGCATTACAGTAGCTAATTGAGGTTTACAAACCTAAGCCCAACCCAGGGTTTTCTTGTCTATGCATTTGGGTTTTCAAAAAGACTTTTATGTAGAAATAAAGTGGATACTCAATGTAAGTTCTCAAAACAATAAAGTTTATAAAATGGTTAATGCAAACCGGAGCTTGCCTTGCTGCTGTTCCTCTGGAGTGATGAAGTCTATGACTTCGGGCTCCTCCTCCACCTTAGCGACTACATGAGATAAATACATGTATGTATCAATTTGAATGCATTTGAATTTGAAGTTGAACTTGTTAAGACTATAAGTATTTCTAGAAAGACCCAATAACTCTGAAGTTTTTATTGTGGTTTGGATACATCCTAAACATAGACTTGGCCAAGTTTCATTTGCAGCAAAGCTCATTTGGACCCTCCACAAATAATTGTGTACTGGGACTTAATTGGAGCTCCAGGGAGTTCTATGTATTTTCATGGAGCAAGACATGACTTTCTGAAAACTAAATTTTATAGGGTTATAATGGAGTTGGTTTCACTTAATTTGAAGATTCCTAGCCAAAGATATGAGCTAAACAATTTCAGAGAAATTCTGAAAATGTTTCTGAACATTTTCCATTTTCTCTGAAACAGTTTTATTAATCACACCATTAGGTGGATCAAATTAGCTCAAATGGATCTGAAATTTTTATGGTAACTCAAGTATATTTTGGTGAATATACTGGCCAAATTTCAGAATTTTTCTCCAAAGGATTCCCCAGTTATAATTCTAAACATTTTAAATTTTGAAGAATTAATTATAGAGAAATATAGATTTTCATAGTGAAACTTGATTCGTTGGAAAGTACTCAAAGAGCTGGATCCAACAAAATTTGGTTAACTCGATTTGGAGTTTCCTAGCTAAAGTTATGTGGGTTTGAAGTTTGAACTAGAACTGAAAATCGGGGAAACGTTTAAATTGCTGCGCGTGGGACAGGGGCGACGTGTTGGTTTCTCAGTGGCTGACACACGGGGTTACCGGGTTTTTTGTGTGCAGAAACAACCAATCTGGATTCACAGAAGATCCGGTCCAGCTCTAAACAGTGGCTGACGTGTGGGACCCGTGCCCATCTTCTTCTTTCCCTCGCTCCCGCGCGCGCCCGCGCCCGAGCTCGCCGGAACTTGCTCCTCCGGCCAGCTACCGTCCTCTAGCTCGCCGCTAGCCTCTAAGCCGACACGAGGAGCACTCCAGTGAGGTTTCCCTATGCCGGCCGTGGCTCCTACCTAGTTTGCGACGACACAGCGGCTCACACCGACTCCGGTGACGTCGTCCGCCATCTCTAGCCCACCAAACCATGCGTTTTCAAGCTCTACAGCACCTGTGTGACATGTAGACGCTTGACTTGCACTTGGTTTAGATCGGAAGAGTGTAAAATCTCCAAAAAGTGGTACCAAGAATTTCTACACATGTACACATTGGAAAAATGAGGTGAATTACAACTTTGGATTATAACGGTGTGACTTCAAAGTGATGATTCAAACCTCCAAAAAAACTTCCAACATGGAGGTCTAAATTCATAACTTGGGTCTTCACATTTCAAATATTCAACCTTCCAAATTTCAGCTCATTTTGAGGGGTTCTACTATTTGTTTGGGATTAAAAGAGGAAACCCTCTAATCTGAATTTAAATTTCAGTTTCAAATCCCAACTTCCTCAATTTGTAAAGTTGGTTCCACAAATGTGTTCTCCACATTTGAATTAGCAGCCATGCCAAAAATCAGAAACTTTGAAGTTGGTTTGTCATGTTTTTGGAACAATGCAAAAAGGAGAATTCAAACTCCATTTCGAATTCAAATGACCATACTGAATTCAAACTCCACACCAGAATTAAAATCATTTGAATTCAACATTTCAAACCTTAGCTTTGGGGTGAAGTAAAGCATTCAATTGGGAGTAGCTGTGGGAGAATATCAGTGGAAAAAATTGGATTAAGAATAGAGGGGGTGGGACCCCTTTGTCAGCCACACACTCTTCATACACCGCCTCTATTTCTCTTCGGGTGATCACCGAACGCGCCAGCGCCGGCTGTGACGTGCGCCCGATGATTTTCACCGCGCCACCTCCTGCTGGCTCACCCGATGCTCGTCCTGATCACCATGCTATGAGTGCCACAGAGCCGTTTCATTTTCCCCAGTTCGATCTCGCCTCGGTTGTCTGCCTCTCAACAAACACCGCCGCTCGGTTCTTCCCCGATCGACCACAGCACCCCGAGCTCGGTTGCTCGAGATTCCCACAGAAAAAACCATCACCAACACGTGCTCTAGCCATCCACCATCCTTACTCCTTCAGTCTCTGCCCGTTGGAGCTCGAAATTCCGGGAGTTGCAGCTGTGCCGCCGTGAACACCGGAGGCTCCAACTTTCGGACACCGTGGACAGCTGAAAATGGAGAAGCTCACGCTCAAGCGATCCAACCCATTGGTGCACCTACGACCATAGCTGCTCACCTCCAAAATTCAGACCAAGCCGTGACTCCTTGGAGGAGAATTTGGAGATTTTCCCCTGGGCAGCACAACTCGACCCCGAGGTAAAGAGTTGCTAAATTCAGCTTCAATTCATGTTGTGAGTAGCTCAAACTTTGCACACAGGTTATAAACTAGCTAGTGCCCTTCTTCCCTCGATTCTAGGCCAGGAAATTAGGTGTAGAGCAAGGATTACACGTTCTTGTCGCGGGAAAACCTTCGGACCACTTCGGGCGCACGGTGCCGATAGGTTTGGAGGGCTCCCCGGCGGATTTGGTTGCCATACCTAGCTCCTACACCTCACAGTGGTGCTCTAGAGACCGAGAGCTGATTGTTTGGTGGAGGAATAAAGCATCCCGACCTCGCCGGAGTTCTAAATCCTGCTGTCACCGTTGTGCACCATTTTCCGGCAAGTTTCGGCCGCCGGCGACACCCTCACCGTGCTCAGCGGGGTGAAAAATGGGGGAGCAGCGAGATTTGGCCCGGGAGGCGGCCGGGAATGCCGTTCCCGCCACCCTCGCCGGTGAACGCCGCCGGGTCCTCTGTTTGGTGCGAGGTGGAAGAGAATGCTGACATGTGGAGCCCACCGGCAGCGTTTAAACATTTCCAGATTTTCCTATTTCAGTTCAAAATTTGAAGAGCCATAACTTTGTGTAGGAATGTCCAAAAATTGTCAAACAAATTTTGTTGGATTCCCCTCAGAGAATACTATCCAGTGGTATAGCCCAATGGTTATTAAAATGTATGTATTTGGCTCATTAATTCATTTAAGGGAAATATTGTAGGAATTTTCACAGGATTTCTGTTTATTGGAAAATTCCCAAATTTGGGAAGGACATTCTTCAAAAAATCCTTGAACTACAGTAAAAATTTCATAGGTATTTGACCTCATTTGCTTGGTCAAATGTGGTGTCAATACTTTATGTCTCTGAGAAAAGGGAAAATAAACAGAGACATTTTCAGCATTTCTTATTAACTTCCAAAATTCATATCTCTCTGTTGGTAGCTCCAAAAAATGGTGAAACAAATTTTGTTAGAACCATGGAGACCTACCCTACTTAGATCTTCTACTGTTAGAAATGTTAAAACTCCAGATTTGGGCTCAAAATTCAGAGAAGCCTTGTACTTGTGGGAATTTTGGAGAACACATGGTGCAATGAAATTTCTTCAAATTTTGCTCAGGTCATCCTTATAGAGTCTAGTATCCACTGGAAAAATTCCAAAGCCAGTTAAGGATCAAATATAACAGTAGCTATGAATAGAAGTTTACTTCTTATAATTCTTTAGCAGTTATACATATATTTTGTTACATTTCATATAGTGACCAAAGTTGAGGATACGCCCGGAGCCGTTGGACGTCCTCCCACCCAACGCTAACTTCTCCTTTGACTCACAACCAGGCAAGCCCCGGTTTGCATTTAAATACCTTTTAAAAAGTTTTTCATTTGTACACTTATGTCTAGGTTGAAATGGTTGCATTAGAGTTAAGTT
This sequence comes from Neostapfia colusana, assembly GCA_030760725.1. Taxonomy (NCBI): domain Eukaryota; kingdom Viridiplantae; phylum Streptophyta; class Magnoliopsida; order Poales; family Poaceae; genus Neostapfia; species Neostapfia colusana. Next base: position 41,387,653 of record JASWHV010000013.1, on the reverse strand, counting down.
GCTTGAAACACCACTTGCATGACTTTAAATCCTATGAAGGGAAGGGTAGTTTACAGACTTGACGAGTAGAGAATGCCGTGCTAATATGCTTAGGATCTCGGTAGAAGTCGAGTAGTTGGAATCTACTCGCGAGGTAAGGTTTTATCACACGGTATTGAAAGAGTAGAAAATGGCTTAAGAGTGGTGAAAATGAGACCCAGCAGGGGGGGTAGGATGCAGTGAGCGGAGGTCTCACATGCGTAGCCCTGTTGGTGTCGATTGAGGACCGAGTCGTGTGCGGGCCTGATGAACAAGTATCGAACAGTACTGGATGGCATACTGACATAAGCAGGAAACCGATATAATTGGTTAACCTGGGTGCCGAGGCTTACCCAACCGTTTTATAGGAGTGGGTTGAGGGTAGCAAGGTGTAAATCTTCCTGTGGGCACAGTCATGCTCCGTGCGGGGACCTCCTGCCCGTTACGGATGGACCGGTTCGGCATTTGGGTTTCCTTTGAAAGGTGGTCGCATACAACAGAGTAGGAAGATGTGTGGAATCACACTTCTTAAAGTGGGTGTATGTGACGTGCTGTCTGGGTGTCTCCTGATTGCAATCACCGTCCCTCGTAGTTATTTGAGTACCGCTTGTTCATTGTTCTGTAACGTAGTAAGAAGTGAAATAAGCCAGATGAATGATATGATGCTGTAATGAACTATTACTGTTTGGAAACCATGTCTGTTGTACATGTGGAGCTAATTAAGTTTATTTTCCACTTTGGGCATCACCACATTGGAGGAAAGCGTTTCTTGTTTGATTGTGGACTTCTGATGTAAGGGCTGCCTAAGGCACATGAAACTGTTGCTATAAAACTGAAAGTAAGGATCAACATGTAGGCGTGTCTTTATTGCAAAGTATTTTCCTTTATTACATGACGCGGCCCCACGGCCTCGTCGAGCCAGGATCACGCTGAGGGGTGCTGCGTTGCACAGCACCGGATAACTCACATCAAAGATATAAAGCGGAAGCAAAGTTTTATTACATAAACCAGTTTATGAATATTTTTACAATAAAATAAGTTCAGTCCACACTCACGGGCGTAGACTACGCATCGAGTTCACGTTCAGCCCGTGAACGTGTCCCCGCTAGCATGCACACACCCTAACACGGCGGCGTGCACGACTCCCATTCGACGGGTTTTCCCTCTGGGGGTTCTGTCTCATCCTCGGGAGTCCCTTCGTCATAAACCCCTGCAAAAGCTTTAAACACAAGCAGTGAGCATGATGGCTCAGCAAGTCTGATCCGTCTCTCCTATACATGAAACTTCTACATGAAGTTTTGTAGGGGTATATGAGCTAAATAATTTGCAAAGGACTCACCTAATTATTTGAACCTCACTTTCAAATTTTAGCAGCAGGTTGTGGAGAACCTTATGCTAAGGCACATGAGAGAGCCGCAATGAAACAAGAAACGCATTTTTCTCATGTACTACAACAAGACATTAACCAGCAAAGTATATCTTTCAAATCAGCAACTTTTAGCATGTTTCAAGCATGTTCTTTCTACATCACGGTACAGTAAACAAGTGGTACTCATTGACCGCGAGGGATGGTGATTATAATCGATTTACACCTGCAGGCTTACCCGAATAACCCATCACGTACACCCGTACTCAATGTTGCCTACAGAAACCATCACGGACGTCGTACGCAACCACCTTTCACCCGTCAGCCAAATGTTGAACCAGTCGAATCAGCCTGAGCAAGAGGTCTCTATGCGCGCATCTATTGTGCCGCCAGCCTATTTACATCTCGAGCTGTCAACCTACCCTCTGAAAGACCAGCTATGCCTCAACATCCAGCTACCTGAGTTACATCGGTTTCCCGGTTCCCATATAGCCGGTAGGTCCTCGGTACTGTTCTAGCTTGTTCAACAGGCCCGCACACGGCTCGGTCCTCAATCGACACAAGCGGAGCTATGGCACCAAGGCCCCAATGTCCTGCTGCCCTTACTCTCCGCTCGGTCTCATTTTTCTTGCCATGTGTTTCATTTGCTATCTTTACCCGAGCAATGTGCCTCTAGCCTATCCTCGCGAGTAGTTCCAACTACTCGACTTGTACCGAATCCTACACTATCTTAGCATTGCAGTAGCTATCGAAATCAAATCTAAAAACTACAGATCCGAAGCTCGTGAAATTTTCATAGATGATAGATAATTAAGTTGTGAAGACAACCCAAAAAGAATCACATCAATTGGATCTGTAAAACTCGAGTTATGATAAAACCACCGAAGCAAGGTAGTGCTGAACTGAAACTCGATGAGAAAAACTTGTCTGAAACAAGTCCGACAAACAAGGCACAAAAGTTCCTTTAGAGTATGAATTTTATTTATCAAAACACAAGAGGAACAGCCCCAAAATCGTGTACCACGAGCTCTGGCCTCCCTTACTTATATAACCAGCTCTATGGCCAATTCAATTCAAACTAGGACTCCTACTCCTACTTGGATTCAAACTGTAACTTTCCAATACTGCTCAAGACTCTTCTATACGAAGATAGAAGCAATCTTAAGACTTCCAAACACCTTAGGAACGTCCCAAACATTCCTAAAACAACTCAACTTTATGTCCCACACGAAATCCTATCATAACCAACTCAAAACTTTCCATATTTGAGTCAAACACGACTCAGCCGCAGCCTGAGTCCATAACTTAGTCGGTTGCACCTTTCCGACCAATTAATTACGTCCACATCTCTTTATCACGCCTTGGAACCATGCAGTCACGTCCATGCACTCCTTGCACACGTGCAAACATCTTCCAACGACGTCCAAGATACCTTCATATGCATTGTTCTTGATTCAAACATACTTCGCAACCTCCCGATCAACTCAACCACAATTCCTCCCGAACTTGGTTGTTGAACCTTATCTTCTCCCTAAGACTAGTTCAATGGATCCCGTCACCAGCCATGCCTTGAACTCAAGCAACACCTGCACATGAATAAACAACCAATACTTCTGAGCACAAGTCCTCGACTTAACTCTCGTTAGTTCCGAAACTACAACATCTTACGTGAGCACCTCACATAAGCATGTTGTAAACCATAGCAAAATGATATCAGCCATAACCACCAAAACACACCAAAAACTTAGTAAAATAATACTAAGAAAACTTTCCATAAGAGTAAAGCAAGTTCGAAACATTACAAGTTAAAAGCAGAACCATTGCAATCAAGCTCCGAACCTTACCAAAGCTAACCGGACCTTGAACCGGAGCTTACCAAAGCTAGTCGGACCTAGCGCCGGAGCTTACTAAAGCTTAGTCGGACCTAGCACGGAACTTACCAAAGCTAGTCGGACCTAGCACCGGAGCTAGCAAAAACAAGTCGGACCTAGCCAAAATAAGTCAGACCTAGACAAAGCAAGTCGGACCTTACGTCGGACCTTGCCGGAGCTACCCAAAACAAGTCGGACCTATCGTCGGACCTTGCAGGAGCTCGGACCTAGAGTCGGACATTGTTAAAAAGGTGTTTTGGTAGTATTAAAAACTTCTATCGTCAAAGCCAATGTATTCAGCACACATAGGTCTCACAATCTCCCCCTTGATGAATGCATTGGCAACACCACTTAAAATCCGAACATTGGCTTATTCACATGAAAAGTTTTGAAAACAATTTCTCCCCCTTTGTAAATCAGAAATAAAATGAGAAGAAAAACAAAAATACCAAAAAAGTCTCCCGCTGAGAAGAATCATGCCAAACCTCTTGTGAATGTGTGCAATGTGTGATCAATTTCTCCCCCTTTGAGAATGTATTCAGCAAGGTACAAAAGAGAAATTTTAATTTGTTATGAGCACATTATAACATATACATATAAAACAAAGATCATCCAAATCATACTATCAAGTAACTTACACTATCACATCAATGAGATACATAAAGTAGTGTAAGCCATGCTAGAGATCAAGTGTAATTTTCAATTTAAGCAAATCATGATCTAACAAACTTAACTATTTCAAGACCTGAAAGCATGACACTTGTTGCTGCATTTTATTTAACATTTAAAGCACAAATTTTGATCTTATAACATTTGCAAGAGATTATATGCAGCATCAGCGTTATTCTAACCAACCAAGCCAAGCCTATGTCATTTGACAGTCAGAAGCTTAAGGACATGGTTTTAGTCATACAAAACTCCTTTCAAGTTCATATATAAGTGCAATGATAAGCCATATCAAAAGAAGAAGTGTGATGCATGCATATTCTCTTGATCTTTTCTCATTTTTTTATTTGAACATAAAAACTCAACATGTGTGTTGATTACTTGATTAATTCTTTATGATTAAAAGCACTTGTGAGCATGCAACAAGTTCAAAACAGCAAGAAAGTTCAACCATGACCAGATTTAGTGTAATTAATTATTCCAATAACTAGACATGGTAAAAACTACAAAATGTATAACACGAGTAATGTACTAAGAACTTTCAGCATGAAAAAGGAATCACAAAGTCATATATGCATGAAATACTATGCTCATATTATTTTAATTTCAGATTCACACATAGACTTCCCAAGTTTCAAAATTCTCCCTCAATTTAAGCCATGAGGATGCATAACCCCTATTTCACTACGAATGTAACAAAAACGAGTGACATCCAAAGGTTTTGTAAAAATGTCAGCCAATTGTTGTTCAGTATCTACATGGTGAAGCACAATGTTCCCTTTTTCCACATTATCACGGAGAAAGTGATACCTAATGTTAATGTGCTTAGTTCTCGAATGTTGCACGGGGTTTTAGCAATGCAAATGGCACTAGTGTTATCACAAAACAGTGGAACACTATCTAGATCAACCCCATAGTCCTTAATTGTTTGAACAATCCAAAGAATTTGTGAGCAAGCACTAGCAGCAGCTACATATTCAGATTCGGCTGTGGATTGTGCAACTGAACATTGTTTTCTAGAGGACCAGGCAACAAGTGAATTACCAAGAAAATGACAAGCACCAGAAGTACTTCTCCTATCAATCCTACAACCCCAAAATCAGCATCGGAAAAAGCTTTCAAAGTAACAATTGAGGAAGAAGGAAGAAAAATGCCAAATTCTTGAGTTCCATGTAAGTACCTGAGAATCCTTTTGACGGCTTGACGATGTGAAGCACGTGGGGAGGCTTGAAACCGTGCACAAAGACATACGCTGAATTGTATGTCAGGTCTTGATGCCGTGAGATACAAAAGTGATCCGATCATGCTTCTATATTCTTTTTGATCAACGGGATCACAATCTTCATCAAGTTCAAGTGTTGTTGCTGTTCCCATTGGTGTCCGAAGAGGCTTGCTTTTGTCCATGTTGAAGAGCCTTAGGAGATCTTTTGTATACTTTGTTTGATGCACAAAGGTACCCTCATTGGTTTGCTTGATTTGCAGCCCCAAAAAGTACGTGAGTTCTCCCATCATACTCATCTCAAATTCTGAACTCATCATAGCTGAAAACTTGGACACAAGATCATGAGAAGCACAACCAAAGATAATATCATCCACATACACTTGAACGAATAATGAGTCATTGTCATGCTTAAGCAGAAAAAGAGTTTTGTCAACCTTGCCCATGGTAAACCCCTTTTCAAGTAAGAATGTTTTTAACCTATCATACCATGCTCTAGGGGCTTGTTTGAGACCGTACAAGGCTTTGGACAGTTTGTAAACATGATTAGGAAAATTTGGATTTTCAAAACCAGCTGGTTGTTTGACATAAACCTCCTCATCTATGTAGCCATTAAGAAAAGCACTTTTAACATCCATTTGATATAGCTTAAAACCTTTAGATGCAGCAAAAGCTAACAAAATTCTTATGGCTTCTAATCTAGCAACAGGAGCAAAAGTTCCATCAAAATCTAGACCTTCAACTTGTGTGAAACCTTGAGCAACCAACCTAGCATTATTCCTAACAACAACCCCATCCTCACTTTGTTTATTTTTAAACACCCATTTAGTTCCAATTAAAGTGTGACCTTGAGGTGGAGGTACAAGTTTCCAAACATTATTTCTTTCAAAATTTTCTAACTCTTCTTGCATGGCAATAATCCAAGATTCATTAGTGAGTGCGTGTGATATATCTTTGAGTTAAAAAGAAGCAACAAAAGCAGAATGAGCATGAGAGTTGGGGTCAAAAAACCTGGATCTTGTAACTCGTTCATGCAAGCTTCCAATAATTTGTTATGGAGGATGACTTTTGACAATCCGGAGGGGAGTGGACACTTCACAAGCTTCTTCATTCTTCATGTTCATCACAAATAGATGAGCTTGTGACGTGAGGAGGATCTGGACCAGAAATGGTGGTCTTCGGTGCTGGCTGTGAATCAAGATCAGGAGCTGGAACAATGTCATTAGCTGCTGAATTTTCGGGCAGCAGCACCACTTCTTCCTCTTCTTCAACGAAAATACTCCCCCCCCTGTGGATATGGATCCGGACCTGCAATATTTGAACTAGTACCTGGGCTAGCTTCATCAAAAGAAACTTCACAAGTCTCCACAATTTTGTTAGTATCAAGTAAAAGCACACGGTAGCCTCTAGTATGAGATGGATAACCAAGAAACATGCCATCAACAGATCTAGCTTCAAATTTATCAAGATTACCATGTTTCTAAACAAAGCATTTGCAACCAAAGACCCTAAAGTGTGTGACACTAGGCCTATGTCCAAACCTGAGCTCATATGGTGTTTTACCTAGCTTAGCACGCAAGAAAACACGATTTGAGACATAACAAGCGGTTGCAATTGCATCAGCACAAAATTTCCTAGGAGTTTGATATTCATCAAGCATAGTACTAGCCATCTCAACTAAGGTTCTGTTCTTTCTCTCTACAACACTGTTTTGTTGAGGTACATATGGTGAAGAAAATTGATGATCTATTGCATTTTCAGCACAAAAGTGATCGAACGATTGATTTTTAAATTTGGTTCCATTATCACTTCTAATTGCTCTTAAAGGTCCTGGGTGATCAAATGATAATCTAAGAAATAAAGTTCTAAAGTGACTAAAAGATTCATTCTTAGAAGCCATAAAGTAAACCCAAGAGTATCTAGAATAGTCATCAACAATCACAAGAACAAACCATTTACCTCCGAAGGATTGAACACGTGAAGGTCCTACGGTGTCAAGGTGTAAAAGTTGACCCGGTTCAGTTGTCATGGTCATTGTGAGAGGAGCATGTGAACCTGCAACCATCTTAGCATGTCTACAAGAAGAGCACACAATTTCTTTGTCCCCTTTAAGCTTAGGCAGCCCACGTATGCGATCAAGAGCACTAACACGCGTGAGATTATCAAAGCCTACGTGACCAAGTCTACGATGCCAAAAATATAAATCTTTGGAATCATTTGCAACTAGACATCTATGCTTATAGGAAGACATATCAAAATCAGTTTTAAAAACTCTTTCAAACCGAGACATGTTAAAAATAAGCTCACTATCTGAACCTACAATTTTGCAGCAGTTTTTATTGAAAATAATTTGCACATTTTCATCTAGCAATTGTGAAATAGAAAGCAAGTTGTATTTCAAATTTTGGACAAGTGCCACATCCTTCAAAGTGTAGTGATCATTTACTCTAACCGAACCCTTAGCAAATATAGGAGTTGAAGAATTATCGGCAAAAATAACATTCTCTACACGTGACACAAAAGAGAGAGAGGAGAACCATTCTTTGTTACCGGTCATGTGACGTGAGCAACCTGAATCCACAATCCAAATGTTCTCCTTCCTCAAGCGTGTAACCTACATAGAAGCACAATACGTTGATGACTCAATACTGGGGTTAGTTAAAAGGCATTTAGGAATCCAGTACTGAGTCACACGACGTCCAGCAGGAATAACATGCAAAAGATGAGATAAAACAGCAGGTTTATGAGTCAAAGTTTGAGATTTTTTGTTCTTAACTACTGACCTATGAGGTGTTACTTGTGTAGCACGAAAATCAGTAGCTCCGGAGGCAAAAACAGAAGGTACGGAGGCAAAAACTGAAGCTCCGGAGGTAAACTTTGAATATTTCTGACTCATAACAGCAGGTTGCATGTTCTTGACATTCGGTTTAGTATGTGCAGCAAATTTTGCATGAGAGTTATAAGATCTAGCTTGCATTCTTTCCTTTTTATGTTGTTTAGCTAGTCTATGACAAAAATCTATGACATGACCATCTCTATCACAATAGGTACAATGAAATTTAACTTTGTGTTCATGTCTAGATGAGCATGCAGTATGCTTATTTGAACCCGAATGTGACAACACTCCTGCAAAATTAAAAACCACTTCTTTTTATTTAGGAACTGTTTGAATCAAACTACTTCCTAATGATTTTACAATTTTAGGTGGATGTTCCTTAGCATGAGCATGTGAATCAAAACCTAAACAAGTTTTATCATTGCAAGACTTGGAAGAATTCAGCAGCAAGTTTAGGTTCTTATTCCCATTACAAAACCGATCTAATGTCCTATGCATGTTATCAAGTTTATTTGATAGATCAAGACAATTTTCACATGAAGTTTTTCCTTTTAATTTGCAATTGGAACAATATTTAACTTCATGAGAACGTAAAGCGTTGTTCAATATAGAAATTTCTTTCATAGCATCTTGTAGTTTCTTATCAAGATCATCGCAAGTAGAACAATGCAAATCAATTGTAGAACAACAAGCATCTTTCAAGTTTTTATCATTAAGTGCAGCAAGCTTTTTGTTCTTTTCGATTTCAAGTTCAAGTTTATCAAGTGTGGAGGTGTGTGCACTTCTTAGAGAGGACAATAGTTCATATATTAAATCACATGAGGAACAAGAATCATCACTAGGAATCTAGGATTTTAAATGATTAATTTCAGATTCTAGTGACTCAATTTTAACAGCATTGTCCCTAAGCTTTTTGTCCTTTTTCTTAACAATAATAGTGGCACAAGAAATAGCATCACACATTTCTTTGCATGTAGGACATACCTCTTCGTTGTCACTGTTGTGTTCTGCATCCTCCATACTTGATTTTGATTTGCCCGCCATGAAGCACAAGTTTGTCGGATCATCTTCATCACTTCCAGTGTCTACATCACTCGAGCCAAGTTTTTGAACTGCGGTGATGAAACTGTTTATCAGTTTGCGTCCTGTAAAACCCTTCTTTTTCTTGTTGGTGTTGCCAAAAGAGGACTTCACTTTATTCTGCTTTTCATCACGGTTAGAAGGACCTGAAAGGTTTGGGAAATCTGTACGAAAGTGTCCTGTCTTACCACATTCAAAGCATCGTTGAGGTCCGGAGCTTCCTCTCCTTCTACTTCTCACATTTTGCAATGCTTTCGAGAACCTAGTAGAAAGAAGTACTAGCTCCTCCTCTAGAAACTCCTCAATCTGTTCCAGGGTTAGTGAAGACAGCAAAGCAAGTGTATTGCTATATGATTGGCCGGAGCTAGGCATATCACGTTGTGAGACAAATGCAATAGTCTTATTTGGGTTCTTACGTGATATAATGTCAATTTCATGAGTTTTTAGCTTAGAATAAAGAACATCTAATGTAAGAGTACTCATAATAGTGGATGCACGTATGGATTTTACTTTCATCTCCCAAATTGACATGTCTAATGCACTTAGTAATTGCCTAGCATTTTCAGCATCTGAAAAATTAACATTGACGCTACGCAAGTTGCTGAGAATTTTATTAAAGCGAGCAAAGTGGTCATCAATGGACTCACCAGGTTGCATCTCAAAGTGCATGTATTCTTTCTTGAACATATCCTGTCTTACCTCCTTGATCATGTTGGATTCTTCGTGGTAGTCACAAAGTGCTCTCCACACATCGTACGCCGATCGGAGGTGTGCAACACGGTCGAAGTTGCTCTGAGTTAGTCCTTGTATGATCAAGTTCTGTGCCTTGTTGTTGTTGTAGACATATCTCATGTTTGTAGCCGTGACTTGATCATTTGAAGGCACATCATAAGGCTTGTACACCTTTTCCCATATTGCAAAGCCTTGCGCCTGGATGAAAGCTTCCATGCGTGCCTTCCAAACCTGAAAATCAATACCACTAAACACACAAGGTTTGGCGGAGTATTTCTCCATGATGATTAGTCAAAATACGTGCAAATCACAAAGATTAGAGCAACCTGGCTCTGATACCAATTGTAGGATCGAAGTGCACGTGTAAAGCTACCAGAGGTAGGGTGAATGGTAGATAAAAACTTTTCAGCGGAAGCAACAAAACACCCCTCAGTAGAAAACCGATCCGTTAAAGAAACTGTGTGTGCGACTAATCTAAACGTGTTAAACTGTGACAAAACTAGTATACATTGTACAGAATCAAGTCACGAAGACGTCACAACAAGAATCATGAAAATCCATTGAGAGAAACTCAAGTTACAATCGAAAGATCGAACAAAGGTCAATCTGTCCTACGCGAGAAAAACAGTTCTAGAATACTGCAAAGAAACTCGTGTAGATCGGAAAACACAAATTAAATGACCGTGAAATTTTCATAGATGATAGATAATAAAGTTTTGAAGACAACCCAAAAATAATCACATCAATTGGATCTGTAAAACTCGAGTTATGATAAAACCACCGAAGCAAGGTAGTGCTGAACAGAAACTCGACGAGAAAAAATTGTCTGAAACAAGTCGGACAAACAAGGCACAAAAGTTCCTTTAGAATACGAATTTTATTTATCAAAACACAAGAGGAACAGCCCCAAAGTCGTGTACCTTGAGCTCTGGCCTCCCTTGCTTATATAACCAGCTCTATGGCCAATCCAATTCAAAACTAGGACTCCTATTCCTACTTGGATTCAAACTGTAACTTTCCAATACTGCTCAAGACTCTCCTATATGCAGATAGACGCAATCTTAAGACTTCCAAACACCTTAGGAACGTCCCAAACATTACTAAAACAACTCAACTTCATGTCCCACACGAAATCCTGTCATAACCAACTCAAAACTTTCCATATTTGAGTCAAACACGACTCAGCCGCAGCCTGAGTCCATAACCTAGTCGGTTGGACCTTTCCGACCAATTCTTTACGTCCACATCTCTTCATCACGCCATGGAACCATGCAGTCACGTCCATGCACTCCTTGCACACGTGCAAACATCTTCCAACAACGTCCAAGATACCTTCATATGCATTGTTCTTGATTCAAACATACTGCGCAACCTCCCGATCAACTCAACCACAATTCCTCCCGAACATGGTTGTTGAACCTCATCTTCTCCCTAAGACTAGTTCAATGCACCCTGTCACCAGCCATGTCTTTAACTCAAGCAACACCTGCACATGAATAAACAACCAATACTTCCGAGCACAAATCCTCTACTTGACTCTCGTTAGTTCCGAAACTACAACATCTTACGTGAGCACCTCACATAAGCATGTTATAAACCATAGCAAAATGATATCAGCCATAACCACCAAAACAAACCAAAAACTTAGTAAAATAATACTAAGCAAACTTTCCATAAGAGTAAAGCAAGTTCGAAACATTACAAGTTAAAAGCAGAACCATTGCAATCAAGCTCCGAACCTTACCAAAGCTAACCGGACCTTGAACCGGAGCTTACCAAAGCTAGTCGGACCTAGCGCCGGAGCTTACTAAAGCTTAGTCGGACCTAGCACGGAACTTACCAAAGCTAGTCGGACCTAGCACCGGAGCTAGCAAAAACAAGTCGGACCTAGCCAAAATAAGTCAGACCTAGACAAAGCAAGTCGGACCTTACGTCGGACCTTGCCGGAGCTACCAAAAACAAGTCGGACATATCGTCGGACCTTGCAGGAGCTCGGACCTAGAGTAGGACCTTGTTAAAAAGGTGTCTTGGTAGTATTCAAAACTTTTATCATCAAAGCCAATGTATTCAGCACACATAGGTCTCACATGCAGTAATGCTCATTTGAGCTCTCCACAAATAATTATGTACTTGGCCTTAATTGGAGCTCCTAGGGTGTTCTAAGGATTTTCATGGAGCAAGCCATGACTTTATGAAAACTAGATTTTCAGAGGGTTCTAAAAGAGTTGGTCTCACTTAATTTTAATATTCCTAGCTAAAGATATGAGCTAAACTATTTTAGAGAAATTCTGAAAATGTTTCTGGACATTTTCTATTTTCTGTGGAACAGTTTTATTAATCACACCATTAGGTGGATCAAATGAGCTCAAATGGATCTGAATTTTTTATGGTAGCTCAGGGATATTTTGTTGAACATCCTAGCAAAATTTCAGAATTTTCCTCCAAAGGGTTCTTCAGTTAAAATTCTAAACAGTTTAAATTTTAAAGAATTAATTCTGGAGAATTAAGGATTTTCAAAATTGGGGAAAAGTTTAAATCGCTGCGCATGGGACCGGAGCTACGTGTCAACTTATCAGCGGTCGACACACGGGGCTACGGAGTCTTTCGCGCGCAGCTGTACCCGATCCGGTGCCAGAGCTAATCCCAGGTTTTAAAATATTGGCCGCTGACACGTGGGACCGCGGGCTTCGTCTACCTCCAGCCTCCCGCGCTCGGCCGCCGTGAACCCTCACCGGAATGCTCGCCGGTGGCCTCTGCCGTGTGCTAAACTCCATGATCTTGGCCGTCTCTGCCTAATTCCACCCGGGGAACACGATGCTGGGCTCAGCTCGTCGTGACAATCACCGAATCACGGCCGTCAACGAGCGGCGGCTTCGGAAGAACTTCAGCCTCATCGACCGGGCTTCTGAGCCTCTCAAACGATCGAGCAAAAGACTGTAGAGCATAAGTGGACCCTAGGGAAGCTCGGTATGTGCTCGAGGCTGCTCGGGAGAGGTCCTAGGTAAGCTCTCACCGAGCGCCCGACGGCTTCCGCCATTAGCGCCGGTAGAAAAGCTAGAACTGGCCGGTCTACCAAGGTTTTCTTGCCAAGGCTGTGAAGGAAAGTTGATCTCTACCAAGCCTAGCTCGTGTAGGGGCAGTTTGAGGATCTCTAAACAACCATGGAGCGAGAATTTTGGCGGATCCGCACCCGAAGGTCGGTCTGCGCCGAATGAAAGGGAAAACTGAAATTTGTCGCCGGTGATCAAACACTCGGGCTGTGGTTCGAGGGTGAGCAGCACCAGACTCTAACACGTCCGAGGACGCCTTAACTTGGGCATGACACCTTCCCGTTTGGGCTGTCCATGGGAGCCCGAGGTGCGGAAAACCTTAGGTCTTAGGAAAAGCTTTCGGTGTGGGGCAAGATCAACCAAACTCAGCTAATTCCTACGACGGGGAAGAAAGAGGAGGGCCTCTAGTACCGTTTTGCAGCTTGAAGGGAGTGGAGAGGCTGTGATCACTGGCTCTCTGATCAAGTCCGAGAGAGCAGCGGCGAGGCAACATTTTTCTTGCGCGAGAGCGAAGAAACGATCGGTAATGCCTCGGTTTGGCTCAGCTGCGGGGATAAGAGGGAGGGTGAGGCAGTTCAGTGGTCGGCGGCGGCAACCAGCTGCTGTCCCGACCGATCCTCGCCGTGGTGGAAGCCCGAGCCGGTGCAAGAAACCGGGCTGAGTTCCTCAGTCGGTTGATTTGGCTATTGAGGCTGACATGTGGGTCCCACCCTCCTTTTAAACTCTGAAATTGAATTTTCCCCACTGCTCTAAACATTAGAGACCCAAATACCCTCTGTCCTTTGAACACTTTGAATATGTGCCAAAAACTTAGGCCCTTACATTACACATCCCTGCATGTAGAGTTCCATGACTAGGGTGTCGGTTAAGCCTTGCTGAGCTATCGTGCTCACGGTTGCAATATTTGAGCTGTGTGCAGGTGAGATTTATGACGAGGGGTCCGAGGACGAGGCGGTGCCCCCGTCGGGGTACACGGCCGAGCTGGAGCCCTGCACGCCGCCGTGATCTTCATTTCAGTGCTGCTAGTGTGTAGCGTCCCCGGGCTGGACGGCTACACTTTTGCTTAGTTAGGATGAGAGAGTAGTTATGAAGAATACTTCTGCTGTATAATTATGTTTTGTAAAAGACTTCCGCTGTTTTATATCAAACAAAAGTTTGTATGCTGTTCATATTCTTTTCTTGTGTGCTGTTGGGTGCTGCATCGCACGGCACCACCCTCTGCGATCTTGGAGTGGGTGAACCACGGGGTGGTCCCCGCAGACGTGGTATCAGAGCCGCATTGGGAATAGCACGCTCGAGAAGAGCCTATTTTGAAAACTTAGAAGTAGTCGAGTGAGGATTAGTCACTATGGCCACATAAGGTCTATGATAGTAGTAGATATTATGGTGGAAATGCTAACGTACTTGTTATACATTCTGTAATGACGTTCCAACATCAGATAAGAGGTAAGGTACGCCACCGCAGGCGGATCAATTGCGGTAAGCTCGCCATACGAGCAATAGTATGGAATGGTTTATCTTGGCTTGGCACGGTAGTTAATATGAGTCTCTGAACCTCTATATGGTTCTGAGAGTGTAAAAGCCCAAGAAAGTGAAGTGCAAAAAAATTGTTCATCACCTCACAGCACCACAGCTCTTGTGATGGATATCTCATGAACACTTGTGAAGAGCAAGTAACCACCCTCAAAGGGTGATTAGAGGGGAAATCCCTAACTTCAAAAAGTGGGATTTCTACACATAAACATGAAAGGTTGAGCTCACCCCTAGACCTTATATATTATTGGGAAGGCTCAGGCCAAATTTCATGCAAATCCAATACTTTTTGAAGCACTTTTGGAGACAATTCAAAAAGGGGCCAATTTGAATGCAAATTCAAATTGCAGCAACTTTCATCACTTGAATTCAAAAGTTGACTTCATATTCAAACTCAGTATATATTTCTGAGTTAGTCCACCAATTTTCATCCCCATTAGACTTCATCTTGTCGGGAGCTAAATTTGCATTAATTCAAAACTGAATTTGAATTTCAGTTCAAATGTGTAGCAAAATTAGCCAAACCAGTTTCGAATTGGGGAAATCAAATTCAAACCATGACTTTGGGGCTAAGTCTTTCATTCAATTGTGAGTAGCTGGGATCTTTTCAGTGAAAACAGAAATGAAAATCAGAAAAAGAATTAGAGGGGAGGGTCTCACTTGTCAGTAGCCTTAACACTGAAGCATTCTCGGCTTGATTTTTTCACTCGGCCGAGAGCGCGCACCGCCAGCTACCGACGTCGGTGCCTGACCGCCTCGCCTTTCTCACCTCCTGCTCGGTGGCTGAGGGCGCCGGGTGCAGCACTCGAGTAACACGCCAGGCCACGTAATTCCTCCCTCATCCTCTCCGTTCTGCCCCGCACATAACCGAAACAAAACACCTCACCGGCCGCTCTCCTCGGGTCATCGGTGCGCCGCTGATCCAGGCACTCTCGCGACCGATGATTAACAGCAAAGAGACGAGCCGGAGGCTGCTCGAACTCACGGTGAAAACCCTACCTCCTTTCGTGCTCTGTAGGGAAAGAATTTCCACGTTTAGTCCTCGGTGTTCAAAGTACCGAGCTAGCCAAGAATCCAAAATTCATGGTGATTAGTACACCACCGCGTAAACCGAGCTAAGCACATGTTCTACATGTCGCTACGGCCACCTAGGATCAAAAACCATCGAGTTTTGGCGCTGCTATTCAAGTTTTTTGAGCATCCGCCGTTTTAGCCCTAGGTCAACGGTGAGGTCCTAGCTCTGGCCGTTTCCATGGCAACACGAGTTCATTTTCGTGCTCAGCATGCAACAGCGGAGCTGTAGGAGCAAACCGTTCCCAAAATAAGGCCCTGAGCAGCCCGGACGACATCGTCGGAGTGGGGATCGCCGCTGTCACCGTCGCAGGCGTGGTTCCAGCCATCGCCGAGCTTTGGTGAGGGCACCAGCATGTTCCCCGAGCAAAGTTAGGCACAGGCGGCAAAATCAGTTGGAGGTCGGGCAGCAAAATGGCCGTCGGCGAGTTCTCCGGCGAAGCGCCGCCGCGGGAGTCGCGGGTGTCGCGAGGTAGACGAAGGGGGGCCGGGTTCACCTGTCAGTCCCTGTTCTCTCACGGGGATCCACTTTGCGGCCGGGATCCAGTGTGGCAGCGCGGGTAAAACCCCATGGGCTGCGGTGTGGCCGCGATCTCAGTGGACCGGTTTAAAAAATGGGGCCCACCCGCAGAGTTTAAACATGTTGGGATTTTCAAGTTTAGTTCAAACTTCAAATGCACATAACTTTTGCTAGGAAGCTCCAAATTCAGTGAACCAAATTTTGCTGGACTCAGATTTTTTAGTACTTTCCAGCAACACAAATTTCAGCTCATGAAACTTAATAGTTTTCCAGAATTAATTCCCAAAATAAAACTGTTAGGAATTTAATCTGGAGAATTACTTTATGAAAAATTCTGAAATTTGGCTGGGAGGTTCATTGGAAAATCCTTGAGTCACAGTAAAATTTTCAGACTCATCCAAGTTCATTTAGTCCCCCTAATGGTGTGATTAAGTGAACTGCCCTGAGAAAATAGAAAAATGTACAGAAACATTTTTCAGATTTTCTCAATTCTTGTTTAGGGCATAACTTCATCTAGAATTCTTCAAATGACTTGAAACCAATTCCATTAGAACCATCTCAAATTCTAGTTTCCAGAAAGTAATGGTTGGGGCCATGAAAACCCCTGGAATTCCATAGGGGCTCTAATATTGACCAAATAGGCTTTTATTTGTACAAGGCTCAAATGAACTTTGTTTCAAATGAAACTTGGTCAAGACTCTGATTAGGACCCTATCAAGCCACCATAAAAATTTCAGAACCAAAGGGAAGGTCTAGCTAGAGTTATGGTAATTACATATTCAATTTCAATCATTGCATTTAAATTAACAAATAGCATACTGCTTACGTGTAGTCACTGAAAGCGAGGAAACTCCGGAGGTGCTCGATTTCCTTCTTCCGGATGAAGCCCTAACCGCTGACCAGCAGCAACAAGGCAAGCCCCGGTTTACAAGTAACACCCTCAAATTCATTTCCATGCATTGCATACATTTTTCATATAGAGAAACATTATAAAAGAAGTAGAAATGGAGAAAGAATCATAAAAATGGTGGGGGTGAGAAAAATATAGCTCAAATGAGCCAATTCCAATCTATAAAGGTGTGCTGTCGACACTTCCCCCAGCCTCGCGGGACACGTGGCGCTCTCGGAGCTCACCCCTGCAGAGGGGGTAAGGTCCGGCACTGCTGGACACGTGGCGCTCTCGGAGCTCACCCCTGCGGAGGGGGTGAGGTCCGGCACCGATGGACACGTGGCGCTCTCGGAGCTCACCCCTGCAGAGGGGGTGAGGCCCGGCCTCGCTGGACACATGGCACACTCGGAGCTCGCCTCTGAGGAGAAGGGAGGTCCGGCCCCACTGGACACGTGGCACCCTCGGATCTTGCCTCTGAGGAGAAGGGAGGTCCGGCCCCGCTGGACACGTGGCACCCTCGGAGCTCGCCTCTGAGGAGAAGGGAGGTCTGGCCCCGCTGGCTACGTGGCGCCCTGGGAGCTCGCCTCTGAGGAGAGGGGAGGTCCGGCTCCGCTGGACACGTGGCGCCCTTGGAGCTCGCCTTTGAGGAGAAGGGAGGTCCGACCCTGCTGGACATGTGGCTCCCTCAGAGCTCGCCTCTAAGGAGAGGGGAGGTCCGGCCCCGCTGGACACGTGGCGCTCTCGGAGCTCGCCTCTGAGGAGAGGGGAGGCCCGGCCCCTCTGAACACGTGGTGCCCTCGGAGCTCGCCTCTGATGAGAGGGGAGGCCCGGCCCCGCTGGACACGTGGCGCCTTCGGAGCTCATCCCTGCGGAGGGGGCGAGGTCCTTAGGAGGGTTTTTCCTCCTGTGCACGGGGGTACCTGGTACTGAGGGTGCCGACACAATTTCCCCAAATTTTCCCCACATTTGGGGGGATAAAATCCCCAAGTCTGCCGCACATAACTGAAAAGATAAGTTTGTTAAGATCCAAAACAAATTGAATCAGACTCTTATTTGAGCTCCAATTGAAGTAGGACTCTCCCCCCTTTATAAACAGAACCCAAAACCCCCCTTGTCCGTAACACCTTCCCCCCCCCCCTTCCAAGTCGATGACTCGGAGGCCCTAGCCCCCAACTCGCCGAGTTGGACACACCCCCTCGCCAGAGTTCAGTCGCCGGAGAGCCAGCCGACGAGCCCGTCACGCCTCTCCGTCGCCGGAAAAAAAGCCAACGATCATAAGGGAAGTGAGGTAGGTCTTTGTTACCCATCTTACGACGTCGTCGCTGTTTATATGCATTCGTTTTGATCGGTTTTTGATGGTGGAATTGATCTAGATCTTGAGTCAAGATCAGCACCACGTCCACACTTTATCCCTACACCCTTGTTCATCGTAAAACCCCATGAAAGCCCATTAAAACATGCGAGAACATGTACAAACTGGTTTAATAAAACAGCACCATAGGATTTGCATTCATCTACACCATTGCATCTTGAGTAATGTTTGTGCACGATGGTTGATTGCTGTAAATTTTGTATGTGCATGGTCGTGAGTAGAAGGATAAGCTCAGGAAGCCATCTACGAAGAACAGCAGCGCCAAGACTTCGAGACGCTTGAGCAACAAGAGCCACGGGAGCAAGGCAAGTGCCCCTTGACCACATTGATCCCATGTTTTGAAACTGTTTTTTTTTGCGAAAACGAGTACGCTTGAGTCAACTTGATGGGAGACCCTTTTATAGGAGTTTACTAGTTTTGTTAACCATCCTTGTTGCCAGGAAAGTTGATGAGTCGGGTATGGTCATTTTCCTTTTTGCTTTGCTTAGTCTACGGGATACGGAAGTTTAACTAAAACATGGTTAGCTACTGAACTCATATGAATAATGATGATGAGAACTTGATGATGTTAATGAGCATGGAATAGGGGTGATCTAGGCATGCTTGGTTCGTGGATGTTGCTGAATTAGATGGTGATTTACTTGCCGTAGATCTAAGTACCGGTTCATGCAAGCACATGCCAGGAAAACAGTGCCACCACAAGGCCAAATATGGATGCGGCTTAGCTGACTAATTAGGTGTGTTGCTAGCTTGTTATGGACCGTGGATGGTGCGGGGAACGGGAGTCGAGAGGGACTGCCCTGGGAACTGCATGGCACAAGAGGGGGCCCGTGGGTGGGAGAATGGTGATTCGAGCCTGCCGGTGAAACCTCAGTGAGTCCATACATCTAGTAGCCCCTTTGTAAAGGCTATTTTGTGATCTCTTGGCCATACACCGACGGTTGTTTACTGGTATAATGGAGGTTTTGAAGTCGCCGACGGGTGATGAAATCACAAACTTGTGGGTAAAGTGGTGCCACCTCTGCAGAGTGTAAAACTATCATGATAGCCGTGCTTACGGTCACAAGCACCTGACCAACTCACATGATTAGAGGGAAAACTTGGGATGGTTATTCGGTATGGTTATGGTATGGTCATTGGGATTGGTTTGAGGACTGTTCTGAGTTATGAAAATGAGTTTGGTTTGGTTATATGAATATGAGACGGTTATGAATATTTATGAGCATGAGATGAACTTGAGAAAGATTAATGGTTGGTTGAGACTTGATAAATGGTGAATCATGATGGAGGAATGTTGCTGTTTTACTTGGTTATATTGGGATAAATATCACTTAGAAAGAGTTGCCATTTTTATCATGTTTGTGAAATAAATTTTGCTTGCTGCAATGAGCCATTTTATTCCTACCTTGTTGTAAGCTACATGTCATATTTTTCCCGCACTTGCTGAGTACGACATGTACTCACCCTTGCATTATCACATAAACATCAGCAACAGGAGAAGAGTACTTCGAGGACCATGTGGAGTACTAGGCATGCGAACTACCGTCAACATGCCTGTGGAGTTGAAGATGGAGCCGCTGCTACTTAGTTATTTCCGCTGTCGTTTAGAGACTTTCGCTGCAAGAATAAGATAGACAATCATGAGTGAGACAAATAGTAGATGTAATAAAGTACTTAAACACTATTTATTCATGGTTATATTCTGAATTCAGTTTGTGGGTTACATGTGTATGTGTGATGAACATCCTGGGCACACATATGCATTAACTTGGTTCTGTTTTCGGAACCGGGTGTCACAGATTGGTATCAGAGCCACGTTGACCGTAGGACGCAAGCCTAGGTAGAATGGACACCCTAAAACACATAGGGACACCCCTATAAACTGCTATTTTCGAAAATTTGCTTGCTGCTGCATTTTTCTTGTCAATTTAGCCACCGCAAAGTGCTATTTTCAGCCCCTCTTTTCTCTTCTTTTTGAAAACAACACTTTTGCTCTCTTGCTTCATAGCTTCTGAAGCTTTGAAGTATTTTCTTCCTTCTCTAAAGTTTCTCATGTCCTATTTATAGATGACAGTGATCCGGAGCACGACACGCATAAGTACTCGTTCACCACCACGTGGGAGTGCACTTAACCCCATTGAGGTGTCCAATAGACCATCCCCGTCACACGGCGGGAACAACACTAGTTCACATGCTTAAGTTTAGGATTCCCATTGAATAAACTGTAATAGGAACGTTTAAATCGTAGTAGCGTGAATAGGAGTGGTGTGTTGAACTTTTGTGATGATTGCTTGTGTTTGTGTGCTAGTGTGAGTTGTGGGACGCTTTTGCGAAAGTCCACATCCACACAGAGTAGAGAGATGTGAGATGCTTCGGCATGTGTTCACATCCTCATATAGGCTTAAACTAATAAAAGAAGATATTTAGTTCATACCCTTGATGCATATAGTTGGTGGGTCAATCTAAACTTCTACTCTCTATTCTACTCAACTCTCTCTCTCTCACAGATGGTGAGGGAAAACGCCAGCCGTCAAAGGTGGAACATTCGTGGCAACCATGAACCACAAGAGGATGGCAACGTTGAAATTCCTGAAAATGCTAACCCCGGGGCTGATGCAAACAACCTTGAACGGTTGATGGCCATGCACAACCAGCTCATACAAACAATGATACAAACTTCGGGACAGCTGCAAGCCAACAACAACTACAATCCTAACCCCGTTCCTGCACCCCCACCACCACCACCGCCGGCTCACAACAGATTGGGAGAGTTCATGAGGACTTAACCGCCTACTTTTGCACAAGCTAATGATCCCATGGAGGCTGATGATTGGTTGAAATCCATGGAAAAGAAGCTTGCTACTGTTCAGTGCGATGATCGGGAGAAAGTTATCTTTGCATCGCACCAACTCATGGGAGCCGCCGCTGAATGGTGGGACGCTCTCTGCAATGCTCATGACAACCAGGAGACAATTACTCGGGCTGAATTCAAGGAGCGTTTCCGCTCTCCTTACGTCCCTGCTAGAGTCATGATGCTTAAAGGCAAGAGTTCGAAGGTCTCTGCCAAGGAAAGAAGAGCGTGAATGAGTAGTACCTCAACAAGTTCACGCAGCCGTCAAGGTATGCTCCTGAAGATGTCAACTCGGATCAAAGGAAGCAATACTTGTTCATGAGAGGATTGAACAATGAGATCCAAGTACAACTGCTCAACAATGATTATGCAAACTTCCAGAAACTTGTGGACAAAGCTATAGTGGTTGAGAGAAATATCTGTGAGATCGAGCAAGAGGGTAAGAGGAAGATGCCATACCAGCCACAAGGGAGCAATGTACGTCCCCGTTTCATGCCACCAGCTGCACCACAGTATGGCTTGTCTGCTTCTACTTTCTGCCCTGCAAACCCGCCTCGCCCTAATCAACTACCGCAGCAACGTCCTGTTACGCAAGCACCTCATATGCCTTTGCCTACTACACCCTGTCCAAACATAGGCGCCTATGCTCAAAATCAGCCTCGCCCAAACATTCCTGCTGTTTTGGGCAACAAAGCATGCTTTTCATGCGGAGAGGCGGGACACTTTGCAAGTCAATGCCCAAAGAAAGGCCTTGGACAGCCAAGCAACGCGCCCAAGCAGAACCCACGGCCGAAAGGACTAGCTAATCAAGGTAACCATGGGCAGCAGAACTACGCTCGTGGCAACGTGAATCATGTCTCTGCTGAGGAAGCACAACAAGCTGAGGACGTCGTGATTGGTATGTTCCTTGCCAACTCCAACCCAGCCACTGTTTTATTTGATTTCGGAGCATCGCATTAATTCATATCATCCAAATATGTTACCAAGTAAAATCTGCCCATATCACACATCAAACACACTATGTTGGTTAATTCTCCAGGTGGAGAGATGAGGACTAATATTGTATGTCCGAAAGTAAACCTTAAAATAAGGGGTAGACTTTCTTGCCAATCTTATTGTCTTAGATTCCCAAGGGATTGATATAATACTTGGAATGGATTGGTTAAGCAAGCACAACGAAGTAATTCAATGTGCTGAGAGGAGCGTGCAGTTGACAAACGAGCACGGTACTCGTATTGAGTTCGAGTCAGCCCAACCGGCAACCGAGAAGGCAGCGTTGAACCACGTCGAAGAAGCAACATTGGAAAGCATTCCGGTGGTTCAATAATTTTCAGATGTTTTCTCGGAAGAACATCCTGGTATGCCACCTGACCGGGACATTGAATTAGCCATTGATTTAGTACCTGGAACTGCACCTATAGCGAAAAGGCCATATAGGATGCCCGCTAATGAACTAGTGGAACTTAAGAAGCAAATTCACGAGCAGCTAGAAAAGGGTTTTATACGCCCAAGCTCGTCACCGTGGGGAGCCTCCGTGCTCTTCGTAGACAAGAAGGATGGGACCCAAAGGATGTGTGTGGATTATAGGTCTCTCAATGAGGTGACGATCAAGAATAAATACCCGCTGCCCCGTATACAGGACCTATTCGACCAAATGAACGGTGCCTGAATTTTCTCCAAGATTGATCTTGGTCGGGATACTACCAGCTGAAGATTAAGCCCTCCGACATACCCAAGACTGCATTTCGAACACGGTATAGTTCGTATGAATATACCGTTATGTCTTTTGGATTAACGAATGCACCTGCATATTTTATGTACCTCATGAATAAGGTCTTCATGGAGTACTTGGACAAGTTCGTCATGGTTTTCATTGACGATATCATGGTGTATTCAAAAAGTGAGGAAGAATATTTGAGATTGACATTGCAGAAACTGCGAGAGCATCAATTGCATGCCAAGTTTAGCAAGTGTCAATTTTGGCTAAAGGAGATATTGTTCCTAGGCCACATCATCTCCGAGAGAGGAGTATCGGTGGATCCCGGAAAAGTGGGAGATGTTCTGAGGTGGAACCAACCGAAGAATGTGAGAGATATTTGGATTTTCCTTGAGATGGCTGGATACTACCGACGATTCATCAAGGATTTCTCCAAAATAGCGAAGCCTATGACTGAATTGCTAATGAAGGGAAAATCATTTCAGTGGACACCAGTGTGCCAGGAAAGCTTTGAGGAGCTCAAGAAAAGACTAACCACAGCGCTGGTTTTGGTATTGCCGGACATGAGCAAGAGTTTTGATATATATTGTGACGCATCAAGACAATGGCTTGGATGTGTGCTCATGCAAGATGGACAAGTGGTAGCCTATGCGTTGAGACAATTAAAGAAACACGAGCTGAATTACACCACACATGACTTGGAACTTGCAGCCGTGGTACATGCCTTGAAGATTTGGAGGCATTATATCCTTGACCACCGATGTGAGATCTATACGGATCACAAAAGCCTCAAGTATATATTCACGCAAACAGATCTGAATTTGAGACAACGTCGATGGTTGGAACTCATCAAAAATTATGATGTTGGAATCAACTATCACCCTGGAAAGGCCAATGTAGTAGCTGATGCGTTGAGACGAAAGGGAGCATGTCACAACCACACGGTTCGGAAGCTACCGCCCGAGCTGCGCAAGGAGTTCGAACGGTTACATCTCGGGTTCTTGAACGAGATGGAAGTGATAGAACTCAACTCTTCGCTGGAAAAAGAGGTACGAGAGGCCAAGCAACGGATGAGGAAATCATGGAAATCAAGGAAAGAATCTAAAAAGGCATAGAGAAGGATTTTAAGGAAGACGAGAAGGGCACACTTTGGTTAGGGAAAAGGATTTGTGTGCACAACGTGAAGCACATCCGTGACACGATATTAAAGGAGGCACATGACTCACCTTATTCCATACATCCCGGCTGTACAAAGATGTACAAGGAACTGAAAACTTGCTATTATTGGGATGGTATGAAAAGGGACATAGCTGAATATGTTGCCTTATGTGACACGTGCCAACTGGTGAAGGCCGAAAATCAAAGATCCGCTGGACTGTTGCAGCCATTGAAAGTACCGGAGTGGAAGTGGGAAGACATCACCATGGATTTCATTGTTGGATTGCCACGTACTCGATCGGGTTACGACTCCATTTGGGTTATTGCGGACGATTGACGAAAACAGACCATTTCCTTCCTGTTAGAACCACGTACCGCATCGCAGAACTAGCCGAACTGTGTATGGAGCAAATTGTGTTTCACCATGGAGTTCCGAAAAGGATAGTTTCAGATCGGGGTTCTCAATTTACCTCTAGGTTCTGGAAGAAGCTGCAAGAAGCCATGGTTACACGGCTAAATTTCAGCTCCGCTTATCACCCGCAAACTGACGGGCAAACTGAGAGGACAAATCAAATTTTGGAAGACATGTTGAGAGCTTGTGCCTTGAAACATGGGCGCAGTTGGGATAGGAGCTTGCCGTATGCTGAATTCTCCTACAACAACAGCTATCAAGCCAGCTTGAAGATGTCACCTTTCGAAGCATTGTATGGTAGACGGTGTAGAACGCCGCTGTTCTGGAATGAGACCGGAGAGAGCCAAGTGTTTGGACCCGAAGTTCTGCAAGACGCCGAAAAGCAAGTCCAAATGATACGAGAAAATTTGAAGGCTGCTCAGTCATGACAAAAAGGTTATGCGGACAATAGGAGAAGAAGTTTGACCTTCGAAGTAGGAGACTTCGTGTAGCTTAAGGTATCACCTATCCGAGGCCAACGACGGTTCAACGTCAAGGGCAAATTAGCACCTCGCTACATCGGGCCATTTAAGATTTTGGGCAAGTGAGGAGAAGTAGCCTATCAATTAGAGCTGCCAATGCACCTCTCCTACGTACACTACGTGTTTCACGTATCCCAACTCAAGAAGTGCTTAAGAGTACCGGAAGAACAAGTATTGATGGATGAGCTCGAGCTTCAAGAGGACCTGACCTATGTGGAGCACCCCCGTCCAAATTTTGGACGTGAAGGAAAGGGTCACGAGGAACAAAGTGATCCGTTGGTGCAAGGTACAGTGGGACCATCACATGAAAGCCGAAACTGCATGGGAGCGTGAGGAAGACCTCAAGGCAGAATTCCCTCATCTATTCTCTACTCTATCGAATCTCGAAGTCGAGATTCAGTTTAAGGGGGGTAGGTTTGTAACACCCTCAAATTCATTTCCATGCATTGCATACATTTTTCATATAGACAAACATTATAAAAGAAGTAGAAATGGAGAAAGAATCACAAAAATGGTGGGGGATGGGAAAAACATAGCTGAAATGAGCCAATTCCAATCTGTCACAGTGTGCTGTCGACACTTCCCCCGGCCCCGCGGGACAGGTGGCGCTCTCGGAGCTCACCCCTGCGGAGGGGGTGAGGTCCGGCACCGCTGGACAGGTGGCACTCTCGGAGCTCACCCCTGCGGAGGGGGTGAGGCTCAGCCCTGCTGGACACATGGCGCCCTCAGAGCTCGCCTCTGAGGTGAAGAGAGGTCCGGCCCCGCTGGACACGTGCCTCCCTCGGAGCAAGCCTCTGAGGAGAAGGGAGGTCCCGCCCCGCTGGACACGTGGCGCTCTCGGAGCTCACCTCCGAGGAGAAGGGAGGTCCAGTCCCGCTGGCTACGTGGCGCCCTCGGAGCTCGCCTCTGAGGAGAGGGGAGATCCGGCCTAGCTGGACACGTGGCGCCCTCGGAGCTCACCTATGAGGAGAAGGGAGGTCCGGCCCCGCTGGACACATGGCGCCCTCGGAGCTCGCCTCTGAGTAGAGGGGAGGTCCGGCCCCACTGGACACATGGCGCCCTCGTAGCTCGCCTCTGAGGGTACCGACACAATTTCCCCAAATTTTCCTCCTGTGCATGGGGGTACCCGGTACTGAGGGTACCGACACAATTTCCCCAAATTTTCCCCACATTTGGGGGGATAAAATCCCCAAGGCTGCCGCACATAACTGAAAATCCAAAACAAATTGAATAGGACTCTTATTTGAGCTCCAATTGATGTAGGACTCCCCCCCTTATAAATAGAACCCAAAACCCCTCCTTGGCCGTAACCCCTTTCGTTTTTCCCCCTCCCAAGTCGACAACTTGGAGGCCCTAGGCCCCAACTCGCCAAGTTGGACATACCCCCCCTCGCCGGAGTTCAGTCGCCGGTGAGCCCGCCGACGAGCCCGTCATGCCTCGCCGTCGCCGGAAAAAAAAAGCCGACGATCATAAGGGAAGTGAGGTAGGTCTTTGTTACCCATCTTACGACGTCGTCGCTGTTTCTACGCATTCGTTTTCTTAGCTCCCTTCGAACAGAAACTTTTTCATGTGGACAGATCACGTTTTGATCGGGTTTTGACGGTGGAATTGATCTAGATATTGAGTCAAGATCATCACCACGTCCACACTTGATTCCTACACCCTTGTTCATCATAAAACCCCTTGAAAGCCCATTAAAACATATGAGAACATGTACAAACTGGTTTAATAAAACAGCACCATAGGATTTGCATTCATCTACACCATTGCATCTTGAGTAAAGTTTGTACATGATGGTTGATTGCTGTAAATTTTGTATGTGCGTGGTCGTGAGTAGAAGGACAAGCTCAGGAAGCCATCTACGAAGAACTGCAGCGCCAAGACTTCGAGATGCTTGAGAAACAAGAGCCACGGGAGCAAGGCAAGTGCCCCATGACCATATTGATCCCATGTTTTGAAACTGTTTTGTTTGCGAAAACGAGTATGCTTGAGTCAACTTGATGGGACACCCTTTTATAGTAGTTTACTAGTTTTGTTAACCATCCTTGTCGCCACGAAAGTTGATGAGTCGGGTATGGTCATTTTCCTTTTTGCTTCGCTTAGTCTACGGGATACGGGAAGTTGAATTAAAACATGGTTAGCTACTGCACTCATATGAATAATGATGATGAGAACTTGATGATGTTAATGAGCATGGAATCGGGGTGATCTAGGCAGGCTTGGTTCGTGGATGTTTCTGAATGAGATGGTGGTTTACTTGCCGTAGATCTAAGTACCGGTTCATGCAAGCACATGCCAGGAAAACAGTGCCACCACAAGGCCAAATATGGATGCGGCTTAGCTGACTAATTAGGTGTGTTGCTAGCTTGTTATGGACCGTGCATGGCGCGGGGAATGGGAGTCGAGAGGGACTGCCCTCGGAACTGCATGGCACAAGAGGGGGCCCGTGGGTGGGAGAATGGTGATTCGAGCCTGCCGGTGAAACCTCAGTGAGTCCATACATCTAGTAGCCCCTTTGTGAAGGCTATTTTGTGATCTCTTGGCCATACACCGACGGTTGTGTACTGGTATAATGGAGGTTTTGCAGTCGCCGACGGGTGACAAAATCACAAACTTGTGGGTAAAGTGGTGCCACCTCTGCAAAGTGTAAAACTATCATGATAGCCGTGCTTACAGTCACAAGCACCTGGCCAACTCACATGATTAGAGAGAAAACTATGGATGGTTATTCAGTATGGTTATGGTATGGTCATTGGGATTTGTTTTGGGACTGTTCTGAGTCATGAAAATGAGTTTGGTTTGGTTATATGAATATGAGACGGTTATGAATATTTATGAGCATGAGATGAACTTGAGAAGGATTAATGGTTAGTTGACACTTGATAAATGGTGAATCATGATGGAGGAATGTTGTTGTTTTACTTGGTTATATTGGGATAAATATCACTTAGAAAGAGTTGCTGTTTTTATCATGTTTGTGAAATAAAATTTGCTTGCTGCAATGAGCCTTTTTATTCCTACCTTGTTGTAAGCTACATGTCATATTTTTCCCGCACTTGCTGAGTATGACATGTACTCACCCTTGCATTATCACATAAACATCAGAAACAGGAGAATAGTACTTTGAGGACCATGTGGAGTACTAGGCATGCGAACTACCGTCAACATGTCTGTGGAGTTGAAGATGGTGCCACTGCTACTTAGTTATTTTCGCTGTCGTATAGAGACTTCCGCTGCAAGAATAAGATAGACAATCATGAGTGAGAAAAATAGTCGATGTAATAAAGTACTTAAACACTATTTATTCGTGGTTATTTTCTGAATTCAGTTTGTGTATTACATATATATGTGTGATGAACATCCTGGGCACACATATGCATTAACATGGTTCTGTTTTCAAAATCGGGTGTCACTTTACAATAACCAATTTTACAAAGTTTTGCTTAATGAATACTTAGTATGTGGTATGGATGTGCATTAGGTGTAGCATGGATGAAACCCAAGTGCATAACCAGATTTTCCCACATGAGTGAGGGTAGTGTCTACGTCCTTGAGTAGACAGGCTATGCTTAATGATTAATAGAACTTCGGTACAAGTCGAGTAGTTGGAATCTACTCGTGAGTTAGGCTTGGGACACACGGGATTGGTTCGAGTGATGTGAGATCACTTTAGCAATGAAAATTAGACTAGGCAGGGGTTGGGGCGCAGCAATAGGAAGTATTGTGTGCGCAGCCCTGTCCATGTCTATTGAGGACCGATCCGTGGTGCGGCCCACACTGATCAAGTTTGAACGTATCGAAGGCATATCGGATATATGGGCCGCGGTAAACCGATGTAACCTAAACCTCCGGACGTCGAGGCATAGCACACCGATTTATATGTGTAGGTTGAGGGCGGCGAGGTGGAAATCTGCTAACGGGCATACAGAGATGCTCCGTGTAGGGAACCTCCTGTCCGTTTCGGTGCGACTGGTTCGACGTTTGAGCTTTTGGGTGAAAGGTTGTCCCGTACGACATCGAGTGAGCGTGATGTGCAGCTCCACGGGTGGGCGTACGTGACGTGCTCTTCGGGTGTCTCTGCAGGTGTATATCGAGTCGATTCACCGTCCCTCGCGGTGATGAGTACCACTTGGTCACTGAGTCATGACGTAAGTTAATATATGAAATGTGATGATTCAATATTGCTGTTATGATGAAATTGTATTGCTACTTGTGTGCCACCAAATATTGCTTACTAAATTTCAGATTCATGAACTGTTAACTTGTGGCTAAAAGATGAACTAAGGATGAACTTGTAGGCGTGTCCATTTGCTGAAATTTCCATCCCATGTTCGTGTAAACTGCATGTAGAGTTTCATGCCTAGGTGATTCGGTTAAGTTTTGTTGAGCCATCGTGCTCACGGTTGCTGCTATAAGTGTTTTTCAGGTGAGGAGTTATCCCACGGACTCGGGTTACGAGTCCACCGGCGAGGGCTACCCTCCGTCGAGGACAACGGTTGAGTGGGAACCGTACACGCCGCACTGAGCTGGAGGAGTGCAGCTAGTGTGGGTTGCCTAGGGCTGGGAAACCGACTTTTGCTAGGTATATGGGCGTGAGTTGTACAAACTTAGATTCCACTGTTGTAATATAAAGACTAGTTTGTAACTAAAGTATTGTACTACGTTGTACATTTCAGTTGGTTTTCTATGTAATACAATGTTTCCTTATGATGTGTGCTGTCGGGTGTCGCATCGCGCGGCACCACCCTCTGTGATCCTGGATGAGCAGATTCCGGTCCGCCACAGGCTGGTATCAGAGCCGCATTGGGGATAGCACACTAATTAAGGACTGTATTACGGGGAAAACTTAGGTTTACGGTGAGGATTCGCTAGTTTGCCCAAGTAAGGACTATATTAGCATAGTTACTTAAAGTGGAAAGCCTAACATATGTGTTATAATTCTGAAATTTAATTATGTAACGACGCACCTACGCTCAGGTAAATATGGTAAGGAACGCCACCGAAAGCGGTACAATTTCGGTTAGCTCCTCTGACGAGGAACGTGGTTCAGGGATATGTCTCACAACTTGGTGTGAGACGTTAATATGAAACTCTTGGACTCAACATGTTCCTGAGTTCATATGAAACGCTGATCCCTAGCATGCATTAGGCAAGTAAGTGGAGACCCCATCGTGTGGTCAGTAACGCGATAGTGTGTTCGTCTGGAAATAGCCCAGGAGTACATATGCAGCGCTTGCCATCGGCGTGCCCTGCAGGGCAGTAGGTGGTATTTGTTTGGTGATAAAATTCCCAACCGTGACGACCCGTTCTCGCTCTAATAGGGTTCCCCGTCGTGTGGTGTTAAAACACGATCACGTATCTTGAGACGTGGCTTAACTCAAGGATGGCCGTATGGCAATGATACGGGCGTTTGTATTTACTTTCAAATATGGACCTGCCTGAAATGAAAATAACCTTTGAGTGCATCATTATTGGGTGTTCTTCTGCAGGTAATAACCACGTATGTATCCTGTGTGGTATACGTGTGCGAGAGCCCGTTTAGTGCCACAATTGAGACGTAGATGCTGGTATAATCCGGTTAGGATTTTCTTTTTGTGAGAAACGTAGTACTGACATATCATAGGCATGTGCATGAAAGATAATGATAACAAGGAACTAAAATCACCAAGTTTCAACATTTAGGACCCTGGTTGGGTAGAAAAATTCAATAGCTAATCAGTTTAGCTCAAAGGGATTGAAAAACAGAGTGCTCTGTTTTGGCAGCAAGTCTGCTAAACTTTAACAGAGCATAAATCACAGATTATTTAGCCAATGGAGGTGTGGGATATAGTTCTGGAAAGGTGTTTAAGTACTCTACAACTTTTTTGTAGACTTCCAGAGCTGAATTACACCTTAAGATGGCTTAAATCCCAGAGGAATGTAAACTGTCCAGAACCAGGACAGATTTAAAATACTCTCTGAACTGTTCTGTTTTTCAAGCATAACTTCCTGTAGAAAAATCTAAAATTTTCATATCATACATATTTGTAAAGGGTAGGAGATGTGTTACATCTTTGTAATTCAAAGTTTCTGCAATTTCAGCACAGAACTCAGTGGAAATTAGAGTTGAAAACAGAAACTTCCAAAGGAGATGCTGTTGAAATTCTTCCAGAAATTCTGTTGACTTTGTATTTCCATAACTTTTTAACCAGAGCTGATCTAAGGGCAAATAAATACTCGTTGGAAATATACTGAAGTTAACTTTAACTTTTGTATTCAGCTTGAGTCATGAAATGCCCATAACTAGATCAAAATCTGGGATATGTAGAAACTGGTCATTCTGACAGAGGGATTACAGTTGAACTCATTTGAGAGATAGTTGTACCCTAGGGGGTTTAAGTACTTCCTATGTGGTAGCACATACTCATGAGAGGTTATCTTCGACCAGTGAAAGAATTGAGTCCATGCCTTAATCAATTAATTTTGCTAGAGACCATGTTTGTGTCGTATTGAAGATAAAAGGGTAGTATACGTGATGACAAAGCGATATTAACGTCTCGTAGTGACCAGACCTAGTTGAGATGAACTTCCAAAGAGGAAGTCCGTCAAGTTGGATTTAACTACCTTGTATTTGTTCTGATAATGGTGTATCTTGTGCAAAGTTATTACATTATCTGTATACGAGATGTATCGCATGTTTTATTGTCATTATGTTTTATGCCTATTGTATTGGACTTCATGAAGTATGTTGTGTGACTGATGTTTATTGTCGTATGGTTGCAGATGGTTCGCACTTGGACCACGCATGAGATTGGTGGCTCTAGCCAGCAGGGGGATGATGACTCACAGCCACCTGCCTACGACAGCACCCCGCAGCAACAACCACCACCGCCGCCTCCGCTTACGATAGCGGATGTGATCGCGGCCCTGGTGGGTAATTGTGAGGAGCAGACCGACCTGCTCCGCACGATCGTGCAGATGTAAAACCCCCAAAAGTGGTAGCAAGAAAATTCAGCTCATGTACACTTATGAAAAATGAGGGGAATTAAAAACTTTGAATTATAATGGTGTAAGTTCAAAGTGAGGATTCAAACTTCCCAAAACATCCAAACATGGAGATCTAAATTCATAACTTGGATCTTCATATTCTAAATATTCACCCTTCCGAATTTCAGCTCATTTGGAGGAGTTTTAATATTTGTTTGGGATTAAAAGGAAAAGCCCTCTAATCTGAATTTCAAATCCAGTTTCAAATTCCAATTCCCTCAATTTAAAAATTTGGTTTCACAAATGTGTTCTCCACCTTTGAATGAGCAGCCATGCCAAAAATTGGAAATTTTGGAACTGGTTTGCTATATTTTTGAGGCAATACAAAGTGGAGAATTCAAACTCCTTTTCAAATTCAAATGATCAATCCACATCCAAATTTCACCCCAGAATTCAAACTATTTGAATTCAGCAAATTCAAACTATGACTTTGGGGCGAAGTCAAGTTTTTAATGTTGAGTTGCTGGTGGGAAAATATCAGAGAAAATTGGGATAAGAATTAGAAATGGTGGGACCCAATTGTCAGTCACACAAAAGCAACTCAACCGACTGTTTTCTCCGCAGGGGATCACAGCGCGCCAGCGCTCGATGTTTTCCCCACGCCCGAGGCTTCCACCGCGCCACCTCAGGGTCTCCTCGCTGTTGCTCGTCTTGATCAGCCCGCCCCGAGTGCCACAGAAGCATTTCGCCACTTAAAGCTCGTGCTTCGGCCTCTGCTCTGCTTCCCCCGCGCAAACGCGAGCCGCCGACGCTGTCTCGACCATTTTCGATCGCCAGCCAGTACTGATCCCTCCCTCGACGAGTTGCCAACGCAAAAGAGGAGCGCCAACGTGGGTACAAGGTAGTCCCGTGCGCAACTTTGACGCTTGGGGCTGCTGTTGGCCCTAATCCGAGGATCGGCGCCAGGAACTGAAGCCATCGGCAGGAACCGAAGTCAGGCCACCGTGGTCAGAACGCCTCGGTCACCCTCTGCCTCAACTTGATGTACACGAAAGGTGCATGGACATGTCCTAGTCGTGTAGCCGGAGGCCGTTTAGCGATTGCTAGAACCGGTGCTGAGAATTTCACCCTTTTCCCAAACTGTACACCGACGGATAGGGCTCGGTCTAACCAAAAATTCCTGGTGCACGATCCTTTAGACCTCGAGTAACCTTGCACAGAGCTTCCCTACTTCCTAGCGCTTCTCCTCGACGAAGAACCAAGCAACAACATCAAGAAACGAGGGAGCCCTTGCTGTTTTCTTAGTTGCCGGTGCAAAAGTACCTCGGGTCGCCGTGGAGCCCTCGGTTGCCGGCTTTTTCACCGGCGGCCAGGACCCTTACGGGCTCCTACATCGTTAACTGATACTCTAGAACCCGAGAACCGATCGTGTGAAGTAGGAATGAAGGTTCCCGACCTCGCCGGAGTTCAAAGTCTTGCTGACACCGGTGCGCGGTGGGTTCCTGTGAGCCACGGCCGCCGGCGACCCTCCCACAGTGTTCAGCACGGTTAAATATGGGGGAGCGGCGAGTTTGACGAAGTTTGGACCACGGGAACCCCGTCCCGGCGAGCCTCGCCGGCGTGCGCCACCGCGGGAGGCACGGGCAGCGCGAGGAAGACGAAGGAGGGCCGGGTCCCACCGGTCAGCCTCCGTATACGCGCAGGGATCGGCTTGTGGTGCCGGATCCGGTGCGGCTGCGCGAGAATAACCCCGTAGCCCCGGTGTTGCCGAAATCTCACTGGTCCGATTTAAAACAGTGGGCCCAGTCCCAATTATTTGAAGTTTCTATTAGGAAAATAATTCCAGGAATTAGCTGATCTTTGCAAGCCCATAACTTTGGGTAGAAAACTCCAAAAAGAGTGAGACCAATTTTGTTGGAATCCTCATGAGGAGTACTTCACAGAGAAACAAATTGCTTGCTATGAAAATGCCCAGGAATTTCTGTAGAATTGTTTTTAGTAAATCCTTTAGGGATTTATTATAGGAGCAATTCTTTATGGAATATTCTCAAATTTGGGCAGCAAATCCTCTTCATAGATACTGATCTCCAGTAAAAATTTGGGCTTCATTGGAGTTTATTTACTAGGTCAAATTACCTTCCCAAGTTCAGCCTATAATTGGAAATTCAAATTTAAACAGAAACTGTTCAGCACTCCTGTCCAAACTTCAAAAATTCATATCTCTCTGATGGTAGCTCCAAAAATGGTGAAACAAATTTTGTTAGAACCATGGAGACTTACCCTAGTCAGATCTTCAATTACTAGCTGTGTCAAAGCTCCTGAATTGGGATCAAAATTCAGAGAGGCATTGTACTTGTAGGAATTTTAAAGACTACATTGTGCAATGACATGTCTCCAAATTTGGCTGAAGTCATCCTTAGAGAGTCTAGTATCCACTGTAAAAATCCCAAAGCAAATTAAGGATCCTAAATAGCAGTAGCTATGAATAGAAGTTTACTTCTCATAATTATTTAATATTTATACATATTTTGTTACATTACATTTAGTGACCGAAGTTGAGGACGCACCGGAGCCCTTGGACGTCCTCCCACCAGAAGCTAACTTCTTCTCTGACTCACAACCAGGCAAGCCCCGGTTTGCACTTAAGTACCTTTTATGAAATTCTTTATTTGTATCACTTATGTCTATGGTGAATGTTTGCATTAGAGTTAGGGTGATTGAAACCCCACATGCATAACCTTTTAAATCCTATGGAGGGTTGGGTAGTTTACAGACTCGATGAGTAGAGAATGCCATGCTAATATGCTTAGGACCTAGGTATAAGTAGAGTAGTTGGAATCTACCCGCGAGGTAGAGTTTATCACACGGTTTGGTCAGAATAGAAAATGGCTTAAGAGTGGTGAAAATGAGACCCAACAGGGGGGATAGGAAGCAGTGAGCGGAGGTCTCACGTGCGTAGCCATGTTGGTGTCGATTGAGGACCGAGTCGCGTGCAGGCCTGCTGAACAAGTATCAAACAGTACCGGATGGCATACTGACATAAGCAGGAAACCGATGTAAATGGTTAACCTAGGTGCCGAGGCTTACCCAACCGTAAATAGGAGTGGGTTGAGGGTAGCAAGGTGTAAATCTGCCAGTGGGCACAGTCACGCTCAACGCGGGGACCTCCTACCCGTTACGGATGGACCGGTTCATCATTTGGATTGCCATTGAAAGGTTGTTGCATACAACAGAGTAGGAAGGGGTGTGGAATCACGCTTCTGAAAGTGGGTGTATGCAACGTGTTGTCCGGGTGTCTCCTGATTGCAATCACCATCCCTCACGGTTATTTGAGTACCGCTTGTTCACTGTTTCGTGACGTAGTAAGAAGTGAAATAAGGCAGTTGAGTGATAATATGCTGTGATGATATATTAATGTTTTGGAAACCATCTTTGCTGTAGATGTAGAGCTAATTAAGTTTACTTTCCGCTTTGGGCATCACCACATCGGAGGAAAGCGTTTCTTGTTTGATTGTGGACTTCCTATGTGAGGGCTGCCTAAGGCACATGAATCTGCTGCTATAAAACTGAAAGTAAGGATCAACTTATAGGCGTGTCTTTATTGCAAAGTCCTTTCCTACCTTACACATCCTTGCATGTAGAGTTCCGTGCCTAGGGTTGACGGTTAAGACTTGCTGAGCCTTCGTGCTCACGGTTGCAATATTTGAGCTGTATGCAGGTGAGAGCTATGAGGAGGGTTCCGAGGAAGAGGTGATGCACCGGTCAGGGTACACGGCTGAGATGGAGCCCTGCATGCCGCCGTGATCTCCGGTTTCATGTTGCTAGTGTGTAGCGTCCCCGGGCTGGACGGCTGCATTTTTGCATAGCTAGGATGAGAGGTTGTATATGTATATTACTTCCGCTGTATGAATAGGTTTTATAAAAAGACTTCCGCTGTTTTATATCAAATAAAAGTTTGTAGGTTGTTCTTTATTCTTTTCGTGTGTGCTGTTGGGTGCCGCATCGCACGGCACCACACTATGCGATCCTGGAGTGGGTGAACCACGGGGTGGTCCCCACAGTCGTGGTATTAGAGCCGCATTGGGAATAGCATGCTCGAAAGGAGCCAATTTTGAAAACTTAGAAGTAGTTGAGTGAGGATTAGTCTTTAAGCCCACATAAGGTCTATGATAGTAGTAGATATTATGGTGGAAAAGCTAACATATTTATTATACATTCTGTAACGACGCTCCGACGTCAGGTAAGAGGTAAGGTATGCCACCGCACGCGGATCAATTGCGGTAACTCCCCATACGAGTAATAGTATGGAAGGACATACCGTGGCTTGGCACGGTAGTGAATATGAGTCTCTGAACCTCTTAATGGTTCTGAGAGCATATGAAAACACTGTTCTCCAGAGTGCTTTAGGCAAAAGTGAGAATACCCCATCGTGTGGTATGCAAAACGATAGTATGCAACTCTTGAACGTTCAATGTCCAAAGGGCCATACGCAGCGCTCGCCATCGGCGTGCCTCAACGGTCATGACGCAGTAGGTGGTATCCGTTGGGTTGATAAAATTCCCAACCTTGATGACCCGTTCGCGCTCCACTCGGGTTCCCCGTCGTGTGGTGTGAAAACACGACCATGTATCTTGAGACGTGGCTTGACTCAAGGACGATCCGTATGGCAATGATACGGACCGTATGTTTTTACTATGATATGGAACTGCCTGAAATGTCAAAAACCTTTGTCTGCACCATTATTGGGTGTTTTTTCTGCAGGTACACTAACCACGTTAGGGCATGACGTATAGAAACCGTTTGTGAGGGACGTCTTTAGTTCCACCATTTGACACGTATAAGCCTGAATACCGGTTTAGGATTTTTCTTTGGTGAGGAAACGTAGTACCAACTGCATAAAAGTTTATTTTCAAAGAAAAGAGTCAAAATGAAGTTTAGGAATCCATTTAGGCGTTAGTAAACTCCTATATTGAACTAAGAGTCAATTGGGAGTATAGATTCAGTCTCAAAAACTTAGGAATAATCTCCCCTGTCTTCGGCAGAAATTTTTCTGAACTTGTACAGGGCATAACATAAGATTGGTTGAACCAATGGAGGTGTGGGATACCATTCTGGAAAGGTTTAGAAGTTCTCTACAACTTTTCTGTAGAGCTCCAGAACAAAATCTCCCTCAAAATGGATGAAAATCTCAGAAGAGTAGGTACTGTCCAGAAACAGGGCAGACCAAATGCTCACTGGAATTTTCCGTATTTCGACCAAAACACTTAGTTTCACCGTTCGACATCCAGTGGCTGTTCTAAAACAGCGAGTTGGAGTCGAAGGGTTTATGCATTTGACACATCACTTCGAGTTAGTACATGTTTGGGTCCAATACAATAGCGAGGAATTACGCATGCTAACACACTTAACATCCCGTGGTGACCCCGATGGTCGAAATGAACTTTTAACCCATAAAGTTCAATATTTTGGAACTCGATCGTGTGACACGGTCCAGGGATGTATATGTTGCATAAAGTTTATACTTTATCCATATGTGTGACTGTTACGCGTACTATTTATTCCATTCTCACATCACTATTGTATAGACTGGATGAAATAAACCAACATGTGCTGATCGTTTGAATGGTATGAATGTAGAATGGTGCGGACACGTTCAACGCAAGAGGAGGTCGGTCCGAGTCAAGTTCGTGGTGATGAGTCTCCACCTCCAGAGCAAACCACGACGCAGCAGCAACCACCTCCTCCACCACCAGAACTTCCAAGGAATCTTGTGGAGGTTCTCGCCGCAGTGATCGGCTCGCGCGACGAGCAAACTGAGTTGCTGCGGATGCTAGTGCAGCAGAATGCGTCCCATCAGGGAGGACGCCAAGAAAATGGGCAACGCCAGCCCTAACAAAGCTCGTATTCAGAATTCATGGCGACCCATCCACTGGTCTTCACGGAGGCCGAAGAACCTTTGGAGGCGGACAGCTTTATCTGCACTCTGGAGGCAAAGTTTGGGCTGCTACAATGCACCGAACATCAGAAGGCGCTGTACGCAGCGCTACAGCTTCAAGGAGAAGCCGGTACCTGGTGGGCGAACTACACCGCCTCCTTACCGGCTGGCCATGCCGTCACATGGACGGGTTCTGGGAGGCGTTCCGCACCTATCACATACCTCCCGGGGTTATGGGAATGAAGCTCCAGGAGTTCCTGGCTCTACGACAAGGCGAGAAGAGTGCTCATGAGTACTCCAGGTTATTCAACCGGCTGGCGCAGCATGCGCCAGGATTTGTGGGGACGGAAGACAACAAGCGCAACGCTTTCTTCCCGGGGCCTGAATTCCAAGATGAAGGTCCACCTCGCCCAAAGCAATCATGGCACATTCAACGATCTAGTT
Source organism: Neostapfia colusana (assembly GCA_030760725.1). NCBI lineage: Eukaryota > Viridiplantae > Streptophyta > Magnoliopsida > Poales > Poaceae > Neostapfia > Neostapfia colusana. Next base: position 41,349,426 of record JASWHV010000013.1, on the reverse strand, counting down.
AATGCCGCGATTCTACAAGAAAATGCTCAGCGCGAGCGTGGTTCTGACAAGAGGAAACGCAGCGCGCTGATGAGCAGCAGTGGTAGAACGCCACAGAAATACCGCGTGGTGTATTGCTCACCATCCGGTCAGAGATGGCAGCCACCGGCGCGACCGCCTCAGTTTCGCGGTCGGCAATATAATGCGCCAGGCTTTCGACCGACGTATCCACCACAGCAACAGCAGCAGCAAAGGATGGCCCCGCGTGCACCTCAGTTTCAACAGCGTGCACCGGGATTTCGTCCTCAAGTCGGCGGGACCCTGACACCTTACACGTGCTATACGTGTGGCCGTGTCGGGCACATTTCAAGAGACTACCCCGAGCCGCGACAGGGCAGGGGTGCAGCACTGTATCAGGGTGCTAATCAGCCCCATAATCAGCCCAAGAAACCAGCACCAAAACCCGGCAACGTCCACCACTTAGCCATCGAAGACGTGCCGGAAGGTGAACCCGTCCTCGCGGGTACGTTCTCCTATTTAGATCATCCCGTAGTCATACTTTTTGACTCCGGTGCGACCCATAATTTCATAAGTCAGTCTTATGTTATTAAATATCAACTGCCTATCATTCCCACAAATAATTCATATTTGATATGTTCTCCGGGTGGGAAAATAACAGCTGATAGAATGGTCTATAGAGTACCATTACACTTGGGTGGGATCATATATCCGACTTCTCTAATTATGTTAGAGAGTCAGAAACTCGATGTCATTTTAGGAATGTCATGGCTACATCGTCATGGTGCTGTTCTTGACATCATTCCACGTGTGGTTCGTTTAAACTCTCCACTTCATGAACCACATGTTCTTATTCTTGACCATTCGGTTCAAGAAACCCCAGCCACATATAACACGGAAGCCACAAAACTTGAGGATATTCGTGTGGTCCGTGAATACCCGGATGTCTTTCCGGATGATCTTCTGGGCATGCCACCTGAAAGAGATGTCGAGTTCAAGATTGAACTCGTACCTGGGACGACACCGATCTCACGGAGACCGTACAAGATGGCTCCGAATGAGCTAACTGAATTAAAGGAGCAGCTCAATGATTTGATGAAGAAGGGTTTCATTCGACCAAGTTCCTCACCATGGGGATGCTCGGTGCTGTTTGTGAAGAAGAAGGATGAAACCTTGAGGTTGTGTGTGGACTACCGACCTCTTAACGCCGTCACCATCAAGAATAAATATCCACTGCCCCGCATCGATATATTATTCTATCAACTTGTGGGAGCGAGTGTATTTTCGAAGATGGATCTTCACTCCGGATATCACGAAATCAAGATCCGGGCGGAAGATATTCCAAAGACGGCCTTCTCGACGAGATATGGGTTGTATGAATACCTCGTCATGTCCTTTGGTATCACCAACGCCCCGACACACTTCATGTATATCATGAACTCAGTGTTCATGCCGGAGTTGGACACGTTTGTGGTAGTGTTCATAGACGACATCTTGGATTACTCCAAGTCTGAAGAAGAACATGCCAAACACTTGCATATCGTACTTCAACGATTAAGAGACCATAAGCTTTATGCCAAGTTCAGCAAGTGCGAGTTTTGGATCAGCCAAGTGCCTTCCTTGGTCATATCATTTCTGCAGAAGGCATTGCAGTTGATCCAAGCAAGATCGAACAAGTGCTGAAATGGAAGTCCCCCACATCAGTCCATGAAGTCAGGAGTTTCCTCGGGTTAGCAGGATATTACCGGAGATTCATACCGAATTTCTCCAAGCTTGCTAAGCCGATGACGGAACTGTTGAAGAAAGGGAATATGTTTGGAGCCCAGCTTGTGAAGAAGATTTCCAAGCATTAGTGAATCATCTTACAACAGCCCCGGTGTTAGCTCAACCGGATACAACCAAGCCCTTCGACGTATATTGTGATGCGTCCGGCATTGGGCTTGGCTGTGTATTGATGCAAGGAGGCAGAGTGGTCGCCTATGGATCACGTCAACTTCGTAACCACGAGCAGCACTATCCGACTCATGATTTTGAGCTTGCTGCTGTGGTGTTGGCATTGAAGATGTGGAGGCACTACTTACTTGGAAACTTAGTGCACCTCTACACCGACCACAAAAGTCTGAAATATATATTCACTCAAAAGGAGTTGAATATGCAGCAACGGAGATGGCTAGAACTGATCAAACACTATGAGATCGAGATTCACTACCATCCCGGTAAGGCAAATGTGGTTGCCGATGCCTTAAGCCGCAAATCTCATGTCAACAATCTGTCCATCACCCCACTTGAAGAGGAGGAGCCGAGTCTATACTTGGTTCCATATGGGGCATTATATAATATTGCTCTCGTCCCTACAATACGATTGGATATTATGGAAGCGCAGAAGAAAGACATGGGAATGTCGCACATTCGAGAAAGATGAAGAATGGCGAAATGAAGTGCTTCCGAAGAGATGAATACAACACTCTATGGTTTAAAGACCGTATAGTGGTACCCCGTGACATGAAGCTTCGGAAGAAAATCTTGGACGAGGCTCATTTGTCCAAGTATTTGTAAGGGCCTCAGTTTTTGACACACATTTGCAGTGTTCATCACCACACCACACACCTCATTTGAGGAAGAATGATGAACACAAATGAAGAGCAAGTAACAATTATCAACATGCTCATTAGAGAACAAACTCACACATTGCAAAAGTGGTATTTCCCACATGTGATATAGATGGGCTGGACATATGAAAACTCCTACACTTTACTAAGGATGTCCATGCCAAGTTTCACCCAAATTCAAAACCTTTTTGAGGTCAGTTTGGGTATAGTTAGGAAGAGGGCAGTTTGAAACCATATTCAAATTCAAACTGTTTTTATCCCATGAATTTAAAAGTGGAAGGCATATTCTTACTCAGCACATTTTTGTGAGCTCACACACCAATTTTCACTCCATTTGGAGTTGATCTTGACATGAGCTAAGGGGGAGAAATTCAAACTTTATTTGAATTTCAAACTGAACTTGTGCTGAAATTCATTCAAACCAAACCTCATTTGAACTTTGATCAATTCAAATGGCTCATGGGTGAATAATTTGCATTGCCAAGGGTAGTATGGGGTTCACTGTTTACAACAGTGATTAGGAGTAAATTTCAGAGGTTAAAACTGGAGGTGGGACCGACATGTCAGCCACTGCTCAGATCAAACCGACTGAGACTTTTTCACTCGGGTCGCCGAGCCGCAGCGGTGATCGCCACCGAGGGCAGCCGCCGCGCCAGCAGCTGCTTGCCCACGCGCGAGCGTGAGGCGGTGCAGAGCCTTCTTAAGGCGCCTGCCCCCCCCCCTCCTCGGCCGAGGCACCGCCGTTCTTCCCCGCAAGAACTCAGCGCCGGCCGAAAACTTCCGCAGCTCGGACTTGATCGGAGAACGCCGATCGCAGCTCCCTCCGTCCACTCCAGGGCCCCAGCAAGGTACTAGAGACCTTCCTCCGTCCTCCTCGTTGCTAGAATTCGGTTGAAACCGATTGATATCGGCTGTGCCGAAAGATCAAATTCGGGACTTGGAACCGCCGCACCTCGGGCTCTCGTGGACAGCCCAACCAGGGCGTTGTCACGCCCGAGCCAAGGCACCCTTGGACGCGCGGGTGACCGGTGCTGCTCATCCCCGAGCCACAGCTCGAGTGGTTGCTCACCGGCGGCGAATTTCCACTTTTTCCCTTTCTGTGTGCAGAATGACCTTCGGGTACGATTCTGTTTAATTCGTGCTGTAGAAAGGATTAGAGGGCCTCAAGCCGCTCTCACACGAGCTAGACACGGTAACGCACAAGTTTCCTTCACAACTCTGGGCCGGAGAACCTCTGTACCCGGCGTAATTTGAGGTCTACCAATGGCGGAATGAACGGGCGGCATCAGGCGCATGGTGAGGACCTATTTCGGGCCTTCCCCGAGCTGCCTCGAGCTCATGTTGACCTTCTCTAAGGTCCACTGATGCTCCCTGACCGGTTTCCCAAGTAGCTGAGGTGCTAGGGTAGTCAGCCGACATGGCCGAAGTCGTTCTGAGGTGGCGGCTCGTTGCCGACCATGCTCCGGCCGTTGTCATGAGCAGCTGACCCTTGGATCCTGTTCCCCGAGTAAAAGTAGACAGGGGCGGTCAGAATCGAGAAGTTTGGAGCTGTACAGCGGCCGGCAGCGAGCTCTCCGGCGAGATCCCTCGGCGGCGGGGCGCGGGTGTCGCGAGGTTGAAGAAGGGGGTGGACCCCAGCTGTCAGCGGGAGATATTTTGAATCGGGATCCGGCTGCGGCCGGGATCGGGTGTGCTGGCGCGTAAAATCATTGTGGGCCGCGGTGTGCTGTCACCTCGGCGTGCGACGCGTGTCCCCTGGGCCCACGCGCGAGTTTAAACTTTTCCCCGATTTTCAGATTTCCTTCAAACTTCAAATCCTCATAACTTTTGCTAGATAGCTCCAAATTGAGTGAACCAAATTTTGCTGGATTCAGCACTCTGAGTACTTTCCAGAAAATCAAGTTTCACTTCATGAAATTCCTTATTTCTCCAGAATTAATTCCTCAAAGTTTAAACTGTTAGGAATTTTAACTGGAGAATCCATTGGAGGAAAATTCTGAAATTTTGCTGAGACGTTCATCAAAATATCCTTGAACTACCATAAACATTTCAGATCCATTTGAGCTCATTTAATCCACCTAATGGTGTGATTAGTGAAACTGTCCCAGAGAAAATAGAAAATGTTCAGAAACATTTTCAGAATTTTCTCTGAAATTGTTTGGCTCATATCTTTAGTTAGGAACCCCCAAATTAAGTGAGACCAAATCCATTAGAACCCTCTGAAAATCTAGTTTTCATAAAGTCATAGTTTGTTTCATGAAAATCCTTAGAACACCCTAAAAGCCTTTAATTAAGGTCAAGGACATAATTAATTGTGGAGGGCTCAATTGAGCTTTGCTGCAACTAAAACTTGACCAAGTCTCTGTTTAGGTTGTAACCAAGCCACAGTAAAAGTTTCACAGTCATTAGGTCTGTCTAGCAAGTATTATAGACTTCACAACTTCAAAGTTAATACCAATGCATTTAAATTGATACATATATTGCTCTTATCATGTAGTCGCTAAGGTCGAGGAGGAACCCGAAGTCCTAGACTTCGTTACTCCGGAGGAACAGCTAGCCTACGACCAAGAGCAGCAGGGCAAGCTTCGGTTTGCATTAACCTTTTTACAAATGTTTATTGTTTTGAGCACATATTTGAATATTGTTCTTTGCATTAGAGTCTTGATTGGAAACCCAACTGCATAGCCAAGAAAACCATGGGTTGGGTTTAGGATTGAAAACCTCGTTAGCCACTGCATTGCTAAGATAGAGTAGGATTCGGTACAAGTCGAGTAGTAGGAACTACTCGCGAGAATAGGCTAGAGGCACATTGCTCGTGTAGAGGTAGCACATGATACACATGGCAAGAAAATGAGACCGGGCGGAGAGTAAGGGCAGCAGGACTTTGGGGCCTATGTGCTGTAGCTCCGCTTGTGTCGATTGAGGACCGAGCCGTGTGCGGGCCTGTTGAACAAGCTAGAACAGTACCGAAGACCTACCGGCTATATGGGAACCGGGAAACTGATGTAACTCGGGTAGCTGGGTGTTGAGGCATAGCTGGTCGTTCAGAGGGTAGGTTGAGAGCTCGAGGTGTAAATCGGCTGGCGGCACTGAGATGCGCGTGCAGAGACCTCTTGCTCGGGACGATTGGACCGGTTCAACATTTGGCTAACGGGTGAAAGGTAGTCGCGTACGGCGTCCGTGATGGTTGTTGTAGGCAACATCGAGTACGGGCGTATGTGACGGGTTGTTCGGGTAACCCTGCAGGTGTAAATCGATTATAATCGCCGTCCCTCGCGGTCAGTGAGTACCACTTGTTCATGTACCATGACGTAGAAAGAACAGGCTAGTCACATGTAAAATGTTGCTGATTGAAAGCTGGACATTGATTGTTAATGATATGCTGTAGCTTAGAGCTAACTAAAGTTCTTTTCAACTTTGGGCAAAGTACATGAGAGAAATGTGTTTCTTGTTTGATTGCGGCTCTCTCATGTGCCTTAGCGTAAGGTTCTCCACAACCTGCTGCTAAAACTTGAAAGTAAGGTTCTATTAATTAGGCGAGTCCTTGCAACTGGTTATTACCTCATGTAACCCATTACCCTCATGTAGAAGTTCCATGTTTAGGTGAGACGGGTCAGACATGTTGAGCCTTCGTGCTCACTGCTTGTGTTTGAAGCTTTTGCAGGGTTCTATGAGGAAGGGACTCCCGAAGAGGAGACGGAACCCCAGGAGGGGAACCCCGTCGAGTGGGAGTCGTGCACGCCGCAGAGTTAGTGTGCGTGTGTGCTAGCAAGGACACGTTCGAGGGCTGAACGTGCACTTGATGCTTAGTCTACGCCCGCGAGTGTAGACTGAACTTATTTTGATGTAAACATGTCCATAAACTTGTTTATGTAATAAAATTTCCGCTTCCGCTTTGTACCTTTGACGTGTGTTATACGGTGCTGTGCAACGCAGCACCCCTCAGCGTCATCCTGGCTCGACAGGACCAATGGGGTCGTGTCAGCGTGGTATCAGAGCTCGCTTGAGGTTTAACACAGTACAAAGGTCTTCTTTTTCAAAAACCCAGTGAGGAACGAGTTAGTAGCCCGTATAAGGATGTTATTAGTATATAGAAAGTGGCATATTAACCTATTTGTTATGTCGGAAAATCGTGTATCTCGGGACGTTTATGTCTTGGGGGTACACGTAAGCGCTGTCCACCAGTGCGCACAAGCTGAAGGGTGGAGCCCCACGGGTGGCAGGTAACCCGACCCGCATTGATATCCTCTACGACTCTTCATGTCGTTTGGGGTATTCGAGCAACGTCTATCCCTGGCGTGCGTGGTGCAACATGGGAGACCCCGTCCGTGGTCTGAAACGTGAACACGTAACTCAAGGCGTGTTTGGCTTGAGAACATCCAGGCGAGTGATGACGGCCGGTTGTACGAACTGTATGGATTCCAGGCACGGTGTGCAGCCGAGTCTGATGATTGTTTGAGTTTCTGCAGGTAGCCTCACCACGAAACGGTAGACGTGTAGCATCCATGTGCGAGTGACGAGTAGTGCCACTGAACTAACGAAGCCGGCTAAGTCCGGTATAGGTTTTTCCTTTGTGAGGACGTAGTACCGACATAATCTGGTGACGCATCGACGTCACACCCCATTAAATAAACAAATTCATTTAAAAACTGGAAGGTTTTGATCCCAAGTAGTAAAACTTGATGTAACTCCTTCCCTTGAACAGGATATTCAAAGTTAACGAGTTTTCAACTTATAGGTTGTTAAGGACAGAGCACTTTGTTTTTAGCTGAATCAAGGCTGGAGTTAATCAGAGGTTAGAGGTTGAGTTCTTTCGAGGTTGGGGTCGTATGATACATTTCTGGAAAGCGTTGGAAGAGCTTTACAGCTCTTCTGTTGAGGTCCAGAGGTGTTTCATCCCTTAACCACTCGAAAAATGCAGTAGAGTTGAAACTGTCCAGAAAGCAGGACAGAGCAAGGACTCTCTGTAAACTCTCTGTAAATTAAGCATAACTTCCTGCTTAAAAATCCAAAAATAGGAAATGAGGTACTTCTGGAAATCTTATGAGATGGGTTACGACTTTGTAACAGAAAGTTTTGTCAGATTGGGAACAGAATTAACTGGGATTCTTGGATCAATTCAGTACCTAAAGCAGGGAGGTGCTGTCCAATTGATTCCAGAAATTCTGTTAACTTTGACATCTCATAACTTTTGAACCAGGACAGATCCTAGGCCAAGAAAACACTTTATGGAAAGCTATTGAAGTTATCTTTAACTTTGATGTTGAGCTCCAGAATTGGTTTTGCTTTTAAACTGGCCTAAATCAGGTTGAAATGGAAACTGGTCAGGGCTGTCATGGGAACAGCAGATCAGCAGTCAAATTTGTTTAAAAATTTGAACTATGTTTCCAAGTTTTATGGGTTCAATGACATGTTTTATGTTATAACTCAGGGGTTTACTGTTTAAATAAATATTTGACAATTCTCAAATATATTTTTACAGATGGCAGCAGATAAACAGTTGGAGAACGGGTGGGTGGCTTCCCACTGTTCTGACCGTAGCGGCTACCCGGAAGCATTGTGGCAAATGCTCCAATATTTTGGGTATAGTCAGATGCCGCAGTACTTCGCCAAGGAAGAAGGCGAGGAGGGGAACAAGACGTGGACGATCCATGTCGAGGTTCCTGCAGGACCTACGCCACCCGGTTGGGTGCCATTCACCGTCACGGTGAGAGGAAGACAACCGGAAGGGATGTGGCAAGTGGCAGCCCGCGACACTATGTCACGTTTCTGCCAACTGCACGTGCAGGCTATGGAGGGCACTCCATACGCACTCGTTCTGGTGGAGGGACGAGCCCAGCATGTGTGGGAAGAGAGGTACCGGGAAGCAACGGACCCGAGTTGCCCAAGATTCAACCCCGCGGAGGCAAATCTCAGCCTCCAGATGAGGGCGGGAAACGCCGTGATGGACAGCCAAGCTGTTCATACGGAGCATCTCGCCACAAAGCTCAAGGAGAGCACAAGCCGTGGAGATCATTTAGAGAGTGCTCACCGCGCACTCCGCAATGTGCTCCTTCCGACGTTCAAGCGACTGAATGAACAACACAATCAGTTGCGTCGTCTGAAGAAGGCAAGGAAGAAGAGCCGTGTTGACATCACGGCGTTGCAACGCAGACCCTAACCCAGCAGAATGAGGACCTTGCTCAAGAGCGGGACGACGCTATTGAGGAAGGACAAGGCTGGGAAGAGGACTACAACCAAGCTATGGACGAGGTGCATGCTTTGCAGGACCTCGTGCCCCCGGTATTGGGCGTACCGGTAGTCTTGGGTCTTCCAGCAATGGGAGAACCCGGGATGGGAGAAGAGGTGGTAGACCCAGAGCCACCAGCAGAGGTACCAGAGGAGGACGACCCTCAGGAGGTCGAGTTCTACTCCGAGTAGGGGGTTACGGTTGCCAAGTAGGGCAGCCAGGGTAGCGTAACCCAACTTTTTTAATCGGTGACATGTCGTGTAGACAGTAGCGTATGTATAGGTAGTGACGACATGAGCACGACTTCTCGGAGATCTGAGAATAATGTATCTTGTATAAAGTTTATGCTTTATCAATATATGTGAACATTGTGCAAATTAATCATGTGTCACTTCAATACCTACTGTTGCTTATGGAATTTTAAGTAAGACATGTGCTAATCGCTGCTGTTTTGAATTTTAGAATGACGCGTACTCGTGCCAACCCGGACGTTGGGGGTACCAGTCAAGGGGGAGAGACCTCCCAACCACCTCCCGAGGACTCCTCGGGACAACAACAGCAACAGCAGCAACAGCAACAGCAAACACCGCCACCGCCACTGCCGACGGTTACATTGGCCGACATTGTCGCGGCAATGGCGGGTTCACATCAGCAGCACACGGAGCTGCTGCAAACTTTAAATGTGAATACGTCTCGCCCAGAGAGACGTCAGGACCGTGAGGAGCGTCAACAGAGCTCCTACTCCGACTTCCTGGCAACTCATCCCCCGGTATTCTCAAGGGCGGATGAACCACTTGACGCGGACAACTGGCTCCGCGCCATAGAATTGAAGTTCGGGCTGCTCCAAATCAGCGAGCAGCGCAAGACTCAGTTCACGGTCCAGCAGCTCCAAGGATCCGCGAGCGCGTGGTGGGCCAACTTCTGTGCTTCACAGCCCACCGACCGAGTGATGACCTGGGCGGAGTTCCGGACGGCCTTCAGGGCCTATCATATACCGCCAGGTCTGATGAAGAGGAAGACGCAGGAGTTCCTACACCTGCAACAAAGGGAGCCGGAACGCGCCGGAATACTCCAGGGCGTTTAAAGATCTCGCGCTATATGCGTCATATCATGCTGATACCGACGAGAAGTGGCGGGACCATTTTTACCAGGGGCTTAACCCGCTCCTGAAGGACAAGTTGGCGATGTTCAATCACGGCAGCCTCAACGACATCATTGATGCTGCGATTGTTCAGGAGGACTCCGGTAAGGAGTTGGCGGCGGCAGAGCGAAAGCGAAGCGTGCCGCAGAGCAGCGGAGAAGGAGGCGGTCCTTCTCAGAAGTTTCGGATGGTGAATCGCCCACCATCAGGTCCACGCTGGCAGCCACCACAGCGGTCGATGCCGTTCCGCAGTCGGCCGTATTCTTCACCGGCATTCCGGCCGGCACTGCCAGTACCACCACAACAACAACAGAAGCAGCGGGCGATGCCGCGTGCGTTTGCACCTCCGCAATGCATGCCGGGCTTTCGTGCACCGAGCACTCCACCAGCAGCGGCCACATGTTACAAGTGTGGTCGTCCAGGGCACTTCGCGAGCAGTTGCCCGGAGAGGCAAGGCGGCGGAGTGGCACCACAGTTTCCGGGGAGGAATCAACCCCGGAACCCTACTAATGCGCGGCGGGCAAACCCTAGGCCCGGCACTGTCCACCAACTTGCCATTGAGGACGTGCCGGAGGGCGAGCCAATCCTTGCGGGTATGTTCCAACTCCACCAGCATCCCGCTATAGTACTATTTGATTCAGGCGCCACGCATAGTTTCATTAGCCAAGCTTTCATTGATAAGTATAGTTTGCAAATACTACCCACCGATAGTCCTTATGTGATCTGTTCACCGGGTGGGAAAATTTCAGCAAGCATGATGGTCCCAAAAGCGCCATTGTGTTTAGAAGGTAGAGTTTACCCTACGTCTCTCATAATTTTAGAGGGACAAAAGGTCGATGTCATCTTAGGGATGTCGTGGTTAACCCGCCACGGCGCTGTTTTAGACACCGTCCTCCGAGTCGTGCACTTGAACTCCGAAGTGCACGAGTCTCACTCATTATTTCTGGACAGTCCGGAAATAAAACTTCCAAGTGTCTATCAAGCCACGACCATCAGATTGGAAGATATTCCGGTGGTCCGAGTGTTCCCTGATGTATTCCCGGACGATTTGCCGGGGATGCCACCCAATAGAGAGGTGGAGTTCAAGATTGAACTTGCACCGGGAACCATGCCAATATCCCGAAGGCCGTACAAGATGGCGCCCAAGGAGTTGGCTGAACTGAAGACTCAGCTCACGGACCTTCTGGAGAAGGGTTTTATTAGGCCGAGCTCCTCCCCATGGGGCTGTTCGGCATTATTTGTCAAGAAGAAGGATGAGACGTTGCGGCTTTGTGTGGACTACCGTCCATTAAATGCCGTAACCATCAAGAACAAGTACCCGTTGCCACGGATCGACATGTTGTTTGATCAGTTGGTCGAAGCAAAGATCTTTTCCAAGATGGATTTAAGATCCGGGTACCATCAGATTAAGATAAGGGCTGAGGACATTCCGAAGACGGCTTTCTCGACGAGGTATGGACTTTATGAGTACCTGGTCATGTCCTTCGGCCTCACCAATGCTCCAGCTCACTTCATGTACTTAATGAACTCGGTATTCATGCCGGAGCTGGACAAGTTTGTCGTGGTCTTCATCGACGACATCCTGGTATATTCCAAGTCGGAGGAAGATCACAAGAAACATCTGCGTATAGTCTTGCAACGGCTGCGGGATCACAAGTTATACGCAAAATTCAGCAAATGCGAGTTTTGGATATCGCAAGTGCCTTTCCTCGGGCATATCATCTCAGCGGAGGGTATCGCTGTGGACCCGAGCAAGATCACTCAAGTGCTGAATTGGAAATCCCCGAGAACTGTTCATGAGGTACGGAGTTTCCTCGGACTCGCGGGATATTATCGGAAGTTCATTCCGAACTTCTCGAAGATTGCCAAGCCAATGACAGAGCTTCTGAAGAAGGCTACCAAATATGTTTGGAGTCCAACATGTGAAGCAGCATTCAAGGCTTTAGTCAAGCACCTGACATCAGCACCGGTTTTGGCGCAGCCAGACACAACAAAACCGTTCGATGTGTACTGCGATGCATCCAGCATTGGGCTCGGGTGTGTGCTGATGCAAGACCGAAGAGTGGTCGCGTATGGATCACGGCAGCTTAGAAACCATGAGCAAAATTATCCAACTCATGACTTGGAGCTCGCTGCCGTGGTACTTGCACTGAAGATGTGGAGGCACTACCTACTCGGTAACCTCGTACATTTATATACCGACCACAAAAGCCTCAAGTACATATTCACTCAGAAGGAGCTGAACATGAGGCAACGAAGATGGTTAGAACTGATAAAGGATTACAAAATAGAGATCCATTATCATCCGGGCAAAGCAAACGTAGTGGCAGATGCGCTGAGCCGCAAGTCACACGTCAATAATCTGACCATCACACCGTTGGAAGAGAGCGAACCGCCACTACATGTGATTCCACACGGAGCTCTCTACAACCTAGCTTTGATCCCCACCATCCGTGAAGAGATAGCGGCAGCCCAGAAGAATGACAAGGGCATGTCACATTTGCGGAGACATGTAGACAGTGGGGAGTTGAAATGTTTCCGGAAGGACGGAGACGGCGTTCTGTGGTTCAAGGACCGGATCGTCATACCCCGTAAACCGGAACTACGGAAGAAAATCCTTGATGAGGCTCACTTATCAAAGTTTTCTATTCACCCCGGCAGCAACAAAGTGTATCATGAACTCAGAAGAAAGTTTTGGTGGACACGGATGAAGCGTGAGGTTGCAAAATACGTGTCCGAGTGTGATACATGTCGAAGGGTGAAGGCAGATCATATGCGGAAACCGGGATTGCTGCAACCACTGGGCATTCCTGCCTGGAAGTGGGAGGACGTGAGCATGGATTTCGTCGTCGGTTTACCCACCACCTTACAGAAACAAGATTCGGTGTGGGTGATCGTCGATCGGCTCACCGAAGTTGCCCATTTCATCCCGGTCAACACCAACTACAACGCCAAGAAGTACGCTGAACTGTACATCTCACGGATCCTATGCTTATACGGCGTACCCCGTACCATCATATCGGACCGAGGCACTTTATTTGTGTCCCGTTTTTGGGAGCAGCTGCACGCTGCCTTGGGGACGAAGCTGATCCGTAGTTCAGCCTACCACCCGCAGACGGATGGACAAACCGAGCGGGTAAATCAGATTCTAGAAGACATGCTACGAGCTTGCGCTATCGACCACGGCATGAATTGGGATGATCACTTGCCGTTAGCCGAGTTCTCGTACAACAATGGGTACCAAGCCAGCATCAAGATGGCGCCCTACGAGGCGCTATACGGAAGAAAATGCCGCACACCATTGAACTGGTGTGAGTCAGGCGAAAGGGTTACCTTCGGGATTGACCTCGTCAACAACGCGGAAGAAAAGGTTCGACTAATTCAAGCGAACCTAAAAGCCGCTCAATCCCGTCAGAAGCAGTATGCGGACCGGAGAAGGCGCCCATTACAATTCGAAGTTGGAGATCACGTATACCTGCGGGTGTCTCCAATGAAGGGCATAAACAGATTTGGGGTGAGAGGAAAGTTGGCACCCCGATTCATCGGTCCATTCCAGATTACCGAAAGATGTGGATCAGTGGCATACCAGCTGAAGTTACCAGAAGCACTTTCCGGTGTGCACGACGTCTTTCACATTTCCCAGCTGAGGAAGTGTCTTAAGCTATCAACTACTGTTCAGCTGGAAGACATTGAAGAACTGCAACCGGATCTCACCTATCGGGAGGAACCGGTGCAGATTATTGATGAAAAGGCCCGAACCACACGCAACCGTACGTTATGGTTCTACAAGGTTCTATGGAGTAATCACTCCATGGACGAAGCGACATGGGAGAGCGAAGAATTCCTTCGCACTAACTACCCCGACTTTTTCACGTCGCATATCCGGTAATTTTTCCACCGTCCTCTCTCTCATTTTCACCTTATAATCTCGGGACGAGATTCTTTTAAGGGGGGAGGAATGTAAGGGCCTCAGTTTTTGACACACATTTGCAGTGTTCATCACCACACCACACACCTCATTTGAGGAAGAATGATGAACACAAATGAAGAGCAAGTAACAATTATCAACATGCTCATTAGAGAACAAACTCACACATTGCAAAAGTGGTATTTCCCACATGTGATATAGATGGGCTGGACATATGAAAACTCCTACACTTTACTAAGGATGTCCATGCCAAGTTTCACCCAAATTCAAAACCTTTTTGAGGTCAGTTTGGGTATAGTTAGGAAGAGGGCAGTTTGAAACCATATTCAAATTCAAACTGTTTTTATCCCATGAATTTAAAAGTGGAAGGCATATTCTTACTCAGAACATTTTTGTGAGCTCACACACCAATTTTCACTCCATTTGGAGTTGATCTTGACATGAGCTAAGGGGGAGAAATTCAAACTTTATTTGAATTTCAAACTGAACTTGTGCTGAAATTCATTCAAACCAAACCTCATTTGAACTTTGATCAATTCAAATGGCTCATGGGTGAATAATTTGCATTGCCAAGGGTAGTATGGGGTTCACTGTTTACAACAGTGATTAGGAGTAAATTTCAGAGGTTAAAACTGGAGGTGGGACCCACATGTCAGCCACTGCTCAGATCAAACCGACTGAGACTTTTTCACTTGGGTCGCCGAGCCGCAGCGGTGATCGCCACCGAGGGCAGCCGCCGCGCCAGCAGCTGCTTGCCCACGCGCGAGCGTGAGGCGGTGCAGAGCCTTCTTAAGGCGCCTGCCCCCCCTCCTCGGCCGAGGCACCGCCGTTCTTCCCCGCAAGAACTCAGCGCCGGCCGAAAACTTCCGCAGATCGGACTTGATCGGAGAACGCCGATCGCAGCTCCCTCCGTCCACTCCAGGGCCCCAGCAAGGTACTAGAGACCTTCCTCCGTCCTCCCCGTTGCTAGAATTCGGTTGAAACCGATTGATATCGGCTGTGCCGAAAGATCAAATTCGGGACTTGGAACCGCCGCACCTCGGGCTCTCGTGGACAGCCCAACCAGGGCGTTGTCACGCCCGAGCCAAGGCACCCTTGGACGCGCGGGTGACCGGTGCTGCTCATCCCCGAGCCACAGCTCGAGTGGTTGCTCACCGGCGGCAAATTTCCACTTTTTCCATTTCTCTGTGCAGAACGACCTTCGGGTACGATTCTGTTTAATTCGTGCTCTAGAAAGGATTATAGGGCCTCAAGCCGCTCTCACACGAGCTAGACACGGTAACGCAAAAGTTGCCTTCACAACTCTGGGCCGGAGAACCTCTGTACCCGGCGTAATTTGAGGTCTACCAATGGTGGAATGAACGGGCGGCATCAGGCGCACGGTGAGGACCTATTTCGGGCCTTCCCCGAGCTGCCTCGAGCTCATGTCGACCTTCTCTAAGGTCCACTGATGCTCCCCGACCGGTTTCCCAAGTAGCTGAGGTGCTAGGATAGTCAGCCGACATGGCTGAAGTCGTTCTGAGGTGGCGGCTCGTCGCCGACCATGCTCCGGCCGTTGTCATGAGCAGCTGACCCTCGGATCCTGTTCCCCGAGTAAAAGTAGGCAGGGGCGGCCAGAATCGAGAAGTTTGGAGCTGTACAGCGGCCGGCGGCGAGCTCTCCGGCGAGATCCCTCGGCGGCGGGGCGCGTGTGTCGCGAGGTTGAAGAAGGGGGTGGACTCCAGCTGTCAGCGGGAGATATTTTGAATCGGGATCCGGCTGCGGCCGGGATCGGGTGTGCTGGCGCGTAAAATCATTGTGGGCCGCGGTGTGCTGTCGCCTCGGCGTGCGACGCGTGTCCCCTGGGCCCACGCGCGAGTTTAAACTTTTCCCCGATTTTCAGATTTCCTTCAAACTTCAAATCCTCATAACTTTGGCTAGAAAGCTCCAAATTGAGTGAACCAAATTTTTCTGGATTCAGCTCTCTGAGTACTTTCTAGAAAATCAAGTTTCACTTCATGAAATTCCTTATTTCTCCAGAATTAATTCCTCAAAGTTTAAACTGTTAGGAATTTTAACTGGAGAATCCCTTGGAGGAAAATCCTGAAATTTTGCTGAGATGTTCACCAAAATATCCTTGAACTACCATAAAAATTTCAGATCCATTTGAGCTCATTTAATCCACCTAATGGTGTGATTAGTGAAACTGTCGCAGAGAAAATAGAAAATGTTCAGAAACATTTTCAGAATTTTCTCTGAAATTGTTTGGCTCATATCTCTAGTTAGGAAACCCCAAATTAAGTGAGACCAAATCCATTAGAACCCTCTGAAAATCTAGTTTTCAGAAAGTCATAGTTTGTTTCATGAAAATCCTTAGACACCCTAAAAGCCTTTAATTAAGGTCAAGGACATAATTAATTGTGGAGGGCTCAATTGAGCTTTGCTGCAACTAAAACTTGACCAAGTCTCTGTTTAGGTTGTAACCAAGCCACAGTAAAAGTTTAACAGTCATTAGGTCTGTCTAGCAAGGATTATAGACTTCACAACTTCAAAGTTAATACCAATGCATTTAAATTGATACATATATTGCTCTTATCATGTAGTCGCTAAGGTCAAGGAGGAACCCGAAGTCCTAGACTTTGTTACTCCGGAGGAACACCTAGCCTACGACCAAGAACAGCAAGGCAAGCTCCGGTTTGCATTAACCTTTTTACAAATGTTTATTGTTTTGAGCACATCTTTGAATATTGTTCTTTGCATTAGAGTCTTGATTGGAAACCCAACTGCATAGCCAAGAAAACCATGGGTTGGGTTTAGGATTGAAAACCTCGTTAGCCACTGCATTGCTAAGATAGAGTAGGATTCGGTACAAGTCGAGTAGTTGGAACTACTCGCGAGAATAGGCTAGAGGCACATTGCTCGGGTAGAGGTAGCACATGATACACATGGCAAGAAAATGAGACCGGGCGGAGAGTAAGGGCAGCAGGACTTTGGGGCCTGTGTGCTGTAGCTCCGCTTGTGTCGATTGAGGACCGAGCCGTGTGCGGGCCTGTTGAACAAGCTAGAACAGTACCGAAGACCTACCGGCTATATGGGAACCGGGAAACTGATGTAACTCGGGTAGCTGGGTGTTGAGGCATAGCTGGTTGTTCAGAGGGTAGGTTGAGAGCTCGAGGTGTAAATCGGCTGGCGGCACTGAGATGCGGGTGCAGAGACCTCTTGCTCGGGACGATTGGACCGGTTCAACATTTGGCTAACGGGTGAAAGGTAGTTGCGTACGGCGTCCGTGATGGTTGTTGTAGGCAACATCGAGTACGGGCGTACGTGACGGGTTGTTCGGGTAACCCTGCAAGTGTAAATCGATTATAATCGCCGTCCCTCGCGGTCAGTGAGTACCACTTGTTCACTGTACCGTGACGTAGAAAGAACAGGCTAGTCACATGTAAAATGTTGCTGATTGAATGCTGGACATTGATTGTTAATGATATGCTGTAGCTTAGAGCTAACTAAAGTTCTTTTCAACTTTGGGCAAAGTACATGAGAGAAATGCGTTTCTTGTTTGATTGCGGCTCTCTCATGTGCCTTAGCGTAAGGTTCTCCACAACCTGCTGCTAAAACTTGAAAGTAAGGTTCTATTAATTAGGCGAGTCCTTGCAACTGGTTATTACCTCATGTAACCCATTACCCTCATGTAGAAGTTCCATGTTTAGGTGAGACGGGTCAGACTTGCTGAGCCTTCGTGCTCACTGCTTGTGTTTGAAGCTTTTGCAGGGTTCTATGAGGAAGGGACTCCCGAAGAGGAGACGGAACCCCAGGAGGGGAACCCCGTCGAGTGGGAGTCGTGCACGCCGCAGAGTTAGTGTGCGTGTGTGCTAGCAAGGACACGTTCGAGGGCTGAACGTGCACTTGATGCTTAGTCTACGCCCGCGAGTGTAGACTGAACTTATTTTGATGTAAACATGTTCATAAACTTGTTTATGTAATAAAATTTCCGCTTCCGCTTTGTACCTTTTACATGTGTTATACGGTGCTGTGCAACGCAGCACCCCTCAGCGTGATCCTGGCTCGACAAGACCAATGGGGTCGTGTCAGTATTCTATTCATCCGGGCAGCAACAAGATGTACCAGGATCTGAAAACCAGGTTTTGGTGGACACGGATGAAAAGAGAAATCGCAAAGTACGTATCCGAATGTGATACGTGTCGGCGTGTAAAAGCCGACCATGTGCGTAAAGCCGGACAGCTGCAACCATTGAACATTCCGGCGTGGAAGTGGGAGGATATCAGCATGGACTTCATAGTCGGATTACCTCTCACGTCTCACAAACATGACTCGATTTGGGTGATAGTCGATCGACTAACCAAATCGGCTCATTTCACTCCCGTACATACCAGTTACGTGGCCAAGCAATATGTGGAACTGTACATTGCAAGAATTTTATGCTTCATGGTGGTCCCCGCTCCATTATTTCAGATCCCGGTGCGCTGTTCGTTTCTCGGTTTTGGGAACAGCTGCACGCGTCATCGGGGACCAAACTGATCCGAAGTTCCGCGTATCACCCGCAGACGGATGGTCAAACTGAACGGGTGAATCAAGTGCTTGAAGACATGCTACGCGCTTGTGCCATCCACCACGGCAAGAATTGGGACGATCATTTGACGTTGGCGGAGTTTTCTTATAACAATGGCTATCAAGCTAGCATCAAGATGGCGCCGTATGAAGCTCTCTACGGTCGGAAATGTCGCACACCTCTCAACTGGTGCGAGTCCGGCGAGCGAGTTGTCTACGGCATTGAACTTGTGAATGAAGCTGAAGAGCGAGTGCGAGTGATACAAGCCAGTCTCAAGGCTGCTCAATCTCGTCAGAAAAGCTATGCGGATAAAAGACGCCACCCTCTCCACTTCAACATCGGGGACCATGTTTATGTCCGTGTGTCTCGGATGAAGGGAGTCCACCGTTTTGGAGTGAAGGGCAAGCTCGCGCCGCGGTTCATTGGTCCGTTCGCCGTCATTGAAAAATGCGGACCCGTGGCCTATCGCTTGGAATTACCGGCGTCGCTCGCAGGCATTCACAATGTCTTTCACATCTCTCAGCTGAGGAAGTGCCTCAAACCCTCGGCTGAAATCCGCACAGAATACATAGAAGTTCTTCAACCGGACCTCACGTACACGGAGTATCCGATCTGGATTATCGATGAAAAGACTTATGCCCCAAGAAACCGGATCTTATGGTTCTACAATGTCTTGTGTGGCAACCATACCGCTGATGAGGCGACATGGGAAAGCGAGGACTATTTACGAATGTATTATCCGGACTTGCTATCACCATATACCCGGTAAAGTTTTCCCCGCTTTGCATTTCTTTTGGAATCTTGGGACGAGATTCTTTTTAAGGGTGAAGGGATGTAAAATCCCCAAAAGTGGTAGCAAGAAAATTCAGCTCATGTACACTTACGAAAAATGAGGAGAATTAAAAACTTTGAATTATAATGGTGTAAGTTCAAAGTGAGGATTCAAACTTCCCAAAACTTCCAAACATGGAGATCTAAATTCATAACTTGGACCTTCATATTCGAAATATTCACCATTCCAAATTTCAGCTCATTTGGAGGAGTTTTAATATTTGTTTGGGATTAAAAGGAAAAGCCCTCTAATCTGAATTTCAAATCCAGTTTCAAATTCCAATTCCCTCAATTTAATAATTTGGTTTCACAAATGTGTTCTCCACCTTTGAATGAGCAGCGATGCCAAAAATTGGAAATTTCGGAACTGGTTTGCTATATTTTGAGGCAATACAAAGTGGAGAATTCAAACTCCTTTTCGAATTCAAATGATCAAACCACATCCAAATTTCACCCCAGAATTCAAACTATTTGAATTCAGCAAATTCAAACTATGACTTTGGGGTGAAGTCAAGTCTTTAATGTTGAGTTGCTGGTGGGAAAATATCAGAGAAAATTGGGATAAGAATTAGAAATGGTGGGACCCAATTGTCAGACACACAAAAGCAACTCAACCGACTGTTTTCTCCCCGGGGGATCACAGCGCGCCAGCGCTCGACGTTTTCCCTGCGCCCGAGGCTTCCACCGCGCCACCTCAGGGTCTCCTCGCTGTTGCTCGTCTTGATCAGCCCGCCCCGAGTGCCACAGAAGCATTTCGCCACTTACAGCTCGTGCTTCGGCCTCTGCTCTGCTTCCCCCGCGCAAACGCGAGCCGCCGACGCTGTCTCGACCATTTTCAATCACCAGCCAGTACTGATCC
The DNA here is from genome assembly GCA_030760725.1 of Neostapfia colusana. Taxonomy (NCBI): domain Eukaryota; kingdom Viridiplantae; phylum Streptophyta; class Magnoliopsida; order Poales; family Poaceae; genus Neostapfia; species Neostapfia colusana. The sequence continues at coordinate 41,329,283 of JASWHV010000013.1, read as the reverse complement.
CTCCCTCGACGAGTTGCCAACGCAAAACAGGAGCGCCAACGTGGGTACAAGGTAGTCCCGTGCTCAACTTTGACGCTTGGGGCTGCTGTTGGCCCTAATCCGAGGATCAGCGCCAGTAACTGAAGCTATCGGCGGGAACCGAAGTCAGGCCACCATGGTCAGAACGCCTCGGTCACCCTCTGCCTCAACTTGCTGTACACGAAAGGTGCATGGACATGTCCTGGTCGTGTAGCCGGAGGCTGTTTAGCGATTGCTAGAACCGGTGCCCAGAATTTCACCTATTTCCCAAACTGTACACCGACGGATAGGGCTCGGTCTAACCAAAAATTCGTGGTGCACGAACCTTTAGACCTCGAGTAACCTTGCACAGAGCTTCCCTACTTCCTAGCGCTTCTCCTCGACGAAGAATCAAGCAAAAACATCAAGAAACGAGGGAGCCCTAGCTGTTTTCTTAGTCGCCGGTGCAAAAGCACCTCGGGTCGCCGTGGAGCCCTCGGTTGCCGGCTGTTTCACCGGCGGCCAGGACCCTTGCGGGCTCCTACATTGTTCACTGATGCTCTAGAACCCGAGAACCGATCGTGTGAAGTAGGAATGAAGGTTCCCGACCTCGCCAGAGTTCAAAGTCTTGCTGACACCGGTGCACGGTGGGTTCCGGTGAGCCACGGCCGCCGGCGACCCTCCCACAGTGTTCAGCATGGTTAAATATGGGGGAGCAGCGAGTTTGACGATGTTTGGACCACGGGAACCCCATCCCGGTGAGCCTCGCCGGCGTGCGCCTCCATGGGAGGCGCGGGCAGCGCGAGGAAGACGAAGGAGGGCCGGGTCCCACCGGTCAGGCTCCGTATACGCGCGGGGATCGACTTGTGGCGCCGGATCCGGTGCGGCTGCGCGGGAATAACCCCGTAGCCCCCGGTGTTGCCGAAATCTCACTGATCCGATTTAAAACAGTGGGCCCAGTTCCAATTGTTTGAAGTTTCTATTAGGAAAATAATTCCAGGAATTAGCTGATCTTTGCAAGCCCATAACTTTGGGTAGAAAACTCCAAAAAGAGTGAGACCAATTTTGTTGGAATCCTCATGAGGAGTAATTCACAGAGAAACAAATTGCTTGCTATGAAAATGCCCAGGAATTTATGTAGAATTGTTTTTAGTCAATCTTTAGGGATTTATTATAGGAGCAATTCTTTATGAAATATTCCCAAATTTGGGCAGCAAATCCTATTCATAGATACTGATCTCCAGTAAAAATTTGGGCTTCATTGGAGTTTATGTACTAGGTCAAATTACCTTCCCAAGTTCAGCCTTTAATTGGAAATTCAAATTTAAACAGAAACTGTTTAGCACTCCTGTCCAAACTTCAAAAATTCACATCTCTCTGATGGTAGCTCCAAAAATGGTGAAACAATTTTTTTTAGAACCATGGAGACTTACCCTAATCAGATCTTCCATTACTAGCTATGTCAAAGCTCCTGAATTGGGATCAAAATTCAGAGAGGCATTGTACTTGTAGGAATTTTAAAGACTACATTGTGTAATGACATGTCTCCAAATTTGGCTCAAGTCATCCTTAGAGTGTCTAGTATCCACTGTAAAAATCCCAAAGCCAATTAAGGATACTAAATAGCAGTAGCTATGAATAGAAGTTTACTTCTCATAATTCCTTAATATTTATACATATTTTGTTACATTACATTTAGTGACCGAAGTTGAGGACGCACCGGAGTCCTTGGACGTCCTCCCACGAGAAGCTAACTTCTTCTCTGACTCGCAACCAGGCAAGCCCCGGTTTGCACTTAAGTACCTTTTATGAAATTCTTTATTTGTATCACTTATGCCTAGGGTTAATGTTTGCATTAGAGTTAGGGTGATTGAAACCCCACATGCGTAACCTTTTAAATCCTATGGAGGGTTGGGTAGTTTACAGACTCGACGAGTAGAGAATGCCATGCTAATATGCTTAGGACCTCGGCAGAAGTCGAGTAGTTGGAATCTACTCGCGAGGTAAGGTTTATCACCCGGTTTGGTCAGAATAGAAATGGCTTAAGAGTGGTGAAAATGAGACCCAGCGGGGGGGGGGGGGGGGGGGGGATAGGAAGCAGTGAGCAGAGGTCTCACGTGCGTAGCCCTGTTGGTGTCGATTGAGGACTGAGTCGTGTGCGGGCCTGCTGAACAAGTATCGAACAGTACCGGATGGCATACTGACATAAGCAGGAAACCGATGTAAATGGTTAACCTGGGTGTCGAGGCTTACCCAACCGTAAATAGGAGTGGGTTGAGGGTAGCAAGGTGTAAATCTGCTGGTGGGCACAGTCACGCTGCACTCGGGGACCTCCTACCAGTTACGGATGGACCGGTTCGGCATTTGGATTGCCTTTGAAAGGTTGTTGCATACAACAGAGTAGGAAGGGGTGTGGAATCACGCTTCTGAAAGTGGGTGTATGCAACGTGTTGTCCGGGTGTCTCCTGATTGTAATCACCGTCCCTCGCGGTTATTTGAGTACCGCTTGTTCACTGTTTCGTGACGTAGTAAGAAGTGAAGTAAGCCAGTTGAGTGATAATATGCTGTGATGATATATTAATGTTTTGGAAACCATGTTTGCTGTAGATGTAGAGCTAATTAAGTTTACTTTCCGCTTTGGGCATCACCACATCGGAGGAAAGCATTTCTTGTTTGATTGTGGACTTCCGATGTGAGGGCTGCCTAAGGCACATGAATCTGCTGCTATAAAACTGAAAGTAAGGATCAACTTATAGGCGTGTCTTTATTGCAAAGTCCTTTCCTACCTTACACATCCTTGCACGTAGAGTTCCATGCCTAGGGTTGACGGTTAAGACTTGCTGAGCCTTCGTGCTCACGTGTCCAATATTTGAGCTGTATGAAGGTGAGAGCTATGAGGAGGGTTCCGAGGAAGAGGCGATGCCCCCGTCAGGGTACACGGATGAGATGGAGCCCTGCACGCCGCCGTGATCTCCGGTTTCATGTTGCTAGTGTGTAGCGTCCCCAGGCTGGACGGCTGCATTTTTACATAGCTAGGATGAGAGGCTGTATATGTATATTACTTCCACTGTATGAATAGGTTTTGTAAAGACTTCCGCTGTTTTATATCATATAAAAGTTTGTAGGTTGTTCTTTATTCTTTTCGTGTGTGCTGTTGGGTGCCGCATCGCACGGCACCACCCTATGCGATCCTGGAGTGGGTGAACCACGGGGTGGTCCCCACAGCAGAATATGTCCCAGGCGGGGGGACGTCAAGAGAGGGGGCCTCGTGAGCCCCGTGATGTGATGTACTCGGACTTCATGAGTACGCACCCTCCGGTGTTCACTGAAGCAGCAGAACCCCTGGAGGCCGGTAACTGGCTGCGGACAATTGAGTCCAAGTTTGGGCTGCTCCAATGTACGGAGCGGCAGAAGACTCTGTTCCCGGTGCAGCAGCTTCACGGTGCCGCTGGTGCATGGTGGGCGAACTATGTCGCCTCACTGCCGGCTGGCCATGCTGAGGAGTGGGAAGAATTCCAGGAGGCGTTCCGTGCCTACCATATCCCTCCCGGGATAGTGAAACAGAAGTTCCAAGAGTTCTTGGAGCTAAAGCAGGGCGGGAGGAGTGCCCACGACTACTCCTGTGCCTTTAAGCATCTGGCGCAATATGCGTCGGATTAGGTATCCACCGAGGAGAAGAAGCGGGAGCACTTCTATCGGGGGTTACACCCCGAGATGAAGACGCATCTCGTCCAATGCAATCGCGGCACCTTCAACGATCTCGTTAATGCCGCGATCATGCAAGAAGACGCTCAGCAAGAATTGGCGTCTGAGCAGTGAAAGCGCAGCACTCCACCCAGCAGTGGGGGTGGAGCTCCTCAGAAATACCGTATGGTGTATCGGACACCATCTGGTCAGCAGTGGCATCCACCGGCGCGACCTCAGCAGTTCGGGGGTCGTTCTTTTCAGCCACTCCTGTTCCGACCGCCGATTTCACCACCGCGACCGCAACAGAAGCAGCAGATGGTACCCCGGGCGTTTCCACCACCACAACGCGCCCCGGGTTTCCGTCCGCCGATCAGCGGAGGACCACCTCGCTACACCTGCTTTACGTGTGGCCAGGCAGGCCATTTCTCGAAGGACTGTCCCCAGGGGCAGCAGAGCAGCGGGCAAGCCCAGTTCCAGAGCGGAGCTCGAGGCTGACCTCCGGTCAAGAAGGTTGGTCAGCAAACTGGGGGTGTTCGCAACCTCAACAATGAGGATGCCCCAGAGGGAGACAATGTGCTGGCGAGTACGTTCACTCTCAACGATCAAGCAATCGTCATATTATTTGATTCGGGTGCAACCCACAGTTTCATAAGTGCATCCTATGTGGCTAAGCATCAAATGCAAGTCTTCCCAACTGACTGCTCATATATGATCTGCTCACCGGGAGGGAGGATTTCAGTAAATATGATGATTCCAAGAGCACCTCTGTGCTTAGGTGGGAAGATATATCCCACCACCTTGATAATCCTTACGGGGCAAAAGATTGATGCAATCTTGGGGATGTCATGGTTACGCTACCTTGGCGCTGTCCTGGACACTCGGACACAGACGGTTCATTTGAATTCTCGATTCCACCGTCCGCATTCCATGGTGTTAGACAATCCTGTCCAGGAAGTTTCAGCAATTAATAATACCGAAGCTTTCAAGTTAGAGGAAATCTCGTAGTCCGGGAATACCCTGACATGTTTCAGGATGATCTTCCGGGCATGCTACCTGAACGGGATGTTGAGTTCAAGATTGAGCTTGCACCCGGGACGCCTCCCATCTCAAGGAGAACATACAAAATGGCTCCGAACGAGCTGGCTGAATTGAAAGAGCAGCTCATGATCTGTTGAGCAAAGGTTTCATTAGACCGAGTTCCTCGCCTTGGGGATGCTCGGCGCTGTTCGTAAAGAAGAAGGATGAAACCTTGAGGCTGTGTGTGGATTACCGGCCGCTCAATGCCGTCACCATCAAGAACAAATACCCACTGCCCCGTATTGACATCCTGTTTGATCAGCTTGTGGGTGCAAGTGTGTTCTCAAAGATGGATCTTCGCTCCGGATATCATCAAATAAAAATCCGGGCGGAGGATATCCCGAAGACAGCCTTCTCGACAAGATATGGCTTATATGAATATCTCGTCATGTCTTTTGGTCTCACTAATGCCCCGGCACATTTTATGTATCTCATGAACTCGGTGTTCATGCCGGAGCTGAACAAGTTCGTTGTGGTGTTCATCGATGATATCTTGGTTTACTCCAAGACAGAAGCAGAACACGCCGAACACTTGAGGATCGTTCTTCAACGATTGCAAGACCATAAGTTATACGCCAGGTTCAGCAAATGTGAGTTTTGGATCAGCCAAGTGTCATTTTTGGGACATATCATCTCAGCGGAAGGCATTGCGATTGATCCAAGCAAAATTGAACAAGTGCTGAAATGGAAAGCTCCCAATTCTGTCCATGAAGTCAGAAGCTTCCTCGGCTTAGCGGGATACTACCGGAGATTCATTCCAAGCTTCTCCAAGCTTGCTAAGCCGATGACAGAATTATTGAAGAAGGGAACAAAATATGTTTGGAACGCGGCATGTGAAGGAGCGTTCCAAGCATTGGTGAAGCATCTCACAACAGCCCCGGTCTTAGCTCAACCGGATACAACCAAGCCCTTCGCTGTGTATTGTGATGCGTCCGGTATCGGGCTATGCTGCGTGTTGATGCAGGAAGGACGTGCGGTCGTGTAAGACTCACGCCAACATTGAAACCATGAGCAGCAGTATCAGACTCATGATCTTGAGCTCGCTGCTGTGGTTTTGGCGCTGAAAATGTGGAGGCACTATCTCCTGGGGAATTTGGTGCATCTCTACACCGACCAGAGCCTGAAGTATATTGACACGACCCCAATGGTCCTGTCGAGCCAGGATCACGCTGAGGGGTGCTGCGTTGCACAACACCGTATAACACACGTCAAAGGTACAAAGCGGAAGCGGAAGTTTATTACATAAACAGGTTTATGAACATGTTTACAGCAAAATAAGTTCAGTCTACACTCGCGGCCGTAGACTAAGCATCAAGTGCACGTTCAGCCCTCGAACGTGTCCTTGCTAGCACACATGCACACTAACCCTGCAGCGTGCACGACTCCCACTCGACGGGGTTCCCCTCCTGGGGTTCCGTCTCCTCTTCGGGAGCCCCTTCCTCATAGAACCCTGCAAAAGCTTCAAACACAAGCAGTGAGCACGAAGGCTCAGCAAGTCTGACCCGTCTCACCTAAACATGGAACTTCTACATGAGGGTAATGGGTTACATGAGGTAAAAATCAGTTGCAAGGACTCGCCTAATTAGTAGAACCTTACTTTCAAGTTTTAGCAGCAGGTTGTGGAGAACCTTACGCTAAGGCACATGAGAGAGCCGCAATCAAACAAGAAACACATTTCTCTCATGTACTTTGCCCAAAGTTGAAAAGAACTTTAGTTAGCCCTAAGCTACACCATATCATTAACAATCAATGTCCAGCTTTCAATCAGCAACATTTTAACATGTAACTAGCCTGTTCTTTCTACGTCACGGTACAGTGAACAAGTGGTACTCACTGACCGTGAGGGACGGCGATTATAATCAATTTACACCTGCAGGGTTACCCGACCAACCCGTCACGTACGCCCGTACTCGATGTTGCCTACAACAACCATCACGGACGCCATACGCGACTACCTTTCACCCGTTAGCCAAATGTTGAACCGGTCCAATCGTCCCGAGCAAGAGGTCTCTGCATGCGCATCTCAGTGCCGCCAGCGGATTTACACCTCGAGCTCTCAACCTACCCTCTGAACGACCAGCTATGCCTCAACACCCAGCTACCCGAGTTACATCAGTTTCCCGGTTCCCATATAGCTGGTAGGTCTTCGGTACTGTTCTAGCTTGTTCAACAGGCCCGCACATGGCTCGGTCCTCAATCGACACAAGCGGAGCTACAGCACACAGGCCCCAAAGTCCTGCTGCCCTTACTCTCTGCTTGGTCTCATTTTATTGCCATGTGTTTCATGTGCTAACACTACCCGAGTCGAGTGCTTCTAGCCTATGCTCGCGAGTAGTTCCAACTACACGACTTGTACCGAATCCTACTCTATCTTAGCAATGCAGTGGCTAACGAGGTTTTCAATCCTAAACCCAACCCATGGTTTTCTTGGCCATGCAGTTGGGTTTCCAATCAAGACTCTAATGCAAAGAACAATATTCAAAGATGTGCTCAAAACAATAAACATTTGTAAAAAGGTTAATGCAAACCGGAGCTTGCCTTGCTGCTCTTGGTCGTAGTCTAGCTGTTCCTCCGGAGTAACGAAGTCTAGGACTTCGGGTTCCTCCTCGACCTTAGCGACTACATGATAAGAGCAATATATGTATCAATTTAAGTGCATTTGTATTAACTTTGAAGTTGTGAAGTCTATAACCCTTGCTAGACAAACCTAATGACTGTGAAACTTTTACTGTGGCTTGGTTACAACCTAAACAGAGACTTGGTCAAGTTTTAGTTGCAGCAAAGCTCGATTGAGCCCTCCACAATTAATTATGTCCTTGACCTTAATTAAAGGCTTTTAGGGTGTTCTAAGGATTTTCATGAAACAAACTATGACTTTCTGAAAACTAGATTTTCAGAGGGTTCTAATGGATTTGGTCTCACTTAATTTGGGGGTTCCTAACCAAGGATATGAGCCAAACAATTTCAGAGAAAAATTCTGAAAATGTTTCTGAACATTTTCTATTTTCTCTGGAACAGTTTCACTAATCACACCATTAGGTGGATTAAATGAGCTCAAATGGATCTGAAATTTTTATGGTAGTTCAAGAATATTTCGGTGAACATCTCAGCAAAATTTCAGGATTTTCCTCCAAATGATTCTCCAGTTAAAATTCCTAACAGTTTAAAATTTGAGGAATTAATTCTGGAGAAATAAGGAATTTCATGAAATGAAACTTGGTTTTCTGGAAAGTACTCAGAGAGCAGAATCCAGCAAAATTTGGTTCACTCAATTTGGAGCTTTCTAGCCAAAGTTATGAGGATTTGAAGTTTGAAGGAAATCTGAAAATCGGGGAAAAGTTTAAACTCGCGCGTGGGCACAGGGGACACGCGTCGCACGCCGAGGCGACAGCACACCGCGGCCCACAATGATTTTACGCGCCAGCACACCCGATCCCGGCCGCAGCCGGATCCCAATTCAAAATATCTCCCGCTGACAGCTGGGGTCCACCCCCTTCTTCAACCTCGCGACACCCGCGCCCCGCCGCCGAGGGATCTCGCCGGAGAGCTCCCCGCCGGCTGCTGTACAGCTCCAAACTTCTCGATTCTGGCCGCCCCTGCCTACTTTTACTTGGGGAACAGGATCCGAGGGTCAGCTGCTCATGACAACGGCCGGAGCATGGTCGGCGACGAGCCGCCACCTCAGAACGACTTCAGCCATGTCGGCTGACTACCCTAGCACCTCAGCTACTTGGGAAACCGGTCGGGGAGCATCAGTGGAACTTAGAGAAGGTCGACATGAGCTCGAGGCAGCTCGGGGAAGGCCCGAAATAGGTCCTCACCGTGCGCCTGATGCCGCCCGTTCATTCCGCCATTAGTAGACCTCAAATTACGCCGGGCACCGAGGTTCTCCGGCCCAGAGTTGTGAAGGCAACTTGTGCGTTACCGTGTCTAGCTCGTGTGAGAGCGGCTTGAGGACCTCTAATCCTTTCTAGAGCACGAATTAAACAGAATCGTACCCGAAGGTCGTTCTGCACACAGAAAGGGGAAAAGTGGAAATTCGCCGCCGGTGAGCAACCACTCGAGCTGTGGCTCGGGGATGAGCAGCACAGGTCACCAGCGCGTCCAAGGGTGCCTTGGCTCGGGCGTGACAACGCCCTGGTTGGGCTGTCCACGAGAGCCCGAGGTGCGGCGGTTCCAAGTCCCGAATTTGATCTTTCGGCACAGCTGATATCAATCGGTTTCAACCGAATTCTAGCAACGGGGAGGACGGAGGAAGGTCTCTAGTACCTTGCTGGGGCTCTGGAGTGGACGGAGGGAGCTGCGATCGGTGTTCTCCGATCAAGTCCGAGCTGCGGAAGTTTTCGGCCGGCGCTGAGTTCTTGCGGGGAAGAACGGCGGTGCCTCGGCCGAGGAGGGGGGGGGGGGCAGGCGCCTTAAGAAGGCTCTGCACCGCCTCACGCCCGCGCGTGGGCAAGCAGCTGCTGGCGCGGCGGCTGCCCTCGGTGGCGATCACCGCTGTGGCTCGGCGACCCGAATGAAAAAGTCTCAGTCGGCTTGATCTGAGCAGTGGCTGACACGTGGGTCCCACCTCCAATTTTAACCTCTGAAATTTACTCCTAATCACTGTTGTAAACAGTGAACCCCATACTACCCTTGGCAATTCAAATTATTCACCCATGAGCCATTTGAATTGATCAAAGTTCAAATGAGGTTTGGTTTGAATGAATTTCAGCACAAGTTCAGTTTGAAATTCAAATAAAGTTTGAATTTCTCCCCCTTAGCTCATGTCAAGATCAACTCCAAATGGAGTGAAAATTGGTGTGTGAGCTCACAAAAATGTGCTGAGTAAGAATATGCCTTCCACTTTTAAATTCATGGGATAAAAACAGTTTGAATTTGAATATGGTTTCAAACTGCCCTCTTCCTAACTCTACCCAAACTGACCTCAAAAAGGTTTTGAATTTGGGTGAAACTTGGCATGGACATCCTTAGTAAAGTGTAGGAGTTTTCATACGTCCAGCCCATCTATATCACATGTGGGAAATACCACTTTTGCAATGTGTGAGTTTGTTCCCTAATGAGCATGTTGATAATTCTTACTTGCTCTTCATTTGTGTTCATCATTCTTCCTCAAATGAGGTGTGTGGTGTGGTGATGAACACTGCAATTGTGTGTCAAAAACTGAGGCCCTTACAGATATTTTCACCTAGAAGGAGCTCAATATGAGGCAAAGGAGGTGGTTAGAACTAATCAAAGATTATGAGATTGAGATTCATTACCACCCCGGCAAGGATAATGTGGTTTCTGACATGCTGAGTCGGAAATCACATGTCCATAACCTCACCATTACACCAGTGGAGGAGGAAGAGCCGAGTTTATACTTGGTTCCCGTTGGATCACTCTACAACCTTTCCCTCATCCCTACCATTAGGGAGGAGATCATTGCAGCTCAGAAAGTTGATAAGGGCATGGCACATCTCTGGAGACGGATAGACAACGGGGAAATCAAATGTTTCCGGAAGGATGATGAGGGGACGCTGTGGTTCAATGACCGCATAGTCGTACCCTGGAACATGGAGCTGAGTAAGAAGATCCTTGATGAAGCTCACTTGTCTAAAGTCTCCATTCATCCGGGCAGCAACAAAATGTACCAAGATTTGAAAAAGAGATTTTGGTGGACACGGATGAAGCGGGAAGTGGCGAAGTACGTATCCGAGTGTGATATGTGTAGACGAGTGAAAGCTGATCACATGAGGAAATCAGGGCTGCTGCAACCCCTGAAAATCCCAGCATGGAAGTGGGAAGATATGACCATGAATTTCATTGTGGGATTACCCCGGACTTCCAACAAACATGATTCAATTTGGGTAATCGTTGACCGGTTAACCAAGTCAGCTCATTTCATTCCCGTGCATACACATTTCCATGCCAATAGATATGCGGAGTTGTATATTGCAAGAATCCTATGCTTGCATGGAGTACCCAAAACCATAGTCTCAGACCGAGGGGCACTATTTGTATCTCGTTTCTGGGAGCAGTTGCACGCTTCTTTGGGTACTAAACTGTTTAGAAGCTCCGCATATTACCCTTAGACAGATGGGCAAACAGAGAGGGTGAACCAAGTACTAGAAGACATGCTTAGAGCGTGTGCCATCCACCATGGTAGAAACTGGGATGATCATCTACCGTTGGCGGAATTCTCGTATAACAATGGCTATCAAGCGAGTATCAAGATGGCACCCTATGAGGCTCTCTACGGTCGTAAGTGCCACACCCCATTGAACTAGTGCGAGTCCGGTGAAAGGGTGACATTCGGGGTTGATGTGGTAAACAATGCCGAAGAGCGAGTTCGGATGATTCAAACCAAATTGAAGGCCGCTCAATCCCGACAGAAAATCTACGCTGATAAGAGGCGTAGGCCACTGCACTTTGACGTCGGGGAACACGTGTACCTCCGTGTATCTCCGATGAAAGGCGTGCATCGATTCGGCGTGAAGGGAAAGCTCGCCTCCAGATTTTTTGGACCCTATGCTATCACCGAGAAGTGTGGACCAGTGTCTTATAGGCTGGAATTACCGGCTTCTCTCGCTGGTGTTCACGATGTTTTCCATGTTTCACAACTACATAAATGTCTGAAGTATATGGCTGCTGTTCCCATCGAAGACATTGGCGAGTTGCAACCGGATTTGACGTATGCTGAATATCCGGTGGCAATTATTGATGAGAAGGCTCGGACCACACGTAGCCAAACGTTGTGGTTCTACAAGATACTCTGGAGCAACCACACCGCCGAAGAAGTGACATGGGAGAGCGAGGAATTTCTTCACTCAAACTAGCCGGAGTTCATGGCGTCTCAGCATGGGTGAGTTCTATTACATCGCTCCCTCTTCTTTTGTAATCTCGGGACGAGATTCTTTTAAGGGGGGAGGGATGTAAAAGCCCAAGAAAGTGAAGTGCAAAAAAATTGTTCATCACCTCACAACACCACAGATCTTGTGATGGATATCTCATGAACACTTGTGAAGAGCAAGTAACCACCATCAAAGGGTGATTAGAGGGGAAAGCCCTAACTTCAGAAAGTGGGATTTCTACAAATAATCATGAAAGGTTGAGCTCACCCCTAGACCTTATATATTCTTGGGAAGGCTCAGGCCAAATTTCATGCAAATCCAATACTTTTTGAGGCACTTTTGGAGACAATTCAAAAAGGGCCTAATTTGAATGCAAATTTAAATTGCAGCAACTTTCATCACTTGAATTTAAAAGTTGACTTCATATTCAAATTCAGTATATTTTTCTGAGTTAGTCCACCAATTTTCATCCCCATTGGACTTCATCTTGTCGGGAGCTAAATTTGCATTAATTTAAAACTGAATTTGAATTTCAGTTCAAATGTGTAGCAAAATTAGCCAAACCAGTTTCAAATTGGGGAAAATCATATTCAAACCATGACTTTGGGGCTAAGTCTTTCATTAGATTGTGAGTAGCTGGGATCTTTTCAGTGAAAACAGAAATGAAAATCAGAAAAAGAATTAGAGGGGAGGGTCCAACTTGTCAGTAGCCTTAATACAGAAGCATTCTTGGCTTGATTTTTTCACTCGGCCGAGAGCGCGCACCGCCAGCTACCGTCATCGGCGCCCGACCGCATCGCCTTTGCCACCGCCTGCTCGTTGGCTGAGGGCGCCGGGTGCAGCACTCGAGTAACACGCCAGGCCACGTGATTCCTCCCTCATCCTCTCCGTTCTGCCCCGCACACAACCGAAACGAAACACCTCGCCGGCCGCTCTCCTCGGGTCCTTGGTGCGCCGCTGATCCAGGCACTCTAGCGACCGACGATCAACAGAAAAGTGACGCGCCGGAGGCTGCTCGAACTCACGGTGAAAACCCTACCTCCTTTCGTGCTCTGTAGGGAAAGAATTTCCACGTTTTGTCCTCGGTGTTCAAAGTACCGAGCTAGCCAAAAATCCAAAATTCGTGGTCATTGGTCCACCATCGCGTAAACCGAGCTAAGCACATGTTCTACACGCCCCTATGGCCACCTAGGATCAAAAACCATCGAGTTTTGGCGCTGCTATTCAAGTTTTTCGAGCATCCGCCGTTTTAGCCCTAGGTTGACGGTGAGGTCCTAGGTCCGGCCATTTCCATGGCAACACGAGTCCATTTCCATGCTCAGCATGTCACAGCAGAGCTGTAGGAGCAAACCATTCCCAAAATATGGCCCTGACCAGCCCGGACGACATCGCTGCAGTGGGGATCGCCGCTGTCACCGTCGCGGGCGTTGTTCTGGCCATCGCCGAGCTTCGGTGAGGGCACCAGCGTGTTCCCCAAGCAAAGTTAGGCACAGGCGGCAAAATCCGTCAGAGGTCGGGCAGTGAAATGGCCGGCGGCGAGTTCTTCGGCGAAGCGCCGCCGCGGGAGTCGCGGGTGTCGCGAGGTAGACGAGGGGGCCGGGTCCACCGGTCAGTCCCTTTTCTCTCGCGGGGATCCACATTGCAGCCGGGATCCGGTGCGGCAGCGTGGGTAAAATCCCGTGGGCTGCGGTGTGGCCGCGATCTCAGTGGGCCGGTTTAAAGAGTGGGGTCCACCCGCAGAGTTTAAACATTTTGGGATTTTCCAGTTTAGTTCAAACTTCAAATGCACATAACTTTTGCTAGGAACCTTACAATTTAGTGAACCAAATTTTGATGGACTCAGCTCTTTGAGTACTTTCCAGAAACACAAATTTCAGCTCATGAAACTTAATAGTTTTTCAGAATTAATTCCCTAAACTTTAAAATGTTAGGAATTTTATCTAGAGAATTACTTTATGAAAAATTCTTAAATTAGGCTGGGAGGTTCATTGGAAAATCCTTGAGTCACAGTAAAATTTTCAGAATCATCCAAGTTCATTTAGTCCCCCTAATGGTGTGATTAAGTGAACTGCCCTGAGAAAATAGAAAAATGTACAGGAACATTTTTCAGATTTTCTCAATTCCTGTTTAGGGCATAACTTCATCTAGAATTCTTCAAATGACATGAAACCAATTCCATTAGAACCATATGAAATTCTAGTTTCCATAAAGTAATGGTTGGGGCCATGAAAGCCCCTGGAACTCCTTATAGGATCTAATATTGACCAAATAAGCTTTTATTTGTACAAGGCTCAAATGAACTTTGTTTTAAATGAAACTTGGTCAAGACTCTGGTTAGGACCCTATCAAGCCACCATAAAAATTTCAGAGCCAAAGGGGAGGTCTAGCTAGAGTTATGGTAATTACATATTCAATTTCAATCATTGCATTTAAATTAACATATAGCATACTGCTTACGTGTAGTCGCTGAAGGCGAGGAAATTTCGGAGGTGCTTGATTTCCTTCTTCCGGATGAAGCCCTAACCACTGACCAGCAGCAACAATGCAAGCCCCGGTTTACATTAACCAATTTTACAAAGTTTTGCTTTATGAACACTTAGTATGTGGTATGGATGTGCATTAGGTGTAGGATGGATGAAACCCAAGTGCATAACCAGATTTTCCCACATTAGTGAGGGTAGTGTCTACGTCCTCGAGTAGACAGACTATGCTTAATGATTCATAGAACTTCGGTACAAGTCGAGTAGTTGGAATCTACTCGCGAGTTAGGCTTGGGACACACGGGATTGGTTCGAGTGATGTGAGATCACTTTAGTAATGAAAATGAGACTAGGCAGGGGCTAGGGCGCAGCAATAGTAAGTCTTGTGTGTGCAGCGCTGTCCGTATTGATTGAGGACCGATCCATGTGCGGCCCATGGTGATCAAGTTTGAATGTACCGAAGGCATATCGGATATATGGGCCCTGGTAAACTGATGTAACCAAAACCTCCGGACATCGAGGCATAGCACACCGATTTATAGGTGTAGGTTGAGGGCAGCGAGGTGGAATTCTGCTAACGGGCATAGAGATATGCTCCGTGTAGGGAACCTCCTGTCCGTTTCGGTGCGACCGGTTTGACGTTTGGGCTGTTGGGTGAAAGGTTGTCCCGTACGACATCGAGTGAGCGTGCTGTACAGCTCCACGGGTGGGCGTACATGACGTGCTCTTCGGGTGTCCCTGCAGGTGTATATCGAGTCGATTCGCCGTCTCTCACGATTATGAGTACCACTTGGTCACTGAGTCGTGACGTAGGTTAATATATGAAATGTGATGATTCAATATTGCTGCTATGATGAAATTGTATTGCTACTTGTGTGCCACGAAATATTGCTTACTAAATTTCAGATTCATGAACTGTTAACTTGTGGCTAAAAGATGAACTAAGGATGAACTTGTAGGCGTGTCCATTTGCTGAAATTTACCATCCCATGTTCGTGTAAACTGCATGTAGAGTTTCATGCCAAGGTTAGTCGGTTAAGTCTTGTTGATTCATCGTGCTCACGGTTGCTGCTATAAGTGTTTTTCAGGTGAGGAGTATCCCACGGACATGGTTTAGAGTCCACCGGCGAGGGCTACCCTCCGTCGGGGACCTCGGTTGAGTGGGAACCGTACACGCCGCGCAGCAAGTGTGGGTTACCTGGGGCTGGGCAACCGACTTTTGCTAGGTAGATGGGTGTGAGCTGTACAAACTTAGCTTCCGCTGTTGTAATATAAAGACTAGTTTGTAACTGAAGTATTGTACTACTTTGTACATTTCAGTTGGTTTTCTATGTAATACAATGTTTCCTCATGATGTGTGCTGTCGGGTGTCGCATCGTGCGGCACCACCCTCTGTGATCCTGGATGAGCGGATTCCGGTCCACCACAGAGAGCATATGAAAACGTGGATCTCCAGAGTGCTTTAGGCAAAAGTGAGAATACCCCATCGTGTGGTAAGCAACACGATAGTATGCAACTCTTGAACGGTCAATGTTCAAAGGGCCATACGCAGCGCTCGCCATCGGCATGCCTCAACGGTCATGAGGCAGTAGGTGGTATCCGTTGGGTTGATAAAATTCCCATCCGTGACGACCCGTTTGCGCTCTACTCGGGTTCCCCGTCGTGTGGTGTGAAAACACGACCATGTACCTTGAGACGTGGCTTGACTCAAGGATGATCCGCATGGCAATGATGCAGACCGTAAGTTTTTATTATGATATGGAACTGCCTGAAATGCCAAAAACCATTGTGTGCACCATTATTGTGTGGTCTTCTGCAGGTACCTTAACCACGTTAGCACATGACGTTTAGAAACCGTTTGTGAGTGATGTTATTATTTCCACCATTTGACACGTATATGCCAGAATACCGGCTTAGTATTTTTTTTGGTGAGGAAACGTAGTACCGAGATGAGTATTAGTTGCATAAAAGTATATTTTTAAAGAAAAGAGTTAAAATGATGTTTAGGATTCCATTTAGGGGTTATTGAACTCCCATATTGAACTAAGAGTCAATTGGGAGTATAGATTCGGCCTCAAAGACTTAGGAACAACCTCCCCTGTTTTCTGCAGAAACTTTGCTGAACCTAAAGAGGGTATAACTTAGGATTGGTTGGACCAACGGAGGTGTGGTATACCATTCTGGAAAAATTTTGAAGTCTTCTACAATTTTTCTGTAGAACTCCATGTGGGGGACCACCCCGTGGTTCACCCACTCCGGGATCGCAGAGGGTGATGCCGTGCAATGCGGCACCCAACAGCATACACGAAAAAGATTAAGAACAACATACAAACTTTTATTTGATATAAAACAGCAGAAATCTTTTTACAAAACTTAATTATACAGCGGAAGTAATATACATAACTACTCTCTTAGCCTAACTAAGCAAAAGTGCAGCCGTCCAGCCCGGGGACGCTACACACTAGCAACATGTAACCGGAGATCACGGTTGCGTGCAGGGCTCCAGCTCGGCCGTGTACCCTGACGGGGGCACCGCCTCGTCCTCGGACCCCTCCTCATAGCTCTCACCTGCACACAGCTCAAATATTGCAACCGTGAGCACGAGGGCTCAGCAAGGCTTAACCGACAACCTAGTCATGGAACTCTACATGTAGGGATGTGTAAGATAGGGAAAAGGACTTTGCAACAAAGACACGCCTATAAGTTGATCCTTACTTTCAGTTTTATAGCAACAGATTCATGTGCCTTACGCAGCCCTCACATCAGGAGTCCACAATCAAACAAGAAATACTTTCCTCCGATGTGGTGATGCCCAAAGTGGAAAATAAACTTAATTAGCTCTACATCTACAGCAGACATGGTTTCCAAAACATTAATAATCCATCACAGCATATTATCATTCATCTGGCTTATTTTTTGTTCTTACTACGTCACAGAACAGTGAACAAGCATACTCAAATAACCGCGAGGGACGATGATTGCTATCAGGAGACACCCGGACAACACGTCACATAGACCCACTTTCTGAAGTGTGATTCCACACCCCTTTCTACTCTGTTGTATGCAACAACCTTTCAAAGGAAACCCAAATGTCAAACCGGTCCATCCGTAATGGGCAGGAGATCACCACGTGGAGCGTGACTGTGCCCACCGGTAGATTTATACCTTGCTACCCTCAATCTACTCCTATTTATGGTTGGGTAAGCCTCGGCACCCAGGTTAACCAATTACATCGGTTTCCTGCTTATATCAGTATGCCATCTGGTACTGTTCGATACTTGTTCATCAGGCCCGCACACGACTTGGTCCTCAATCGACGCCAACAGGGCTACGCACGTGAGACCTCCGCTCACTGCATCCTATCCCCCTGCTGGGTCTCATTTTGACCACTCTTAAGCCATTTTCTACTCTGACCAAACCGTGTGATAAAACCTTACCTCGCGAGTAGATTCCAACTACTCGACTTCTACCGAGATCCTAAGCATATTAGCACGGCATTCTCTACTCGTCGAGTCTGTAAACTACCCAACCCTTCATAGGATTTAAAGTCTTGCAAGTGGGGTTTCAAACACCTTAACTCTAATGCAAACCTTTCAACCTAGACGTAAGTGATACAAATGAAAAACTTCGTAAAAGGGTACTTAAATGCAAACTGGGGCTTGCCTGGTTGCGAGTTAAATGGAAAGTCAGCATCTGGTGGGACGACGTCCAACGGCTCCGTCGTATCCTCAACTTCGGTCACTAAATGAAATATAGCAAAATATATGTCTAAGTGTTAAGGACTTATAAGAATTAAACTTCTATTTTATAGCTACTACTATAAAGGCTCCTTAATTGGCTTTGGGATTTTTCAAGTGGATACTAGCAAATGAAATCCAATGAAGGTCAAATGTTTACTGGAGATCAGTAATATCATGAGGAACCTCCTGGCCAAATTTGAAGAAATTCCATAACAGGGATCTTCGGGAATTAATTCCCAAGGATTTAATTTTGATGCATTTTGGAGAAATTTTCAGAGATCCTCAGATCAATTTCTTTTCATTTCTGCAATGTACTGACTGAGAGGAATCCAGCAAAATTTGTTTCACAAATTTTGGACATTCCTACTGAGAGTTATGGTCCTTTGATGTTTGCACTAAATCTGGAAATTGAAGAAATGTTAAAATTCTGGGTGTGGGCCCCACCCGTGGCGCTATCCACTCAGATGACGGCAACACCGAGGCCACAGGGTTATTTCCCGCGCAGCCGCACCCGATCCAGTGCCACAGGCCGATCCCCGCGTGATACAGAGGCTGACCGGTGGGACCCGGCCCTCCTTCTTCTACCTCGCGCTGCCCGCGCCTCCCGCGGCGGCGCACGCCGGCGAAGCTCGCCGGGACGGGGTTCCCGTGGTCCGAACTTCCTTAAACTCACCGCCTGTGAGTTCTACACCATGCTGAATGTAAGGGCCTCAGTTTTTGACACCCATTTGCAGTGTTCATCACTACACCACACACCTCATTTGAGGAAGAATGATGAACACAAATGAAGAGCAAGTAACAATTATCAACATGCTCATTAGAGAACAAACTTACATATTGCAAAAGTGGTATTTCCCACATGTGATATAGATGGGCTGGACATATGAAAACTCCTACACTTTACTCAGGATGTCCATGCCAAGTTTCACCCAAATTCAAAACCTTTTTGAGGTCAGTTTGGGTATAGTTAGGAAGAGGGCAGTTTGAAACCATATTCAAATTCAAACTGTTTTTATCCAATGAATTTAAAAGTGGGGGGCATATTCTTACTCAGCACATTTTTGTGAGCTCCACACACCAATTTTCACTCCATTTGGAGTTGATCTTGACATGAGCTAAGTGGGAGAAATTCAACTTATTTGAATTTCAAACTGAACTTGTGCTGAAATTCATTCAAACCAAACCTCATTTGAACTTTGATCAATTCAAATGGCTCATGGGTGAATAATTTGAATTGCCAAGGGTAGTATGGGGTTCACTGTTTACAACAGTGATTAGGAGTAAATTTCAGAGGTTAAAACTGGAGGTGGGACCCACATGTCAGCCACTGCTCAGATCAAACCGACTGATCGCCACCGAGGCCAGCCGCCGCGCCACCAGCTGCTTGCCCACGCGCGGGCATGAGGCGGTGCAGAGCCTTCTTAAGGCGCCTGCCCCCTCCTTGGCCGAGGCACCACCGTTCTTCCCCGCAAGAACTCAGCGCCGGCCAAAAACTTCCGCAGCTCGGACTTGATCGGAGAACGCCGATCGCAGCTCCCTCCTTCCACTCCAGAGCCCCAGCAAGGTACTAGAGACCTTCCTCCATCCTCCCCGTTGCTAGAATTCGGTTGAAACCGAGTGATATCGGCTGTGCCGAAAGATCAAAATCGGAACTTGGAACCGCCGTACCTCGGGCTCTCGTGGACAGCCCAACCAGGGCGTTGTCACGCCCAAGCCAAGGCACCCTTGGACGCGCAGGTGACCGGTGCTGCTCATCCCCGAGCCACAGCTCGAGTGGTTGCTCACCGGCGGCGAATTTCCACTTTTCCCCTTTCTGTGTGCAGAACGACCTTCGGGTACGATTCTGTTTAATTCGTGCTCTAGAAAGGATTAGAGGGCCTCAGGCCGCTCTCACACGAGCTAGACACGGTAACGCACAAGTTGCCTTCACAACTCTGGGCCGGAGAACCTCTGTGCCCGGCGTAATTTGAGGTCTACTAATGGTGGAACGAACGGGCGGCATCGGGCGCACGGTGAGGACCTATTTTGGGCCTTCCCCGAGCTGCCTCGAGCTCATGTCGACCTTCTCTGGGGTCCACTGATGCTCCCCGACCGATTTCCCAAGTAGCTGAGGTGCTAGAGGAGTCAGCCGACATGGCCGAAGTCATTCCGAGGTGGCGGCTCATCGCCGACCATGCTCCGGCCATTGTCATGAGAAGCTGACCCTCGGATCCTGTTCCCCGAGTAAAAGTAGGCAGGGGCGGCCAGGATCGAGAAGTTTGGAGCTGTACAGCGGCCGGTGGCGAACTCTCCGGCGAGATCCCTTGGCGGCAGGGCGCGGGTGTCGCGAGGTTGAAGAAGGGGGTGGACCCCAGCTGTCAGCGGCCAATATTTTGAATCGGGATCCGACTGCGGCCGGGATCGGGTGTGCTGGCGCGTAAAATCATTGTGGGCCGCGATGTGCCATCGCCTAGGCGTGCGACGCGTGTCCCCTGGGCCCACGCGCGAGTTTAAACTTTTCCCCGATTTTCAGATTTCCTTTAAACTTCAAATCCTCATAACTTTGGCTAGAAAGCTCCAAATTGTGTGAACCAAATTTTGCTGGATTCAGCTCTATGAGTACTTTCCAGAAAATCAAGTTTCACTTCATGAAATTCCTTATTTCTCCAGAATTAATTCCTCAAAGTTTAAACTGTTAGGAATTTTAACTGGAGAATCCTTTGGAGGAAATTCCTGAAATTTTGCTGGGGTGTTCACCAAAATATCCCTGAACTACCATAAAAATTTCAGATCCATTTGAGCTCATCTGATCCACCTAATGGTGTGATTAGTGAAACTGTTCCAGAGAAAATAGAAAATGTTCAGAAACATTTTCAGAATTTTCTCTGAAATTGTTTAGCTCATATCTTTAGTTAGGGACTTCCAAACTAAGTGAGACCAAATCCATTAGAACCCTCTGAAAATCTATTCAGAAAGTCATAGTTTGTTTCATGAAAATTCCTAGAACACCCTAAGAGTTCCAATTAAGGTCAAGGACATAATTAATTGTGGAGGGCTCAAATGAGCTTTGCTGCAACTAAAACTTGACCAAGTCTCTGTTTAGGTTGTAACCAAGCCACAGTAAAAGTTTCACAGTCATTAGGTCTGTCTAGCAAGGGTTATAGACTTCACAACTTCAAAGTTAATACAAATGCATTTAAATTGATACATATATTGCTCTTATCATGTAGTCGCTAAGGTCGAGGAGGAACCCGAAGTCCTAGACTTCGTTACTCCGAAGGAACAGCTAGCCTACGACCAAGAGCAGCAAGGCAAGCTCCGGTTTGCATTAACCTTTTTACAAATTTTAATTGTTTTGAGCACATACTTGTTTCCTTTATTCTGAGCATTAGAGTCTTGTTTGGAAATCCAACTGCATAGCCAAGAAAACCATGGATTGGGTTTAGGATTGCAAACCCCGTTAGCTACTGCATTGCTAGGATAGAGTAGGATTCGGTACAAGTCGAGTAGTTGGAACTACTCGCGAGAATAGGCTAGAGGCACATTGCTCGGGTAGAGATAGCACATGATACACATGGCAAGAAAATGAGACCGAGCGGAGAGTAAGGGCAGCAGGACTTTGGGGCCTGTGTGATGTAGCTCCGCTTGTGTCGATTGAGGACCGAGCCGTGTGCGGGCCTGTTGAACAAGCTAGAACAGTACCGAAGACCTACCGGCTATATGGGAACCGGGAAACTGATGTAACTCGGGTAGCTGGGTATTGAGGCATTGCCCGTCGTTCAGAGGGTAGGTTGAGAGCTCGAGGTGTAAATCGGCTGGTGGCACGGAGATGCGCGTGCAGAGACCTCTTGCTCGGGACGATGGGACCGGTTCAATATTTGGCTGACGGGTGAAAGGTAGTCGCGTACGGCGTCCGTGATGGTTGTTGGAGACAACATCGAGTACGGGCGTACGTGACGGGTTGTTCGGGTAACCCTGCAGGTGTAAATCGATTATAATCGCCGTCCCTCGCGGTCAGTGAGTACCACTTGTTCACTGTACCGTGACGTAGAAAGAACAGGCTAGTTACATGTTAAAATGTTGCTGATTGAAAGCTGGACATTGATTGTTAATGATATGCTGTAGCTTAGATGCTAATTAAAGTTCTTTTCAACTTTGGGCAAAGTACATGAGAGAAATGCGTTTCTTGTTTGATTGCGGCTCTCTCATGTGCCTTAGCGTAAGGTGCTCCACAACCTGCTGCTAAAACTTGAAAGTAAGGTTCTACTAATTAGGCGAGTCCTTGCAAATGATTTTTACCTCATGCAACCCATTACCCTCATGTAGAAGTTCCATGTTTAGGTGAGACGGGTCAGACTTGCTGAGCCTTCGTGCTCACTGCTTGTGTTTGAAGCTTTTGCAGGGTTCTATGAGGAAGGGACTCCCGAAGAGGAGACGGAACCCCAGGAGGGTAACCCCGTCGAGTGGGAGTCGTGCACGCCGCAGAGTTAGTGTGCGTGTGTGCTAGCAAGGACACGTTCGAGGGCTGAACGTGCACTTGATGCTTAGTCTATGCCCGCGAGTGTAGACTGAACTTATTTTGATGTAAACATGTTTATAAACTTGTTTATGTAACAAAACTTCCGCTTCCGCTTTGCACCTTTGACGTGTGTTATACGGTGCTGTGCAATGCAGTACCCCTCAGCGTGATCCTGGCTCGACAGGACCAATGGGGTCGTGTCAGCGTGGTATCAGAGCTCGCTTGAGGTTTAACAAAGTACAAAGGTCTTCTTTTTCAAAAATCCAGTGAGGAACGAGTTAGTAGCCCGTATAAGGATGTTATTAGTATATAGAAAGTGGCTTATTAACCTATTTGTTATGTCGGAAAATCGTGCATCTCGGGACGTTCATGTCTTGGGGGGTGCACGTAAGCGCTGTCCACCAGTGCGCACAAGCTGAAGGGTGGAGCCCCACGGGTGGCAGGTAACCCGACCCGCTTTGATATCCTCTACGACTCTTCATGTCGTTTGGGGTATTCGAGCAACGTCTGTCCCTGGCGTGCGTGGTGCAATTTGGGAGACCCCGTCACGTGGTCTGGAACGTGAACACGTAACTCAAGGCGTGTTTGGCTTGAGAACATCCGGGCAAGTGATGACGGCCGGGTGTACAAACTGTATGGATTCCGGGCTCGGTGTGCAGCCGAGTCTGATGATTGTTTGAGTTTCTGCAGGTAGCCTGACCACGAAACGGTAGACGTGTAGCATCCGTGTGCGAGTGACGAGTAGTGCCACTGAACTAACGAAGCCGGCTAAGTCCGGTATAGGTTTTTCCTTTGTGAGGACGTAGTACCGACATAATCTGGTGACGCATCGACGTCACACCCCATTAAATGAACAACTTCATTTAAAAACTTGAAGGTTTTGATCCAAAGTAGTAAAACTTGATGTAACACCTTCCCTTGTACAGGATATTCAAAGTTAACAAGTTTTCAACTTATAGGATGTTAAGGACAGAGCACTCTGTTTTCAGCTGAATCAAGGCTGGAGTTAATCAGAGGTTAGAGGTTGAGTTCTTTCGAGGTTGGGGTCGTATGATACATTTCTGGAAAGCTTTGGAAGATCTTTACAACTTTTCTGTTGAGTTCCAGAGGTGTTTCATCCCTTAACCACTCGAAAAATGCAGTAGAGTTGAAACTGTCCAGAAAACAGGACAGAGCAAAGACTCTCTGTAGACTCTCTGTAAAATTAACTTCCTGCTTAAAAATCCAAAAATAGGAAATGAGGTAGTTCTGGAAAGCTTATGAGATGGGTTACAACTTTGTAACAGGAAGTTTTGTCAGATTAGGAACAGAATTAACTGGGATTCTTGGATCAAATCAGTACCTAAGGCAGGGAGGTGCTGTCCAATTGTTTCCAGAAATTCTGTTAACTTTGACATCTCATAACTTTTGAACCAGGACAGATCTTAGGCCAACCAAATACTTTCTGGAAAGCTATTGAAGTTAACTTTAACTTTTATGTTGAGCTCCAGAATTGGTTTTGCTTTAACATGGCCTAAATCAGGTTGATATGGAAACTGGTCAGGGCTGTCATGGGAACAGCAGATCAGCAGTCAAATTTGTTTAAAATTTGAACTATGTTTCCAAGTTTTATGGGTTCAATGACATGTTTTATGTTATAACTCAGGGGTTTACTGTTTAAATAAATATTTGACATTTCTCAAATATATTTTTACAGATGGTAGCAGATAAACTGTTGGAGAACGGGTGGGTAGTTTCCCACTGTTCTGACCGTAGCGGCTACCCGGAAGCATTGTGGCAAATGCTCCAATATTTCGGGTACAACCAGATGCCGCAATACTTCACCAAGGAAGAAGGCGAAGAGGGGAACAAGACGTGGACGATCCATGTCGAAGTTTCTGCAGGACCTACGCCACCCGGTTGGGTGCCATTCACCGTCACGGTGAGAGGAAGACAACCGGAAGGGATGTGGCAAGTGGCAGCCCGTGACACTATGTCACGTTTCTGCCAACTACACGTGCAGGCTATGGAGGGTACTCCATACGCACTCGTTCCGGTGGAGGGACGAGCTCAGCATGTGTGGGAAGAGAGGTACCTGGAGGCAACAGACCCGAGTTGCCCAAGGTACAACCCCGCGGAGGCAAATCTCAGCCTCCAAATGAGGGCGGGAAACGCTGTGATGGACAGCCAAACTGTTCATAGGGAGCATCTCGCCACCAAGCTCAAGGAGAGCACAAGCCATGGAGATCATTTCGAGGGTGCTCACAGCGCACTCCGCAATGTGCTCCTTCCGACGATCAAGCGATTGAATGAACAACACAATCAGTTGCGTCGTCTGAAGAAGGCAAAGAAGAAGAGCCGTGTTGACATCGCGGCGTTGCAAGAGCTGGTGCAGACCCTAACCCAGCAGAATGAGGACCTTGCTCAAGAGCGGGACGACGCTATCGAGGAAGGCCAAGGCTGGGAGGAGGACTACAACCAAGCTATGGACGAGGTGCATGCTTTGCAGGACCTCGTGCCCCCGGTATTGGGCGTACCGGTAGTCTTGGGTCTTCCAGCCATGGGAGAACCCGGAATGGGAGAAGAGGTGGTAGACCCCGAGCCACCAGCAGAGGTACCGGAGGAGGACGACCCACAGGAGGTCGAGTTCTACTCCGAGTAGGGAGTTACGGTTGCCAAGTAGGGCAGCTAGGGTAGCGTAACCCAACTTTTGTAATCAGTGACATGTCGTGTAAACAGTAGCGTATGTATAGGTAGTGACGACATGAGCACGACTTCTCAGAGATCCGAGAATAATGTATCTTGTATAAAGTTTATGCTTTATCAATATATGTGAATGTTGTGCAAATTAATCATGTGTCACTTCAATACCTACTGTTGCGTATGGAATTTTAAGTAAGACATGTGCTAATCGCTGCTATTTTGAATTTCAGAATGACACGTACTCGTGCCAACCCTGACATTGGGGGTACCAGTCAAGGGGGAGAGGCCTCCCAACCACCTCCCGAGGACTCCTCGGGACAGCAGCAGCAACAGCAACAGCAAACACCGCCACCGCCACTGCCAACGGTTACATTGGCCGACATTGTCGCGGCAATGGCGGGCTCGCATCAGCAGCACACAGAGTTGCTGCAGACTCTCATCGCCAATACGTCTCGCCCAGAGAGACGTCAAGATCGTGAGGAGCGCCAACAGAGCTCCTACTCCGACTTCCTGGTGACTCATCCCCCTGTATTCTCAAGGGCGGATGAACCACTTGACGCGGACAACTGGATCCGCGCCATAGAAATGAAGTTCGGGCTGCTCCAAATCAGCGAGCAGCGCAAGACTCAGTTCGCGGTCCAGCAGCTCCAAGGATCCGCGAGCGCGTGGTGGGCCAACTTCTGTGCTTCACAACCCACCGACCGAGTGATGACCTGGGCGGAGTTCCGGACGGCCTTCAGGGCCTATCATATAGCGCCAGGTCTGATGAAGAGGAAGACGCAGGAGTTCCTACACCTGCAACAAGGGAGCCGGAACGCACTGGAATACTCCAGAGCGTTCAACGATCTCGCGCTCTACGCGTCGTATCATGCGGATACAGACGAGAAGCGGCGAGACCATTTTTACCAGGGGCTTAACCCGCTCCTGAAGGACAAGTTGGCGATGTTCAATCGCGGCAGCCTCAACGACATCATTGATGCTGCGATTGTTCAGGAGGACTCCGGCAAGGAGTTGGCGGCGGCAGAGCGAAAGCGAAGCACGCCGCAGAGCAGCGGAGAAGGAGGCGGTCCTTCTCAGAAGTTTCGGATGGTGAATCGCCCACCATCAGGTCCACGCTGGCAGCCACCACAGCGGTCGATGCCGTTCCGCAGTCGGCCGTATTCTTCGCCGGCATTCCGGCCGGCACTGCCAGTACCACCGCCACAACAACAGCAGCAGCGGGCGATGCCGCGTGCGTTTGCACCTCAGCAACGCATGCCGGGCTTTCGTCCACCAAGTACTCCACCAGCAGCGGCCACATGTTACAAGTGTGGTCGTCCAGGACACTTCGCGAGCAGTTGCCCGGAGAGGCAAGGCGGCGGAGTGGCACCACAGTTCCCGGGGAGGAATCAACCCCGGAACCCTACTAATGCGCGGCGGGCAAACCCTAGGCCCGGCACTGTCCACCAACTTGCCATTGAGGACGTGCCGGAGGGCGAGCCAATCCTTGCGGGTATGTTCCAACTCCACCAGCATCCCGCTATAGTACTGTTTGATTCAGGCGCCACGCATAATTTTATTAGCCAAGCTTTCATTGCTAAACACAGTTTGCCAATACTACCCACCGATAATCCATACTTAATTTGTTCACCGGGTGGGAAGATTTCAGCAAGCGTAATGGTCTCCAAAGCACCATTATGCTTAGCGGGTAGAGTGTACCCCACGTCTCTCATTGTCTTAGAGGGACAGAAGGTCGATGTCATCCTAGAGATGTCGTGGTTAACCCGCCACGGCGCTGTTTTAGACACCGTCCTTCGAGTCGTGCACTTAAACTCAGAAGTGCACGGTTCTCACTCATTATTTCTGGACAGTCCAGAAATAAAACTTCCAAGTGTCTATCAGTCCACAACTATCAGATTGGAAGACATTCCAGTGGTCCGAGAGTTTCCTGATGTTTTCCCGGATGATTTACCGGGAATGCCACCCGATAGAGAGGTGGAGTTCAAGATTGAACTTACACCAGGAACCATGCCAATATCCCGAAGGCCGTACAAGATGGCGCCCAAGGAGTTGGCTGAACTGAAGACTCAGCTCACGGACCTTCTGAAGAAGGGTTTTATTAGGCCGAGCTCCTCGCCATGGGGTTGTTCGGCATTATTTGTTAAGAAAAAGGATGAAACGTTGCGGCTTTGCGTGGACTACCGTCCATTAAATGCCGTAACCATCAAAAACAAGTACCCGTTGCCACGGATCGACATGTTGTTTGATCAGTTGGTCGAAGCGAAGATCTTTTCCAAGATGGATTTAAGATCCGGGTACCATCAGATTAAGATAAGGGCGGAGGACATTCCAAAGACAGCTTTCTCGACAAGGTATGGACTTTATGAGTACCTGGTCATGTCCTTTGGCCTCACCAATGCTCCGGCTCACTTCATGTACTTAATGAACTCGGTGTTCATGCCGGAGCTGGACAAGTTTGTCGTGGTCTTCATCGATGACATCCTGGTATATTCCAAGTCGGAGGAAGATCACAAGAAACATCTGCGTATAGTCTTGCAACGGCTGCGGGATCACAAGTTATACGCAAAATTCAGCAAATGCGAGTTTTGGATATCGCAAGTGCCTTTCCTTGGGCATATCATCTCAGCGGAAGGTATCGCTGTGGACCCGAGCAAGATCACGCAAGTGCTGAATTGGAGATCCCCGAGAACTGTTCATGAGATATGGAGTTTCCTCGGACTCGCGGGATATTATCGGAGGTTCATCCCGAACTTCTCGAAGATTGCCAAGCCAATGACAGAGCTGCTGAAGAAGGCTACCAAATATGTTTGGAGTCCAACATGTGAAGCAGCATTCAAGGCTTTAGTCAAGCACCTGACATCAGCACCGGTTTTGGCGCAGCCAGACACAACAAAACCGTTCGATGTGTACTGCGATGCATCCGGCATTGGGCTCGGATGTGTGCTGATGCAAGACCGAAGAGTGGTCGCGTATGGATCACGGCAGCTTAGGAACCATGAGCAGAATTATCCAACTCACGATTTGGAGCTCGCTGCCGTGGTACTTGCACTGAAGATGTGGAGGCACTACCTACTCGGTAACCTCGTACATTTATATACCGACCACAAAAGCCTCAAGTACATATTCACTCAGAAGGAGCTGAACATGAGGCAACGAAGATGGTTAGAACTGATAAAGGATTACGAGATAGAGATCCATTATCATCCGGGCAAGGCAAACGTTGTGGCAGATGCGCTGAGCCGCAAGTCACACGTCAACCATCTGACCGTCACACCGTTGGAAGAGAGCGAACCACCACTCTATGTGATTCCACACGGAGATCTCTACAACCTAGCTTTGATCCCCACCATCCGTGAAGAGATAGCGGCAGCCCAGAAGAATGACAAGGGCATGTCACATTTGCGGAGACGTATAGACAGTGGGGAGTTGAAATGTTTCCGGAAGGACGGAGACGGCGTCCTATGGTTCAAGGACCAGATTGTCGTACCCCGAGACCCGGAGTTACGGAAGAAAATCTTTGATGAGGCTCATTTATCAAAATTTTCTATTCACCCCGGCAGCAACAAAATGTATCAAGAACTCAGAAGGAAGTTTTGGTGGACACGGATGAAGCGCGAGGTTGCAAAATATGTGTCCGAGTGTGATACATGTCGAAGGGTGAAGGTAGATCATATGCGGAGACCGGGACTGCTACAACCACTGGGCATTCCTGCCTGGAAGTGGGAGGACGTGAGCATGGATTTCGTCGTCGGTTTACCCACCACCTTACAGAAACATGATTCGGTGTGGGTGATCGTCGATCGGCTCACCAAAGTTGCCCATTTCATCCCGGTCAACACCAACTACAACGCCCAGAAGTACGCTGAACTATACATCTCACGGATCCTATGCTTGTACAGCGTACCCCGTACTATCATATCGGATCGGGGCACCTTATTTGTGTCCCGTTTTTGGGAGCAGCTGCACGCTGCCTTGGGGACGAAGCTGATCCGTAGTTCAGCCTACCACCCGCAGACGGATGGACAAACCGAGCGGGTAAATCAGATTCTAGAAGACATGCTACGAGCTTGCGCTATCGACCACGGCAAGAATTGGGATGATCACTTGCCGTTAGCCGAGTTCTCGTACAACAATGGGTACCAAGCCAGCATCAAGATGGCGCCCTACGAGGCGCTATACGGAAGAAAATGCCGCACACCATTGAACTGGTGTGAGTCTGGCGAAAGGGTTACCTTCGGGATTGACCTTGTCAACAACACGGAAGAAAAGGTTCGACTAATTCAAGCGAACCTAAAAGCCGCTCAATCCCGTCAGAAACAGTATGCGGACCGGAGAAGGCGCCCATTACAATTCGAAGTTGGAGATCACGTATATCTACGGGTGTCTCCAATGAAGGGCGTAAACAGATTTGGGGTAAGAGGAAAGTTGGCACCCCGATTCATCGGTCCATTCCAGATTACCGAAAGATGTGGATCGGTAGCATACCGGCTGAAATTACCAGAAGCACTTTCCGGTGTGCACGACGTCTTTCACATTTCCCAGCTGAGGAAGTGTCTCAAGCTATCAACTACCGTTCAGCTGGAAGACATTGAAGAACTGCAACCGGATCTCACCTATCGGGAGGAACCGGTGCAGATTATTGATGAAAAGGCCCGAACCACACGCAACCGTACGTTGTGGTTCTACAAGGTTCTATGGAGTAATCACTCCATGGATGAAGCGACATGGGAGAGCGAAGAATTCCTTCGCACTAACTACCCCGACTTTTTCACGTCGCATATCCGGTAATTTTCCACCGTCCTCTCTCTCGTTTTCACCTTATAATCTCGGGACGAGATTCTTTTAAGGGGGGAGGAATGTAAGGGCCTCAGTTTTTGACACCCATTTGCAGTGTTCATCACCACACCACACACCTCATTTGAGGAAGAATGATGAACACAAATGAAGAGCATGTAACAATTATCAACATGCTCATTAGAGAACAAACTTACATATTGCAAAAGTGGTATTTCCCACATGTGATATAGATGGGCTGGACATATGAAAACTCCTACACTTTACTCAGGATGTCCATGCCAAGTTTCACCCAAATTCAAAACCTTTTTGAGGTCAGTTTGGGTATAGTTAGGAAGAGGGCAGTTTGAAACCATATTCAAATTCAAACTGTTTTTATCCAATGAATTTAAAAGTGGGGGGCATATTCTTACTCAGCACATTTTTGTGAGCTCACACACCAATTTTCACTCCATTTGGAGTTGATATTGACATGAGCTAAGTGGGAGAAATTCAAACTTTATTTCAATTTCAAACTGAACTTGTGCTGAAATTCATTCAAACCAAACCTCATTTGAACTTTGATCAATTCAAATGGCTCATGGGTGAATAATTTGAATTGCCAAGGGTAGTATGGGTTTCACTGTTTACAACAGTGATTAAAAGTAAATTTCAGAGGTTAAAACTGGAGGTGGGACCCACATGTCAGCCACTGCTCAGATCAAACCGACTGAGACTTTCTCACTCGGGTCGCCGAGCCGCAGCGGTGATCGCCACCGAGGCCAGCCGCCGCGCCACCAGCCGCTTGCCCACGCGCGGGCATGAGGCGGTGCAGAGCCTTCTTAAGGCGCCTGCCCCCTCCTCGGCCGAGGCACCACCGTTCTTCCCCGCAAGAACTCAGCGCCGGCCAAAAACTTCCGCAGCTCGGACTTGATCGGAGAACGCCGATCGCAGCTCCCTCCTTCCACTCTAGAGCCCCAGCAAGGTACTAGAGACCTTCCTCCATCCTCCCCGTTGCTAGAATTCGGTTGAAACCGAGTGATATAGGCTGTGTCGAAAGATCAAAATCGGAACTTGGAACCGCCGCACCTCGGGCTCTCGTGGACAGCCCAACCAGGGCGTTGTCACGCCCGAGCCAAGGCACCCTTGGACGCGCAGGTGACCGGTGCTGCTCATCCCCGAGCCACAGCTCGAGTGGTTGCTCACCGGCTGCGAATTTCCACTTTTCCCCTTTCTGTGTGCAGAACGACCTTCGGGTACGATTCTGTTTAATTCGTGCTCTAGAAAGGATTAGAGGGCCTCAGGCCGCTCTCACACGAGCTAGACACGGTAACGCACAAGTTGCCTTCACAACTCTGGGCCGGAGAACCTCTGTGCCCGGCGTAATTTGAGGTCTACTAATGGCGGAACGAACGGGCGGCATCGGGCGCACGGTGAGGACCTATTTCGGGCCTTCCCCGAGCTGCCTCGAGCTCATGTCGACCTTCTCTGAGGTCCACTGATGCTCCCCGACCGATTTCCCAAGTAGCTGAGGTGCTAGAGGAGTCAGCCGACATGGCCGAAGTCATTCCGAGGTGGCGGCTCGTCGCCGACCATGCTCCGGCCATTGTCATGAGCAGCTGACCCTCGGATCCTGTTCCCCGAGTAAAAGTAGGCAGGGGCGGCCAGGATCGAGAAGTTTGGAGCTGTACAGCGGCCGGCGGCGAACTCTCCGGCGAGATCCCTCGGCGGCAGGGCGCGAGTGTCGCGAGGTTGAAGATTTTCAGATTTCCTTTAAACTTCAAATCCTCATAACTTTGGCTAGAAAGCTCCAAATTGAGTGAACCAAATTTTGCTGGATTCAGCTCTCTGAGTACTTTCCAGAAAATCAAGTTTCACTTCATGAAATTCCTTATTTCTCCAGAATTAATTCCTCAAAATTTAAACTGTTAGGAATTTTAACTGGAGAATCCTTTGGAGGAGAATCCTGAACTTTTGCTGGTATGTTCACCAAAATATCCCTGAACTACCATAAAAATTTCAGATCCATTTGAGCTCATCTGATCCACCTAATGGTGTGATTAGTGAAACTGTTCCAGAGAAAATAGAAAATGTTCAGAAACATTTTCAGAATTTTCTCTGAAATTGTTTAGCTCATATCTTTAGTTAGGGACTTCCAAACTAAGTGAGACCAAATCCATTAGAACCCTCTGAAAATCTAGTTTTCAGAAAGTCATAGTTTGTTTCATGAAAATTCCTAGAACACCCTAAGAGTTCCAATTAAGGTCAAGGACATAATTAATTGTGGAGGGCTCAAATGAGCTTTGCTGCAACTAAAACTTGACCAAGTCTCTGTTTAGGTTGTAACCAAGCCACAGTAAAAGTTTCACAGTCATTAGGTCTGTCTAGCAAGGGTTATAGACTTCACAACTTCAAAGTTAATACAAATGCATTTAAATTGATACATATATTGCTCTTATCATGTAGTCGCTAAGGTCGAGGAGGAACCCGAAGTCCTAGACTTCGTTACTCCGGAGGAACAGCTAGCCTACGACCAAGAGCAGCAAGGCAAGCTCCGGTTTGTATTAACCTTTTTACAAATTTTTATTGTTTTGAGCACATACTTGTTTCCTTTATTCTGAGCATTAGAGTCTTGTTTGGAAATCCAACTGCATAGCCAAGAAAACCATGGGTTGGGTTTAGGATTGCAAACCCCGTTAGCTACTGCATTGCTAGGATAGAGTAGGATTCGGTACAAGTCGAGTAGTTGGAACTACTCGCGAGAATAGGCTAGAGGCACATTGCTCGGGTAGAGATAGCACATGATACACATGGCAAGAAAATGAGACCGAGCGGAGAGTAAGGGCAGCAGGACTTTGGCGCCTGTGTGCTGTAGCTCCGCTTGTGTCGATTGAGGACCGAGCCGTGTGCGGGCCTGTTGAACAAGCTAGAACAGTACCGAAGACCTACCGGCTATATGGGAACCGGGAAACTGATGTAACTCGGGTAGCTGGGTATTGAGGCATTGCCCGTCGTTCAGAGGGTAGGTTGAGAGCTCGAGGTGTAAATCGGCTGGCGGCACGGAGATGCGCGTGCAGAGACCTCTTGCTCGGGACGATGGGACCGGTTCAATATTTGGCTGACGGGTGAAAGGTAGTCGCGTACGGCGTCCGTGATGGTTGTTGGAGACAACATCGAGTACGGGCGTACGTGACGGGTTGTTCGGGTAACCCTGCAGGTGTAAATCGATTATAATCGCCGTCCCTCGCGGTCAGTGAGTACCACTTGTTCACTGTACCGTGACGTAGAAAGAACAGGCTAGTTACATGTTAAAATGTTGCTGATTGAAAGCTGGACATTGATTGTTAATGATATGCTGTAGCTTAGATGCTAATTAAAGTTCTTTTCAACTTTGGGCAAAGTACATGAGAGAAATGCGTTTCTTGTTTGATTGCGGCTCTCTCATGTGCCTTAGCGTAAGGTGCTCCACAACCTGCTGCTAAAACTTGAAAGTAAGGTTCTACTAATTAGGCGAGTCCTTGCAAATGATTTTTACCTCATGCAACCCATTACCCTCATGTAGAAGTTCCATGTTTAGGTGAGACGGGTCAGACTTGCTGAGCCTTCGTGCTCACTGCTTGTGTTTGAAGCTTTTGCAGGGTTCTATGAGGAAGGGACTCCCGAAGAGGAGACGGAACCCCAGGAGGGGAACCCCGTCGAGTGGGAGTCGTGCACGCCGCAGAGTTAGTGTGCGTGTGTGCTAGCAAGGACACGTTCGAGGGCTGAACGTGCACTTGATGCTTAGTCTACGCCCGCGAGTGTAGACTGAACTTATTTTGATGTAAACATGTTCATAAACTTGTTTATGTAATAAAACTTCCGCTTCCGCTTTACACCTTTGACGTGTGTTATACGGTGCTGTGCAACGCAGTACCCCTCAGCGTGATCCTGGCTCGACAGGACCAATGGGGTCGTGTCACTGAACACGATGGTGGGGTCGGGAGCAGATGACAATGGCCGGAACGGTGCTCGCACCGGCGACCATGTCGAACCTCACTTCACCGACCTTGTTCTTACTCGACAGTGGGTCTTTCGGGCTAGGGTTTACTCTAAAAGCACCAGTGTCACCTGTACAATGTCGACCCATAGCCCGCTCTCCATGAAAACCACCGGAGAGGGGACCTCACCGACGACCCGAGCACGTAAAGCGAGGGTGGTGACAAAAACTCAGTGCCCGGTACCTCTACTTGATCATTTGAGCGGCTAGGACTTCGGAGAGGTGCGCAAGCGTGTGCAGGAGCTACTCTAGGCTCATCTAGCATGGAGACCGGAGCACGATGAATTTCCCAGAAGAGTCCTCGGCTTTCTAAAGAACCGCCGGCGCCAAACTTTAAGTTACTCAGCGCCGGAGCTAAGAAGGCAGGAACTTGTTGGCGGAAAGGAAGAAGGGTTCCTAACATACCTCAGGAACCTTTTGTTCGAGCGGAAGAGGCTGTCAATCCGTCGGGCAACGGTGTGGCGCAGAGGTGATTAACACCCGGGGTCCGAAGGAAAATTCAGCTCGCGGGAGCCAATCACCGGTGCTAGCGTCTGCTTAAGGCTTCGGAGAGCAAGAGGGGAACCTGGCGCAACTTTCCCATGGCTAAGTCGCGCGAGAGGCACGCCGAGCTCACTGGGCGTCAATAAGCCGAAAAGTTCTTCTGCTGGGGGGTGTTTCCACGAGCGTCCGAGCAGAGAGCTGACGAGCTGCGGTGTAACATGGATAAGAGAAGAGGATGCACTCGGCTGCCGCTTTGATCACCCACGAGCTGACTTGGGAGTAAGCGAGGCAAGCAGCTCGGTGGAGCATCGGGCAGAAGATTCATCCGGGAGCTGGCCCTCTGTGATCAACCGGGGAAAACAGAGAGAGGGAAAAATGAATTTGTGAGGCTGACTGCTGGGCCCCATCACTTTATTTTCTTAATCAAAAATTTCCCCCAGCTATTCCTAATTTAATGCCTTATTTCACCCCAAAGCTAAGGTTTGAAATGTTGAATTCAAATGATTAGAATTCTGGTGTGAAGTTTGAATTGGGTATGGTCATTTGAATTTGAATTGGAATTTGAATTATCCCTTTTGCATTGTTCCAAAAGCATAGCAAACCAACTCCAAAGTTTCTCATTGTTTGCATGGCTGCTAATTCAAATGTGGAGAACACATTTGTGGAACCAAATTTGCAAATTGAGGAAATTGGAATTTAAAACTAAATTTGAAATTCAGACTAGAGGGCTTCTCTTTTAATCCCAAACAAATACTAAAATCCCTCCAAATGAGCTGAAATTTTGAAGGTTGAATATCTGAAATATGAAGATCCAAGTTATGAATTTAGATCTCCCTGTATGGAAGTTTTGGGAAGTTTGAATCCTCACTTTAAACTTACACCATTATAATTGAAAGTTTTAATTCCCCTCATTTTTCCTAAATGTTCATGTGTTGAAATTCTTGCTACCACTTTTTGGGGATTTTACATCCCTCCCCCCTTAAAAAGAATCTCGTCCCGAGATTCCAAAAGAAATGCAAAGTGGGGAAACTTTACCGGGTATACGATGATAGCATGTCTGGATAATATGTTCGTAGATAGTCCTCGCTTTCCCATGTCGCCTCATCAGCGGTATGGTTACTCCACAAGACCTTGTAGAACCATAAGGTCCGGTTTCTTATGGCGCGAGTCTTTTCATCGATAATCCGGATTGGATATTCTGCGTATGTGAAGTCCAGTTGAGGAACTTCTATGTCTTCTGTGCGGATTTCAGCCGAGGGTTTGAGGCACTTCCTCAGCTTAGAGATATGGAAGACGTTGTGAATTCCTGCGAGCGACACCGGTAACTCCAGATGATGGGCCACGGGTCCGCATTTTTCAATGACGTCAAATGGACTAATGAACCGTGGTGCAAGTTTGCCCTTCACTCCGAAACGATGTACTCCTTTCATCGGAGACACACGAACATAGACATGGTTCCCGATGTCGAAGTGAAGAGGACGGCGTCTTTTATCCGCATAGCTTTTCTGACGAGATTGAGCAGCCTTGAGATTGGTTTGTATTACTCGCACTCGTTCTTCAGCCTCATTCACAAGTTCAATGCCGTAGATAACTCGCTCGCCGGACTCGAACCAGTTGAGGGGTGTGTGACATTTCCGGTCGTAGAGAGCTTCATACGGCGCCATCTTGATGCTAGCTTGATAGCCATTGTTGTAAGAAAACTCCGCCAGCGGCAAATGATCGACCCAATTCTTGCCGTGCTGGATGGCACAAGTGTCACAACCGGTTTCTCCGAAGAACAACCGAGTGAATATCACATGTATGCCAGGATCATTCCCTCATACATGTGATGACAAATAGTGAAGCATCATTTATTACAAGCCAGGTATCGAATATAAATATGTCTTACAAAGCACACGTCTCGATGGACGATAATAAGTTCATAACATGTAAATAGAATAGCAGCAGAATATTATTCTTGTGGGCTCCGTCACAGACGTTGCCCGGGGGACTCCATGAACCTAGAATCCTTCCTCGGGTCCAAAGTCTTGGTCATTGAACACCACCTCATCCCCTTGACCTGAGCAGCAATTTAAACCAACAAATATGCAAGTTTGAGTACCGTTGGTACTCAGCAAGTGTGGGAAAGTTATGTCATGCATGGCTAGAGCAAGGAGAGGTTGAACTCATGGTTAAATCACTACGCAATTAATACCTATCACCTTAGCTATTAAGCACCTACATTACTACATAGGTGAAATGGTCCCAATCTCCCAACCCATCATCAAATAACCATAACATCAATTCCAATGTTAAGCTCCCTGCTTAACATCCTCAACTTCCAAAGCCATCAATCCTCTAATCATGAATAAGTCCAAGCCGCTCTTGACCGTGAGCACGGCTGTCATGACAGTTTTGACTCTGCAGAGTTTGCACCACTGTACCCACATGTAGTGATTTCATCCCCCGTTGCCGGGTGGACTAAAAGAACCTCCATTATGCCAGTGGCCACGAACCACATTCACACTTCCCAGGTGTGTAGCCAGGAGATCACTACCAAGCCTTTACAAAGGGATTCCCGACGAGCGTGGGCCCACTGAGGTTTCACCCCTAACAGCATACAAGAGGCTCCAACCCCGCTGCAGTGGCCCCCTCTTGAGCCTTGCGGTTCATATGGTAGTCCAGCTGACACCTATTCCCCGCACCATCCAACACACCCATACTACGCCGGGGATACACCTAATTAATTGGCCAAGCTGCCCCATCTCAGCATGTGGTTGGCAAGGTAAAGCCAGGTTACATGCTCCATGAACCGGTCCTTAGGATCCAGGCAAGTACTAAACACAAACCCGAGTCTCGTGCACCTAGCACCAACCAAATCATCCAACTTGCCTCGATCCCTACCTCTACATAACTCATAATATCTCATTCAAGAGTAAGGTAAATAAATTGATGATCCCATATCCCAATTATCCCATTCTAAGTATGGCTAAGCATAGAAATAAATGACATGATAAAATAAATCCCAACCCAAGCTACAAGGAAACAAGGTAATGCAATTCTAGGGAAACTTCCTAGCATGGGTTTCACATTTCAATTGACAATGCAAATAATTCCATCTACACATCCTAGCATAGGATCAAAGTGGTCAAGGACACTTGCCTTCTTCCTGCTGCTCTGGGAATGGAAAGTCCTGGTCTTGGAAGGGGAGAACTTGCTCTGGGGCAGGCTCTGCTCATGCCCATACACATAGCAAAAGAAAACAACAATCCATAAGATATGGTTCACACTTTCACTTCATACAAACCACACATACATACCTATGAAGGTCATTCACATTACTAAGTGTTGTGGTTGTCCTAGATGTGTTGATTTTTGGCCTACATGCACTTTTAAGCATATGTATATGATTTCTAACTTTTGTATTCAGATTTCTGTTTGCACACTATATATATATATTTCCAATTTAAACAAATTCTTTAATACACTCTTTAGCTACCAAGTTTGCATGGAAAGTAATTCCCTATTCCAAATGGGTTTTCAGACCTTCTACCAAATCCCAAACTGAAGTCTTTGGATTTGGAGACTTCATTTATTATTTTCTAGTTATGCATACCTATTTTCCTTTATTTTCCAGTTTTCTATGCCTAAAATTGAGTTTTAAATCTTAAATAGTAGGACTTATCATCTAAACAGAATAGGTTCTGATCTAAAATATTAAATAATACAATTTTGAACTTCTCCTCTGATGTGAACTAAATTAAATTTATTTTATCAGTTTTCAGAATTATTTCCTAGCCTAAAAATGTGTTCTCTAGATCTAATAAATATGAACTACACTTAAGCAGATTTTATTTCAGCCTAAAATTTATTATTAGTTCATTCTAAAGTTTTCCAAGTGCCAGGAAAGTTTAAACTTGAATTTGCAATGTGTTTGCCTCACCTTTTAAATTTAAATTCGAATCCCATATTCAATTTTCTGAATTTAATATCATATAGGGTCAAAAAGGTAAATTCACCCTACTACAGGGTCTAATTTATTATTTCATAAATTTCCAGGGGTCTAACTACACATAACAGAGGGGTTTTCCTAATTTTTATTAAGTCCAGGGGCTAAAACTGATTTTTAAATGAATTTACACGAATTTCTGAAGTTCCAGGGGCTAGATCAGAAGTTGCCGGGGCTAGCTCGTGTTTTCCGAGATCCCCAAGGGGTAGCGCGTAAGAATCCCGGCCTTTATAACGCGGGGCCGATGTGGACCGTCCGATTTAAAACAGACGGCTCAGATTAGATCGCTGAACCGGTACGCGCGGGTTTTAATTCTACCGTGCGATTTAAAATAGACGGCGCACAAGCGGCCACGTCGCCCTGACCGTGCGCGGGCGGCGCTGCCAGGCGGCGCGCGGCGGCGGGAGGCGGCGATCTCGCCGGAAAACTTCGGATCATCGTCTATACCTTATAAAACTGGGATTTCATGGCATAGAAAGGTAGAGGGGAGGTCGGGGATCTCACCTCGGGGTTTTTCTTGAGCTCGGAGGCCCTGGAAGGCGGTCGGCGTCGAGGTCCGAGGTGGAACCGCTGCGGTGCTCGTCGGAGCTGTGCCTAGAGCGCAAACCACCGAGTTTTCTGCACCTGCGTGACTCTCCGGAGGCGGTGGGACACAATCGACGCGTTAGATCAGAAAACACGAGCAAAGATCGAGAGAAAACGGCCGGAGAAGCTCTGGTTCTCACCGGGCGGAAAAACAGCTGATTGGGGGGGGGGGGGAACAGGGCGATGCCGGCGTTTATATAGACGGGGGAGGGCGGCGGGTCTGTTGGTATCGAGCCGGAGTCGTCCGGAACCAGAATTCGGCTGGGGGACGAGGGTTTCCGGGGTAGTTTGGATTCGGGCGCGCGGAGGAGTCCAGGTAGTTGGCGAGAGCGAGAGGTGGCGGATGACACGTGGGCCCCGTGTGTCAGTGAGAGGGAGAGGCGCGCGGCTGTGGGCTGGCGCGCGGGGGGGGGGGGGGGGTATGGTGGGCCGGCTGGTGGGTTTTGGCCCACTGGCCGGGGGGTTTTCTTTTTCTTTTTCCATTTCTTTTCTGTTTTGATTTGAATTTGAATTCCAATTTGAATTTGAATTTCTGCACCACATGCAGTACGTCCAAAAAATTTTAAATTCCCCTCTTAACAGAATTTTGGGGTGTTACAACAAGCGCGTAGCATGTCTTCAAGCACTTGATTCACCCGTTCAGTTTGACCATCCGTCTGCGGGTGATACGCGGAACTTCAGATCAGTTTTGTCCCCAATGATGTGTGCAGCTGTTCCCAAAACCGAGTGATAAACAGAGCACCGCGATCTGAAATAATGGAGCGGGGAATATCGTGCAAGCACAAGATCCTTGCAATATAGAGCTCTGCATATTTCTTGGCCACGTAGCCCGTATGTACGGGAATAAAATGTGCTGACTTGGTTAGTCGATCGACTATCACCAAAATCGAATCATGATTGTGAGATGTGAGAGGTAACCCGACTATGAAGTCCATGCTGATATCCTCCCACTTCCACGCCGGAATGTTTAATGGTTGCAGCTGTCCGGCTTTACGCATATGGTCGGCCTTCACACGCCGACACGTATCACATTCGGATACGTACTTTGCGATTTCTCTTTTCATCCGTGTCCACCAAAACCTGGTTTTCAGATCCTGGTACATCTTGTTGCTGCCCGGATGAATAGAATACATGGACAAATGAGCTTCGTCCAAGATTTTTCTTCCGAAGCTTCATGTCACGGGGCACCACTATACGGTCTTGAAACCATAGAGTGCCGTGTTCATCCCTTCGGAAACATTTCATTTCGCCATTCTTCATTCTTCTCCGAATGTGCG
The DNA here is from genome assembly GCA_030760725.1 of Neostapfia colusana. NCBI lineage: Eukaryota > Viridiplantae > Streptophyta > Magnoliopsida > Poales > Poaceae > Neostapfia > Neostapfia colusana. The sequence continues at coordinate 41,289,147 of JASWHV010000013.1, read as the reverse complement.
ACATTCCCACGTCTTTCTTCTGAGCTTCCATAATCTCCTCTCGTATGGTAGGGACCAGAGCAAGATTATATAATGCTCCATATGGAACCAAGTATAGACTCAGCTCCTCGTCTTCAACTGGGGTGATGGACAGATGGTGGACATTAGATTTGCGTCTTAAGGCATCAGCAACCACATTTGCCTTTCCGGGATGGTAGTGAATCTCGATCTCATAGTATTTGATCAGTTCTAGCCATCTTCGCTGCCGCATATTTAACTCCTTTTGAGTGAATATATACTTTAGACTCTTGTGGTCGGTGTAGAGATGCACTAAGTTCCCAAGTAAATAGTGTCTCCACATTTTCAATGCCAACACCACAGCAGCGAGCTCAAGATCATGAGTCGGACAATGCTGCTCGTGGTTACGAAGTTGACATGAGCTATATGCGACCACTCTGCCTCCTTGCATCAATACATAGCCAAGCCCGATACCGGACACATCACAATATACGTCAAAGGGCTTGGTTGTATTCGGTTGGGCTAACACCGGGGCTGTTGTAAGATGCTTCACTAATGCTTGGAAAGCTTCTTCACAAGCTGAGCTCCAAACATATTTGATCCCATTCTTCAACAGTTCAGTCATTGGCTTAGCAAGCTTGGAGAAGTTCGGTATGAATCTCCGATAATATCCTGCTAACCCGAGGAAACTCCTGACTTCATGGACTAATGTGGGGGACTTCCATTTCGGCACTTGTTCGATTTTGCTTGGATCAACTGCAATGCATTCTGCCGAAACAATATGAACAAGAAATGGCACTTGGCTGATCTAAAACTCGCACTTTCTGAGCTTGGCGTAAAGTTTATGGTCTCACAATCGTTAAAGAACGATATGCAGGTGTTCGGCGTGTTCTTCTTCAGACTTGGAATAAACCAAAATGTCATCTATGAACACCACCATGAACTTGTCCAACTCCGGCATGAACACTGAGTTCATGAGATACATGAAGTGTGCCGGGGCGTTGGTGAGACCAAAAGACATGACGAGGTATTCATACAATCCGTATCTCATCGAGAAGGCCGTCTTCAGAATATCCTCCACTTGGATCTTGATTTGGTGACATGCGGAGCGAAGATCCATCTTTGAAAATACACTCGCACCCACAAGTTGATCGAATAAGATATCGATGCGGGGCAGTGGATATTTATTCTTGATGGTGACGGCGTTGAGAGGTCGGTAGTCCACACACAACCTCAAGGTTTCATCCTTTTTCTTCACAAAGAGCGCCGAGCATCCCCATGGCGAGGAACTCGGTCGAATGAAACCCTTCTTCATCAAATCGTTGATCTGCTCCTTCAGCTCAGCCAGTTTATTTGGAGCCATCTTGTATTGTCTCCATGATATCGGTGTCGTCCCAGGTACAAGTTCAATCTTGAACTCGACATCTCTTTCTGGTGGCATGCCCGGAAGATCATCCGGAAAGACATCTGGATATTCACGGACCACACGAATGTCCTCAAGTTTTGTGGCTTCCGTGTTATATGTGGCTGGAACTTCTTGAACCGAACGGTCAAGAATAAGAACATGTGGTTCATGAAGTGGAGAGTTTAAATGAACCACATGTGGAATGATGTCAACAACAGCACCATGGTGATGTAGCCATGACATTGCTAAAATGAAATCAAGTTTTTGACTCTCTAACATGATTAGAGAAGTCAGGTATAGATTCCCACCCAATTGTAATGGTGCTCTATAGACCATCCTATCAGCTGTTGTTTTCCCACCCGGAGAGCATGTCAAGTATGAACTATTTGTGGGAATGATAGGCAATTTATATTTAATAACATAAGACTGATTTATGAAATTATGGGTGGCACCGGAGTCAAAAAGTATGACTACGGGATGATCTAAATATGAAAACGTACCCGCGAGGACGGGTTCGCCTTCCGGCACGTCTTCGATGGCTAAGTGGTGGATGTTGCCGGGTTTTTGTACGGGTTTCTTGTGCTGGTTGCGGGGCTGATTTGCACCCTGATACGGTGCTGCACCCCTGCCCTATCGCGGCTCGGGACAGTCCCTCAAAATATGCCCGACACTGCCACACATGAAGCACGTGTAAGGTGTCGGGGTTCCTCTGACTTGAGGACGGAATCCCGGTGCACGCGGTTGAAACTGAGGCGCACGCGGGACCATCCTTTGCTGCTGCTGTTGCTGTGCTGGATACGTTGGTCGGAAGCCTGGCATTATATTGTGGACTGTGAAACTGAGGCGGTCGCGCCGGTGGCTGCCATCTCTGACCGGACGGTGAGCGATAAACCACGTGGTATTTTTGTGGCGCCCCACCACTGCTGCTCGTCAGCGCGCTGTGTTTCCTCTTATCAGAACCACGCTCGCGCTGAGCATTTTCTTGTAAAATCGCGGCATTAACAAGGTCGTTGAATGTGCCGCGATTGCTTTGGGCGAGATGGACCTTCATTTTAGAATTCAGGGGCCGGAAGAATGCGTTCCACTTATCTTCCTCTGTTCCCACAAATCCTGGCGCATACTGCACCAGCCGGTTGAATGACCTGGAGTACTCATGAGCACTCCTCTCGCCTTGTTTCAGCGCCAGGAACTCCTGGAGCTTCCTCTCCATAACACCGGGAGGTATGTGGTAGGCGAGGAACGCCTCCCGGAACTCCGTCCATGTGACGGCATGGCCAGCCGGTAATGAGGCGGTGTAGTTCGCCCACCATGTACCGGCTTCTCCTTGAATCTGTTGCGCTGCGTACAGCGCCTTCTGATGTTCGGTGCACTGAAGTAAACCGAACTTTGCTTCAAGAGTGCGGATGAAACTGTCCGCCTCCAACGGCTCTTCGGCCTCTGTAAAGACTGGTGGATGGGTCGCCAGGAATTTTGAATATGAACTTTGTTGGGTCTGGCGTTGCCCATTGTCTTGGCGTCCTCCTGGACGGGATGCATTCTGCTGCACTAGCATCCGCAGAAACTCGGTTTGCTCGTCGCGCGAGCCGAGCACTGCAGCAAGAACCTCCGCAAGGTTTCTCAGAAGTTCTGGCGGTGGAGGAGGTGGCTGCTGCTGCGTCGTGGTTTGCTCCGGAGGTGGAGACTCATCACCACGAACCTGACTTGGGCCTCCCTCCTCTTGCGTTGACCGTGTACGCACCATTTTGCATTCATACCATTCAAACGATCAGCACATGTTGGTTTATTTCATCCAGTCTATACAATAGTAGTGCGAGAATGGAATAAATAATATGCATAACAATCACACATATGGAAAAAGTATAAACTTTATACAACATATACATCCATGGACCATGTCACACGATCGAGTTCCAAAGTCTTGAACTTTATGGGTAAAAGTTCATTTCGACCATCGTGGGTCGCCACGGGATGTTAAGTGTGTTAGCCTGCGTAAATCCTCGCTATTGTACTGGACCCTAACATGTCCTCGCCCGAAATGATATTTGGAATGCATCAAATTTTCGACTCCACTCGCCGTTTTATAACAGCCGCTGGATGTCGAAATGTGAAACTTAATTGTTTTGGTTGAAAAACTTCAACATGGTGTTCACTGTCCAGCCTCTGGTCCTGCAGACCAGTTGGAAAAATCTAACTGTTTTGGCCACCTTGGAGGAAAAATCTGGACTAGAGTTCAACAACAAAGTTGTAGTAGACTCAAAAAGGAATCTAGATTGTATTTATTGCCTCTATTTCCTTCCTAGTTTATGAGTTATGATCTCTACAATTTGACATAATTTTCTCAGGAATTTTGACAGCACCTCCTTTGCAAGTGGCTGTTTTGTTCACAAAATTCCAACTATTTCTGCCCTCCAACCAGGAAAACACTGTACTACAAAGTTGTAGCACATTTCCTATACTTTCCAAAGGTGTCTTACTTGACCCTTATAAAATTTTCAACAGAAAGTTTTGGTTGAAATACAGAGAATTCCAGAGCGCATTTTGGTCTGCCCTGTTTCGGGACAGTGCCTACTCATCTTAAATTTGCATCCATTTGGAGGGAGATTTTGTTCTGGAGCTCTACAGAAAAGTTGTAGAGGACTTCAACACCGTTCCAGAATGGCATCCCAAACTTCCATTGGTTCAACCAATCCTAAGTTATGCCCTGTTTAAATTCAGCAATGTTTCTGCCGAAAACAGGGGAGGGTGTTCCTAAGTCTTTAGAAATGAATCTACACTCCCAATTGACTCTTAGTTCAATATAAGAGTTTACTAAGCCCTAAATGGAATCCTAAACCTCATTTTAACTCTTTTATTTAAAAATATCCTTTTATGCAGTCTCGGTACTATGTTTCCTCACCAAAGAAAAATCCTAAGCCGGTATTCCGGCATATACATGTCAAATGGTGGAACTAAAAGCGTCACTCACAAACGGTTTCTAAACGTCATGCACTAACATGGTTAATGTACCTGCAGAAGAACACACAATAATGGTGCACACAAAAGTTTTTGACATTTCAGGCAGTTCCATATCATAGTAAAAACATACGGTCCATATCATTGCAATATGGATCGTCCTTGAGTCAAGCCACGTCTCAAGGTACATGGTCGTGTTTTCACACCACACGACGGGAAACCCGAGTAGAGGCGAACGGGTCATCACGGTTGGGAATTTTATCAACCCAACGGATACCACCTACTGCCTCATGACCGTTGAGGCACGCCGATGGCGAGCGCTGCGTATGGCCCTTTGAACATTGAACGTTCAAGAGTTGTGTACTATCGTGTTGCTTACCACACGATGGGGTATTCTCACTTTTGCCTAAGCACGCTGAAGAACAGAGTTTTCATATGCTCTCAGAACCATGGGAAGGTTTAGAGACTCATATTAACTACCGTGCCAAGCCACGGTAACAATTGCATACCATTGCTCGTATGGCGAGCTTACCGCAATTGATCCGCCTGCGTGGTGTACCTTACCTCTTACTTGACGTCGGAGCATCGTTACAAATTAATAACAAGTATGTTAGCATTTCCACCTTAGTAACGACTACTATCATAGACCTTATGTGGGCATAGTGACTAATCCTCACTCGACTACTTCTAAGTTTTCAAAAGGCTCTTTTCAAGCATGCTATTCCCAATGCGGCTCTGATACCACGACTGTGGGGGACCACTCCGTGGTTAACCCACTTCGGGATCGCAGAGGGTGGTGCCGTGCGATGCGGCACCCAACAGCACACACGAAAAGATTAAGAACAACATACAAACTTTTATTTGATATAAAACAGCGGAAGTCTTTTTACAAAACTTAATTATACAGCCGAAGTAATATACATAACTACTCTCTTAGCCTAACTAAGCAAAAGTGCAGCCGTCCAGCCCGGGGACGCTACACACTAGCAACATGTAACCGGAGATCACGGCGGTGTGCAGGACTCCAGCTCGGTCGTGTACCGCGACGGGGGCACCGCCTCGTCCTCGGACCCCTCCTCATAACTCTCACCTGCACACAGCTCAAATATTGCAACCGTAAGCACGATGGCTCAGCATGGCTTAACCGACAACGTAGTCATGGAACTCTACATGCAGGGATGTGTAAGATAGGGAAAAGGACTTCGCAACAAAGACACACCTATAAGTTGATCCTTACTTTCAGTTTTATAGCAACATATTCATGTGCCTTAGGCAGCCCTCACATCAGAAGTCCACAAATAAACAAGAAACGCTTTCCTCCGATGTGGTGATGCCCAAAGTGGAAAATAAACTTAATTAGCTCTACATCTACAGCAGACATGGTTTCCAAAACATTAATAATTCATCACAGCATATTATCATTCATCTGGCTTATTTTTCTTCTTACTACGTCACAGAACAGTGATCAAGCGGTACTCCAATAACTACGAGGGACGGTGATTGCAATCAGGAGACACCCGGACAACACGTCACATACACCCACTTTCAGAAGCGTGATTCCACACCCCTTCCTACTCTGTTGCATTCAACAACCTTCGAAAGGAAACCCAAATGTCGAACCGGCCCATCCGTAATGGGAAGGAGGTCCCCGCGTGGAGCGTGACTGTGTCCACCGGAAGATTTACACCTTGCTACCCTCAACCTACTCCTATTTATGACTGGGTAAGCCTCGGCACCCAGGTTAACCAATTACATCAGTTTCCTGCATATGTCAGTATGCCATCTGGTACTGTTCGATACTTGTTCATCAGGCCCGCACACGACTCGGTCCTCAATCGACCCCAACAGGGCTACGCATGTGAGACCTCCGCTCACTGCATCCTACACCCCCTGCTGGGTCTCATTTTCACCACTCTTAAGCCCTTTTCTACTCTGACCAAACCGTGTGATAAAACCTTACCTCGCGAGTAGATTCCAACTACTCGACTTCTACCGAGATCCTAAGCATATTAGCACGGCATTCTCTACTCGTCGAGTCTGTAAACTACCCAACCCTTCATAGGATTTAAAGTCTTGCAAGTGGGGTTTCAAACACCTTAACTCTAATGCAAACCTTTCAACCTAGACATAAGTGATACAAATGAAAAACTTTGTAAAAGGGTACTTAAATGCAAACCGGGGCTTGCCTGGTTGCGAGTTAAATGGAAAGTCAGCATCTGGTGGGAGGACGTCCAACGGCTCCGGCGTATCCTCAACTTCGGTCACTAAATGAAATGTAGCAAAATATATATATAAGTGTTAAGGACTTATAAGAATTAAACTTCTATTTTATAGCTACTACTATGTAGGCTCCTTGATTGGCTTTGGGATTTTTCCAGTAGATACTAGACTCTCTAAAGATGATCTTAGCCAAATTTGAGAAATTTCATTGAACCTTGTGGTCTCCAAAATTCCCACAAGTCCAAGCCTTCTCTGAATTTTGAGCCCAAATCTGGAGCTTTGACATGGCTAACAGTTGAAGATCTAATTAGGGTAGGTCTCCATGGTTCTAACAAAATTTGTTTCACCATTTTTAGGCTACCAACATGAAGATATGAATTTTTGAAGTTGGACAGGAGTTCTGAAAAGTTTCTGTTTAGAATTTGAATTTTTAAATAAAGGCTGAACTTTGGGAGGCAATTTAGCCTAGAAAATGAAATACATTGAAGCTCAAATGTTTACTGGAGATCAGTAATATCATGAGAAACCTCCTGGCCAAATTTGAGGAAATTCCATAACAGGGATCTTCAAGAATTAATTCCCAAGGATTTAATTTTGATGCATTTTGGAGAAATTTCCAGAGATCCTCAGATCAATTTCTTTGCATTTATGCAAAGTACTGACTGAGAGGAATCCAGCAAAATTTGTTTCACAGATTTTGGGCATTCCTACTGAGAGTTATGGTCCTTTGAAGTTTGCACTAAATCTGGAAATTGAAGAAATGTTTAAATTCTGGCTGTGGGCCCCACCCGTGGCGCTATCCACTGAGATGACGGCAACACCGAGGCCACAGGGTTATTTCCCGCGCAGCCGCACCCGATCCGGTGCCACAGGCCAATTCCCGCGTGATACAGAGTCTGACCGGTGGGACCTGGCCCTCCTTCTTCTACCTCATGCTGCCCGCGCCTCCCGCGGCGGCGCACGCCGGCGAAGCTCGCCGGGACGGGGTTCCCATGGTTTGAACTTCCTTAAACTCACCGCCTGTGAGTTCTACACCATGGTGAACACGATGGTGGGGTCGGGAGCACATGACAACGGCCGGAACGGTGCTCGCACTGGCGACCATGTCGAACCTCACTTCGGCGACCTCGTTCTTACTCGACAGTGGGTCTTTTGGGCTAGGGTTTGCTTTAAAAGCACCAGTGTCACCTGAACAACGTCGACCCATAGCCCGCTCTCCATGAAAATGTAACAGACCTAATTTTTGTAAAGTTTGATTTCAACTTATGAAACAAAGTTAAGGCGATAAAAGACTATAGTTGTGTCACATGAAATTAAGAACACAAATATGGACATGTGAGGGAGTTAAAAAATTTCTCAAACCCATGCTCAACACGTGTTAAGCTAGGGAAAGTAATTTCACTCCTGAAACTCTAACTCATGTGCACCTTCTCTATGAGGAGAAGGGAGGAAATTTAAACACAATTTTGAACCTTTTAAAAGGATTCATATTCAGATTGACAAATACTTGCAAATGAATTCACCGATGAATTTCCCATGTATAAATGAGCTGATGATCCAAATTTGGATATTTTTGGAGCACGTGTACTATTTATTCCGAGGAATATTCGAGGGAGAGTTCAAATTCAAATTTGAATTCGAAAATTGAACCAAATGTGCTCAATTTTGAAATCTAATTTCATATTCAAATTCCTCACATTATGTTTGCCCTATCCTCAAAATTTGGTGAGATTTCGACAATGTTTGCATGGGAATCTCAAAGCACAGTGAGAAAAAAATCAAAAGAGAAGGCCGGACCCACACGTCATAGACCCGGTGCAGTGAACCGCCTCTGTTTCTCTCAGTGGCGCGCATGCGACAGCACACCGACGTTTTCTCCATTGCCGACGTCTGCTCAGCGCCAGCTCCTGCTCTCTGGTGGATTGCTTCGCTCGTAGAAACAACAAATGAACTGTGTTTTATCTTTCCACTGGATCTACGCTCGGTTCTTCTCCCGCATGCAGTGAGAACACTCGCCCGCTCACTGTTCAACCGACCGCACAGCACCACCGAACTCCCTTTTGCCCGAGCTCCCCACAGAAAATAGCTGCACCCACCAGTGCTCTAGCCGGCCAGCCCTCTTCTTCCCCTGTCCCGAGCTTGTTTGCACCGGAAAACAGCAAGTTGCTGCAGCTTCTGTGTGGAACACCGAGAAACTGGAACTGGTCGCCGTGGACAGCCCAAACCAGGAGTGATCACGCCCAAGCAAGCCACCCCATCGGTGCACCTACAAGTCTTGTTGCTCACCTCCAAATCTCAGCCCTAGCCATTGATCACAGAGGGAGAATTTCAAGTTTTTCTCCCGGGCGGCAGAAACTGACCTTGAGGTAAGGAATTGCAAAATTCGTCCTCAAATCGTGTTTGTTGTGTTTCAAACTTCACACACAGGATGTTAACTGCCTAGCACACCTCCTCCATCGATTTCAGACCAAGAAATTGAGTGTAGAGCGAGGAATCCGAGTTCTTTTCGAGGGTATACCACTGGACCATATCGAGCGCGCGGTGCCGATAGGTTTAGAGCGCTCCCCGGCTTGTTTAGACCTCATGGCGGTCTTCTACATGATCCCCTGGTGCTTTAGAGCCCAAGAACCGACCATTTGGTGGAGAATTCACCGTGCATGACCTCGCCGGAGCCCTAGGGTTTGCTGTTACTGGTGCGCCCTGTTTTCCGGCGAGTCTCAGCCGCCGGCGACCTCACCAACGTGTTCAGCCTGGGGGAAAATGGGGGGGGGGGGGGAGGGGGGCGGCCAGTAGGGGGTCCGGAGGCGGCTGGGAAGTGCCTTTCCGGCGACCTCGCCGGAGGGAGCCGCCACTGACCTGTTTGGCGCGAGGCTGAAGGTTAGGGATGACTAGTGGGACCCACTGTCAGCATTTAAACATTTTCCAGATTTTCCTAATTCAGTTCAAACTTTGGAGAGCCATAACTTTGTGTAGGAGTGTCCAAAAATTGTGAAACAAATTTTTTTGGATTCCTCTCAAAGAGTACTATCCAGGGATGCATCCCAATATTTGTGAAAATCCCTGGATTTGGCTCATTAGTTCATTTAAGGAAAATCTTGTAGGAATTTTTACAGGAGTTATGTTTATTGGAAAATTCCCAAATTTAGAAAGGACATTCTTCCAAAAATCTTTGAACTCCAGTAAAAATTTCATAAGCATTGGACCTCATTGGCTTGGTCAAATGATGTGTTCATTCCTTATGTCTCTGAAAAATGGGAAAATGGACAGAGACAATTTTAACTTTTCCCCATTCTTTGTAAAATCCATATCTCCATGTAGAAAACTCAAAAAACGGTAAAACCAATTCCTATGGACTTAGGACATTTTGTACTTCACAAAAAGTCTACTTTGCAGCATAGGAAAGCTTAATATCTAGGGGGTAAAGGCAGGTTAGTGAAAACCACATAAGGATTTGTTGTGCTCACATGAAGCCATTTCATGAGCTCAATTTTTTCACACTGCCTAAATACCTTCCATAGAGGCTGTGGTTAAATTCTCAGCTTCATTGGACCTCTGGTACTTGAGCTACCATCTTTTAGGTTTAAGTGTTCATATAATGGACTTAATCACATGGTGATTCTAGTATCCCTTTTCACCTAGCTTTCATCATCTCTAAGGTCTAGATCCAATAACATAAACCTTGCTGTTGTTTATATATCGTATGTGTGAGTTAACTGGTACAACAGTTTTTGAATCATTTTCTAAATTGCTTTTGAATATATGTGCATAAATCATCTTAATAGCACGTGACGTCGACGTTCGACGAGGACTCAACTATGCAGCGAGGATCTCCATCTCGTGACGAGTTTGGAGGATTCTCCGGAGGAAGACTAACTCCTAGATTCTAACAAAACCGTTGAGCAAGGAAAGCCCCGGTTTGCATATCGTTACCGTTTTAAATTTTGCTTTACTTCACCTCATGGTTATTAGACTTGATATTGTGCATTATGTCTAGGATGATTGAAACCCACTTGCATGGTATTACATCCCTGATTAGAAGGTTTAGTATAGGCTTTGCCGCATTGTAGATGCTAGGCTAATGTTGTATCTAGCTCGGTAGAAGTCGAGTAGTAAAAAGCTACTCGCGAGAGAGGTCGAGTAATGGAGTTACACGTGAGAGGTTGATGATAAGAGCACCCTCATGAAAATGAGATGGGGACGGGGATGTTCTGTAGGATGGAGCACTCAAGGTTGGTCTCAACCTGCGATGGGTGTGACAATGCTTGAGACCACATTTGGCCTGGACCGGGATGGTAAGGCAAATGTGGAGGTTGGTTGTAGCCCCGTCCGTGTCGGTTAAGGACCGTATGTATGCGGCCCTTCTGGACAAGATTGAGCTGTACCGGATATATAGTGGGGTATGGGACCCATGAAACCGATGTAACTCAATGGACCGTGATGTAGAAACTCATCCTTCACGTGGGAATGGCGTTGAGGAGGTGGGAGGTGTAAATCCTTCCGCCGGCAACTTCGACGTGTCCGCGTAGAGGACTATCCTGCTCGGCGCGAAATGTTTTTCTATGTCGTGGTATCGTGTGAAAGGTTGCTGCATACAACGTAAGAAAGAGCTCTTGAGAGAGTCTTTCGAGGCGGGTGTATGTGTCGTGTATTCCGGGTTGTTATTGATTCGAATCACCGTCGCTCGCGGAAGAGGATTGAGCATACTTGCCCACTGCGCCATGACTAGTAAGAAGAGGAACTAAGTCTCTTAACTTGCTGTTTATGGATTAATATGTGTATTGAAACCTTGATTGAATTAGGGATAGTGCCAACTAAAGTTCATTTCCACCTCAGGCTAGCAACATCGGGATAAGCGTTTCTTGTTTGATTGTGGACTTCCGGTGTTGTGAGGCGTGAGGACCACTAAAATGAAGGCTATAAGAATCTGAATATAAGGATCAAGTTTAGTCAAGCTTCATTTTTGCAAATACATGTTCCTATTGTCTTACTACCCTTGCTTGTAGAGTTACATGTTTAGGATTGACAGTTAAGTCTTGCTGAGCCTTAGTGCTCACGGTTGCTTCTGAGTTGTTTTTGCAGGTAGCAGGATGCCTGCTATAAAGAGGGTTGTTCGGTGTGACGACGAACCTCACGGTTCGTTATACTCATTGGAAACCTAGCCGCTGCCTTTCTTTGGTGAAGCTAGTAGGAAGCGTTCACGGGCTGAACGACTTCTCTTCGGTGTAGTTAGGGTCGAGAGTGAGTAGTTTGTCCAGCTAGTTTTAATTTCCGCTGCGTATGTACAATGTGTTGTAAAAGAAATTATCTTGAGTAACAAAATGGTTCCATTATGTTCTTGAGCCTCTTTTTGTGCATGCTGTTGGGTGTCGCATCGCACGGCACCGCCCACTGCGATTTCCAGGCCTCACAGAAAACCACCGGAGAGGGGACCTCACCGGTGACCCGAACCCTTTAAACGACAGCTGTGACAAAAACTCGGTGCCCGGTACCTCTACTTGATCATTTGAGCGGCTAGGACTTCGGAGAGGACCGCATGCGTGTGCAGGAGCTACTCTAGGCTCATCTATCGTGGAGCTAAACGGAGCACGATGAATTTCCCAGAAGAGTCCATGGGTTTCTAAAGAACCGCCGGTGCCAAACTTCAAATTACTTGGCGCCGGAGCTAAGAAGGCAGGAACTTGTTGGAGGGAAGGAAGAAAGGTTCCTAACGCACCTCAGGAACCTTTTGTTTGAGTGGAAGAGGCTGTCAATCTGTCAGGCGACGGTGCAGCGCAGGGGTGATCAACACCGGGGGTCCAAAGGAAAATTTAGCTCGCAGGAGCCAACCACCGGTGCTAGCGTCTGCTTAAGGCTTCGGAGAGCAAGAGGGGAACCTGGCGCAACTTTCCCGTGGCTCAGTCGCGCGAGAGGCACACCGAGCTCACCGGGCGTCGATGAGCCGAAAGGTTCTTCCGCCGGGGGGGGGGGTGTTTCCGCGAGCGTTCAAGCAGAGAGCTGAGGAGCTGCGGTGTAACGTTGATAAGAGAAGAGGATGCACTCGGCTGCCACTTTGATCACCCACTAGCTGACTTCGGGAGTAAGCGAGGCAAGCAGTTCGGTGGAGCATAGGGCGGAGGATTCAGCCGGGAGCTGGCGCTCTGTGATCAACCGGGGAAAACAGAGAGAGGGAAAAATGAATTTGTGAGGCTGACTGCTGGGCCCCACCACTTTATTTTCTTAATCAAATTTTTCTCCCAGCTACTCATAATTCAATGCCTTACTTCACCCCCAAACTAAGGTTTGAAATGTTGAATTCAAATGATTTGAATTCTGGTGTGAACATTGAATTGGGTATGGTCATTTGAATTTTAATTGGAATTTGAATTATCCCTTTTGCATTGTTCCAAAAGCATAGCAAACCAGCTCCAAGGTTTCTCATTTTTGGCATGGCTGCTAATTCAAATGTGGAGAACACATTTGTGGAACAAAATTTGCAAATTGAGGAAATTGGAATTTGAAACTGAATTTGAAATTCAGATTAGGGGGCTTCCTCTTTTAATCCCAAACAAATACTAAAACCCCTCCAAATGAGCTGAAATTTGGAAGGTTGAATATTTGAAATATGAAGATCCAAGTTATGAATTTAGATCTCCCTGTTTGGAAGTTTTGGGAAGTTTGAATTCTCACTTTGAACTTACACCGTTATAATTCAAAGTTTTAATTCCCCTCATTTATGGGGATTTTACACTGCAGAACAAAATCTCTCTCTAAATGGATGAAAATCTCAGATGAGTAGGCACGGTCCAGAAGCAGGGCAGACCAAAATGCTCTCTGGAATTTTCTGTATTTCGACCACAACTTTCTGTAGAATAAATTTCTAAGGGTCGAGTAAGACATTGTTGGAAAGTATGGGAAATCTGCTACAACTTTAAAGTTCGGTGTTTTCCTATATTGAGGACAGAATATGATGGAATTTTGTGAACAAAACAGTCACTTGCAAAGGAGGTGCTGTCAAAATTCCTGAGAAAATTCTGTCAACTTGTAAAAACCATAACTCATAAACTAGGAAGGCATTGTAGGCAAATAAATACAATCTGGATTCCTTTTTGAGTCTACTACAACTTTGTTGTTGAACTTGTGAGACCTATGTGTGCTGAATACATTGGCAATTAGGATAAAAGTTAGCATTAACATTCAAAGTTTTGAATATTGCCAAAACATTCTTCTGTGGCAAGGTCCAACAAGTTCTTTGTTAGGTCCGCCAAGTGTTGGCAAGGTCCGACGCAAGGTCCGGAGAGCTCCTGCAAGGTCCGGAGAGCTTCTGTGAGGTCCGGAGCTTGTTTTTAGTGAGCTCCCGTGAAGTTCAACTCGTAGAACTGCAGCGTCTTGTTTTTGCTTTTAACTTGCAATGTTTCAAACTTGCTTTATGGGAAGGTTTGCTTAGTATTAATTTGATAAGTTTTTGGTGTGTTTTGGTGGTTATGGCTGTTATCATTTGATATGGTTTGCAACATGCTTATGTGACGTGCTCATGTAAGGTGTTGTGGTTTTCGAACTAACGTGAGTCAAGTCGAGGACTTGTGCTCGGAAGAATTGGTTGTTTATTCATGTGTAGGTGTTGCTTGAGTTCAAGACATGGCTGGTGACGGGATCCTTGGACTAGTCTCAGGGAGGAGATGAGGTTCCAACAACCAAGTTCGGGAGGAGCTGTGGTTGAGTTGATCAGGAGGTCGCGCAGCATGTTTGGATCAAGGACAGTGCATATGAAAGTTGCGTGTACGTCGTTGGAAGGTGTTTGCACGTGTGCAAGGAGTGCATAGACGTGGCAACATCGTTCCAAGGCATGATGAAGATAAGTGGACGTAAAGAATTGGTCGGAAAAGTCCAACCGGCTGGATTGCGTACTCAGGCTGAAGCTGAGTCGGATATGGCTCAAATATGGAAGATTTGGGTTGGTTATGATAGGATTTCGTGCTAGGCACGAAGTTGAGTTGTTTTAGGAATGTTTAGGACGTTATTAAGGTGTTTGGAAGTCTCACGATTGCTTCTATCTGCGAATAGGAGAGTCCTGAGCAGTTATGGTAAGTTAGGATACGAGTCCAATTAGGAGTAGGAGTCCTAGATTGGATTGTTTAGCCTGAGGGCTGACTATAAAAGCAAGGGAGGCCAGAGCTCTCGTGGGGATAGAAATTTGGTCTGTTCCTCTTGTGTTTCTATTGAATAAAGTTCATAGTTTTGAGGAGCTTTTGTGCCTTGTTCATCCGACTTGTTTTTCGTCAAGTCTTTCTCGCCGAGTTTCTGGACGGACCGACGTTGCTTCGGTGTTTCATTCATAACTCGAGTTTTACAGATCCGATTGACGTGATTCTTTTTGGGTTGTCTTCACAACTCAATTATCTATCATCTTCGAAATTGTCACGAGCTTCGGATCTGTATTTTTTGAGATACACGAGTTTCTTTGCAGCGTTGCAGATCTGTTTTATATCTGGTAGAACAGATTGATCTTCGTTTAATGTTTTGATCGTATCTCAAGTTTTACTTCGTGTTTTCAAGTGATTCTTGTTGCATTAGATCTGTGACTTGATTCTCTACCTCTCTACTTGATTTGTCACGGTTGAACACGTTTAAAAACACTTGCACACACAGTTTCTTTAACCGATTGATTTTTTGCTGAGAGGTTTTTGTTGTTTCTGCTGCGAAAAGTTTTAATCTACCATTCACCCCCCTCTGGTAGCTTTTCACGTGCTCTTCGATCCTACAATTGGTATCAGAGCCAAGGTGCTCTAATCTTTGTGATTTGCACGTGTTTTGACTAACCATCATGGAGATGTACTCCGCAAAACCTTGTGTGTTCAATGGCATCGATTTTCAGGTTTGGAAGGCGCGGATGGAGGCCTACATACAGGCGCAAGGCTTCGACATATGGGAAAAGGTCTACCGGAACTTCGATGTACCACCCAACGATGAAGTTACGGCTGCGAACATGAGAGATGTTGACAACAACAACAACAAGGCTCGCAACTTGATCATCCAAGGATTGACTCAAAACGACTTCGACCGTGTTGCACACCTCCGATCTGCATATGATGTTTGGAAAGCTCTTTGTGACTACCATGAAGGATCCAATACGATCAAGGAGGTAAGGCAAGATATGTTCAAGAAAGAATACATGCGTTTTGAGATGCAACCCGGTGAGTCAATTGACGACCTTTTTGCTCGCTTTAATAAAATTCTCAGCAACTTGCGTAGTGCCAATGTTAACTTTTCAGATGCTGAAAATGCTAGACAATTGTTAGGAGCATTAGATATGTCAATTTGGGAGATGAAAGTTACATCTATTCGTGAATCTACTGTCATGAGTTCTCTTACTTTAGACATTCTTTATTCTAAATTGAAAACTCATGAAATTGACATCATCTCACGTAAAAACCAAAAAGTCTATTGCATTTGTTTCGCAACGTGACATGTCTAGTTCTAGTCAATCATCATCTAGTGGTGCACTCTCTTTGCTGTCCTCTCTAACCCTTGAACAGATTGAAGAGTTTCCAGAGGAGGAGCTTGCACTCATCTCTACTCGGTTCTCAAAAGCATTGCAAAATGTGAGAACTAGAAGGAGAGGAAGCTCCGGACCTCAACGATGTTTTGAATGTGGTAAGACAGGACATTTTCGTACGGAGTGCCCTAACCTTTCAGGTCCAACTTCACGTGAAGAAAAGCAAACAAGGCCGAAGAAATCGTTTGCAAAGAATAAGAAGAAGAAAGATTTATCAATGCGCAACATAGTGCATAGTATGATCTCTACACTTCAAGATTTCGGCTGAAGTGATGTGGACACCGGTAGTGATGAAGATGAAGAAGCTATGGCAAATATGTGCTGCATGGCGAGCAAGTCAAGTTCAAGCTCCGAGGAGGCAGAACACAACAGCGACGATGAAGAGGTATGTCCCACTTGCGAAGAAATGTGTGATGCTATTTCTCGTGCCACTGTTATATTAAAGAAAAAGGATAAAAAACTTAGGAACAATGCTGTTAAAATTGAATCACTAGAATCTGAAATTAATCGTTTAAAAACTTTGATTCCTAGTGATGATTCTTGTTCCTCATGTGATTTGATTTATGAACAATTATCCTCTTTAAGAAGTGCACACGCATCTACACTTGATAAACTTGAACTTGAAATTGAAAAGAACAAAGAGCTTGCTGCACTTAATGATAAAAATTTGAAAGATGCTTGTTGTTCTACAATTGATTTGCATTGTTCTTCATGTGATGATCTGAATAAGAAACTAAATGATGCTATGAATGAGATTTCTATTTTGAACAATGCTTTACGTGTGCATGAAGTTAAATATTGTTAAAATTGCAAACTAAAAGGAAAAACTTCATGTGAAAACTGCTTTGATCTGTCCAATAAACTTGATGACATGCATAGGACACTAGATCGGTTTTCTAATGCAAATAAGAACCTAAACTTGCTGCTGAATTCTTACAAGTCTTGTAATGATAAAACTGATTTAGATTTTAATTCTCATGCTCATGCTAAGGCACACCCACCTAAAGTTGTAAAGTCATTAGGAAGCGGTTTGATTCAAACAGCTCCAAGACAAAAAGAGGTGATTTTCAAATCTGCAGGAGTACTGTCCCATTCGGGTTCTAATAAACGTGTTGCTTGCTCATCTAGACATGATAATAAGGTTATTTTTCATTGTACCTACTGTGGTAGAGATGGTCATGTCATGGATTTTTGTTATAGACTAGCTAAACACGATAAGAAACAAAGAATACTTGCTAGATCACATAACAACCAAGCAAAATCTGCTAGACCGAATGTTTGGAGCTTGCAACCTGCTGTAATGAGTCAAAAACTTGCTCCCGGACCTACTGTTTTTTGTGCTACATATAACACATCTTCTAAGTCAGTAGTTGGGAACAAAAAATTTCGATGTTTGGCTCATAAACCTGATGTACCTTCTCAGCTTTCACGTGTTATTCCTGCTGGATGTCGTGTGACTCAGTACTGGATTACTAAAAGTCTTTTAACTAACCCCAGTATTGAGTCATCGACGTATTGTGCTGCTGTGTAGGTTTCACGTTTGAGGAAGGAGAACATTTGGATTGTGGATTCAGGTTGCTCACGCCACATGACCGGTAACAAAGAATGGTTCTCCTCTCTCTCTTTTGTGTCACGTGTAGAAAATGTTACTTTCGCCGATAACTCTTTTACTCCCATAATTGCTAAAGGTTCGGTTAGTGTAAACAATCTCTACACTTTGAAAGATGTGGCACTTGTTAAAAATTTGAAATACAACTTGCTTTCGATTTCACAATTGCTAGATGAAAATCTAGAGGTTAGCTTTGCTAAAAATTGCTGCAAGGTTGTAGATTCAAAAGGTGAGCTTTTGTTTAACATGTCTAGGTTTGGAAGAGTTTTTAAAGCTGATTTTGATTTGTCAACTTCTAAGCATCGGTGTCTAGTTGCTAATGATACAAAGGATCTATATTTTTGGCATCGTAGACTTGGTCACATAGGCTTTGATCATCTCACTCGTGTTAGTGCTCTCGATCGCATACGTGGGCTGCCGAAGCTTAAAAAGGACAATGATATTGTGTGCTCTTCTTGTAGACATGCTAAGTTTGTTGCAGGTTCACATGCTCCTCTCACAATGACCATGACAGCTGAACTGGGACAACTTTTACATCTTGACACAGTAGGTCCGGCACGTGTTCAATCCTTCGGAGGTAAATGGTATGTGCTTGTGATTGTTGATGATTATTCTAGATATTCTTGGGTTTATTTTATGGCATCTAAGAATGAAGATTTTAGTCATTTTAGAACTTTATTTCTTAGATTATCTATTGATCACCTAGGATCATTAAAAGCAATTAGAAGTGATAACGGAACTGAATTTAAAAACCAATCCTTTGATCACTTTTGTGCTGAAAATGGAATAGATCATCAATACTCTTCACCCTATGTACCACAACAAAATGGTGTCGTAGAAAGAAAGAACAGGACCTTAGTTGAGATGGCTAGGACTATGCTTGATGAATATCAAACTCCTAGGAAATTTTGGGCTGATGCAATTGCAACCGCTTGTTATGTCTCAAATCGTGTTTTCTTGCGTGCTAAGCTTGGAAAAAATCCATATGAGCTCCGGTTTGGACATAGGCCTAGTGTTACACACTTTAGGGTTTTCGGTTGCAAATGCTTTGTTAAGAAACATGGTAATCTTGATAAATTTGAAGCTAGATCTGTTGATGGCATGTTTCTTGGTTATCCATCTCATACTAGAGGCTACCGTGTGCTTTTACTTGACACTAACAAAATTGTGGAGACTTGCGAGGTTTCTTTTGATGAAGCTAGCCCAAGTACTAGCTCCGATATTGCAGGTCTGGATCCATATCCGCAGGGGGAGGGTATTTTTATTGAAGAAGATGAAGAAGTGGTGCTGCTACCTGAAAACTCGGAAGTAAATAACGATCAAGCTGATGATTTTGCACCACAACCAGCACCAACAGTCACTACTGCTGGTTCGGACCTTCCTCAATCAACAAGCTCTCCTAATCAAAGGTCCGAACATGAAGAAGAAGGTGCTTGTGAAGTGTCTACTCCCCTCCGAGTACTCAAAAGTCATCCTCCACAACAAATCATTGGAAGCTTGCATGAACGAGTCACTCGGTCCAGGTTTTGCGATCCAAACTCTCATGCTCATTCTGCTTTTGTTGCTTCTTTTGAACCCAAGGATATATCACACGCACTCACTAATGAATCTTGGATTAATGCCATGCAAGAAGAGTTAGAAAATTTTGAAAGAAATAATGTTTCTCCACCTCAAGGTCACACATTAATTGGAACTAAATGGGTATTTAAAAATAAGCAAAGTGAGGATGGGGTTGTGGTTAGGAATAAAGCTAGGTTGGTTGCTCAAGGTTTCACTCAAATTGAAGGTCTAGATTTTGATGAAACATTTGCTCCTGTTGCTAGATTAGAAGCTATAAGAATTTTATTAGCATTTGCTGCATCTAAAGGTTTCAAGTTATATCAAATGGATGTTAAAAGTGCTTTTCTTAATGGCTACATAGAGGAGGAGGTTTATGTTAAGCAGCCACCGGGTTTTGAAAATCCAAATTTTCCTAATCATGTTTACAAACTGTCCAAAGCCTTGTACGGTCTAAAACAAGCCCCTAGAGCATGGTATGATAGGTTAAAAACATTCTTACTTGAAAAGAGGTTTACAATGGGCAAGGTTGATAAAACTCTTTTTGTACTTAAGCATGGCAATGACTCATT
Organism: Neostapfia colusana; assembly: GCA_030760725.1. Classification (NCBI taxonomy): domain Eukaryota; kingdom Viridiplantae; phylum Streptophyta; class Magnoliopsida; order Poales; family Poaceae; genus Neostapfia; species Neostapfia colusana. Next base: position 41,269,303 of record JASWHV010000013.1, on the reverse strand, counting down.
ATTCGTTCAAGTGTATGTGGATGATATTATCTTTTGTTGTGCATCTCATGATCTCGTGTCCAAGTTTTCAGCTATGATGAGTTCAGAATTTGAGATGAGTATGATGGGAGAACTCACATACTTTTGGGGCTGCAAATCAAGCAAACAAAAGAAGGAACTTTTGTGCATCAAACTAAGTATACAAAGGACCTTCTTAAGCGCTTCAACATGGACAAATGCAAGCCTCTTAGGACACCAATGGGAACAGCAACAACACTTGAACTTGACGAAGATGGTGACCCGGTCGATAAAAACGAATACAGAAGTATGATTGGATCACTTTTGTATCTCACGGCATCAAGACCAGACATACAATTCAGCGTATGTCTTTGTGCATGTTTTCAAGCTTCTCCACGTGCTTCACATCGCCAAGCCATCAAAAGGATTCTCAGGTACCTACATGGAACTCAAGAATTTGGCATTTTTCTTCCTTCTTCCTCAACCGTTATTTTGAAAGCTTTTTCGGATGCTGATTTTGGGAGTTGTAGGATTGATAGGAAAAGTACTTCGGGTGCTTGTCATTTTCTTGGTAATTCACTTGTTGCTTGGTCCTCTTGAAAACAAAGTTCAGTTGCACAATCCACGGCCGAATCTGAATATGTAGCTGCGGCTAGCGCTTGCTCACAAATTCTTTGGATTGTTCAAACACTTAAGGACTATGGGGTTGATTTAGATAGTGTTCCACTGTTTTGTGATAACACTAGTGCAATTTGTATTGCTAAAAACCCCGTGAAACACTCTAGAACTAAGCACATTGGCATTAGGTATCACTTTCTTCGTGATAATGTTGAAAAAGGAAACATTGTGCTTCACCATGTCGATACCGAACAATAATTGGCTGATATTTTTACAAAACCTTTGGATTTCACTCGTTTTTGTTTCATTCGTAGTGAAATAGGGGTTATGCATCCTCATGGCTTAAATTGAGGGGGAGTTTTTGACACTTTGAAAGTCTATGTGTGAATCTGAAACTAAAATAATATGAGCATAGTATTTCATACATATATGACTTTGTGATTCCTTTTACAGGCTGAAAGTTCTTACTACATTACTCATGTTATACATTTTGTAGTTTTTGCCATGACTAGTAATTGGAATAATTACTTACACTAAATCTGGTCATGATCGAACTTGTTGCGTGCTCACAAGTGCTTTTAATCATAAAAAATTAATCAAGTGATCAGCTCACATGTTGAGTTTTCAAATAAAAAATTGAGAAAAGATCAAGAGAATGTGCATACATCGCACTTCTTCTTTTGAGATTGCTTATCATTGCACTAAGATATGAACTTGGAAGGAATTGTGTATGACTAAAACCATGTCCTTAAGCTTCTGATTGTCAAATGACATAGGCTTGGCTTGGTTGGTTAGAATAAGGCTGATGCGGCATATAATCTTTTGCAAATATCATATGATCAACTTTGTGCCTTAAATGATTATGAATAATAAAAATGCAGCAACAAGTGTCATGTTTTCAGGTTTTGAAACAGTTGAGTAAGGGAGATCATGACTTGCTTAAACTGAAAATTACATTTGATCTCTAGCATGGCTTAGACTACTTTATGTATCTCATTGATGTGATAGTGTAAGTAACCTGATAGTATGACTTGGATGAGCTTTGTTTTGTATGTATATGTTATAATATGCTCATAACATTTAAAAATTTCTCTTTTGAACCTTGCTGAATACATTGTCAAAGGGGGAGAAATATGTATAAGGAGAGATTTTTTTACACTTTGCATATGTCATACACTTTCTTCCTTCTCTGATTTTAAAAAATGGGGAGAAATTAATAAAGGGGGAGAAATGAGTTTTCAAAGCTTTTCAAAACTTTTCATAAGCCAATGTTCGGATTTTAATTGGTGTTGCCAATGCATTCATCAAGGGGGAGATTGTGAGACCTATGTGTGCTGAATACATTGGCAATTAGGACAAAAGTTAGCATTAACATTCAAAGTTTTGAATATTGCCAAAACATTCTTCTGTGGCAAGGTCCGACAAGTTCTTTGTTAGGTCCGCCAAGTGTTGGCAAGGTCCGACGCAAGGTCCGGAGAGCTCCTGCAAGGTCCGGAGAGCTTCTGTGAGGTCTGGAGCTTGTTTTTAGGGAGCTCCCGTGAAGTTCAACTCGTAGAACTGCAGCGTCTTGTTTTTGCTTTTAACTCGCAATGTTTCAAACTTGCTTTATGAGAAGGTTTGCTTAGTATTAATTTTCTAAGTTTTTGGTGTGTTTTGGTGGTTATGGCTGTTATCATTTGATATGGTTTGCAACATGCTTATGTGATGTGCTCATGTAAGGTGTTGTGGTTTTTGAACTAACGTGAGTCAAGTCGAGGACTTGTGCTCGGAAGAATTGGTTGTTTATTCATGTGCAGGTGGTTCTTGAGTTCAAGACATGGCTGGTGACGGGATCCTTGGACTAGTCTCAGGGAGGAGATGAGGTTCCAACAACCAAGTTCGGGAGGAGCTGTGGTTGAGTTGATCGGGAGGTCGCGCAGCATGTTTGAATCAAGGGCAGTGCATATGAAGGTTGCGTGTACGTCGTTGGAAGGTGTTTGCACATGTGCAAGGAGTGCATGGACGTGGCAACATTGTTCCAAGGCGTGATGAAGAGAAGTGGACGTAAAGAATTGGTCGGAAAGGTCCAACCGGCTGGATTGCGTACTCAGGCTGAGGCTGAGTCGGATATGGCTCAAATATGGAAGATTTGAGTTGGTTATGATAGGATTTCGTGCTAGGCACGAAGTTGAGTTGTTTTATAAATGTTTAGGATGTTACTAAGGTGTTTGGAAGTCTCACGATACCTTCTATCTGCGAATAGGAGAGTCCTGAGCAGTTATGGTAAGTTAGGATACGAGTCCAATTAGGAGTAGGAGTCCTAGATTGGATTGTTTAGCCTGAGGGCTGACTATAAAAGCAAGGGAGGCCAGAGCTCTCATGGGGAGAGAACTTTGGGCTGTTCCTCTTGTGTTTCTATTGAATAAAGTTCATAGTTTCGAGGAGCTTTTGTGCCTTGTTCGTCCGACTTGTTTTTCGTCAAGTCTTTCTCGCCGAGTTTCTGGACAGACCGACGTTGCTTCGGCGTTTCATTCATAACTCGAGTTTTACAGATCCCATTGACGTGATTCTTTTTGGGTTGTCTTCACAACTCAATTATCTATCATCTGTGAAATTTTCACGATCTTCGGATCTTTAGTTTTTGAGATACACGAGTTTCTTTGCAGCATTGCAGATCTGTTTTATATCGGGTACCGAACAGATTGATCTTCGTTTAATGTTTTGATCGTATCTCAAGTTTTACTTCGTGTTTTCAAGTGATTCTTGTTGCATTAGATCCGTGACTTGATTCTCTACCTCTCTACTTGATTTGTCACGGTTGAACACGTTTGAAAACACTTGCACACACGGTTTCTTTAACCGATTGATTTTTTGCTGACGGGTTTTTGTTGTTTCCGCTGCGAAAAGTTTTAATCTACCATTCACCCCCCTCTGGTAGCTTTTCACGTGCTCTTCGATCCTACAGAACTCTAGTCCATATTATGCCTCCAAGGTGGCCAAAACAGTTAAATTCGTCTAACTGGTCCGCTGAACCAGAAGCTGGACAGTGAACACCATGTCGAAGTGTTTCAACCAAAACACTTCGTTTCACATTTCGATATCCAGCGGCTGTTGTAAAACAGCGAGTTGGGGTCGAAAAGTTTATGCATTTGACATATAACTTCGAGCTAGGACATGTTTGGGTCCAGTACAATAGTGAGGATTACGCATGCTAACACACTTAACATCCCGTGGCGAATAACGATGGTTGAAATGGACTTTTAATCCCTCAAGTTAATTACTTTGGAACTCGATCGTGTGACGTGGTCCAGGGATGTATATGTTGTATAAAGTTTATACTTTATCCATATGTGTGATTGTTATGCGTATTATTTATTCCATTCTCGCACTACTATTGTATAGACTGGATGAAATAAACCAACATGTGCTGATCGTTTGAATGATATGAATGCAGAATGGTGCGTACACGTTCAACGCAAGAGGAGGGAGGTCCAAGTCAAGTTTGTGGTGATGAGTCTCCACCTCTGGAGCAAACCACAACGCAGCAGCAACCACCTCCTCCACCGCCAGAACTTCCAAGAAACCTTGCGGAGGTTGTCGCTGCAGTGCTCGGCTCGCGCGACGAGCAAACCAAGTTGCTGTGGATGCTAGTGCAACAGAATGCGTCCCGTCAGGGAGGACACCAAGACAATGGGCAACGCCAGCAACAACAAAGTTCATATTCAGACTTCCTGACGACCCATCCACCGGTGTTTATGGAGGCCAAAGAGCCTTTGGAGGTGGACAGCTTTATCCGCACTCTTGAGGCGAAGTTTGGTTTATTACGCTGCACCGAACATCAGAGGCGCTGTATGCAGCGCAACAGATTGAAGGAGAAGCCGGTACATGGTGGACGAACTACATCGCCTCATTACCGGCTGGCCATGCCGTCACATGGACGGAGTTCCGGGAGGCGTTCCGCGCCTGCCACATACCTCCCGGTGTTATGGAGAGCAAGCTCCAGGAGTTCCTGGCGCTGAAACAAGGCGAGAGGAGTGCTCATGAGTACTCCCGGTCATTCAACCGGCTGGTGCAGTATGCGCCAGGATTTGTGGAAACAGAGGAAGATAAGTGGAACACATTCTTCCGGGGCCTGAATTCTAAAATGAAGGTCCATTTCGCCCAAAGCAATCGTGGCATATTCAATGACCTTGTTAATGCCGCAATTTTACAAGAAAATGCTCAGCGCGAACGCGGATCTGATAAGAGGAAATGCAGCGCTCTGACGAGCAGCAGTGGTAGGGCGCCACAAAAATACCGCGTGGTGTACCGCTCACCATCCGGTCAAAGATGGCAGCCACCGGCGCGACCGCCTCAGTTTAGCGGTCAACAATATAATGCGCCAAGCTTCCGACCATCGTATCCACCACAGCAACAGAAACAGCAAAGGATGATCCCGCGTGCGCCTCAGTTTCAACCCTGTGCACCGGGATTCCGTCCTCAAGTCGGAGGGACCCCGACACCTTACACATGCTTCACGTGTGGCCGTGTCGGGCATATTGCGAGGGACTGCCCCGAGCAGCGACAGGGCAGGGGTGCAGCACCGTATCAGGGTGCTAATCAGCCCCCCAATCAGCCCATGAAACCAGTACAAAAGCCCGGCAACGTCCACCACTTATCCATCGAAGACATGCCGGAAGGCGAACCCGTCCTCGCGGGAACATTTTCTTATTTAGATCATCCCGAAGTCATACTTTTTGACTCCGGTGCCACCCATAATTTCATAAGTCAGTCTTATTTTATTAAATATCAATTGCCTATCATTCCCGCAAATAGTTCATACTTGATATGCTCTCCGGGTGGGAAAATAACAGCTGATAGGATGGTCTATAGAGCACCATTACAATTGGGTGGGATACCCGACTTCTCTAATCATGTTAGAGAGTCAAAAAACTTGATGTCATTTTAGGAATGTCATGGCTAAATTGCCAAGGTGCCGTTCTTGACATCATTCCACGTGTGGTTCATTTAAACACTCCACTTCATGAACCACATGTTCTTATTCTTGACCGTTCGGTTCAAGTAGCTCCATCCACGTATAACACGGAAGCCATAAAACTGGAAGATATTCTTGTGGTCCGTGAATACTGGGATGTCTTTCCGGATGGTCTCCCGGGCATGCCACCCTAAAGAGATGTCGAGTTCAAGATTGAACTTGTACCTGGGATGACACCAATATCACGGAGACCGTATAAGATGGCTCTGAATGAACTAGCTGAACTGAAGGGGCAGTTCAATGATTTAATGAAGAAGGGTTTCATTCGACCGAGTTCCTCTCCATGGGGATGCTCGGCGCTGTTTGTGAAGAAGAAGGATGAAACTTGAGGTTGTGTGTCGATTACCGACCTCTCAACGCCATCACTATCAAGAAGAAATATCCACTGCCCCGCATCGATATTCTCTTCGATCAACTTGTCGGTACGAGTGTATTTTCAACGATGGATCTTTGCTCCGGATATCACCAAATCAAGATCCGAGCGAGGACATTCCGAAGACGGCCTTCTCGACGAGACATGGGCTGTATGAATACCTCGTCATGTCCTTTGGTCTCACCAACGCCCCGGCACATTTCATGTATCTCATGAACTCAGTGTTCATGCCGGAGTTGTACAAGTTCGTGGTGGTTATTATCGACGACATCTTGGTTTATTCCAAATCTGAAGAAGAACACGCCGAACACCTGCATATCGTGCTTCAACGATTGCGAGACCATAAGCTTTATGCCAAGTTCAGCAAGTGCGAGTTTTGGATCAGCCAAGTGTCATTTCTTGGTCATATTATTTCTGCAGAAGGCATTGCAGTTGATCCAAGCAAAATCGAACAAGTGCTGAAATGGAGGTCCCCCACATCAGTCCATGAAGTCAGGAGTTTTCTCGGGTTAGCGGGATATTATCGGAGATTCATACCGAACTTCTCCAAACTTGCTAAGCCGATGATTGAACTGTTGAAGAAGGGAATCAAATATGTTTGGAGCTCAGCATGTGAAGGAGCTTTCCAAGCATTGGTGAAGCATCTTAAAACAGCCCCGGTGTTAGCTCAACCGGATACGACCAAGCCCTTCGACATATACTGTGATGCGTCCGGCATCGGGCTTGGCTGTGTATTGATGCAAGGAGGAAGAGTGGTCACCTATGGCTCACGTCAACTTCATAACCACGAGCAGCACTATCCAACTCATGATCTTGAGCTCGCTTGTGGTGTTGGCATTGAAAATGTGGAGGCACTATTTGCTTGGAAACTTAGTGCACCTCTACACCGACCACAAGAGTCTGAAATATATATTCACTCAAAAGGAGTTGAATATGCAGCAACAGAAATTGCTAGAACTGATAAAAGACTATGAGATCGAGATTCACTACCATCCCGGAAAGGCAAACATGGTTGCCGATGCCTTAAGCCGCCAATCTCATTTCAACAATCTGTCCATCACCCCACTTGAAGAGGAGGAGCTGAGTCTATACTTGGTTCCATATGGAGCATTATATAATCTTGCTCTCGTCCCTACCATATGAGAGGAGATTATGGAAGCTCAGAAGGAAGACATGGGAATGTCGTACAATCAGAGAAGAATGAAGAATGGTGACACGAAATGCTTCCGAAGGGATGAACACGGTACTTTATGGTTTAAAGACCGTATAGTGGTACCCCGTGACATGAAGCTTCGGAAGAAGATATTGGACAAAGCTCATTTGTCCATGTATTCTATTCATCCGGGCAGCAACAAGATGTACCAAGATGAACCAGGTTTTGGTGGACGCGGATGAAAAGAGAAATCGCTAAGTACGTATCCGAATGTGATACGTGTCGGCGGGTGAAATCTGATCATATGCGTAAAGCCGGACAGCTGCAACCCTTGAACATTATGGTGTGGAAGTGGGAGGATATCAGCATGGACTTCATAGTCAGGTTACCTCTCACCTCCCACAACCATGATTCGATTTGGGTGATAGTCAATCGACTAACCAAGTCGGCACATTTTGTTCCCGTACATACGGGTTACATGGCCAAGAAATATGCAGAGCTGTATATTGCAAGGATCTTGGGCTTGCACGGTGTTCCCGCTCCATTATTTCAGATCATTGTGTACTGTTCATGTAAGGGCCTCAGTTTTTGACACTCATTTGCAGTGTTCATCACCACACCACACACCTCATTTGAGGAAGAATGATGAACACAAATAAAGAGCAAGTAACAATTATCAACATGCTCATTAGGGAACAAACTCACACATTGCAAAAGTGGTACTTCCCACATGTGATATAGATGGGCTGGACATATGAAAACTCCTACACTTTGCTAAGGATGTCCATGCCAAGTTCCACCCAAATTCAAAACCTTTTTGAGGTCATTTTGGGTATAGTTAGGAAGAGGGCAGTTTGAAACCATATTCAAATTCAAACTGTTTTCACCCACTGAATTTAAAAGTGGAAGGCATATTCTTGCTCAGCACATTTTTGTGAGCTCACACACCAATTTTCACTCCATTTGGAGTTGATCTTGACATGAGCTAAGGGGGAGAAATTCAAACTTTATTTGAATTTCAAACTGCACTTGTGCTGAAATTCATTCAAACCAAACCTCATTTGAACTTTGATCAATTCAAATGGCTCTTGGGTGAATAATTTGAATTGCCAAGGGTAGAATAGGGTTCACTGTTTACCACAGCTGTTAGGAATAAATTTCAGAGGTTAAAAGAGAAGTGGGACCCACATGTCAGCCTCTGCCTCAAAGCAAACCGACTGAACCACAGTTCAGTCGGTTCCCGGCAGCTGTGCGCGCGCGCCACCGAAGGGGGCAGCCGGCGCCAGCTCCTGCTGCGTGCCCCAAGCCGGAGCCCAGACCGCCGAGCTATTTATTCCCTCCCCGGCGTGCCTCAGTCACCATTTCCCCGAGCTACCGACGTGCGCGACTGCTTTTCCCACTGCCATCACTAGCGCTCGAGTTCCTGCTTGATCAAGCCGATCGCAGCTCCCTCTTTCCATTCCAAGGTCCCAGCAAGGTACTAGCAACCATCCTCCATCCTTCCCATTGATAGAAATCGATTGAAACCGAGTGATATCGGCTGTGCCGAAAGATCAAACTCGGAACTGGAAACCGCCGCACCTCGGGCTCTCGTGGACAGCCCAACCTGGGCGTTGTCACGCCCGAGCCAAGGCACCCTTGGACGCGCAAGTGATCGGTGCTGCTCATCCCCGAGCCACAGCTCGAGTGGTTGCTCACCGGCGGCGAATTTCCACTTTTCCCCTTTCTGTGTGCAGAACGACCCTCGGGTACGATTCTGTTTAATTCGTGCTCTAGAAAGGATTAGAGGGCCTCAGGCCACTCCCACACGAACTAGACACGGTGACGCACAAGTTGCCTTCACAACTCTGGGCCGGAGAACTTCTGTGCCCGGCGTAATTCAAGGTCTACTAATGGCGGAACGCACGGGGGGTATCGGGCGCACGGTGAGGACCTATTTCGGGCCTTCCCCGAGCTGCCCCGAGTTCATGTCGACCTTCTCTGAGGTCCACTGATACTCCCCGACCGGTTTCCCAAGTAGCTGAGGCACTAGGAGCATCAGCCGACATGGCCGAAGTCGTTCCGATATGGCGGCTCGTCGCCGACCATGCTCCGGCCGTTGTCATGAGCAGCTGACCCTCGGATCATGTTCCCCAAGTAAAAGTAGGCAGGGGCGGCCAGAATCAAGAAGTTTGAAGCGGTACAGCAGCCGGCGGCGAGCTCTCCGGCGAGGTCCCTCGGCGGCGGAGCGCGGGTGTCGCGAGGTTGAAGAAGGGGGTGGACCCCAGCGGTCAGCGGCCGATATTTTGAATCGGGATCCGGCTGCGGCCGGGATCGGGTGTGCTGGCGCGCAAAAGCCTTGTGGGCCGCGGTGTGCTGTCGCTTCGGCGTGCGACGCGTGTCCCCTGGGCCCACGCGCGAGTTTAAACTTTTCCCCGATTTTCAGATTTCCTTCAAACTTCAAATCCTTATAACTTTGGCTAGAAAGCTCCAAATTGAGTGAACCAAATTTTGCTGGATTCAGCTCTTTGAGTACTTTCCAGAAAATCAAGTGTCACTTCATGAAATTCCTTAATTCTCCAGAATTAATTCCTTAAAGTTTAAACTGTTAGGAATTTTAACTGGAGAATCATTTGGAGGAAAATCCTGAAATTTTGCTGAGATGTTCACCAAAATATCCTTGAACTACCATAAAAATTTCATATCCATTTGAGCTCATTTAGTCCACCTAATGGTGTGATTAGTAAAACTGTTCCAGAGAAAATAGAAAATGTTCAGAAACATTTTCAGAATTTTCTCTGAAATTGTTTAGCTCATATCTTTAGTTAGAGACTTCCAAATTAAGTGAGACCAATTCCATTAGAACCCTCTGAAAATCTAGTTTTCAGAAAGTCATAGTTTGTTTCATGAAAATACTTAGAACACCCTAAAAGCCTTTAATTAAGGTCAAGGACATAATTATTTGTGGAGGGCTCAAATGAGCTTTGCTGCAACTAAAACTTGACCAAGTCTCTGTTTAGGTTGTAACCAAGCCACAGTAAAAGTTTCACAGTCATTAGGTCTATCTAGTAAAGGTTATAGACTTCACAACTTCAAAGTTAATACAAAAGCATTTAATTAATACATACATTGTTCTTATCATGTAGTCGCTAAGGTCGAGGAGGAACCCGAAGTCCTAGACTTCGTTACTCCGGAGGAACAGCTAGCCTACGACCAAGAGCAGCAAGGCAAGCCCCGGTTTGCATTAACCATTTTATAAATTTTTATTGTTTTGAGCACATACTTGTTTTCTTTATGTTGTGCATCAGAGTCTTGTTTGGAAACCCCACTGCATAGCCAAGAAAACCATGGGTTGGGGTTTAGGATTGCAAACCCCGTTAGCCACTGCATTGCTAGGATAGAGTAGGATTCGGTACAAGTCGAGTAGTTGGAACTACTCGCGAGAATAGGCTAGAGGCACATTGCTCGGGTAGAGATAGCACATGATACACATGGCAAGAAAATGAGACCGAGCGGAGAGTAAGGGCAGCAGGACTTTGGGGCCTGTGTGCTGTAGCTCCGCTTGTGTCGATTGAGGACCGAGCCGTGTGCGGGCCTGTTGAACAAGCTAGAACAGTACCGAAGACCTACCGGCTATATGGGAACCGGGAAACTGATGTAACTCGGGTAGCTGGGTATTGAGGCATTGCCCGTCGTTCAGAGGGTAGGTTGAGAGCTCGAGGTGTAAATCAGCTGGCGGCACAGAGATGCGCGTGCAGGGACCTCTTGCTCGGGACGATGGGACCGGTTCAATATTTGGCTAACGGGTGAAAGGTAGTCGCGTACGGCGTCCGTGATGGTTGTTGTAGGCAACATCGAGTACGGGCGTACGTGACGGGTTGTTCGGGTAACCCTGCAGGTGTAAATCGATTATAATCGCCGTCCCTCGCGGTCAGTGAGTACCACTTGTTCACTGTACCGTGACGTAGAAAGAACAGGCTAGTTACATGTTAAAATGTTGCTGATTGAAAGTTGGATATTGATTGTTAATGATATGTTGTAGCTTAGTGCTAACTAAAGTTCTTTTCAACTTTGGGCAAAGTACATGAGAGAAATGCGTTTCTTGTTTGATTGCGGCTCTCTCATGTGCCTTAGCGTAAAGTTCTCCACAACCTGCTGATAAAACTTGAAAGTAAGGTTCTACTAATTAGGCGAGTCCTTGCAAATGATTTTTACCTCATGCAACCCATCACCCTCATGTAGAAGTTTCATGTTTAGGTGAGACGGGTCAGACTTGCTGAGCCTTCGTGCTCACTGCTTGTGTTTGAAGCTTTTGCAGGGTTCTATGAGGAAGGGACTCCCGAAGAGGAGACGGAACCCCAGGAGGGGAACCCCGTCGAGTGGGAGTCGTGCACGCCGCAGAGTTAGTGTGCGAGTGTGCTAGCAAGGACACGTTCGAGGGCTGAACGTGCACTTGATGCTTAGTCTACGCCCGCGAGTGTGGACTAAACTTATTTTGATGTAAACATGTTAATAAACTTGTTTATGTAATAAAGCTTCCGCTTCCGCTTTGTACCTTTGACGTGTGTTATACGGTGTTGTGCAACGCAGCACCCCTCAGCGTGATCCTGGCTCGACAGGACCAGTGGGGTCGTGTCAGCGTGGTATCAGAGCTCGCTTGAGGTTTAACACAGTACAAAGGTCTTCTTTTTCAAAAATCCAGTGAGGAACGAGTTAGTAGCCCGTATAAGGATGTTATTAGTATATAGAAAGTGGCTTGTTAACCTATTTGTTATGTCGGATAATCGTGCATCTCGGGACGTTCATGTCTTGGGGGGTGCACGTAAGCGCTGTCCACCAGTGCGCACAAGCTGAAGGGTGGAGCCCCACGGGTGGCAGGTAACCCGACCCGCTTTAGTATCCTCTACGACTCTTCATGTCGTTTGGTGTATTCGAGCAACGTCTGTCCCTGGCGTGCGTGGTGCAACATGGGAGACCCCGTCACGTGGTCTGAAACGTGAACACGTAACTCAAGGCGTGTTTGGCTTGAGAACATCCGGGCGAGTGATGACGGCCGGATGTACCAACTGTATGGATTCCGGGCTCGGTGTGCAGCCGAGTCCGATGATTGGTTGAATTTCTGCAGGTAGCCTTACCACGAAACGGTAGACGTGTAGTATCCGTGTGCGAGTGACGAGTAGTGCCACTGAACTAACGACGCCGGCTAAGTCCGGTATAGGTTTTTCCTTTGTGAGGACGTAGTACCGACATAATCTGGTGACGCCTCGACGTCACATCCAATTAAATGAACAACTTCATTTAAAAACTTGAAGGTTTGATCCAAAGTAGTAAAACTTGATGTAACTCCTTCCCTTGAACAGGATATTCAAAGCTAACAAGTTTTCAACTTATAGGATGTTAAGGACAGAGCACTCTGTTTCCAGCTAAATTAAGGCTGAAGTTAATCAGAGGTTAGAGGTTGAGTTCTTTCGAGGTTGATGTCGTATGATACATTTCTGGAAAGCTTTGGAGGAGCTTTACAACTTTTCTGTTGAGTTCCAGAGGTGTTTCATCCCTTAACCACTCGAAAAATGCAGCAGAGTTGAAACTGTCCAGAAAACAGGACGGAGCAAAGACTCTCTGTAGACTCTCTGTAAATTAAGCATAACTTCCTGCATAAAAATCCAAAAATAGAAAATGAGGTGGTTCTGGGAAGCTTATGAGATGGGTTACAACTTTGTAACAGAAAGTTTTGTCAGATTAGGAACAGAATTAACTGGAATTCTTGGATCAAATCAGTACCTAAGGCAGGGAGGTGCTGTCCAATTGTTCCCAGAAATTCTGTTAACTTTGACATCTCATAACTTTTGAACCAGAGCAGATCTTAGGCCAACCAAATACTTTCTGGAAAGCTATTGAAGTTAACTTTAACTTTGATGTTGAGCTCCAGGACTGGTTTTGCTTTTAACCTGGCCTAAATCAGATTGATATGGAAACTGGTCAGGGCTGTCATGGGAACAGCAGATCAGCAGTCAAATTTGTTTAAAAATTTGAACTATGTTTCCAAGTGTTAAGGGTTCAATGACATATCTTATGTTATAACTCAATGGTTTACTGTTTAAATAAATATTTGACATTTCTCAAATATATTTTTACAGATGGCAGCAGATAAACGGTTGGAGAACGGGTGGGTAGTTTCCCACTGCTCTGACCGTAGCGGCTACCCGGGAGCATTGTGGCTAATGCTCCAATATTTCGGGTACAACCAGATGCCGCAATACTTCGCCAAGGAAGAAGGCGAAGAGGGGAACAAGACGTGGACGATCCATGTCGAGGTTCCTGCAGGGCCTACGCCACCCGGTTGGGTGCCATTCACCGTCACGGTGAGAGGAAGACAACCGGAAGGGATGTGGCAAGTGGCAGCCCGTGACACTATGTCACGTTTCTGCCAACTACACGTACAGGCTATGGAGGGAACTCCATACGCACTCGTTCCGGTGGAGGGACGAGCTCAGCATGTGTGGGAAGAGAGGTACCTAGAGGCAACAAACCCGAGTTGCCCAAGGTACAACCCCGCGGAGGCAAATCTCAGCCTCCAAATGAGGGCGGGAAACGCTGTGATGGACAGCCAAGCTGTTCATACGGAGCATCTCGCCACCAAGCTCAAGGAGAGCACAAGCCGTGGAGATCATTTTGAGAGTGCTCACAGTGCACTCCGCAATGTGCTCCTTCCGACGATCAAGCGACTGAATGAACAACACAATCAGTTGCGTCGTCTGAAGAAGCCAAAGAAGAAGAGCCGTGTTGACATTGCGGCGTTGCAAGAGCTGGTGCAGACCCTAACCCAGCAGAATGAGGACCTTGCTCAAGAGCGGGACGACGCTATTGAGGAAGGACAAGGCTGGGAAGAGGACTACAACCAGGCTATGGACGAGGTGCATGCATTGCAGGACCTCGTGCCCCCGGTATTGGGCGTACCGGTAGTCTTGGGTCTTCCAGCCATGGGAGAACCTGGAATGGGAGAAGAGGTGGTAGACCCCGAGCCACCAGCAGAGGTACCGGAGGAGGACGACCCACAGGAGGTCGAGTTCTACTCCGAGTAGGGGGTTACGGTTGCCAAGTAGGGCAGCTAGGGTAGCGTAACCCAACTTTTGTAATCGGTGACATGTCGTGTAGACAGTAGCGTATGTATAGGTAGTGACGACATGAGCACGACTTCTCGGAGATCCGAGAATAATGTATCTTGTATAAAGTTTATGCTTTATCAATATATGTGAATGTTGTGCAAGCTGATCATGCGTCGCTTCAATACTTACTGCTGTTTATGGAATTTTGAGAAAGACATGTGCTAATTGCTGCTGTGTTGAATTTCAGAATGACGCGTACTCGTGCCAACCCCGATGTTGGAGGTACTAGCCAAGGGGGAGAGACCTCCCAACCACCTCCCGAGGACTCCTCGGGACAACAGCAGCAACAGCAACAGCAAACACCGCCACCGCCACTGCCAACGGTTACATTGGCCGACATTGTCGCGGCAATGGCGGGTTCACATCAGCAGCATACAGAGCTGCTGCAAACGTTAATTGCGAATACGTCTCGCCCGGAGAGACGTCAAGATCGCGAGGAGCGCCAACAGAGCTCCTACTCCGACTTCCTGGCGACTCATCCCCCTGTATTCTCAAGGGCGGATGAACCACTTGACGCGGACAACTGGCTCCGCGCCATAGAGATGAAGTTCGGGCTGCTCCAAATCAGCGAGCAGCGCAAGACTCAGTTCGCGGTCCAGCAGCTCCAAGGATCCGCGAGCGCGTGGTGGGCCAACTTTTGTGCTTCACAACCCACCGACCGAGTGATGACCTGGGCGGAGTTCCGGACGGCCTTCCGGGCCTATCATATACCGCCCGGTTTGATGAAGAGGAAGACGCAGGAATTCCTACACCTGCAACAAGGGAGCCGGAACGCGCTGGAGTACTCCAGAGCGTTCAACGATCTCGCACTCTACGCGTCGTATCACGCAGATACGGACGAGAAGCGGCGGGACCACTTTTACCAGGGGCTTAACCCGCTCCTGAAGGACAAGCTGGCGATGTTCAATCGCGGCAGCCTCAACGACATAATTGATGCTGCGATTGTTCAGGAAGACTCCGGCAAGGAGTTAGCGGCGGCAGAGCGAAAGCGAAGCGCGCCGCAGAGCAGCGGAGAAGGAGGCGGTCCTTCTCAGAAGTTTCGGATGGTGAATCGCCCACCATCAGGTCCGCGCTGGCAGCCACCACAGCGGTCGATGCCGTTCCGCGGTCGGCCGTATTCTTCACCGGCATTCCGGCCGGCACTGCCAGCACCACCGCAACAACAACAGCAGCAGCGGGCGATGCCGCGTGCGTTTGCACCTCCGCAACGCATGCCGGGCTTTCGTCCTCCGAGTACTCCACCAGCAGCGGCCACATGTTACAAGTGTGGTCGTCCAGGACACTTCGCGAGCAGTTGCCCGGAGAGGCAAGGCGGCGGAGTGGCACCACAGTTTCCGGGGAGGAATCAACCCCGGAACCCTACTAATGCGCGGCGGGCAAACCCTAGGCCTGGTACTGTCCACCAGCTTGCCATTGAGGACGTGCCGGAGGGCGAGCCAATCCTTGCGGGTATGTTCCAACTCCACCAGCATCCCGCTATAGTACTATTTGATTCAGGCGCCACGCATAATTTTATTAGCCAAGCTTTCATTGCTAAACACAGCTTGCCAATACTACCCACCGATAGTCCATATTTAATTTGTTCACCGGGTGGGAAGATTTCAGCAAGCGTAATGGTCTCCAAAGCACCATTATGCTTAGCGGGTAAAGTGTACCCCACGTCTCTCATTATCTTAGAGGGACAGAAGGTCGATGTCATCCTAGGGATGTCGTGGTTAACCCGCCACGGCGCTGTTTTAGACACCGTCCTCCGAGTCGTGCACTTAAACTCAGAAGTGCACGGTTCTCACTCATTATTTCTGGACAGTCCAGAAATAAAACTTCCAAGTGTCTATCAAGCCACAACCATCAGATTGGAAGACATTCCAGTGGTCCGAGAATTCCCTGATGTATTCCCGGATGATTTGCCGGGGATGCCACCCGATAGGGAGGTGGAGTTCAAGATTGAACTTGCACCGGGAACCATGCCAATATCCCGAAGGCCGTACAAGATGGCGCCCAAGGAGTTGGCTGAACTGAAGACTCAGCTCACGGACCTTCTGGAGAAGGGTTTTATTAGGCCGAGCTCCTCGCCATGGGGCTGTTCGGCATTATTTGTCAAAAAGAAGGATGAAACGTTGCGGCTTTGCGTGGACTACCGTCCATTAAATGCCGTAACCATCAAGAACAAGTACCCGTTGCCACGGATCGACATGTTGTTTGATCAGTTGGTCGAAGCAAAGGTCTTTTCCAAGATGGATTTAAGATCCGGGTACCATCAGATTAAGATCAGGGCTGAGGACATTCCAAAGACAGCTTTTTCGACAAGGTACGGACTTTATGAGTACCTGGTCATGTCCTTTGGCCTCACCAATGCTCCAGCTCACTTCATGTACTTAATGAACTCGGTGTTCATGCCGGAGCTGGACAAGTTTGTCGTGGTCTTCATCGACGACATCCTGGTATATTCCAAGTCGGAGGAAGATCACAAGAAACATCTGCGTATAGTCTTGCAACGGCTGCGGGATCACAAGTTATACGCAAAGTTCAGCAAATGCGAGTTTTGGATATCGCAAGTGCCTTTCCTCGGGCATATCATCTCAGCGGAGGGTATCGCTGTGGACCCGAGCAAAATCACGCAAGTGCTGAATTGGAAATCCCCGAGAACTGTTCATGAGGTACGGAGTTTCCTCGGACTCGCGGGATATTATCGGAGGTTCATTCCGAACTTCTCGAAGATTGCCAAGCCAATGACAAAGCTGCTGAAGAAGGCTACCAAATATGTTTGGAGTCCAGCATGTGAAGCAGCATTCAAGGCTTTAGTCAAGCACCTGACATCAGCACCGGTTTTGGCGCAGCCAGACACAACAAAACCGTTCGATGTGTACTGCGATGCATCCGGCATTGGGCTCGGATGTGTGTTGATGCAAGACCGAAGGGTGGTCGCGTATGGGTCACGGCAGCTTAGGAATCATGAGCAAAATTATCCAACTCACGACTTGGAGCTCGCTGCCGTGGTACTTGCACTGAAAATGTGGAGGCACTACCTACTCGGTAACCTCGTACATTTATATACCGACCACAAAAGCCTCAAGTACATATTCACTCAGAAGGAGCTGAACATGAGGCAACGAAGATGGTTAGAACTGATAAAGGATTACGAGATAGAGATCCATTATCATCCGGGCAAGGCAAACGTTGTGGCAGACGCGCTAAGCCGCAAGTCACACGTCAATAATCTGACCATCACACCGTTGGAAGAGAGCGAACCACCACTACATGTGATTCCACATGGAGCTCTCTACAATCTAGCTTTGATCCCCACCATCCGTGAAGAGATAGCGGCAGCCCAGAAGAATGACAAGGGCATATCACATTTGCGGAGACGTGTAGACAGTGGGGAGTTGAAATGTTTCCGGAAGGACGGAGACGGCGTCCTATGGTTCAAGGACCGGATCGTCGTACCCCGAAACCCGGAGTTACGGAAGAAAATCTTTGATGAGGCTCACTTATCAAAGTTTTCTATTCACCCCGGCAGCAACAAGATGTATCAAGAACTCAGAAGCAAGTTTTGGTGGACACGGATGAAGCGAGAGACTGCAAAATACGTGTCCGAGTGTGATACATGTCGACGGGTGAAGGCAGACCACATGCGGAAACCGGGACTGCTGCAACCACTGGGCATTCCTGCCTGGAAGTGGGAGGACGTGAGCATGGATTTCGTCGTCGGTTTACCCACCACCTTACAGAAACATGATTCTGTGTGGGTGATCGTCGATCGGCTCACCAAAGTTGCCCATTTCATCCCGGTCAACACCAACTACAACGCCAAGAAGTACGCTGAACTGTACATCTCACGGATCCTATGCTTATACGGCGTACCCCGTACTATCGTATCGGACCGGGGCACTTTATTTGTGTCCCGTTTTTGGGAGCAGCTCCACGCTGCCTTGGGGACGAAGCTGATCCGTAGTTCAGCCTACCACCCGCAGACGGATGGGCAAACGGAGCGGGTAAATCAAATCTTAGAAGACATGCTACGAGCTTGCGCTATCGACCACGGCAAGAACTGGGATGATCACTTGCCGTTAGCCGAGTTCTCGTACAACAATGGGTACCAAGCCAGCATCAAGATGGCGCCCTACGAGGCGCTATACGGGAGAAAATGCCGCACACCATTGAATTGGTGTGAGTCTGGCGAGAGGGTTACCTTCGGGATTGATCTTGTCAACAACGCGGAAGAAAAGGTTCGATTAATTCAAGCGAACCTAAAAGCCGCTCAATCCCGACAGAAACAGTATGCGGACCGGAGAAGGCGTCCGTTACAATTCGAAGCTGGAGACCACGTATATCTACGAGTGTCTCCAATGAAGGGCGTAAACAGATTTGGGGTGAGACGAAAGTTAGCACCCCGATTCATCGGTCCATTCCAGATTACCGAAAGATGTGGATCGGTGGCATACCGGCTAAGATTACCAGAAGCACTTTCCGGTGTGCACGACGTCTTTCACATTTCCCAGCTGAGGAAGTGTCTCAAGCTATCAACTACCGTTCAGCTGGAAGACATTGAAGAACTGCAACCGGATCTCACCTATCGGGAGGAACCGGTGCAGATTATTGATGAAAAGGCCCGAACCACACGCAACCGTACGTTGTGGTTCTACAAGGTTCTATGGAGTAATCACTCCATGGACGAAGCGACATGGGAGAGCGAAGAATTCCTTCGCACTAACTACCCCGACTTTTTCACGTCGCATATTCGGTAATTTTCCACCGTCCTCTCTCTCATTTCACCTTATAATCTCGGGACGAGATTCTTTTAAGGGGGGAGGAATGTAAGGGCCTCAGTTTTTGACACTCATTTGCAGTGTTCATCACCACACCACACACCTCATTTGAGGAAGAATGATGAACACAAATAAAGAGCAAGTAACAATTATCAACATGCTCATTAGGGAACAAACTCACACATTGCAAAAGTGGTACTTCCCACATGTGATATAGATGGGCTGGACATATGAAAACTCCTACACTT
This sequence comes from Neostapfia colusana, assembly GCA_030760725.1. Taxonomy (NCBI): domain Eukaryota; kingdom Viridiplantae; phylum Streptophyta; class Magnoliopsida; order Poales; family Poaceae; genus Neostapfia; species Neostapfia colusana. The sequence continues at coordinate 41,249,989 of JASWHV010000013.1, read as the reverse complement.
TGCTAAGGATGTCCATGCCAAGTTCCACCCAAATTCAAAACCTTTTTGAGGTCATTTTGGGTATAGTTAGGAAGAGGGCAGTTTGAAACCATATTCAAATTCAAACTGTTTTCACCCACTGAATTTAAAAGTGGAAGGCATATTCTTGCTCAGCACATTTTTGTGAGCTCACACACCAATTTTCACTCCATTTGGAGTTGATCTTGACATGAGCTAAGGGGGAGAAATTCAAACTTTATTTGAATTTCAAACTGCACTTGTGCTGAAATTCATTCAAACCAAACCTCATTTGAACTTTGATCAATTCAAATGGCTCTTGGGTGAATAATTTGAATTGCCAAGGGTAGAATAGGGTTCACTGTTTACCACAGCTGTTAGGAATAAATTTCAGAGGTTAAAAGAGAAGTGGGACCCACATGTCAGCCTCTGCCTCAAAGCAAACCGACTGAACCACAGTTCAGTCGGTTCCCGGCAGCTGTGCGCGCGCGCCACCGAAGGGGGCAGCCGGCGCCAGCTCCTGCTGCGTGCCCCAAGCCGGAGACCAGACCGCCGAGCTATTTATTCCCTCCCCGGCGTGCCTCAGTCACCATTTCCCCGAGCTACCGACGTGCGCGACTGCTTTTCCCACTGCCATCACTAGCGCTCGAGTTCCTGCTTGATCAAGCCGATCGCAGCTCCCTCTTTCCATTCCAAGGTCCCAGCAAGGTACTAGAAACCATCCTCCATCCTTCCCATTGATAGAAATCGATTGAAACCGAGTGATATCGGCTGTGCCGAAAGATCAAACTCGGAACTGGAAACCGCCGCACCTCGGGCTCTCGTGGACAGCCCAACCTGGGTGTTGTCACGCCCGAGCCAAGGCACCCTTGGACGCGCAAGTGATCGGTGCTGCTCATCCCCGAGCCACAGCTCGAGTGGTTGCTCACCGGCGGCGAATTTCCACTTTTCCCCTTTCTGTGTGCAGAACGACCCTCGGGTACGATTCTGTTTAATTCGTGCTCTAGAAAGGATTAGAGGGCCTCAGGCCACTCCCACACGAACTAGACACGGTGACGCACAAGTTGCCTTCACAACTCTGGGCCGGAGAACTTCTGTGCCCGGCGTAATTCAAGGTCTACTAATGGCGGAACGCACGGGGGGTATCGGGCGCACGGTGAGGACCTATTTCGGGCCTTCCCCGAGCTGCCCCGAGTTCATGTCGACCTTCTCTGAGGTCCACTGATACTCCCCGACCGGTTTCCCAAGTAGCTGAGGCACTAGGAGCATCAGCCGACATGGCCGAAGTCGTTCCGATATGGCGGCTCGTCGCCGACCATGCTCCGGCCGTTGTCATGAGCAGCTGACCCTCGGATCATGTTCCCCAAGTAAAAGTAGGCAGGGGCGGCCAGAATCAAGAAGTTTGAAGCGGTACAGCAGCCGGCGGCGAGCTCTCCGGCGAGGTCCCTCGGCGGCGGAGCGCGGGTGTCGCGAGGTTGAAGAAGGGGGTGGACCCCAGCGGTCAGCGGCCGATATTTTGAATCGGGATCCGGCTGCGGCCGGGATCGGGTGTGCTGGCGCGCAAAAGCCTTGTGGGCCGCGGTGTGCTGTCGCTTCGGCGTGCGACGCGTGTCCCCTGGGCCCACGCGCGAGTTTAAACTTTTCCCCGATTTTCAGATTTCCTTCAAACTTCAAATCCTTATAACTTTGGCTAGAAAGCTCCAAATTGAGTGAACCAAATTTTGCTGGATTCAGCTCTTTGAGTACTTTCCAGAAAATCAAGTGTCACTTCATGAAATTCCTTAATTCTCCAGAATTAATTCCTTAAAGTTTAAACTGTTAGGAATTTTAACTGGAGAATCATTTGGAGGAAAATCCTGAAATTTTGCTGAGATGTTCACCAAAATATCCTTGAACTACCATAAAAATTTCATATCCATTTGAGCTCATTTAGTCCACCTAATGGTGTGATTAGTAAAACTGTTCCAGAGAAAATAGAAAATGTTCAGAAACATTTTCAGAATTTTCTCTGAAATTGTTTAGCTCATATCTTTAGTTAGAGACTTCCAAATTAAGTGAGACCAATTCCATTAGAACCCTCTGAAAATCTAGTTTTCAGAAAGTCATAGTTTGTTTCATGAAAATACTTAGAACACCCTAAAAGCCTTTAATTAAGGTCAAGGACATAATTATTTGTGGAGGGCTCAAATGAGCTTTGCTGCAACTAAAACTTGACCAAGTCTCTGTTTAGGTTGTAACCAAGCCACAGTAAAAGTTTCACAGTCATTAGGTCTATCTAGTAAAGGTTATAGACTTCACAACTTCAAAGTTAATACAAAAGCATTTAATTAATACATACATTGTTCTTATCATGTAGTCGCTAAGGTCGAGGAGGAACCCGAAGTCCTAGACTTCGTTACTCCGGAGGAACAGCTAGCCTACGACCAAGAGCAGCAAGGCAAGCCCCGGTTTGCATTAACCATTTTATAAATTTTTATTGTTTTGAGCACATACTTGTTTTCTTTATGTTGTGCATCAGAGTCTTGTTTGGAAACCCCACTGCATAGCCAAGAAAACCATGGGTTGGGGTTTAGGATTGCAAACCCCGTTAGCCACTGCATTGCTAGGATAGAGTAGGATTCGGTACAAGTCGAGTAGTTGGAACTACTCGCGAGAATAGGCTAGAGGCACATTGCTCGGGTAGAGATAGCACATGATACACATGGCAAGAAAATGAGACCGAGCGGAGAGTAAGGGCAGCAGGACTTTGGGGCCTGTGTGCTGTAGCTCCGCTTGTGTCGATTGAGGACCGAGCCGTGTGCGGGCCTGTTGAACAAGCTAGAACAGTACCGAAGACCTACCGGCTATATGGGAACCGGGAAACTGATGTAACTCGGGTAGCTGGGTATTGAGGCATTGCCCGTCGTTCAGAGGGTAGGTTGAGAGCTCGAGGTGTAAATCAGCTGGCGGCACAGAGATGCGCGTGCAGGGACCTCTTGCTCGGGACGATGGGACCGGTTCAATATTTGGCTAACGGGTGAAAGGTAGTCGCGTACGGCGTCCGTGATGGTTGTTGTAGGCAACATCGAGTACGGGCGTACGTGACGGGTTGTTCGGGTAACCCTGCAGGTGTAAATCGATTATAATCGCCGTCCCTCGCGGTCAGTGAGTACCACTTGTTCACTGTACCGTGACGTAGAAAGAACAGGCTAGTTACATGTTAAAATGTTGCTGATTGAAAGTTGGATATTGATTGTTAATGATATGTTGTAGCTTAGTGCTAACTAAAGTTCTTTTCAACTTTGGGCAAAGTACATGAGAGAAATGCGTTTCTTGTTTGATTGCGGCTCTCTCATGTGCCTTAGCGTAAATTTCTCCACAACCTGCTGCTAAAACTTGAAAGTAAGGTTCTACTAATTAGGCGAGTCCTTGCAAATGATTTTTACCTCATGCAACCCATCACCCTCATGTAGAAGTTTCATGTTTAGGTGAGACGGGTCAGACTTGCTGAGCCTTCGTGCTCACTGCTTGTGTTTGAAGCTTTTGCAGGGTTCTATGAGGAAGGGACTCCCGAAGAGGAGACGGAACCCCAGGAGGGGAACCCCGTCGAGTGGGAGTCGTGCACGCCGCAGAGTTAGTGTGCGAGTGTGCTAGCAAGGACACGTTCGAGGGCTGAACGTGCACTTGATGCTTAGTCTACGCCCGCGAGTGTGGACTAAACTTATTTTGATGTAAACATGTTAATAAACTTGTTTATGTAATAAAGCTTCCGCTTCCGCTTTGTACCTTTGACGTGTGTTATACGGTGTTGTGCAACGCAGCACCCCTCAGCGTGATCCTGGCTCGACAGGACCAGTGGGGTCGTGTCAGTTCATCACTCGGTTTTGGGAACAACTGCACGCGTCATTGGGGACCAAACTGATCAGAAGCTCCGCGTATCACCCGCAGACGGATGGTCAAAACGAACGGGTGAATCAAGTGCTTGAAGACATGCTACGCGCTTGTGCCATCCACCACGGCAAAAATTGGGACGATCATTTGCCGTTGGCGGAGTTTTCTTACAACAATGGCTATCAAGCTAGCATCAAGATGGCGCCGTATGAAGCTCTCTACAGCCGGAAATGCTGCACACCACTCAACTGGTGCGAGTCCGGCGAGCGTGTTATCTACGGCATTGAACTTGTGAATGAGGCTGAAGAACGAGTGCAAGTAATACAAGCCAATCTCAAGGCTGCTCAATCTCATCAGAAGAGCTATGCGGATAAAAGAGGCCGTCCTCTTCACTTCGACATCGGGGACCATGTTTATGTCCGTGTGTCTCTGATGAAGGGAGTTCATCATTTCGGAGTGAAGGGCAAACTTGCACCGCGATTCATCAATCCGTTTTCCGTCATTGAAAAAATCGGACCCATGGACTGTCGCTTGGAGTTACCGACGTTGCTCGCAGGAATTCACAATGTCTTCCATATCTCTCAGCTGAGGAAGTGCCTCAAACCCTCGGCAAAAATCCGCACTGAAGACATAGAAGTTCTTCAACAGGACCTCACATACACGGAGTACCCGATCCAGATTACCGATGAAAAGACTCGCGCCACAAGAAACCGAACCTTATGGTTTTACAAGGTCTTGTGGAGTAACCATACCGCTGATGAGGCGACATGGGAAAGCGAGGACTATCTACGAACAAATTATCCGGACTTGCTATCATCGTATACCCGGTAAAGTTTCCCCACCTTTTCTTTTCTTTGGAATCTTGGGACGAGATTCTTTTTAAGGGGGGAGGGATGTAAAATCCCAAAAAGTGGTAGCAAGAATTTCCACACATGTACGCTCAAGAAAAATGAGGGGAATTAAAACTTTGGATTATAACGGTGTGAGTTCAAAGTGATGATTCAAACCTCCCAAAAAACTTCCAACATGGAGGTCTAAATTCATAACTTGGGCCTTCACATATCAAACATTCAACCTTCAAAATTTCAGCTCATTTCGAGGGGTTCTAATATTTGTTTGGGATTAAAAGAGGAAACCCTCTAATCTGAATTTAAATTTCAGTTTCAAATCCCAACTTCCTCAATTTGTAAATTTGGTTGCACAAATGTGTTCTCCACATTTGAATTAGCAGCCATGCCAAAAATCAGAAACTTTGGGGTTGCTTTGCCATGTTTTTGGAACAATGCAAAAGGGAGAATTCAAATTCCATTTCAAATTCAAATGACCATACTCAATTCAAACTCCACACCAGAATTCAAATCATTTGAATTCAAAATTTCAGTTGGAAGTAGCTGTAGGAAAATATCAGTGGAAAAAAATGGATTAAGAATAGAGGGGATGGGACCCCTTTGTCAGCCACACACTCCTCACACACCGCCTCTATTTCTCTTCGGGTGATCACCGAACGCGCCAGCGCCGGCTGCGACGTGCGCCCGATGATTTTCACCATGCCACTTCCTGCTGGCTCACCCGATGCTCGTCCTGATCACGACGCTACGAGTGCCACAGAACCGTTTCGTTTTCCCCAGTTCGCTCTCGCCTCGGTTGTCTGCCTCTCGAGGAACACCGCCGCTCGGTTCTTCCCCAATCGACCACGGCACCCCGAGCTCGGTTGCTCGAGCTTCCCGCAGCAAAAACCATCACCAACACGTTCTCTAGCCATCCACCATCCCTACTCCTTCGGTCTCTGCCTGTTGGAGCTCGAAATTCCCGGAGTTGCAGCTGTGCCGCTGTGAACACCGGAGGTTCCAACTTTCGATTGCAGTGGACAGCACAAACCGGAGAAGTTCACGCTCAAGCGATCCAACCCATTGGTGCACCTACGACCGGAGCTGCTAACCTCCAAAATTCAGACCAAGCCATGACTCCTCGGAGGAGAATTTGGAGATTTTCGCCCGGGCAGCACAACTCGACCCCGAGGTAAAGAGTTGCTAAATTCAGCTTCAATTCATGTTGTGAGTAGCTCAAACTTTGCACACAGGTTCTAAACTAGCTAGCACCCTTCCTCCCTCGATTCTAGGCCGGGAAATTAGGTGTAGAGCGAGGATTACATGTTCTTGCAGCGGGAAAACCTTCGGACTACTTCGGGCGCACGGTGCCTATAGGTTTGGAGGGCTCCCCGGCAGATTTGGTTGCCATGCCAAGCTCCTACACCTCCCAGTGGTGCTCTACAGACCGAGAGCCGATCGTTTGGTGGAGGAATGAAGCATCCCGACCTCGCCGGAGTTCTAAATCCTGCTGTCACCGGTGCGTACCATTTTCCGGCAAGTTTCGGCCACCGGCGATACCCTCATCATGCTCAGCAGGGTGAAAAATGGGGGAGCGGTGAGATTTGGCTGGAAGGCGGCCGGTGTGGCGGACCAGAATCCGCTCATCCAGTATCGCAGAGGGTGGTGCCGCACGATGCGACACCCGACAGCACACATTATTAGAACAACATTGTGTTACATAGAAAACCAACTGAAATGTACAAGTAGTACAATACTTCATGTAAGGGCCTCAGTTTTTGACACATAATTGAAGTGTTCATCACCACACCACACACCTCATTTGAGGAAAGATGATGAACACAATTGAAGAGCAAGTAACCACCATCAACATGCTCATTAGAGAACAAACTCACATATTGCAAAAGTGGTATTTCCCACATGTGATATAGGTGGGATGGGCATATGAAAACTCCTACACTTTGCTAAGGATGTCCATGCCAAGTTTCACCCAAATTCACAACCTTTTTGAGGTCATTTTGGGTATAGTTAGAAAGAGGGCAGTTTGAAACCATATTCAAATTCAAACTGTTTTTATCCCATGAATTTAAAAGTGGGAGGCATATTCTTATTCAGCACATTTTTGTGAGCTCACACACCAATTTTCACTCCATTTGGAGTTGATCTTGACATGAGCTAAGTGGGACAAATTCAAACTTTATTTGAATTCAAAACTGAACTTGTGCTGAAATTCATTCAAACCAAACCCAATTTGAATTCTACTCAATTCAAATGGCTCATGGGTGAATAATTTGAATCACCATGGGTATTATGGGGCTCACTGTTTACAACAGTGATTAGGAGTAAATTTCAGAGGTTAAAACCCCGGGTGGGACCCACATGTCATAGAGGGAAGAAGGAGAAACTTGCACCCAAAGTCAGAGTCTCGGTGGGAAATTCCACCGAGCAGCTGTCGGCTGTGCCACCGAGCAGCTACCGGCGCCACCAGCTGCTTCCCTCTCCGCGCGCTGGCGCCCAGGGCGGCTTGCTCGCGCCCCCACGCGACCGGCACCGCCTCAGCCGAGCAGGAGTCGGCCGGCTTTATCTTCTCGCAGGCAAACCCGAGTAGCACCATTGTTTTTCGCTGCAGCTCTCTGCTCAATCGGGAAAACCAGCAAAACCATCTGCTCCTTCGTCCCTGAGCTGCTAGACAGCCACCTGAGGTTGCACTTCACTTCCCCAACGCCAGAAACCCCGAGCTCCGACCCCCTTTGCCCGAAAACGATCGCCACCGCGGCGACCTAGCCTCAGCCGAGAGTCAGGCGCCCGTGGACAGCGTTCCACAGGCGTTTTCACGGTCCAGTGAGAGAGGCAACAGGAGCGCGCGACCACCGTGCTGCTCTCCTCCAAGTTTGGAAGCAAACCGTGAAGAATCCACAGAGAAATTCCAGTTTTTGCTCCGGCGACCATAAACCGAGCTTCTAGTACGGTTTCTTTAAATTCTCGCTCTATGATCTTTCGGAGGTCATCAAATCTTGCACATAGACGCTGGACTAGCCGGTGATCAAGTTCTTTTCTGCATCCATGGCGTGAAACTGTCTAGGAGTGACGAATTTCGAGCTCGATCAAGGGCGGTCATGGCGGGCACGATCGGTCACACGGTGCCGACCAACTTACCGCCATCCCTGAACCCTTTTGACACCTTGTCGAGCTTCCTAAAGGTACACTGATGCTGTAGGGCTGTTTGTTCGAGGTGTTGGCGGGTTAGAACCCACGGTCGACGGCGCCGAACCTCAACCAAGGCCGCGGCACGTCGCCGGGCTATTTCCGGTCACCCCAACCCGACCTGACACCACCGACGTGTTCCTCGACGTCGACAACCACCTGGCGGCGAGTTTCAGACCATGGGAGGTCCGGCAGCGACGAGCCAGCGAGCCCCGAGTCTGCTCCGGCAAGGTCGGCGGCGCGGGCGCGAGAGAACGGCGGGAGGAAGACGAAGCCGGCCGGCCCACGTGTCAGCGGCTGAAGAATTTAAATCGGGATCGGGTGTGGCCGGGGATCGGCTGTGCTGGCGCGCAAATACCCTGTGAGCTCCGGTGTGCCGGACACCTCCTCGCTCGACACGTGTGGTATCCCCGGTGTGCCGGACACCTCCGCACTCGACACGTGTCCCCGCGGGCCCCGAGAGTTTAAACTTTTCCCCCGATTTTCAGAATTCTTCCAGACTTCAAATCCTCATAACTTTGGCTAGAAAGCTCCAAATCGAGTGAACCAAATTTTGCTGGATTCAACTCTCTGAGCCCTTTCCAGCAAATCAAGTTTCACTTCATGAAAACCCTTATTTCTCCAGAATTAATTCCTCAAAGTTTAAACTGTTAAAATTTTAATTGGAAAATCCTGGTGAGGAAAATCCTGAAATTTTGCTGGGATGATCACCAAAATATCCCTGAACCACCATAAAAATTTCAGGCCCATTGGAGCTCATTTAATCCACCTAATGGTGTGATTAGTGAAACTGTTCCAGAGAAAATAGAAAATGTTTAGAAACATTTTCAGGTTTTTCTCTGAAATTGTTTAGCTCATATATTTGGTTAGGAACTTCCAAATTAAGTGAGACCAACTCCATTAGAACCCTCTGAAAATCTAGTTTTCAGAAAGTCATAGTTTGTTCCATGAAAATCCCTAGAACACCCTAAGAGTGCCAATTAAGGTCAAGTACATAATTAATTGTGGAGGCCTCAAATGAGCTTTGCTACAACTAAAACTTGACCAAGTCTCTGTTTAGGTTGTAACCAAGCCACAGTAAAAGTTTCACAGTCATTGGGCTTGTCTAGTAAGAGTTATAGACTTCACAAGATTAAAAGTAAATACAACTGCATTTAAATTAATACATGTATTGCTTCTATCATGTAGTCGCAAAGGTCGAGGAGGAACCCGAAGTCCTAGACTTTGTTACTCCGGAGGAACAGCTAGCCTACGACCAAGAGCAGCAAGGCAAGCTCCGGTTTGCATTAACCCTTTTACAAGTTTTATTGTTTTGAGCACATACTTGATTACTTTATTCTTTGCATTAGAGTCTTGTTTGGAAACCCAACTGCATAGCCAAGAAAACGATGGGTTGGGTTTAGGATTGCAAACCTCGTTAGCTACTGCAATGCTAAGATAGTGTAGGATTCGGTACAAGTCGAGTAGTTGGAACTACTCGCGAGCATAGGCTAGAGGCACTCGACTCGGGTAGTGTTAAGCACATGAAACACATGGCAAGAAAATGAGACCAAGCGGAGAGTAAGGGCAGCAGGATTTTGGGGCCTATGTGCTGTAGCTCCGCTTGTGTCGATTGAGGACCGAGTCATGTGCGGGCCTGTTGAACAAGCTAGAACAGTACCAAAGACCTACCGGCTATATGGGAACCGGGAAACCGATGTAACTCGGGTAGCTGGGTATTGAGGCATTGCCCGTCGTTCAGAGGGTAGGTTGAGAGCTTGAGGTGTAAATCGGCTGGCGGCACTGAGATGCGCGTGCAGAGACCTCTTGCTTGGGACGATGGGACCGGTTCAATATTTGGCTGACGGGCGAAAGGTGGTTGCATACGGCGTCCGTGATGGTTGTTGTAGGCAACATCGAGTACGAGCGTACGTGACGGGTTGTTCGGGTAACCCTGCAGGTGTAAATCGATTATAATCGCCGTCCCTCGCGGTCAGTGAGTACCACTTGTTCACTGTACCGTGACGTAGAAAGAACAGGCTAGTTACATGTTAAAATGTTGCTGATTGAAAGATGGACTTGATTGATAATGAATTGCTGTAGTTTAGAGCTAACTAAAGTTCTTTTCAACTTTGGGCAAAGTACATAAGAGAAATGTGTTTCTTGTTTGATTGCGGCTCTCTCATGTGCCTTAGCGTAAGGTTCTCCACAACCTGCTGCTAAAACTTGAAATTAAGGTTCTACTAATTAGGCGAGTCCTTGCAAATGATTTTTACCTCATGTAACCCATCACCCCTCATGTAGAAGTTCCATGTTTAGGTGAGACGGGTCATACTTGCTGAGCTTTCATGCTCACTGCTTGTGTTTGAAGCTTTTGCAGGGTTCTATGAGGAAGGGACTCCCGAAGAGGAGACAGAACCCCAGGAGGGGAACCCCGTCGAGTGGGAGTCGTGCACGCCAGAGTTAGTGTGTGTGTGTGTGTGCTAGCAAGGACACGTTCAAGGGCTGAACGTGCACTTGATGCTTAGTCTACGCCCGAGAGTGGAGACTGAACTTATTTTGATGTAAACATGTTCATAACTTGTTTATGTAATAAAATTTCGCTTCCACTTTGTACCTTTGACGTGTGTATACGGTGCTGTGCAACGCAGCACCCCTCAGCGTGATCCTGGCTCGACAAGACCTTTGGGGTCGTGTCACTTCAGTTACAAACTAGTGCTTATATTACAACAGCGGAAGCTAAGTTTGTACAACTCACGCCCATCTACCTAGCAAAAGTCGGTTGCCCAGCCCTAGGGCAACCCACACTAGCTGCACTCCTCAGCTCAGCGCGGCGTTACGGCTCCCACTCAGCCGTGGTCCCCGACGGAGGGTAGCCCTCGCCGGTGGACTCGTACCCCGAGTCTGTGGGATGCTCCTCACCTGAAAAACACTTATAGCAGCAACCGTGAGAACGATGGCTCAATAAGACTTAACCGACTCCCCTAGGCATGAAACTCTACATGCAGTTTGCACGAACCTGGGATGGTAACTTTTAGCAAATGGACATGCCTACAAGTTCATCCTCAGTTCATCTTTTAGCCACAAGTTAACATTTCAGGAATATGAAATTTAGTGAGCAATATTTGGTGGCACACATGTAGCAATACAATTATATCATAACAGCAATATTGAATCATCACATTTCATATATTAGCCTACGTCACGACTCAGTGACCAAGTGGTACTCTTCACCGTGAGGGACGGCGAATCGACTCGATATACACCTGCAGGGCTACCCGAAGAGCACGTCACGTACGCCCACCCGTGGAGCTGCACAGCACGCTCGCTCGATGTCGTACAGGACAACCTTTCACCCAACAGCCCAAACGTCGAACCGGTCGCACCAAAACAGACAGGAGGTTCCCTACACGGAGCATCTCTCTATGCCCGTTAGCAGATTTCAACCTTGCTGCCCTCAACCTACACCTATAAATCGGTGCGTTATGCCTCGACGCCCGGAGGTTTAGGCTACATCGATTTACCGGGGCCCATATATCCGATATGCCTTCGGTACGTTCAAACTTGATCAGCGTGGGCCGCACACGGATCGGTCCTCAATTGACACGGACAGGGATGCGCACACAAGACTTCCTCTTGATGTACCCTAGCCCCAGTCTACTCTCATTTTCATTACTAAGGTGATCTCACATCACTCAAACCAATCCCGTGTGTCCCAAGCCTAGCTCGCGAGTAGATTCCAACTACTCGACTTGCACAGAAGTTCTATGAATCATTAAGCATAGCCTGTCAACTCGAGGACATAGACACTACCCTCACTCTTATAGGAAATCTGGTTATGCACTTGGGTTTCATCCATCCTACACCTAATGCACATCCATACCACATACTAAGTATACATAAAGCAAAACTTTGTAAATTTAGTTAATGCAAACCGGGGCTTGCCTTGTTGCTGCTGGTCAAATGTTAAGGCTTCGTCTGGAAGAAGGAAGTCCAACACTTCCGGAGTTCTTCACATTCAGCGACTACACGTAAACAATATACTACATGTCAATTTAAATGCAATGTTTAGAAATGACTATGTAAAGACTATAACTCTAGCTAACCCTCCCCTTTGGTTCCGAAATTTTTATTGTGGCATGGTAGGGTCCTAACCAGAGTCTTGACCAAGTTTCATTTGAAACCAAGTTCATTTGAGCGTTGTACAATTAAAAGCCTATTTGGTCAATATTAAAGCCTCTAAGGAATTCCAGAGATTTTCATGGCTTCAACCATTACTTACTGGAAACTAGAATTTGAGATGGTTCTAATGGAATTGGTTTCATGTCATTTGTAGAATTTTAGATGAAGTTATGCCCTAAACAAAATTTGAGAAAATCTGAAAAATGTTTCTGTACATTTTTCTATTTTCTCTGGGCAGTTCACTTAATCACACCATTAGGGGGACTAAATGAACTTGGATGGGCATGAAAATTTTACTGTGACTCAATGATTATCCAAAGAACCTCCCAGCCAAATTTCAGAATTTTTCATAAAGTAATTCTCCAGATAAAATTCCTAACATTTTAAAATTTAGAGAATTAATTCTGGAAAACTATTAAGTTTCATGAACTGAAACTTGTGTAGCTGGAAAGTACTCAAAATTCTGAGTTCATCAAAATTCGCTTCACTGAATTTGAATCTTCCTAGCAGAAGTTATGTGCAATTGAAGTTTGAACTAAAACTGAAAATTGAAATAAAGTTCAAACCGGCTGGTGGGACCCCGGGCTATGTGTCAGCACCGCAGCCAACCCACACGGGGGTCCGCAGAGTCTTCCGCGCAGTCGCATGGGATCCCGGCGCCACAACAGATCCGGCGCTGTTTAAACAGAGGCTGACACGTGGGGCCCACAGGGTTTCGTCTACCTCGTGCTCCCGCGGCTCACCGCCGCCACCTTCGCCGGAGAGCTCGCCGCCGGGCATTCTGCGGCCCGACCTTCGACAAAACTCGCCGCATGTGCACATTTCCTCCTGAGGAACACGTTGGTGCACTCAACGGAGCTCGGCGATGGCCGGAACAGTGCTCGCGACGGTGACAGCGGCTGAAAGCTCATCGGCGATGGCGCACTCGGTGTTCTCTACACCTTTTTTGACGCGGTTTCCTCGGGGAGCTCCGCTGACACCTGCTGATCACGGATATGAGCACTGATCCTCATGAAACGGCCGCAACTAAGGTCTCACCGGCGAGGTGCTCTGTTTTCAGCCGCCGGGCCGAAATTCTGGCAGAACTAGGGTCCTAGTGCATGGAACTTGTTGCTACTTGATCGAGGAGGTGTGCTAGGTGTTCTAGAGCGTGTGTGAGCTGTAGCTTAATCGGCGGTTGCCTCTGTGCAACGAATTTTGTCATCGACCGGACTCTAACCCTAACACGCTCCGAGGAAGAAAACTAGAAATTCTTGCTCTACACCGCCTGAACTGGAGCATGGTTTCCTCCTACAGCTTCAGCACAAGTAAGCACACCTTTTTTCTCTGTTGACGGTGCGTGAAACCGACGGGATCGGCCGGTCACCGGTGATCAGAGGAAGCGGCGACTAGTTCTTCCGCGGAAACGGGAGAATAGCTCGGGATGTGCTCATTTTCGCTCGGGAACAGAAAGAAGGGTGGAGCAGCTCGGTGTGCTGGCCTTTGAGCCAAAAATTTTCACCGTGAGGTGGAAGTCCCGAGCGAGCTGGCAGCTTCTGCAAGCCGGCGTCGGTCGCCCGCGCTACGTCGCCAGGTTTGAGTCGGTTTCACCCTGAGTCCAGTCACTGATCAGTGGGTCCCTCTCCCCTCTAATTCCTTTTCTGTTTTTCATTTTTGTTTTCACTGAAAAGATCTCAGCTATTCACAATTGAAAGAGAGACTTAACCTCCAAGTCATTGATTGAACTTGATTTCCCCAATTTGAAATTGGTTTGGCTAAATTTGCTGCACAATTGAACTGAAATTCAAATTCAGTTTTGAATTATTGCAAATTTAGCTTCTGACAAGATGAACTCCAATGGGGATGAAAATTGGTGTACTAACTCAGAAAAATGTGCTGAATTTAATATGAATTCAACTTTTTAATTCAAGTAATAAAAGTTGCTGCAATTTGAATTTGCATTCAAATTGGCCCATTTCACAAATGTCTCCAAAAGTGCCTCAAAAAGCATTGGATTTGCATGAAATTTGGCCTGAGCCTTCCCAAGACTATTTAGGGTCTAGGGGTGAGCTCAACCTTTCATGTTCATGTGCAGAAATCACACTTTTTGGAAGTTAGGGCTTTCCCCTCTAATCACCCTTTTGATGGTGGTTACTTGCTCTTCACAAGTGTTCACAAGATATCCACAAGATGAGCTGTGGTGTTGTGAGGTGATGAACAATTTTTACAAGTCCCTTTCTTGGGATTTTACATCCCTCCCACCTTAAAAGAATCTCGTCCCGAGATTACAAAAGAAGAGACAGCGATGAAATAGAAACTCACCCGTGCTGAGACACCATGAACTCCGGGTAGTTTGAGCGAAGAAATTCCTCGCTCTCCTACGTCACTTCTTCGGCGGTGTGGTTGCTCCAGAGTATCTTGTAGAACCACAACGTTCGGCTATGTGTGGTCCGGGCCTTCTCATCAAGAATTGCCACCGGATATTCATCATATGTCAAATCCTGTTGCAGCTCGCCGATGTCTTCGGTGGGAACAGCAGCTGTATACTTCAGACATTTTCGCAGTTGTGAAACATGGAAAACGTCGTGAACACCAGCAAGATCTGCCGGTAGTTCCAGTCTATACGCCACTGGTCCACACTTCTCGGTGATGGCATAAGATCCAATGAAACGGGGAGCGAGTTTCCCCTTCACGCCGAACCGGTGCACGACTTTCATCGAAGATACACGGAGGTACACGGGTTCCCCGATGTCAAAGTGCAGCGGCCTACGCCTCTTATCAGCGTAGCTTTTCTGTCGGAATTGAGCGGCCTTCAAGTTGCCTTGAATCATCCGAACACGCTCTTCAGCGTCGTTCACCACATCAACCCCGAGCGTGACCCTTTCACCGGACTCGCACCAGTTTAATGGGGTGCGGCATTTACGACCGTAGAGAGCCTCATAGGTTGCCATCTTGATACTCGCTTGATAACCGTTATTGTACGAGAATTCTGCCAACTGTAGATGATCATCCCAGTTTGTACCGTGGTGGATGGCACACGCCCTCAACATGTCGTCTAGTACTTGGTTCACCCTCTCTGTCTGCCCATCTGTCTGAGGGTGATAGGCGGTGCTTCTAATCAGCTTAGTACCCAAAGCAGCATGCAACTGCTCCCAGAAACGAGATACAAATAGTGCCCCTCGGTCTGAGACTATGGTCTTGGGTACTCCATGCAAGCATAGGATTCTTGCAATATACAACTCCACATATCTGTTGGCATGGAAATGTGTATGCACGGGGATGAAGTGGGCTGACTTGGTCAATCGATCAATAATACCAAATGGAATCATGCTTGTTGGAAGTCCGGGGTAATCCCACAATGAAATCCATGCTCACATCTTCCCACTTCCATGCCGGGATTTTCAGGGTTTACAGCAGCCCTGATTTCCTCATATAATCAGCTTTCACTCGTCTACATGTATCACACCCGGATACATATTTAGCCACTTCCCGCTTCATCCGTGTCCACCAAAATTTCTTTTTCAAATCTTGGTACATTTTGTTGCTGCCCAGATGAATGGAGTATTTAGACAAGTGAGCTTCACTAAGAATTTTCTTCCTCAGCTCCATATCCCGGGGTACGACTATGCTGTCATTGAACCATAGTGTCCCCTCATCATCTTTCCGGAAACATTTGATTTCCCCGCTGTCTATCCATCTCCAGAGATTTGCCATACCCTTATCAACCTTTTGAGCTGCAATGATGTCCTCCCTAATTGTAGGGATGAGGGCAAGGTTATAGAGTGACCCATAAGGAACCAAGTATAAACTCAACTCTTCCTCTACCGGTGGAATAGTGAGGTTATGGACATGTGATTTCCAACTCAGCGCGTCGGCAACCACATTCGCCTTGCCGGGGTGGTAATGAATCTCAATTTTGTAGTCTTTGATTAGCTCTAACCACCTCCTTTGCCTCATATTCAGCTCCAAGAACTCCTGGAACTTCCGGTTCATTATCCCAGGAGGTATATGGTAGGCGCGGAACGCCTCCCGGAATTCTTCCCACTCCACGGCATGGCCAGCCGGACGTGAGGCGACATAATTTGCCCACCACGCACCAGCGGCACCTTGAAGCTGATGCGCCGCAAACAGAGTCTTCTGCCGCTCTGTACATTGGAGCAGCCCGAACTTGGACTCAATTGTCTGCAGCCAGTTGTCGGCCTCCAGGGGTTGTGCTGCTTCTGTGAACACCGGAGGGTGCGTATTCATGAAATCCGAGTATGTCATAACATGGGGCTCACGAGGCCCCCTCTCTTGACCCCCCCCCCCCCCGCCTGGGACGTATTCTGCACGATCGTGCGGAGCAGGTCGGTCTGCTCCTCACGACCACCCACCAGTGCCGCAATCACATCCGCTAGCGTAAGCGGATGTGGCGGTGGTGGTTGTTGCTGCAAGGTGCTGTCGTAGGCAGGTGGCTGGGAGTCATCACCCCCTGCTGGCTAGAGCCACCAATATCATGCGTGGTCTGAGTGCGAACCATCTGCAACCATGCGACAATAAACATCAGTCCCGCAACATACTTCATGCAGTCCAATAAAATAGGCGTAAACCATAATGACAGTAAAACATGCGATACATCTCATATACAGATAATGTAATAACTTTGCACAAGCTACACCATTACCCGACCAAATACAAGCTAGTTAAATCCAATTTGATGGACTCCCTCTTTGAAAGTTCATCTCAACTAGGTTTGGTCACTACGAGACGTTAATATCGCTTTGCCATCACGTATACTACCCTTTTATCTTCAATACGACACAAACATGGTCTCTAGCAAAAGAAGCTTGAGCAAGACATACCCTCAAATCTTTCACTAGTTGAAGATAATTACTCATGAGTATGTTCTGCCCCATTGGAAGTACTAAAACCCCCTAGGGTACAACAATCTCTCAAATGAGTTCAACTGTCATCCCTCTGCCAGAATGACAAGTTTCTACATATTCCAGTTTTTGATCTGGTGCTGGGCATTTTCATGACTCAATCTGAATACCAAAGTTAAATTTAACTTCAGTATCTTTCCAACGAGTATTTATTTGGCCTCATATCATCTTTGGTTAAAAAGTTATGGTAATTCAAATTCAACAGAATTTCTGGGAGAATTTCAACAGCCCCTCCTTTGGAAGTTGCTGTTTTCAATTCTAAATTCCACTGAATTCCGTGCTGAAATTACAGAAACTTTGAATTACAAAGATGTAACACATCTTCTACCATTTCCAAAGATGTATCATATGATCATTTTAGATTTTTCCTACAGGACGTTATGCTTGAAAAACAGAACAGTCCAGAGAGTGTTCTAAATTTGTCCTTGTTCTGGACAGTTTACAAGCCGCTGGAATTTCAGCCAGATTAAGGTGTCATTCAGCTCTGGAAGTCTACAACAAAGTTGTAGAGAACTTAAATACATTTCCAGAACTATATCCCACACCCCCATTGGCTAAATAATCTGTGAGTTATGCTCTGTCAAAGTTCAGCAAACTTCCTGCCCCAAACAGAGCACTCTGTTTTTCAATCCCTTTTGACTACACTGATCAACTGTTGAACTTTTCTACCCAACCTGGGTCCTTAATGTTGAAACTTAGTGGTTTTTATTTCCTTGTGTATCATTATATTTCATGCACATGCCTATAATATGTTAGTACTACATTCCTCACAAAAAGAAAATCATAACCGTATTATACCGGCATATACGTCTCAATTATGGCGCTAAACGGTCTCTCGCACACGTATACTACACGGCATACATACGTGGTTAGTACCTGCAGAAGACCACACAATAATAATGCACTGAAAGGTCATTTTCATTTCAGGCAGGACCATATTTGAAAGTAAATACAAACGCCCGTATCATTGCCATATGGCCGTCGTTGAGTTAAGCCACATCTCAAGGTACGTGATCGTGTTTTAACACCACATGACGGGGAACCCGAGTAGAGCACGAACAGGTCGTCACGGTTGGGAATTTTATCAACCCAACAGATACCACCTACTGCCCTGCAGGGCACGCCGATGTCAAGTGCTGCGTATGTCCTCCTGGGCTATTTCCAGACAAACACACTATCGCGTTACTGACCACACGATGGGGTCTCCACTTACTTGCCTAATGCACGCTAGAGATCAGCGTTTCATATTAACTCAGGAACATGAAGAGTCCAAGAGTTTCATATTAACGTCTCACACCAAGCTGTGAGACCTATCCCTGAACCACGTTCCTCGTCAGGGGAGCTAACCGAAATTGAACCGCTTTCGGTGGCGTTCCTTACCATTCTTTTCAGAGCGTAGGTGCGTCGTTGCATAATTGAAATTCAGAATTATAACACATATGTTAGTGTTGCACTTTAAGTAACTATGCTAGTATAGTCCTTACTTGGCAACTACCAAATCCTCACCGTAAACCTAACTTTTCCTGTAATACAGTTCTTAATTAATGTGCTATCCCCAATGCGGCTCTGATACCATCCTGTGGCGGACCGGAATCCGCTCATCCAGGATCGCAGAGGGTGGTTCCGCACGGTGCGACACCCGACAGCACACATCATAAGAACAACATTATATTACATAGAAAACCAACTGAAATGTACAAGTAGTATAATACTTCAGTTACAAACTAGTGTTTATATTATAACAGAGGAAGCTAAGTTTGTACAACTCACGCCCATTTACATAGCAAAAGTCGGTTGCCCAGCCCTAGGGAAACCCACACTAGCTGCACTCCTCAGCTCAGCGCGGCGTGTACGGCTCCCACACAGCCATGGTCCCCGACGGAGGGTAGCCCTCGCCGGTGGACTCATACCCTGAGTCCGTGGGATGCTCCTCACCTGAAAAACACTTATAGCAGCAACCGTGAGCACGATGGCTCAACAAGACTTAACCGACTCCTCTAGGCATGAAACTCTACATGCAGTTTACACAAACCTGGGATGGTAACTTTTATAAAATGGACACGCCTACAAGTTCATCCTTAGTTCATCTTTTAGCCACAAGTTAACAGTTCAGGAATATGAAATTTATTGAGCAATATTTGGTGGCACACATGTAGCAATACAATTATATCATAACAGCAATATTGAATCATCACATTTCATATATTGGCCTACGTCATGACTCAGTGACCAAGTGGTACCCTTCACCGTGAGGGACGGCGAATCGACTCGATATACACCTGCAGGGCTACCCGAAGAGCACGTCACGTACGCCCACCCGTGGAGCTGCACATCACGCTCACTCGATGTCGTACGGGACAACCTTTCACCCAACAGCCCAAACGTCGAATCGGTCGCACCGAAACGGGCAGGAGGTTCCCTACACAGAGCATCTCTCTATGCCCGTTTGCAGATTTCCACCTTGCTGCCCTCAACCTACACCTATAAATCGGTGTGTTATGCCTCGACGCCCGGAGGTTTAGGCTACATCGGTTTACCGGGGCCAATATATCCGATATGCCTTCGGTACGTTCAAACTTGATCAGCGTGGGCCGCACACGGATTGGTCCTCAACCGACACGGACAGGGCTGCACACACAAGACTTCCTCTTGCTGTGCCCTAGCCCCTGTCTAGTCTCATATTCATTACTAAGGTGATCTCACATCACTCAAACCAATCCCGTGTGTCCCAAGCCTAACTCACGAGTAGATTCCAACTACTCGACTTGTACCGAAGTTCTATCAATCATTAAGCATAGCCTGTCTACTCGAGGACTTAGACACTACCCTAACTCTTATAGGAAATCTGGTTATGCACTTGGGTTTCATCCATCCTACACCTAATGCACATCTATACCACATACTAAGTATACATAAAGCAAAACTTTGTAAATTTAGTTAATGCAAACCGGGGGTTGCCTTGTTGTTTCTGGTCAGATGTTAAGGATTAGTCCAGAAGAAGGAAGTCCAACACTTCCAGAGTTTCTTTGCCTTCAGCGACTACACGTAAACAATATACTACATGTCAATTTAAATGCAATGTTTAGAAATGACTATGTAAAGACTATAACTCTAGCTAGCCCTCCCCTTTGGTTCTGAAAAAATTATGGTGGCTTTGTATTGTCCTAACCAGAGTCTTGACCAAGTTTCATGTGAAACCAAGTTCATTTGAGCTTTGTACAATTTAAAGCCTATTTGGTCAATATTAAAACCTCTAAGGAATTCCAGAGATTTTCATGGCTTCAACCATTACTTAATGGAAACTAGAATTTGATATGGTTCTAATGGAATTGGTTTCATATAATTTGTAGAATTCTAGATGATGTTATGCCCTAAACAAGATTTGAGAAAATCTGAAAAATGTTTCTGTACATTTTTCTATTTTCTCTGGGCAGTTCACTTAATCACACCATTATGGGGGGGACTAAATTAACTTGGATGGGTATGAAAATTTTACTGTCACTCAAGGATTTTCCAATGAACCTCCAAGCCAAATTTCAGAATTTTTCATAATGTAATTCTCCAGATAAAATTCCTAACAGTTTAAATTTTAGGGAATTAATTCTGGAAAACCATTAAGTTTCATGAGCTGAAACTTGTGTAGCTGGAAAGTACTCAAAATTATGAGTTCAGCAAAATTTGGTTCACTGAATTTGGAGCTTCCTAGCAGAAGTTATGTACAATTGAAGTTTGAACTAAAACTGAAAATTCTAATAAAGTTTAAACAGGCTGGTGGGGTCCCCGGGCTACGTGTCAGCACCGCAGCCAACCCACACGGGGGTCCACAGAGTCTTCCGCGCAGTTGCATGGGATCCCGGTGCCACAGCAGATCCAGCGCTGTTTAAACATAGGCTGACATGTGGGACCCGCGGGGTTTCATCTACCTCGCGCTCCCGCGGCTCATCGCCGCCACCTTTGCCGGAGAGCTCGCCGCCGGGCGTTCTGTGGCCTGACCTTTGACGAAAATCACCGCCTGTGCACATTTCCGCCTGAGGAACACGTTGGTGCACTCAACGTAGCTCGGCGATGGCCGAACAGTGCTCACGGCGGTGACAGCGGCCGAAAGCTCATCGGCGACGTCGCACTCTGTGTTCTCTACACCTTTTTTGACGCGGTTTGATCGGGGAGCTCCGCTGACACTTGATGATCACGGATATGAGCACTGATCCTCGTGAAACAGCCGCAACTAAGACCTCACCGGCGAGGTGCTGTGTTTTCAGCCGCCGGGCCGAAATTCTGGCAGAACTAGGGTCCTAGTGCATGGAACTTGTTGCTACTTGATCGAGGAGGTGCGCTAGGTGTTCTAGAGCGTGTGTGAGATGTAGATTAACCGGCGGTTGCCTCTGTGCAACGAATTTTGTCGTCGACCGGACTCTAACCCTAACACGCTCCGAGGAAGAAAACTAGAAATTCTTGCTCTACACCGCCTGAACTGGAGCACGGTTTCCTCCTACAGCTTCAGCACAAGTAAGCGCACCTTTTCTTCTCTGTTGACGGTGCGTGAAACCGCCGGGATCGGCCGGTCACCGGTGATCAGAGGAAACGGCGACGAGTTCTTGCGCGGAAACGGGAGAATAGCTCGGGACGTGCTCGTTTTCGCTCGGGAACAGAAAGAAGGGTGGAGCAGCTCGGTGTGCTGGCCTTTGAGCTGAAATTTTTCACCGTGAGGTGGAAGTCCCGAGCGAGCTGGCGGCTTCTGCGAGCCGGCGTCGGTCGCCCGCGCTACGTCGCCTGGTTTGAGTCGGTTTCACACTGAGTCCAGTCACTGATCAGTGGGTCCTTCTCCCCTCTAATTCCTTTTCTGTTTTTCATTTTTGTTTTCACTGAAAAGATATCAGCTACTCACAATTGAATGAGAGACTTAACCTCCAAGTCATTGTTTGAATTTGATTTCCCCAATTTAAAATTGTTTGGCTAAATTTGCTGCACAATTGAACTGAAATTCAAATTCAGTTTTGAATTATTGCAAATTTAGCTCCCGACAAGATGAATTCCAATGGGGATGAAAATTGGTGGACTAACTCAGAAAAATGTGCTGAGTTTGAATATGAATTCAACTTTTTAATTCAAGTGATGAAAGTTGCTGCAATATGAATTTGCATTCAAATTGGCCCATTTCACAAATGTCTCCAAAAGTGCCTCAAAAAGCATTGGATTTGCATGAAATTTGGCCTGAGCCTTCCCAAGACTATTTAGGGTCTAGGGGTGAGCTCAACCTTTCATGTTCATGTGCAGAAATCCCACTATTTGGAAGTTAGAGCTTTCCCCCCTAATCACCCTTTTGATGGTGGTTACATGCTCTTCACAAGTGTTCACAAGATATCCACAAGATGAGCTGTGGTGTTGTGAGGTGATGAATAATTTTTACAAGTCCATTTCTTGGGCTTTTACAGCTGGGAATGCCGTTCCCGCCACCCTCGCCGGCGAACGCCGCCAGGTACTCTGTTTGGCGCGAGGTGGAAGAGAATGCTGACATGTGGAGCCCGCCGGCAGCGTTTAAACATTTCCAGATTTTCTTATTTCAGTTCAAACTTTGAAGAGCCATAACTTTTTGTAGGAATGTCCAAAAATTGTTAAACAAATTTTGTTGGATTCCTCTCAGAGAATACTATCCAGGGGTATGGTCCAATGGTTATGAAAATCTCTGTATCTGGCTCATTAATTCATTTAAATAAAATTTTGTAGGAATTTTCACAGGAGTTTTGTTTATTGGAAAATTCCCAAATTTGGGAAGGACATTCTACCAAATATCCTTGAACTCCAGTAAACATTTCAGAGGTATTGGACCTCATTTGTTTGTCCAAATGTTGTGTCAATCCTTTATGTCTCTGAAAAATGGGAAAATAAACAGAGACATTTTCAGCATTTCTTATCAACTTTCAAAATTAATATCTCTCTGTTGGTAGCTCCAAAAATGATGAAACAAATTTTGTTAGAACCATAGAGACCTATCCTACTTAGATCTTCCACTGTTAGACATGTTAAAACTCCAGATTTGGGCTCAAAATTCAGAGAAGCCTTGTACTTGTGGGAATTTTGGAGACCACAAGGTGCAATGAAATTTCTCCTAATTTTTCTCAGATCACCATTAGAGAGTCTAGTATCCACTCGAAAAATACCAAAGCCAATTGAGGATCCAAAATAACAGTAGCTATGAATAGAAGTTTACTTCTTATAATTCCTTAGCACTTATACATCTATTTTTGTTACATTTCATATAGTGACCGAAGTTGAGGATACGCCGGAGCCGTTGGATGTCCTCCCACCCGACGCTAACTTCTCCTTTGACTCGCAACCAGGCAAGCCCCGGTTTGCATTTAAGTACCTTTTACAAAGTTTTTCATTTGTACACTTATGTCTAGGTTGAAATGGTTGCATTAGAGTTGAGATGTTTGAAACCCCACTTGCATGACTTTAAATCCTATGAAGGGTTGGGTAGTTTACAGACTCGACGAGTAGAGAATGCCGTGCTAATATGCTTAGGATATCAGTAGAAGTCGAGTAGTCGGAATCTACTCGTGAGGTAAGGTTTTATCACACGGTATGGAAATAGTAGAAAATGGCTTAAGAGTGGTGAAAATGGGACCCAACAGGGGGGATAGGATGCAGTGAGCGGAGGTCTCATGTGCGTAGCCCTGTTGGTTTCGATTGTGGACCGAGTCGTGTGCGGGCATGATGAACAAGTATTGAACAGTACCGGATGGCATACTGACATAAGCAGGAAACCGATGTAATTTGTTAACCTGGGTGTCGAGGCTTACCCAACCGTTTTATAGGAGTGGGTTGAGGGTAGCAAGGTGTAAATCTGCCGGTGGGCACAGTCACGCTCCACGCAGGGACCTCCTGCCCGTTACGGATCGACCGGTTCGGCATTTGGGTTTCCTTTGAAAGGTGGTTGCATACAACAGAGTAGGAAGATGTGTGGAATCACACTTCAGAAAGTGGGTGTATATGATGTGTTGTCTGGGTGTCTCCTGATTGCAATCACCATCCTCGCGGTTATTTGAGTACCGTTTGTTCACTGTTCTGTGACGTAGTAAGAAGTGAAATAAGCCAGATGAATGATATGATGCTGTGATGAACTATTACTGTGTGGAAACCATGTCTGTTGTAGATGTAGAGCTAATTAAGTTTATTTTCCACTCTGGGCATCACCACATCGGAGGAAAGTGTTTCTTGTTTGATTGTGGACTTCGGATGTGAGGGCTGCCTAAGGCACATGAAACTGTTGCTATAAAACTGAAAGTAAGGATCCACATGTAGGCGCGTCTTTATTGCAAAGTCTTTTCCTATATTACACATCCCTGCATGTAGAGTTCCATGACTAGGGTGTCGGTTAAGCCTTTCTGAGCCATCGTGCTCACGGTTGCAATATTTGAGCTGTGTGCAGGTGAGGGTTATGAGGAAGGGTCCGAGGACGAGGCGGTGCCCCCGTTGTGATACACGGCCGAGCTGGAGCCCTGCATGCCGCCGTGATCTTCATTTCAGTGCTGCTAGTGTGTAGCGTACCCGGGCTGGATGGCTACACTTTTGCTTAGTTAGGACGAGAGAGTAGTTATAAAGAATACTTCCGCTGTATAATTATGTTTTGTAAAAGACTTCCACTGTTTTATATCAAATAAAAGTCTGTATGTTGTTCATATTCTTTTCTTGTGTGCTGTTGGGTGCCGCATCGTACGGCACCACCCTCTGCGATCTTGGAGTGGGTGAACCACGGGGTGGTCCCCACAAAAAGGTCCTAAGTGAGCTCTTACCGTGTGCCCGACGGCTTCTGCCATTGGCTCCGGTAGCAAAACTAGAAATGGGCTGTCTACCAAGGTTTTCACGCTAAGGATGCGAAGGAAAGTTGTTCACTACCGAGTCTAGCTCATGTAGGTGCAGTTTCAGGATCTCTACACGATTATGGAACGAGAATTTGGCGAATCCGCACCCGAAGGTCGGTCCGCACCAAATGGAAGGAAAAGACGAAATTCATCGCCGTTGATCGACCACTCGGGCTATGGTTCGGAGGTGAGCAACACGAAGTCCTAACACGTCCCAGGATGCCTTAGCTTGGGCATGACACGTTCCTGTTTGGGCTGTCCACGGGAGCCCGAGGTGCGGAAGAGACTTATGTCACCGGAAAAGCTTTCGGTATTGGCCTAGAACAACCGGACTCGGCTGGTTCCTGTGACGGGAAGGTAGGAGGAGAGGCTCTAGTACCGTTTTGCAGCTCAGAAGGAGTGTGGGTGCAGTGTTTGCCGGTTCCCCGATCGAACCCGAGGTAGCGGCGGCGATAGCAGCGTTTCTTGCACGAGGGAGCAAAGGAATGAGTGAATTGCTTCTTGCCGGCTTGGCCTCGGGGATAAGAAGGGGGGATGTCGGCGAAGCGTGGGCGCACACCGAGCAGGAGCTGCCAGCGGCGTATGGCTTGGTGGCGACCCCAGCAGCGGCCCGAGAAACCGAGCCCCGGCAGTCTTCAGTCGGATGATCACAGGAGAGGCTGACATGAGGGCCCCACTCCCATTTTAACCTCTGAAATTCAAATTTTCCTACTGCTCTAAACAGTAGTACCCCTAATACCCTTTGCAATTTGAATTATTCATCAAATGCTCATTTGAAATTGGTAGAATTCAAAATGTGAAATGTTTGACTATATCCATAGCACATATGCAGTTTGAAATTCAAATTGAATTTGAATTTGCTTAAATTGGCTCATGTCAAGATCAACTCCAAATGGAGTGAAAATTGGTGTGTGAGCTCACAAAAATGTGCTGACTGTGAATATGAATCCCACTTTTGAATTTATGGGATGAAAGGAGTTTGAATTTGAATTTAAGTTCAAACTAGCCTCTTTCCAATTATGCCCAAAAATACCTCAAAAAGGTTTTGGATTTGGGTGAAATTTGGCATGAGCATTCCTAACAAAGTGTAGGAGTTTTTCATATGCTCAGCCCCTATATGATGCATGTGGGAAATGCCACTTTTGCATTTTGTGAGTTTATCATCTAATGACCATGTTGATGGTGTTTACTTGCTCATCAAATGTGTTCATAATATTTCCACAAATGAGGTGTGTGTGGTGTTATGAACACTTTAAGTGTGTGCAAAAACTTAGGCCCTTACATTCCTCCCCCCTTAAAAGAATCTTGTCCCGAGATTATAATGTGAAAACGAGAGAGAGGATGATGGAAAATTATCGTATGTGCGACGTGAAAAAGTCGGGGTAGTTAGCGCAAAGAAAACCTTCGCTCTCCCATGTCGCTTCGTCTACGGAGTGATTACTCCATATAACTTTGTAGAACCACAACGTACGGTTGCGTGTGGTTCGGGCCTTTTCATCAATTATCTGAACCGGTTCCTCTCGATAAGTGAGATCCGGTTTCAGTTCTTCAATATCCCCCAGCTGAATGGTAGTTGATAGCTTAAGACACTTCCTCAGCTGACAAATGTGAAAGACGTCGTGAACACCAGAGAGTGTCACCGTTAATTCCAGTCGGTATGCAACTGATCCACATCTT
Organism: Neostapfia colusana; assembly: GCA_030760725.1. Lineage (NCBI taxonomy): Eukaryota > Viridiplantae > Streptophyta > Magnoliopsida > Poales > Poaceae > Neostapfia > Neostapfia colusana. The sequence continues at coordinate 41,223,490 of JASWHV010000013.1, read as the reverse complement.
TCCACAATCTGGAATGGACCGATGAATCGGGGTGCCAACATTCCTCTCACCCCGAATCTGTTCACGCCCTTCATTGGAGACACACGTAGATACACGTGATCCCTGACTTCAAATTGTAACGAGCTTCTTCTCCGGTCCGCATACTGTTTTTGTCGGGATTAGGCGGCTTTTAGGTTCTCTTGAATCAGCTAAACTTTTTCCTCCGCATTGTTGACAAGATCAATCCCGAAGGTTAACCTTTCGCCAGACTCACACCAATTCAGCGGTGTGCGGCATTTTCTCCCATATAGCGCCTCATAGGGCGCCATCTTGATGCTGGCTTGGTACCCATTGTTGTACGAGAACTCGGCCAACGGTAAGTGATCATCCCAATTCTTACCGTGGTTGATAGCACAAGATCGTAACATATCTTCTAAAATCTGATTTACCCGCTTAGTTTGCCCATCCGTCTGCGGGTGGTATACTGAACTACGGATCAGTTTCGTCCCCAAAGAAGCATGTAGCTGCTCCCAAAAACGAGACACAAAGAAAGTGCCCCGATCCGATATTATGGTGCGGGGTACGCCGTACAAGCATAGGATCCGTGAGATGTACAATTTAGCATACTTCTTGGCATTGTAGTTGGTGTTGACCGGGATAAAATGGGCAACTTTGGTGAGCCAGCTGATGATTACCCACACTGAATCATGCTTCTGAAATGTGGTGGGTAAACCAACGATGAAGTCCATGCTCACATCTTCCCACTTCCAGGCAGGAATGCCTAGTGGTTGTAGAAGACCCGGTTTTCGCATATGGTAGCCTTCACCCTACGGCATGTATCACACTCGGAAACGTACTTTGCGATCTTCCGCTTCATCCGTGTCCACCAAAACATGCTTTTGAGTTCTTAATACATCTTGTTGCTGCCGGGGTGAATAGAAAACTTTGACAAGTGAGCCTCATCAAAGATTTTCTTCCGTAACTTCGGTACTACATTCCTCCCAAAGAAAAACCTATGCCGGACTTAGCCGGCTTCGTTAATTCAGTGGCACTAAACGTCTCTCGCACACGGATGCTACTCGTCTACTGATTCGTGGTTAGATTACCTGCAAATAACTCACACAATCATTGGGATCAGCTGCACACCGAACCCGGTCCCAATACAGTTCATACACCCATCCATCATCACTCGCACGGGTGTTCTCAAGCCAAACACGCCTTGAGCTACATGGTTACTAACCACATGACGGGGTCTCCCAAACATGCCCGTAGCACGCTAGGGAAGGGCGTTGCTCGAATACCCCAAACGACATAAAGAGGCGTAGAGGATATTAAAGTGGACAGGGTTATCTGCCACCCGTGAGGCTCCACCTTTTAGCTTTTGTGCACTGGTGGACAGCGCTTACATGCACCCCCCAAGATACATGACATCCCAAGATGCATGATTTTCTGACATAAGCACATAGGTTAGATTTGCCACTTTCTATACTATAATAACATCCTTATATGGGCTACTAACTCGTTCCTAACCGAGTTTTTTGAAAAAGATGACCGTTTTAGTGCGTTAAACCTCAAGCGAGCTCTGATACCATGCTGACACGGCCTCGGGGCCTCGTCAAGCCAGGATCACGCTGAGGGATGCTGCGTGCACTGCACCGGATAACACACATATAAGGTACAAAGCGGAAGCAAAGTTTTATTACATAAACGAGTTTATGAACATTTTTACAATAAAATATGTTCAGTTTAGACTCACGGGCATAGACTATGCACCGAGTTCATGTTCAGCCCGTGAACGTGTCCCCGCTAGCACACATGCACACTAACACAGTGGTGTGCACGACTCCCACTCGATGGAGTTTCTTTCTTGGGGTTTCGTCTCCTCCTCGGGAGTCTCTTCGTCATAATACCCTGCAAAAGCTTCAAACACAAGCAGTGAGCACGATGGCTCAGCAAGTATGACACGTCTTTCCTATACATGAAACTTCTACATGCTGGATTATGTGTAATTGGGAATGTAAGTTGCAAAGGACTCACCTAATTATTTGAACCTTACTTTCAAGTTTAGCAGCAAATTATGGAGAACCTCACGCTAAGGCACATAAGAGAGCCGCAATTAAACAAGAAACGCATTTCTTTCATGTGCTTTGCCCATGGTTGAAAAGGAACTTTATTTTGCTCTAAACTACAACAAGTCATTAACAATCAAGGTATATCTTTCAATCAGCAACTTTTACATGACTCTAGCCTGTTCATTCTACGTCACGGTACAGTGAACAAGTGGCACTCACTGACCGCGAGGGACGGCGATTATAATCGATATACACCTGCAGGGTCACCCGAATAACCCGTCACGTATGCCAGTACTCGATGTTACCTACAGCAACCATCACGGACGTCGTACGCAACCACCTTTAATCCGTCAGCCAAATGTTGAGCCAGTCCAATCGTCCCGAGCAAGAGGTCTCTGTGCCCGCATCTGCAGTGCCGCCAGCCGATTTACACCTCGATCTCTCAACCTACCCTCTGAACGACCAGCTATGCCTCAACAACCAGCTACCTGAATTACATCGGTTTCCCGGTTCCCATATATCCGGTAAGTCTTCAGTACTATTCTAGCTTGTTCAATAGGCCCGCACATGGCTCGGTCCTCGACCGACACAAGTGGAGCTATGGCACCCAGGCCCCAACGTTCTTCTGCCCTTACTCTCTGCTCAGTCTCATTTTTATTGGCATGTGTCCCAATTGCTATCTTTACCCGAGTAGTGTGCCTCTAGCCTATTCTCGCAAGTAGTTCCAACTACTCAACTTGTACCGAATCCTACACTATATTAGCATTACAGTAGCTACAAACCTAAGCCCAACCCAGGGTTTTTTTGGCTATGCATTTGGGTTTTCAAAGAAGACTCTAATGCAGAAATAAAGTGGATACTCAATGTAAGTTCTCAAAGCAATAAAGTTTATAAAATGGTTAAAGCAAACAGGAGCTTGCCTTGCTGGTGTTGGTCGTAGGCTAGCTGTTCTTCTGGAGTGATGAAGTCTAAGACTTCGGGCTCCTCCTCAACCTTAGCGACTACATGACATAAATACATGTATGTATCAATAAGAATGCATTTGAATTTGAAGTTGAATTTGTTAAGACTATAAGTATTGCTAGACAGACCCAATGACTCTGAAATTTTTACTGTGGTTTGGATACAACCTAAATATAGACTTGGCCAAGTTTCATTTGCAGCAAAGCTCATTTGAGCCCTCCACAAATAATTGTGTACTTGGCCTTAATTGGAGCTCTTAGTGTGTTCTAGGGATTTTCATGGAGCAAGCCATGACTTTCTGAAAACTAGATTTTCAGAGGGTTATAATGGAGTTTGTTTCGCCTAATTTGAAGATTCCTAGCCAAATATATGAGCTAAACAATTTCAGAGAAATTTTAAAAATGTTTCTGAACATTTTCTATTTTCTTTGGAACAGTTTTATTAATCACACCATTAGGTGGATCAAATTAGCTCAAATTTAAGGGCCTAAGTTTTTGGCACATATTCAAAGTGTTCATCACCACACACACACTTCATTTGAAGAAACTTGATGAATACATTTGAAGAGCAAGTAAACACCATCAACATGCTCATTAGAGAATAAATTCACAAAATGCAAAAGTGGCATTTCCCACATGCATCATCTAGGGCTGAGCTTGTGAAAAACTCCAACACCTTGCTAGGAATGCTCATGCCAAATTTCACCCCAAATCAAACCTTTTTGAAGTCTTTTGGGTATAACTAGAAAGAGGGTGCTTTGAACTCAAATTCAAATTCAAACTATTTCCATCCCATGAATTCAAAAGTGGGAGGCATATTCTTACTCAGCACATTTTTGTGAGCTCACAAACCAATTTTCACTCCATTTGGAGTTGATCTTGACATGAGCTAAGTTTAGCAAATTCAAACTTTATTTGAATTTCAAACTGCATATGTGCTGAAAATATATTCAAACAAACCCCAGTTTGAATTCTATCCAATTCAAATGGCCAAGGGGTAGATAATTCAAATGACCAAGGTTAATTAGGTCTCTACTGTTTAGAGCAGTGGGGAAAATTCAATTTCAGGGGTTAAAACCGGAGTGGGACCCACATGTCAGCCTAACCAGCAAAATCGACCGACTGAATCACAGAGTGCTCGGTTCTCGGGTTGCAGCCGAGCGCGCCACCGAGGAGCCGACCAGCGCCAGCTCCTGCTGTGCTTCCCCGCGCGGTAGACCAGCTGCCCGGCTCCTTATCCCACCCCTCGGCGTGCTCCTGTTGATTATCACCCGAGCCCACGGCGAGTTCGTTCATTTTCACACCGAGCTCCACCGAAAACAAGCCGCCCCCTCGGTTCCGCTCGTGAGCAGGCCGATCGCACGCAAACACAACCTTCCCAGTAGCAAAACAGAATCGTGAGCTTGTGAGCAACGTCCTAGACATCGTGTTGTCCAGTGAGCAGGAGCCCTTGAGCTCAGCCGGGCATTTTTCCCGGCGAACTGAACGTTGCCGCCATCGGGCTCTCGTGGCAGCTCGGCACAGCCGTCGTTGCATCCACTTTTCTACACAAGAAAGGTGTGTCACTGCATGTAGATGGTGTAGCCGAAAGCCGTTTGGCATATGATCAACCATCGGTTGAGAATTTCCAAGTTTACTGAAAGCCAGTTCATATGAGCCGAGCTCACCTCCGATTGAAATTTGGGCTCCACACACTATTGTTGGTCAAGCCAGTTGTCCAGTAGGTTCTATACATGCTAGCGCGCACACTCGAGAAGAAAGCAAGGAAAACCGTTGAGGATCGGCCGTGATATGGCCGTTTTCCTCGCCGCATTGCAAAGTACATCGGCTCACTGTCGAGGGTATGGTTGCCGGCGTTTCTAGCTTCCACAAAGCCTTGGTTCATGTTCCTCGTGCTCCACTGATGCTCTCCGAGCAATTTCTGATCGATTTGGTGCACGGTGGTGCGAAACCGACCTCGCCAAAACCCTAGCGGGTGCTGTCACCGGTGCGCGCAGGTTTCCGGCCATCGCCGGTGTCCGTCGAGCTCACAGCCGAGTTCAGGAGGTCGGAAAAGGGGGAGGCGGCGAGTTTTGGGCCGGGAGGTGGCCGGGAACTCGGTTCCGGCGAGTCTCACCGGAGACCGCCGCCGCCGGGTGTTTGGCGCGAGGAGGAAGATGAAGCACTGTGTGTGGGACCCACAGGCAGAAGTTTAAACTTTTCTTTTATTTTCAGTTTTAGTTCAAACTTCAAACCCACATAACTTTGGCTAGGAAGCTCCAAATCGAGTGAACCAAAATTTGTTGGATTCAGCTCTCTGATTACTTTCTAGCGAATCAAGTTTCACTTCATGAAAATCCTTATTTCTCCATAATTAATTCTTCAAATTTCAAACTGGTTAGAATTTTAACTGGAGAACCCTTTGGAGGAAAATTCTGAAATTTTGCTGGGATGTTCACCAAAATATCCCTGAGCTACCATTAAAATTTCAGATCCATTTGAGCTAATTTTATCCCCCTAATGGTGTGATTAATAAAACTGTTCCATAGAAAATAGAAAATGTCCAGAAACATTTTCAGAATTTCTCTGAAATTGTTTAGCTCATATCTTTAGCTAGGAACCTTCAAATTAAGTGAAACCAACTCCATTAGAACCCCCTGAAAATCTAGTTTTCAGAAAGTCATGGATTGCTCCATGAAAATCGCTAGAACACCCTAGCAGCTCCAATTAAGGTCAAGTACATAATTATTTATGGAGAGCTCAAATGGGCTTGGCTGCAAATGAAACTTGGCCAAGTCCCTGTTTAGGTTGTAACCAAACCACAGTATGAATTTCAGAGTCATTGGATCTGTCTAGTATGACTTATAGTCTTCACAAGTTTAAATTCAATTCAAATGCATTTAAATTGATACATATACATGTTATCTTATGTAGTCGCTAAGGTCGAGGAGGAACCGGAAGTCTTAGACTTCGTCACTCCGGAAGAGCAGCTAGCCTATGACCAAGAGAAGCAAGGCAAGCTCCGGTTTGCATTAACCCGTTTTATAAATTTTTACTGTTTTGAGAACTTAATTTAAGCACCCACTTACTTCTTGCATTAGAGTCTTGATTGAAACCCAAATGCATAGACAAGAAAACTCTGGGTTGGGATTAGTTTTGAAATTCTTGTTAGCTACTGCAATGCTAAGTTAGTGTAGGATTTGGTACAAGTCGAGTAGTTGGAACTACTCGCGAGGATAGGCTAGAGGCACTCAACTCAGGTAAAGATAGCAAATGAAACACATGGCAAGAAAAATGAGACCGAGCGGAGAGTAAGGGCAGCAGGACGTTGGGGCCTGGGTGCTATAGCTCCACTTGTGTTGATTGAGGACCGAGCCGTGTGCGGACCTGTTGAACAAGCTCGAACAGTACCGAAGACCTACCGGCTATATGGGAACCGGGAAACCGATGTAACTCTGGTAGCTGGGTATTGAGGCATTGTCTGTCGTTCACAGGGTAGGTTGAGAGCTTGAGGTGTAAATCGGCTGGCGGCACTATGGATGCGCGTGCAGAGACCTCTTGCTCGGGACGATAGGACTGGTTCAATATTTGACTGACGGGTGAAAGGTGGTTATGTATGACATCCGGGATGGTTGCTGTAGGCAACATCGAGTACGGGCGTATGTGACGGGTTATTCGGGTAACCCTGCAGGTGTAAATCGATTATAATCGCCGTCCCTTGCGGTCAGTGAGTACCACTTGTTCACTGTACCGTGACGTAGAAAGAACAGGCTAGATTCATGTTAAAAGTTTGCTGATTTGAAAGATATACCTTGCTTGTTAATTTCTTGTTGTAGTTTAGAGCTAATTAATGTTCTTTTCAACTTTGGGGAAAGTACATGAGAGAAATGTGTTTCTTGTTTGATTGCGGCTCTCTCATGTGCCTTAGCATAAGGTTCTCTACCACCTGCTGCTAAAACATTGAAAATAAGGTTCAACTAATTAGGCGAGTCCTTTGCAACTTATTTTACCTCATGTACTCTAAAATCATTCATGTAGAAGTTTCATGTATAGGAGAGACGGGTCAGTCTTGCTGAGCCATCATGCTCACTGCTTGTGTTTGAAGCTTTTGCAGGAGTTTATGAGGAAGGGACTCCCGAGGAGGAGACGGAATCCCCGGAGGGGAACCCCGTCGAGTGGGAGTCGTGCACGCCGCCGTGTTAGTGTGTGTGCGTGCTAGCGGGGACACGTTCACGGGCTAAACATGAACTCGATGCGTAGTCTACGCCCGTGAGTGTAGACTGAACATATTTTTTTGTACAAATGTTCATAAACCTGTTTATGTAATAAAACTTTGCTTCCGCTTTGCATCTTTGATGTGCGTTATCCGGTACTGTTCAACGCAGCACCCCTCAGCATGATCCTGGCTCGACAAGGCCGTTGGGGCCGTGTCATCAAATGGATCTGAAATTTTTATGGTAGCTCAAGGATATTTTGGTGAACATCCTGTCCAAATTTCAGAATTTTCCTCCAAACGGTTCTCCAGTTATAATTCTAAACATTTTAAATTTTGAAGAATTAATTCTGGAGAAATAAGGATTTTCATAAAGTGAAACTGGATTTGTTGGAAAGTACTCAGAGAGCTGAATCCAACAAAATTCAGTTCACTCGATTTGGAGTTTCCTAGCCAAAGTTATGTGGGTTTGAAGTTTGAACTAGAACTGAAAATTTGGGAAAAGTTTAAATTGCTGCGCGTGGGACCGGGGCGACGTGTCGGTTTCTCAGCGGCTGACACACGGGGCTACGGGGTTTTTCTCGTGCAACCACAACCGATCTGGATTCACAGAAGATCCAGTCCAGCTCAACACAGTGGCTGACATGTGGGACCCGCGCCCATCTTCTTCTTCCCCTCGCTCCCGAGCGCGCCCGAGCTCGCCGGAACTTGCTCCTCCGGCCACCTCCCGTGCTCTAGCTCACCGCTAGGCTCTAACCCGACACGAGGAGAACTCCAGTGAGGTTTCCCTACGCCGGCCATGGCTCCTACCTAGCTTGCGACGGCACAGCGGCTCACACCGACTCCGGCGGCGTCGTCCGCCATCTCTAGCCCTCCAAACCATGTGTTTTCAAGCTCTACAGAACCTGTGTGACATGTAGACACTCGACTTGCACTTGGTTTAGCTTGGAAGAGGTCCTAAGTGAGCTCTCACTGTGTGCCCAACGGCTTCCGCCATCGGCGCCGGTAGCAAAACTACAAATGGGCTGTCTACCAAGGTTTTCATGCTAAGGTTCCGAAGGAAAGTTGTTCACTACCAAGTCTAGCTCATGTAGGTGCAGTTTGAGGATCTCTACACGATTATGGAACGAGAATTTGGTGAATCCGCACCCGAAGGTCGGTCTGCACCGAATGGAAGGAAAATAGGAAATTCATCGCCGGTGATCGACCACTCGGGCTATGGTTCATAGGTGAGCAACACGAAGTCCTAACACGTCCCGGGATGCCTTAGCTTGGGCATGACACATTCCCGTTTGCGCTGTCCACGGGAGACCGAGGTGAGGAAGAGACTTAGGTCACCGGAAAAGCTTTCGGTATTGGTCGAGAACAACCGGACTCGGTTGGTTTCTGTGATGGGAAGGTAGGACGAGAGGCTCTAGTACCGTTTTGCAGCTCAGGAGTGTGGGTGCGGTGTTGGCCGGTTCCCTGATCGAATCCGAGGTAGTGACGGCGATGGCAGCGTTTCTTGCACGAGGGAGCAGAGGAATGAGTGAATTGCTTTTTGCCGGCTCGACCTCGGGGATAAGAAACAGGGGGGGACGTCGGCTGAGCATGGGCGCACACCGAGCAGGAGCTGGCAGCGGCATCTGGCTCGGTGGCGGCCCCAGCAGTGGCCCGAGAGACCGAGCCCCGTCAGTCTTCAGTCGGTTGCAGGAGAGGCTGACATGAAGGCCCCACTCTCATTTTAACCTCTGAAATTTATTTTTTCCTACTGCTCTAAACAGTAGTGCCCCTAATACCGTTTGCAATTTGAATTATTCACCAAATTTCCATTTGAAATTGGTAGAATTCAAATCGTGAAGTGTTTGACTATATTCATAGCACATATGCAGTTTGAAATTCAAATTCAATTTGAATTTGCTTAAATTGGCTCATGTCAAGATCGACTCCAAATGGAGTGAAAATTGGTGTGTGAGCTCACAAAAATGTGCTGAGTGTGAATATGAATCCCACTTTTGAATTCGTGGGATGAAAGGAGTTTGAATTTGAATTTAAGTTCAAACTAGCCTCTTTCTAATTATGCCCAAAAATACCTCAAAAAGGTTTTGGATTTAGGTGAAATTTGTCATGAGCATTCCTAACAAAGTGTAGGAGTTTTTCATATGCTCAGCCCCTATATGATGCATGTGGGAAATGCCACTTTTGCATTTTCTGAGTTTATCATCTAATGACCATGTTTAGGTGTTTACTTGCTCTTCAAATGTGTTCATAATCTTTCCACAAATGAGGTGTGTGTGGTGTGATGAACACTTTGAGTGTGTGCAGAAACTTAGGCCCTTACATCTGCGACACTCATTCGTTGGACATGTTGCCGTTTAGTTGGCCAACATTCCGCCCCATATAGCATCACTGGTCTGATCACTGTCCTATAGAACTTCCCTTTTAGCTTTTGTGGGACCTTCCTATCACATAGGATTCTAGAGGCTTGTCGCCATGTCATCCACCCTACCTTGATCATGTGGAAAACATCCTCTTCAATATCGCCATTGCTTTGTAACATTGATCCTTAGTATCGGAAAGAGTCCCTTCTAGGTACTATTTGTCCTTGTAGACTAACATTTCCCTCTTCACGACCAACACCACTAAAGTCACACCTCATATACTCGGTCTTGGTCCTACTAAGTCTAAACTCCTTGGACTCTAAGGTTTGTCTCCATAACTCTAATTTCTTATCAACACCATCCCTAGTTTCATCTACCAGCACTACAGCATCGGCAAAGAGCATGCATCAAGGGATATACCCTTGTATATCCTTCGACAACTCATCCATAACAAAAGAAAAGATGTATGGGCTCAAAGCTGATCCTTGATGCAGTCCTACCGTGATAGGAAATGCATCAGTCTCACAATCACTTACACGCACACTTGTCCTAACATTATTGTGCATATCCTTGATAAGGGTAATGTACTTTGTTGGCACTTTATGTTTCTCTAGTGCCCACCACATGACTGACCTTGGTATCTTGTCGTACGCCTTCTCTAAGTCAGTGAACACCATATGCATGAGCTTTTTCTGCTCTGTATATCTCTCCATAAGCTGAGGAAGAAAAAAAATCACCTCCATAGTAGACCTCCCAGGCATAAAACCAAATTGGTTTTTAGTGACATTGGTCACTTTCCTCAGGCGGTGTTCAATCACTTTCTCCCAAAGCTTCATAGTATGGGTCATAAGCTTAATCCCTCGATAATTAGTACAACTTTGAATATCTCCTTTATTTTTGAAGATAGGTACTAATATACTTTTCCTCCATTCTTCAGGCATCTTGTTTGACTGAAAAATGTGGTTGAATATATTTGTGAGCCATACCATTGCCATGTCCCCAAGGCATCTCCACACCTCAATCGGGACATCATCAGGGCCGAGGGCATTTCCTCCTTTCATCCTTTTTAAGGCCTCCTTAACCTCAAGCTCTTGTATCCTCTGCCCGAACCGCCTGTTGGAGTCATCCAACTCAACCATAGTACTCCCATTCCCATCATTGAATAGCCCATTAAAGTAACTCCGCCATCTTTTCTTAATCTCTTCATCCTTCACTAGAATGTGGTCAGTCTCATCTTTGATGCATTTAACTTGATTGAAATCCCTCATCTTTCTCTCGCGGATTTTTGCTATCTTGTATATGTCCTTTTCACCTTCTTATATCTCTAGTCTCTCATATACCTCATCATAGGCCTGTCCTCTTGCCTTACTAACAGCACTCGTTGCATTTTTCTTGGCCTCTTTGTACTTAAGCATGTAGCTTGCGCTTCTATCATGATGCCAACTCTTGTAACTCATTCTTCTCCTTAATGGACTTTTGTATATTCTCATTCCACCACCAAGTGTCTTTATCTACAAGTTTCTTTCCTTTTGTCACACCGAACACCTCACTAGCTACCTTCCTAATGCAAGTTGCCATCTTCACCCACATATTATCTGCATCTCCATTTTCTGCCCAGGGTCCTTCTGTGATCACCCTATTTTTAAAGGATTCTTGTGATCCTCCTTTCAACTTCCACCACTTTGTTCTTGTGATTTTGACACCTTTGTCCTGCAAAGAACATGTATGGAAGCAAAAGTCAACTACCACAAGCTTATGTTGTGTCACAACACACTCCCCGGGGATCACCTTACTGTGGCGGACCGGAATCCGCTCATCCAAGATCGTAGAGGGTGATGCCGCACGATGCGACACCCGACAGCACACATCATAAGGACACATTGTATTACATAGAAAACTAACTGAAATGTACAAAATCATACAATACTCCAGTTACAAACTACTTTTTATATTACACAGCGGAAACTAAATTTGTACAACTCACGCCCGTCTACCTAGCAAAAGTCGGTTGCCCAGCCCTAGGGCAACCCACACTAGCTGCACTCCTCAGCTCAGCGCAGCGTGTAACCTTCGCCGGTGGACTCGTACCCCGAGTCCGTGGGATGCTCCTCACCTGAAAAACACTTATAGCAGCAATCGTGAGCATGATGGCTCAACAAGACTTAACCGACTCCCCTAGGCATGAAACTCTACATGCAGTTTACACAAACCTGGGATGGTAACTTTTATAAAATGGACACGCCTACAAGTTCATCCTTAGTTCATCTTTTAGCCACAAGTTAACAGTTCAGGAATATGAAATTTATTGAGCAATATTTGGTGGCACACATGTAGCAATACAAGTTTTATCATATCAGCAATATGGAATCATCACATTTCATATATTAGCCTACGTCACGACTCAGTGACCAAGTGGTACTCTTCACCGCGAGGGACGGCGAATCGACTCGATATACACCTGCAGGGATACCCGAAGAGCACGTCACGTACGCCCACCCGTGGAACTGCACAGCATGCTCACTCGATGTCGTACGGGACAACCTTTTACCCAACAGCCCAAAGGTCGAACCGGTCGCATCGAAACGAGCAGGAGGTTCCCTACACGGAGCATCTCTCTATGCCTGTTAGCAGATTTCCACCTTGCTGCCCTCAGACTACACCTATAAATCGATGTGTTATGCCTCGACGCACGGAGGTTTAGGATACATCGGTTTACCGGGGCCCATATATCCGATATGCCTTCGGTACGTTCAAACTTGATCAGCGTGGGCCACACACGGATCGGTCCGTAATCGACGCGGACAGGTCCGCGCACACAAGACTTCCTCTTGCTGCGCCCTAGCCCCTGCCTAGTCTCATTTTCATTACTAAAGTGATCTCACATCACTCGAACCAATCCCGTGTGTCCCAAGCCTAAACTCGCGAGTAGATTCCAACTACTCGACTTGTACCGAAGTTCTAGGAATCATTAAGCATAGCCTGTCTACTCGAGGTCTAAGACACTACCCTCACTCTTATAGGAAAATCTGGTTATGCATTTGGGGTTTCATCCATCCTATACCTAATGCACATAAATATACCTCACACTAAGTATGTAAAAAAAGCAAAACTTTATAAAATGGTTTAATGCAAACCAGGGCTTGCCTTGTTGCTGCTGGTCTAATAGTATATAATGCAGTTAGAGTCTTGTCTCCCTTGAGGCTTGATCACTGATCCACTTCAATGGGATCACTCCGTCGAACTTCTTCATTGATTGCCTCCGTCGTAAGTCCTATTGATGTGTATATGCACATGTTCTTAATGCAATTTAAGGAAGTAAAGACTCGACTCATAAATAACAGGAAACTGGATGGGAGTACTAAGAATGAAGTGCTTGTCCCTGTTGTGCAGAGGAATTAGAGGAAAACCACATGCCCATAAGAAGTTTCATTAACATGTTCTATGGTTCCTAATGGACATGTGACATGAGTTGAAATGGGTTGAAAGGAACTAAAGGTCCTTATCTCCAATGACTTCGAAATTTTTACATGAAGTCATACACTACACAGACACTTAGTTTGCCAAATTGTAACTAATGTGAGTGGAAATTGTGTCTCCCATAATTCCCACCATAATTCTCTATGTTTTGCTCACATACATAAGCATGGAGAACAAGAACAGGGATATCTAAAGTTCAACTTGAGCTGAAACTTTACATATGAGTTCCTGGTCACATGAAAGTAGTTGGGTCCAAAATTCAGGACTTTTCATTGAGTAGTTCCTCCAAAATAATTCTATAAGCAATTATGCTATAAGGAATTAATTCTGGACTAAGGTGCATTTTCATGCCCAATCACATGAACTACCCTTTCAAGTATGGCTAATAGAGCATGACTGAATTTTCCTATGATTTTTTAAGCCAAGTATTTTCCAGAATTGATTTTACAAAGGACGATCATTTTCTGAAAAAGTTTCTGGATAATTTTGAGCACAGCAGATTGTACTCTAGAAATTCCTACTAAAATCAACTCCAATTGAAATGCAATTTTGCTGAATGTTCAATAATATCCTAAATAATATTATGGCAAAATTTGAGGATTTTTTGATAAACCAAACTCCCTCAAAAATTCTTTTACAAAAAATATTCAAAGAATTTTCCAAAATTTAATATTGACTTTCGTACAAATTGGGGTTCATATTTGGATATATATTTGCAAAATGAATCCAACCCAATTTGAATCACCCAATTTGGAGTTTCCTACACCATGTTATGAATTTCCTAAGTTTGAGCTAAAACTAGAATTGTTTTGCTATTGAAAAGGACTTGGGCCCATGTTTTAAATCTCAGCCACTGAAAACCGAGAAAACACGGGGCTACACGGTTCCAATGGTGTGGCCACAAAAGATCAGAAGCCACAGAGGATCTCAGTTTAAACATTTAGTGGCTGACAGGTGGGGCCAGCGCCTCTTCTTCAACCTCCAGCTCTCTTCTTCCCGCGCGCGCGCGCCACCTCGCCGGCAACCCCCCCCCCCCCGGCCCCTCACTCCCTGGTCGTTCCCCGGCCCAAAATTTGCCGCTTAGGGGTTTTGGAGGTCAGAGAGGCCATTTTTGGAGTCGGTGTGAGCTATAGAGGGCCGCAAGGATCGGGCGGCGGCTTCGGACCAAGTCCGGCGATGTCGGCCGTCTCCTCTACCGACTCAAACCCACGGCTTCTTCGTTCTAGAGCATCAGTGGCTCATGGCAAAGGACGTCATGTAAGCCAAAGGGCTTGGAAACACCTCCAAACACCATGTCACCGTGCGCCCTAGGTTGGAAACTGGCGGCAGAGGATAAAACTTGAAGAACCCCGTTGTGGCTCAATGATTCTCATTTCTTTTCAGTATCGGTGACTCGCAAGGAGGTCTGTAGCCTACCCTATGATCAGAATGGCCATAGACCCAATATTGATCACGAATTTTGGAAAAATCTACCCCCACGGCCTATGAACATGTTGTCGGTATTTTAGAAATTCCCGTGGCTCCCGTGGAGGGCTGGACTAGGGTTTTCGGCAGCGTGAAGAGAAGGGGTTGGCGCACCTTTTTGCTGTTCAACCCTCGGTATGAAATGCCCTGTATAGCCGGGACATCGAGGAGGCACGGCGGCGGCTCAAACCGGAACTCTGATGAAACTTCTTGCTATGCGCCGTGCACAGAGGGTGATGGACCGGCTTGGGCAGCTCGATGAGGTACAGTGGAGTCTTGTGCACACTCTTACGGTCATCGGAGGTCACGGAAGGGCCTAGCAGCGCTGAGCAGCGATCGTGTCCGACGAAGGGTCGAGTGGCAAGAACATCCCGGCTCGTGCGTGCTTCCCTCAGGGAAATGGGAAGGAGACCGGAGTGGAGCGTTTGGTTTGCTCTACTGAGGTGTTACACGCGAGAAAACGTCGAGCACAGAGGCGGCACGTCGATGCCTCGTGGCCAGCCCGCGTCTCTCCCGTGACTTGCTCGTGAAGCAGCAAACCGACTGAAGAAATTCAGGTGTGCTGCTGACATGTAGGCCCCACCTAGGTTCTCCCCTCTCTGTACTGCTCGTTGACCCTCACCTCCTCAAAAGATCTTCTCCATGCCCATCTTTTCAATTCACAAGCTCTGAATTTGAAAAGTGGGCTAGAAACTTAATTCACCGAAATCAGTCTAAATTTGCATTGCAAATTTGAAAATTGATTTTGAAACTGATCATCTCAAATTCCTTTTTAGCCCGCCCTAAAATTAAAAGGTTGCCATTCACATTTTTCCTAAATTTCCAAAGTATGAGGTTTCATGCGAGAGGAATAAATAGTGCTCGGGGATGCGGTTTTTATGAGCAAAATATCACGCCGGGACTACTCAATCCTACGAGCTGGTTGCCAACGCGACGGAGGTAGCGAGGAGGTAGCCTCTGCTTGCAGCTCGGTTTGTGAGTGGGAGGATCACGGCGTGAGGTTTGGAAACCACGAGTAGGTCGCCAGCTCGATGCAAGAAGCTGGAGGTGGCTACCCTCGGTGGCGCTCATTGTGCGTTCGGCTGCTCGAGTGAAACAGAGAACGTCGGTTGCTTTAGTGAGAAGAGCTGCTTAGGGTGCAAGTCAAATTTCTTGCTCACTGATATGTGGGGTCCCACTGTCCCGTTTGCACATGAGAGCTTACACATGGGTTTTAATTTAACTTTGTCCCCCCAAACACTCACTTGATCCTCGGCTAGAGTGGTGGGACACTCATGCGTGTCATCACATGTGGAAAAATTTAAACAAGTCTCAATTTTTATGAACCCGAAACAGAATGATGCTCAAACCTACATTTCTTTGCATTCATGTTTTTGGTACTTTAACATTCCTTCCCCTTAAAAGGAATCACGTCCCGAGATTCCAATAGGAGAACGAGACGGGAGAGGTAATGTCAAGCGGTACGACGATAAAAGTTCCGGATTGTTGTTGTGGAAGTAATCTTTTCTTTCCATGTTATTTCTTCCGTGGTATGATTACTCCACAGCACCTTATAAAAGCTTAATGCCTGATTCTAGGTGTTCCATATCCTTTCATCGATAGTCTCAATCAGTCACTCGGTGTAGGCACGATCCGGCCTCAACTTGTCGATTTCTTCGGTGCAGACAGCAGCGGTAAATTTGAGGCACTTCCACAGCTGTGACACATGACTATGTCGTGGACACCTGCAATACATGCCGGTAGTTCCAGCCAGTAGTCTACAGGTCTGCACTTTTTCGGGAAAGCAAATGGATCTAAAGCTCGGGAAGCAAAATCTCCCCTTTACATCGAAGCGGTGAATTTCTTTCATCGGAGACACACTAAGATAAACGTGTTCTCCGACGTCGAAATGCCACGGTCTACTCCATCGGTCCTCGTAGCTTTTCTGTCGGGATTATTCAGCCTTCAAATTTGCTTCTTATTGTTCGAACTCGGTCATCAGCTTTGTTGACTAATCAACCCCAAACAGTACCCTTCTACCGTACTCACACCACTTCAGTGGTGTGCGACATTTCCAGCAGTATAGAGCTTCATATTACGAGGTATAACTATATGGTCTTTGAACCATAGAGTACCTTCATTGTCCTTTATAGTGATGGCATTGAGCGAACGATAATCAACACTTAATCTTAGTGTCTCATCGTCCTTCTTAACAAACAGCGCAGAGCAACCCTAAGGTGATGAGCTTGGTCATATAAAACCTTTGCTCATGAGTCACTTAGTTGCTCCTTCACTTCGCCAGTTCATCGGGTGCCATCCTATGCGGCTTCTGTGAAATTGGTGTTGTTTCCGGCGCCAGTTCAATCTTGAACCTTATGTCCCTTGTGGGCGATCTGCCCGGAAGCTCATCGGAAACACATCGGTATTCACATACCACCGGAATATCCTCGGGTTCAGTCACTTCCGTGTGGTAGGTCTAACTCACCCTCTTTGCTGTACAGAACAGACCCGTCTGTCCTAACCCAGATTTTGATCCGTTTACTAGCATTTTCATAACTCAAGTTGAATACCAAAGTTAAAGTTAACTTCAGTATATTCCCAACGAGTACTCAAATACCTCTAGATCATTTCTGGATCAAAAGTTGTAATTGCTCAAAGTTGACAGAATTCCTGGACAAAATTTGCCAGCATCTGCTTTGTATGTGGCTGTTTTTATCACCGTTGTATATGCAAATACAATAAGAATCTGAACAAACTTTGAACTACAACAATGTTGAAAATTTCAGAACCTTTCCAACGGTGTATCGTAGGCTTATTAGAGATTTTTCTACAGAAAGTTATGACCTAAAAACAGAAAGATCCAGAGAGGTTGTTGCTGCTGTCCTAGTTCTGGACAGTTTACCTTCATCTGGAATTTCAGCCAGTTTAAGGTGTGATTCAGCTCTGGAAGTATACAACAAAGTTGTAGACTACTTAAACACATTTCCAGAACTATATCCCACACCTCCATTGGCTAACTGATCTTTGAGTTATGCTCTGTCAAAGTTCAGCAAACTTGCTGCCCCAAAACAGAGCACTCTGTTTTTCAGTCCCTTGGAGCTATACTGGACAACTATTGAATTTCTCTACCCAACCAGGGTCCTAATTATTGAAAATTGGTGATTTTAGTTCCTTATTATCATTATCTTTCATGCACATGGCCATGATATGTCGTAACTACGTCCCTCACAAAAAGAAAATCCTAACCAGATTATACCGGCATATATGTCTTAATTGTGGCACGAAGCGGGCTCTCGCACACGTATACTACACGGGATACATACGTGGTTAGTACCTGCAGAAGACCACCCAATAATGATACACTCAAAGGTTATTCTCATTTCAGGCAGATCCATATTTGAAAGTAAATACAAACGCCTGTATCATTGTCATACGGCCATCCTTGAGTTAAGCCACGTCTCAAGGTACGTGATCATGTTTTAACACCACACGACGGGGAACCCGAGTAGAGCATGAACGGATCATCACGGTTGGGAATTTTATTATCCCAACAGATACCACCTACTGCCCTGCAGGGCACGCCGATGGCAAGCGCTGCGTATGTCCTCCTGGGCTATTTCCAGACGAACACACTATCACGTTACTGACCAAACGATGGGGTCTCCACTTGCTTACCTAATGCACACTAGGGATCAGCTTTTCATATGAACTCAGGAACATGAAGAGTCCAAGAGTTTCATATTAACGTCTCACACCATTCTGTAAGACCTATCCCTGAACCACGTTCCTCGTCAGGGGAGCTAACCGAAATTGAACCGCTTTCGGTGGCGTTCCTTACCATTCTTACCAGAGCGTAGGTGCGTCATTGCATAATTGAAATTCAGAATTATAACACATATGTTAGTCTTTCCACTTTACGTAACTACGCTAATATAGTCCTTACTTGGGCAACTACCGAATCCTCACCGTACACCTAAGTTTTCCGGTAATACAGTCCTTAATTAATGTGCTATCCCCAATGCGGCTCTGATACCAGCCTGTGGCGGACCGGAATCCGCTCATCCAGGATCGCAGAGGGTGATGCCGCACGATGCGACACCCGACCACACACATCATAAGGACACATTGTATTACATAGAAAACCAACTGAAATGTACAAAGTCGTACAATACTCCAGTTACAAACTAGTGTTTATATTACACAGCGGAAACTAAATTTGTACAACTCACGCCCGTCTACCTAGCAAAAGTCAGTTGCCCAGCTCTAGGGCAACCCACACTAGCTGCACTCCTCAGCTCAGCACGGCGTGTACGGCTCCCACTCAGCCATGGTACCCGACGGAGGGTAACCTTCGCCGGTGGACTCGTACCCCGAGTCCGTGGGATGCTCCTCACCTGAAAAACACTTATAGCAGCAACCGTGAGCACGATGGCTCAACAAGACTTAACCGACTCCCCTAGGCATGAAACTCTACATGCAGTTTACATGAACATGGGACGGTAAAATTTAAGCAAACGGACACGCCTACAAGTTCATCCTTAGTTCATCTTTTAGCCACAAGTTAACAGTTCATGAATATGAAAATTTAGTAAGCAATATTTGGTGGCACACATGGAGCAATACAAGTTTTATCATATCAGCAATATTGAATCATCACATTTCATATATTAGCCTACGTCACGACTCAGTGACCAAGTGGTACTCTTCACTGCAAGGGACGGCGAATCGACTTGATAAACACCTGCAGGGATACCTGAAGAGCACGTCACGTACGCCCACCCGTAGAGCTGCACAGCACGCTCACTCGGTGTCGTACGGGACAACCTTTCACCCAACCGCCCAAACGTCGAACTGGTCGCACCGAAACGAGCAGGAGGTTCCCTACACGGAGCATATCTCTATGCCCGTTAGCAGATTTCCACCTTGCTGCCCTCAGCCTACACCTATAAATCGGTGCGTTATGCCTCGACGCCCGGAGGTTTAGGATACATCGGTTTACCGGGGCCCATATATCCGAGATGCCTTCAGTATGTTCAAAGTTGATCAGCATGGGCCGCACACGGATCGGTCCTCAATCGACGCGGACAGGGCCACGCACACAAGACTTCCTCTTGCTGCGCCCTAGCCCCTGCCTAGTCTCATTTTCATTACTAAAGTGATCTCACATCACTCGAACCAATCCCGTGTGTCCCAAGCCTAAACTCACGAGTATATTCCAACTACTCGACTTGTACCGAAGTTCTAGGAATCATTAAGCATAGCCTGTCTACTCGAGGTCTTAGAAACTACCTCACTCTTATAGGAAAATCTGGTTATGCATTTGGGGTTTCATCCATCCTATACCTAATGCACATAAATATACCTCACACTAAGTATGTAAACAAAGCAAAACTTTATAAAATGGTTTAATGCAAACCGGGGCTTGCCTTGTTGCTGCTGGTCTAATAGTATATAATGCAGTTAGAGTCTTGTCTCCCTTGAGGCTTGATCACTGATCCACTTCAATGGGATCACTCCATCGAACTTCTCCATTGATTGCCTCCGTCGTAAGTCCTATTGATATGTATATGCACATGTTCTTATAATGCAATTTAAGGAAGTAAAGACTCGACTCATGAATAACAGGAAACTGGGTGGGAGTACTAAGAATGAAGTGCTTGTCCCTGTTGTGCAGAGGAATTAGAGGAAAACCACATGCCCATAAGAAGTTTCATTAACATGTTCTATGGTTCCTAATGGACATGTGACATGAGTTGAAATGGGTTGAAAGGAACTAAAGGTCCTGATCTCCAATGACTTCGAAATTTTTACATGAAGTCATACACTACACAGAGACTTAGTTTGCCAAATTGCATCTAATGTGGGTGGAAATTGTGTCTCCCATAATTCCCACCATAATTCTCTATGTTTTGCTCACATACATAAGCATGGAGAAAAAGAACAGGGAGATCTAAAGTTCAACTTGAGCTGAAACTTTACATATGAGTTCCTGGTCACATGAAAGTAATTGGGTCCAAAATTCAGGACTTTTCATTGCGTAGTCCCTCCAAAATAATTCTATAAGCAATTATGCTACAAGGAATTAATTCTGGACTAAGGTGCATTTTCATGCCCAATCACATGAACTATCCTTTCAAGTATGGCTAATAGAGCATGTCTGAATTTTCCTATGATTTTTGAAGCCAAGGATTTTCCATAATTGATTTTACAAAGGACGATCATTTTCTGAAAAAGTTTCTAGATAACTTTGAGCACAGCAGATTGTACTCTGGAAATTCCTACTCAAATCAACTCCAATTGAAACGAAATTTTGCTAAAAGTTCAATAATATCCTAAAGAATATTCTGGCAAAATTTGAAGATTTTTGGATAAACCAAACTCCCTCAATAATTCTTTTACAAAAAAATTCAAAGAATTTTCCAGAATTTAATATTGACTTTCATACAGATTGGGGTTCATATTTGGATATATCTTTGCAAAATGAATCCATCCCAATTTGAATCACCCTATTTGGAGTTTCCTACACCAAGTTATGAATTTCCTAAGTTTGAGCTAAAACTGGAATTGTTTTGCTATTGAAAAGCACTTGGGCCCACGTTTTAAATCTCAGCCACTGAAAACCGAGAACACACGGGGCTACACGGATCCAATGGTGTGGCCACAAAAGATCAGCAGCCCCAGAGGATCTCAGTTTAACCATTTAGTGGCTGACAGGTGGGGCCGGCGCCTCTTCTTCAACCTCCAGCTCTCTTCTTCCCGCGCGCGCGCCACCTCGCCGGCAAAACTCCCCCCCCCTCGGCCCCTCGCTCTCTGGTCGTTCCCTGGCCCAAAATTCGCCGCTTAGGGTTTTTGGAGGTCGGGGAGGCCATTTTTGGAGTCGGTGTGGGCTGTAGAGGGCCGCAAGGATCGGGCGACGGGCGACGGCTTCGGACCAAGTCCAGCGACGTCGGCCGTCTCCTATATCGACTCAAACCCGCAGCTTCTTCGTTCTAGAGCATCAGTGGCTCATGGCAAAGGATGTCATGTAAGCCAAAGGGCTTGGAAACGCCTCCAAACACCATGTCACCGTGCGCCCTAGGTTGAAAACCGGCGGCAGAGGATAAAACTTGAAGAACCCCGTTGTGGCTCAATGATTCTCATTTCTTTTCGGTCTCGGTGACTCGCAAGGAGGTCTGTAGTCTACCCTATGATCAGAATGGCCATAGACCCAATATTGATCACGAATTTTGGAAAAATATACCCCCACGGCCTATGAACATGTTGTCGGTATTTTAGAAATTCCCGTGGCTCCAGTGGAGGGCTGGACTATGGTTTTCGGCAGCGTGGAGAGAAGGGGTTGGCGCACCTTTTCGCTGTTCAACCCTCGGTATGAAATGCCCTGTATCGCCGGGACGTCGAGGAGGCACGGCGGCGGCTCAAACCGGAACTCCGATGGAACTTCTTGCTATGCGCCGTACACAGAGGGTGATGGACCGGCTTGGGCAGCTCGATGAGGTCCAGTGGAGTCTTGCGCACGCTCTTAAGGTCATCGGAGGTCACGGAAGGGCCTAGTAGCGCTGAGCGGCGATCGTGTCCGACGAAGGGTCGAGCGGCAAGAACATCCCGGCTCGTGCGTGCTTCCCTCGGGGAAATGGGAAGGAGACCGGAGTGGAGCGTTTGGTTTGCTCTACTGAGATGTTACACGCGAGAAAACGTCGAGCACAGAGGCGGCACGTCGATGCCTCAGTGGCCAGCCCGCATCTCCCCGTGACTTACTCGTGAAGCAGCAAACCGACTGAAGAAATTCAGGTGTGCTGCTGACATGTAGGCCCCACCTAGGTTCTCCCCTCTCTGTACTGCTCGCTGACCCTCACCTCCTCAAAAGATCTTCTCCATGCCCATCTTTTCAATTCACAAGCTCTGAATTTGAAAAGTGGGCTAGAACCTTAATTCACCGAAATCAGTCTAAATTTGCATTGCAAATTTGAATTTTGAATTTGGAACTGATCATCTCAAATCCTTTTTAGCCCGCCCTAAAATTAAAAGGTTGCCATTCACATTTTTCCTAAATTTCCAAAGTATGAGGTTTCATGTGAGAGGAATAAATAGTGCTCGGGGATGCGGTTTTTATGAGCAAAAGATCACGCCGGGACTACTTAATCCTACGAGCTGGTTGCCAACGCGACGGAGGTAGCGAGGAGGTGGTCTATGCTTGCAGCTCGGTTTGTGAGTGGGAGGATCAAGGTGTGAGGTTTGGAAACCACGAGTAGGTCGCCAGCTCGATGCAAGAAGCTGGAGGTGGCTACCCTCGGTGGCGCTCATTGAGCGTTTGGCTGCTCGAGTGAAACAGAGAACGTCGGTTGCTTTAGTGAACACAGAGAAGAGTTGCTTAGGGTGCAAGCCAAAATTCTTGCTCACTGATATGTGGGGTCCCACTGTCCCCCTTGCACATGAGAGCTTACACATGGGTTTTAATTTAACTTTGTCCCTCCAAACACTCACTTGGTCCTCGGATAGAGTGGTGGGACACTCATGCGTGTCATCACATGTGGAAAAATTTAAACAAGTCTCAATTTTTAAGAACCCAAAACACAATGATGCTCAAACCTCTGTTTCTTTGCATTCATGTTTTGGGACTTTTACACTTACAATCTAGACACTCCCGTCTATCCCTTCTCCTAGTGAGGACAAAGTCAATCTGGCTAGAGTGTTGGGCACTACTAAATGTCACTAGGTGAGATTGCCTCTTCCTAAAGAGGGTGTTAGCTACCAACAGATCATAGGCTACGGCAAAGTCTAGGATATCCTTACCCTCTTGATTTCTATCGCCGCATCCAAAGCCTCCATGTACTCCCTCAAATCCTACGTTAGTTGCACCCACATGACCATTGAGATCTCCTCCTATGAGGAGTTTCTCGGTTATCGGTACACTACTAACCATATCCTCCAAGTCCTCCCAAAATTGCCTTTTAGCACTGATGTTGATCCCAACTTGTGGGGCATAAGCACTAATGACGTTCAAGACAATGTCCCCAATTACTATCTTGGTTAAGATGATCCTATCCCCTCGTCTTTGAACATCCACTATTTCATCCTTAAGACTCTTATCTATTAGAACACCTACCATTCCTAGTCCCAGCCAATCCAGAATACCAAATCTTGAAACCGGTATTCTCGACTTCTCTCGCCTTTTGACCCGCCCATCTAGTCTCTTGTACACAAAATATATTTACTCGTCTCCTAATTACAACATATACTAACTGATGTAGCTTCCCCGTCAAGGATCCTACATTCCAACTACCCATCTGAAATCTATATTCCTCGGCTAGCTTCCTTACGCTTTGCACCTGTCCAGTAAGATGCAAAGACCCTTGCTCACTTATTACTATATCCGGGCGATGATGTAGCGCGCCACTAAGGTGATGGTGATCCGGCCCTTAGTCATTTAACACCATATACGGGTTCCCATATGGCGCGCCACTAAGGCGGTGGCGACCTGGCCCTTGCCCACTTAACACCATACCCGGGTTCCAATATGGCTCGTCGCTAAGAGGGTTACGCCCCAACAAATTTCTATTACATTTCATTTCCATGAGAATTGCTAAGTGTAGTTGTTGGCTCGCCAAGCCTATTATAACCCCTCCTCCTTTACCCGGGCTTGGGACCGGCTATGTCATTACAACATAGGCGGAGTTAAAGTAGCTCAATTTAATTTAGAAAAAAAAAAGTAGTCCCGAGCAACTACTTGATAATCAATATATGGCATACTCTGCGTCCTAGTTAGTGAATTCAGTATGTAGCATGAATTCCAGAATTCCTAAAAAATCATGAATATATATAGTACATACGAGGACATGTGAACCTATAAAACTTCAGCATAAAATACATCCCAGGTGCCAAAAAGTAGAATAGACAATCTACATTTTCATCCCGTGGTAATAGTTCCACATGTGTGCTTGAAATCAAAGATGAACTCTTTTCTGAATCTCGATACTTCACTCAATGTATGCTACATACATGTTTTCCTAATACTGTTTTAAACATTGCTACATCTTGAATCATTGCACCCAATAAATTATGTTTCAAAACACTATTTTTATTTATTATAAAGGCATGATCACAGGAATATTATGGTTATCTCCATCTACATAATCCTTTTGCCTAGCCAATGTAGGACTTACAAAAGAAATGTGTACATCCAAAAATTACTCAGAAAATCCAAAGCACACCAGATGTTGGAACTATTCATCGTCATCATTTTATAGTACAATTATAAACATCATAGCCTATAACAGACATGCTCATAGTTACTATGACAAACTGTTTGATTAAAACTCCTCTCGCTCCACAGTAGTCCAATTTGAGCGCACGACGCTTATATTGGAAAATAATTCCTTCACAGGCATGCTTTCTTTCCTCTATAGGTCATAGTTGATGCTACAAGCGGACTGGAGTTAGTCAGATCATACCACTTAATATCTTTGATTATAAAATAAACAGTAAATTCAAGTTTCTTTCTACCTTCCTTGGTATCAGAGACCTTGAAGGCGACAAAAGGTAATCCAGTTATATTGTGTGAAAATGATTTCAAACTATGTACTATCAGACTATGCCCAAAGACCAGGTAATTCAAACCGCAACCTTTTTTTTTCTTATCATGAGTATACACGGACAGATGTGTGGGGACGCCCACCCTAACAGTTCAAGAATCGCATTGGGTGGTGCCGTGCGATGCGGCACCCAACAGCACACATCCGAAAAACACACATACACAACAATATATGTCTTTAATACATATTATTGTCATATTTTACAAATAATGTACAAGTGTACATTGCAGCGGAAGATAAGAATACACTCACGGATATAGCCTACGCTAAGTAAAATGAAGCCATCCTGCCTGCGGATGCTTCACACTAGCACCACATCAAAACCCGGCGGCCTGCAGGGTTCGAAAGTGAGACTCACACCCCTCATTGGGTGCTGCCCCGCTCGGATCTCCCTTCCTCCCTATCGTTGCCTAGGCAACGTTACCTGCAAAACAATGGATCAACAAACCGTGAGCTTATGCTCATCAAGACTTAACCGACGTCCTACACATGGAACTCTAAATGCTGAAAATAGAGGGCTGAATTAAGAAAGTTGCATAAAAGATGAACTTGAGCTATCAGAGAATCCTTACTTCCAGTTCTACTAAACTTTTATAATCCTCGCACAATTTATATCGAGACTCCACAATCAAACAAGAAACGCTTCATCTCGATGCCACTTGCCTGAGGAGAAAGTAACTTTCGTGAGCTACCCTAGACCCATACATACCTTGCGCCATCAACGTCGAGACTCCACAATCAAACAAGAAACACTTTGTCTCGACGCTACTAGCCCAAGGTAGAAAGTAAATTTAGTGAAGGTGTAGATTATCCCTCATCTCCAATATGAGGATTACTCACGAAGCATATTAACTTTTCCTCAGTTTATTACTATGTCACGACGCAGAGAACAAGTATGCTCACTACCGCGAGCGACGGTGATTCGAATCAAAAACACCCAACTGACACGACACATACGCCCGTCCGAGACCGGTGATCAACCAATCCCCTCAACGCCGTATGTGGCAACCTTTCACACGACGCCCAAATATCGAACCGGTCCCACCGACTTGGATTAAGTCGCACTACGGCAAACCCTCGTAGAGCCGACTTCTCTATCCTTTCAGCATCTGCATAAGACGGTGGGGATTGCCTCGACACCCAGGTTAACATGCTACATCGGTTTTCTGGGTCCCATATTGCTAGTATGCATCTGGTACACAACTCAAACTTTTCCCGCAGGGCCGCACACGAGAACGGGACTTAATCGACTCAGACAGAGACTAGGTTCACAGAACCACGTCCTAGCCTTCCATCCATACTGTCTGGTCTCCATTCCCAACTAATAGGATCAATTCCCAACTCTTCCGATTGATCCCCCTTAATCCCGGTTCATGAGTAGGAAACGGCCTACTTGAGTTATGCCTATTTGAATTCACTTTTGTTAACTTGAGATCAGCAGTTATAATTAAGTGATAACCTACTCTAAATTAAACTCCAGGGTTTTTCTGGGTCATGCATGTGGAGTGTCATACAAACCTAGCCATAATGCAAAACTAATATTCTAGACAATATAAAGTGTATACAAATAAAAACTTGTAAATTTGAATGCAAACCGGGGCTTGCCTTAGTGTTGATCCTGACTAATGTTTCTGTCAACAAGACCAAGTTAGTGGCCTCCGAAGTCTTCGCGTGATGTATCGCTATCGAATTGATCAATTAAAGAAATGTGTCACATTATGAAATAATGTGCTATAAGTAAACTACAGAAGCAAAACCTAAGAAGACAGAGGAGTCTATGGTTGAAATTTTTACAAAGTCTTTCTAAGCTCATGATAGGAGTATGGTAAAATTTTCAGAAACTTTTGAGAAAGGAATTGGCCACAAGAATTCTTGGAACCTTTATCCTTCAATGTTTTATAGGAATTTAAGTAGACTTGGTCATATGGAGAAATTTGATATCCTAATAGGCCTGGATCTAAGGTTCCTACGAAAATTTGTTTTCAAATTTTTCTAAAGTCTTCTGCTGACAAGAATAGAGGATTGAAATTCAATTCCATTTTCTGGAATTTTATTCTGTGATTTTTCAGCCCATTTAAATTACACCTGAGAAAACCTACTGATTAAGCCCTCTTAATAATCTCCAAAAATCCTGAAATTTTTACTTGAGCTCAGGAACTATGAGAAGGATTTGCTGCCAAAAATTGGAAATGTTTCATAAAGAATTGCTCCAGGAATAAATCCCTAAAATATTTACTAAAAATAATTCTACAGAAATTCCTGGGCATTTTCATAGCTAGAAAATTATTTCTCTGCAAAGTACTCCTTCTAAAAAATCCAACAAAATTTGTCTCACTATTTTTGGAGCTTTCTACACAGAGTTATAGATTTTCCAAGTTTGAACAACTCTTTGTTTTTATTTTACACAGAGCACTCACACGTGGGGCCCACGGGTCACGTGTTTCTTCAACCTCTCGCCAGAGCCCGCGGGTGCACACCGGCAGAGATCGTGGCGCGGCTTGTTCTCCCTCAATTCTCCACCAAATTAGCTCCGGTTTCGCCCTACACGATCCTTGGAACGTGGCGCAGCTGCCGGGCAAGGTTTCCCGCATGAAAATGGCCGGAGGTGGGTCGGCATCGGTGGGCCGGCTTGGTAGCTCGACATCGACGCGTTCCGGCGTTTCCCAAGCTTCTCCCGACGAGCTAGTTTGCCCTAAAGCATCCCTAGTGGTCGGGGAACTTGGAACGGAGCTCGACTCTCGCAGCAAGCGGTGGCAAACTAGTTGTCACTGTGGACCGCAGCGGTTTTAGCCGCCGGCGGTGATTTCTCGTCGCCCGGGGCGGAGGAGGGGCAGTATGCTCTGTGCTTCGGCGTGGGAGGGCGCTAGGGCTACTAGTTTCTGTGGTTTGAACTGGAGAAACGATGATCAACCGGTTTAGGCGAATTTGAAGAATTGGACAGCGCCGTTTTCTTACACCCACTGGCGTCAAAACTGAAATTCCGTCGCACCGGCAGTGGGGAGGAGCAAGGGGAGTCCGAGATGATGATCTAGACACCATGGCGCACCTTTGAGTCGTGTTGGTCGTGCCGGAGAGGCGCTGGACCGGCCGGGAGATGAGGAGCAGTGGACGCAGCATGGCTCTGTTTTGACTGAAGAAAACTGGACGGACACGGCGGAGGAACGCAGGAAATGAGCTGAGGATCGGTGTAACATGTCGAGGAGCGATGGACGCAGCTCTTTGGTGGCTCAACCGAGCGTCACCACGGCCGGGAGCAAAACGGCGATAAGAGCCGAGAGAAGGCAGGCGCTGTTTTGCTTCGGGTGAGCGTGCGATGGATGGATGTACTCGTGCGAGACAAAGAAGGAAAACAACCCTTTTCTTTGTGCAGCCACGATCTTTAACGAGCAGCCGAGAGCAAGACAAGGAAACCGCCTCGGGGAAGAGGGTTACGCACACAGCTCGGTGGAGCTCTCTTCCCCTCGATGTCACTCTCACAGAGAAGGAAAAATTGATGTGGTCTCTGTTCCAATGACGTGCGGGTCCCACTGGCAATTTCTCTCGCCAGAATATCAGTGGCTCCCAAATTCAAGTTCAAAAGTTGCAGCAAATTCCAAAATTTAAATTTGATTTCCGTGGCGTTAACCCTTGTTTGTCCTCACGTTTGAATTGCCGGTTTTATTTCCTTTTCGGCTAGTTTTATTTTGTAGCCCTTAATTTATTTCAGGTAGCCGAACTTTGAATTTGAAAAGTGGTAGCAAATTTCAAAGGACGAATTTGAATACAGTGACTCATCCTCTCTCGTGACCCTAATTCAAATCCTGTGATTCCCCTTCCTTTTGCTACACTTCCTTTATTCCATACGGTAAATTCAAATTTGAACACTAATTTGGAAGGAGTCTACTCTGCTGAATTGAATTCTCCAGAAATCCAAGTAAAGCTCAACTTGGGGATTTTACAAGATGTTTACCCATAAAAAAGTTATTGTACCATGTTAATATCCATTGAACTAACAGAAAAACCTAGGCTCATGAATTTCGACGTCAGATTCTTCTGACACGGGAGGTCAATTAACCTAGCAGCTTGAATGACTTTCTTGGTATGTTCAGTGTCTGTGTCTGGCGCAACAAAAGATGCTGCTACTAGTTAACAAGAGTCATAGAAACAGTCTTTCAGCCAGACCTTATGTATCCACTACCCATCAGAGAAACTGCAATCAGGCAGCACGACGCATCATACTCAACCATCGTGACTTGAAGAGTAGATTCTGTGGATGGCACTTTCAAATAGAGAAATGATCCCTAGAGGAAACCAGACATTGGCATAAGTAACTATTGGTTTGTATTCTATACAACACCAAAATGCCCCATCAAGTGTTTTCTTAGAGCACCTCTGGAGCACAACTCACTCAGCAGCTCCTGGGCCTCCTTTACAAATCCTTCACTTGCTAAACCCCTAATAAGTATAGTGTAGGTCGATTCATTGGGTATGCATCCACTGGAAATCATATATGCAAGAAATTCAATGGCACGATCTGTTTCCCCTCTTTTGCAAAGCGAAGAAATAGCAGCGTTGTAGAGCACTGCATCAGTCCTTATTGTGGCATCTTGGATGCTGTCAAATAATTGAATAACCTTGTTAATCCTACCTTCTCTGGAGAGAGCACAAGCAATAGATGAATAAATGATTGTGTTTGGGCTCATCCCTTTGTTGACCATCACATCCAACAGCTCCATAGCTTCGTCCGTCTTGCCAGCCTTGCCAAGTCCATCAATCACTGTGCTGTAACTAATAAGGTCAGGACTGTATCCATTCACAAGCATCTGCTTAAGAAGTTCAATAGCCTGCTCAACCAATCCCTTTTTACACAAGAAATTGATGAGTGTATTGAAGGTAACAGGATTTGGAAGACAACCTTGCTGAATCAATTGAGACATCAGCTCCTCTGCATCTACCCATCGTTCAGCACTACACAAACCCTTCAGGACAATAGTATAGCTTATGGTATTTGGCTTGCATCCACAGGCAGACATACTTTTCAACAACATGACAGCTTCATCAATCAGCCCTTGTTTGCAAAAGCCATTGATTACTGTGGTGTATGTGATGACATCCGGCATGCATCCATGCTCCAACATTTGCTCAAGAAGTTCAATCACCCTGTAGACCAGCCCATTTTTGCAGAAGAAATCAACAAGTATATTAAATGTGACATCATCCAGGGGACAATCATTGTCGAACATCTCAGCCAGCAGTTCCTCAGCTTCCTCCCACCGCTCCGCACTGCACAAGCCCTTCAACAGAGTGTTGAAGCAAACAACATTTGGCTTTAGCCCATAAGAAGGCATCCTACTCAGAATCTCATATGCAACCTCTAGGTGTCCCTCCTTGCAAATCCCATCAATAATGGTCGCATACATTCTGATGTCTGGCATGCACCCGTGCTCTGACATTTGCTCGAGGACCTCGTGCACCCACTCAAATAACCCATTGCGGCACAAATAACCAATAAGGGTATTGAATGTCATAATGCTCGGTGGGCAATCCATCCTGACCATCTCCTCCATAAGCTCCTCCACATCACCCCAACGCTTGGCCATGCACAAACCCTTAAGCACGGCGTTGTAGCTGACAACGTCAGCCTCCAATCCGAAGGACGGCAGCTTCCTCAGCAGCCCGGCAGCCTCGTCCACGGACCCTTGGTCGCAGATGGCGTTGAGAACGAGGTTACAGTTGCCGGTGTCGAGTGCGCAGCCCTTGCCGTGGAGAGCCTCGAGGATCCTGACGGCGCTACGGAACCCGCCGCCCCTGCACGCGGCATCAAGGATAACGTGGTACATGGGCGGAATGGGTGGACACCCTCTGGCGGTCATCTCGTCGAGCACCGCGAGCGCGTCGTCGATCCGGCCACGCGCGCAGAGGCCCCGAACGACGGGGAAGTAGGTGTAGGCATTGGGCGCGACGGGGACAACCGCCGCGAGGCGGCGCGCGGCTGCAAGCTGGCCCGCGCGGCAGTAGCCGGCGACCATGGCGTTGTAGGCGACGATGCCCGCGCCGTCCCCCGCGGCGGCCAGCGCGCGCGCGGCCTCATCGGTGCGGCCGGCGGCGCAGAGGGAGCGGATGAGCGCGGAGAGGCGGGCGCCCCCACCCACGCCGGCGGCATCGGCAGTAGATGAGACTGCGGCGGAGGCGGAGACCATGGCGGGCCTGGGTCTGGCGGGCTTGGAGCCCGGGATGGTGGGCGGCCGGAGCGACGAGGTGAGCATCGACGATTTGCGAGCGGCGAAAGAAATGTGAGGATGCGGGTTGTGGTTGTAATGGTGGCATGCAGATAGTTGATTTTTGGCTTGTATTTTGGGTTTTCAGCAGGCAACATTTGACGCCATTAGCACCGAGACAATTGAAATTTTACTACTTTTAACATTAGGTCTCGTTAAAATACCACTCCTAACATGCGACACTCTAAAATACTGTTATAATTCTCCTCATTTTGCTCATTTGCCACAGTGATAATATTTTTGTACTAACCGACCTTTTAACACTAGAACAATTCTAATTAGAAAGAAATACCTTTATGTGTTTTAAAAATATAAAAAAATAACTGAAAATACAAAAAAAATATAAATAAGCTAAAATATTTCAAAAAATAAAAAATTGGAAAAATGCAGGAAATAAAAAACAGAAAATTTACACAGAAAAATAGAGATAAATTAAATAAGTGAAATTTATCTCTATTTTTCTGTGTAAATTTTCTGTTTTTTATTTCCTGTATTTTTCCAAATTTTTAAATTTTTTTGAAATATTTTAGCTTATTTATATTTTTTATATTTTATGTTACTTTTTATATTTTTAAAACACATAAGAGCATTTCTGTCCACTTAGAATTGTTTTAGGTGTTAAAAAGGCCAGTTACTACTAAAATATTATCACAGTGGCAAACGAGAAAACTGGGGAGAATTATAATGGTATTTTAGAGTGTCGCATGTTACAAGTGGTATTTTGGCGAAACCCAATCTTGAGGGTAGTAAAATTTTAAGATTTTATTTATTTTTGGCACTGTTGTTAAAGAATTTAATATTAATAACATCCAAAGATTTTTTGCAAAAGTAACTACCCAATCGTCCACGGCGTGGACGATTTATCCACGTGGACATCCTGTCGTCCACGCCTTTGACGACAGGGCGGTGTCGTCCACAGCGTGGACGACAGGAGCCCACGTGGACTCCACGTCGGCCCAACGATCACGGGATCGTTGGACTGACGTGTCCTGTCGTCCACGACGTGGAGGATAGGTTTTCCTATATAAACAGCCCCCCAGAGGTACCATCTCCCACATAAAAACACCACAAAGAGAGGGAAGGAGAAGGAGAAGAGGAACAAGAAGAGAAGAGGAAGAGAAGAAAGAGAAAAAGAGGAAGAGAAGAAAAGAAAAGAAGAAAGAAAAGAAAAAAAAAGAAATAGTAAAAAAAATATAGAAACAAATAAAAAACTATAAAATTACTTATTTTAATTATACATTTTAGATAGCTTATACTTAAATACTAGTTTATTCTTAGTTAGTTTTATATTAGCACTTAGTTAGATTGTTTGTAGAATTAAATTAGATTGTAATTTTATTCATTAGTAGGATTTAGTTAGTTTGCAATCTAAATTTTATATTAGTCGACAATTTTAGTTTATGTTATATTTAATGGTTTATTTAGATCTTGTTTCATTATTTGAGTTATAGTGTAGTTTATTTTTTATAGGTTTCTAGTTTAGTTTGTTTTTTTATTACGTTTACTTAAGTTATCCTGTTGATTAGGTTAATTTAATTTATGTTAATTTAGTTCAAACTTTAAATTTTAATTAAGATTATTATTAGATTTAAACATTTTTTAATTTAGTTTATAGTTTAGTTAAGTTATCCTGTTGATTAGGTTAATTTAGTTTATAGTTCAGTATAATTTATTATTTTAATATAATTTGTTTTAATTTAATTTTGGTTACTTTTATTGTGGTAATTATTAAATTACATATATATGTATGCTAGGTATATCAAATAAAGTAGAATTTCAAATCTTTTATGGAGATGACGAAATTAGCTACAATTTGAGTGGAGTAGATCTATGAGGACTCTCTTTTATAAATCGAAGAATAACTAGTCCAACGGAACGGACATTTATGGGTATATACAGATGGTTATTGAAAGTTTTTAAACTGAGTGAGGATGAATATGAGTTGAAAATAACTGCCGCTAAACGGAACACCCGTGTGGCGTGCTTATGTTTCAAGAGCTATGCAATATGGCTGGTCTCTCATACTTCTTATTCGGGTTGAAGCCAAGGAAGTAGTCGATGAGACGCAGGATCAAAATGATGATGGAAAAGATAATAATGGTGATGAAGCTGAAGAGTATGATTATAATGAATTGTCACATACGGTTGTTACTGAGGCAAATGGTCAAGCAGATGAAGGAGAGTATATAGAACATATAGTTCATCAGATGGTTGTTGAGGATAGAGATTATAATAATATTCCTGATTACGATTCATCTGACGAAGAAGTTCAACCTCCCGTCCCTGTCGATTGGAGTAATTCAAATTTTGAAAACCAAAGAGTAACCAAAGGTTATCATTTACCGTTTGATTATCACGGCAATACGATAACAGCGGGGTCTCTTTTCAAAAATAAAGAACCCTTGCAAGATGCTGTTAAATATTGGTCTCTCTCAATGAAAAGATCATTTAAAGTTTCTCGATCCACTAAGAAACTTTATGATGTCGGATGCTTATCAACCAGTTGCCCGTTTCGTGTTCGCGGATATGCAGAGAAATGGAGTAGCCTTTGGAAGTGTTCTATTATGATTGATCATTCGTGCGAGTTGCAACATCTTGAAAAATGCAATACCGCTCTAACATCCAAGATTGTTGCAAATCACAAGTATGCTCGTATCGTTGATAATATTTCTTTTGAGCCTAAATCTATTATCAATACAATTGAGCAAGATTTTAAGTACACAATAAGTTACTCTAAAGCTTGGAAGGCGAAACAGAGGCAAGATTTGATACTTATGAAGCATCTTATGATAATCTTCCGAAATTACTTAATACTATCAGAAGTCGGAATGTTGGCACAACCGTGGATATCGTGGATGTTCCAAACCCTCGATATGATGGGAAACTTATTTTTCACCGTGCATTCTTTTCACTAGGTCAATGCATAAATGCATTTCGATATTGTAGGCCCGTTCTGTGTTTGGATGACACATTCCTAACCGAAAAGTACAAATGTCAAATTCTCACAGCTATTGGAGTTGATGGCGATAATCAAATTTTACCTGTGGCCTTTACATTTATGGAGAGTGAAAATGCTGACAGTTGATACTGGTTTTTGAAACGGATTAGAGTTGATATAGTTCAAGGCCTAGAAAATATATGTGTCATACACGACCGTCATGTTGGCTTGTTGAAGGCAATAATAAATATTAAATATGGCTGCGCAGAGAGCTCTCTCACACCAGTTTGGCCGGATATACAATCAAGGTGGTGTACGAGGCACTTGGGTGCAAATTTTTATAGTCACTTCAAGAACAAACAACTCATTAACATGTTTAAGTGTCTTTGTAGTCAAAATTAAGAGAGAAAGTTCAATACTTTATGGCGTCGTTTGACCATATTTTGATTTTTAACTTGTGTTACTTCGATGATGATAATTGCGGATACACACTCTGGGTTGACCCATCGCCAATCAAGCCAACTGAAGATTACATTAAATGTTTACAAGATCGAAACCGAGAGATGGTTGGTGAACTAGCGTAAATAGAGTCACAACTATTCGAGTACATAGGTGCTACGCCCGTCTGTGACAACAAGGATTGTGAATGTCTTCACCACAAGCGAAACCATAACTGTTAGAACTAGGTTTCACTAATGTGAAGCAACATATATGTTCCCAATGTAGCCTTGTAATGTATGATCTTGTACTGAGAATTTTAATAAATATGGACGAGAGTAACTATTATTGTTCTATAATTTTTGCACTGTAGTGAAATGAACCGTTGATGGACGAGAGTAACTATTATTTTCCACCTAATAGACGAGTCGTACAACTAATAGACGAGTCGAACAATTGATGGACGAGTAGTACAAGTGATGGACTAGTCGTCCACCTACTGGACAACTCGTCCACATGGTGGACGACTCGCGCACCTGATGGACGAGTCATACAAATAATGCACTAGCCGTACTGCTGATGGACTTGTCGTTCACGTAGTGGACGACTCGTCCACCTGTTCGATGAGTCATACAACTGATGTACTAGTCATCCACGTATTGGACGAATCGTCCACCTCGTGGATGAATCGTCTATCTTCGATTGTCTATTTAAGAGCACTCCGGACATTCCCCACAACCACACTTCACAGACCCAACTCTCACGGACATAGACTCACCGTACTCACCACCAAATCAAAAAGAGGGAGTTCGCGTTCCAGAGGGATTACAACCGTCAATGTGTCTATGTGGCACTGATTGTCGGTTCGTGAAAGATTTAATGCTGGGAGTCACTTACGGTTTGAGACTATGGATGTGCAACAACTATGAATATGACCCCCCCCCCCCCGCATAGGACCACGCCATTTTTCTCGAAGGGTAGACGTCAGGTAACATGACGTATTCGTATTCTAGCTCTAATATTGGTAACAACACATAACTAATCATGCAGTCTCCACCATCCCTTTGTGAGTTCACCCGGTACATCGACAACAAACAAACACCGGAAGACGTCGAGTACGTACACGCGATGCACAGAGCTGCCTGGGACAAGTTCCACTACGAGATGGAGTTTGAAAAGCGGGTTGAGCAGGAGAGGAAGGATGCGGCTGAACAGGCGGAGCGTCGGCGCAAACGTCAGAAAGAACTTCAAAGAATCGACGAAAAGTATCGTCGCCAGGCTTAGGAGGAAGAACGCATTGCTCGCCAGGCGAGAGAGGATGAACGGGAGCGCTAACGCGAGAGAGCACGTCGCGTAAGGGATGCCGGGCCAGATGCATTGCGCAAGGGAAAATATCCCCGTAGCACTCAGTAGAATCTATATTTACAATTTAATAAACTTTGTAATGTATTCGAATGTTTTAAGTCAAGTGCTGCTGTTATTTTTCTAAATTTAGTTACATTTACATCCATATCAAGAAATAATAAAATTTGTGATCGTGTTACATAATTCAAAATTCTGTAACATAGAATCTATTAAACAAAAATTAAATTAAACAACTTACATAAAATTCTAACACAATATACTACATTAAATTCTGTAAAAACATTTTGTAAAAATATCTCTAAGCATTTTAAAATAGATGCTAAAACCTAATCTTATAATATTTGCTGTAGTGAGCAATCAAGCCTCCCTTCCACGTGGCCTAGTCATCCATGCAGTGGACGACAGGGCTAATATTAAATTCTTTAACAACAGTGCCAAAAATAAAAAAAATTCAAAATTTTAATTGTCTCATTAGCAATGGCATAATGTACCGGCATTCAATTGAGAAATAGTACTCACTGGATTGAGATATTTTTGACGTACGAACAAGCTGGATGCTAAGATACTTTCTCAGGAAGGTTATTTTTCAATCCGTTGAAAATTAGGATCCTTTCAATCAGTATACGAATCGTGCACTTATTGTTAGATTTTTCTATTTTTATAGAATTATATATTGACTGCAGAATTTTTTTAATGTATTCACTAATAAAAAGTTAAACTTGACCTGAAAAATTTTGATGTATTGACTAAACCATTATTCATTTTGATCTGAAATTTAGGGTCATGAATGTTGAGTGAGAAAAACCTCTAGTTTCAACCGATTGAAAATAGATTCTCCCATATTTTTTAGCAAATCTGGTCAGCAATAAGGGAGCTCTGTATGAGTAGATGTCTCTTTTCAATATATATTTTGACAACTTTTTCGATGTGTATTTAAAACAATGTTTCTATCGACATGTAACATCCTAGATTTCAAAAAATTTAAGCAAAACAAAATTTTGCTAAGGTTGTGCATCATTGTCTGCGTATTTGAAACAAGAATTCAAATTTTGTATCACACCAGAATCAGCATTTGAACTTTTGTCAAATCTGAAACTAAAAATAAAAGGAAAAGATGATGAGATGTTTTTGTGCCGAAACCTCCCCAACGCAGCCGGCCAGGCCTCTCTTTTTCCTTCTCACTGATGTGCCGGGCCCGCATGTCAGCTCCTTCCTCCTCCAACTGCCGCCCAGCCGAGAGCGCCCGCCAACCTTCTCCGAAATCCGCGCGTGCAGCCGCACGTAGCCGAGTTTCTTGCGCCCATTCCGCACACGCACAAGGCCCCCATTCTCTGCTCCATCTCCTCCCGGTTGAACCCCCCTCCCCCCAACCTTGTGTTCTCCCGCTGCTCGGCCATCCTTTGAATTTGGTGAGACCCGCCGCCGCTCGCTGCTGTTCCTTCAAAATTTCGATCTCATTCTCCTTTCTAGCACACTCTCTACACTCACCCGATCGTAGGGAAGCGCACCGAGCGAAATTCATCGAGGGAACTGGAACCGAACGCTCCCGCGATGATCACCAACGAACTTCGCCGCCAATCGCCGATGCCGACCCATCTCCGGGCTCTTCGAGTTCACAAAAAACACCTAGGTGAGTTCCCCTCCTTCCCCTCCCTCGATCTTTGAAGAAAAACCAAAGGATGATCAAGATTTTCCGCAAAAACGTGATACTCCGGCGAGCCGCCGCCTCCCGCTGCCGGGTGCAGCTGCTGGCACCCTCCAGGGTGACGTGGCACACTTGTGAGTGTCCTTAACATCTGCGGCTCAAATTAGATCGGCCCATACCCCTTCACGTAATAAAATCTGGGCCTTAGAAATATGATCCAACGTCCATATTCAAACAACATAAAACCTGCCGGACATTTCACCCTTAGACCCCTGGAATTTTAGTAAAACTTAGAATACACCCTGAACATTGCAAACTAAGCCCTGTAATTCACAAAAATTAGGAAAAATGCTTTGAATTAACTAGTAGGCCCCTGTACTTACCATAAATTAGGAAATTTACTTCTAAACATTCATTTAAAACCCTGAAGATGTTATGTATTTAAGTTCCAACCCAGCAGCGAACTAATATTTTCATTGTAAACCTTGTAGTTAATCAAAATGGTGTAATTTGAAATCTGTAATTCAAATTAAAATTACCAAAGCAGCAAATAATTACAAAAGATGACCCCATATTAATATGTTCATTTAGATAATCCCTAAAATGATCTGTTTTGTGTTTTAAACAAGATATATTATGTAGTCACAAAAAATACCTGTTTTAATGCTGAAATTGCATTCTAGCCATAAACATAAATCTGAATTCACATTAGAAATGATATACATTTTAGGAAGTGATTATAAAAGGTTTTAGGTGCAAATTAGAATCTGAAAGTTGTATTTGAGAGGATAAAAATCTGTTTAAGGCTGAAATTTCATCTTAGATGTAATGTTAAACCTGAAATTAAAATTTGAGGTAGTATATATCTTAAAAAGGTGAATACATGTACATGTATAATACTAGTAGTACCTAATTAGGCCTCAAGTGAAGTTAAAAACAATATATATATATCCATACGTACACACAAACACTAAAATTTAGTATAAGGATGATATAATGATATAGATAAATGTTTTATCATAAGAAACCAAAAGTAAGCATATATATATACATATATATCAGGTATTTAGTGACTTTAGACCAGAATAATATATGGAGTATAAGATGAATAAAGGGTAGCTTTACGTAGGGAATACAAGTGATAAATGGATCTATGTCTTTATGCATATTGAAATTGCTATGATTGCCTATGTTGGATGGTTGCATATTGTGTGTTATTTGCACTTGTTCTATGTATGTTTGCATGGGTAGAACTAGCCCCAGAGCCGGTTCTCAACCTCCAAGATCAAGCTTTCAACGTTACTGAACAACAACAAGAAGGCAAGTGTCCTTGACCAAATTGCTCCTACTTTAAGATATTAGTTAGAATTAATTGCATATTGTCATGAATTGTAAAACCCAATGTTAGGATGTTTGTCTAGTTTTCCATGACTTTTCTTTGTCACCATGTGTCGACTTTCGGATATTCGACTAGTAATCGATTGTACCACACGTTCTACCTTGAGGTGGCCTAGCTAAGAACACAAAGGATTTATCATGGTTCGGGCAAGGTGCCCTACGTCCAGCCGGGGTGTCTTGCTTGTTCTTACTCAAGAATGGGGGTAGTTCTTACAAGTGCGAGAGCCCGCCTCTTCGAATTGACATGTCTCTCTATTTATTCGTTCTCTCTCCCTCTCTCTCCCTTTGTCATCTCCCCTCTGTACTGCAGAGGGGGGACGAGTCGTGGCCACAGGGTGGATTGTCTTGTCATACGTTCAATAGGGCACTTTATGGTGCCGACGTATTCATAGCCTGCTACCGCTCTTGCTCCCGTCCCGTCGTCGGGGAGTAGTCCATACCAAGGCGCATGCGTGCCCCGCGTTCCACTCCTCTTTGGTTCCGTTGGAGGCGACGGGCATTCAATGCCGGGGCCAGGGGGGCACTCGAGTATCCTTCCACTTGGTTGAGGCGGCGCCTGCTCCACATTGAAGGCCACCTTCTTCTCTCCTACCCGTGGTCAGGTTCGGCTCCTCCCTTCGAGACTTTTACTTCCTTCTGGATCGCCCTAAGGGTCGATCCGGGGTTCAGCCCAGGGGTCGGCCCCGGGCTCCTCATCCTGCCTCCTCCCGAGCACGGGCTCGGGTCTGCTTTGTCGTCCTTCGTGGGATGTCTTCTCGCTTCTTCCACGGGGGTCAGAGTCCAGAACCCCGTCAGTAGCGCTCGAGCCCCTGATCAACCTCGATGATCGGTCAGGGGGTAAGCTCCAACTGACCTCGCTCCTGCACAATTAAAAACAAAACAACAAACAAAAGACGTTATTAGTAATTGACTTATTTAGTTAGCCGCAACGTACGGACCTTCTGCGGTCGGAATCGAAATTATTCGGACCATTTTCCTAGTGTCATTCTATTGTTCATTGCTATACCATCATTTGCTCTGTTATACTCAATGGACGGGATATTAGTAGATCCAGCCATTACTATCAAAGCTATTGGACATCAATGGTATCGGAGTGCGCCTCTTAACGAGGGTGATTTAAGTGCAACGAAATGTACCGGTGGTTCGCGAAGCATATGGCTTACCGGTTATCTCCCATTCCCATCGTCGAGAGACTAAAAGAACTATAGAATGCCAGAAACGGGGAGTTGAGGTGGTTAGACCTATACCCTGAAATGCTCCCAGCATAGGAGCCTATGGTTCCATTTTTGTTATTGCTGGAGGTACACATACCTCTTCTCACGACGGCTGGTCGTCCCCCGCTGTTATCCTGCTGTAACAATACAAGTTTTAAAGAAATGCACAAAATAATTTTTTTCAGGAACTACAACACTATTTCTGCAAATTACGAGTTAAACCCATATTCAAGATAAAAATTTCACAACCTAAATTCCTCTGTGGCAAATTCAAATCTGAATTCATTACAATTAAGAATATATTGGGTTGGGCAGCTCTGCAAATTTTTAACATTTTAGGAGGCATCTAAGAAATTGTTTTTGAATTTATAAGAGGGCTGCAGATTTGAAATTCGCAAAAATAAAAAGGGGCAGTGGACCATGTTAGCGTCTTCCTCCTCTCTACCTCCCTCCCTCAAAGTTCTGCGACGCGTGCATGCCCGCCACGGCATCGCGCGTGCCGCGCGCGACCAGGCCGGCAGCAGCGCCATTACTCGCCAACTCTCACTCCACACGCCATCCCCTCAACGGCTCCGCATCTCCATTTGCCTCCATGTTTGTCACTCACCATTGACGTCCCCTTCGAGCTTGCCGTCGCCCTGCTGCTACGCTGCACCGTAGCTCGGACCAAGGACACTAATTCGAGCGCCAGGCTTCACTTCAACTTTTCCCTACAACCATCTCTGCGAAGATCCGAGAATCTTGGCTGAATTTCTCCTTCTCCAAGTGCAGTAACTGAACCTTCGTCCCATTACCGGCTCGATTCGTCAACCACGGTGGAGATTTTTTTATTCTCTTTCACAAATGACTTTATCACTCATGCGTGCACCTTCCTAAGCTCTTGGTTTTGCAGGGGGATCGACAAGAGCAGCGGATTTGAAGTTTTTCCCCACTGCCGGCCCTCACCCGCACCTACCTCATCGTCGACCTCCATCATCTGCTCATCTCCTCCGCAATCTGGGTTGACGCCGGCCTTCTCCACGGAGGTGAAGCTTCCCGCGTATTTTCCCCCATTTTCTACACCTTCTTTCAGGCATACGACATCACCGGACTGATTCTGCCCTCTCCGGCGAGGCTGCTACCTAGTGGAGAGGTGCCATGGGCGCTGCAGTTCCACTGAGCCCCTCCCCTCCGCCGGGCGCCGCCTCTGGCGAGCTCCCGGGCGAGGAGCTCCGCCGGCCATTGCTGCTGGCCGAGGCTGTGTGTGCCTCAGGCTGGATCTGGTGCGGCTTGCACCAGATCCTGTGCGGCCAGCCTGCTGTGGCAACCAGTGTAACCTAAATCCTATTGGCCCCAAAATGTCCAGCGATTCTCTCTTTTTTGAATATTCTCAGGAATGGTTGAGTCATTATAAAAATCATGGAAAATTATAGAAAAATCAGAAAATGTGAAACAAGTTTTGTTGGATTCCTTAGGACCCTATAAATACTTTTCAACAGTTGATTTAGCATGAAAGTGCTCTGTAATTTATTTATAAATACATTACTTACTAGCACGGTAAATTGATTAGAGGGCAACCCATCCATTGGAAAAATCTGAAAATTACAGAATATATAATTATATACTAAGTATCCCACAGTAAAAGTTTCAGCTCATTTTGCCTGTTATATCACTATAAAATAATTATTGCATGTTTATTTCATATTAAATTCTACAAATTTAAACTACGACTTGATCAATCCTCAAATTTGAGGGGGCGGGGGTACATTTGTTGAACATATTCCTAACATCCATTAAATCACCATGTTAAGAGTGTAACTGTATATTAGTAACTTATTTCAACCAATATAGCTAATATATAGAAAAGTATAATCATACATAAACGAAATGCTGCGTTTTAACTTTAATTTACATATAGGATACCCCTGATCATAAAGCTGTTATCACACATCCAAATAACTGTTTTAGTATCAGTTTGATGTTGACACAATACAAAATTACTGCATTATCAATTTAATTACATTGTGTGCATATCGGTAGAGCCCAAGATCAAGGAGTCGAGTCCGGATGAGTAGACTAACTTAAATCCTGCTGACAGCGAGGTCTTTCCTGAGCAGCATCAAGGCAAGCCATGGTTTACATTAGCCTTTTTATAAATATTTCTTTTTTACATCAATACGTGCTTAGTGTTTGCATTAAGTTCTAGGATTTGGGTGATACTCCACTTGCATGGCTTATAAATTCCTGTTAGCTCAGTGGGTAGATCGGCTACGTGATTATTTCGTGCTATGCTAATTAGACATATTGAACTGGTAGAAGTCGGGTAGTCGGAAACTACCGCGAGTTATAGGATTTTCTAGGACATATGGGTATGACAAGGAGTTTTTGGATCACAATTCATAATTGGAGACTTGGCAGGTAGTACGAAGCAACGGAACATGATCCTGTGTGCGTAGTACTGTCTGTGTTGCTTAAGGACCGTGACATCGTTGGCCCTATACAAGTATTGAATGTACCGGTAGCATGCTAGTGATATGGACACTAGTAAACCGATGTAACTTGATCACCCTGGATTCTGCCGATCATTCCGCCGACCTTGGTAAGGCGTTGAGAGGGCATTAGGTAATCCGCTCACGAAGATCATCCCGGTCGGACATCTCGTGTAGGGAACTCTCTGTCCACGTACAACAGTTACGAAGTGCGTCGTATATGACTTTGGGAAGTTCGTACGTGTCGTGCTTTTGGGTTTCTCCTGCAGGAATAAAAATTGGTTCAAATCACCGTCCCTCACAGATAATGAGTACCGCTTGTTCACTGCATCGTCACGTGGTAACAAGTTGAAATTTCTATTAATATGGTCAGGTCTGAAATTAGGTCAATTTGTTGCTATGAAAATTTGAGTTCTTTGGTTAGCTGCCAAATAAAATTTATTCTTTTTTGTCACTAAAAATGCTGCTGTAATTTGCTAATTAAGGACA
The DNA here is from genome assembly GCA_030760725.1 of Neostapfia colusana. Taxonomy (NCBI): domain Eukaryota; kingdom Viridiplantae; phylum Streptophyta; class Magnoliopsida; order Poales; family Poaceae; genus Neostapfia; species Neostapfia colusana. The sequence continues at coordinate 41,180,204 of JASWHV010000013.1, read as the reverse complement.
CACAATTAGTCTTCTTTTATGCAAAACAGCCCCTACTACTAATGTTTCCACTGCATATTAGTAGAGGTGTTAGAGAGCCTTTTGAAGGGTAAGTCTTGCTGAGTATTAGTTGCTCTGGGTTTGTTAAATTATGTTTTCAGGTAACTATGAATTCATTCCTGATGATAATGTTGAAGGGCTCCCGAATGAAGTGCCGCCAGTTGAGGGTTGGACGGTTCAATGGGAACCTAACTCACCGCGAGAGTGAATGATGTGATGCTAGAGTGATGTATAATTGGGCTCGATACGTCGCTACCGTCTTAGCCTATGTATCTGTCGAGTTGTAATATCTAGTTGCGTTTCCGTTATTTTTGAACTCTGTTTCCAGACTCGCACTCTGATGTAATATAACTAAGTGAACCCTATGTTATATTATTTTCGTATGTGATCTGTCCGGTGTCGCAGCACGTGGCACCACCCAATGTGATCCTGGTTGTCGGGACTCCGGTCCTCACAGTGTGGCATCAGAGCTGTGTTGGGACAGTGCACATCGAAAAGACTTATTTTCAAAAATCTAATACATTTACGAGTGAGAATTCGGTAGTATGCCCATATAAGGTTATATTATTAGAATATTATCTAGGTGGCAAGCTAACAGTGTTTATTTTTCTGTAACTACGGAAATTGTGGTTAGGAAGGTAAAAATTGTTTGGAATGATTTTATTGTATGAGTGTTATTTTTCTATTGATGACTTATTTTGTTGTTGGTGACATTATTTTGTTGTTGGCGCTATTCTAGAACTAGTAGGTTGTGAATGCCTTATTTTATTGTTTATGAGATATTATTCTAGTTGTTTTGGAGATATTATTTGTTTTGAAGATATTATTTTAGTTGTTTGTGGACTTTATTTAGTTTTTTATGGAATTTTATTGTGGTGAAGATATTATTCTACATGTCCTTTGACATTCCATCAAACGATCAAGTTACGGCTGCGAACATAAGGGATGTCGACGACAATAACATGGATCACAACTTGATCATCGAAGGATGGACTCAAAACGATTTCCATCGTGTTGCACACCTCCGATCTGCATACGATGTATGGAAAGCACTTTGCGACTACCACGAAGGATCCAACACAATCAAGGAGGTAAGGCAAGATATGTTCAAGAAAGAATATGTGAGCTTTGAGATGCAACCAGGTGAGTCCATCGACGATTTGTTTGCTTGCTTTAATAAAATTCTCAGCAATTTGCGTAGTGTCAATGTCAATTTTTCCGATGATGAAAATGTTAGGAAATTGTTAAGTGCATTAGACATGTCAATTTGGGAGATGAAAATTACATCTATTCGTGAATCTACTGTCATGAGTACACTTACTTTATATGTTCTATATTCTAAATTGAAAACTCATGAAATTGATATAATCTCACGTAAGAATCCTAATAAGTCTCTTGCTTTTGTTTCGCAACGTGACATGCCTAGTTCTAGCAGTTCTTCATCTTGTGGTACACTTTCTTTGTTGTCCTCTCTAACCCTTGAAAAGATTGAAGAGTTTTCGGAGGAGGAGCTAGCACTTCTCTCTACTCGGTTCTCAAAAGCATTGTAAAATGTGAGAACAAGAAGGAGAGGAAGTGGCAGCTCTCAACGATGCTTCGAATGTGATAAGACATAACATTTTCGTACAGATTTCCCTAACTGTTCAGGTCGTACATTCCGTGATGAAAAAATAACAAGGACGAAGTACTCCTTTGCCGACTACAACAAGAAAAAGAAGGGTTTCACTCAACATCGAGTGATGGACAAAATTTTCTCCGCAATTCAAGAGTATTGCTCGAGCGACGTTGATATTGGAAGTGATGAAGATGAATACACCATGGCAAATGCGTGTTTCATGGCGAGCAAATCAAGTTCAAGCTCGGAGGAAGACAAACAAATCAGTGACAATGAGGAGGTAAATCCCTCTTACGCTGAATTGTTTGATGCTCTTTATCGTGCCACTACCGTACTTAAGAAAAAGGACAGAAAACTTAATCAAAGTGATGTTAAAATTGAATCACTGGAATCTGAAATTAAACGTTTAAAATTTTTGATTCGTAGTGATGATTCATGCTCATCTTGCGATCTGATTTATGAATAATTATTCTCTTTAAAAGTGCGCACACCTCCACACTTGATAGACTTGAACTTGAATTGAAAATGACAAAAAGCTTGCTGCACTTAATGATAAAAACATGAAAGATGCTAGTTTTTCTATAATTGATTTGCATTGTTCTAGCTGTAATGATCTTAATAAGAAACTACATGATGCTACAGATGAAATTTTTGCTTTGAACAATGCTTTACGTGTTCATGAAGTTAATTCTTGTTCTAATTGCGAACTAAAAGGAAAAACTTCATGTGAAACTTTCTAGACTTGTCCAAGAAACTTGATGACATGCATAGGACACTAGAACGGTTTTGTAGTGCAAATAAGAATCTAAACTTGCTGCTGAATTCATCTAAGTGTTGCAATGATAAAACTGGTTTAGGTTTTGATTCTCATGTTCATGCTAAAGCACACCCACCTAAAATTGTAAAGTCATTAGGAAATGGTTTGATTCAAACAGTTCCTAAACAAAAAGAAGTGATTTTCAAATCTGCAGGAGTGTTGTCTCATGGTTTCTAATAAACATGTTGCTTGCTCATCTAGACATGAACATAAGGTTACTTTTCATTGTACATACTGCGGTAGAGATGGTCATGTCATAATTTTTTGTTATAGACTAGCTAAACAACATAAAAAACGAAACATTGATTGCTACATCACATAACAACCGAGCAAAACTTGTTGTACATGCTGAATCGAATGTTAGGAACTTGCAACCTGCTGTAATGAGTCATAAAAATGCAAAGATTGCTCCTAAACCTACTGTTTTTCATGCTACACATAACACACTTCATAAATCAGTAGTTGGGAACAAGAATTCTCAAAATTTGGCTCATAAACCTGCTGTATTTTCTCAGCTTTCGCGTGCTATTCCTGCTGGACGTCGTGTGACTCAGTATTGGATTACTAAACACCATATGAGCTTTGGTTCGGACATAAGCCTAGTGTCACACATCTTAGGGTCTTTGGTTGCCAATGATGTGTTAAGAAACATGGTAATCTTGATAAATTTGAAGCTAGATCTGTTGATGACAAGTTTCTTGGTTATCCACCTCATAATAGAGGCTATCGTGTGATTTTACCTGACATTAACAAAATTGTGGAGACTTGTGAAGTTTCTTTTGATGAAGCTAGCCCAGGTACTAGCTCTACTATTGCAGGTCAAGATGCATATCCGCAGGGGGAGAGTATTTTCATTGAAGATGAAGGAGTGGAGCTGCTGCCCGAAACTTCAGAAATAAACAATGACGTTCCAGCTCTTGATCTCGCTCCACAATCAGCACCAATGACCACTACTCTGGGTCAAAATATTCCTCAAGACATAAGTTCTTCGATTTGTGATGAACATGAAGAAGAAGGAGCTTGTGAAGTGTCTACTCCCCTCCACGTCCTCAAAAGTCATCATCCACAACAAATTATTGGAAGCTTGCATGAACGGTCACACGGTCCAGGTTTTGCAATCCAAACTGTCATGCTCATTCTGCTTTTGTTGCTTCTTTTGAATCCAAAGATATATCACACGCACTCACTAATGAATCTTGGATTATTTCCATGCAAGAAGAGTTAGAAAATTTTGAAAGAAGTAATGTTTGGAAACTTGTACCTCCACCTCCAGGTTCCATTTTAATTGGAACTAAATGGGTGTTTAAAAATAAACAAAGTGAAGATGGGGTTGTGATTTGGAATAAGGCTAGGTTGGTTGCTCAAGGTTTCACACAAGTTGAAGGTTTAGATTTTGATGAAACTTTTGCTCCCGTTGCGAGATTAGAAGCCATAAGAATTCTGTTAGCATTTGTAGCATCTAAAGGTTTCAAGTTATATCAAATGGATGTTAAAAGTTCTTTTCTTAATGGCTACAAAGATGAGGAGGTTTTTGTTAAGCAACCACTAGGTTTTGAAAATCCAATTTTTCCTAATCATGTTTACAAATTGTCCAAAGCTTTGTATGGTCTTAAACAAGCCCCTAGAGCATGGTATGATAGGTTAAAACATTTTTTACTCGAAAAGGGGTTTACAATGGGCAAGGTTGATAAAACTCTTTTTGTTCTTAAGCTTGGCAATGACTCACTATTCGTTCAAGTGTATGTGGATGATATTATCTTTGGTTGTGCTTATCATGATCTTGTGTCCAAGTTTTCAGCTATGATGAGTTCAAAAATGTGTATGATGGGAGAACTCACATACTTTTTGGGGGTGCAAATCAAGCAAACAAAGGAAGGAACTTTTGTGCATCAAACGAAGTATATGGAAGACCTCCTTAAGTGCTTCAACATGGACAAAAGAAAGCCTCTCCGGACACCAATAGGAACAACAACAACACTTGAACTTGACAAAGATGGTGAACCTGCAGATCAAAAAGAATATAGAAGCATGATCGGGTCACTTTTATACCTCACGGCATCAAGACCGGACATACAATTCAGCATATGTCCTTGTGCACGATTTCAATTTTCCCCATGTGCTTCACATCGTCAAGACGTCAAAAGGATTCTCAAGTACTTACATGGAACTCAAGAATTTGGCATTTTTCTTCCTTCTTCCTCAACCTTTTGAAAGAATTTTCGGATGCTGATTTTGGGTTGTAGGATTGATAGGAAAAGTACTTCGACTGCTTGTCATTTTCTTGGTAATTCACTTGATGCTTGATCTTCTAGAAAATAAAATTCAGTTGCACAATCCACGGCCGAATCTGAATATGTAGCTTCTGCTAGCGCTTGCTCACAAATTCCTTTGATTGTTCAAACACTTAAGGACTATGGGGTTGATCTAGATAGTGTTCCAATGTTTTTGATAACATTAGTGCCATTAGCATTGCTAAAAATCCCGTGACAAATTCTAGATCAAAGAACATAGGCATTAGGTATCACTTTCTCCTTGATAATGTTAAAAAAGGAAACATTGTGCGTCACCATGTAGATACCGAACAACAATTGGTTGACATTTTTACAAAATTCATGAATTTCACTCGTTTTTTTGTTTCATTCCTAGTGAAATAGGGGTTATGCATCCCCATGGATTAAACTGAGGGGGAGTTTTGAAACTTGGGAAGTCTATGTGTGAATCTGATTTTAAAATAATATGTGCAGAGTATTTCATACATATATGGCTTTGTGATTCCTTTTACATGTTGAAAGTTCTTACTACATTACTCGTGTTATACATTTTGTAGTTTTTGCAATGACTAGTAATTGGAATAATTACTTATAGTAAATCTGGTCATAATCGAACTTTCTTGCTATTTTGAACTTGTTGCATGCTCACAAGTGATTTTAATAATAAAAAATTAATCAATCAATTCTCCACATGTTAAGCTTTTATGATCAAATGGAAAAATGAGATAAGATCAAGAGAATATGCATGCATCACACTTCTTCTTTTGAGATGGCTTATCATTGCACTTAGATATAAACTTGAAAAAAGTTGTGTATGACTAAAACCATGTCCTTAAGCTTCTGATTGTCAAATGACTTAGGATTGGTTTGGTTTGTTAGAATAAGGATGATGCGGCATATAATCTCTTGCAAATGTCATATCATATGAACTTGTGCTTTAAAAGATAATGAAAAATGCAGCAACATGTGTCATGCTTTCAGCTTTTAAAATAGTTAAGTTTGTGAGATAATGACTTGCTTAAATTGAAAAATTACACTTGATCTCTAGCATGGCTTACACTACTTTATGTATCTCATTAATGTGATAGTGTAAGTTACTTGAAAGTATGACTTGGATGAGCTTTGTTTTATATATATACGTCATATTATGCTCATAATAAATTGAAATTTCTCTTTTGAACCTTGCTGAATACATTGTCAAAGGGGGAGAAATATATCACATATTACACATTCACGAGTTTTTACACGTTCTTCTTAGGGGGATAATTTTTTGAAATTTCTTTCTCATTTGATTTTTGATTTCAGAAAGGGGGAAAGTTTGCTTTCAAAACTTTTTCCTGTCCATGAGATAATGTTCGGATTCTATGTGGTGTTACCAATGCATTCATCAAGGGGGAGATTGTGAGATCTATGTGTGCTGAATACATTGGCAATCAGAATAAAAGTGAGGATTTACATTCAAAGTTTTGAATATTACCGAAATACCCTCTTCGGATTGTCTGAACTTTCTCATTACATTTCAGGAGTAACTGTCACTGCAGAGCAGCTGTTTTCATAGTGTTTAATTTTCAGCCACTTTTTTAACTTGCAATGTTTTGTACTTGCTTCTTGGCTTATGGAATGTTTGCTCAGTATTCTCTTACTAAGTTTTTGATTTGTTATGGCCTGATTATGGTGGCTAATACATTGCTATGGTTTGCAACATGCTTATGTGAGGTGTTCATGTAAGTGTTGTGGTTTTCGGACTAACGTGAGTCAAGTCGCGGACTTGTGCTCGAAAAAAGTGGATGTTTATTCATGTGCAGGTGTTGCTTGAGGTTAAGACATGGCTGGTGATGGAGATCCTTGAACCAGCCTTAGGGAAAAGATTAGGTTCAGCAACCAAGTTCGGGAGGAATTGTAGTGAGCTGATCGGGAGGTAACCCAGCATGTTTGGGTCAAGAACAATGCATATGAAGGTATTTTGAACGTTTTGGAAAGTGTTTGCACGTATGCAAGGGGTGCATGTACTGGCTACATTGTTCCAAGACGTGGTGAAGAGATATGGAAGTGAAGATATGGTTGAAAAGGTTCAACCGGCTGGATTTTGTGCTCAGTCTGTGGCTGAGGCGGTTATGGTTCGTTTATGGAAAGTTTCGAGTTGGTTATAATAGGATTTTGTGTTAGGCATGAAGTAGAGTGTAACAGCCCTAACTTTTGTAAAGTTTAATTTCAACTTATGAGACAAAGTTAAGGTGAAGAAGGGCTATTTGTGTCACATAAAATGATGAAACAAATATGGACATGTGAGGGAGTTAAAAAATTTCTCTAGCCCATGATCAGCACATGTTAACCTAGGGGAAATATTTCACTCTCAAAACTCTAACTCATGGGCACCTCCTCTATGAGTAGAGTGGAGGGAGTTTAAACACAATTTGAATTCTTTTGAAAGAATTCATGTTCAGATTGCCCTAATGCATGCAAATGAATTCATCGATGCATTCCCCATGTATCAATGAGGTCGTGATCAAAATTTGGATATTTTTGGAGACCGCATACCAATTATTCCAGGGAATATTCGAGGGAGAGTTCAAATTCAAATTTGAATTCAAAAACTGAACCAAACATGCTCAATTTTGAAATCTGATTTCAGATTCAAATTCTTCGTAATCTGTTTGATCTACCGTCCAATTTTTGTTAAATTTGGACGAAGGCGGTGCGGGAAAATTAAAGCACAGAGAGGGGAGATATTTGGGGGCTGTAGCCCACATGTCATACACACATGTAACCAAACCGACTCTGTTTTCCCTTCTCGGTTGCACACGAGCCGACAGCGCGCCGGCGCCACCCCCGCCCGAGGCCTCAAGCGCCAGCTCCTGCTTCCACTCATGAGCTCAGCCTGATCTTCACGCAGCTGGTGCAGTAAAGCAAATTGCTCTCTCGCTCTCTCGGTCTTTCTGCTCGTCCTCCCGCACGCAATGAAGAACAGGAGCTGCTCTCGGTTCCTCTGATCGCCCAAGCAAACAAAACACCATTTGCTCGAGCTCTCCACACAATAAAAGCTGCGCCGACCAGTGCTCTAGCCAGCCAGCCCTTTTCCTCCCCAGTCCCGAGCTTGTTTGCACCGGAAAACAGCAAGTTGCTGCAGCTTCTGTGTGGAACACCGAGAAACCGAACTGGTCGCCGTAGCCAGCCCAAACCAGGAGTGATCACGCCCAAGCAAGCCACCCCATCGGTGCACCTACAAGCCTAGTTGCTCACCTCCGAACCTCAGCCCTAGCCATTGATCAGAGAGGGAGAATTTCAAGATTTTCTCCCGGGCGACAGAAACTGACCTTGAGGTAAGGAATTGCAAAATTCATCCTCAAATCGTGTTTGTTGTGTTTCAAACTTCACACAAAGGATTTTAACTGCCTAGCACACCTCCTCCATCGATTTTAGACCAAGAAATGAGTGTAGAGCGAGGAATCCGAGTTCTTTTCGAGGGTATACCGCTGGACCATATCGGGCGCACGGTGCCGATAGGTTTAGAGCGCCCCCGGCTTGTTTAGACCTCATGTCGGTCTTCTACATGATCCCCTGGTGCTTTAGATCCCAAGAACCGACCATTTGGTGGAGAATTCACCGTGCACGACCTCGCCGGAGCCCTAGGGTTTGCTGTTGCCGGTGCGCCCTGTTTTCCGGCGAGTTTCAGCTGCCGGCGACGTCACCAACGTGTTCAGCGTGGGGGAAAATGGGGGGCGGCCAGCAGGGGGTCCAGAGGTGGCTGGGAAGTGACTTTCCGGTGACCTCGCCGGGGGAAGCCGCCACTGCCCTGTTTGGCGCGAGGCTGAAGGTTGGGGATGACGAGTGGGACCCACTGTCGGCATTTAAACATTTTCCAGATTTTCAAAATTCAGTTCAAACTTTGGAGAGCCATAACTTTGTGTATGAGTGTCCAACAATTGTGAAACAAATTTTGTTGGATTCCTCTCAAAGAGTACTATCAAGGGATGCAGCCCAATGTTTATGAAAATCCCTGGATTTGGCTCATTAATTCATTTAAAAAAATTGTAGGAATTTTTACAGGAGTTCTGTTTATTGGAAAATTCCCAAATTTTGGCAGGACATTCTTCCAAAAATCCTGGAACTCCAGTTTAAATTTCAGAGGCATTGGATCTCATTTGAATGGTCAAATGATGTGTTCATTCCTTATGTCTCTGAAAAATGGAAAAATAAATAGAGACATTTTCAGCTTTTTCCCAATCCTTCTAAAATCGATATCTCCATGTAGGAAGCTCCAAAAATTGTAAAACCAATTCCTGTGGAATCAGAACGTTTTTCGCTTCACAAAAAGTCTACTTTGTAGCATAGGAAAGCTTAATATCTAGGGGGTAATGGCAGATTAGTGAAAACTACATAAGGATTTGTTGTGCTCACATGAAGCCATTTCATGAGCTCAATTTTTGCACACAGCCTAAATACCTTCCACAGAAGCTGTGGTTAAATTTTAAGCTTCATTGTACCTCTGGAGCTTGAGCTACCATCTTTTAGGGTTAAGTGTTTATATAATGGACTTAATCACATGGCGATTACTAGTATCTCCTTTTAACCCTAGTTTTCATCATCTCTAAGGTTGTAGATCCAACAACAGAATACTTGCTGTTGTTTATCCTTCTTATATTTGAGTTAACTTGAACAACAGTTTTGAAACAGTTTCTAAATTGCTTTGAATACATGTGCATAAATCATCTTAATAGCACGTGACGTCGACGTTCGACGAGGACTCGACTCTGCAGCGAGGATCTCCATCTCGTGATGGGTTTGGCGGATTCTCCGGAGGAAGACTAACTTCTAGCTTATAACAAAACCTTTGAGTAAGGCAAGCCCCGGTTTGCATATCGTTACCGTTTTAAATTTTGCTTTACTTCACATCTTGTTTATTAGACTTGATGTTGTGCATTATGTCTAGGATGATTGAATCCCACTTGCATGTCTATTACATCCCTGATTATAAGGTTTAGTGTAGGCTTTGCCTCGTTGTAGATGCTAGGCTAAGGTTGTAGCTAGCTCGGTAGAAGTCGAGTAGTAAAAAGCCACTCGCGAGAAAGGTCAAGTAATGGAGTTACTCGCGAGAGGTTGATGATAAGAGCACCCTCATGAAAATGAGATGGGGACGGGGATGTTCCTGTAGGATGGAGCGCTCAAGGTTGGTCTCGACCTGCGATGGGTGTGACAATGCTTGAGACCACATTTGGCCTGGACCGGGATGGTAAGGCAAATGTGGAGGTTGGTTGTAGCCCCGTCCGTGTCGGTTAAGGACCGTATGTATGCGGCCCTGCTGGACAAGATTGAGCTGTACCGGATATATAGTGGGGTATGGGACCCATGAAACCGATGTAACTCGATGGACCATGATATAGAAACTCATCCCTCTCGTGGGATTGGCGTTGAGAAGGCGGGAGGTGTAAATCCTTTAGCGGGCAACTTCGACGTGTCCGCGTAGAGGACCATCCTGCTCGGCGCGAAGAGTTTTTCTATGTCGGGATGTCGTGTGAAAGGTTTATGCATACAACGTAAGAAAGAGCTCTTGAGAGAGTCTTTCGAGGCGGGTGTATGTGTCATGTATTCCGGGTTGTTATTGATTCGAATCACCATCGCTCGTGGAAGAGGATTGAGCATACTTGCCCACTGCGCCGTGACGTAGTAAGAAGAGGAACTAAGTCGCTTAACATGCTTTTTATGGACTAATGTTTGTATTGAAACCTTGACTGAATTAGAGATAGTGCCAACTAAAGTTCATTTGCATCTTAGGCTAGCAACATCGGGATAAGCGTTTCTTGTTTGATTGTGGACTCCCGGTGTTGTGAGGCGTGAGGACAACTAAAATGAAGGCTATAAGAATTTGAATATAAGGATCAAGTTTAGCCAAGCTTCATTTTCGCAAATACCTATTCCTATTGTCTTACTACCCTTGCATGTAGAGTTACATGTTTAGGATTGACAGTTAAGTCTTGCTGAGCCTTAGTGCTCACAGTTGCTTCTGAGTTGTTTTTGCAGGTAGCAGGATACCTGCTATGAAGAGGGTTGTTCAGTGAGACGATGAACCTCACGGTTCGTTCCACTCATTGGAAACCTAGCCGCGCCTTTCTTTGGTGAAGCTAATAGGAAGCGTTCACAGGCTGAACGACTTCTCTTCGGCGTAGTTAGGGTCGAGAGTGAGTAGTTGTCCAGTTTTCAAATTCCGCTGCGTGTGTACTTATGTTGTAAAAGAACTTATCTTGAGTAACAAAATAGTGTCGTTATGTTATTAAGTCTCTTTTTGTGCATGCTGTTGGGTGCCGCTTCGCACGGCACCACCCACTGCGATTCCCGGGCGGCTCCTCACAGCGTGGTATCAGAGCTGCATTGGGAATAGCACGCATGAAAAGAGCATATTTTCAAAAACTTAGAGGTATACGAGTGAGGAACGTATAGTATGCCGACATAAGGAGTAATATTAGCATAGTTACTTAAGGTGGCAAGCTAACAGTGTGTTACTCTTCAGTATTTCAATTCAGTAACGACGCACCTACGTGGAGGTAAGAATGGTAAGGAACGCCACTGAAAGCGGATCAATTTCGGTTAGCTCACCCATACGAGGAAAGTAGTGTGGGATGTCCCATTCAGCAATGGATGGGAAGTGAATATGTTTTCTAAGACTCTTCATGTCTTAGAGACATATGAATGGCACTAGCCTCCAGTGCGCAAACCCAGGGGCAAGAGGAGGAGACCCCATCATGTGGTTTGTAACACGAAGTGTGTTCTCTAGGACTCTTCATGTTCTATGAGGCATACGAAAGTGCTGTTCCACTGGGGTGCTTTATTGCAAAGGTGTGGAGCCCCCGTTGGGTGGTGAATAACCCGATCATGTACCTTGAGACGTGGCTTGCCTCAAGGACGGCCCGTATGGCAATGATACAGGGCATATGTTTTTACTATGATATGGACCTGCCTGAAATGATAAACCAATGTACCATCCATTGCAGCAGAGCCGCTTCATGAGCGGGGGGGGGGGGGGCTAAGCGCAGTTCTTTGAATCAAAGGTTTCATGAAATCCGAAAAGGATGCTATACTGGATCTGCATATACTTACTGACAATATCCATAAATGGTGCATCATTATTGAGTGGTTTTCTGCAGGTACCTTAACCACGTTAGTACATGTCATGCAGACAATGTTTGTGAGTGATCGTTTTAGTGCCACCATTTGAAAGGTATATGCCAGTATAAAGCCGGTTAGGATTTTAATTTGGTGAGGAAACGTAGTTCCGTGACATGATTTGAACTGCATGTAAAAGAAGGTTTGAAAAGAAAAAGAGTAAATTTGGAGTATAGGATTCTATTAGGGGGTAATGAACTCCTATATTGAACTAAGAGTCAATTGGGAGTATAGATTTACTCACAAAGACTTAGGAGAAACCTCCCCTATTTTTGGCAGAATTTTTCCGAAGTGGAACAGGACATAACTTTTGTTTGGTTGAACCAATGGAGGTGAGTTGTACATTTCTGGAAAGCTGTTGAAGTCTTCTACAACTCTTCTGTAGAACTCCAGATCAGAATCACCCTCCAAATGGATGAAATTCTCAGAGGAGTGTGAACTGACTAAAAACAGGGCAGGCACAAATTGCTCTCTGGAAATTTCTGTATTTCGACCATAACTTTCTGTAGAAAAATTTCTAAGGGTCAAGTAAGACACTGTTGGAAAGTTTAGGATATGTGCTACGACTTTGTAGTTCTAAGTTTCTCCAGATTTGGAGTTTAATTGTATGAAATCTTATGGACAAAACAGCTACTTTCAAAGGAGGTGCTGTCAAAATTGTTCCAGATTTCTGTAAACTTTGAAATATCACAACTTTTGATCCAGGACTGATATGAAGGCAAATGAAGAGTCATTGAAAATATATTGGAGTTAACTATAACTTTGATATTCAACTTGAGACATGAAATTGCCATTTTCATATTCAAACTCTGGGATTAAGACCTATTGGTCATTCTGAACAGAGTAGTGCTTATTGCCTATGTAACTTATGACATGTTGTGGACATTGATGTTTTAGACTTCTCTAAGCTCCGTAACATGTTCTCGAGTTATTTTTCAGTTTGTCCTACTGTTGGAATTAATGGTTTGGACAAACTTGCTCAAGTTCGGTAGATTTCAGAATTGTCGAAACCCTGGTTAGATTGTGTAGTGCTGCAATATCTATGTGATGCTTTTACGGTTATGTTTTTGAATTCAAGTTGAGTTTAAACTTTGAATTTTAACCGTAAATTGCTCACTCTTGCAGCATGGATCGTGCTCCTTGCAGGAGTGAGGTTGGTGAGTCGAGTCACGGTAAAAGTAATTCGCCACGACAAGAAGTGCTGACATCATCAACCGGATTGGCGGAAACTTTGGCAAAGATGGCTGAGTCTCTGGATCTGTTGGTGCGACAAAGCATACGACAAGAGACACTACAGCAAAATCCCCCGCCAAACACTTATCTTGATTTCTTAGCAAGACAACCACCGGTTTTCTCGGAAGCAAAAGAACCGTTGGAGTCGGCTCATTGGCTCCAATGTATTGAAGCCAAGTTCGATATGCTTGAGCGCGATGAATATCAGAAGACTCTATTTGCCGCTCAACAACTCCACGGAGCCGCTGGAGCTTGGTGGGCGGAGTACGTCGCTACTCTTACTGAAGGTCATCGAGTGACGTGGGATGAATTCCGGAATGTTTTCCAGGCATGTCATGTTTGTTCGGAAATTCTTCAAACAAAGTATCAAGATTTTCTGGAGCTAAAGCAAGGGGAAAGAAGTGCGTACGAGTAGTTCAAAGAGTTTGAAGACTTGATGCAATACACCACTCATATGGTAGACTCGGAAGCGTTGAAGTGCGAGTATTTCTTCCGAGGTTTGAATGTCAAACTTAAGGAACAAGTGACCTTGTTCAGTAACGGTATTTACAATGAGTTGGTAAATGCTGCTATCATTAAGGAAGACATGCATCTTCGTTGTGAAGCGGAGCTGAAAAAAAGTATACCGCCAGACAGCGATATCGAGGTTCATCCGAACTATCGAGTACGGTATTACTCGCCAGTGAGGCAACAAATTCAGCCTGTGGTGCAACTCTCACAACCACGGCTGGAGTTGATCAATTATGAGCATCCACCTCAACAGCAGCGGACAGAAATTATTCATGCAACCCTACCGCAATCAGCTATGCACAGTTTATCTCCACCTCGTGTTAGTAGAGAGCTGAGGATTTCTGCAACACGAAACCGTCGTGGAGCTGAGCAGAGCCACACTTGTGTGTTGTCTCGTCAATGCTCAGATCAGCATCATGAACGTTCAAAGAAGAATCTTTCAAAAGATGGCAGGGTTAATTACACTGCTATTGAGGACATTGCTAAAGGCGAACCAGTTTTGACGGGCATGTTCACTTTACATGAACAGCCCACTCTCGTGTTGTTTGATTCCGGAGCCACCCACAATTTTATTAGCAGAGACTATGTACTGAAGAATAATCTTCTATTTAGCACAGTTAAGCATTTGTTTCATATCAGCTCACCCGGAGGCAAGATATCAACAGATCAGATGGTATCATGGGCACCTTTATGTTTGGGTGGAAACATCTATCCTGCGAGTCTTATCATACTCAAAGGCCAAAGGATTGATATTATCTTGGGAATGTCATGGTTGACACATTACGGGGCTATCTTTGACATCAGCTCCCGGACTGTCCAATTGAATTCCCCAATACACGGTTGCAACACATTGAATCTTATGGATCCATCACAACGAGTTGCAGCAGTGCATCAGATTGAAGTTCCTAAGCTTGAGGATATTCCAGTGGTGTGAATATCCAGATGTGTTTCACGAAGACTTGTCGGGCATGCCGCCCGAACGTGATGTAGAGTTCAAGATTGAAGTAGCACCGGGAACAACACCTATTTCTCGGCGACCATACAAAATGGCACCGAAGGAGCTAGCAGAATTGAAGGAGCAGCTTAATGACCTCATGGACAAAGGTTTTATATGCCCCAGTTCATCACCTTGGGGCTGTTCCACACTCTTCGTGAAGAAGAAGGACGAAAATTTGAGACTATGTGTAGATTATCGTCCATTGAATGCTGTCACTATAAAAAATAAGTATCCACTACCACACATTGATATCTTGTTTGATCAACTAGTGGGTGCTAAGGTATTCTCTAAGATGGATCTTCGGTCCGGGTATCACCAGATAAAAATTCAGGCAGAAGACGTGCCTAAGATGGCGTTCTCGACAAGATATGGTCTTTATGAATATCTTGTCATGTCTTTTGGGTTGACCAATGCTCTGGCTCATTTTATGTATCTCATGAACTCTGTGTTCATGCCGGAGTTAGAGAAGTTCGTCCTGGTTTTCATCGATGACATCTTGGTCTATTCAAAGTCAGAAGCAGAACACGCTGAACATTTGCGTATTGTACTCCAACGCTTGAGAGATCACAAACTTTATGAAAAGTTCAGTAAATGTGAATTTTGGATCAGCAAAGTGCCGTTTCTTGAGCATATTATTTCAGTGGAAGACATCGCTGTGGACCCAAGTAAAATCGAACAAATGCTGAATTGGAAAACTCCAACATCTGTTCATGAAGTGAGGAGTTTCCTAGGTTTAGCGGGTTATTACTGGAGATTCATTCCAAACATCTCCAAAGTCGCTAAACCTATGACGGAGCTGTTGAAGAAAAGCACCAAATATGATTGGAGTAAGTCATGTGAACAAGCTTTTCAAACTTTAGTGAAGCATCTCACTACAGCTCCAGTTTTGGCCCAGTCGGACACCACGAAGCCGCTTGATGTTTATTGTGATGCATCCGGCATTGGTTTGGGTTGTGTGTTGATGCAAGAAGGACATGTGGTCGCGTATGGATCCCGACAACTCAGGGGTCATAAGCAGAATTACCCGACGCGCGACCTTGAACTTGCTGCAGTGGTCCTAGCATTGAAAATGTGGAGACATTATTTACTAGGCAATCTAGTACATCTCTACACCGACCACAAAAGCTTGAAGTACATCTTCACACAGAAGGAACTGAATATGAGGCAGCGAAGATGGCTCGAATTGATCAAGGACTATGAACTTCAATTCATTACCATCCGGGCAAAGAGAATGTGGTTGCCAACGCACTTAGTCGGAAAGCCCACATTCACCATTTAGCGATGGCTGCACATGAAGAAAGAGAACCAAGCCTGCGCTTAGTTCCCTACGGATCGCTGTTCAACCTCGCTCTTATTCCTACAATCCGAGATGAAATTGTAGAGGCTCAGAAGAGAGATAGGGGTATGTCTCACATCCAGAGGAGAGTGGACAGCGGTGAATTGAAGATGTTCCGCAAGGATGAAGAGGGTACTCTATGGTTTAACAACCGCATAGTTGTACCCCAGAATATGAAATTGCGGAGGAAGATATTGGATGAAGCGCATTTATCCAAGTACTCCATTCATCCAGGAAACAAAAAGATGTATCAGGATATAAAATCTAAGTTCTGGTGGACAAGGATGAAAAGGGAGATTGCAAAATACGTATCCGAGTGTGATACATGTCGGCGGGTTAAAGCCGACCATATGTGGAAAGCCGGACCACTTCAACCGCTGAAGGTTCTAGCATGGAAGTGGGAAGACATAAGTATGGACTTCATCATCGGGTTACCCATGACAAGCAACAAGCGTGATTCTATCTGGGTAATTGTCGATCGTTTGACCAAGACAACTCATTTTATTCGAGTCCATTCCAAATATGTGGCAAAAAAGTATGCGGAGCTGTTCATCTCGAGAATCATGTGTTTACACGGGGTTCCCTGCACCATCGTGTCTGACCGAGGTGCGTTATTCGTATCCAGATTTTGGGAGCAACTACATGGTTCACTGGGAACCAAGTTAATTCAGAGTTCAGCGTATCATCCGCAAACTGATGGTCAAACGGAGAGGATAAATCAGATTCTGGAAGATATGCTACGGGCATGTGTCATCAATCATGGGAAGAATTGGGATGACCATCTACCGTTAGCAGAATTCTCATATCATAACGGTTATCAATCCAGCATCAAGATGTCTCCGTGTGAAGCTCTTTACGACCGGAAGTGCCGCACACTGCTGAATTGGTGTGAGTCCGGCGAGAGAGTGGTCTACGGGATTGATCTTGTGAATGAAGCCGAGGAACGAGTGCAAGTGATTCAAGCCAATTTAAAGGCTGCTCAATCTCAGCAGAAAAGCTATGCAGATAAACGACGTTGACCTCTTCACTTTGACATTGGAGACCACGTGTATCTTCGTGTCTCTCCGATGAAAGGGATTCATCGTTTTGCAGTGAAGGGAAAGCTCGCTCCGCGATTCATCGGGCTGTTTGCTGTCACTGAGATATGCGGACCTGTGGCCTATCATCTGGAGTTACCGACGTCACTTTTGGGTATTCACAATGTTTTCCACGTCTCTCAGCTGCGGAAATGTCTTAAGTACCCAACCGCAGTTCATATGGAGAACATTGAAGATCTTCAACCGGATCTCACTTATTCTGAGTATCCGATCCAGATTATCGACGAGAAGACTCGCACCACAAGAAATCGGGCATTTCGATTTTACAAAGTCTTGTGGAGCAACCATACCACTGATGAAGCCATGTGGGAAAGCGAGGAGTTTCTCCGTTTAAATTTTCCCGACTTATTTGTACCATATGTCCAGTAGTCATTCTCCCTTCTTCTTTCTTTTTATAATCTCGGGACGAGATTCTTTTAAGGGGGGGGGGGGAATGTAACAGCCCTAACTTTTGTAAAATTTAATTTCAACTTATGAGACAAAGTTAAGGCGAAGAAAGGCTATATTTGTGTCACATAAAATGATGAAACAAATATGGACATGCGAGGGAGTTAAAATTTTTCTCTAGCCCATGATCAGCACATGTTAACCTAGTGGAAATATTTCACTCTCAAAACTCTAACTCATGGGCACCTCCTCTATGAGTAGAGTGGAGGGAGTTTAAACACAATTTGAATTCTTTTGAAAGAATTCATGTTCAGATTGCTCTAATGCATGCAAATGAATTCACCGATGCATTCCCCATGTATCAATGAGCTCGTGATCCAAATTTGGATATTTGTGGAGCCCGTATACCAATTATTCGGGGGAATATTCGAGGGAGAGTTTAAATTCAAATTTGAATTCAAAAACTGAACCAAACATGCACAATTTTGAAATCTGATTTCAGATTCAAATTCTTCGTAATCTGTTTGATCTACCGTCCAATTTTGGTTGAATTTGGACGAAGGTGGTGCGGGAAAATTAAAGTACAGAGAGGGGAGATATTTGGGGGCTGTGGCCCACATGTCATATACATATGTAACCAAACCGACTCTGTTTTTCCTTCTCGGTTGCACACGAGCCGATAGCGCGCCGGCGTCACCCCCGCCCGAGGCCTCAAGCACCAGCTCCTGCTTCCACTCACTAGCTCGGCCTGATCTTCATGCAGCTGGTGCACTAAAGCAAATTGCTCTCTCGCTCTCTCGGTCTCTCTGCTCGTCCTCCCGCATGCAGTGAAGAACAGGAGCTGCTCTCGGCTCCTCTGATCGCCCAAGCCAACAGAACACCATTTGCTCAAGCTCTCCACATAAAAACAGCTGCGCCCACCAGTGCTATAGCTGGCCAGCCCTTTTCCTCCCCTGTCCCGAGCTTGTTTGCACCGGAAAACAGCAAGTTGCTGCAGCTTCTGTGTGGAACACCGAGAAACCGAACTGGTCGCCGTGGCCAGCCCAAACCAGGAGTGATCACGCCCAAGCAAGCCATCCCATCGGTGCACCTACAAGCCTAGTTGCTCACCTCCGAAGCTCAGCCCTAGCCATTGATCACAGAGGGAGAATTTCAAGATTTTCTCCCAGGCGACAGAAACTGACCTTGAGATAAGGAATTGCAAAATTCATCCTCAAATCGTGTTTGTTGTGTTTCAAACTTCACACACAGGATGTTAACTGCCTAGCACACCTCCTCCATAGATTTTAGACCAAGAAATTGATTATAGAGCGAGGAATCCGAGTTCTTTTCGAGGGTATACCGCTGGACCATATCGGGCACACGGTGCCGATAGGTTTAGAGCACCCCCGGCTTGTTTAGACCTCATGTCGGTCTTCTACATGATCCCATGGTGCTTTAGAGCCCAATAACCGACCATTTGGTGGATAATTCACCGTGCACGACCTCGCCGGAGCCCTAGGGTTTGCTGTTGTCGGTGCGCCCTGTTTTCCGGCGAGTTTCAGCCGCCGGCGACGTCACCAACGTGTTGAACGTGGGGGCGGCCAGCAGGGGGTCCGGAGGTGGCTGGGAAGTGCCTTTCCGGTGACCTCGCTGGAGGGAGCCGCCACTGCCCTGTTTGGCGCGAGGCTGAAGGTTAGGGATGACGAGTGGGACCCACTGTTGGCATTTAAACATTTTCCATATTTTCTCAATTCAGTTCAAACTTTGGAGAGCCATAACTTTGTGTAGGAGTGTCCAAAAATTGTCAAACAAATTTCGTTGGATTCCTCTCAAAGAGTACTATCCAGGGATGCAGCCCAATGTTTATGAAAATCCCTGGATTTGGCTCATTAATTCATTTAAAGAAAATCGTGTAGGAATTTTTACAGTAGTTTGGTTTATTGGAAAATTCCCAAATTTGGGCAGGACATTCTTCCAATAATCCTTGAACTCCAGTAAAAATGTCAGAGACATTGGAACTCATTTGCTTGGTCCAATGATGTGTTCATTCCTTAGGTCTCTGAAAAATGGGAAAAATGAACAGAGACATTTTCAGCTGTTTCCCAATCCTTCTAAAATCCATATCTCCATGTAGGAAGCTCCAAAAATGGTAAAACCAATTCCTATGGACTCAGGACATTTTGTACTTCACAAAAAGTCTACTTTGCAGCATAGGAAACTTAATATCTAGGGGGTAATGGAAGATTAGTGAAAACTACATAAGGATTTGTTGTGCTCAAATGAAGCCATTTCATGAGCTCAATTTTTGCACACAGCCTAAATACCTTCCACAGAAGCTGTGGTTACATTTTCAGCTTCATTGGACCTCTGGAACTTGAGCTACCATCTTTTATGGTTAAGTGTTCATATAATGGACTTAATCACATGGTGATTACTAGTATCTCCTTTTCACCCTAGTTTTCATCATCTCTAAGGTTGTAGATCTAACAACAGAAACCTTGCTGTTGTTTGTCCTTCTTATGTGTGAGTTAACTTGAACAACAGTTTTGAAACAGTTTTAAAATCCTTTGAATACATGTGCATAAATCATCTTAATAGCACGTGTCGTCGATGTTCGACGAGGACTCGACTCTGCAGCGAGGATCTCCATCTCGTGACGAGTTTGGCGGATTCTCCGAAGGAAGACTAACTTCTAGCTTCTAACAAAACCGTTGAGCAAGGCAAGCCCTGGTTTGCATATCGTTACCGTTTTAAATTTTGCTTTACTTCACATCATGTTTATTAGACTTGATATTGTGCATTATGTCTAGGATGATTGAAACCCACTTGCATAGCTATTACATCCCTGATTAGAAGGTTTAGTGTAGGCTTTGCCTTGTTGTATATGCTAGGCTAATATTTGTAGCTAGCTTGGTAGAAGTCGAGTAGTAAAAAGCTACTCGCGAGAAAGGTCGAGTAATGGAGTTACTCGTGAGAGGTTGATGATAAGAGCACCCTCATGAAAATGAGATGGGGACGGGGATGTTCCTGTAGGATGGAGCACTCAAGGTTGGTCTCGACCTGCGATGGGTGTGACAATGCTTGAGACCACATTTGGCCTGGACGGGGATGGTAAGGCAAATGTGGAGGTTGGTTGTAGCCCCATCCGTATCGGTTAAGTACCGTATGTATGTACCGGATATATAGTGGGGTATGGGACCCGTGAAACCGATGTAACTCGATGGACCATGATATAGAAACTCATCCTTCATGTGGGAATGGCGTTGAGAAGGCGGGAGGCATAAATCCTTTAGCGGGCAACTTCGACGTGTCCGCGTAGAGGACCATCCTGCTCGGCGCGAAGCGTTTTTCTATGTCGGGGTGTCGTGTGAAAGGTTGCTGCATACAACGTAATAAAGAGCTCTTAAGAGAGTCTTTTGAGGCGGGTGTATGTGTCGTGTATTCTGGGTTGTTATTGATTTGAATAACCGTCGCTCGCGGAAGAGGATTGAGCATACTTGCCCACTGCGCCGTGACGTAGTAAGAAGAGGAACTAAGTCTCTTAACATGCTGTTTATGGATTAATCTTTTTATTGAAACCTTGACTGAATTAGAGATAGTGTCAACTAAAGCTCATTTCCACCTTAGGCTAGCAACATCGGGATAAGCGTTTCTTGTTTGATTGTGGACTTCCGGTGTTGTGAGGCGTGAGGACCACTAAAATGAAGGCTATAAGAATTTGAATATAAGGATCAAGTTTAGTCAAGCTTCATTTTCGCAAATACCTATTCCTATTGTCTTACTACCCTTGCATGTAGAGTTACATGTTTAGTATTGACGGTTAAGTCTTGCTGAGTCTTAGTGCTCACGGTTGCTTCTGAGTTGTTTTTGCAGGTAGCAGGATACCTGCTATGAAGAGGGTTGTTCGGTGAGACGATGAACCTCACGGTTCGTTCCACTCATCGGAAACCTTGCCGCTGCCTTTCTTTGGTGAAGCTAATAGGAAGCGTTCACAGGTTAAACGACTTCTCTTCGGCGTAGTTAGGGTCGAGAGTGAGTAGTTGTCCAGTTTTTCAATTCCGCTGCGTGTGTACTTATGTTGTAAAAGAACTTATCTTGAGTAACAAAATGGTGTCGTTATGTTCTTACGTCTCTTTTCGTGCATGCTGTTGGGTGCCGCATCGCACGGCACCACCCACTACGATTCCCGGGCGGCTCCTCACATAGAGTTGTTTTTATAAATGTTTGGTAAGTTCTTAAGGTGTTTGTAAGTCTTAAGATTTCTTCTATCTACGTATAGAAGAGTCTTGAAATGTTTTTGAAAGTTAGAGTTTGAATCCAATTAGGAGTAGGAGTCGTAGTTTGAATTGGGTTGGCCTTAGTGTTGGTTATATGAGCAAGGGAGGTCAAGGCTCGTGTAGAGCACGACTAGTGGATGCTTCTCTTGAGTTAAGATCAATAAAATTCATAGTTTAGAGGAGCTTTGATGCCTCTTTCGTCCGACTTGTTTCAGACAAGTTTTTCCTCGGTGAGTTTTTGGACAGACCGACGTTACTTCGGTATTTCGATCATTACTCGCGTTTTAGTGATCCAATTGATTTGATTCTTTTTGGGTTGTCTTCAAAACTTGATTATATATCATCTGTGAAAATTTCACGGTCATTAGATTTGGTTTTTTTGATTTACATGAGTTTCTTTGCAGCATTGCAGATCCGTTTTTAAAATCGGGTAGAACAGATTGACCTTCGTCTAGTCTTTTGATCATAACTCAAGTTCTACTTAATGTTTTCACGTGATTCTTGTTGCAGTAACTTCGTAACTTGATTCTATATAATCTCCACTAGTTTAGTCACGTTTGAACATGTCTAAAACAGTCGCACACACGGTTTCTTTATCAGATCAATTTTCCGCCGAGGGATTTTTGTAGCTTCCCCCTGGTAGCTTTTCACATGCTCTTTGATCCTACAATTAGAAGAAGATTAAGAATAACCTTAGGCAACCAACATCGGAAGTCCAAAATCAAACAAGAAATGTTTTCTCCCGATGTAAATTGCTCAATGTGGAAAGGAATCGAATTTGCACTAATCTATTCATATAAGACAATATTACATTGCTAGTATCGACTTCAAAACAATAGTGACTAGTTCTTATCTGTAAAATCCCCAAAAAGTGGTAGCAAGAATTTTCAGCTCATGTACACTTAGGAAAAAAATGAGGGGAATTAAAAATTTGAATTATAACGGTGTAGGTTCAAAGTGAGGATTCAAACTTCCCAAAACTTCGAAACATGGAGATCTAAATTCATAACTTGGGTCTTCATATTTCAAATATTCAACCTTCCAAATTTCAGCTAATTTGGAGGGGTTTTAGTATTTGTTTGGGATTAAAAGGAGAAGCCCTCTAATCTTAATTTCAAATACAGTTTCAAATTCCAATTTCCTCAATTTGCAAATTTGGTTCCACAAATGTGTTCTCCACATTTGATTTAGCAGCCATGCCAAAAATCAGAAATTTTGGAGTTGGTTTGATTTAGCAGCCATGCCATGCAAAAGGAAGAAATTCATATTCCATTTCAAATCCAAATGACCATATTCAATTCAAACTCCACAACCGAATTCAAATCATTTGAATTCAACCTTTTCAAACCTTAACTTTGAGGCAAAGCATAGCCTTAAATGTTGAGTAGCTAGGGGAGAAATATCAGTGGAAATTGGATGAAAAATTGAGGTGGTGGGACCCAATTGTCAGCCACACAAAAGAGTAAACCGACCTGTTTTTCACCTCAGTCGATCACAGCGTGCCAGCGCTCGGCTTCTACCCGCGCCCGAGGCTCCACCGAGCTGGTCCTCGCTGCCCCCGACGTCGGCGCGCGCGTGGGTGATCAGAACAGCCGCCCGAGTGCCCCAGCCCTATTTATCTTCCCCCTCAGCTCATGTAGCGCCGCAGCCGTTTCATTCGCACCGAACACCACCGGCCGTTTCTTCCCCGATCAACCACCGCATCTGAGCTAGGTTGCTCGAGCTATCCACAGCAAAGAGTAGCGCCTTGACGTGCTCTAGAACCCCCTAGAGTTCCTCCAAGGTTTACCGATCGGAGCTGCTCATAAAACACGGATTGGCGCCAAAGCTTTGAGGTGCACCGGACCTCACCGTTCTGGCTCACCGTCGACAGCCTCATCCGGTGACCCTCTCCTCCGACTTCCTATACAAGAAAAGTGCGTGGGTAGCCCTGGATGGTGTAGCTGCCAGCCGTGTAGCAAATGATCCATCGAGTAGCTCGAATTTTATTCTTTCCCGAACCCTACTGTAGAAGAGTGAAGCTCGGTTCATATCCAAATTCGGGTTGCACAGTTAACCACAACCCAAGCTCACGTGCACATAGCTTCTGCGCTCTCTAGCACCCATCCTCGACAAAGAACCGAGGAAAACCATCAAGAGTTGGCCTTGTTCTAGTTGATTTTCGCGCCGCCATGGGAAACCGCTTCGGCTCACCGCTGAACCCTAGTTTGCTGGCCGTTTCATCGAGTTAGGCTGCCCGTTCTAGCTCCTACATCTTCCACTGGTGCTCTAGAGACTGAGAGCCGATCGTTTGGTGGAGGAATGAGGTTTCCCGACCTCGCCGGAGTTTGAAACCCTGCTGTCACCGGTGCGCGCCATCTTCCGGTGAGTTTTGGCCGCCGGCGACACCACCAGCGTATTCAGCGGGGTAAATATTGGAGGAGCGGTGAGATTTGGCCCGGGAGGCGGCCGGGAAGGACTTTCCCGCCACCCTTGCCAGAGCAACACCGCGGGTTCCTCTGTTTGGCGCTTGGTAGAAGAGGTAGCTGACGGGTGGGTCCCACAGCCAGGATTTAAACATTTCCAGATTTTCCTAATTCAGTTCAAACTTTGGAGACCCATAACTTTGTGTAGAAAACTCCAAAAAGGGTGAAACCAATTTTGTTGGAATCCTCATGAGGAGTACTTCACAGGGAAACAAATTGCTTGCTACGAAAATGCCCAGGAATTTCTGTAGAATTGGTTTTAGTAAATCCTTTAAAGATTTATTACAAGAGCAATTCTTTATGAAACATTCCCAAATTTGGGCCGCATATCCTTTTCATAGTAATTGATCTCCAGTAAAAATTTGGGCTTCATTGGAGTCCATTTGCTAGGCTAAATTGCCTTCCAAAGTTCAGCCTTTATTTGGAAATTCAAATTTAAACAGAAACTTTTCAGAACTCCTATCCAACTTCAAAAATTCATATCTCTCTGTTGGTCGCTCCAAAAATGGTGAAACAAATTTTGTTAGAACCATGGAGACTTACCCTAATCAATTCTTCCACTTTTAGCTATGTTCAAACTCCTGATTTGGGCTAAAAATTCAGAGAAGCCTTGTACTTGTAGGAATTTTAGAGACTACATTGTGCAATGCCATTTCTCCAAATTTTGCTCAGATCATCCTTAGAGGGTCTAGTCTTCACTGTAAAAATCCCAAAGCCAATTAAGGATCCTAAATAGCAGTAGCTATGAATAGAAGTTTACTTCTTATAAGTCCTTAATACTTATACATATATTTTGTTACATTTCATAATAGTGACCGAAGTTGAGGACGCACCGGAGCCCTTGGACGTCCTGCCACCTGAAGCTGACTTACCATTTAACTCGCAACCAGGCAAGCCCCGGTTTGCATTTAAGTACTTTTGCAAATTCTTTATTTGTATCACTTAGGTATAGGGTGAATGCTTGCATTAGAGTTAGGGTGATTGAAACCCCACTTGCATAACCTTTTAAATCCTATGAAGAGTTGGGTAGCTTACAGACCCGACGAGTAGACAAGGCCCTGCTAATATGCTTAGGATCTCGGTAGAAGTCGAGTAGTTGGAATCTACTCGCGAGGTAAGGTTTGATCACACGGTTTGGTCAGAATAGAAAATGATTTAAGAGTGGAGAAAATGAGACCCAGCAGGGGGGATAGGAAGCAGTAAGCGGAGGTCTCACGTGCGTGGCCCTGTTGGTGTCGATTGAGGACCGAGTCGTGTGCGGGCCTGATGAAGAAGTATCGAACAGTACCAGATGGCATACTGACATAAGCAGGAAACCAATGTAATTGGTTAACCTGGGTGCCGAGGCTTACTCAACCGTAAATAGGAGTGGGTTGAGGGTAACAAGGTGTAAATCTGCCGGTGGGCACAGTCACGCTCCACGCGGAGACCTCCTGCCCATTATGGATGGACCAGTTCGGTATTTCGGTTGCCTTTGAAAGGTTGTTGCATACAACAGAGTAGGAAGGGGTATGGAATCACGCTTCTGAAAGTGGGTGTATGCAACGTGTTGTCCGGGTGTCTCCTGATTGCAATCACCATCCCTCGCGGTTATTTGAGTACCGCTTGTTCACTATTCTATGACGTAGTAAGAAGAACAATAAGCCAGATGAATGATAATATGTTGTGTTGAAGTATTAATGTTTTGGAATCCATGTTTGCTGTAGATGTAGAGCTAATTAAGTTTATCTTCCACTTTGGGCATCACCACATCGGAGGAAAGTGTTCCTTGTTTGATTGTGGACTTCCGATGTGAGGGCTGCCTAAGGCTCATTAAACTGTTGCTATAAAACTGAAAGTAAGGATCAACAGGTAGGCGTGTCTTTATTGCAAAGTCCTGTTTCCTATCTTACATATCCTTACATGTAGAGTTCCATGCCTAGTGTTGTCGGTTAAGCTTTGCTGAGCCCTCGTGCTCACGGCTGCAATATTTGAGCTGTATGCAGGTGAGAGCTATGAGGAGGGTTCCGAGGATGAGGCGATGCCCCCGTCAGGGTACACGGACGAGATGGATCCCTGCACACCGCCATGATATTCGTTGGAGTGCTTCTAGTGTGTAGCGTCCCCGGGTTGGACGGCTGCACTTTTGCATAGCTAGGCTGAGAGTTTAGCTGTAAATAATACTTCCGCTGTTAATTAAGTTTTATAAAAGACTTCTGCTGTTTTATATCAAATAAAAGTGTGTATGTTGTTCTTAATTCTTTTCGTGTGTGCTGTTGGGTGCCGCATCGCACGGCACCACCCTATGCCATCCTGGAGTGGGTGAACCACGGGGTGGTCCCCACATTACCAGTGCAAGTCATTAATACGTCACGACCTTGAGAACAAGTATGCTCAAATAACCGTGAGCGACGGTGATTTGAATCAAAATACGCCTGGACTACACGACACGTACGCCCGTACTCGGTGTTGCCTACAACAACCATCACGGACGTCGTACGTGGCAACCTTTCCTAAGTTTCACCTATGTCGAATCAATTCAATCATCCCGTATAGTAGCCTCACCTCATGGTGCACCTTCCGACGTGAGATGTCATGAGCGAGTTACCCACATACTGCACACTGGCCGAACAGCTAAGGCGACCTAAAAAGGCGCAACGCAAACTTCTTGAGGTACATCGGTTTACTGGGTCCCATATAGCCAGCATGCGTCCGGTACACAACTCAAACTTGTCCAACAGGGCCACACACGGATCAGTCCTTGACCGACATAGACAGGTCTAACGCACCCAGGCCCCTTTGTCCTGTTGCTCCTACAACCTGCTCGGTCTCAACTTCGGCTTGCTAAAAAATTCTTGAACCAATCCCATGCGGCCCAATCTCCTATTCATGCGAGTAGCGTCCAACCACTCGACTTCTACCGGAATCTAATTAAGCATGGCAGTTCTACACGTTGAAAAGACATCTACCCAAATACTCCATGGGTTTCTCTAGTCATGCAAGAGGAGTATCAAATCATCTAAACCTAATGGACAGTTCATTCCTAACCAACGTAGTATATATACAAAGTAAAAACTTAGCAGCCGTTAAATGCAAACCGGAGCTTGCCTGTTTTGTAGGGGATTAATATATATATATATATACATATATATATATCAGTTAGAATCGTCAATCCCTTGAGGCTTGATCAACTGACCCACCCTTCAATGGATTCACTCCGTCGAACTCCTTCGTTGATCGCCTTCGCCGTGAGCACTATCGACATGCACATGCACAAATTTTATAATGCAATTTAGATAATAGAATATTTGAACTTGTTAAAAACATAGGACTGTGTTGGAGTGCTAAGAAGGAAAGTGTTGCCTCTGTTGTGCATAGAAATAAAGAGAAAGATTCAATCTGCACCTAGGGAATTTAATTCTAAGATTCTATGTTTCCTAATGAACATAGGAAATGGGCTGAACTAATTTGATGGAAACTAAAGAACCTGAATTCCAATGACTCTAAAATTTTTACAGGAAGTCCTATACTACCCAGGGACTTAGCTTGCCGAATTGCAGCTAAAGTGGATGGAAATTGTGTCTCCATTAATTCCCACAATAATCCCTATGCTTTCTCATGTACATAAGAATGGAGAACAAGGACAGGAAGATCTAAGGCTAAACTTGAGCTGAAACTTTGCATGTGAGTTTCTGGTCACAAGAAAGTATTTTGGTCCAAAATTCAGAACTGTTCATTAAGTAGTTCCTCCATAATAATTCTCTAAGAAGTTATGCTAAAAGGAATTAATTCTGAAGAAATTTGCATTTTCATGCCAAATAAAGTGAACTACAATTTCTATTAGAGCTCATAGAGCATGCCTGACTTTCCAAGGATTTTTGGGGCTAAGAATAGCCTAGAATGGATTTTACAAAGGGTAAACTTTTTTCTGAAAAAGTTTCTGAACAAATGGGAGTACAGCAGTTTGCCTTCAGCAAATTTCTATTCAAATCAACTCCAAATGAGCTGAAACTTTGCTGGAAGTTCTGTAATATCCTAACGAATATTCTGGCAAAATTTGAGGGTTTTTGGATGAACCAAACTCCCTCAATAATTCTTTTTCAGAATATCTTCAAAGAATTTTCCAGAATTTATTATTGAGTTTCATACAAATGGGAGTGTAAATTTGGATAGATCTTTGAAAATTGTATGTAAACCAATTTTAATCACCCAATTTGAAGCTGAATTTGTTGACACGACCCCACGATCTTGTCGAGCCAGGATCACGCTGAGGGGTGCTGCGTTGCACAGCACCGGATAACACACATCAAAGGTACAAAGCGGAAGCAAAGTTTTATTACATAAAAAGGTTTATGAACAGTTGTACAACAAAATATGTTCAGTCTACACTCACGGGCGTAGACTACGCATCGAGTTCACGTTCAGCCCGTGAACGTGTCCCCGCTAGCACGCACACACACTAACACGGCGGCGTGCACTACTCCCACTCGACGGGGTTCCCCTCCTGGGGTTCCGTCTCCTCCTCGGGAGTCCCTTCCTCATAGAACCCTGCAAATGGTTCAAGCACAAGCAGTGAGCACGAAGGCTTAGCAAGACTGACCCGTCTCTCCTAAACATGGAACTTCTACATGAGGGGTGATAGGTACATGAGATAAAAAAATTTGCAAAGGACTCGCCTAATTATTGAAACCTTACTTTCAAGTTTTAGCAGCAGGTTGTGGAGAACCTTACACTAAGGTACATGAGAGAGCCGCAATCAAACAAGAAACACATTTCCCTCATGTACTTTGCCCATAGTTGAAAAGAACTTTAATTAGCTCTAAACTACAACCAATCATTAACAAGCAAAGTCCATCTTTCAATCAACAACATTTTAAAATGTGAGTAGCCTGTTCTTTCTACGTCACGGTACAGTGAACAAGTGGTACTCACTGACTGCGAGGGACGGCGATTATAATCGACTTACACCTGCAGGGTTACCCGAATAACCCTCACGTACGCCCATACTCGATGTTGCCTACAGTAACCATCACGGACGTCGTACGCAACCACCTTTCACCCGTTAGCAATATATTGAACCGGTCCCATCGTCCTGAGCAAGAGGTCTCTGCACGCGCATCTCAGTGCCGCCAACCGATTTACACCTCAAGCTCTCAACCTACCCCCTGAACGACGGGCAATGCCTCAATACCCAGCTACCCGAGTTACATCGGTTTCCCGGTTCCCATATAGCCGGTAGGTCTTCGGTACGGTTCTAGCTTGTTCAACAGGCCCGCACACGGCTCGGTCTTCAATCGACACAAGCGGAGCTATAGCACACAGGCCCCAAAGTCCTGCTGCCCTTACTCTCCACTCGGTCTCATTTTTCTTGCCATGTATATCATGTGCTATCTCTACCCGAGTCGAGTGCCTCTAGCCTATGCTCGCAAGTAGTTCCAACTACTCGACTTGTACCAAATCCCACACTATCCTCGCATTGCAGTAGCTAATTGGGGTTTTCAATCCTAATACCAGCCCATGGTTTTCTTGGCTATGCAATTGGGTTTTCAAACAAGACTCCAGTGCAAGAAATAATGATACTCAAGTAAGTGCTTAAAACAATAAAAAATTGTAAAAAGGTTAATGCAAACCGGAGCTTGCCTTGCTGCTCTTGGTCGTAGGCTAGCTGCTCTTCTGGCGTAACGAAGTCTAGGACTTCGTGTTCCTCCTCGACCTTAGCGACTACATGAGATACAAGTATATGTGTTAATTTAAATGCATTTGATTTGAATTAAACTTGTGAACCTTATAAGTCTCACTATACGACTTACTGACCCTGAAATTTTTACTGTGGCTTGGTTACAACCTAAACAGAGACTTGGTCAAATTTTAGTTGCAGCAAAGCTCATTTGAGCCCTCCACAATTAATTATGTGCTTGACCTTAATTAGAACTCTTAGCGTGTTCTAGGGATTTTCATGGAACAATCCATGACTTTCTGAAAACTAGATTTTCAGAGGGTTCTAATGGAGTTGGTCTCACTTAATTTGAAGGTTCCTAGCTAAAGATTTGAGCCAAACAATTTCAGAGGAAATTCTGAAAATGTTTCTGAATATTTTCTATTTTCTCTGGAACAGTTTTATTAATCACACCATTAGGTGGATCAAATGAGCTCAAATGGATCTGAAATTTTTATTGTAGTTCAGGGATATTTTGGTGAACATGCCAGCAAAATTTCAGAAATTCTTCCAAAGGATTCTCCAGTTAAAATTCCAAACAGTTTAAACTTTGAGGAACTAATTCTGGAGAAATAAGGATTTCCATGAAGTAAAACTTGATTTGCTGGAAAGTACTCAGAGAGCTGAATCCAACAAAATTTGGTTCACTCGATTTGGAGTTTCCTAGACCAAGTTATGAGGATTTGAAGTTTGAATGAAATCTGAAAATCAGGGAAAAGTTTAAATCTGCCGGTGGGTCCACGGTACACGTGTCGGGCGCTGAAGCGATGGCACACCGGGGTTCACGGGGTTTTTGCGCGCCAGCACACCGGATCCAAGCCGCAGACTGATCCCAGATTTAAAATCTGAGCCGCTGACACGTGGGCCACCCGGCTTCGTCTTCCTCCCGACTCCCGCGTTCGGCCGCCGCGATGCCTTGCCGGAGAGCTGGCCGGCAGCCTCTGTGGTGCTCCAAACTTCATGATTCTGGCCGCCCCTGCCTAAGTCCACTCAGGGAACATGATTCTGGGCTCAGTTCGTCATGAAAACGGCCGGCACATGGTCGGCGACGAGCGGCGGCGCTTCCGAAAGACTTCGGCCGTGTCGGCCGACCTTCCTAGCACTCCAACTGACCGAGCAAACGTCCGGAAAGCATCAGTGGTCCCTCAGGAACCTCGGCATGGGTTTGAAGCAGCTCGGGGGAGGTCCGAAGTAAGCTCCCACCGTGCGCCCGATGCTTCCCGCAGGATACGTCGTCGGCAATCTTCGAAATACGTCGGGTACCGGGGTCCTCAGGCTAAGGGTTGTGAAGGAAACTTGTGTGCTACGAAGTCTAGTCTGTGTAGGAACGAATTGGTACCCTCTAACCTTTCCTAGAGCGTGAATTTGATAGAACTGCACCCGAAGGTCGGTCTGTACTGAGAAAGGGGAAAACTGGAAATTCACCGCCGGCGATCAAGCCCTCGGGCTGTGGCTCGGGGGTGAGCAGCACCGGTCATCAACGCGTCAAGGGACACCTTAGCTTGGGCGTGACAACCTCCCGGTTGGGCTGTTGCCGGGAGCCCGAAGTGCGGCGGTTTTATGTCACTGAACGGAACTCTCGGTATAGCCGAGATCACCTGAGTTCAGCCGATTTCTAGCGACAGGGAAGAAGAAGGAAGGTTCCTGGTACCTTGTCGTAGCTCTGGAGGGATCGGGGAGGTGGTGATCGTGGTTCTCCGATCGGTCCCGAGTGGCGGAGGGAAGAATTCCGGTGCTGTGTTCTTGCGAGGGGAAAAACGGCGAGGGCTTCGGCCGAGGCGTGGAGCGCCTTAAGAAGGGCTCGGAACCGACCTGCGCCCGCGCGTGGCCAAGCTGCTGGTGGCGCGGCGGCCTCCCCTCGGTGGCGATCGCTGCTGAGGCCCAAAGACCCGAGTGAGAAAGTCTTCAGTCGGTTGAACCTCTTCAGTGGCTGACAGGTGGGTCCCACTCCCATTTTAACCTCTGAACTTAACTCCATATTACTGTTGTAAAAAGTAAGCCCTAAAATGCCCATGGTGATTTGAATTATTCACCCCTGAGCCATTTGAATTGGTTAGAATTCAAATTGGGTTTGGTCTGACTAAATTTCAGCACATGTTCAGTTTGAAATTCAAATAAAGTTTGAATTTGCTACACTTAGCTCATGTCAAGATCAACTCCAAATGGAGTGAGAATTGGTGTGTGAGCTCACAAAAATGTGCTGAGTAGGAATATGCCTCCCACTTTTGAATTCATAGGATAAAAACAGTTTGAATTTCAGTTTGATTTCAAACTACCCTCTTTCTAGCTATACCCAAAAGTACCTCAAAAAGGTTTTGAATTTGTGTGAAACTTGGCATGGACATTACTAGCAAAGTGTAGGAGTTTTTCATATGTCCAGTCCCTAGATGATGCATGTGGGAAATGCCACTTTTGCATTGTGTGAGTTTGTTCTCTAATTATGTTGATAATGGTTACTTGGTCTTCAAATGTGTTCATCAACATTCTTCAAATGAGGTGTGTGTGTGTGTGATGATGAACACTTTGGAATGTGTCAAAAACTGAGGCCTTTACATTCCTCCCCCCTTAAAATAATCTCGTCCCGAGATTATAAGGTGAAAACGAGAGAGAGGACGGTGAAAAATTACCGGATATGCGACGTGAAAAAGTCGGGGTAGTTAGCGCGAAGAAATCCTTCGCTTTCCCATGTCGCTTCGTCCATGGAGTGATTACTCCATAGAACTTTGTAAAACCACAACGTACGGTTGCCTGTGGTTCGGGCCTTTTCATCCATAATCTGAACAGGTTCCTCTTGATACGTGAGATCCGATTTCAGTTCTTCAATGTCCTCCTGCTGAACGGTAGTAGATAGCTTGAGACACTTCCTCAGCTGGGAAATGTGAAAGACATCGTGCACACCGGAAAGTGCTTCTGGTAATTTCAGCCGGTATGCTACTGATCCACATCTTTCTGTAATCTGAAATGGACCGATGAATCGGTGTGCCATCTTTCCTCTCACCCCGAATCTTTTTATGCCTTCATTGGAGACACACGTAAGTATACGTTATCCTCGACTTCGAATTGTAGTGGGCGCCTTCTCCGGTCCGCATATTGCTTTTGTCGGGATTGGGAGGCTTCTAGGTTCGCTTGAATCAGTCGAACCTTTTCCTCCGCGTTGTTGACAAGATCAATCCCGAAGGTAACCCTCTCGCCAGATTCACACCAATTCGTGGTGTGCGGCATTTCCTCCCGTATAGCGCCTCGTAAGGCGCCATCTGGATGCTGGCTTGGTACCCATTGTTGTACGAGAACTCGGCTAACGACAAATGATCATCCCAATTCTTGCCGTGGTTGATAGCGCAAGCTCGTAGCATGTCCTCTAGAATCTGATTTACCCACTCGGTTTGCCCATCCGTCTGCGGGTGGTATGCTGAACTACGGATCAGCTTCGTCCCCAATGCAGCGTGTAGCTGCTCCCAAAAACGGGACACAAATAAAGTGCCCCGATCTGATATGATGGTATGGGGTACACCGTACAAGCATAAGATCCGTGAGATGTACAGTTCAGCGTACTTCTTGGCGTTGTAGTTGGTGTTGACCGGGATGAAACGGGCAACTTTAGTGAGCCGGTCAACGATTACCCATACAGAATCATGTTTCTGAAAAGTGGTGGTTAAACCGACGATGAAGTCCATGCTCACGTCCTCCCACTTCTAGGCAAGAATGCCCAGTGGTTGTAGCAGTCCCGGTTTCCGCATATGATCTTCCTTCACCCTTCGACATGTATCACACTCGGACACGTACTTTGCGATCTCCCGCTTCATCCGTGTCCACCAAAACTTGATTCTGAGTTCTTGATACATTTTGTTTCTGCCAGGGTGAATAGAAAATTTTGATAAGTGAGCCTCATCAAAAATTTTCTTCCATAACTCCGGGTTACGGGGTATGACGATCCGGTCCTTGAACCATAGGACGCTGTCTCCGTCCTTCCAGAAACATCTAAGCTCCCCATTGTCTACACGTCTCCACAAATGCGACATGCCCTTGTCATGTTTCTGAGCTGCCGCTATCTCTTCACGGATGGTGGGGATCAAAGCTAGGTTGTAGAGAGCTCCGTGTGGAATCACATGCAGTGGTGGTTCGCTCTCTTCCAACGGTGTGATGGTCAGATTGTTGACGTGTGACTTGCGACTCAGCGCATCCGCCACTACGTTTGCTTTGCCGGGGTGATAATGGATCTCTATTTCGTAATCCTTTATCAACTCTAACCATCTTCGCTGCCTCATGTTCAGCTCCTTCTGAGTGAATATGTACTTGAGGCTCTTGTGGTCGGTATATAAATGTACGAGGTTACCAAGTAGGTAGTGCCTCCACATTTTAAGTACAAGTACCACGGCAGCGAGCTCCAAGTCGTGAGTTGGATAATTCTGCTCATGGTTTCTAAGCTGCTGTGACCCACACGTGACCACTCTTCGGTCTTGCATCAGCACACATACGAGCCCATTGCCGGATGCATCGCAGTACACATCAAACGGTTTTGTTGTGTCTGGCTGCGTTAAAACCGGTGCTGCTGTTAGGTGCTTGACTAAAGCCTTGAATGTTGCTTCACACACTGGACTCCAAACATATTTGGTAGCCTTCTGCAGCAGCTCCGTCATATACTTGGCAATCTTCGAGAAGTTCGGAATGAACCTCCGATAATATCCCGCGAGTCCGAGGAAAATCCGTACCTCGTGAACAGTTCTCGGGGATTTCCAATTCAGCACTTGTGTGATCTTGCTCGGGTCTACGGCGATGCCCTCCGCTGAGATGATATGCCCGAGAAAAGGCACTTGCGATATCCAGAATTCGCACTTGCTGAATTTCGCGTATAGCTTGTGATCCCGCAGCCGTTGCAAGACTATACGAAGATGCTTTTTGTGATCTTCCTCCGACTTGGAATATACCAGTATGTCATGGATGAAGACCACGAAAAACTTGTCCAGCTCTGGCATGAATACCGAGTTCATAAAATACATGAAATAAGCTGGAGCATTGGTGAGGCTGAAGGACATGACCAGGTACTCATAAAGTCCGTACCTCGTCGAGAAAGCCATCTTCGGAATATCCTCAGCCCGTATCTTAATCTGATGGTACCCTGATCTTAAGTCCATCTTGGAAAAGATCTTTGCTTCGACCAACTGATCAAACAACATGTCGATCCGTGGCAACGGGTACTTGTTCTTGATGGTTACGGCGTTAATGGACGATAGTCCATGCAAAGCCGTAACGTCTCATCCTTCTTCTTCTTCTTCACAAATAATGCCGAACAGCCCCATGGTGAGGAGCTCGGCCTAATAAAACCCTTTTCCAACAGGTCCGTTAGCTGGGTCTTCAGTTCAGCCAACTCCTTGGGTGCCATCTTGTACGGCCTTCGGGATATTGGCATGGTTCCCGGTGCCAGTTCAATCTTGAACTCCACCTCTCTATTGGGCAGCATCCTGTGAGGGCCCGTCGTCCCGGTTCACGGGAACGGGGCACCTCGCCCAGGAATCGCATTGGGTGGTGCCGTGGATGCGGCACCCAACAGCACACATAATAAAGCATCATATTACATAAATAAAGCGGAAGCTTACAAAGTGTAAATTTTACAAATACTTCTCAAAATACTCTACAGCGGAAGACTAATACAACTCACGCCTCATACCTATGCTAAGCAACAAAGAAGGGGTCCAGCCCGTGGAACCTTCTCGCTAGCAACACTATCACAATAGCAGCGGCAGGGGATGCAATGAGTTCACCCCTCGGAGAGCTCCGAGTCTCATCGGACACCCGTACACATCAGCGTACCGTTATTACCTGCAAAACAACTTATGCAGTATCTGTGAGCACGAAGCTCAGCAAGACTAACCCGTCACCCTAGTCATGAAACTATACATGATGAATATAGAGGGCTGATTATAGAAGTTTGCACAAACGATGAACTTGAGCTAAATGAAAGTCCTTACTTCAAGTTTTTAAGCAACTTTTATAACCCTCGTGCAACTTACATCGAGACTCCACAATCAAACAAGAAACACTTCATCTCGATGTCACTTACCCGAGGTGAAAGTAACTTTAGTGAGCTATTCTAGACTCATACGGACCTTACGCCATTAACGTCGAGACTCCACAATCAAATAAGAAATGCTTTGCCTCGACGCTACTAGCCCAAGGTGGAGAGTAAATTTAGTGAAAGTGTTGATCATTCCTCATCTCCATTATGAGGATTACTCACGAAGCATATTAAATGTTTTCCCAGCTTATTACTACGTCACGACTCAGTGTACAAGTATGCTCACTACCGCGAGTGACGGTGGTTGCAATCAAAAACACCCGGCTGACACGACACGTACGCCCGTACACGATGTTGCACACAGCAACCATCACTGATGTCGTACATTGCAACCTTTCACACGACACCCAAATGTCGAACCGGTCCCACCGACTGGGATTAAGTCTCTCTGCGGCAAACCCTCGTAGAGCCGACTTCTCTATCCTTTCAGCATCGGCATCAGACGGTGAGGTATGCCTCGACACCCAGGTTAACATGTTACATCGATTTCCTGGGTCCCATATAGCCAGTATGCATCCAGTACACATCTCAAACTTGTCCAGCGGGGCCGCACACGAGAACGGGCCTTAATCGACTCAGACATAGACTAGGTTCACAGGACCACGTCCTTGATCCTTCCATCCACTAGGTTCACAGGATTCCGTCTCCTCCTCGGGAGTCCCTTCCTCATAGAACCCTGCAAAAGCTTCAAACACAAGCAGTGATCACGAAGGCTCAGCAAGACTGACCCGTCTCTCCTAAACATGGAACTTCTACATGAGGGGTGATAGGTACATGAGATAAAACAATTTGCAAAGGACTCGCCTAATTATTGGAACCTTACTTTCAAGTTTTAGCAGCAGGTTGTGGAGAACCTTACGCTAAGGTACATGAGAGAGCCACAATCAAACAAGAAACGCATTTCTCTCATGTACTTTGCCCAAAGATGAAAAGAACTTTAATTAGCTCTAAACTACAACCAATCATTAACAAGCAAAGTCCATCTTTCAATCAGCAACATTTTAACATGTGACTAGCCTGTTCTTTCTATGTCACGGTACAGTGAACAAGTGGTACTCACTGACCGCGAGGGACGGTGATTATAATTGATTTACACCTGCAGGGTTACCCGAATCAACTGTCACGTACGCACGTACTCGATGTTGCCTACAGCAACCATCATGGACGTCGTACGCAATCACCTTTCACCCGTTAGCCAAATATTGAACCGGTCCGATCGTCCCGAGCAAGAGGTCTCTGCACGCGCATCTCAGTGCCGCTAGCCGATTTACACCTCCAGCTCTCAACCTACCCTCTGAACAACGGGCAATGCCTCAATACCCAGCTACCCGAGTTACATCGGTTTCCCGCTTCCCATATTGCCGGTAGGTCTTCGGTACTGTTCTAGCTTGTTCAACAGGCCCGCACACGGCTCGGTCCTCAATCGACACAAGCGGAGCTATAGCACACAGGCCCCAAAGTCCTGCTGCCCTTACTCTCCGGTCGGTCTCATTTTTCTTGCCATGTATATCATGTTCTATCTCTACCCGAGTCGAGTGCCTCTAGCCTATGCTCGCGAGTAGTTCCAACTACTCGACTTGTACCGAATCCTACACTATCCTAGCATTGCTGTAGCTAATCGGGGTTTTCAATCCTAATCCCAACCCATGGTTTTCTTGGCTATGCAATTGGGTTTTCAAACAAGACTCCAGTGCAAGAAATAATGATACTCAAGTAAGTGCTCAAAACAATAAAAATTTGTAAAAAGGTTAATGCAAACCGGAGCTTGCCTTGCTGCTCTTGGTCATAGGCTAGCTGCTCTTCCGGCGTAACGAAGTCTAGGACTTCAGGTTCCTCCTCGACCTTAGCGACTACATAAGATAGAAGTATATGTGTTAATTTAAATGCATTTGATTTGAATTAAACTTGTGAACCTCATAAGTCTCACTAGACAGACTTACTGACCCTGAAATTTTTACTGTGGCTTGGTTACAACCTAAACAGAGACTTGCTCAAGTTTTAGTTGCAGAAAAGATCATTTGAGCCCTCCACAATTAATTATGTCCTTGACCTTAATTGTAACTCTTAGGCTGTTCTAGGAATTTTCATAGAACAAGCCATAACTTTCTATAAACTATATTTTCAGAGGGTTCTAATGGAGTTGGTCTCACTTATTTCGAAGGTTCCTAGCTAAAGATATGAGCCAAACAATTTCAGAGGAAATTCTGAAAATATTTCTGAACATTTTCTATTTTCTCTGGAACAGTTTTATTAATCACACCATTAGGTGGATCAAATGAGCTCAAATGGATCTGAAATGTTTATGGTAGTTCAGGGATATATTGGTGAACATCCCAGCAAAATTTCAGAATTTTCATCCAAAGGATTCTCCAGTTAAAATTCCAAACAGTTTAAACATTGAGGAATTAATTATGGAAAAAATAAGGATTTCCATGAAGTGAAACTTGATTTTCTGGAAAGTACTCAGAGAGCTGAATCCAACAAAATTCGGTTCACTCGATTTGGAGTTTCCTAGCCCAAGTTATGAGGATTTGAAGTTTGAATGAAATCTGAAAATCGGGGAAAAGTTTAAATCTGCCGGTGGGTCCACGGTACATGTGTCGGGCGCAGAAGCGATGGCACACCGGGGTTCACGGGGTTTTTGCACGCCAGCACACCGGACCCAAGCCACAGACTGTAACACCCCAAAACTTGTTAAGAGGGGAATTTAAAAATTTTTGGACGTATTGCATGTGGTGCAGAAATTCAAATTCAAATTAAACTCAAAATAGAAAAGAAAAAGAAAAAGAAAAAGAAAAAAACAAACCCCCCCGGCCAGTGGGCCGAAACCCACCAGCCGGCCCACCTCACCCCCACGCCAGCCCGCAGCCGCGCTCCCCGTTTTCTTCTCACTGACGTGTGGGGCCCGCCATCTTCTTCCTCCTCGCGCGCGCGCTCGGCCGACCGGGACTCCTCTTTTCCCCCGGATCGAAACCACCCCGGATACCCGCGTATCCCAGCTGAATTTCGGTTCTGGACGACTCCAGCTCGATCACAACCGAACGCCGCCCACCCCCGGCTATATAAACACCGGCATGGTCCCGATTTTCACCCGCGACCCCGGTGAGAACCGAAGCTCCGATCACCATTTTCTCTCGATCTTTGCTCGGGTTCTCTGATCTAACGCGCCGATCGTGTTCCACCGCCTCCGGGGAATCACGCAGGTGCAGAAAACTCGGTGGTTTGCACTTCAAACACAGCGCCGACGAGCATCGCCGAGAATTCACCTCGGACCTCGTCGCCAACCGCCTTCTTCCAGGACCTCCGAGCTCAAGAAAAACCCCGAGGTGAGATCCCCGACCTCCCTTCTACCGATCTATGCTACGAAATCCCAGTTTTAGGAAGAATTGATGATGATCCGAAGTTCTCCGGCGAGATCGCCGCCTCCCGCCGCCGCGCGCCGCCGGGCAGCGCCGCCCGCGCTCGGTCCGAGCGACGTGGCCGCTTGTGCGCCGTCTATTTTAAATCGCACGGTAGAATTGAAATCCCCGCGTACCGGTTCGACGTTATAATCTCAGCCGTCTGTTTTAAATTGGACGGTCCACATCAGCCCCGCGTTATAAAGGCCGGGATTCTTATGCGCTACCCCCTGGGGATTACGGAAAATACGAGGTAGGCCCGGAAACTTCTGATCTAGCCCCTGGAACTTCAGAAATTCATGTAAGTTCAATTAAAAATCAGTTTTAGCCCCTGGACTTAATAAAAATTTGCAAAACCCCTCTGCTATGCATAGTTAGGCCCCTGGAAATTCTTAAAATAATAAATTAGACCCTGAGTAGGGTGAACTTAACTTTTTAACCCTATATGATATTTAATTTAGAAATTTGAATGTGTTACTAGGATTAAATTTAAAAGGAAATACAAACACATTGTAAATTCAAGTTTAAACTCTACTAACACTTGGAAAACTTTAGAATGAACTAAAAATAAATTTTAGGCTGAAATGAAATCTGTTTGGGTGTGTTCATGTTTATTAGTTCTAGGAACACATTTTTAGGATTATAAATAATTTAGAAAATGGGTAAAATAGATTTAAATTAGTTCACATCAGAGGATAAGTTCAAAAATATATTATTTAATATTTTATATCAGAACCTATTCTGTTTACATGAGGTGTCTTACTATTTTTATAATAAAGTTCACATATAGGCATAGGAAATAAATCTGAAAATATAGCAACTAGGTATGCATAACTAGAAAATGAAAAATGAAGTTTCGAAATCCAAAGATTTCAGTTTAGGATTTGATAGAGGATCTGAAAACCCATTTGAAGTAGGAAAATACCTTTCATGCATAATTGGTAGCTAAGATGTGTATCAATTGAATATAAGGAATTTGTTCAAATTTGAAATTCATATATAGTGTGCAAACATAAATCTGAATACCAAAAGTTAGAAATCATATGCACATGTTTAAAAGTGCATGTAAGCCAAAAATCAACACACATAGAGTAACCACAACACATAGAAATGTGAATTACTTACATAGATGTGAATGTGTGGTT
Organism: Neostapfia colusana; assembly: GCA_030760725.1. Taxonomy (NCBI): domain Eukaryota; kingdom Viridiplantae; phylum Streptophyta; class Magnoliopsida; order Poales; family Poaceae; genus Neostapfia; species Neostapfia colusana. Next base: position 41,139,710 of record JASWHV010000013.1, on the reverse strand, counting down.
GTATGAAGTGAAAGTGTGAACTATGTCATATGGATTGTTGTTTTCTTTTGTTATGTGTGTTGGCATGAATAGAACCTGCCCCAGAGCAAGTTCTTCCCTTCAAAGAACAAGACTTTCCATTCCCAGAGCAGCAGGAAGAAGGCAAGTGTCCTTGACCACTTTGATCCTATACTAGGATGTGTAGATAGAATTATTTGCATTGTCAATTGAAATATGAAACCCATGCTAGGAAGTTTCCCTAGAATTGCATTACCTTGTTTCCTTGTAGCTTGGGTTGGGATTTATTTTATCATGTCATTTATTGTTATTCCTAGCCATGCTTAGAATGGGATAATTGGGATATAAGATCATCAATTTATTTACCTTACTCTTGAATGAGATGTTATGAGTTATGTAGAGGTAGGGATCAAGGCAAGTTGGATGATTTGGTTGGTGCTGGGTGCACGGGACTCGGGTTTGTGTTTAGTACTTGCCTGGATGCTAAGGACCGGTTCATGGAGCATGTAACCTGGCTTTACCGTGCCAACCACATGCTGAGATGGGGCAGCTTGGCCAATTAATTAGGTGTATCCCCGGCGTAGTATGGGTGTGTTGGATGGTGCGGGGAGTAGGTGTCAGCTGGACTACCTTATGAACCGCAAGGCTCAAGAGGGGGCCACTGCAGCGGGGTTGGAGCCTCTTGTATGCTGTTAGGGGTGAAACCTCAGTGGGCCCACGCTCGTCGGGAATCCCTTTGTAAAGGCTTCGTAGTGATCTCCTGGCTACACACCTGGGAAGTGTGAATGTGATTCGTGGCCACTAGCATAATGGAGGTTCTTTTAGTCCACCCGGCAACGGGGGATGAAATCACTACATGTGGGTACAGTGGTGCAAACTCTGCAGAGTCAAAACTGCCATGACAGCCGTGCTCACGGTCAAGAGCGGCTTGGACTTATTCATGATTAGAGGATTGATGGCTTTGGAAGTTGAGGATGTTAAGCGGGGAGCTTAACATTGGAAATGATGTTATGGTTATTTGATTATGATGATGGGATGGGAGATTGGGACCATTTTACCTATGTAGTAATGTAGGTGCTTAATTAAGCTAAGGTGATAGGTAATAATTGCGTAGTGCTTTAACAATGAGTTTGACCTCTCCTTGCTCTAGCCATGCATGACATAACTTTCCCACACTTGCTGAGTACCATCGGTACTCAAACTTGCATATTTGTTGGTTTAAATTGCTGCTCAGGTCAAGGGGATGATGTGGTGTTCAATGACCAAGACTTCGGACCCGAAGAAGGATTCTAGGATCATGGAGTCCCCCGGGCAACGCCTGTGACGGAGCCCACAAGAATAATATTCCGCTGCTATTTTATTTACTTGTTATGAACTTATTATCGTCCATCGAGACATATGCTATGTAAGACTTATTTATATTCGACACCTGGCTTGTAATAAATGATGCTTCACTATTTGTCATCACATGTATGAGAAAATGATCCTGGCATACATGTGATATTCACTCGGTTGTTCTTCGGAGAAACCGGGTGTGACACAGACTGATCCCGGATTTAAAATCCGAGCCGCTGACACGTGGGCCACCCGGCTTTGTCTTCCTCCCGACTCCCGCGTTCGGCCGCCGCGATGCCTCGCCGGAGAGCTCGCCGGCAGCCTCTGTGGTGCTCCAAACTTCATGATTCTGGCTGCCCCTGCCTAAGTCCACTCGGGGAACATGATTCTGGGCTCAGTTCGTCATGAAAACGGCCGGCACATGGTCGGCGACGAGCGGCGGCTTCGGAAAGACTTCGGCCATGTCGGCCGACCTTCCTAGCACTCCAACCGACCGAGGAAACGTCCGGAAAGCATCAGTGGTCCCTCAGGAACCTCGGCATGGGTTCGAAGCAGCTCGGGGAGGTCCGAAGTAAGCTCCCACCGTGCGCCCGATGCTTCCTGCAGGATCCGCCGTCGGCAAGCTTCAAAATACGTCGGGTACCGGGGTCCTCAGGCTAAGGGTTGTGAAGGCAACTTTTGCGCTACCAAGTCTAGTCTGTGTAGGAACGGATTGGTACCCTCTAACCTTTCCTAGAGCGTGAATTTGACAGAACCACACCCGAAGGTCGGTCTGTACCGAGAAAGCGGAAAACTGGAAATTCACCGCTGGCGATCAAGATCTCGGGCTGTGCTCGGGGGTGAGCAGCACGCATCACCAACGCGTCCAGGGACGCCTTAGCTTGGGCGTGACAACCTCCCGGTTGGGCTGTCCCCAGGAGCCCGAAGTGCGGAGGTTTTAGGTCACTGAACGGAACTCTCGGTATAGCCGAGATCACCCGAGTTCAGCCGATTTCTATCGATGGGGAAGAAGAAGGAAGGTTCCTGGTACCTTGTCGTAGCTCTGGACAGATCGGGGAGGCGGTGATCATGGTTCTCTGAATGGTCCCGAGTGGCGGAGGGAAGAATTCCGGTGCTGTGTTCTTGCGAGGGGAAAAACGGCGAGGGCTTCGGCCAAGGCGTGGAGCGCCTTAAGAAGGGCTCGGAACCGACCTGCGCCCGCGCGTGGCCAAGCTGCTGGTGGCGCGGCGGCCTCCCCTCGGTGGCGATCGCTGCTGAAGCCCGAAGACCCGAGTGAGAAAGTCTTCAGTCGGTTGAACCTCTTCAGTGGCTGACAGGTGGGTCCCACTCCCATTTTAACCTCTGAACGTAACTCCATATTACTGTTGTAAACAGTAAGCCCTAAAATGCCCATGGTGATTTGAATTATTCACCCCTGAGCCATTTGAGTTGGTTAGAATTCAAATTGGGTTTGGTCTGACTAAATATCAGCACATGTTCAGTTTGAAATTCAAATAAAGTTTGAATTTGTTACACTTAGCTCATGTTAAGATCAACTCCAAATGGAGTGAAAATTGGTGTGTGAGCTCACAAAAATGTGCTGAGAAAGAATATGCCTCCCACTTTTGAATTCATGGAATAAAAACAGTTTGAATTTGAGTTTGATTTCAAACAATCCTCTTTCTAGCTATACCCAAAAGTACCTCAAAAAGGTTTTGAATTCGGGTGAAACTTGGCATGGACATTACTAGCAAAGTGTAGGAGTTTTTCATATGTCCAGCTCCTAGATGATGCATGTGTGTAACACCCCAAAAACCTGTTAAGAGGGGAATTTAAAATTTTTTGGACGTATTGCATGTGGTGCAGAAATTCAAATTCCAATTGGAATTCAAATTCAAATCAAAACAGAAAAGAAAAAGAAAAAGAAAAATAAAACCCAACCGGCCAGTGGGCCGAAATCCACCAGCCGGCCAAACATTTCCCGCGCCAGCCCACAGCCGCGCGCTCCCCTCTTTTTCTCACTGACACGCGGGGCCTGCCGTCATCTTATTCCTCGCGCGATAGGCCGACCCCGGGACTCCTCCGCGCGCCCGAATCCAAACCACCCCGGAAACCCGTGTTCCCCCAGCCGCATTTCGGTTCCGGACGACTCCAACTCAATCCCAACCGACCGCCACCCTCCCTCGTCTATATAAGCACCGGCATCGCCCATTTTTTTCATCCCGATCGCCTGTTTTTCCTCCCGGTGAGAACCAGAGCTTCTCCAGCCGTTTTCTCTCGATCTTTGCTCGGATTTTCCGATCTAACGCGTCAATCGTGTTCCACCGCCTCCAGGGAATCACGCAGGTGTAGAAAACTCGGTGGTTTGCGCTCTGGGCACAGCTCCGACAAGCACCGCAGCTGTTCCACCTCGGACCTCGTCGCCGACCGTCTTCCAGGGCCTCCGAGCTCAAGAAAAACCTCGAGGTGAGATCCCCGACCTCCCCTCTACCGTTCTATGTAATGAAATCCCAGTTTTAGGAAGTATAGACGAAGATCCGAAGTTTTCCGGCGAGATCGCCGCCTCCCGCCGCCGCGTGCCGCCGGGCAGCGCCGCCCGCGCACGGTCAGGGCGACGTGGCCGCTTGTGCGTCGTCTATTTTAAATCGCACGGTAGAATTAAAACCCGCGCGTACCGGTTCGGCGATCTAATCTGAGCCGTCTATTTTAAATCGGACGGTCCACATCAGCCCCGCGTTATAAAGGCCGGGATTCTTACGCGCTACCCCCTGGGGATCTCGGAAAACACGAGCTAGCCCCGGAAACTTCTGATCTAGCCCCTAGAACTTCAGAAATTCGTGTAAATTCATTTAAAAATCAGTTTAGCCTCTGGACTTAATAAAAAATAGGAAAACCACTCTGTTATGTGTAGTTAGACCCCTGGAAATTTATGAAATAATATAATAGACCCTGTACTGGGGTGAGTTTACCTTTTTAACCCTATATGATACTAAATTTAGAATTTTGAATATGGGATTTGGATTTAAATTTAAAAGGTGAGGCAAACACATTGTAAATTCAAATTTAAACTCTCCTAGCACTTGGAGAACCTTAGAATGAACTAAAAAATAAATTTTAGGCTGAAATAAAATCTGCTTAAGTGTAGTTCATATTTATTAGATCTAGAAACACATTTTTAGGCTAGGAAATAATTCTGAAAATTAGTAAAATAAATTTAAATTAGTTCATATCAGAGGAGAAGTTCAAAAATATATTATTTAATATTTTAGATCAGAACCTATTCCGTTTAGATGAGGTGTCTTACTATTTTCATAATAAAGTTCACATTTAGACATAGAAAATAAATCTGAAAATATAGTAAAATAGATATGCATAACTAGGAAATGATAAATGAAGTTTCCAAATCCAAAGATTTCAGTTTAGGATTTGGTAGAAGATCTGAAAGCCCATTTGGAGTAGGAAAATACCTTCCATGCAAACTTGGTAGTTAAGAAGTATATTAATTAAATATAAAGAATTTATTCAAATTGAAAATTCATATATATTGTCCAAACAGAAATCTGAAATACAAAAGTTAGAAATCATATACATATGTTTAAAAGTGCATGAAGGCTAAAAATCAACACAGCTAGAGTAAACACAACACTTAGAAATGTGAATGACTATCATATGTATGTATGTGTGGAGTGAAAGTGTGAACTATGTCTTATGGATTGTTGTTTTCTTTTGCTATGTGTGTTGGAATGAGTAGAACCTGCCCCGGAGCAAGTTCTTCCTTTCCAAGATCAGGACTATCCATTCCCAGAGCAGCAGGAAGAAGGCAAGTGTCCTTGACCACTTTGATCCTATGATAGGATGTGTAGATAGAATTATTTGCATTGTCAATTGAAATATGAAACCCATGTTAGGAAGTTTCCCTAGAATTGCATTACCTTGTTTCCTTGTAGCTTGGGTTGGGATTTATTTTATCATGTCATTTATTATTATGCTTAGCCATGCTTAGAATGGGATAATTGGGATGTGAGATCATCACTTTATTTACCTTATTCTTGAATGAGATAGTATGAGTTATGTAGAGGTAGGGATCGAGGCAAGTTGGATGATTTGGTTGGTGCTGGGTGCACGAGACTCGAGTTTGTGTTTAGTACTTGCCTGGATCCTAAGGACCAGTTCATGGAGCATGTAACCTGGCTTTACCGTGCCAACCACATGCTGAGATGGGGCAGCTTGGCCAATTAATTAGGTGTATCCCCGGCGTAGTATGGGTGTGTTGGATGGTGCGGGGAGTGGGTGTTAGCTGGACTACCATATAAACCACAAGGCTCAAGAGGGGGCCACTGCAGCGGGGTTGGAGCCTCTTGTATGCTATTAGGGGTGAAACCTCAGTGGGCCCACGCTCGTCGGGAATCCCTTTGTAAAGGCTTCGTAGTGATCTCCTGGCTACACACCTGGGAAGTGTGAATGTGGTTCGTGGCCACTGGCATAATGGAGGTTCTTTTAGTCCAATCCGGCAACAGGGGATGAAATCACTACATGTGGGTACAGTGGTGCAAACTCTGCAGAGTCAAAACTGTCATGATAGCCGTGCTCACGGTCAAGAGTGGCTTGGACTTATTCATGATTAGAGAATGATGAATTTGGAAGTTGAGGATGTTAAGAAGGGAGCTTGACATTGGAAATGATGTTATTGTTATTTGATTATGATGATGGGTTGGGAGATTGGGACCATTTCACCTATGTAGTAATGTAGGTGCTTAATAAGCTAAGGTGCTAGGTATTAATTGCGTAGTGCTTTCACCATGAGTTCAACCTCTCCTTGCTCTAGCCTTGCATGACATAACTTTCCCACACTTGCTGAGTACCAACGGTACTCAAATTTGCATATTTGTTGGTTTAAATTGCTGCTCAGGTCAAGGGGATGATGTGGTGTTCAATGACTAAGACTTCGGACCCGAAGAAGGATTCTAGGTTCATGGAGTCCCCCGAGCAACGCCTGTGATGGAGCCCACAAGAATAATATTCCACTGCTATTTTATTAACATGTTATGAACTTATTATCGTCCATCGAGACGTATGCATTGTAAGACATTTATATTCGACACCTGGCTTGTAATAAATGATGCTTCACTATTTGTGATCACATGTATGAGAAAATGATCCTGGCATACATGTGATATTCACTCGGATGTTCTTCGGAGAAACCGGGTGTGATAGAAGTGGTATCAGAGCCAAGGTTGCCCGTAGGAACGTGGACCTAGGTAGAAATAGACGTATTTAAGGACCCTATTTTCTTAAAAACTATTTTACAAAGGTGTGGGTTGAAAAGTGTTATTTAACGGGGTCACTTTATTCATCTTACCCCAACTTTTATTCAAAATTGGATTTTTGTTTAAAATATTATCTAACTTAATTTTAAATGCTTATATGTTTTAGATGGTTCGCATGATCCGCACCGCCCGCTAGTCCACCGGAGGGAGAGTTCCCGTAGTTGCCCTTACACTGAGAGAGGAGAACCGTCCGGTGACGTATCTCTCCTACGGATTGGTAGTAGGAGGCTTGTTGCGCCGTCTTCGACGTATGCTCCACGCCGCCGGCAATATGGGCAAGCTAATCATACACTACAGCTCCACCCGGACCATCCGTGAGAAGCGGGAAGAATGGAGTTCAGAAATGAGGATTATCCATGAAAATCAGCTGCTCAAGATCCACCACTCTCCAGCTTGTCGAGCAACACAGGTCGACGCGGAGAAGGATGTCACCTAGGAGGCTATCACCTGCCAGAGTCACATCTACCGTCGCCACCTGGACAGGACTGAGTACATGTATGTCCTCCAGCGTGAGAGTGGTACCACGGAGTACAAGTACCTGCCAGTGCAGCAGGGGACTTCCCATGAGCACATGGACCTGTGCTTGGAGGATGCTGCTATGCTCAGCACTCGACTGCAGGAGTGCCAGCAGGAGCTTCAGGATGTTCGTGACACCCTGAAGGAGACTGAGGCGTTGCTTCGAGCCAGCTTGAGGGCGAGAGAAAGAGGAGATGGGAATGAACTGTGTGTCACTGTGAATGACACATGGACTCCTGACTCCCCAGATCGCTGGGCGAGCAGGCGTCGCCGCACTTCTCCACCAGCAGCCTCCCCACCCAAAGCTGAGTCAGAGGGCAGCCGCAATAATGAGGAAGATCCCGAGGAGCCAGCTCAGTGATACGATTCGTGTAGAGTCCTCTCCCATAGTTCAGCAGGTTATCGAGTAGGCGAGTCAGTACCTTAGTTAATGGTGTGTTAATATTTGGTGTGTGACGTGAGTTGTGGAAGCCATGGGCAATTGTTCACAACCTCGTCTTCAGGTTGTTTTGCTTTGATGTGTGAACCCCTACGAATTAAGAGTGCATTTATTTTTGCGTGAAACGTGAAACGCTCAGAAAATGTTAACATAATAAGATCCCATGAGTTTAAGTTTAAACAAGCAAATTGGAAAGTTAATACGCAATGCTTTAAATTGACATTTGGTTGATCAGGATAGATGGCCGGAAGAGGAAAGGGTCGTGGTGCCAACCCCGCCAACAACAACGATGAGGCCGGCAACCCTCATCTTTCTGGAGGGCAAGACAGGGGTGGTCGCCATGAAGGAGTTGATCCCATCCACCAAATGCTTGAAAATCAGAATCAGCTCATCCAGAGCCTAACTCAAGTGGTGGCCAACTTGCATCAAGTTCCACTTCCACAAGCTGCCCCATGCCAACCAAGGTTGAGTGAGTTTCTAGGGACTCAACCTCCAAAGTTTGCTAGTGCTGCTGAACCTCTGGAGGCAGATGATTGGCTAAAGACCATTGAGAGCAAGATGAGGATCATACAATGCCAAGGGTATGAGAGGGTGCTGTTTGCATCTCACCAATTGCATGGACCTGCTGCTGATTGGTGGACCGCTTAAGTGGCCGCCCATCATGACCCTGAGAACATCACTTGGGAAGAGTTCAAGCGCAGTTTCCGCAACCATTACATACCAAGGGGTGGACTCAAAAACAAGAGAAAGGAGTTCTTGGGGCTGCAGCAAGGAAACATGACTGTGAGGGAATACCTCACTAAATTCACCCAACTGTCCCGTTATGCACCACGGGACATCGAGACTGATGAGCAGAAATAGGACTGCTTTGTGGAAGGACTTACTGCGGAGATGCAATGTGCAATGTCCTCCAACGAGTATGAAAGCTTCCAAAAGATGGTAGACAGAGCATTTGTTGTGGAGAGGAAGCTGAAGGCCTTGGAAAAATGAAAACAAGAGGAAGGCGGGATGGTCACACCAAGCCTCGGGTAGCAACACACGCCCACGTCTGATGCAGCAACCCGCAGGGCAGACGAGCCGTGCTGCGGTACCCTACTCAGCACCGAGAGGGTACAACCCGAACTTCAGGCCTCCGTCAGCACCAGCACAGCCACAACATCAGTTTGTGCAGCAGCCACGCCCCACATATCAACCTCCACCAGCAGTACAAGGACCCCCAAACCAACCCCAAGACAACAAGGGCTAGGCACCTAAGGTAGGGTTGCAATGCTTTAACTGTGGTGAAGTGGGGCACTACGTCCATAAGTTCCCAAAGAAGAAGCCCGTACAGCCCTAACAGCAGAATGTAATGCGAGGACGGGTGAACCACGTCACCATGGAGGAGGCGCAAGAGGCACCCGACATGGCAGTTGGTAACTTTCCTGCCAATTTACACATTGCAACCATGTTGTTTGATTCTGGTGCTACCCACTCATTCATTGCTCAAGGGTTTGTTAAGAAGCATGATCTAGCGACAACACAAATGAACCATATGCTAGCAGTAAACTCTCCAGGTGGAGAGATAAGGACAAGACAAGTGTGTCCCAAGGTGAATCTAGACATTAATGGGGTAGTATTTACTACCAACCTCATAGTGATAGATTTACAAGGGATAGATATTATTTTGGGTATGGATTGGTTGACCAAACATAAATGAATCATCCATTGTTCGACAAGAACGGTGGAGCTAACTCACCCTAGTGGCACAAGAGTAATGTTCATAACTATACAAGAGCCTAGGAGGGACATTAAACTCAATCAAGTTGAGGCGGAAGTGGAGGAGATCAGGATCATTAGGGAGTATCCAGATGTTTTTCCGGAGGAGTTGCCAGGTATGCCCCTCGATCGTGAAGTGGAATTCGCGATTGAGATAGTGCCTGGAACAACTCCGATATACAAGAGGCCTTATCGGATGGACTCTAAACAGCTGGAAGAACTCAAGGAACATTTAAGAGAGTTGACAGAGAAGGTGTACATTCGTCCTAGTTCCTCACCATGGGGAGCTCTAGTGATATTTGTGCCCAAGAAAAACGGAACCCAAAGGTTGTGCGTAGACTACCGTGCGTTGAATGAAGTAACCATCAAGAACAAGTATCCATTACCCCGCATTGAAGACTTGTTTGATCAGTTGAGGGGAGCTTGTGTGTTCTTGAAAATTGATCTCAGGTCGGGATACAACCAACTTATGATAAGACAAGCTGATATTCCAAAGACAGCTTTCGTATCTCGGTGCGGACTGTATGAATACACCGTCATGCCTTTCAGGCTAACTAATGCCCCGGCATACTTCATGTATCTCATGAACAAGGTATTCATGGAATATCTGGACAAATTTGTGGTGGTTTTCATAGATGACATTCTCGTCTTCTCCAAAGATGAAGAAGAACATAAGAAACATCTAAGGTTGGTGTTGCAAAAGCTGAGAGAACACCAACTATATGCCAAGTTGAGCAAGTGTGAGTTTTGGCTGAAGAGAGTTCCCTTCTTAGGACATATAATCTCGGAGGGAGGAATCTCCGTAGATCCCGCCAAGATCGAGGATGTACAGAAGTGGAAGACCCCTGAGAATGTCGGGGAAGTTCGAAGCTTCTTAGGATTTGCTGGATACTATCGACGGTTTATCGAGGGGTTTCTCCAAGATTTCGAGACCCCTCACCAAACTGTTGGAGAAAGGAATCACATTCACATGGACACCGCAGTGCGAGACGAGTTTTCAGGACTGAAGAAAAGATTGACAACAGCCCCAGTGCTAGTTATGCCAGATATGCAGGAGAACTTTTCGGTGTACTGTGATGCTTCTGGAAACGGGTTGGGATGTGTTCTCATGCAAGAGGGGCATGTCGTGGCTTATGTATCCCGGCAGCTCTGAAAGCACGAGAAGAACTATCCTACACATGACCTAGAGCTAGCTGTAGTGGTACACGCGTTAAATATTTGGCGACATTACTTGATGGGGAAAAGGACAGAGATATATACGGATCATAAGAGCTTAAAGTACATTTTCACACAGCCAGATCTCAACCTCAGACAAAGGAGATGGTTAGAGCTAATCAACGACTTTGATGTGGGCATCAACTATCATCCTGGGAAAGCGAACGTCGTGGCAGATGCTTTAAGTCGGAAGGTGCAGGTCAATAGGTTGAGCTTGAAGGACATGCCTGCTGAATTGAAGGAAGATGTTATAAAACTCAATCTATGTCTGGTAAATAGTGGTGAGGCCATCGCCATGGAAGTGGACTCCACATTAGAGGAAGATATACGCAACGGTCAAAAGACTGATTAGAAGATACAAGAAATCAGAGAACTCATCAAGGATAATAAAGCCCCTGGGTTCAGAGAGGATGAACAAGGTACGGTGTGGCACGGGAAAAGAATCTGTGTGCCTGAAGTAAAGGAGATCCGTGAATTGATTTTAAAGGAGGCTCATGGTTCCGACTATTCCATTCATCCTTGGAGTATGAAGATGTAGCATGACCTCAAGAGCAGATATTGATTGTATGGAATGAAGCGAGATGTCGCGGAACATGTTGCCCTATGTGACACATGTCAGTTGGTGAAAGCGGAACATCAACGACCCGCGTGATTATTGCAACCACTCAAAGTGCCTGAATGGAAATGGGAAGAAATTGGTATGGACTTCATAGTGGGACTACCTAGGACCCAATCGGGATATGATTCGATATGGGTCATTATCGACAGGCTAACCAAGGTAGCTCATTTCATCACCGTGAAAGAAAGCTACAACGGGTCCAAATTGGCAGAATTGTACATGTCAAGGATCGTGTGTTTCCATGGAGTGCCAAATAAGATAGTGTCAGATCGAGGGACGCAGTTCACCTCAAGGTTCTGGCAGAAGTTGCAGGAAACCATGGGTACTCATCTGAATTTTAGTTCTGCCTATCATCCCCAGACTGACGGGCAGACGGAAAGAACCAATCAGATCCTTGAGGATATGCTGAGAGCGTGTGCGCTCAAGAACAATAGGAGTTGAGATAAGAACTTACCGTATGCGGAGTTCTCCTATAACAACAGCCATTAGGCTAGCATGAAGATGTCACCATTTGAGGCCTTGTATGGGAGGAAGTGTAGAACTCCCCTATTTTGGAACCAAACGGGGGAAAGTAAAGTGTTTGGGCCCAAAGTACTACAAGAAGCCGAGGCGAAAGTGAGGGAAATCCGCAACAATTTGAGGATAGCACAGACACGACAAAAGAGCTATGCCGATGTACGAAGAAGAGAGCTCGTTTTCAACGTGGGGGACTATGTCTATCTCAAGGTGTCCCCTATCCGAGGACTTCGTCGGTTCAAGGTGAAAGGGAAGTTATCACCTCGATACATCGGACCCTTTCAAGTTCTGGAGAGGAAAGGTGAAGTGGCATATCAACTAGAACTGTCGGCTCGCCTATCAGATGTGCATTACGTATTCCATGTGTCACAGCTCAAGAAATGTCTGAGGATGCCTGAAGAGATGTTACCCATGAATGAGGTTGACGTAGCTGAGGGTCTGTCTTATGCCGAGCAACCATTCAAGATTTTGGAGACAATGGAACGCCTCACAAGAAATAAAAGAATTCGGATATGCAAGGTGCAGTGGAAGCATCACTCAGAAGAGGAAGGCACATGGGAGCGAGAAGACGAGCTTAAGGCATAGTTTCCGGAATTGTTTTTCTAGAACCGCCAATCTCGAGGACGAGATTTCTTTTAAGGGGGGTAGAGCTTTAACACCCCAAAAACCTGTTAAGAGGGGAATTTAAAATTTTTTGGACGTATTGCATGTGGTGTAGAAATTCAAATTCCAATTGGAATTCAAATTCAAATCAAAATAGAAAAGAAAAAGAAAAAGAAAAATAAAACCCAACCGGCCAGTGGGCCGAAACCCACCAGCCGGCCCAACATTTCCCGCGCCAGCCCACAGCCGCGCGCTCCCCTCTTTTTCTCACTAATACGCGGGGCCCGCCGTCATCTTCTTCCTCGCGCGATCGGCCGACCCCGGGATTCCTCCGCGCGCCCGAATCCAAACCACACCGGAAACCCGTGTTCCCCCAGCCGAATTTCAGTTCCAGGTGACTCCAACTCGATCCCAACCGACCGCCGCCCTCCCTCGTCTATATAAGCTCCGGCATCGCCCGTTTTTTTCATCCCGATAGCCTGTTTTTCCTCCCAGTGAGAACCAGAGCTTCTCCAGCCGTTTTCTCTCGATATTTGCTCGGATTTTCCGATCTAACACGTCGATCGTGTTCCACCGACTCCGGGGAATCACGCAGGTGTAGAAAACTCGGTGGTTTGCGCTCTAGGCACAGCTCCGACGAGCACCGCAGCAGTTCCACCTCGGACCTCGTCGCCGACCGTCTTCCAGGGCCTCCGAGCTCAAGAAAAACCTCGAGGTGAGATCCCCGACCTCCCCTCTACCGTTCTATGCCATGAAATCCCAGTTTTAAGAAGTATAGACGAAGATCCGAAGTTTTCCGGCGAGATCGCCGCCTCCCGCCGCCGCGCGCCGCCCGCGCACGGTCAGCGCGACGTGGTCGCTTATGCGCCGTCTTTTTTAATCGCACGGTAGAATTAAAACCCGCGCGTACCGGTTCGGCGATCTAATCTGAGCCGTCTATTTTAAATCGGACGGTCCACATCAGCCCCGCGTTATAAAGGCCGGGATTCTTACGCGCTACCCCCTGGGGATCTCGGAAAACACGAGCTAGCCCCGGAAACTTCTGATCTAGCCCCTGGAACTTCAGAAATTCTTGTAAATTCATTTAAAAATCAGTTTTAGCCCCTGGACTTAATAAAAATTAGGAAAACCCCTCTGTTATGTGTAGTTAGACCCCTGGAAATTTATGAAATAATATAATAGACCCTGTAGTGGGGTGAGTTTACCTTTTTAACCCTTATGATATTAAATTTAGAAATTTGAATATGGGATTTGGATTCAAATTTAAAAGGTGAGGCAAACACATTGTAAATTCAAATTTAAACTCTCCTAGCACTTAGAGAACCTTAGAATGAACTAAAAAATAAATTTTAGGCGGAAACACAATCTGCTTATGTGTAGTTCATATTTATTAGATCTAGAAACACATTTTTAGGCTAGGAAATAATTCTGAAAATTGGTAAAATAAATTTAAATTAGTTCACATTAGAGGAGAAGTTCAAAAATATATTATTTAATATTTTAGATCAGAACCTATTCTTTTTAGATGAGGTGTCTTACTATTTTCATAATAAAGTTCACATTTAGGTATAGAAAATAAATCTGAAAATATAGTAAAATAGGTATGCATAACTAGGAAATGATAAATGAAGTTTCCAAATCCAAAGATTTCAGTTTAGGATTTGGTAGAAGATCTGAAAGCCTATTTGGAGTAGGAAAATACCTTCCATACAAACTTGGTAGTTAAGAAGTATATTAATTAAATATAAAGAATTTATTCAAATTGAAAATTCATATATATTGTGCAAACAGAAATATGAAATACAAAAGTTAGAAATCATATACATATGTTTAAAAGTGCATGAAGGCTAAAAATCAACACAGCTAGAGTAAACACAACACTTAGAAATGTGAATGACTATCATATGTATGTATGTGTGGAGTGAAAGTGTGAACTATGTCATAGGATTGTTGTTTTCTTTTGATATGTGTGTTGGCATGAGTAGAACCTGCCCCAGAGCAAGTTCTTCCTTTCCAAGATCAGGACTATCCATTCCTAGAGCAGCAGGAAGAAGGCGTGTCCTTGACCACTTCGATCCTATGATAGGATGTGTAGATAGAATTATTTGCATTGTCAATTGAAATATGAAACCCATGTTAGGAAGTTTCCCTAGAATTGCATTACCTTGTTTCCTTGTAGCTTGGGTTGGGATTTATTTTATCATGTCATTTATTATTATGCTTAGCCATGCTTAGAATGGGATAATTGGGATGTGAGATCATCACTTTATTTACCTTATTCTTGAATGAGATATTATGAGTTATGTAGAGGTAGGGATCGAGGCAAGTTGGATGATTTGGTTGGTGCTGGGTGCACGAGACTCGGGTTTGTGTTTAGTACTTGCCTGGATCCTAAGGACTGGTTCATGGAGCATGTAACTTGGCTTTACCGTGCCAACCACATGCTGAGATGGGGCAGCTTGGCCAATTAATTAGGTGTATCCCCGGCGTAGTATGGGTGTGTTGGATGGTGCGGGGAGTGGGTGTCAGCTGGACTACCATATGAACCGCAAGGCTCAAGAGGGGGCCACTGCAGCGGGGTTGGAGCCTCTTGTATGCTGTTAGGGGTGAAACCTCAGTGGGCCCAAGCTCGTCGGGAATCTCTTTGTAAAGGCTTCGTAGTGATCTCCTGGCTACACACCTGGGAAGTGTGAATGTGGTTCGTGGCCACTGGCATAATGGAGGTTCTTTCAGTCCAATCCGGCAACGGGGGATGAAATCACTACATGTGGGTACAGTGGTGCAAACTCTGCAGAGTCAAAACTGTCATGACAGCCGTGCTCACGGTCAAGAGCGGCTTGGACTTATTCATGATTAGGGGATGATGAATTTGAATGTTGAGGATGTTAAGTGGGGAGCTTGACATTGGAAATGATGTTATGGTTATTTGATTATGATGATGGGTTGGGAGATTGGGACCATTTCACCTATGTAGTAATGTAGGTGCTTAACAAGCTAAGGTGGTAGGTATTAATTGCGTAGTGCTTTAACCATGAGTTCAACCTCTCCTTGATCTAGCCATGCATGACATAACTTTTCCACACTTGCTGAGTACCAACGGTACTCAAACTTGCATATTTGTTGGTTTAAATTGCTGCTCAGGTCAAGGGGATGATGTCGTGTTCAATGACCAAGACTTCGGACCCAAAGAAGGATTCTAGGTTCATGGAGTCCCCCGGGCAACGCCTGTGACGGAGCCCACAAGAATAATATTCCGCTGCTATTTTATTTACATGTTATGAACTTATTATCATCCATCGAGACGTATGCGTTGTAAGACATATTTATATTCGACACCTAGCTTGTAATAAATGATGCTTCACTATTTTTCATCACATGTATGAGAAAATGATCCTGGCATACATGTGATATTCACTCGGATGTTCTTCAGAGAAACCGGGTGTAACAATGTGGGAAATGCCACTTTTGCATTGCGTGAGTTTGTTCTCTAATGATCATGTTGATAATGGTTACTTGCTCTTCAAATGTGTTTATCAACTTTCTTCATATGAGGTGTGCGTGTGATGATGAACACTTTGGAATGTGTCAAAAACTGAGGCCTTTACATTTGTAAATTTGGAACTGAATCTGCGATTTATTTTCTACTGGAAATTGGATTGGGCCCACATTAAAAATAGCAGCCAATGGGGTGCGAGCCACATGGGGCTACTGGGTTCTCCAGCGCGTAGATACAACAGATCAGAAGCCACAGCCGATCCCGGTTTTAAAAAACAGCCGCTGACAGGTGGGGCCGGCAGCTCTTTCTTCCTCCTCCGGCTCTTTCCCGCGCGCGCGGGCCCCCTCGCCGGACCGAGGCAGCGCCCTCGCCGGACTCGGCTCTCCGGCCGCCTCTCGGTTTAGTTCTCGAAGCCTATGGGTTCAGGGGTACGGGAAATCCATTTGTGGTGTCGGTGGCAGCTGCCGGTGGCCAGAAAGGTGCGAGTGACGTGCGGCAGCTCTAGGAGGGGTTTGGCTATGTCGGCCGGCCGCTCTAGCACTCCAAAAGCTCGAGTAAAAGGCTCTAAAGCATCAGTGGAACCTAGTGAAGATCAGCAAGTACGCGAACAAGCACGGGGATGGCGGCCACTAAGGTTTCACCGTGCGCCTGAGGGGTGCCACCGTGTTTGCGTTCAGGAAACTTCGAAATAGCCCGCCCACAGTCGGTTTCAAGCTAGGGTTGCGAAGGGAATTTGATCGCCAACAAGTCTAGCTCACGTGTGCATTATTTGGTGGCCTAAGAACAAAGATTAAGGGAGAATTTCTCGGTTTCATACCGAGAGGGCGCTTTGCCGGGTCCGGAATTTTTTTGCCGAATTCGCTTGTGAGGATCCACGACTTCACTTGAGGTTTGGGAAGGAGCAACTTGGGGTTCCGGCGCTCCTCTTGGCATCCTTGCTCGGCCGTGACAACCTCCTGGTCGAGGTGTCCATGTGAGCCCAAGTTGCGGTGAAGCTCGGCCGTCGTGAAGATGACGCGCACTCGGGGGTATAGAAGCTGAAGCTCGCCCGTTTTTGCACTGAGGAGGTGTGGAATGATCACCCGGTTCTGTTTTTTGGCTCGGAGAGGCGCTGTGCGCACGAGTTCTTCCGGCTCCCGCTCGATCAGCCGAGGCGGCGGTGGCAGCTTTGTTCTTTTGCACGAGGAGGAGGCAAAGTCCGAGTGCTTCAGTTTTGTGAGCAAAAGATCACCTTGTGAGGTGATGAAACGACGAGAGGATCGCCAGCTCGATGGAGGAAGCTAGAGGTGGCTGGCCTCGGTGGCCCTCGGAGGAGTCTCGGTTGCTTCGAGTGAAAAACAGAGAAACAGAAGAGCTGAAGACTTTTGGGGTAAGTCTCCTTGTTTCAGTGACAAGTGGGGTCCACTTGATTTTTTCCCTCAAAAGATCTTCTCCATGTTAACTACTCAATCTGATATTCCTGAAGTTTAAAAGTGGCTGGAGTTTGAATTAACCGAATTTAGTTTGAATTTCACTTTCAAATTTGAATTCAGCCCAAATTCAGAAATGGTCATGTTTAACTTCTTTTTGGCCCACCTTAAAATCAGCATGTTGTCACCATGAATTTCCTCAGATTCAATGTTATGAGGCTGCATGTGTATTCAAATGTTTGGCAGCCATTTGAGGTGAACTATTGAGTTCAAAATCTGATTTTAAACCTCCTTCATGCAAAGGAGTAATTTACACAGGGTGTTTAAATCCACATTTGTTCAAAACCTTCAAATGAACATTTGAGCCTGTTTTGTTGGACACCCATGTACACCATCACATGTAGAAGGTTTTGACAACTCCCATTTTCATGAATTTGAAACACAATAGAAATCAACATTCAGTTTATTGACTTTGCATTTTTGGGACTTTTACAGATTCAAGCCTGCCGGTGAAACCTCAGTGGGTCCGTACATACTAGTAGTCCCTTTGTAAAATCTATTTTGTGACTTCTTGGTCATACACCAACAGTAGTATATTTTGGCATAATGGAGGTTCTCTAGTCGCCGATGGGTGACGAAATCACAAACTTGTGGGTAAAGTGGTGCCACCTCCGCAGAGTGTAAAAACTATCATGATAGCCGTGCTTCCGGTTATGAGCACATGGACAACTTCCATGATTAGAGGCTAAACTTGGTTTTGGATGGGTTTTGGTTATGTCTTATGGGATGTGTTTTCTCTTATGTCCTATAAGTATGGTTTGGTTAGGAGAAGTTATGAACTTGGTATACGCTTTCATAATGAATGTTTGCTAGTTATACTTGATGAATGATGGTATATGATGACATTGGACATGACACATATTGGTTACTTGGTTATGTTGGTATTTAAACTCACCTAGACATTGTAGGTTGTTTTTGTTATGATTGTGAAACAAAACTAGCTTGCTGCAATGAACCATTGTTTCCATCCTTGTTTAAGCTACATGTCAAATTTTCCCACACTTGCTGAGTACGACATGTACTCACCCTTGCTATTCCCACATCATTCAGCTACAGAAGATGCTTGGGAGTACCCTGAGGATCACACGGAGTACTAGGCGTGCGTGTTACCATCAATATCCTGACAAAGTCGGAGTCCTACTACTTAGTTCTTTCCGCTGCTATAAATTAGAGACTTTCATTTGAGACCAGTGAACTATTGTAATATTGTAATTAATAACTATTTGTGACATGGTTAAATTTTGAATACCATTTTTGATGCACTCGTGTATGTGTGATGAACGTCCTAGGAACAAATACGCTTCACTTGGTTCACTTTCGGAACCGGGTGTCACATGTACGTTCTTTAGTCGCACGATCTTTCCTGAAGTAAACTTTAAACCAACCGTACCGAATCCACGTACAAATGCTTTTGATCCATTCCTCATCAGAATGGAAGATTCCCTTGTGCTCTGATATGAATAAAATAGGGACATGTCCGCACACCCATGTATAATGGCCCCAGTGTCAACCCACAAATCTAGCGAGTGACATACTGAAAGAACAAGTGGTATTGAAATATAATCGGATGTTCCCTCTTCAGTGTTGGCAATGACAATGTTTGCTGATTTTTTATGCTTTTCTTTGCGCTCTGGCCGATCCTTAGCCCAGTGGCTA
The DNA here is from genome assembly GCA_030760725.1 of Neostapfia colusana. Lineage (NCBI taxonomy): Eukaryota > Viridiplantae > Streptophyta > Magnoliopsida > Poales > Poaceae > Neostapfia > Neostapfia colusana. Next base: position 41,120,788 of record JASWHV010000013.1, on the reverse strand, counting down.
GATTTGTCACACACAAAGCAATCACTCTTCACTTTATTCTTCTTCTTTTTAAAGCTAGAGGATTGATTGACTTTGTTCTTGTTGTCAGACATATTCTTGTTTTTCTTGTTGGATCAGAAAATTCTATTCTACACTAAATTTGCATTAGAGTTTTCCTCAAACCCTTTCCCTCTAATATCCTTTCCTCTTGCCTTATCTTCAACATCTAGAGATCTAATTAAATCAGCAACACTGAATTCTTGTCTCTAGTGTTTTAAGGAAGTAGCAAAGTCCCGCCAAAAAATAGCAGCTTAGCAATAATGCAGCCTGCCACGAACTTGTCAGGCAATAGACATGGAAAGTGCTCGAGCTCTTTAGCTAGAGATTGAATCTCATGAGCATGTTCTACTACAGAACGGTCATCAACCATTCTGTAGTCATGAAACTGCTCCATGACATACAATTCACTGCCTGCATGAGAGACTCTAAATTTAGCCTCAAGTGCATCCCATATTTCCTTTCCACTAAACATAACCATGTAGACATCCACTAACTGATTGCTTAGAATGCTAATCACAACACCTCTAAACAAATTGTCTGCAGCCTCCTAGAACTTCATATATGCCTTGGAATTAATTTCATTGAATTATTTAAATAAATTGGTCAGACCCAAATATCTAACAGTTCCAACGTGTCGGCTGTGTCTAATTCATCTTAGTGTTGCGTATCCCTCGGGGTCAAGGGGTTGTATTCCGGTTACAAAACCCAGCTCGAGAAGGCGCACCACCGCTCCACATTCTGGTGCATGGCCTCCTGGAGTGGGGCTTCTGCCTAGGTATAGGCGGGTACATAGTGCGGGCTAGGAGGATGTCCATGTCGGAGGAAAGAACAGAAATAAAACCTTTTTTGTGTAAATTTTCCTTACTCTACATCTAGTTTTATATTGAAGGGTTCTGTAGTTGAAAAAGGGGTTGTGCATAAAAATGAATTACAGCTTAACCTACTTCATAGAGTGGGGTTGCTCCACCAAAATTTAAAGTTGGGGCATTATGCTGGCTCTGTCCAACTCCGAACTGGAGTTCAGCTCCATCCATGCTAAACACACCCTAATCGTTGCACAATCTCAATCCAAACCACCTCAGGACTTTCTCCCTAGCACCCAGCCCAAACAAGACCACACCACGTGCAAATTAAATTCAAACCAAGCCTCACATGTTAACTCAAACCTGTTCCAACCCATCTAGAAAACAATTTTCTCTGGTCATTCCACACCAATGGAATTCATGTGATCAAATCTTAAGCCACAACATACCCATATAACAACGACGGTAGCAAGGAAGCAACAGGTAGTGTACTAGTGTTGTGGGAAGAAAGAGTGGGGAATGAGAAGGAACTCAGCTCCTTTGAGGCCATCGATAGCGGTGACGAGTTCATCCTGGCTCTAAGCAGTGGCCACGGCTCGCTCCTTGTGCTCTCAGACGCATTGTTGTGGCCGCTGAAGCGCTTGCCGGCGTGGATGCCAAAGGGGATGTCGTTGCGTTATGCTCGACCATTCACATTGGGGTCCATGTTAGCTCAACATACCTGTGGCGAGCCTGCCCCACCGCCTGCCTAGTCACGAAACATGGAGCTCACCCCAGTATCTCATATCTTTGCCGCCTTCAGATCCGTCTTTATCATGAACGTGTGCACGCGATCCTCCACTCCTGTGAGCCCCCTTTCTCTTTTGCCCTACCGAAGATCTCACTACATCACCTCAGCCTCGGCCTTCACCCCCTCCACTCCCCGTCACCAAGGAAGCCGTAGTGATCCCTCTCCTCTGAGGAACCCAAATGAGCTGGTCCTCCATCCATTGCTCACCCACCGATCTGGACCTGGTGCTAACCCACTCTTGGCGCAGACTATATAGACCCAACCTAAACCGAAACAAAACATTTTTGTATGAATCAAGTTCAAACCAAACCATTATTCATTTAATACAGTTTCCACCGGATCCATTTTCAACCCGAATGAAAATCAATCCACTAAAATTGGTTCCAAACCAAATCGTTATCGGATTTACACATGCTATATCATTTTTGTTCAGGACATCATGACATGTTTAGAGACATTTATGTTTGGTGTGTGTTAATATAATATTTCATTATTGTCTCAAATATAAGTTGATAATGCTGAGTCACACCCGGTTTTCATGAAGACGAACCGAGTGAATTCACACATGTATGCCATGATCATTCATTTCATACATGTGCTGACAAGTAGTGAAGTACCATAAATATTACAAGCCAGGTTCAACAAGTACACAAATTCTTACATGAATGTCTTTAAAGACTAATAAAGTGCTAGATACATAAATGACAACGCAACGGACTATTTTAGTGGAACTCCATCACAGGCATTGTCCGGCGGTTTTCGCTAGCCTAGTAAAGGTCTTCTGGGTCGACGTCATCTTCATTGTATTCCATGCCATCACCATAGCCTGAATAGCAATTTAAATCCAACAACAAGCAAGTCTGAGTACCTATGGTACTCAGCAAGTGAAGGAAGTAAAATGACATGAAGGCTAGAATCAAGGAAAGGCTCACATCAGGTTAAGCACTACGCATTATTCCTAACACCTTAGCTTGAGTTAGCACCTATATTACTAAGCAATTGAGTTCATCCCTTTCCCATAAAACAATTCATTAATGCTAGGTTTCCCACCTAACATTCCCAACCATTACACCTCACAATTCACTAATCATGAAGAAGTCCGAGCCACTCTTGACCGTCAGCACGGCTGTCATGATAGTTTTCCAACTCTGCAAAGTTTGTGCCGCTTTACCCACAAGTAGTGATTTCATCGCCCATTTCCGGGTGGACTAAAAGAACCTCCATATTGCCCGTGGTAGCCAACCACATTACACGCTTCCATGGTGTGCGGCCAGGAGACCACTAAGAGGCCTTTACAAAGGGATTTCTGACTAATATGAGCCCACTGAGATTTCACCCCTAACAACATCCAGGAGGCTACAACCTCCGCTGCAGTGGCCCCCTCTTGAGCCTTGTTGTTCCCAAGGTAGTCCAGCTGACTCCCATTCCCCGCACCTTCCAAACATCCATACTATGTCTGAAATGCATAATTACATAGCCAAACTGCCCCATCTCAGCCTTGTGGTGGCACTGCAAAGCTAGGTTAAATGATCAACGAACCAACCCTTAATAATCTAGACAGCACCAATCACTAACCCAAGTCATCGTGCATACATCACCAACCAAAATCATTCCAGGCTGTCTATATTCCTACTCTACAACATATCATCATATTCCAATCCATGTTCAGCAATCCAAGTTGTAATTCATATCCAACGTTCCCCAACATTCTAAGCATGGCTAAGCATAAAGAATCATCCTTCATATACTAATAATACTACCACCATAGTGACCGGGTTCTGGACTTTGACCTCCGGGGAAGAAGGGAGAAGACATCCCATGAAGGATGACAAAGCAGACCTGAGTCCGAGCTCGGGAGGAGGTGGGGCGAGGAGCCCGGGGCTGACCCCTGGTCTGAACGCGGGGCTGACCCTTGGGGTGCCTCAGAAGGAAGTAAAAGCCTCGAAGGGAGGACCCGAACCCGACCACGGGTAGGAGAGAAGCAGATGGCCTTCAATGTGGAGCAAGCGCCGCTTCAGCCAATTGGAAGGATACTCAAGTTCCCCTCTGGCCGCGGCATTGAATGCCTGTGACCTCCGACAGAACCGAAGAAGAGTGGAACGCGAGGTGCCCATGCGCCTCGATACGGACTACTTCCTAACGACGGGACAGGAGTAGGAGCAGCAGCAGGCTATGAATACGTCGGCACCATCAAGTGTCTTGTCAAACATACGACAAGACAAGCCACCCTGTGCCCATGACTCACTCCCCTCTGCAGTAAGAGGGGAGATGAGGAAGAAAGAGAGAGAGAGAGAGGGAGAGAGAACGAATAAATAGATAGACCTGTCGATCCAAAAAGGCAGGCTCTTGCACTTGTAAGAACTACCCCCATTCTTGAGTAAGAACAAGCGAGACACCCTGGCTGGACATAGGGCACCTTGCCCGAACCAGGATAAATCCTTTGTGTTCTTAGCTAGGCCACCTCGAGGTAGAACGTGTGGTACAATCAAATATTAGTCAGATATCCGAACATGGACAGTTGGCATGCCAGGTAGGGGGACTATGCACATTCCAATTCCTTATCACCTCGTTGGATCCAACTCGGTCGACCTTCACGCCCGGCGTGAGGAGGTCCTCCGACGATGTCGATTTCATCACCGGCGATGGCAGTCTCCTGGAATACGCGCCTACTCGCCCCTGAAGCTAGGATCCACTCGCCCGCAACACGAGTACCCCGCAGATCCCTGGAGGGAAACGGGTCGCTCCATCGACAAAAGGAGACCCCACCCGGGGCCCTGAAAAAAATGCCGTTGTCGTCACCGCCAGCTCGCACACGGACAGGTGATGCCGCTAGGAAGGGTCGACCTCCCCGTCACCTTCAGGGACAAGACAAATTTCCCCATGTAAACCCTCACGTTCGAGGTCCCCGAGTGCGACAACGCCTTTCATGCCATATTACGGCAGCCATGCTACACGAAGTTCACGGCCATCCCGAGCTACACCTACCTCAAAGCAAAGATACCCGCCCCAAAGGGGTTATCACCATACAATCGGACATGCGGCAAGATCTCCTGTGCGAGCGAGGTGCATGCGGGCTGGTATCAACATCAGTCGCGGCAGCAGAGCTCAACAAGCTATGGCAGCATACGATAGGGAGAGCGCCCGACCACACTTCCACATGCGGGACCTTCCAACCCGCGGAGGATACGAAGGCGGTCTGGATAGATTCTGAGTACCCATCAAAGACGATCCGGGTAGGCTCCGCCCTATGCCGGGAGCAGGAAGCCATCCTCATTGAGTTCCTGGGCTCCAACCGGGACATTTTCACCTGGCAGCCTTCGGATATGCCAGGCATCCCCCGAGAGATCGCTGAGCACACCCTCAACATCACGCCGGATTCTAAGCCCGTCAAGCAAAGGTTGTGTCGCCTCGACGAGCACAAGCGACGGGCCATCGGGGTGGAGATCGGTAAACTTTTGTCGGTCGGCTTCATCAAAGAAGTACAACATCCTAAGTGGTTGGACAACCCCGTGCTCGTCAAGAAGAAGAGCGGGGAGTGGAGGATGTGCTTTGACTACACAAGCTTGAACAAGGCGTGCCCAAAGGACTTTTTCTCGCTGCCTCGCATCGATCAGGTCATCGACGTCACCGCAGGGAGCGAATCCCTGTGTTTCCTTGATGCCTATTCAGGGTACCACTAGATGGCCCTCCACGAGAAAAATCGGCAAACAACGGCGTTCATCACACCCTTGGGCTCCTACTGTTATGTGAGGATGCCCTTTGGACTGGAAAACATAGGAGCAACATACCAGCAATGCATGTAGAAGTGCTTCCAACAATTGATCGGACGAAACCTTGAGGTTTAAGTTGACAACATTGTCGTAAAATCAAGAAAGGCTTCCAGCCTCATCTCTGACCTCGAGGAAACCTTTACCAATCTCCTCTACAACAATATGAAGCTCAACCCGGAGAAATTCGTGTTTGGTGTTCTCCGAGGGAAGCTGCACGGCTACATCATATGGTAGCGTGGCATCGAGGCTGACCCCAAGAAGATCACGGCTATCACCAACATGGGTCCCATCAGCAGCGTCAAAGGCGTGCAACGGCTGATGGGATGACTTACGACCCTGAGCCCTTTCCTCGCCCAGCTTGGGGAACGGGGGCTACCCCTCTACAAGCTCCCAAAGAAGTCCCAGCCGTTCAGATGGACGGAGGAAGCCTAGGAGGCCCTTGACGATATAAACAGTTTCCTCACCAACCCTCCGATATAACGTCGCCCGAGCCGGACGAGCCGCTCCTCCTCTACATCGCAGCCACTGATCAAGTAGTCAGCACCGCCCTCGTCGTAGAGTGGGAAGAGCTTGAGCATGATCGCCAGGTCCAAAGACCGGTCTACTTCATGAGCAAGGCTCTGTCCGACTGCAAGACACGCTATCTGCACATGAAGAAGTTCTTAGGCGCCATCCTCATAATGAAGCGGAATCTCCTGCACAACTTCCAGAGTCACCCGTTGCAGGTGCTGACTGCGCACGGGCTCGGGGTGATTATTAACAATCGGGACTCGTCAGGGAGGATCACGAAGTGGGCACTAGAGCTCATGGGATATGACATATCCTACGTCACCCGAACAGCGATCAAGTTCCAAGCCTTGGCCGATTTCGTCACTGAATGGATGGAGGCGCAGGCACCCCTGAGCCCAACCTGTTGTAAGTAATGGACGATGTACTTTGATGGGTCGCTAACCCTTAATGGCGCAGGCAGTGGCATCGTCCTCGTGTCTTTGGATGGAGACTGGCTCCAGTATGCATGGCGATTGCACTTCAAGGCTACCAACAACATCACGGAGTACGAAGCCCTCATCAACAGACTTTGCATCATGACCGAGCTCAGCGTGCGATGACTCTACATACGCGGCGACTCTGAGCTTGCTATCAACTAAATGATGAAGGAGTCAAGCTGCCGTGACGCGCGTATGGAGGCCTATTGTCGGGAGGCATGGAAGTTGGAGACAGGATCGAAGGGCTCAAGCTCTCCCACATTCCATGGAGGGACAATGGTGTGGTTGACGCGTTGGGCAAACTCGCTTCCATCCGCGAGGGCCCCACCCCCAGGCGTGTTCATTACTGACCTCCTCCAGCCTTCCATCCGAATTGAAGAATCATGACTGAGCTGCGAAACCGAGCTAGACTTCCATGTGAACATCACAATGCGGGCCGTTGGCGCGAGGAGGAAGACGGTACTGTGTTGTGGGGCCCGCACGCAGAGTTTGAACTTTTCTAGGAATTTCCAATTTTAGTGCAAACTTCGAATGCACATAATTTTCTCTAGGAAGCTCCAAATTCAGTGAACCAAATTTTTCTGAACTCAGAATGTTGAGTACTTCCAGCAACACAAATTTCAGCTCATGAAACTTCATAGTTTTCCAGAATTAATTCCCTAAAATTTAAATTGTTAGGAATTTTATCTGGAGAAACCGACGATGAAGTCCATGCTCACATCCTCCCACTTGCAGGCAGGAATGCCCAGTGGTTGCAGCAGTCCCGGTTTCCGCATATGGTCTGCCTTCACCCTTCGACATGTATCACACTCGGACATGTATTTTGCAGTCTCCCGTTTCATCCGTGTCCACCAAAACTTGCTTCTGAGTTCTTGATACATTTTGTTGCTGCCGGGGTGAATAGAAAACTTTGACAAGTGAGCCTCATCAAAGATTTTCTTCCGTAATTCTGGGTTACGGGGTACGACGATCTGGTCCTTGAACCATAGGACGCCATCTCCATCCTTCCGGAAGCATTTCAGCTCCCCACTGTCTACACGTCTCCGCAAATGCGACATGCCCTTGTCATGTTTCTGAGCTGACGCTATCTCTTCATGGATGGTGGGGATCAAGGCTAAGTTGTAGAGAGCTCCATGTGGAATCACATGCAGTGGTGGTTCGCTCTCTTCCAACAGTGTGATGGTCAGATTGTTGACGTGTGACTTGCGGCTCAGCGCATCTGCCACTATGTTTGCCTTGCCCGGATGATAATGGATCTCTATTTAGTAATCATTTATCAATTCTAACCATCTTCGCTGTCTCATGTTCAGCTCCTTCTGAGTGAATATGTACTTTAGGCTTTTGTGGTCGGTATACAAATGTACGAGGTTATCGAGTAGGTAGTGCCTCCACATTTTCAGTGCAAGTACCACGGCAGCGAACTCCAAATCGTGAGTTGGATAATTCTGCTCATGGTTTCTAAGCTGCCGTGATCCGTACGCGACCACTCTTCGGTCTTGCATCAGCACACATCCGAGCCCAATGCCGGATGCATCGCAGTACACATCGAACGGTTTTGTTGTGTCTGGCTGCGCCAAAACCAGTGCTGATGTCAGGTGCTTGACTAAAGCCTTGAATGCTGCTTCACATGCCGGACTCCAAACATATTTGGTAGCCTTCTTCAGCAGCTCTGTCATAGGCTTGGCAATCTTCGAGAAGTTCGGAAAGAACCTCCGATAATATCCCGCGAGTCCGAGGAAACTCTGTACCTCGTGAACAGTCCTCGGTGATTTCCAATTCAGCACTTGAGTGATCTTGCTCAGGTCTACAGCGATACCCTCCGCTGAGATGATATGCCCGAGAAAAGGCACTTGCGATATCCAAAATTCGCACTTGCTGAATTTTGCGTATAGCTAGTGATCCCGCAGCCGTTGCAAGACAATACGCAGATGCTTCTTGTGATCTTCCTCCGACTTGGAATATACCAGTATGTCGTCGACGAAGACCACAACAAACTTGTCCAGCTCCGGCATGAATACCTAGTTCATCAAATACATGAAGTGAGCTGGAGCATTGGAGAGGCCAAAGGACATGACCAGGTACTCATAAAGTCCGTACCTTGTTGAGAAAGCCGTCTTCGGAATGTCCTCAGCCCTTATCTTAATCTGATGGTACCGGGATCATTAGTCCATCTTGGAAAAGATCTTTGCTTCGACCAACTGATCAAACAACATGTCGATCCATGGCAACGGGTACTTGTTCTTGATGGTTACGGCATTTAATGGACGATAGTCCACGCAAAGCCGTAATGTCTCATCCTTCTTCTTCACAAATAATGCCGAACAGCCCCATGGCGAGGAGCTCAGCCTAATAAAACCCTTCTCCAGAAGGTCCGTGAGCTGAGTCTTCAGTTCAGCCAACTCCTTGGGCGCCATCTTGTACGGCCTTCGTGATATCGGCATGGTTCCCGGTCCAAGTTCAATCTTGAACTCCACCTCTCTATCGGGCGGCATTTCCGGTAAATCGTCTGGGAATACATCAGGGAACTCTTGGACCACTGGAATATCTTCCAATCTGATGGTTGTGGCTTGATAGACACTTGGAAGTTTTATTTCTGGACTGTCCAGAAATAAAGAATGAGATTCGTGCACTTCTGAATTTAAGTGCACAACTCGGAGGACGGTGTCTAAAACAGCGCCGTGGCGGGTTAACCACGACATCCCTAGGATGACATCGACCTTTTGTCCCTCTAAAATTATGAGAGACGTAGGGTAAACTCTACCCTCTAAGCACAATGGCGCTTTTGGGACCATCATGCTTGCTGAACTTTTCCCACCCGGTGAACAGATCACAAGGACTATCGGTGGGTAGTATTTGCAAGCTATATTTATCAATGAAAGCTTGGCTAATGAAGCTATGCGTGGCGCCTGAATCAAATAGTACTATGGCGGGATGCTGGTGGAGTTGGAACATACCCGCAAGGATTGGCTCACCCTCCAGCACGTCCTCTATGGCAAGCTGGTGGACCGTGCCGGGCCTAGGGTTTTCCCGCTGCGCATTGGTGGGGTTCCGGGGTTGATTCCTCCCCGGAAACTGCGGTGCAACTCCGCCGCCTTGCCTCTCCGGCAACTGCTAGCGAAGTGTCCTGGACGACCACACTTGTAACATGTGGCCTCTGCTGGTGTGGTGCTCGGGGGACGAAAGCCCCGCATGCGTTGCTGAGGTGCATACGCACGCGGCATTGTCCGCTGCTGCTGTTGTTATTGCGGAGGTGGTACTGGCAGTGCCAGCCTGAATGCCGGTGAAGAGTACGGTCGACTGCGGAAAGGCATCGACCTCTGGGGTGGCTGCCAGCGTGGACCTGATGGTGGGCGATTCACCATCCGAAACTTCTGAGAAGGACCGCCTCCTTCTCCACTGCTTTGTGGCACGCTCCGCTTTCGCTCCGCCACCGCTAACTCCTTGCCGGAGTCTGTGGCGCCCGGGAATCGCAGTGGGTGCTGCCGTGCGATGCGGCACCCAACAGCATGCACGAAAAGAGGCGTAAAAACATAACGGAACCATTTTGTTACTCAAGATAATTTCTTTTACAACATAATGTACACGCGCAGCGGAAATTAAAACTAGCTGGACAAACTACTCACTCTCGACCCTAACTACGCCGAAGAGAAGTTGTTCAGCCCGTGAACGCTTCCTACTAGCTTCACCAAAGAAAGGCAGCGGCTAGGTTTCCGATGAGTTGAACAAACCGTGAGGTTCATCGTTTCACCAAACAACCCTCTTCATAGCAGGCATCCTGCTACCTGCAAAAACAACTCAGAAGCAACCGTGAGCACTAAGGCTCAGCAAGACTTAACCGTCACTCCTAAACATGTAACTCTAAATGCAGGGGTAGCAAGACAGTAGGAATATGAATTTGCAAAATGCACCTCGACTAAACTTGATCCTTATATTCAGATCCTTTTAGCCTTCATTTTAGTGGTCCTCACGCCTCACAACATCGGAAGTCCACAATCAAACAAGAAACGCTTATCCCGATGTTGCTAGCCTAAGGTGGAAGTGAAATTTAGTTGGCTCTATATCTACTTCAGTCAAGGTTCCAATACAGTGATTAATCCACAAACAACAAGTTAAGAGACTTAGTTCCTCTTCTTACTAAGTCACGGCGCAGTGGGCAAGTATGCTCAATCCTCTACCCCGAGCGACGGTGATTCGAATCAATAACAACCCGGAATACACGACACATACACCCGCCTCGAAAGGCTCTCTCAAGAGCTCTTTCTTACGTTGTATGCAGCAACCTTTCACACGACACCCCAACATAGAAAAACGCTTCGCTCCGAGCAGGATGGTCCTCTACGCGTACACGTCGAAGTTGCCCGCTAAAGGATTTACACCTCCCGCCTTCTCAACGCCATTCCCACGCGAACGATGAGTTTGTATATCACGGTCCATCGAGTTACATCGGTTTCATGGGTCCCATACCCCACTATATATCCGGTACAGCTCAATCTTGTCCAGCAGGGCCGCATACATACGGTCCTTAACCGACACGGACGGGGCTACAAACAACCTCCACATTTGCCTTACCATCCCGGTCCAGGCCAAATGTGGTCTCAAGCATTGTCACACCCATCGCAGGTCGAGACCAACCTTGAGCGCTCCATCCTACAGGAACATCCCCGTTCCCATCTCATTTTCATGAGGGTGCTCTTATCATTAACCTCTCGCGAGTAACTCCATTACTCGAACTTTCTCGCGAGTAGCTTTTTACTACTCGACTTCTACCGAGCTAGCTACAACATTAGCCTAGCATCTACAACGAGGCAAAACCTACACTAAACCTTCTACTCACGGATGTAATAGCCATGCAAGTGGGTTTCAATCATCCTAGACATAATGCACAATATCAAGTCTAATACACATGAGGTGAAGTAAAGCAAAATTTAAAATGGTAACGATATGCAAACCTGGGCTTGCCTTGCTCAACGGTTTTGTTAGAAGCTAGGAGTTAGTATTCCTCCAGAGAATCCGCCAAACTCGTCACGAGATGGAGATCCTCGCTGCAGAGTCGAGTCCTCATCGAACGTCGATGTCACGTGCTATTAAGATGATTTATGCACATGTATTCAAAAGCAATTTAGAAAATGATTCAAATCTGTTGTACAGTTAACTCAGACATAAGAGAGGTAAACAACAGCAAGGTTTCTGTTGTTGGATCTAAACCTTAGAGAAGATGAAAGCTAGGGTGAAAAGGAGATACTAATAATCACCATGTGATTAAGTCCATTATATGAACACTTAAACCTAAAAGATGGTAGCTCAAGTTCCAGAGGTCCAATGAAGCTGAGAATTTAACCACAGCCTCTATGGAAGATATTTAGGCAGTGTGAAAAGATTGAGCTCATAAAATGGCTCCATCTGAGCACAACAAATCCTTATGTGGTTTTCACTAATCTGCCTTTACCCCCTAGATATTAAGCTTTCCTATGCTGCAAAGTAGACTTTCGGTGAAGTACAAAATGTCCTGAGTCCATAGGAATTGGTTTTACCATTTTTGGAGTATCCTACATGGAGATGTGGATTTTACAAAGAATGGGCAAAAGCTGAAATTGTCTCTGTTCATTTTCCCATTTTTCAGAGACATAAGGAATGAACACATCAATTGACCAATCGAATGAGGTCCAATGCCTCTGAAATTTTTACAGAAGTTCAAGGAATTTTGGAACAATGTCCTGTCCAAATTTGGGAATTTTCCAATAAACAGAACTCCTGTAAAAATTCAGACAATGTTTTTTTAAATGAATTAATGAGCCAAATTCAGAGATTTTCATAAACATTGGTCTGCATCACTGGATAGTACTCTTTTAGAGGAATCCAACAAAATTTGTTTCACAATTTTTGGACACTCCTACACAAAGTTATGGCTCTCCAAAGTTTGAACTAGAGTGGGAAATTCTGAAAAATGTTTAAATGCTGACAGTGGGTCCCACCTGTCATCCCTAACCTCCAGACTCGCGCCAAACACACCGGTGGCGGCCCCCCTCCGGTGAGGTCGCCGGAAAACCAGTTCCCAGCCACCTCCAGACCCCCTGCTGCCCCCCCCATATTTCCCCACGCTGAACACGTTGGTGAGGTCGCCGGCGGCTGAAACTCGCCGGAAAACAGGGCGCAACGGCCACAGCAAACCCTAGGGCTCCGGCGAGGTCTTGCACGGTGAATTCTCCACCAAATGGTCGGTTCATGGGCTCTACAGCACCAGGGGATCATGTGGAAGACCGGCATGAGGTCTAAACAAGCTGGAGAGGGCTCTAAACCTATCGGCACCGTGCGCCCGATAGGGTCCAGCGGCATACCCTCTAAAAGAGCTCGGATTGCTCACTCTACACTTAATTTCTTGGTCTAAAATCGATGGAGGAGGTGTGCTAGGCAGTTAACATCCTGTGCGTGAAGTTTGAGACCCAACAAACACGATTTTGAGGACGAATTTTACAATTCCTTACCTCAAGGTCCGTTTCTGCCGCCCGGGAGAAAAACTTGAAATTCTCCCTCTGTGAGCAACGGCTATGGCTGAGCTTTGGAGGTGAGCAACTAGACTTGTTGGTGCACAGATGTGGTGGTTTGCTTGGGCGTGATCCCTTCTGGTTTGGGCTGTCCACGGCGTCCAGTTTCTGTATCTTCAGTTTCAGTTCGGGAGCAGTGGAAAGTTTGCCGTTTCTAGGCGCCGGTGAGCTCGGGATGGTGGGGTAAAGTGGCTAGCCGGCTAGAGCACTCAGGGGCGAAGGTTTTCTCTGTGGGGAGCTCGATCCAAGGGAGCTGGGTTGCTATGGTTTTCTCAGGCGAACAGAGAGCACGGCTGTTCTTCACTGCGTGGGGGAGGACGAGCAGAGAGCACGAGGGAGTGAGAGAGCAATTTGCTTTGGTGCACCAGCTGCATGAAGATCAGGCCGAGCTCGTGAGTGGAAGCAGGAGCTGGCGCTTGAGGCCTCGGTGGAACGTCGGTTGACGCCGGTGAGCAGGAGGTGGCGTGCGTGTACTGCCCTAGTGAAACAGAGAAGCCTTCAGTCTCAAGTCTACTGACATGTGGGCCCCATGTTCCCCCTCTTATCCTCCATTTCGATTTAAAATAGCAAATGAGCTCCAAATTTGTTCAAACTTGGAGGATAGGTCAAAGGAATTATGAGGAACTCAAATCTGAAATCAGATTTTGAAATTGAGTTTGTTTGGTTCAAAATTCAAATTCAAGTTTGAATTTTAACGTGCCCTCATTTAATCCTCAGAATAAATAGTATATGAAACCAAAAATTCTACAAATTTGAAACTTAGGCTCTTGAATACATGAGAGATGCATCTATGTTCTCACATATAGGCCTTTGGACAATCTGACTAGAAATCCTTTCAAAAGATTCAAATTGCATTTAATTTCCCTCCACTCTACTCATAGAGGAGGTGCACATGAGTTAGAGTTTTAGGAGTGTAATTATTTCCCCTAGGTTAACATGTGTTGAGCATGGGCTAGAGAAAATTTTTAACTCCCTCACATGTCCATTTTTGTGTTCATCATTTCATGTGACACAATTATAGTCTTTTGTTTCCTTAACTTTGTTTTATGAGCTGACATCAAACTTTACAAAAGTTAGGGCTGTTACATTCCTCCCCCCTTAAAAGAATCTCGTCCTGATATTACAAAAAGAAAGGAGAAGGGAGAATGACTACTGGAAATATGGTATAAACAAGTCAGGAAAGTTTAAACGGAGAAAATCCTCGCTTTCCCACGTGGCTTCTTCAGCGGTGTGGTTGCTCCACAAGACTTTGTAAAAGCGCAATGTCTGATTTCTTGTGGCGCGAGTCTTCTCGTCAATAATCTGTATCGGATACTCAGAATAAGTGAGATCCGGTTGAAGATCCTCAATGTTCTCCATATGAACTGCGGTTGGGTACTTAAGACATTTCCGCAGCTGAGAGACGTGGAAAACATTGTGAATACCCAAAAGTGACGTCGGTAACTCCAGGCGATAGGCCACGGGTCCGCATATTTCAGTGACAGCAAACGGCCCAATGAATCGCGGAGCAAGCTTTCCCTTCGCTCCGAAACGATGAACCCCTTTCATCGGAGAGACAAGAAGATAAACATGGTCCCTGATGTCAAAGTGAAGAGGTCGACGTCTTTTGTCTGCATAGCTTTTCTGCCGGGATTGAGCAGCCGTTAAATTGGCTTGGATCACTCACACTCGTTCCTCGGCTTCATTCACAAGATCAATCCCGTAGACCACTCTCTCGCCGGACTCACACCAATTCAGTGGTGTGCGGCACTTCCGGCCATAAAGAGCTTCATATGGGGCCATCTTGATGCTGGATTGATAACCGTTATTATATGAGAATTCTGCTAACGGTAGATGGTCATCCCAATTCTTCCCATGATTGATGACACATGCCCGTAGCATATCCTCCAGAATCTGATTTATCCTCTCCGTTTGACCATCAGTTTGCGGATGATAGGCCGAACTCCGAATTAACTTGGTTCCCAAGGAAGCATGCAGTTGCTCCCAAAATCTGGATACGAACAATGCACCTCGATCAGAAACGATGGTGCGGGGAACCCCGTGTAAACACACGATTCTCGAAATGAACAGCTCCACATACTTTTTTGCCACATATTTGGTATGGACTGGAATAAAATGTGCTGTCTTGGTCAAACGATCGACGATTACCCAAATAGAATCATGCTTGTTGCTGGTCATGGGTAAACCGACGATGAAGTCCATACTTATGTCTTCCCACTTCCATGCTGGAACCTTCAGCGGTTGAAGTGGTCCGGCTTTCCTCATATGGTCGGCTTTAACCCGCCGACACGTATCACACTAGGATACGTACTTTGCAATCTCTCTTTTCATCCGTGTCCACCAGAACTTAGATTTCAAGTCCTGGTACATCTTATTGCTTCCCGGATGAATGGAGTACTTGGATAAATGTGCTTCATCCAGTATCTTCCTCCGCAATTTCATGTTCCGGGGTACAACTATACGGTTGTTAAACCATAGAGTACCATCTTCATCCTTGCGGAACATCTTCAATTCACCGCTGTCCACTCTCCTCCGGATATGAGACATACCCCTGTCTCTCTTCTGAGCCTCTACAATCTCATCTTGGATTGTAGGAATAAGAGCGAGGTTGAACAGCAATCCGTAGGGAACTAAGCGCAGGCTTGGTTCTCCTTCTTCATATGCAGCCATGGCTAAATGGTGAACGTGGGCTTTCCGACTAAGTGCGTCGGCAACCACATTCGCTTTGCCCGGATGGTAATGAATTTCAAGTTCGTAATTCTTGATCAATTCGAGCCATCTTCGCTGCCTCATATTCAATTCTTTCTGTGTGAAGATGTACTTTAAGCTTTTGTGGTCAGTGTAGAGATGTACTAGATTGCCTAGTAGATAATGTCTCCACATTTTCAATGCTAAGACCACTGCAGCTAGTTCAAGGTCGTGCGTCGGGTAATTCTGCTCATGATCCCTGAGTTGTCGGGATCCATACGCGACCACACGTCCTTCTTGCATCAACACACAACCCAAACCAATGCCGGATGCATCACAATAAACATCAAACGGCTTCGTGGTGTCTGGCTGGGCCAAAACTGGAGCTGTAGTGAGATACTTCACTAAAGTTTGAAAAGCTTGTTCACATGAATTGCTCCAATCATACTTGGTGCTTTTCTTCAACAGCTCCGTCATAGGTTTAGCGACATTGGAGAAGTTTGGAATGAATCTCCGGTAATAGCCCGCTAAACCTAGGAAACTCCTCACTTCATGAACAGATGTTGGAGATTTCCAATTCAGCACTTGCTCGATTTTACTTGGGTCCACAGCGATGCCTTCCGCTGAAATAATATGCCCAAGAAACGGCACTTTGCTGATCCAAAACTCACATTTACTGAACTTTGCATAAAGCTTGTGATCTCTCAAGCGTTGGAGTACAATACGCAAATGTTCAGCGTGTTCTTCTTCTGACTTTGAATAGACCAAGATGTCGTCGATGAAAACCACGACGAACTTATCTATCTCCGGCATGAACACAAAGTTCATGAGATACATAAAGTGAGCCGGAGCATTGGTCAACCCAAAAGACATGACAAGATATTCATAAAGACCATATCTTGTCGAGAATGCCGTCTTAGGTACGTCTTCTACCCGGATTTTTATCTGGTGATACCCGGACCGAAGATCCATCTTGGAGAATACCTTAGCACCCACTAGTTGATCGAACAAAATGTCAATGCGCGGTAGTGGATACTTATTCTTGATAGTGACTGCATTCAGTGGACGATAATCTACGCATAGTCTCAAAGTCTCGTCCTTCTTCTTCACGAAGAGTGCGGAACAGCCCCAAGGTGATGAACTTGGGCGTATAAAACCTTTGTCCATGAGGTCATTCAGCTGCTCCTTCAATTCTGCTAGCTCCTTTGGTGCCATTTTATATGGTCGCCGAGAAATAGGTGTCGTTCCCGGAGCAAGTTCAATCTTGAACTCAACATCACGTTCAGGCGGCATGCCCGGCAAGTCTTCGGGAAACACATCTGGATATTCACATACCACTAGAATATCCTCAAGTTTAGGAGCTTCAATCTGATGCACCGCTGCAACTCGTTGTGATGGATCCATAAGATTCAATGTGTTGCAACCGTGTATTGGGGAATTCAGTTGGACAGTCCGAGAGATGATGTCAAAGATAGCTCCATAATGTGTCAACCATGACATCCCCAAGATAATATCAATCCTTTGGCCATTGAGTATGATAAGGCTTGCAGGATAGATGTTTCCACCCAAACATAAAGGTGCCCGAGAGACCATCTCATCTGTTGATATCTTGCCTCCGGGTGAGCTGATATGAAACGGATGCTTAACTGTGCTTAATGGAAGATTATTCTTCAGCACATAGTCTCTGCTAATAAAATTTTGGGTGGCCCCGGAATCAAACAAAATGAAAGTGGGATGTTCATGTAACGTGAACATGCAAACTAACACTGGTTTGCCTTTTGAAATGTCCTCAATAGCAGTGTAATTAACCCTGCCAGCTTTCGAAGGATTCTTCCTTGAAGGTTCATGGTGCTGATCTGAGCATTGAGGAGATGACACATCAGTGTGGCTCTGCTCAGCTCCACGACGGTTTCGTGCTGCAGAAATCCTCAGCTCTCTACTAACATGAGGTGGATATAATCCGTGCGTAGCTGGTTGCGGTAGGATTGCACGAATAATTTCTGACTGCTGCTGTTGAGGTGGAGGCTCATAAGTGAGTAACTCCAGCCGTGGTTGTGAGAGTTGCACCACAGGCTGAATTTGTTGCCTAACTGGCGAGTAATACCGCACTCGATAGTTCGGAGGAACCTCGATATCACTGTCCGGCGGTATACTCCTTTTCAACTCCGCTACACAACGGAGATGCATGTCTTCTTTAATGATAGCGGCATTTACCAACTCATTGTAAATACCGTTATTGAACAAGGTCACTTGCTCCTTAAGTTCGACATTCAAACCTCGGAAGAAATACTCACACTTCAACGCTTCCGAGTCAACCATATGAGTTGCGTATTGCATCAAGTCTTCAAACTCCTTGAAGTACTCGTACGCACTCCTTTCTCCTTGCTTTAGCTCCAGAAAGTCTTGATACTTTGTTCGAAGAATTCCTGAACAAATGTTACGTGCCCGGAAAACAGTCCGGAATTCATCCCACATCACTCGATGACCTTCAGGAAGAGTAGCGATGTACTCTGCCCACCCAGCTCCAGCGGCTCCGTGGAGTTGTTGAGCGGCAAATAAAGTCTTCTGGTACTTATCGCATTCAAGCGTATCGAACTTGGCTTCAATATATTGGAGCCAATGAGCCGACTCCATCGGTTCTTTCGCTTCCGAGAAAACCGGTGGTTGTCTTGCTAGAAAATCCAGATAAGTGCTTGGTGGGGGATTTTGCTGTAGTGTCTCCTGTCGTATGCTTTGTCGCACCAACAGATCCAGAGACTCAGCCATCTTTGCCAAGATTTCCGCTAATCCGGTTGATGATGTCGGCACTTCTTGTCGTGGCGAATTACTTTCGCCGTGACTCGACTCACCAACCTCACTCCTGGAATGAGCACGATCCATGCTGCAAGAGTGAGCAATTTACGGTTAAAATTCAAAGTTTAAACTAACTTGAATTGAAAACATAACCGTAAAAGCACCACATAGATATTGCAGCACTACACGAGCTAACTAGGGTTTCAACAATTCTGAAATCTATCAAACGTGAGCAAGTTTGTCCAAACCCTTAATTCCAACAGTAGGATAAACTGAAAAATAACTCAAGAACATGTTATGGAGCTTAGAGAAGTCTGAAACATCCCTGTCCACAACAAGTCTTAAGTTACATAGGCAATAAGCACTACTCTGTTCAGAGTGACCAATTGGTCTTAACCCCAGAATTTAAATATGAAAACGGCAATTTCACATCTCAAGCTGAATATCAAAGTTATAGTTAACTTCAATATCTTCCCAAGGAGTATTCATTTGCCTTCATATATGTTCTGGATCAAAAATTGTGATATTTCAAAGTTAACAGAAATCTGGAACAATTTTGACAGCACTTCCTTTGAAAGTGGCTGTTTTGTCCGCAAGATTTCATCACTTTAAACTCCAAATCTGGAGAAACTTTGAACTACAAAGTCACAGCATATATCACAAGATTTCCAACGGTGTATTACTTGATCTACAGAAAGTTATGGTCGAAATACAGAAATTTCCAGAGAGCATTTTGTGTCTGCCCTGTTTTTGGGCAGTTCACACTCCTCTGAGAATTTCATCCATTTGGAGGGTGATTCTGATCTGGAGTTCTACTGAAGAGTTGTAGAATACTTCAATTGCTTTCCATAAATGTATCACTCACCTCCATTGGTTCAACCAAACAACAGTTATGTCCTGTTCAACTTTAGCAAAAATTTTGCTGAAAACAGGGGAGGTTATTCCTAAGTCTTTGTGAATGAATCTATACTCCCAATTGACTCTTAGTTCAATATAGGAGTTCATTAACACTTAATGGAATCCTAGACTCCAAATTTACTCTTTTTCTTTTTAAACCTTCTATTTTATGCAGTTTCAAAACACATCACGTACTACGTTTCCTCACCAAATTAAAATCCTAACCGGCTTTATACCGGCGTATACGTCTCAAGTGGTGGCACTAAAACGATCACTCACAAACGTTTTCTACACGGCATGTACTACTCGTGGTTAAGATACCTTCAGAAAATCACTCAATAATAATGCACACATTGGTTTATCATTTCAGGCAGGTCCATATCGTAGTAAAAAACATACGCCCCGTATCATTGCCATACGGGCCGTCCTTGAGTCAAGCCATGTCTCAAGGTACATGATCGGGTTATTCACCACCCGACGGGGGCTCCACACCTTTGCAATAAAGCACACCGGTGGACCAGCGCTTTCGTATGCCTCATAGGACATGAAGAGTCCTAAAGAACATACTTCGTGTTACAAACCACACAATGGGATCTCCTCCTCTTGCCCCTGGGTTTACGCACTGGAGGCTAGTGCCATTCATGTCTCTAAGACATGAAGAGTCTTAGAAAACATATTCACTTTCCGTCCATTGCTGAACGGAACATCCCACACTACTTTCCTCGTATGGGTGAGCTAACCGAAATTGATCCGCTTTCGGTGGCGTTCCTTACCATTCTTACCTCCACGTAGGTGCGTCGTTACAGAATTGAAATGCTGAATGATTAACACACTGTTAGCTTGCCACCTTAAGTAACTATTCTAATAATACTCCTTATGTGGGCATACTATACGTTCCTCACTCGTATACTCCTAAGTTTTCGAAAATATGCTCTTTTCATGCGTGCTATTCCCAATGCGGCTCTGATACCACGTCTGTGGCGCCCGGGAATCGCAGTGGGTGGTGCCGTCCGATGCGGCACCCAACAGCATGCACGAAAAGAGGCGTAAAAACATAACGGAACCATTTTTTACTCAAGATAATTTCTTTTACAACATAATGTACACACGCAGCGGAAATTAAAACTAGCTGGACAAACTACTCACTCTCGACCCTAACTACGCCGAAGAGAAGTCGTTCAGCCCGTGAACGCTTCCTACTAGCTTCACCAAAGAAAGGCAGCGGCTAGGTTTCCGATGAGTTGAACAAACCGTGAGGTTCATCGTTTCACCAAACAACCCTCTTCATAGCAGGCATCCTGCTACCTGCAAAAACAACTCAGAAGCAACCGTGAGCACTAAGGCTCAGCAAGACTTAACCGTCACTCCTAAACATGTAACTCTAAATGCAGGGGTAGCAAGACAGTAGGAATATGAATTTTCAAAATGCACCTCGACTAAACTTGATCCTTATATTCAGATCCTTTTAGCCTTCATTTTAGTGGTCCTCACGCCTCACAACATCGGAAGTCCACAATCAAACAAGAAACGCTTATCCCGATGTTGCTAGCCTAAGGTGGAAGTGAAATTTAGTTGGCTCTATATCTACTTCAGTCAAGGTTCCAATACAGTGATTAATCCACAAACAACAAGTTAAGAGACTTAGTTCCTCTTCTTACTAAGTCACGGCGCAGTGGGCAAGTATGCTCAATCCTCTACCCCGAGCGACGGTGATTCGAATCAATAACAACCCGGAATACATGAAACATACACCCGCCTCGAAAGGCTCTCTCAAGAGCTCTTTCTTACGTTGTATGCAGCAACCTTTCACACGACACCCCAACATAGAAAAACGCTTCGCTCCGAGCAGGATGGTCCTCTACGCGTACACGTCGAAGTTGCCCGCTAAAGGATTTACACCTCCCGCCTTCTCAACGCCATTCCCACGCGAACGATGAGTTTGTATATCACGGTCCATCGAGTTACATCGGTTTCATGGGTCCCATACCCCACTATATATCCGGTACAGCTCAATCTTGTCCAGCAGGGCCGCATACATACGGTCCTTAACCGACACGGACGGGGCTACAAACAACCTCCACATTTGCCTTACCATCCCGGTCCAGGCCAAATGTGGTCTCAAGCATTGTCACACCCATCGCAGGTCGAGACCAACCTTGAGCGCTCCATCCTACAGGAACATCCCCGTTCCCATCTCATTTTCATGAGGGTGCTCTTATCATTAACCTCTCGCGAGTAACTCCATTACTCGAACTTTCTCGCGAGTAGCTTTTTACTACTCGACTTCTACCGAGCTAGCTACAACATTAGCCTAGCATCTACAACGAGGCAAAACCTACACTAAACCTTCTACTCAGGGATGTAATAGCCATGCAAGTGGGTTTCAATCATCCTAGACATAATGCACAATATCAAGTCTAATACACATGAGGTGAAGTAAAGCAAAATTTAAAATGGTAACGATATGCAAACCTGGGCTTGCCTTGCTCAACGGTTTTGTTAGAAGCTAGGAGTTAGTATTCCTCCAGAGAATCCGCCAAACTCGTCACGAGATGGAGATCCTCGCTGCAGAGTCGAGTCCTCATCGAACGTCGATGTCACGTGCTATTAAGATGATTTATGCACATGTATTCAAAAGCAATTTAGAAAATGATTCAAATCTGTTGTACAGTTAACTCAGACATAAGAGAGGTAAACAACAGCAAGGTTTCTGTTGTTGGATCTAAACCTTAGAGAAGATGAAAGCTAGGGTGAAAAGGAGATACTAATAATCACCATGTGATTAAGTCCATTATATGAACACTTAAACCTAAAAGATGGTAGCTCAAGTTCCAGAGGTCCAATGAAGCTGAGAATTTAACCACAGCCTCTATGGAAGATATTTAGGCAGTGTGAAAAGATTGAGCTCATAAAATGGCTCCATCTGAGCACAACAAATCCTTATGTGGTTTTCACTAATCTGCCTTTACCCCCTAGATATTAAGCTTTCCTATGCTGCAAAGTAGACTTTCGGTGAAGTACAAAATGTCCTGAGTCCATAGGAATTGGTTTTACCATTTTTGGAGTATCTTACATGGAGATGTGGATTTTACAAAGAATGGGCAAAAGCTGAAATTGTCTCTGTTCATTTTCCCATTTTTCAGAGACATAAGGAATGAACACATCATTTGACCAATCGAATGAGGTCCAATGCCTCTGAAATTTTTACAGAAGTTCAAGGAATTTTGGAACAATGTCCTGTCCAAATTTGGGAATTTTCCAATAAACAGAACTCCTGTAAAAATTCAGACAATGTTTTTTTAAATGAATTAATGAGCCAAATTCAGGGATTTTCATAAACATTGGTCTGCACCACTGGATAGTACTCTTTTAGAGGAATCCAACAAAATTTGTTTCACAATTTTTGGACACTCCTACACAAAGTTATGGCTCTCCAAAGTTTGAACTAGAGTGGGAAATTCTAAAAAATGTTTAAATGCTGACAGTGGGTCCCACCTGTCATCCCTAACCTTCAGACTCGCGCCAAACACACCGGTGGCGGCCCCCCTCCGGTGAGGTCGCCGGAAAACCAGTTCCCAGCCACCTCCAGACCCCCTGCTGCCCTTCCCCCCCCCCCCCCCCCCCATATTTCCCCACGCTGAACACGTTGGTGAGGTCGCCGGCGGCTGAAACTCGCCGGAAAACAGGGCGCACCGGCCACAGCAAACCCTAGGGCTCCGGCGAGGTCTTGCACAGTGAATTCTCCACCAAATGGTCGGTTATTGGGCTCTACAGCACCAGGGGATCATGTAGAAGACCGGCATGAGGTCTAAACAAGCTGGAGAGGGCTCTAAACCTATCGGCACCGTGCGCCCGATAGGGTCCAGCGGCATACCCTCTAAAAGAGCTCGGATTGCTCACTCTACACTCAATTTATTGGTTTAAAATCGATGTAGGAGGTGTGCTAGGAAGTTAACATCCTGTTTGTGAAGTTTGAGACCCAACAAACACGATTTGAGGACGAATTTTACAATTCCTTACCTCAAGGTCCGTTTCTGCCGCCCGGGAGAAAAACTTGAAATTCTCCCTCTGTGATCAGCGGCTAGGGCTGAGCTTTGGAGGTGAGCAACTAGACTTGTTGGTGCCCAGATGGGGTGGCTTGCTTGGGCGTGATCCCTTCTGGTTTGGGCTGTCCACGGCATTCAGTTTCTGTATCTTCAGTTTCAGTTCGGGAGCAGTGGAAAGTTTGCCGTTTCTAGGCGCCGGTGAGCTCGGGACGGCGGGGTAAAGTGGCTAGCCGGCTAGAGCACTCAGGGGTGAAGGTTTTCTCTGTGGGGAGCTCGAGCCAAGGGAGCTGGGTTGCTATGGTTTTCTCAGGCGAACAGAGAGCACGGCTGTTCTTCACTGCGTGGGGGAGGACGAGCAGAGAGCACGAGGGAGTGAGAGAGCAATTTGCTTTGGTGTACCAGCTGCATGAAGATCAGGCCGAGCTCGTGAGTGGAAGCAGGAGCTGGCGCTTGAGGCCTCGGTGCAACGTCGGTTGACGCCGGTGAGCAGGAGGTGGCATGCATGTACTGCCCGAGTGAGACAGAGAAGCCTTCAGTCTCAAGTCTACTGACATGTGGGCCCCATGTTCCCCCTCTTATCCTCCATTTCGATTTAAAATAGCAAATGAGCTCTAAATTTGTTCAAACTTGGAGGATAGGTCAAAGGAATTATGAGGAACTCAAATCTGAAATCAGATTTTGAAATTGAGTTTGTTTGCTTCAAAATTCAAATTCAAGTTTGAATTTAAAAGTGGCCTCATTTAATCCTCGGAATAAATAGTATATGAAACCAAAAATTATCCAAATTTGAAACTTAGGCTCTTGAATACATGAGAGATGCATCTATGTTCTCACATATAGGCCTTTGGACAATCTGAATAGAAATCCTTTCAAAAGATTCAAATTGCATTTAATTTCCCTCCACTCTACTCATAGAGGAGGTGCACATGAGTTAGAGTTATAGGAGTGTAATTATTTCCCCTAGGTTAACATGTGTTGAGCATGGGCTAGAGAAAATTTTTAACTCCATCACATGTCCATTTATGTGTTCATCATTTCATGTGACACAATTATAGTCCTTTGTTGCCTTAACTTTGTTTTATGAGATGACATCAAACTTTACAAAAGTTAGGGCTGTTACAGAGTCCTCTTGAACAATCGCAGCGTCAATGATGTCGTTGAGGCTGCCGCGATTGAACATACCCAGCTTGTCCTTCAAGAGCAGGTTAAGCCCCTGATAGAAGTGGTCCCGCCGCTTCTCGTTGGTATCTGCGTGATACGACGTGTAGAGTGCGAGATTGTTGAATGCCCTGGAGTATTCCAGCGTGTTCCGGCTCCCTTGTTGCAGGTGTAAGAACTCCTGCGTCTTCCTCTTCATCAAACCTGACGGTATGTGATAGGCCCTGAAGGCCGTCCGGAACTCCGTCCAGGTCATAACTCGATCGGTGGGCTGTGAAGCACAGAAGTTTGCCCACCCTGCGCTCGCGGATCCTTGAAGCTGCTGGACCGCGAACTGAGTCTTGCGCTGCTCGCTTATCTGGAGCAGCCCGAACTTCATCTCTATTGCGCGGAGCCAGTTGTCCGCGTCAAGAGGTTCATCCGCCCTTGAGAATATCGGGGTATGAGTCGCCAGGAAGTCAGAGTAGGAGCTCTGTTGACGCTCCTCATGGTCTTGACGTCTCTCTGGGCAAGACGTATTGGCAATAAGATTTTGCAGCAACTCCATGTGCTGCTGATGTGAGCCCGCCATTGCCGCGACGATGTCGGCCAATGTAACCGTTGGCAGTGCTGGTGGTGATGTTTGCTGTTGCTGCTGTTGCTGCTGCTATACCGAGGAGTCCTCGGGAGGCTGTTGGGAGGTCTCTCCCCCTTGGCTAGTACCCCCAACGTCAGGGTTGGCACGAGTACGCGTCATTCTGAAATTCAAAACAGCAGCGATTAGCACATGTCTTACTGAAAATTCCATATGCAACAGTAGGTATTGAAGTGACACATGAGTAATTTGCACAACATTCACATATATTGATAAAGCATAAACTTTATACAAGATACATTATTCTCGGTTCTCCGAGAAGTCGTGCTCATGTCGTCACTACCTATACATACGCTACTGCTTACACGACATGTCACCTATTACAAAAGTTGGGTTACACTACCCTAGCTGCCCTACTTAGCAACTGTAACCCCCTACTCGGAGTAGAACTCGACCTCCTGTGGGTCGTCCTCCTCCGGTACCTCTGCTGGTGGCTCTGGATCTACCATCTCTTCTCCCATCTCGGGTTCTCCCATTGCTGGAAGACCCAAGACCACCGGTATGCCCAATACCGGAGGTACAAGGTCCTGCAAAGCATGCACCTCGTCCATGGACTGGTTGTAGTCCTCTTCCCAGCCTTGCCCTTTCTCAATAGCGTCGTCCCGCTCTTGAGCAAGGTCCTCATTCTGCTGGGTCAAAGTCTGTACCAGCTCTTGCAATGCCGCGATGTGGACACGGCTTTTCCTCTTCGCCTTCTTCAGACGATGCAACTGATTATGTTGTTCATTCAGTCGCTTGATCATCGGAAGGAGCACATTGCGGAGTGCGCTGTGAGCACTCTCGAAATGGTTTCCATGGATTGTGCTCTACTTGAGCTTTGTGGCGAGATGCTCCATATGAACAGCTTGGCTGTCCATCACGTCGTTTCCCGCCCTCATCTGGAGACTGAGATTTGCCTCCGCGGGGTTGTACCTTGGGCAACCCGGATCAGTTGCCTCCCGGTACCTCCCTTCACACACATGCTGAGCCCGTCCCTCCACCGGAACGAGCGCGTATGGAGTGCCCTCCATAGCCTGCACGTGTAGTTGGCAGAAACGTTACATGGTGTCACGGGCTGCCACTTGCCACATCCCCTCCGGTTGTCTACCTCTCACCGTGACGGTGAACGGCACCCAACCGGGTGGCGTAGGTCCTGCAGGGACTTCGACATGGATCATCCACATCTTGTTCCCCTCTTCGCCTTCTTCCTTGGTGAAGTACTGTGGCATCTGGTTATATCCAAAATATTGAAGCATCTGCCTCAATGTTTCCGGATAGCCGCTGCGGTGAGAACAGTGGGATACCACCCACTCGTTCTCCAACTGTTTGTCTGCTGTCATCTGTAAAAATATATTTGATAAATATAAAATATTTATTTAAGCAGTAAACCACTGAGTTATAACATAATGCATGTCATTGAACCCATAAAACTTGGAAACATAGTTCAAATTTTAAACAATTTGACTGCTGATCTGCTGTTCACCTGACAGCCCTGATCAGTTTCCATCTCAACCTTATTTAGGCCATGCTAAAGGCAAAACCAATCCTGGAGCTCAACACCAAAGTTAAAGCTAACTTCAGTAGATTTCCAGAAAGTATTTTCTTGGCCTAAGATCTGTCCTGGTTCAAAAGTTCCGAGATGTCAAAGTTAACAGAATTTCTGGAGAAAATTGGACAGCACCTCCCTGCTTTAGGTACTGATTTGATCCAAGAATCCAGGTTAATTCTCTTCCTAATCTGACAAAACTTTCTGTTACAAAGATGGAACCCATCTCATAAGCTTTCCCGAACTACCTCATTTTCTATTTTTGGATTTTTATGCAGGAAGTTATACTCAATTTACAGAGAGTTTACAAAGAGTCTTTGCTCTGTCCTGTTTTCTGGACAGTTTCAACTCCACTGCGTTTTTCGATTGGCTAAGGGATGAAACACCTCTGGACCTCAACAGAAAAGTTGTAAATCTATTCCAAATCTTTCCAGAAATGTATCATATGACCCCAACCTCGAAAGAACTCAACCTCTAACATCTGATTAACTCCAGCCTTAATTCAGCTGAAAACAGAGTGCTCTGTCCTTAACAACCTATAAGTTGAAAACTTGTTAACTTTGAATATTCTGATTAAGGGAAGGAGTTACATCAAGTTTTCCTACTTTGGATCAAAACCTTCAAGTTTTAAATGAAGTTGTTCATTTAATGGGGTGTGACGTCGATGCGTCACCAGATTATGTCGGTACTATGTCCTCACAAAGAAAAACCTATACCGGACTTAGCCGGCTTCGTTATTTCAGTGGCACTAAACGTCACTCGCACACGGATGCTACACGTCTACTGTTTCATGGTCAGACTAACTGCAGAAACTCAAACAATCATCAGACTCGGCTGCACACTGAGCCCAGTATCCATACAGTTCGTACACCCGGCCGTCATCACTCGCCCGGATGTTCTCAAGCCAAACACGCCTTGAGTTACATGTTCACGTTTCAGACCACATGACGGGGTCACCCAAATTGCACCATGCACGCCAGGGAATGACGTTGCTCGGATACCCCAAACGACATGAAGATTCGTAGAGGATATCAAAGCGGGTCGGGTAACCTGCCACCCGTGGGGCTCCACCCTTCAGCTTGTGCGCACTGGTGGACAGCGCTTACGTGCACCCCCCAAGACATAAACGTCCCGAGATGCACGATTTTCCGACATAGACAGTAGGTTAGTATGCCACTTTCTATATGCTAATAACATCCTTATACGGGCTACTAACTCGTTCCTCACTGGATTTTTGAAAAAGATGACATTTTTAGTGCGTTAAACCTCAAGCGAGCTCTGATACCAATGCTGACACGACCCCACGGTCTTGTCGAGCCAGGATCACGCTGAGGGGTGCTGCGTTGCACAGCACCGGATAACACATGTCAAAGGTACAAAGCGGAAGCGAAGTTTATATTACATAAAGTGGTTTATGAACATGTTTACATCAAAATAAGTCCAGTCTACACTCACGGGCGTAGACTACGCATCAAGTTCACGTTCAGCCCTTGAACGTGTCCTTGCTATCACACACGCACACTAACTCTGCGGCGTGCACGACTCCCACTCGACGAGATTCCCCTCCTGGGGTTCCGTCTCCTCTTTGGGAGTCCTTTCCTCATAGAACCCTACAAAAGCTTCAAACACAAGCAGTGAGCACGAAGGCTCAGCAAGTCAAACCCGTCTCACCTAAACATGGAACTTCTACATGAGGGGTGATGGGTTACATGAGGTAAAAATCATTTGCAAGGACTCGCCTAATTAGTAGAACCTAACTTTCAAGTTTTAGCAGCAGGTTGTGGAGAACCTTACGCTAAGGCACATGAGAGAGCCGCAATCAAACAAGAAACGCATTTCTCTCATGTACTTTGCCCAAAGTTGAAAAGAACTTTAGTTAGCTCTAGACTACAGCAAATCATTAGCAATCAAGTTCATCTTTCAATCAGAACCATTTTAACATGTAACTAGCCTATTCTTTCTACGTCACGGTACAGTGAACAAGTGGTACTCACTGACCGCGGGGGATGGTGATTATAATCGATTTACACCTGCAGGGTTACCCGAACAACCCGTCACGTATGCCCGTACTCGATGTTGCCTACAACAACCATCACGGACGCCGTACGCAACTACCTTTCACCCGTTAGCCAAATGTTGAACCGGTCCAATCGTCCCGAGCAAGAGGTCTCTGCACACGCATTTCAATGCCTCCAGCCGATTTACACCTCGAGCTCTCAACCTACCCTCTGAACGACCAGCTATGCCTCAACACCCAGCTACCCGAGTTACATCGGTTTCCCGGTTCCCATATAGCCGGTAGGTCTTCAGTACTGTTCTAGCTTGTTCAACAGGCCCGCACACGGCTCGGTCCTCAATCGACACAAGCGGAGCTACAGCACACAGGCCCCAAAGTCCTGCTGCCCTTACTCTCCGCTCGGTCTCATTTTTCTTGCCATGTGTATCATGTGCTATTTCTACACGAGTCAAGTGCCTCTAGCCTATGCTCGCGAGTAGTTCCAACTACTCGACTTGTACCGAATTCTACACTATCTTAGCATTGCAGTAGCTAACGGGGTTTGCAATCCTAAACCCAACCCATGGTCTTCTTGGCTATGCAATTGGGTTTCCAAACAAGACTCTAATGCATGGAATCATAATACTCAAGTAAGTGCTCAAAACAATAAAAATTTGTAAAAGGGTTAATGCAAACCGGAGCTTGCCTTGCTGCTCTTGGTCGTAGGCTAGCTGCTCCTCCGGAGTAACAAAGTCTAGGACTTCGGGTTCCTCCTCGACCTTAGCGACTACAGGATATAAGACATACATGTATTAATTTGAATGCATTTATATTAAGTTTGAACTTGTGAAGCTTATAAGTCCCACTAGACAGACTCCATGACTGTGAAACTTTTACTGTGGCTTGGTTACAACCTAAACAGAGACTTGGTCAAGTTTTAGTTGCAGCAAAGCTTATTTGAGCCCTCCACAATTAATTATGTCCTTGACCTTAATTAAAGGCTCTTAGGGTGTTCTAAGGATTTTCATGAAACAAACTATGACTTTCTGAAAACTAGATTTTCAGAGGGTTCTAATGGAGTTGGTCTCACTTAATCTGAAGGTTCCTAGCTAAGGATATGAGCTAAACAATTTCAGAGAAAATTCTGAAAATGTTTTTGAACATTTTCTATTTTCTCTGGAACAGTTTCACTAATCACACCATTAGGTGGATCAAATGAGCTCAATTGGATCTGAAATTTTTATGGTAGTTCAAGGATATTTTGGTGAACATTCCAGCAAAATTTCAGGATTTTCCTCCAAAGGATTCTCCAGTTAAAATTCCAAACAATTTAAATATTGAGGAATTAATTCTGGAGAAATAAGGATTTTCATGAAGTGAAACTTGATTTGCTGGAAAGTGCTCAGAGAGCTAAATCCACCAAAATTTGGTTCACTCGATTTGGAGCTTTTTAGCCAAAGTTATGAGGATTTGAAGTTTGAGGGAAATCTGAAAATCGGGGGAAAAGTTTAAATCTACCGGGGCCCGCGGGGACACGTGTTAAGCACGGAGCCAACAGCACACTGCGGCCCACAGGGTCTTTGCGCACCAGCACACCAGATCCCGGCCACACCCGATCCCGATTCAAAATTTTGAGCCACTGATGCGTGGGCCAGCCGGCTTCGTCTTCCTCCCGACGCGCCCACGTGCCCGCGCCGCCTCCCCTCGCTGGAGCAGATCCGGAGCTCGCTGGCTCGCCGCTGCCGGCCATCCCATGGTCTGAAACTCACTGCCAGGGGGTTGTCGACGTCGAGGAAGACGTCTGTGGGGTCAGTTCGAGTTGGCGGTGACCGGAAATAGTCCGGCGACGTGCCGCGGCCTCGGTTGAGGTTCGGCGCCGTCGACCGTGGGTTCTAACCCGCCAAAAACTCGAACAATCGATCCTACAGCATCAGTGTACTTCTAGGAAGCTCGACAAGGTGTCAAATGGGTTCTCAGATGGCGGCAAGCTGGTCGGCACCGTGGGACCGAGCGTGCCCGCCATGACCGCTCTTGATCGAGCTCAGAATTCGTCACTCCTAGACAGTTTCACACCACGGATGCAGAAAAGAACTTGATCGCCGGTTAGTCCAGCGTCTACATGCAAGATTTGATAACCAAAGAAGGATCATAGAGCGAGAATTTGAAGAATCCGTACCGGAAGCTCGGTTTACGGTCGCCGGAGCAAAAACTGGAAATTCTCCGTGGATTCTTCACGGTTTGCTTCCAAACTTGGAGGAGAGCAGCACGGTGGTCGCGCACTCCTGTTGCCTCTCTTGCTGGACCGTGAAAATGCCTGTGGAACGCTGTCCACGAGCGCCTGACCTTTGGCTGAGTTTAGGTCGCCGCTGTGGCGACCGTTCTCGAGCAAGGGAGATCGGAGCTCGGGGTTTTTTGCGTCGGGAAGGTGGAGTACGATCTCAGGTTGCTGTCTAGTAGCTCAGGAATGAAGGAGGAGATCGTTTGCTGGTTTTCCCGATCGAGCAGAGAGCTGCGGGGGAAAATTCTGCCGCTGCTCGGGGTTGCACGCGAGGGGATAAAGCCAGCAGATCCCTGCTCGGGCTGAGGCGGTGCCGGTCGCGTGGAGGCGCGAGCAAGCCGCCCTGGGCGCCAGCGCGTGAAGAGGGAAGCAGCTGGTGGCGCCGGTGGCACAGCCGACAGCTGCTCGGTGGAATTTCCCACCGAGGCTGTGACTTTGTGTGCAAGACGTCCCTCCTTCTCTCTATGACATGTGGGTCCCCCCGGGGTTTTAACCTCTGAAATTTACTCCTATTTACTGTTGTAAACAGTGAGCCCCAAAATACCCCTGGTGATTCAAATTATTCACCCATGAGCCATTTGAATTGATTAGAATTCAAATTGGGTTTGGTTTGAATGAATTTCAGCATAAGTTCAGTTTGGAATTCAAATAAAGTTTTAATTTGTCCCACTTAGCTCATGTCAAGATCAACTCCAAATGGAGTGAAAATTGGAGTGTGAGCTCACAAAAATGTGCTGAACAAGAATATGCCTCCCACTTTTGAATTCATGGGATAAAAACAGTTCGAATTTGAATATGGTTTCAAACTGCCCTCTTTCTAGCTATACCCAAAATGACCTCAAAAAGGTTTTGAATTTGGGTGAAACTTGGCATGGACATCCTTAGCAATGTGTAGGAGTTTTCATATGCCCAGCCCATCTATATCACATGTGGAAAATGCCACTTTTGCAATATGTGAGTTTGTTCTCTAATGAGTATGTTGATGGTGGTTACTTGCTCTTCATTTGTGTTGATCAACTTTCCTCAAATGAGGTGTGAATGTATGGTGATGAGCACTTCAAATATGTGTCAAAAACTGAGGCCCTTACAGGTGTCTGCATAGCTCTTTTGCCTGCTCTGGGCTACCTTGAGGTTCTCTCTGATTGTGGCCACCCATTCCTCTGTGTCCTTAATTAAGGCAGGGCCGAAATACGAGTGCTCTCAAACTTCTGACCACATCAGAGGTGTTTGGCACTTTCTACCGTACAATGCTTCGAACGGTGACATCTGCAGGCTGGCCTAGTAACGTTGTTGTAGGAGAACTCTGTGAATGACAAACTCTTTTCCCAGTCCTTTCCGTATGTCAGAGCACATGCGTGTAGCATGTCTTTTAATATCTGGTTCACCGGTTCAGTCTGACCATCTTTCTGTAGATGGTAGGCGGAACTGTAATCCAGTTTGGTTCCTAGAAGCGCATGCAAACTCTTCCAGAAGTGCGCCGTGAATTGGGAGCCACGATCTGACACTATCCGGCTCGGTACTCCGTGAAGTCGGAGTATGTGGTTGATGTATAGTTGATGTGGATATCACTCCTACGGATATACACAACACTCCCACGGTAGACATGCAAGGTCCAATTACTAGAGCTCAACCACGAAAATTGAATTTAGAGGTGAGCTCGTCGCTGAACAATTCTTTATATGTGAATTTTGAGAGTATGTTGCTACCTAATGGATTAATTATGATTAGAAACCATGGAGAGGACATGGAGATACATGTAGAGGGGTTTGGAGGCGTGGAGGACCAGAAAATACGCCAACAAGAAGCTAGAGACCGAGCCCAACTCAAACTCGAGTCCAACTCGGGGCCCAGGAGCAGTCCAATTTAAAATGGATGCCCATGAGGCATACGGACTTCGTTTTTGACGTTCTACATATGCACGGAAAGCTGAGAGTATAAAATTTCCAGTGCCACTAGCCCCTCATCAAAATACCTTCGCAGTCGAGGGAGTCTTCGAAACAATATCAAGTTTAGAGTATGTCAAGGTGTTGGTTGGACCATTGGGCCTTGTATCGAGTCCATGTCCACTATGTAGGTGTTTTAGGGTTAGGTCACGACCCCAGCACCCCCTGGTCGTCCTCCACCTCCTTTATAACCCCTAGCTGCCGTCGCAAACAGCTGGGTTTTGCTTAGATAAACAGCCGCCGTTCTACGGTTTTTGTGAGACCCCCCAAATTCGTGATTTTCAGATTGCGTCTTCTACGTTCTTGCTCGTGCTCTCGGTTGCACTTTCAGGTATTAGCATTCTTGGCAAGGTCAAGCGTGTTCTGCACAATAGATAACCAACGAAGCAGTGGTGTAGTGATTGCTGGGGTGTTCGAACTGCTCGAGGGCCGAGGATCATCAACGTTGAGTTCTCCACCTCAATCGACCTACCTTTCGGAAGATCGGGCCTAACCTTCTCATCAATTGGTATCACATTTCCAGGTTGCCCGTGAGGTATCCTTGTTTCCCTTTAGATTAGTTTTGTTTTTCATAACTATAGTCCACAGAAAAGCCACATAAAAAATTACCGCTTCCTAGCCTATAGTGCGTGCAGTGTTCGTTTTTCGGTTTGCATTGTTGAGTTTGCATTCGTGCGGTCGATTATTTTTGCTGGTTTAGCTTTGTGTTTTGGGTCCTAGTTATCGTGTTTTGCACTTATTTTCTTGCTGTTCGACACCTATTCCACAATTCCTAAACAATAAGCCGATCTGCCACATTCATCGGTTTGCGCTAGCTAGCCGCCTTGCGTGAACTCCCGCATCACCAGCCGTATATTAGGTGACAAACCTTTGTGCCAATCATCCTTTATTCATCACACAGCACCCTATGTAACACCCTCAATTTCACTACCATGCATTGCATACATTTTTCATGTAGAGAAGCATTTAGAAAGAAGTACAAATGAAGGAAGAACCATAGAAATGGAGAAACAACCATAAAAATGGAGAAAGAACCATAGAAATGGAGAAAGGAATATAGAAATGGAGAAAGGAATATAGAAATGGGCAAAGGAACACAAAAATGTTGAGAAATGGAAATAAGATAGCTAAAATAAGACATCCCCAAATTTCCACAAATCCCGCCAAATTCCCCAAAATTCCCCTAGGGGAATTTCCCCCACATTAGGGGGGAATTTCCCCCAAATTGGCCGCACCAATTAGGGGGGAGACTGAGACGGGCACGGTACCGACTGAGACAGGGCTCAGCTCTGATACCACGCTGACGCGGCTCCATCCAACCGAGACAAGCCGCTCGCCAGGGAATCACATTGGATGGTGCCGTGTTGTGCGGCACCCAACAGCACACATATGAGGAACAATGTATTACCTAAAACAATAGCGGAAGCTTACAAGTTTTTCTTTGTAAATACTTTACATCAAGTAACTACAGCGGAAGTCTATATCAACTCACGTCGAATAACTAAAAGCACTCGAGATGAAGTCCAGCCCGCGGACTCCTCTCGCTAGCAACACGAAGACAACAGAAGCGGCTGGGTTCTCCCTGGGTTAAATGACTCGGAAGTCTCCGAGTCTCACCGGACAACCTTCTTTTCAGCATCGATGTTAACCTGCAAAACCACTTATATAGCAAGCGTGAGCACATAGGCTCAGCAAGTCTGACCCGTCTCACCTAAGCAAGAAACTCTACATGCACGACGGTTGCAATTGGGTTGGCTAGATTTGCATAAAGGACTCGCCTAAAGTTGATCCTTAGCTTTCAGATTTTAAGCCTCATTGTGCAGACCTTGAGCCGAAAACCATCGCAACTCCACAATCAAACAAGAAACGCTTTGTTGCGATGCTCCTTGCACAAAGTGAAAGTAAAGTTTAATGAGCCTATCTCTAAATCAATCATGGTTGAAATACAAATTACATCACAGTCTTATCAAGTTCAAAAGATAACCAGTTTCAGTTCTTACTACGTCAAGACGCAGTGGGCAAGTATGCTCATATAACCGCGAGCGACAGTGATTCGAATCAGTACACGCCCGGACTACACGACACGTACACCCGTACTCCGAGTTGCAGGCAGCAACCTCGACTGACGTTGTACGCGGCCAACTTTCCCAAGATCTTCCACATTGGACGCAGTCCAACTGCCCCGAGTACGCAAGCTCCCTCAAGGTACACACCCGCTGTGGTATGTTCTTATGCGAGGTACCTCCTGCTACCCTGACGCCGAAGGCCTAAGGCAGTTGGAAAAGTTCCACTATGGATCTCACAAGGTACATCGGTTTCCTAGGATTTTTGGAGCCAAGAATTGCCCAGAACTGAATTTACAAGTTTTGGAAATTCTCTGAAAATGTTTCTGTATTCATTTGAATACAGGAACTTACAATCTGAATTACCCTGATCAATTCAACTCCAAATGAGCTGAAACTTTTACAGAAGTCTAATAACACCCTAAAGAATATTCTGGCGAAATTTGAGGATTTTTGGATAAACCAAACTCCCTCTAAAGTTCTTTTACTGAAAAGCTTTAAAGCATTTTCTAGAATTAAATAAAGACTTCATACAAATTGGGTTGCATAATTGGATAGAGTTTGTCAATCTGAATCTAACCCAATTTGAATCACTAAATTTGGAGGTTCCTAGCAAAAGTTATGCTCTTCTAAAGTTTGGGGAAAAATCTGGGATTTGAATAAATCCGAGAAATGTTTAAACCTGACTGTGGGACCAGGGACACGTGTCTGCTGCCGGGAGCGTGCCGCACGGGGTCACAGGGTTGTTCCCCGCGCTGTCACAGCCGATCCGACGCCACAGAGGATCTAGCTCTTCTATCCCGAGTCACTGGCACGTGGGCCCAGGGAGGTCGTCTTCCACCTCTCGCTCCCGCGCGATTCCGCCGCCGGCTCGCCGGAGAAGCTCCGGAATCGGTCGTCCGGCCACCCCTGACGCTGAAACTTGCCGCCAGCCCCTAATTCAACGTGAGGAACACGCTGGTGGGGTTTGCTCGAGCTGGCATGGCCCCCAAACTAGCCCGCGACGGCGCAACGGTTCGGACGAAGTCCGGCGACGTCGCCCCGATGCCCTAAGCCTTCTAGGCTTCGGTTCCCAAGCTCTAGAGCACCGGCGGATGCTAGGGATCATCGACGTGGAAAAGAAATGGCTCGGAGATGGCTCTAACTTAGGGTTCACCGTGCACCTGACGGTCTCTACCACAACCGCCGTTAGAAAGATCGAAATCACACCGTGCAGAGCGGGTTTCTAGCTAGGTTCCAAAAGGAAAGTTGTTGCTAAGCAAGTCTACGTCCCGTGTGTGCAATTTGAAATGCTCAAAACGAATATAACTCGAAGATTTCACGGATTCATACCCGCGGGTCAGTTTTCACCGGCCGGAGGAGATTTCTGAAATTCGTCGACCAGCGGCGAAGACAGGCTTTGTGCTTCGGGTGGAAGCTGCACGGAGCTCCTGCGCGTCCAAAATTGGCCTTGCGCGGCCGTGACAAGCTCTGGAGGAGGCTGTCCACGGAAGCACGTCGCTGCTGGGGTGTTCGGCCGCCGCGGGAACTCGAAGTTCTTGGCGTAGGTTGCACGAACACACTGGGCGATGGCTCGAGGAGGTCGTGGGAGGTGTGGTAGTATGGTTTTGCTGCTCAGAGGCGCTGCTCACTTGTTCTGCCCGAGTTCCCGAGCGATCGAAGAAAAACGGCCGCGTTTCTGTCTCTCGGTGCGAGGGGGAGCAGAGACAGCGCTGTGGCTTCGGTTAAGAGGCGGGAGAGTGCGTGAGGCGGTAGCTACCGACGTCCAGCAGCTCTCCAGCGCGAAGAAACCCAGCAGGAGGTGGAGGCGTCGGCCGAGCTCGGTGTCGAGTGGAGGGAAGGCGGCTTCGGCCGTTGCTTCGCATGGGAGGAAAACAAACAGCGACTGGCTGCTTCACTGAAGATCTTTTTGCAAAATTTCAGTCCTCCCAATGACATGTGGGTCCCACATGTCAGTCCTCCTTATCCCTTCTAAAATATCCCCCCAATTTGAATATTGATGGAATTCAATTGTGGAAGTTTAAATCTGAGAGATATTTGGATAATTGGGCAAGTTTTCTCCAAATTCCAATATGCATTTGAATTCTTTGTCATTTAAAGTCCATTTGAAAAATGGGTTGCAAATCATTTCCATAAATCATGAAACTTTGCACACCCCCTAATTTGGACCCAAGGAATTCAAATATGAAACCTGATTTTTTATTTGGCTGTTGCAAATGACATTTGTAGCACAACAGTTTGGAAATTCCTAGTGTTGCTCTCATTCGAATTTTATTTTGAACACATTGTTCCAAATCTGATTTTTGTTTTCTCACACATATGGGAACTTCCCATCTTTGTTTTAGACCCTTCTAGGGTTCCAAGTTCTCAAATAAACATTTGACTTATCTGAAGAAAACCCTCATGTGGGTTATCACATGTGGGGAAAAGTTTTAACAAGTCCCAAATTTCACTCATATGAAAAAAAAACTTTGCAAACAAGTGTTTCTTTGTATTCATAATTTTGGGACCTTTACATTCCTCCCTCCTTAAAAGGAATCTCGTCCCGAGATTCAAAAGAAGAACGAGGTGGGAGGTAATTACAAGGTTTATGAAAAAAGTTCCGGATAGTTCTTGTGGATGTAATCTTCGGTTTCCCATGTCGCCTCTTCCGGGGTATGATTACTCCACAGGACTTTGTAAAATTTTAAAGTTCGGTTCCGGGTGATCCGGGTCTTTTGATCGATAGTCTGAATAGGTTGCTCGATGTAGGTGAGATCCGGCTTCAACTCGTCGATGTCTTCGGTGCGGATGGCAGTTGTAAACTTGAGACACTTCCGCAGCTGGGACACGTGAAATATGTCGTGAATACCGGCAAGGCTTTCCGGTAGTTCCAGCCGGTAGGCTACGTTTCCGCACTTCTCCGTTATAGCAAACGGACCGAGGAATCGGGGCGCAAGTTTCCCCTTGACACCGAACCGATGAATCCCCTTCATCGGAGACACACAAAGATACACGTGCTCTCCGACTTCGAAATGCAGCGGTCGACGTCTCTGGTCCGCATAGCTCTTTTGACGAGATTGGGCAGCCTTGAGGTTCTCTTGTATTATCCGAACTCTCTCTTCGGCTTCATTGACAAGATCAACCCCGAACGTTACTCGTTCACTGGATTCGCACCAATTCAATGGTGTACGGCACTTCCGGCCGTATAGAGCTTCATATGGTGCCATCTTAATGCTCGTCTGATATCCGTTGTTGTATGAGAACTCCGCCAGCGGTAAGTGATCATCCCAGCTCTTACCGTGGTGGATGGCACATGCTCTTAGCATGTCTTCCAGTATTTGATTCACCCTCTCAGTTTGCCCATCGGTTTGAGGGTGATACGCAGAGCTTCTAATCAACTTCGTCCCCAAGGATGCGTGTAGCCGTTCCCAGAAACGGGCTACAAACAGCGATCCTCTATCTGACACAATGGTGCGGGGGACTCCATGTAAGCACAAGATCCGTGCTATGCACAGCTCCGCATACTGCTTTGCATTATACCTAGTATGCACCGGGATGAAGTGTGCCGATTTGGTTAACCGGTCCACGATTACCCAAATCGAATCATGGTTGTGGGAGGTCATCGGCAACCCGACGATGAAGTCCATGCTTAAGTCTTCCCACTTCCATGCCGGTACTTGCAATGGCTGCAACAGGCCTGACATCTTCTTGTGATCGGCCTTGACTCTTCGACACGTATCACACTCTGAAACGTACTTTGCATCTTCGCATTTCATACGTTTCCACCAAAACTTCTTCCGGAGATCTTGATACATTTTATTACTGCCCAGGTGAATGGAAAACTTGGACAAATGAGCTTCATCCAAAATTTTCTTCCGTAATCCCATATGCCGGGGTACTACAATCCGGTCGTTGAACCACAAGGTACCTTCATCGTCCTTCCGGAAGCACTTCATTTCTCCGTTGTCTATCCTTCGCCGTATGTGAAAAATACCCTTGTCTTTTCGTTGAGCTTTCATGATCTCCTCTCGGATAGTAGGAATGAGAGTGAGATTATAGAGAGCTCCATACGGGATGACACGGAGGCTTGGTTCTTCATCATCCATTTCAGCAATAGTTAGGTGATGGATATGCGCCTTACGACTGAGCGCATCGGCGACCACATTCGCCTTTCCTGGATGATAATGAATCTCAAGTTCATAATCTTTAATAAGCTCTAGCCATCTTCGTTGCCTCATGTTTAATTCTTTCTGAGTGAAGATGTACTTTAAGCTCTTGTGGTCGGTGTAGAGGTGTGCAAGATTTCCGAGCAAGTAATGCCTCCACATCTTCAAAGCGAGGACCACAGCAGCTAACTCAAGGTCATGAGTTGGATAATGCTGCTCGTGATTTCTGAGTTGACGAGATCCATAAGCGACCACTCGTCTTTCTTGCATCAGCACGCAGCCAAGACCGATGCCAGATGCATCGCAATAAACGTCGAATGGCTTTGTCGTATCCAGCTGAGCAAGAACTGGGGCTGTTGTGAGATGCTTCACTAAAGTCTTGAAAGCTTGTTCACACGCAGCACCACACATAAATCTGGTGTTCTTCTTTAATAATTCCGTCACCGGTTTAGCGATCTTGGAGAAACCCGGAATGAACCTCCGGTAATAACCCGCTAAACCGAGGAAGCTACAGATTTCATGTACTGACTTTGGTGACTCCCATTTCTGCACTTGGATAATCTTACTCGGATCTACAGCGATGCCCTCCGCTGAAATGATGTGTCCGAGAAAAGGTACTTGATTAATCCAGAATTCACACTTGCTGAATTTTGCATAGAGCTGATGATCTCGCAATCTTTGTAGCACAATATGCAGATGTTCAGCATGTTCTTCCTCTGACTTGGAGTACACCAAGATATCGTCGATGATGACAACGACGAATTTATCCAAATCCGGCATGAACACTGAATTCATCAGGTACATAAAGTGTGCCGGGGCGTTGGTCAAACCAAAAGACATAACGAGATACTCATACAGCCCGTATCTCGTTCAGAATGCCATCTTCGGAATATCTTCTGCCCGGATTTTAATCTGATGATATCCGGACCGAAGATCCATCTTTCAAAATACCTTCGCACCCACTAATTGATCGAAGATCATATCAATGCGAGGTAGTGGATACTTGTTCTTGATGGTAACGGCGTTCAAAGGACGATAATCAACACAAAGCCGCAGTGTTTCGTCCTTCTTCTGGACAAACAACGCTGAACAACCCCATGGTGACGAACTTGGTCGTATAAAGCCCTTGCTCATTAGGTCATTCAGTTGTGTCTTCAATTCTGCCAGTTCATTGGGTGACATCTTGTACGGCCTTCGTGATATCGGTGTTGTTCCCGGTATAAGTTCAATCTTGAACTCCACGTCTCGTTCGGGCGGCATGCCCGTTAAATCCTCGGGAAACACATCCGGATACTCACGTACCACCAGAATGTCCTATATCTTAACAACTTCCATATGGTTAACTGTTGCAATCTGTTGGCGTCTGGCGCCCAGAATTAATACGTGAAGACCGTGCTGTAGGGAGTTGAGCTCAACGGTTCTGGAGCTGATGTTAAGAACCGCCTGGTGGTAATTCAACCATGACATCCCCAAAATGATGTCGATCTTCAAACCTTCAAGAATAATGAGGGTCGTAAGGTATATTTTACCCCCCAAACAAAGAGGTGCTCGGGAGACAACCTCGCTTGCAGTACTGCTGCCCCCGGGCGAAGATATGAGGTATTGCCTCTTTGTATAAACTGTTTGGAGCTGATGTTGAGCCACAAAAGATTGGCTAATGAAGTTGTGTGTGGCACCGGAATCAAAGAGAACTAAAACCGGTAGCTGATTCAGAGAAAACATCCCTGCTAAAGCGGCTTCTCCTTCCGAAACATCATCAATCACAGTATAGTGAATATTGCCCCTTATCTGCCCTCCTATCTGCAGATTAAGGTACGGATTGTATTGTTGTAAATATGATGACCCGTAGCCTCGAATTCCCTCCGGACATTGCCTAGCATAATGGCCCGTATGCCCACAAGTCAAACACGGATGCCTCTCCAGTTCTTCGTTGACTTGCGGTGGACTGCTAGGTACACATGGCTGCAGCGATGGAGCACAAACCACGGTCTGATGCTGCGGCTGTGGAGGTGGTGCAAGTTGTAGAACTTGACCAGCAATCAATCTCTGAGGAGTTGATCGTACAGGTGGCCTCCATCCTTCACCGGGTGGCGTTTGATACACCAAACGGTACTTTTGAGGCACATAACTTGTGCTAGCCTGCTCGATCTCACTCATCTTTCTCTTCTTGGCTTGCCACTCAAGTGTCGGCTTTTATTGGATGAAAGCCGCACCGACCATGTCGGTGTAACTGCCGTTATTGTGTATGGCCAGCTTTTCCCGTAATATGGCACTCAGGCCATAGAAGAATAGGTCACACCGTGCCGCTTCTTTCGCCACATATTCGGGAGCATATTGGGCCAAAAGGTTAAACCTTCTGACATAATCGAGGACACTCATGTCCCCTTGCTTCCAGCCCAAAAATTCCTCCCGCTTTGCCTTGACAATACCTAGTGGTATGTAACGAGTAAGAAAGGCTTCACAAAATTCCCTCCATGTCACTTGATGGTCCCCCGGAATGGTGGCAAGATGATCCACCCACCAATTTCCGGCGGCTCCATGGAGTTGTTGAGCGGAAAACTTTGTCTTCTGTTATTCATCACACTCGAATAATCCAAATTTTGACTCCATGACACGAAGCCATTGATCTGCTTCCACAGGTTCGGTGGCTTCAGTAAAAATTGGCGGTTGAGTCGCCAAGAAATTCAGATAAGCGTCCCGAGACGGAACGACTTGTTGCATGTTCTGGAGTACGCCTTGCTGTACCAAAGCTTGGAGTAAGCGTGTGTGTTCTTGTGTTGCTTCTTGGAGTAGCCTAGTGTTCTCTTGGTTAGACTCGACGACTCGAGT
Organism: Neostapfia colusana; assembly: GCA_030760725.1. Lineage (NCBI taxonomy): Eukaryota > Viridiplantae > Streptophyta > Magnoliopsida > Poales > Poaceae > Neostapfia > Neostapfia colusana. The sequence goes on along the minus strand of JASWHV010000013.1, from coordinate 41,078,860 downwards.
CATAAGATCCATCTATCCCGTGGATGGTGGTTCCGATGGTGGAATAGAAGCATCACCACCTCGATGAGAACTTCCGGCCCTACTCCTAGAGCGAGTACGAACCATACTGCAAAATGTAGTTGAGATGAGTTAAGCAAGAACTCAGCAGTATGTGAGACTAATGGAAACATGATTATGTCAAAACTTTATGAAAGCAGTAACAAAATTCATGTTTACAAAACTCCTTAGTAAGCATAACTATCCAGCCTATCTGTACAGGACAGACCTTTCTGCACTATCTCCAGATTTTGATCTAGTTAAGAGCATTTTCATAACTCAAGTTGAATACCAAAGTTAAATTTAACATCAGTATCTTTCCAACGAGTACTCATATGCCCCCATATCTTCTCCGGATTAAAAGTTATGATTTTCCAAAGTTGACAGAATTCCTGGATAAAATTTGCCAGCACCTCCTTTGTACGTGGCTGATTTTATCACAGTTGTATATGTAAATAAAATAAGAACCTGAACAAACTTTGAACTACAACAATGTTGCACATTTCATAACCTATCCAATGATGTATCATAGGCTTCTTAAGGGTTTCTCTACAGAAAGTTATGGCTTAAAAACAGAAAGGTCCAGAGAGGTTTTTGCTGCTGTCCTGGTTCTGGACAGTTTACCATCCTCTGAACTTTCTACCCATTTAGCATATGATTTAGCTCTGGAGGTCTACAAAGAATTTGTAGAGTACTCGAAAATCTCTCCATAACTGTATCATACACCTTAATTGGGTCAAGCTACTCAGGGTTATGCTATGTTAAATTCCAGCAAGAATTGCTGCTGAAAACGGAGCACTCCATTTTTTGCAATCTTTGAAGCCTAGTCTTCCTCTCATTTGAATCTTAGCTCAAAATAAGAGTTCAGTAACTAATATTTGTTTCAAACTTCCATTTTTAGTTGAAAGTTAGTTCATGAGTCATTTCTTTTAAGGAAAGGGGTTATTAAGTTTAGTACAGCGTCGATGCACCGTAAAAAGCTTGTTGGTACTACGTAGCCGCACCAAAAGAAAATCCTATCCGGATTATACCGGCATAAACGTGTCTTAGGTGGAACTAAAATGGTCACTCGCAAACCTGTACTATTCGTACTACGATTTCGTGGTTAATCCTGCACAAGTCACACTCAATCGTCAGGTCCGGCTGCACACCGAACCCGGTATCCATACAGTTCTTACACCCGTCCGTCATCACTCGCACAGGTGTTCTCAAGCCAAACACGCCTTGAGCTACGTGTTCACGTTACTAACCACGTGACAGGGTTTCCCAAATTGCACCACGCATGCCTGGGACAGACGTTGCTCGAGTACCCCAAACGACATGAAGAGTCGTAGAGGATACTAAAGCGGATCGGGTTACCTGCCACCCGTGGGGCTCCACCCTTCATCTTGTGCGCACTGGTGGACAGCGCTTACGTGCACCCCCAATACATAAATCGTCCTGAGATGCACTATTTTCCGACATTACAAATAAGTTAGGTTGCCACCTTCATATTAAGCAAATAGTAATCCTTATGTGGGCCTAGTACCGTATCCTCACCGTAACCTAAATTTTTGTCGTAATACCTTCCTTATTCCGTGTGCTATTACCAATGCGGCTCTGATACCAACTGAGACGGGCGCGGTACCGACTGAGACAGGGCTCAGCTCTGATACCACGCTGATGCGGCCCCGTCCAACCGAGACAGGCCGCTCACCCGGGAATCGCATTGGGTGGTGCCGTGTTGCGCGGCACCCAACAGTACACATATGAGGAACAATGTATTACATAAAACAATAGCAAAAGCTTACAAGTTTTTCTTTGTAAATAATTTACATCAAGTAACTACAGCGGAAGTCTATATCAACTCACGTCGAATAACTAAAAGCACTTGAGATGAAGTCCAGCCCGCGGACTCCTCTCGCTAGCAACACGAAGACAACAGCAGCGGCTGGGTTCTCCATGGGTTAAATGACTCGGAAGTTGTCACACCTGGTTTCTCCGAAGAACAACCGAGTGAATATCACATGTATGCCAGGATCACTTTCTCATACATGTGATGACAAATAGTGAAGCATCATTTATTACAAGCCAGGTGTCGAATATAAATATGTCTTACAAAGCATACGTTTTGATGGACGATAATAAGTTCATAACATGTAAATAAACTAGCAGCGGAATATTATTCTTGTGGTCTCCGTCACAGGCGTTGCCCGGGGGACTCCATGAACCTAGAATCCTTCTTCGGGTCCGAAGTCTTGGTCATTGAACACCACATCATCCCCTTGACCTGAGCAGCAATTTAAACTGACAAATATGCAAGTTTGAGTACCGTGGGTACTCAGCAAGTGTGGGAAAGTTATGTCATGCATGGCTAGAGCAAGGAGAGGTTGAACTCATGGTTAAAGCACTACGCAATTAATACCTATCACCTTAGCTTATTAAGCACCTACATTACTACATAGGTGAAATGGTCCCAATCTCCCAACCCATCATCGAAATCAAATAACCATAACATCATTTCCAATGTTAAGCTCCCTGCTTAACATTCACAACTTCAAAAGTCATCATCCTCTAATCATGAATAAGTCCAAGCCGCTCTTGACCGTGCGCACGGCTGTCATGACAGTTTTGACTCTGCAGAGTTTGCACCACTGTACCCACATGTAGTGATTTCATCCCCCGTTGCCGGGTGGACTAAAAGAACATCCATTATGCCAGTGGCTACGAACCACATTCACACTTCCCAGGTGTGTAGCCAGGAGATCACTACGAAGCCTTTACAAAGGGATTCCCGACGAGCGTGGGCCCACTGAGGTTTCACCCCTAACAGCATACAAGAGGCTCCAACCCCGCTGCAGTGGCCCCCTCTTGAGCCTTGTGGTTCATATGGTAGTCCAGCTGACACCTACTCCCCGCACCATCAAACACACCCATACTACGCCGGGGATACACCTAATTAATTGGCCAAGCTGCCCCATATTAGCATGTGGTTGGCACGGTAAAGCCAGGTTACATGCTCCATGAACCGGTCCTTAGGATCCAGGCAAGTACTAAACACAAACCCGAGTCTCGTGCACCCAGCACCAACCAAATCATCCAACTTGCCTTGATCCCTACCTCTACATGACTCATAATATCTCTTCAAGAGCAAGGTAAATAAATTGATGATCTCATATCCCAATTATCCCATTCTAAGCATGGCTAAGCATAAGCGTATGAATAAATGACATGATAAAATAAATTCCAACCCAAGCTACAAGGAAACAAGGTAATGCAATTCTAGGGAAACTTTCTAGCATGGGTTTCATATTTCAATTGACAATGCAAATAATTCTATCTACACATCCTAGCATAGGATCAAAGTGGTCAAGGACACTTGCCTTCTTCCTGCTGCTCTGGGAATGGAAAGTCTTGGTCTTGGAAGGGAAGAACTTGCTCTGGGGCAGGTTCTACTCATGCCAATACACTTAGCAAAAGAAAACACAATCCATAAGACATAGTTCACACTTTCACTTCATGCAAAACACACATACATAGCTATGAGAGTCATTCTCATTTCTAAGTGTTGGGGTTACCCTACATGTGTTGATTTTTGGCCTACATGCACTTTTAAACATATGTATATGATTTTTAACTTTTGTACTCAGATTTTTATTTGCACACTATATATATATGAATTTCAATTCTAAACGAATTCTTTATATTCAATTAACACACTCTCTAGCTACCAAGTTTGCATGGAAGGTAATTTCCTATTCCAAGTGGGTTTTTAAACCTTCTACCAAATCCCAAACTGAAGTCTTTAAATTTGGAGATTTCATTTATCATTTTCAAATTATGCATACCTATTTTTCCTTTATTTTCCAGATTTATTTTCTATGCCTAAAAGTGAGTTTTAAATATTAAATAGTAGGGCATAACATCTAAACAGAATAGGTTCTGATCTAATATATTAAATAATATGTTTTTGAACTTCTCCTCTGATGTGAACTAATTTAAATTTATTTTTCCCATTTTCATAATTATTTATTTACCTAAAATGTGTTCCTAGAACAAATAAATGTGAACCACACCCAAACAGATTTCATTTCAGCCTAAAATTTTATTTTTAGTTCATTCTAAAGTTTTCCAAGTGTTAGTAGAGTTTAAACTTGAATTAGCAATTATGTTTGCCTTTCCTTTTAAATTTAAATCCTAGTCACACATTCAAATTTCTAGATTTGATACCATATAAGGTCAAAAAGGTAAATTCACCCTGCTACAGGGTCTAATTTATTATTTTACAAATTTCCAGGGCCTAACTATGCATAACAGAGGGGGTTTGCTAATTTTTATTAAGTCCAGGGGCTAAAACTGATTTTTAATTGAATTTACATGAATTTCTGAAGTTCCAGGGGCTATATCAGAAGTTTCCGGGGCTAGCTCGTATTTTCCGAGATCCCCAGGGGGTAGCGCGTAAGAATCCCGGCCTTTATAATGCGGGGCTGATGTGGACCATCCGATTTAAAATAGACGGCTGAGATTAGATCGCCGAACCGGTACGCGGGGGTTTTATTTCTACCGTGCGATTTAAAATAGACGGCGCACAAGCGGCCACGTTGCCCTGACGATGCGCGGGCGGCGCGGCCCGGCGGCGCGCGGCGGCGGGAGGCGGCGATCTCGCCGGAAAACTTCGGATCTTCATCTATTCCTCCTAAAACTGGAATTTCATGGCATAGAACGGTAGAGGGGAGGTCAGGGATCTCACCTCGGGGTTTTTCTTGAGCTCGGAGGCCCTGGAAGGCAGTCGGCGTCGAGGTCCAAGGTGGAACCACTGCGGTGCTCATCGCAGCTGTCCCTAGAGCGCAAACCACCGAGTTTTCTGTACCTGCGTGACTCCCCGGAGGCGGTGGGACACGATCGACGCGTTAGATCAGAAAACCCGAGCATAGATCGAGAGAAAACGGCCGGAGAAGCTCTGGCTCTCACCGGGAGGAAAAACAGCCGATCGGGGGAGAAAAACAGGGTGATGTCGGCGTTTATATAGACGTGGGTGGGCGGCGTGTCTGTTGGGATCGAGCCGGAGTCATCCGGGACCAGAATTCGGCTGGGGGACGCGGGTTTTCGGTGTAGTTTGGATTCGGGCGCGCGGATGAGTCCCGGCTGTTGGCGCGAGCGAGAGGTGGGGGATGACACGCGGGTCCCGTGTGACAGTGAGAGGGAGAGAGGGGAGCGCGCGGCTGCGGGCTGGCGCGGGGGCGGGTGGGCCGGCTGGTGGGTTTCGGCCCACTGGCCGGGGGTTTTGGTTTTTTTCTTTTTCTTTTCTGTCTGGATTTGAATTTGAATTCCAATTTGAATTTGAATTTCTGCACCACATGCAATACGTCCAAAAAATTTTTAAATTCCCCTCTTAACAGGTTTTGGGGTGTTACAGAAGTCTCCGAGTCTCACCGAACAACCTTCTTTTCAGCATCGATGTTAACCTGCAAAACCACTTATATAGCAAGCGTGAGCACATAGGCTCAGCAAGTCAGACCCGTCTCTCCTAAGCAAGAAACTCTACATGCACGACGGTTGCAATTGGGTTGGCTAGATTTGCATAAAGGACTCGCCTAAAGTTGATCTTTAGCTTTCAGATTTTAAGCCTCATTGTGCAGACCTTGAGCCGAAAAGCATCGCAACTCCACAATCAAACAAGAAAAGCTTTGTTGCGATGCTCCTTGCACAAAGTGAAAGTAAAGTTTAATGAGCCTATCTCTAAATCAATCATGGTTGAAATACAAATTACATCACAGTCTTATCAAGTTCAAAAGATAACCAGTTTCAGTTCTTACTACCAAGACGCAGTGGGCAAGTATGCTCATATAACCGCGAACGACGGTGATTCGAATCAGTACATGCCCGGACTACACGACACGTACACCCGTACTCCGAGTTGCCGGCAGCAACCTCGACTGACGTTGTACGCGGCCACCTTTCCCAAGATCTTCCACATTGGACGCAGTCCAACTGCCCCGAGTACGCAAGCTCCCTCAAGGTACATACCCGATGTGGTATGTTCTTAAGCGAGGTACCTCCTGCTACCCTGACGCCGAAAGCCTAAGGCAGTTGGAAAAGTTCCACTATGGATCTCCCAAGGTACATCGGTTTCCTGGGTCCCATATAGCCAGTATGCGCCCTGTACACAACTCAAACTTGTCCAACAGGGCCAAGCACGGACGGGCCTTAACCGACACAGGCAAGGCTATGCACGCACGGCCTGCAACCTGCTGCATCCAAACCTCCCTGCCCGGTCTCCATTTCTTATGTGTGAACTTTCCTCATCTTTTCTAATTCGGACCCGTTCCGAGTAAACCAGCCCTAAACTCGCGAGTAGCTTCCAACTACTCAACTTCTACCGGACCTTTCCTACTAACATTAGCATAGCCAAATCCACTCGAGGAGCTGCTATTCTACCCTTTCTCTCTTAGGTATTTCTGGTCATGCAAGTGGGGTTTTCAATATGATCTAGACTTACTGCAATCAATGATGCAAAGCTATGATCTCTACAAATGAAAATGCTTTATAAAGCTGTTCAAATGCAAACCGGGGCTTGCCTGTTTTGCAGGTGACTAAGGTTACAATCAGTTAGTGATGATCACTTGGAGCTTGATCACTTGTTTTCCTCCCTCCTTGATCTTCACCTCAAGTTCTTCTCACCTTCTTCACGTATATGCTACACAATATGATCATGCATATGTATTTAATTTAAAATCTTTTGCTAATAAGATCTAATGACAGTTTTAAAACTGGAACTCTGTTTAAGAATTTAAAATGACACTGGTGCCAGTGGTTTGGGTTGGGTTTAAACACTATGATCAAGTGCTGAGTGCCTTTCCCACTTAAGTGTTGATCACCTTAATAGGTTACCTAAGACAATGGTGATCCAGAGCTCCAATGGAGCTGGGAATTTTTATGTGAGTTCCTTGTCACAAGAAAGTCCTCTGGACCAAAATTTAGCACTTTTCATGGAGTGGTTTATTCAGAATAATTCTGAGGTAACATCCATGTTCATGTCAAACTCAGTGAACCAAAATTTCAATTATAGTTTATAGAGTTTGCATGAATTTTCCTAGGATTTTTGGAGCTAAGAATTGCCCAGAACTGAATTTACAAGTTTTGGAAATTCTCTGAAAATGTTTCTGTATTCATTTGAATACAGGAACTTACAATCTGAATTACCCGGATCAATTCAACTCCAAATGAGCTGAAACTTTACAGGAGTCTAATAACACCCTAAAGAATATTCTGGCAAAATTTGAGGATTTTGGATAAACCAAACTCCCTCTAAAATTCTTTTGCTGAAAAGCTTTAAAGAATTTTCTAGAATTAAATAAAGACTTTCATACAAATTGGGTTGCATAATTGGATAGAGTTTGTCAATCGGAATCTAACCCAATTTGAATCACTAAATTTGGAGGTTCCTACAAAAGTTATGCTCTTCTAAAGTTTGGGGAAAAATCTGGGATTTGAATAAATCCGAGAAATGTTTAAACCTGACTGTGGGACCAGGGACACGTGTCTGCTGCCGGGGGCGTGCCGCACGGGGTCACAGGGTTGTTTCCCGCGCTGTCACAGCCGATCCGGCGCCACAGAGGATCTAGCTCTTATATCCCGAGTCACTGGCACGCGGGCCCGGGGAGGTCGTCTTCCACCACTCGCTCCCGCGCGATTCCGCCGCCGGGCTACCCGGAGAAGCTCAGGAATCGGTCGTCCGGCCACCCCTGATGCTGAAACTTGCCGCCAGCCCCTAATTCAACATGAGGAACACGCTGGTGAGGTTTGCTCGAGCTGGCAGGGCCCCCAAACTAGCCCGCGACGGCGCAACTGTTCGGACGAAGTCCGGCGACGTCGCCCCAACGCCCTAAGCCTTCTAGGCTTCGGATTCCAAGCTCTAGAGCACCGGCGGACGCTAGGGATCATCGACGTGGAAAAGAAATGGCTCGGAGATGGCTCTAACTTTGGGTTCACCGTGCACCCGACGGTCTCTACCACAACCGCCGTTAGAAAGATTGAAATCACGCCGTGCAGAGCGGGTTTCTAGCTAGGTTCCAAAAGGAAAGTTGTTGCTAAGCAAGTCTACGTCCCGTGTGTGCAATTTGAAATGCTCAAAACGAATATAACTCGAGGATTTCACGGATTCATACCCGCGGGTCAGTATTCACCGGCCGGAGGAGATTTCTGAAATTCGTCGACCAGCGGCGAAGACAGGCTTTGTGCTTCGGATGGAAGCTGCACGGAGCTCCTGCGCATCCAAAAGTGGCCTTGCGCGGCCGTGAAAAGCTCTGGAGGAGGCTGTCCCCGAAAGCATGTCACCGCTAGGGTGTTCGGCCGCCGCGGGAACTCGAAGTTCTCGGCGTAGGTTGCACGAACACACTGGGCGATGGCTCGAGGAGGTCGTGGGAGGTGTGGTAGTATGGTTTTGCTGCTCAGAGGCGCTGCTCACTTGTTCTGCCCGAGTTCCGAGCGATCGAAGAAAAACGGCCGCGTTTCTGTCTCTCGGTGCGAGGGGGAGCAGAGACAGCGCCGTGGCTTCGGTTAAGAGGCGGGAGAGTGCGTGAGGCGGTAGCTACCGACGTCCAGCAGCTCTCCAGCATGAAGAAACCCAGAAGGAGGTGGAGGCATTGGCCGAGCTCGGTGTCGAGCTGAGGGAAGGCGGCTACGGCCGTTGCTTTGCGTGGGAGGAAAACAAACAGCGACTGGCTGCTTCACTGAAGATCTTTTTGCAAATTTTCAGTCCTCCCAATGACATGTGGGTCCCACATGTCAGTCCTCCTTATCCCTTCTAAAATATCCCCCCAATTTGAATATTGATGGAATTCAATTGTGGAAGTTTAAATCTGAGAGGCATTTGGATAATTGGGCAAGTTTGATCCAAATTCAAATATGCATTTGAATTCTTTGTCATTTAAAGTCCATTTGAAAAATGGGTTGCAAATCATTTCCATAAATCATGAAACTTTGCACACCCCCTAATTTGGACCCAAGGAATTCAAATATGAAACCTGATTTTTAATTTGGCTGTTGCAAATGAGATTTGTAGCACAACAGTTTGGAAATTCCTAGTGTTGCTCTCATTTGAATTTTATTTTGAACACATTGTTTCAAATCTGATTTTTGTTTTCTCACACACATGGGAACTTCCCATCTTTGTTTTAGACCCCTCTAGGGTTCCAAGTTCTCAAATAAACATTTGACTTGTGTGAAGAATGTAAAATCCCCAAAAGTGGTAGCAAGAAAAATTCAGCTCATGTACACTTATAAAAAATGAGGGGAATTAAAACTTTGAATTATAATAAGTGTGAGTTCAAAGTGAGGGTTTAGACTTCCCAAAACTTCCAAACATGGAGATCTAAATGCACAACTTGGATCTTCATAGTCAAAATATTCAACCTTCCAAATTTCAGCTCATTTGGAGGAGTTTTAATATTTGTTTGGGATTAAAAGGAGAAGCCCTCTAATCTGAATTTCAAATTCAGTTTCAAATTCCAATTCCCTCAATTTCAAAATTTGGGTTCACAAATGTGTTCTCCACCTTTGAATGAGCAGCCATGCCAAAAGTTGGAAATTTTGTAGCTGGTTTGCCATACTTTTGAGGCAATATAAAGTGTAGAATTCAAACTCTTTTTCAAATTCAAATGATCAATCCACATCCATTTTTCACACCCGAATTCAAACTATTTGAATTCAGCAAATTCAAACTATGACTTGGGGTTGAAGTCAAGTCTTTAATGTTGAGTTGCTGGTGGGAAAATATCAGAAAAAGTTGATTAAACAAAGAGGGGAGGTGGGGCCCATATGTCAGCCACCCACTGGGGTTGCCGCCTCAGCCGACGGCGGTCAAACAGCGGGAGCGCGCCAGCTCCCGGTTGAACCCGCGCCCGAGGGAGAGCCCGCGCCACCTCCTGCTGCCTCGGTGGCTCGGTTGGATCACGGCAAAGGGTGCGCCGGAGCTGTTTTCCTTCTTCCCCTGCTATAACTCGCGCCTCCGCCATTTCTTCCGTCCAGAACACCGCTGCCGTTCCTTCCGATCACACCACAGCCCTCCGAGCTCGGCTGCTCGAGCGCTCCACAGCAAAGAGCATCGCCAGGCAGTGCTCTAGCTCTCCAGCACTTCTCCTTCCCTGTCCTGAACGTGATTGTTCCGGATATTGGCAGAATAGCCAAGATCCTCGGGTGAACGCGGACGAACCGAAGGTGGTCGCCGTGGACAGCGCGCTACGGCCGATGTCACCGCCCCGTCCCTACACAAGAAAGGTGCGTTCATATGTCCTGATCGTGTATCCGGAAACCGTTTAGCGTTTGCTAGGACCAGTAGCGAGAATTTCACCGTTTCCCCAAACGGTACACCGACGGGTAGTGCACGGTCTAGCCAAAAATTCGTGGTGCACGATCCTTTAGACCTCGAGTAAGCTTGCACAGAGCTTCTCTACTTCCTAGCGCCTCTCCTCGACGAAGAACCAAGCAAAAACATCAAAAAACGAGGGAGCTCTAGCTATTTTCTTAGTCGCCGATGCAAAAGCACCTCGGGTCGCCGTGGAGCCCTCGGTTGCTGGCAGTTTCACCGGCGGCCAGGACCCTTACGGGCTCCTACATCACTCACTGATGCTCTAGAGCCCAAGAATCGATCGAATGATAGAGGAATAAGGGTTCCCGACCTCGCCGGAGTTCAAAACTTTGCTGTCACTGGTGCGCGATGGTTTCCGGTGAGCCACGGCCGCCGGCGACCCTCCCACAGTGTTCAGCGCGGTTAAAAATGGGGGAGCGGCGAGTTTGACGAAGTTTAAACCACAGGAACCCCGTCCCGGCGAGCCTCGCCGGCGTGCGCCGCCGCGGGAGGCGCGGGCAGCGCGAGGAAGACGAAGGAGGGCCGGTCCCACCGGTCAGCCTCCGGGTGCACGCGAGGATCGGTTTGTGGCGCCGGATCTGGTGCGGCTGCGCGGGAATAACCCCGTAGCCCCCCGGTGTTGCTAAAATCTGAAGTTTCTATTAGGGAAATAATTCCAGAAATTAGCTGATCTTTGCAAGCCCATAACTTTGTGTAGAAAACTCCAAAAAGAGTGAAACCAATTTTGTTGGACTCCTCATGAGGAGTACTTCACAGAGAAATCAATTTTAGGCTATGAAAATGCCCAGAAATTTCTGTAGAATTGTTTCTAGTAAATCGTTTAGGGATTTATTACAGGAGCAACTCTTTATGAAATATTCCAAAAATTGGGCAGCAAATCCTTTTCACAGATACTGATCTCCAGTAAAAATCTGGGCTTCAGTGGAGTTCATTTGCTAGTCTAAACTACCTTCCCAAGTTCAGCCTTTATTTGGAAATTCAAATTTAAACAGAAGCTTTTTCAGAACTCCTGTTTAAGTTCAAAAATTCATATCTCTCTGATGGTAGCTCCAAAAATGGTGAAACAAATTCTTTTAGAACCATGAAGACTTACCCTAATCAGATCTTCCACCATTATCTATGTCAAAGCTCCTGAATTGGGCTCAAAATTCAGAGAAGCATTGTACTTGTAGGAATTTTAAATACTACATTGTGCAATGACATATCTCCAAATTTGGCTCAAATCATCCTTAGAGAGTCTAGTATCCACTGTAAAAATCCCCAAAGCCAATTAAGGATTATAAATAGCAGTAGCTATGAATAGTAGTTCAATTCTTATAAAGCCTTAATACTTATACATGTATTTTATTACATTTCATAATAGTGACCGAAGTTGAGGATACGCCGGAGCCCTTGGACGTCCTGCCACCGGAAGCTGACTTTCCGTTTAACTCGCAATCAGGCAAGCCCCGGTTTGCACTTAAGTACCTTTTATAAAGTTTTTCATTTGTATCACTTATGTCTAGGTTGAAATGTATGCATTAGAGTTAGGGTGATTGAAACCCCAATTGCATAGCCTCTTGACTCCTATGGTGGGTTGGGTAGTTTACAAACTCAACAAGTAGAGAATGCCATGCTAATGTATAGGATCTCGGTAGAAGTCGAGTGGTTGGAAGCTACTCGCGAGATAGTACCTATCACCAGAAAGAAAAGAGGTAGATAATGGCTGGAGTTGTATGAAAATGAGACCCAGCAGGGAGGATAGGAAGCAGTGAGCAGAGGTATCACGTGCGTAGCCCTGTTGGTGTCGGTTGAGGACCGTCCGTGTGCGGCCCTGCTGGACAAGTATCGAACAGTACCGGATGCATACTGGCACATGGGAACCAGGAAACCGATGTAGTTGGTTAACCTGGGTGTCGAGGCTTACCCAACCGTAAATAGGAGTGGGTTGAGGGTAGCAAGGTGTAAATCTGCCGGTGGGCACAGTCACGCTCCACGCGGGGACCTCCTACCCGTTACGGATGGACCGGTTCGGCATTTGGGTTGCCTTTGAAAGGTTGTTGCATACAACAGAGTAGGAAGGGGTGTGGAATCACGCTTCTGAAAGTGGGTGTATGTGACGTGTTATCCGGGTGTGTCTTGATTGCAATCACCGTCCCTCGCGGTTATTTGAGTACCCGCTTGTTCACTGCGCTGTGACGTAGTAAGAAGTGAAATAAGCCAACTGAAAATGCTGTATTGATCTTAATGTCTTGAATACCTTGATTGCTGTAGATATAGAGCTAATTAAGTTTATATTCCACTTTGGGCATCTCCACATCGGGGGAAAGCGTTTCTTGTTTGATTGTGGACTTCCGATGTGAGGGCTGCCTAAGGCACATGAATCTGCTGCTATAAAACTGAAAGTAAGGACCAACTTATAGGCGGGTCTTTGTCACAAATTCCTTTTCCCATCTTACATATCCTTGCACGTAGAGTTCCATGCCTAGGGTTAACGGTTAAGACTTGCTGAGCCTTCATGCTCACGGTTGCAATATTTGAGATGTGTGCAGGTGAGAGTTATGAGGAAGGTTCCGAGGACGAGGCGATGCCTCCGTCGGGGTACACGGCCGAGCTGGAGCCATGCACGCCGCCGTGATCTCCGGTTCCATGCTGCTAATGTGTAGCGTCCCCGAGCTGGACGGCTGCACTTTTGCTTAGTTAGGGTTTGAGAGCAACTATGTATATAACTTCCGCTGTTAATTAGGTATTGTAAAAAGACTTCCGCTGTTTTATATCAAACAAAAGTTTGTATGTTATCCGTTCTTCTTTTCGTGTGTGCTGTTGGGTGCCGCATCGCACGGCACCACCCTATGCGATCCTGGAGTGGGTGAACCACGGGGTGGTCCCCCACAGTCGTGGTATCAGAGCCGCATTGGGAATAGCACGCTCGAAAAGAGCCTATTTTTGAAAACTTAGAAGTAGTCGAGTGAGGATTAGTCATTAAGCCCATATAAGGTCTATGATAGTAGTAGTTACTAAGGTGGAAAGGCTAACTTATGTGTTATACATTCTGTAATGACGCTCCGACGTCAGGTAAGAGGTAAGGTACGCCACAGTAGGCGGATCAATTACGGTAACTCGCCATACGAGTAATAGTATGGAAGGCTATACAGTGGCTTGGCACGGTAGTGAATATGAGTCTCTGAACCTCTTAATGGTTCTGAGAGCATATGAAAACGCTGATCTCCAGCGTGCTTTAGGAAAAAGGGAGAATACCCCATCGTGTGGTAAGCAACACGATAGTATGCAACTCTTGAACGTTCAATGTTCAAAGGGCCATACGCAGCGCTCGCCATCGGCGTGCCTCAACGGTCATGAGGCAGTAGGTGGTATCTGTTGGGTTGATAAAATTCCCAACTGTGACGACCCGTTTGCGCTCTACTCGGGTTCCCCGTCGTGTGGTGTGAAAACACGACCATGTACCTTGAGACGTGACTTGACTCAGGGATGAACCGTATGGCAATGATACGGACTGTAGGTTTTTACTATGATATGGAACTGCCTGCAATGTTAAAACCATTGTGTGCATCATTATTGTGTGTTTTTCTGCAGGTACACTAACCACGTTAGTGCATGACGTTTAGAAACCGTTTGTGAGTGACGTTCTTAGTTCCACCATTGGACACGTATATGCCGGAATACCGGGTTAGGATTTTTTTCTTTGGTGAGGAAACGTAGTACCGACTGCATAAGAGTTTATTTTCAAAGAAAAGAGTCCAAATGAAGTTTAGGAATCCATTTAGGGGTTAGTAAACTCCTATATTGAACTAAGAGTCAATTGGGAGTATAGGTTCAATCTCAAAAGCTTAGGAACAACCTCCCCTGTTTTTGGCAGAAAATTTTCTGAACTTGAACAGGGCATAACTTAAGATTGGTTGAACCAATGGAGGTGTGGGATACCATTCTGGAAAGGTTTAGAAGTCCTCTACAACTTTTCTGTAGAGTTCCAGAACAAAATCTCCCTTCAAAGGGATGAAAATCTCAGATGAATAGGTACTGTCCAAAAACAGGGCAGACCAAATGCTCTCTGGAATTTTCTGTATTTCAACCAAAACATTTAGTTTCACCGTTCGACGTCCAGTGGCTGTTGTAAAACAGCGAGTTGGAGTCGAAGGGTTTATGCATTTGAGATATCACTTCGAGTTAGTACATCTTTGGATCCAATACAATAGCGAGGAATTACGCATGCTAACACACTTAACATCCCGTGGTGACCACGATGGTCGAAATGAACTTTTAACCGATAAAGTTCAATACTTTGGAACTCGATCGTATGACACGGTCCAGGGATGTATATGGTGCATAAAGTTTATACTTTATCCATATGTGTGATTGTTATGCGCATTGTTTATCCCATTCTCGCATTACTATTGTATAGACTGGATGAGCTAAACCCACATGTGCTGATCATTTGAGTGGTATGAATGCAGAATGGTGCGGACACGTTCAACGCAAGAGGAGGGAGGTCCGAGTCAAGTTCGTGGTGATGAGTCTCCACCTCCGGAGCAGACCACGACGCAGCAGCAACCACCTCCTTCACCGCCAGAACTTCCAAGGAATCTTGCGGAAGTTCTCGTCGCAGTGCTCGGCTCGCGCGACGAGCAAACCGAGTTACTGTGGGTGTTGGTGCAGCAGAATGCGTCCCATCAGGGAGGACGCCAAGACAATGGGCAACGCCAGCCCCAACAAAGTTCATATTCAGAATTCATGGCGACCCATCCACCGGTCTTCACGGAGGCCGAAGAACCTTTGGAAGCGGACAGCTTTATCCGCACTCTAGAGGCGAAGTTCGGGCTGCTACGATGCACCGAACAACAGAAGGCGCTGTATGCAGCGCAACAACTTCAAGGAGAAGCCGGTACCTGGTGGGCGAACTACACCGCCTCCTTACTGGCTGGCCATGCCATCACATGGACGGAGTTCCGGGAGGCGTTCCGCGCCTATCACATACCTCCCGGGGTTATGGAAATGAAGCTCCAGGAGTTCCTGGCGCTACGGCAAGGCGAGAGGAGTGCTCATGAGTACTCCAGGTTATTCAACCGGCTGGTGCAGTATGCGCCAGGATTTGTGGGCACGGAAGACAACAAGCACAATGCGTTCTTCCGGGGCCTGAACTCCAAGATGAAGGTCCATCTTGCCCAGAGCAATCGTGGCACATTCAACGACCTAGTTAATGCCGCGATTCTACAGGAGAATGCTCAGCGCGAGCGCGGTTCTGACAAGAGGAAACACAGCGCGCTGACGAGCAGCAGTGGTGGAACGCCACAGAAATACCGCGTGGTGTATCGCTCACCATCCGGTCAGAGATGGCAGCCACCGGTGCGACCGCCTCAGTTTCGCGGGCGGCAATATAATGCGCCGGGCTTTCGACCGACGTATCCACCACAGCAACAGCAGCAGCAAAGTATGGTTCCGCGTGCACCTCAGTTTCAACAGCGTGCACCGGGATTTCATCCTCAAATCGGCGGGACCCCGACACCTTACACGTGCTACACGTGTGGCCGTGTCGGGCACATTTCGAGAGACTGCCCCGAGCCGCGACAGGGCAGGGGTGCAGCACCATATCAGGGTGCTAATCAGCCCCGCAATCAGCCCAAGAAACCAGCGCCAAACCCCGGCAACGTCCACCACTTAGCTATCGAAGACGTACCGGAAGGCGAACCCGTCCTCGCAGGTACGTTCTCTTACCTGGATCATCCCATAGTCATACTTTTTGACTCCGGTTCCACCCATAATTTCATAAGTCAGTCTTATGTTATTAAATATCAACTGCCTATCTTTCCCACAAATAATTCATATTTGATATGTTCTCCGGGTGGGAAAATAACAGCTGATAGAATGGTCTATAGAGCACCATTACAGTTGGGTGGGAATCTATATCCGACTTCTCTAATCATGTTAGAGAGTCAAAAACTCGATTTCATTTTAGGAATGTCATGGCTACATCGCCATGGTGCTGTTCTTGACATCATTCCACGTGTGGTTCGTTTAAACTCTCCACTTCATGAACCACATGTTCTTATTCTTGACCGTTTGGTTCAAGAAACCCCAGCCACATATAACACGGAAGCCACGAAACTTGAGGATATTCGTGTGGTTCGTGAATACCCGGATGTCTTTCCGGATGATCTTCCGAGCATACCACCCGAAAGAGATGTCGAGTTCAAGATTGAACTCGTACCTGGGACGACGCCGATATCACGGAGACCATACAAGATGGCTCCCAACGAGCTGGCTGAACTGAAGGAGCAGCTCAACGATTTGATGAAGAAGGGTTTCATTCGACTGAGTTCCTCACCATGGGGACGCTCGGCGTTGTTTGTGAAGAAGAAGGATGAAACCTTGAGGTTGTGTGTGGACTACCGACCTCTCAACGCCGTCACCATCAAGAATAAATATCCACTGCCCCGCATCGATATTCTCTTCGATCAACTTGTGGGTGTGAGTGTATTTTCCAAGATGGATCTTCGCTCCGGATATCATCAAATCAAGATCCGAGCGGAAGATATTCCGAAGACGGCCTTCTCGATGAGATATGGGTTGTATGAATACCTCGTCATGTCATTTGGTCTCACCAACGCCCCGGCACACTTCATGTATCTTATGAACTCAGTGTTCATGCCGGAGTTGGACAAGTTTGTGGTGGTGTTCATAGACGACATCTTGGTCTACTCCAAGTCTGAAGAAGAACATGTCGAACACTTGCATATCGTACTTCAACGATTAAGAGACCATAAGCTTTATGCTAAGTTCAGCAAGTGCGAGTTTTGGATCAGCCAAGTGCCATTCCTTGGTCATATCATTTCTGCAGAAGGCATTGCAGTTGATCCATGCAAGATCGAACAAGTGCTGAAATGGAAGTCCCTCACATCAGTCCACAAAGTCAGGAGTTTCCTCGGGTTAGCAGGATATTATCGGAGATTCATACCAAATTTCTCCAAGCATGCTAAGCCGATAACTGAACTGTTGAAGAAGGGGATCAAATATGTTTGGAGCTCAGCTTGTGAAGAAGCTTTCCAAGCATTAGTGAAGCATCTTACAACAGCCCCGGTGTTAGCTCAACCGGACACAACCAAGCCCTTCGACGTATATTGTGATGCGTCCAGTATCGGGCTTGACTGTGTATTGATGCAAGGAGGAAGAGTGGTCGCCTATGGCTCACGTCAACTTCGTAACCACGAGCAGCACTATCCGACTCATGATCTTGAGCTCGCTGCTGTGGTGTTGGCCTTGAAGATGTGGAGGCACTATTTGCTTGGGAACTTAGTGTACCTCTACACCGACCACAAGAGTTTGAAGTATATCTTCACTCAAAAGAAGTTGAATATGCGGCAACGGAGATGGTTAGAGTTGATCAAAGACTATGAGATCGAGATTCACTACCATCCCGGGAAGGCAAACGTGGTTGCCGATGCTTTAAGCCGCAAGTCTCATGTCAACAATCTCACCATCACCCCACCTGAAGAGGAGGAGCCGAGTCTGTACTTGGTTCCATATGGGGCATTATATAATCTTGCTCTCATCCCAACCATAAGAGAGGAGATTATGGAAGCTCAGAAGAAAGACATGGGAATGTCGCACATTCGGAGAAGGATGGAGAATGGTGAAATGAAATGCTTCGAAGAGATGAACACGACACTCTATGGTTTAAAGACCGTATAGTGGTACCCCGTGACATGAAGCTTCGGAAGAAAATCTTGGACGAAGCTCATTTGTCCAAGTATTTTATTCATCCGGGCAGCAACAAGATGTACCAGGATCTGAAAACCAGATTTTGGTGGACACGGATGAAAAGAGAAATCGCGAAATACGTATCTGAATGTGATACGTGTCGGCGTGTGAAGGCCGACCATATGCGTAAAGCCGGACAGCTGCAACCATTGAACATTCCGGCGTGGAAGTGGGAGGATATCAGCATGGACTTCATAGTCGGATTACCTCTCACGTCTCACAAACATGACTCGATTTGGGTGATAGTCGATCGACTAACCAAGTCGGCTCATTTCATTCCCGTACATACAAAGTACGTGGCCAAGCAATATGCGGAGCTGTACATTGCAAAGATCTTATGTTTGCACGGTGTTCCTCGCTCCATCATTTCAGATCGCGGTGTGCTGTTCATCTCTCGGTTTTGGGAACAGCTGCACGCATCATTGGGGACCAAACTGATCCGAAGCTCCGCGTATCACCCGCAAACAGATGGTCAAACTGAGCGGGTGAATCTAGTGCTTGAAGACATGCTACGCGCTTGTGCCATCCACCACGGCAAGAATTGGGACGATCATTTGCCGTTGGCGGAGTTTTCTTACAACAATGGCTATCAAGCTAGGATCAAGATGGCGCCGTATGAATCTCTCTACGGCCGGAAATGCCGCACACCTCTCAACTGGTGCGAGTCCGGCGAGCGAGTCATCTACGGCATTGAACTTGTGAATGAAGCTGAAGAATGAGTGCGAGTAATACAAGCCAATCTCAAGGCTGCTCAATCTCGTCAGAAGAGCTATGCGGATAAGAGACGCCGTCCTCTCCACTTCGACATCGGGGACCATGTTTATGTCCGTGTGTCTCCGATGAAGGGAGTTCACCATTTCGGAGTGAAGGGTAAACTTGCGCCGTGGTTCATTGGTCCGTTCACCGTCATTGAAAGATGCGGACCCGTGGCCTATCGCTTAGATTTACCAGCGTCGCTCGCAGGCATTCACAACGTCTTCCACATCTCTCAGCTGAGAAAGTGCCTCAAGCCCTCGGCTGAAGTCCGCACAGAAGACATAGAAGTTCTTCAACCGGACCTCACGTACACGGAGTATCCAATCCGGATTATCGATGAAAAGACTCGTGCCACAAGAAACCGGACCTTATGGTTCTACAAGGTCTTGTGGAGTAACCATACCGCTTATGAGGCAACATGGGAAAGCGAGGATTATCTACGCACGTATTATCCGGACTTGCTATCATCATATACCCGGTAAAGTTTTCCCCACTTTGCTTTTCCTTTGGAATCTCGGGACGAGATTCTTTCTAAGGGGGGAGGGATGTAAAATCCCCAAAAGTGGTATCAAGAAAAATTCAGCTCATGTACACTTATGAAAAATGAGGGGAATTAAAACTTTGAATTATAATAAGTGTGAGTTCAAAGTGAGGGTTTAGACTTCCCAAAACTTCCAAACATGGAGATCTAAATGCACAACTTGGATCTTCATAGTCAAAATATTCAACCTTCCAAATTTCAGCTCATTTGGAGGAGTTTTAATATTTGTTTGGGATTAAAAGGAGAAGCCCTCTAATCTGAATTTCAAATTCAGTTTCAAATTCCAATTCCCTCAATTTCAAAATTTGGGTTCACAAATGTGTTCTCCACCTTTGAATGAGCAGCCATGCCAAAAGTTGGAAATTTTGGAGCTGGTTTGCCATACTTTTGAGGCAATATAAAGTGGAGAATTCAAACTCTTTTTCAAATTCAAATGATCAATCCACATCCATTTTTCACACCCGAATTCAAACTATTTGAATTCAGCAAATTCAAACTATGACTTGGGGTTGAAGTCAAGTCTTTAATGTTGAGTTGCTGGTGGGAAAATATCAGAAAAAGTTGATTAAACAAAGAGGGGAGGTGGGGCCCATTTGTCAGCCACCCACTGGGGTTGCCGCCTCAGCCGACGGCGGTTGAACAGCTGGAGCGCGCCAGCTCCCGGTTGAACCGCGCCCGAGGGAGAGCCCGCGCCACCTCCTGCTGCCTCGGTGGCTCGGTTGGATCACGGCAAAGGGTGCGCCGGAGCTATTTTCCTTCTTCCCCTGCTATAACTCGCGCCTCCGCCGTTTCTTCCGTCCAGAACACCGCCGCCGTTCCTTCCGATCACACCACAGCCCTCCGAGCTCGGCTGCTCGAGCGCTCCACAGCAAAGAGCATCGCCAGGCAGTGCTCTAGCTCTCCAGCACTTCTCCTTCCCTGCCCCGAACGTGATTGCTCCGGATAGTGGCAGAATAGCCACGATCCTCGGGTGAACGCGGACGAACCGAAGGTGGTCGCCGTGGACAGTGCGCTACGGCCGATGTCACCGCCCCGTCCCTACACAAGAAAGGTGCGTTCACATGTCCTGATCGTGTAGCCGGAAACCGTTTAGCGTTTGCTAGGACCAGTAGCGAGAATTTCACCGTTTCCCCAAACGGTACACCGACGGGTAGTGCGTGGTCTAGCCAAAAATTCGTGGTGCACGATCCTTTAGACCTCGAGTAAGCTTGCACAGAGCTTCTCTACTTCCTAGCGCCTCTCCTCGACGAAGAACCAAGCAAAAACATCAAAAAACGAGGGAGCCCTAGCTGTTTTCTTAGTCGCCGGTGCAAAAGCACCTCGGGTCGCCGTGGAGCCCTCGGTTGCCGGCAGTTTCACCGGCGGCCAGGACCCTTACGGGCTCCTACATCACTCACTGATGCTCTAGAGCTCAAGAATCGATCGAATGATAGAGGAATAAGGGTTCTCGACCTCGCCGGAGTTCAAAACTTTGCTGTTACCGGTGCGCGATGGTTTCCGGTGAGCCACGGCCGCCGGCGACCCTCCCACAGTGTTCAGCGCGGTTAAAAATGGGGGAGCGGCGAGTTTGACGAAGTTTAAACCACAGGAACCCCGTCCCGGCGAGCCTCGCCGGCGTGCGCCGCCGTGGAAGGTGCGGGCAGCGCGAGGAAGACGAAGGAGGGCCGGTCCCACCGGTCTGCCTCTGGGTGCGCGCGAGGATCGGTTTGTGGCGCCGGATCTGGTGCATCTGCGTGGAAATAACCCCGTAGGCCCCGGTGTTGCTAAAATCTGACTGGTCCGAATTAAACCAGTGGGCCCAGCCCAATTATTTGAAGTTTCTATTAGGGAAATAATTCCAGAAATTAGCTGATCTTTGCAAGCCCATAACTTTGTGTAGAAAACTCCAAAAAGAGTGAAACCAATTTTGTTGGACTCCTCATGAGGAGTACTTCACAGAGAAACCAATTTTAGGCTATGAAAATGCCCAGGAATTTCTGTAGAATTGTTTCTAGTAAATCCTTTAGGGATTTATTACAGGAGCAACTCTTTATGAAATATTCCTAAAATTGGGCAGCAAATCCTTTTCACAGATACTGATCTCCAGTAAAAATTTGGGCTTCATTGGAGTTCATTTGCTAGTCTAAACTACCTTCCCAATTCAGCCTTTATTTGGAAATTCAAATTTAAACAGAAGCTTTTTCAGAACTCCTGTTTAAGTTCAAAAATTCATATCTCTCTGATGGTAGCTCCAAAAATGGTGAAACAAATTCTGTTAGAACCATGGAGACTTACCGTAATCAGATCTTCCACCATTAGCTATGTCAAAGCTCCTGGATTGGGCTCAAAATTCAGAGAAGCATTGTACTTGTAGGAATTTTAAATACTACATTGTGCAATGACATATCTCCAAATTTGGCTCAAATCATCCTTAGAGAGTCTAGTATCCACTGTAAAAATCCTCAAAGCCAATTAAGAATTATAAATAGCAGTAGCTATGAATAGTAGTTCAATTCTTATAAAGCCTTAATACTTATACATGTATTTTATTACATTTTATAATAGTGACCGAAGTTGAGGATACGCCGGAGCCCTTGGACGTCCTGCCACCGGAAGCTGACTTTCCGTTTAACTCGCAACCAGGCAAGCCCCGGTTTGCACTTAAGTACCTTTTATAAAGTTTTTCATTTGTATCACTTATGTCTAGGTTGAAATGTATGCATTAGAGTTAGGGTGATTGAAACCCCAATTGCATAGCCTCTTGACTCCTATGGTGGGTTGGGTAGTTTACAAACTCAACGAGTAGAGAATGCCATGCTAATGTATAGGATCTCGGTAGAAGTCGAGTGGTTGGAAGCTACTCGCGAGATAGTACCTATCACCGGAAAGAAAAGAGGTAGATAATGGCTGGAGTTGTATGAAAATGAGACCCAGCAGGGAGGATAGGAAGCAGTGAGCAGAGGTCTCACGTGCGTAGCCCTGTTGGTGTCGGTTGAGGACCGTCCGTGTGCAGCCCTGCTGGACAAGTATCGAACAGTATCGGATGCATACTGGCATATGGGAACCAGGAAACCGATGTAATTGGTTAACCTGGGTGTCGAGGCTTACCCAACCGTAAATAGGAGTGGGTTGAGGGTAGCAAGGTGTAAATCTGCCAGTGGGCACAGTCACGCTCCACGCGGGGACCTCCTACCCGTTACGGATGGACCGGTTCGGCATTTGGGTTGCCTTTGAAAGGTTGTTGCATACAACAGAGTAGGAAGGGGTGTGGAATCACGCTTCTGAAAGTGGGTGTATGTGACGTGTTATCCGGGTGTGTCTTGATTGCAATCACCGTCCCTCGCGGTTATTTGAGTACCCGCTTGTTCACTGCACTGTGACGTAGTAGGAAGTGGAATAAGCCGACTGAAAATGCTGTATTGATCTTAATGTCTTGAATACCTTGATTGCTGTAGATATAGAGCTAATTAAGTTTATATTCCACTTTGGGCATCTCCACATCGGGGGAAAGCGTTTCTTGTTTAATTGTGGACTTCCGATGTGAGGGCTGCCTAAGGCACATGAATCTGCTGCTATAAAACTGAAAGTAAGGACCAACTTATAGGTGGGTCTTTGTCGCAAATTCCTTTTCCCATCTTACATATCCTTGCACGTAGAGTTCCATGCCTAGGGTTGACGGTTAAGACTTGCTGAGCCTTCGTGCTCATGGTTGCAATATTTGAGCTTTGTGCAGGTGAGAGTTATGAGGAAGGTTCCGAGGACGAGGCGATGCCCCCGTCGGGGTACACGGCCGAGCTGGAGCCATGCACGCCGCCGTGATCTCCGGTTCCATGCTGCTAGTGTGTAGCGTCCCCGGGCTGGATGGCTGCACTTTTGCTTAGTTAGGGTTTAGAGCAACTATGTATATAACTTCCGCTGTTAATTAGGTATTGTAAAAAGACTTCCAATGTTTTATATCAAACAAAAGTTTGTATGTTATCCGTTATTCTTTTCGTGTGTGCTGTTGGGTGCCGCATCGCACGGCACCACCCTATGCGATCCTGGAGTGGGTGAACCACGGGGTGGTCCCCCACAAAGAAAACCCTCATGTGGGTTATCACATGTGGGGAAAAGATTTAACAAGTCCAAAATTTCACTCATATGAAACAAAACTTTGCAAACAAGTGTTTCTTTGTATTCATAATTTTGGGACCTTTACAGAGACCCCTTGGCCGCAGCCTTGAGGGTGGAAACCCTATTCCCTACCTCTAGGACTCTTTGTTTGAGTCCTATCTTGCTAGGACTTTTGTTTCCACCCCTAGGACTCTTTGGTTGTGTCCCATCTTGGTAGGACTCTATGTTTCCATCCCTAGTACTCTCTTTTTCCCCCTTATAAATACAATCCCCGAGCCGCCCCCCAACTTGCCGAGTTGCCCCCGTGCCCCCCCAACTCGCCGAGTTGCCCCTCCCCTCCTCTGCCCAAGTCGCCGAGCCCCCCCCCTTGCTGGAGTTCGGACGCTGATGAGCCCCGCCGTCGAGCCCCACCATCGAGCCCCACCGTTGAGCCCCGCCGTCGAGACCCGCCGTCGAGCTCCGTCATGCCTCGCCGTCGACGGAGAAGAAGCCGACGTTCTGCCCTACCATAATTCCCCGCAGAAAAATCCCCTGCTGCTGCCATTGATAGAAGGGAGGCCCTTCCGCAAGGAGGAACTGAGGTAGGTCTTCATTACCCCTCTTACGACGTCGCCGCTGTTTCTACGCACCCATTTTCTTGGCCCCTTCAAGCAGAAAATTTTGGCGTTTAGACAGATCATGTGTTGGTCGATTTTTGACGGTGGAATTGATCTACATCTTGTTTCAAGATCATCACCACGTCCACACTTGATCCCTACACCCTTGTTCATCATAAAACCCCATGAAAGCCCATTAAAACATGCAAGAACACATACGAACTGGTTTTATAAAACTGCACCATATGATTTGCATTCTTCTATCCCATTGCATCTTGAGTAAACTTTGTGCATGATAATTGATTGCTGTAAATTTTGTATGTGCGTGGTCGTAAGTAGAAGGACAAGCTCAAGAGGCCGTCTACGAGGAACTACAGCACCAAGACTTCGAGACGCTTGAGCAACACAAACTGCGGGAGCAAGGCAAGTGCCCCTTGACCATATTGATCCCGTGTTTTGAAACTTTTCTGTTTGCAAAAACTCGTATGCTTGTGTAAACTTGATGGGACACCCTTTTATAGGAGTTTAATAGTTTTGTTAACCATCCTTGTCATCAGGAAATTTGAAGAGTCGGGTATGGTCGTTTTTCCTTTTTGCTTCGCTTAACTTACGGGATACGGGAAGCTGAAATAAAACTTGTTAGCTACTGCACTCATATAAATAATGATGATGAGAACCTGATGATGTTAATGAGCATGGAATTGGGAGATATAGGCAAGCTTGGTTCGTGGATGATGCTGAATGAGACGGTGGTTTACTTGCCGTAGATCTATGGACCGGTTCATGCGAGCACATGCCATGAAAACAGTGCCACCATAAGGCCAAATATGGGTGCGGCATAGCTGACTAATTAGGTGTGTTGCTAGCTTGTTATGGACCGTTGGATGGTGCGGGGAATGGGAGTCGACAGGGACTGCCCTGGGAACTGCATGGCACAAGAGGGGGCCCGTGGGTGGTTGAATGGAGATTCGAGCCTACCGGTGAAACCTTGGTGGGTCCGTACATCCTAGTAGCCAATTTATAAAGGCTATTTTGTGATCTCTTGGCCATACACCAACGGTTGTGTACTGGGATAATGGAGGTTCTTTCTTGTCGCCGACGGGTGACGGGATCACAAACTTAAGGGTAAAGTGGTGCCACCTGTGCCGAGTGTAAAACTATCATGATAGACGTGCTTCCCGTCACAAGCACCTGGCCAACTTTCATGATTAGAGGCAAAACTTGGGATGTTTATTCGGTATGGTTATGGTATGGTCATTGGGATTGGTTTTGGAACAGTTTTGAGTCACGACAATGAATTTAGTTTCGGTTATATGAAAATGAGATGGGTATGAATATTTATGAGTATGAGATGAACTTAAGAAAGATTATTGGCTGGTTGAAGAATAATAAATGGTGAATTATGATGAAAGAATGTTGCTGAATTACTTGGTTATGTTGGGATTAAACTCACCTAGATTTAGTTGCTGTTTTTACCATGTTTGTGAAATAAAATTTGCTTGCTGCAATGAACCTTTTTATTGCTTACCTTGTTGTAAGCTACATGTCATACTTTTCCCGCAGTTGCTGAGTACGACATGTACTCACCCATGCATTCCCACATATACATCAGCTACAGGAGAAGAGTACTTCGAGGAACATGTGGAGTACTAGGCGTGCGCACTACCGTCAACATGCCTCTGGAGTTGAAGTTCGAGCCTGCTGTTTTAGCCTTTTTCCACTGTCGTTTAGAATCTTCCGCTGCAAGAATAAGTTAGATATTCATGAGTGAGATATTTAGTCATTGTAATAAAGTACTTAAACACTATTTATTCGTGGTTATATTCTGAATTCAGTTTGTGGATTACATGTGTATGTGTGATGAACATCCTGGGCACACATATGCATTTTGCGGAACCGGGTGTCACAAATTGGTATCAGAGCCACGTTGACCATAGAACGCAAGCCTAGGTAGAATGGACACTCTAAATCACATAGGAACACCCCTCTAAACTGTTATTTTCGAAAATTTCTTGCTGCTGCACTTTAATTGTCAATTCAGCCACCGGAAAGTGCTATTTTCAGCCCCTCTTTTTATCTTCTTTTGGACAGCAACACTTTCGCTTTCTTGCTTCATAACTTCTGAAGTTTTGGAGTTATTTCTTCCTTCTCTAAAGTTTCTCCTGTCTTATTTATAGATGCCGGTGATTAGGAGCACAGCACGCATAAGGACTCGTCCACCACCACGTGGGAGTGCACTTAACCCCATTGAGGTGTCCGATGGACCATATTCGGAGGAGGTGAAGATGGAACCTCATGATGAAGATGAATTCAATAGCTCTATGCATGAGGAAGAGGATCCAGAAGAGGTGGAACCATTCAAAGACGACATGGAAGATGATCCACAAGAACGGCCTTGGTATGCATCTCAGGAGGACTTTCACGCGGGCTTACATCCTGTGGAGCCTCATGAAGCTATGTCGGTAGGAGATGAATCTGAAGATGAGCCACCCCTTGCTGAGGCCGAGAATGAAGGTGATGAATGGGCCAACAATTCAGTTCAAGAATGACGGTCCGACGGAATGGAAGGAGGACATATATCCAAGGAGCTCAAAGAATTTCTGGATTGCTGCATCTTATACCCAGAGTATCTCCTCAAGAAAGTCCCTCGTCTCGGACATGAAGAGTGGAAGGCTGAAGTAACCATCCTATCTAACGGTAGGGTTGTCATTCAGCACTTCGCACCCACATGGAGAGCAACAAGGGCAGAAGCTATCAATGATGCTGCATGGGATGCACTCAACGGACTGTGCTATGCCTTCCGTGAGCAGCTTGAGAACACTACTTTTAGGCTGTACCCGTATCAGAAGAGTAGTACAAGGGAGATCATTGGACCAGATGGAGGAGCTCTTTCCAATCCACAAGCTGCTGATAAGTCTCAGAGCTTACTCGTGGAGTTAGGAAACTGTTATGCAAGCACACAAGAAGAGATCCGTTACCTCCGCAAGAAGCTGTACTTGCTGGAAAAACAAGAGGAGACTCGTGCCAACGCGGGAACAAATGGAGCACCAGCGTCATCTACTTCTACATGGACTGCCGACTCACTTGGGCTTGTGCCCATGTATGGACCACCCCCGCCACACGGCGAGAACAGCACCGGTTCTCATGATTAAGTTTAGGTTTCCCATTGAATAAAGTTGTAATAAGAACGCTTAGATCGTAGAAGCGTGAATAAGAGTGGTGTTCTGAATTTTTATGATCATTGCTTGTGTTTGTGTGCTGGTGTGAGTTGTGGGACACTTCAGCGAATGTCCACATCCACACATAGTGGAGAGATGTGAGATGCTTCGGCACTTGTTCACATCCTCATATAGGCTGAAATGAATAAAAGAAGTTTATTAGTTCATACATCATGATGCATATAGTTGGGAAATCACTTCTTTCAAATCTGAATTCTAGCTCCTACAAATATATTGTGTCCGAAAGTAAGCCTTAAAATAAGGGGTAGACTTTCTTGCCAACCTTATCGTCTTGGATTCCCAAGGTATTGACATAATACTTGGAATTGATTGGTTAAGCAAGCACAACGGAGTGATTCAATGTGCTCACAGGATCGTGCAGTTGACGAGTGAGCACGGTACATGTATTGAGTTTGAGGCAGCCCAACCTACAACCAAGAAGGCAGTGCTGAACCACATCGAAGAAGCGACATTGGAAAGATCTCCGGTAGTTCAAGGATATTCAGATGTGTTCCCGGAAGAACATCCAGGTATGCCACCTGACCGGGACATTGAGTTTGCCATTGATTTAGTATCCGGAACTGCACCTATAGCAAAGAGGCCATATAGGATGCCTGCTAATGAATTAGTGGAGCTCAAGAAGCAAATTCAGGAGCAGCTAGATAAGGGTTTTATACATCCAAGCTCATCACCATGGGGAGCTCTCGTGCTCTTTATGGACAAGAAAGATGGGACCCAAAGGATGTGTGTGGACTATAGGTCTCTCAACGAAGTAACGATCAAGAATAAATATCCGCTGCCCCGCACAGAGGACTTGTTTGATCAAATGAAAGGTGCCCAAATTTTCTCCAAGATTGATCTTCGGACGGGATACTTCCAGCTGAAGATTAAGCCCTCCGACATACCCAAGACTGCATTTCGAACACGGTATGGTTCGTATGAATATACTGTTATGTCTTTTGTGTTGACGAATGCACCCACATACTTTGTGTACCTCATGAATAAGGTCTTCATGGAGTACTTGGACAAGTTTGTTGTTGTTTTCATCGATGATATCATGGTGTATTCGAAAAGCGAGAAAGAACATGAGGAACACTTGAGATTGACATTGCAGAAACAGCGAGAGCATCAATTGTATGCCAAGTTCAGCAAGTGTCAATTTTGGCTAAAGGAAATATCATTCTTAGGCCATATTATCTCGGAAGGAGGAGTATCGGTTGATCCGGGAAAAGTGAGATGTTTTGAAGTGGAACAAACCGCAGAATGTGAGGGATATTCGGAGTTTCCTTGGGATGGCTGGATACTACCACCGGTTAATCAAGGATTTCTCCAAAATAGAGAAACCTATGACTGAGTTGCTCATGAAAGGGAAATCATTTCAGTGGACACAAGCGTGTCAAGACAGCTTTGAGGAGCTAAAGGACAGATTAACAACAGCGCCGGTTTTGGTATAGCTGGACGTGAGCAAGAGTTTCGATATATATTGTGACACATCAAGACAAGGGCTTGGATGTGCGCTCATGCAAGGAGGACAAGTGGTTTCCTATGCATCGAGGCAATTAATGAAACATGAGCTGAATTACCCCACACATGACCTGGAACTTGCAGCCGTCGTACATGCCTTGAAGATTTGGAGGCATTACATGCTTTGTCACCGATTTGAGATTTATACGGATCACAAAAGCCTCAAGTATATATTAACGCAAACTGATCTGAATTTGAGGCAACGTCGATGGTTGGAACTCATCAAGGATTATGATGTTGGAATCAACTATCACCCCGGAAAGGCCAATGTAGTAGCTGATGCGTTGAGCCGAAAAGGAGCATGTCATCAACTCACGGTTCTGGAGCTGCCACTCGAGCTGCATAAGGAGTTTGAACAGTTGCATCTCGGATTCTTGAACGAGATGGAGTTGATCGAACTGAACTCAATGCTGGAACAAGAGATACGAGATGGTCACGCAATGGATGAGGAAATCAAGGAAAGAATCTGACAAGTCATAGAAAAGGATTTCAAGGAAGACGAGAAAGGTATGCTTTGGTTAGGGAAAAGGATTTGTATGCCTAACGTGAAGCACATCCGCGACACGATACTAAAGGAGGCACATGACTCACCTTATTCCATACACCCCGGCTTTACAAAGATGTACAAGGACCTGAAAACATGCTATTGGTGGGATGGTATGAAAAGGGATATTGCTGAATATGTTGCCTATGCGACACGTGCCAACGAGTGAAGGCTGAACATCAAATACCTGCTGGATTGTTGCAGCCATTAAAAGTACCCGAGTGGAAGTGGGAAGACATCAGCATGGATTTCATTGTTGGATTGCCACGTACTCAGTCCGGCTACGACTACATCTGGGTTATCATGGACCGATTGATGAAAACAGCCCATTTCCTTCCTGTTAGAACCATGTACACGTTGCACAACTAGCCGAGCTGTATATGGAGCAAATCATGTGTCTCCATGGAGTTCCGAAGAGGATAGTTTCAGATCGAGGTTCTCAATTTACCTCTAGGTTCTGGAAGAAGCTCCATGAAGCCATGGGTAGGCGATTGAATTTCAGCTCCGCATATCAGCCACAAACCGACAGGCAAACCGAGAGGACAAATCAGATTTTGGAAGACATGTTGAGAGCTTGCGCCTTGAAACATGGGCGTAGTTGGGATAAGAGCTTGCCATATGATGAATTCTCGTACAACAACAGTTACCAAGCCAGCTTGAAGATGTCACCCTTCAAAGCATTGTATGGTAGACGGTGTAGAACACCGCTGTTCTAGAATGAGACCGGAGAAAGCCAAGTATTTGGACCCGAAGTGCTGCAGGATGCCGAAAAGCAAGTCTAAACAATACGTGAAAACTTGAAGGCCACTCAGTCACGACAGAAGGGTTATGCGTACAATAGGCGAAGAAGATTGACCTTCGAAGTGGGAGACTTCGTGTACCTTAAAGTGTCGCCTATCTGAGGCCAATGACGGTTCAACGTCAAAGGCAAGTTAGCACCTCGCTACATCGGGCCATTCAAGATTTTGGGCAAGTGAGGAGAAGTAGCATATCAACTAGAGCTGCCAACGCACCTCTCTGACGTGCATGACGTGTTTCATGTATCTCAGCTCAAGAAATGCCTATGAGTACCGGAAGAACAAGTACCGATGGATGAGCTAGAGCTTCAAGAGGATCTGACCTACGCGGAACACCTCGTCAAAGTCTTGGACGTGAAGGAAAGGATCACGAGGAACAAAGTAATCCGTTGGTGCAAGGTCCAATGGAGCCATCACACGGAAGCCAAAACTACATGGGAACGTGAGGAAGATCTCAAGGTGGAATTCCCACATCTTTTCTCCAATCGAGGGCGAGATTCATTTTAAGGGGGGAGGTTTGTAATACCATCAATTTCACTACCATGCATTGCATACATTTTTCATGTAGAGAAGCATTTAGAAAGAAGTAGAAAAGGAGAAAGAACCATAGAATGGAGAAAGTACCATAGAAATGGAGAAAGAACCATAGAAATGGAGAAAGGAATATAGAAATGGAGAAAGTAACATAGAAATGGTGAGAAATGGAAATAAGATAGCTAAATTAAGCCATCCCCAAATCTCCCCAAATTCCCCAAAATTCCCCTAGGGGGAATTTTCCCCACATTTGGGGGGGGGGGAATTTCCCCCAAATTGGCCGCACCAATTAGGGGGGAGACCTCTTGGCCGCAGCCTTGATGGGGGGAAACCCTATTCCCCACCTCTAGGACTCTTTGGTTGAGTCCCATCTTGCTAGGACTTTTGTTTCCACCCCTAGGACTCTTTGGTTGAGTCCCATCTTGCTAGGACTCTACGTTTCCACCCCTAGGACTCTCCCTTCCCCCGTATAAATACAACCCCCCACCCGCCCGCCCTGCCCCCCAACCCGCCAAGTTGCCCCCTGCCGCCCCCAACTCGGTGAGTTGCCCCCCCTCCTCTGCCCAAGTCGCCGAGCCCCCCCCCACCCTTGCCGGAGTTTGGCCGCCGACGAGCCCCGCCGTCGAGCCCCGCCGTCGAGACCCAATGTCGAGCCCCGTCACGCCTCGCCGTCGCCGGAGAAGAAGCCCGACATTCTGCCCTATCATAATTCCCTGCAGAAAAATCCCCCGCTGCCGCCATTGTTAGGAGGGAGGCCCTGCCGCAGAGAGGAAGTGAGGTAGGTCTTCATTACCCCTCTTATGACGTCGCCGCTGTTTCTACGCACCCGTTTTCTTCGCCCCTTCGAGCAGAAACCTTTGGCGTGTGGACAGATCATGTTTTGGTCGATTTTTGACGGTGGAATTGATATACATCTTGTGTCAAGATCATTACCACGTCCACACTTGATCCCTACACCCTTGTTCATCATAAAACCCCATGAAAGCCCATTAAAACATGCAAGAACACGTACAAACTGGTTTTATAAAACTGCACCATAGGATTTACATTCATCTACCCCATTGCATCTGTAGTAAAATTTGTGCATGATAATTGATTGCTGTAAATTTTGTATGTGCATGGTCGTAAGTAGAAGGACAAGCTCAAGAGGCCGTATATGAGGAACTATAGCACAAACAGCAAGTGCCCCTTGACCATATTGATCCCATGTTTTGAAACTGTTTTGTTTGAGAGAACTCGTATGCTTGTGTCAACTTGATGGGACACCCTTATATAGGAGTTTACTAGTTTTGTTAACCATGCTTATCGTCGGGAAAGTTGAAGAGTCGGGTATGGTCGTTTTTCGTTTTTGCTTCGCTTAACTTAGGGATACGGGAAGCTGAAACAAAACTTGTTAGCTACTGCACTCATATAAATAATGATGATGAGAACTTGATGATGTTAATGAGCATGAAATCAGGAAGATCTAGGCAAGCTTGGTTCGTGGATGCAGCTGAATGAGATGGTGGTTTACTTGCCGTAGATCTAAGGACCGGTTCATGCGAGCATATGCCAGGAAAACAGTGCCACCACAAGGCCAAATATGGATGCGCCTTAGCTGACTAATTAGGTGTGTTGCAAGCTTGTTATGGACTGTTGGATGGTGCGGGGAATGGGAGTCGAGAGGGACTGCCCTGGGAACTGCATGACACAAGAGGGGGCCCGTGGGTGGGAGAATGGAGATTCGAGCCTGCCTGTGAAACCTTAGTGGGTCCGTACATCCTAGTAGCCCCTTTGTAAAGGATATTTTGTGATCTATTGGCCATATACCGAAGGTTTTGTACTGGTATAATGGAGGATCTTTCTAGTCGCTGACGGGTCACGGAATCACAAACTTGTGGGTAAAGTGGTGCCACCTCTGCAGAGTGTAAAACTATCATCACAGCTGTGCTTCCGGTCACAAGCACCTGGCCAACTTCCATGATTTTAGGCAAAACTTGGAATGTTTATTCGGTATGATTATGGTATGGTCATTGGGATTGGTTTTGGGACTGTTTTGAGTCATGACAATGAATTTGGTTTCGGTTATATGAAAATGAGATGGATATGAATATTTATGAGTATGAGATGAACTTGAGAAAGATTATTGGCTGGTTAAAGCATGATAAATGTTAAATTATGATGAAAGAATGTTGCTGAATTACTTGGTTATGTTGGGATTAAATTCACCTAGACTCAGTTGCTGTTTTTACCATGTTTGTGAAATAAAATTTGCTTGCTGCAATGAACCTTTTATTTGACTACCTTGTTGTAAGCTACATGTCATACCTTTCCCGCACTTGCTGAGTACAAAATATACTAACCCTTGCATTCCCACATATACATCAGCTACAGGAGAAGAGTACTTTGAGGAACATGTGAAGTACTAGGCGTGCGCACTACTGTCAACATGTCTGTGGAGCTGAAGTTGGAGCCTGCTCTTTTAGCCATTTTCCGCTGTCATTTAGAGTCTTCCGCTGTAAGAATAAGTTAGATATTCATGAGTGAAACATTGAGTC
This sequence comes from Neostapfia colusana, assembly GCA_030760725.1. Classification (NCBI taxonomy): domain Eukaryota; kingdom Viridiplantae; phylum Streptophyta; class Magnoliopsida; order Poales; family Poaceae; genus Neostapfia; species Neostapfia colusana. The sequence continues at coordinate 41,045,585 of JASWHV010000013.1, read as the reverse complement.
ATTGTAATAAAGTACTTAAACACTATTTATTCGTGGTTATATTCTGAATTCAGTTTGTGGGTTACATGTGTATATGTGATGAACATCCTGGGTACACATATGCATTCACTTGGTTCTATTTGCGGAACTGGGTGTCACACCCTATAAGTTGCTGTGCAAATTTCTGATCATTTTTCTATCCATTTGCGAGTTCTGTTCTAAAACCGAGTTGGGATCAACATCCAAAAACTGTAATTCGGACAGACTACCTTAAAATAGCCGTAACCTTCGCATACAAACTCGAAATCAGAAAAAAAAATTGATCTATGCAAAATTTGCATTCAATTATCCCCGGGTTTGACGGGTTCGGCGAAATTAGATTGACAAAAATTCTCTCGAAAGATAGCCTTTTTGGCCTCCGAAGTTCCAGCAAGAATTTTACAGAATTTTCTTAATTTTCTATAGGCCATATAGTACGTCCAATTGAGCTGAAAATTTGTATGCTTCCTATATTTGTGTTCCTGAGCAAAGAAAAAATATCAAAAAATTATTTCAACAAAAAAAGATTGTGAAGAGCACACATATTAAAGCAATTGGCCTAGTCTATACAGCTGTGGTGCTGTGATTGTTGTTCATATCATTCTTCTTTTGCCTTACTACTTCCTTGTGTTGTGCTAGGCCTAGAATACTTGGTTAACCAGCAACAGTTTCCTACATTGAATATTTATTCAACTTTGTTTAGCTGTTAACAATTTCTGCTCATTAACCACCATACTTTGCATCCAAGCTCCAACTTTTCTCTTGAGCAGAACAGGTACCTTTGCAATCACACCACACTTCACTGGTTTATCTCACCGTTCAGACCACCTGCTGTGTTGATAAGAACACTTGTAAGAGCTTGGTAAGACTCTTGAGATAGAGGCCACCTTTCCACATTGCCACTACCCTTTCTAGTTGGTAGGGATAACACTTTTTGTTGTTGTTTTTTTTGTTTCACCACTAACCATGTCAGGGAACAACGACGAGGGGAACAACAACAAGGAGAGTGATTGTGTGTCACATGCAGAGCTTCGTGACATGATGCGGACAACAGAGAATACACTAGCGAACTTGACTCGTCAAGTCGACGACCTGGCTGTTCGCATATATAATATGGAGGCGCGTTTGCATCCCGTTGAAGCACGTGAGGATGATGCATTCTACGTGGAAGACTTTGTTGACCATCCACGACGTCCATTTCATCATGGAGGTATGGGAGGTCATAATTACAATTACAATGATCGTTATAACAATTATAATCGCCCTCCTGATGAACCTTTTGCTAAAGTGAAACTTACTATACCCTCTTTTTATGGTGCTTATGATGCTGAGGCTTATCTTGATTGGGAGATGATAGTTGAGCAAAAATTTAATGCCCACCTTGTTCCTGAACAATATAGGGTTCGTCAAGCCACTTGTGAGTTTAAGGATTTTACTATCATATGGTGGAATGAACTTGTTAAAACTAGGACTGATCCTCCAACATAGGAAAGATTAAAAGATGCTATGCGTGTTCGATTTGTTCCTCCTTTTCAGCGTGACCTTCGAAAAAATTGCAATGCTTGGACCAAAGTAACATGTCCGTAGAAGAGTATTATCAAGAGTTACAGAAAGGTATGTTGCGCTGTGGGGTAGTAGAGGACATGGATGATAAAATAGTTCGTTTTTATTGAGGGTTGAGACGTGAAATTAAGGACATTATTGATTACGAAGAATATGATACTGTTAACAGATTGTTTCAGCTTGCTATGTTGGCAGAAAAAGAATTGCACGGATGCCAACAACAACAACATCACACAGGGAGCACCTTCACGCTGCATTCAACGTCTACACCACCCAAAACAGCGCCATTTTCGAGTTTTTGTGCAGCCACTACGCCATCCAATGGTGGCCAATGATCAACACCTACTGCTGCGCCTCCTCTCGTGCAGGACAGTGGCAAGACGACACCATTCAAGCCTACATCTTCAACACCTTCTACGAGTCGGAATTCCGACATCAAATGTCATCGCTGTCAGGGACTTGGTCACATGATCAAAGATTGCCCAAGCAAGCGAGCATACATAGCACGCAACGATGGCGGGTATGATAGTACTTCCGATGTTGAAGATGAATATTCTCTTGCTACTAACATTGCAGGCCCAAACGATGACCAATATAGCACCGACGAAGAGGTACTTGGTACAGAAGCGACGGAGAAGTATAGGAGCACCACTGTGCAGCGTGCTTTGAGCTCCAAAGTGGAGGCCGACGACAAGCTACAACGACACAATCTCTTTCACATGTTCCTCATCATCAAGGATTGTCGCGTACACACTATAATTGATGGAGGCAGCTGCAATAACTTGGTGAATATGGATGTCGTCAACAAACTAGGATTGACAACAAGAGCACACCCTCATCCATACCACATTCAATGGTTCAACAACAGCGGTAAGGTTTGGGTAACTAAAACAGTAAGAGTACATTTTTCGATTGGTTCTTACAATGATTTTGCTGATTTTGATGTCGTGCCTATGGATGCTTGTTCTCTTTTATTGGCTCGTCCTTGGGAATTTGGTACGGATGCTATTCATCATGGTAGAACCAATAAATATACTCTCATGCATAAAGGAAAGAAAATCACATTGCTTCCAATGACCCCTGCTGAAATTGTGCGTTTTGAGAAGAGTAAAATTAACAAAGATGAAACAACAAAACTAAAATCTGAAAAGCAGCAAGTCATTAAGTTAAAATCACCTTCATTTGTCACAACTAAATCTGATCTTGCTGATTTATTTGATGCTAAGGGGATGTGCTATGCTTTAGTATGCAAAGAAGTCCTGTTTTCACTTCATGAATTGTCTATTGTATTGCCCCCTGCTGTTGCTAACCTTTTGCAAGAGTTTGAGGGTGTATTTCCCTCCGAGATACCCCCTGGACTGCCAGCTGTGAGGGGAATTGAACACAAGATCGACTTGATTCCGGGAGCAAGTTTGCCAAATCGTGCGGCGTACAGGGCGAATCCGGAGGAGACTAAGGAAATTCAGCGACAAGTTCAAGAACTCTTAGACCGCGGGTACATTCGTGAAAGCCTTAGCCCTTGTTCCGTTCCTGTTCTTTTGGTTCCTAAGAAAGATGGTAGTTGGCGCATGTGTGTTGATTGTCGAGCGATTAATAACATCACCATTCGATATCGTTATCCTATTCCTCGCTTAGATGACATGCTTAATGAACTGAGTGGTGCTATCATTTTTACAAAAATTGACTTGCGTAGTGGTTACCACCAAATAAGAATGGCATTAGGAGATGAATGAAAACTGCATTTAAAACCAAGTTTGGCCTTTATGAGTGGTTAGTCATGCATTTTTGGTTTAACTAACGCACCTAGCACTTTCATGCGATTAATGAACAAGGTTTTACGTGCTTTTATTGGAAAATTTGTGGTGGTTTACTTCGTTGATATCCTCATTTATAGCAAATCATATGACGAACATCTCTCACATTTACGTGCTGTTTTTTCTGTTTTGAGGGATGCACGCTTGTTTGGTAACCTTGAAAAGTGCATCTTTTGCACAAATCGAGTACCGCTTCTTGGCTATGTCGTTTCCTCACAGGGAATTCAGATGAATGAGGCAAAAATTGATGCAATCACTAGCTGGCCAACTCCAACAACCGTCACACAGGTACGTAGTTTTTTTGTTCTTGCAGCTTTTTATCGTCGCTTTGTGCGGGATTTCAGCACCATTGCAGCACCTCTCCATGAGCTAACGAAGAAAGGAATGCTGTTTCAATGGAGCAAACAGCAGCAACAAGCTTTTGATACTCTCAAATCAAAGCTTACACAAGCACCTTTGCTGCAACTTCCTGATTTTGACAAGACCTTTGAGCTCGAATGCGATGCAAGCGGCATTGGTATTGGATGTGTTCTCATATAAGGAGGTAAACCCGTTGCTTTTTTAGTGAAAAACTGCATGGTCCTTCTCTGAATTATTGTACTTATGATAAGGAATTGTATGCATTAGTGCGAGTTTTACAAACTTGGCAACATTATCTTTGGTCTAAGGAGTTTGTCATACATTCCGATCATGAATCTTTGAAGTATCTTATGTGTCAAACCAATCTGAATAAAAGACATGCTAAATGGTTTGAGTTTATAGAATTGTTTCCATACACCATTAAGCATATGAACGGGAAGGAAAATGTCATTGCCGATGCATTATCTAGACGATATTCCATGCTGTCCCAACTGGATCACAAAATCTTTGGTTTGGAAACAATAAAAGCATTATACCCTACTGATTTAGACTTAAAAGATGCTTTTGAAAATTGTAGAGAAGGAAGAACATGGAATAAATATGTTCTGCGAGATGGTCTCCTCTATCGTGCTAACAAGCTATGCTTTCCAGCTAGCTCCTCGTCTATTGCTTTTGCAGGAATCACATGGAGGAGGTTTGATGGGACATTTTGGAGTGAAGAAAACTGAGGACGTGCTGTCCACACACTTCTTTTGGCCAAAGATGAGGCGTGATGTAGAGCGCTACGTGTCACAATGCACTACTTGCAATAAAGCTAAGTCTCGCCTTAACACACATGGTCTTTATATGCCTCTTCTTGTTCCTAGTGCACCTTGGGAGGATATTTCTATGGACTTTGTTTTGAGATTGCCTAGAACTAAGAGGAGGAGGGATAGTATTTTTGTGGTTGTTGATCGTTTCTCTAAAATGGCGCACTTTATACCATGAAATAAGAACGATAATGCTTCACACATTGTTGATTTATTTATGACTGAAATTGTTCGTTTACATGGTGTGCCAAATACCGTCATTTATGATCGTGATGCAAAATTTTTAAGTCATTTTGGAGAACCTTGTGGTATAAATTAGGCACCAAGTTGCTGGTTTAAAGTACATGTCACTAACAAATGGATGGACGAACCGAGGTAGTTAATCGTACTTTATCCACTATGTTGCGGGCTGTCTTGAAAACAAATTTAAAGTTGTGGGAGGAATGTTTACCACATATAGAATTTGCTTACAACAGATCCGTTCACTCCACGACAAAGGTAAGTCCATTCCAGGTAGTGTATGGTTTCAATCCGTGGTCCTATTGATTTACTACCTTTGCCTCCTTCTGAAACTATAAATTTGGATTCTACACAACGATCTAAATTCATTCTTAAGATGCATGAAAATACAAAGAAGAATATAGAAAGGATGAATGAGAAGTATAGGATTGCAGGTAGTAGAGGTAGAAAGAAAGTAAAACTTGAACCGGGGGATTTGGTGTGCTTACATTTGAGAAAAGAGCGATTTTCTGACTTTATTAAATCTAAACTTATGTCACGTGCTGCTGGTCCTTTTAAGATTGTTGAAAATATTAATGATAATGCATATAAGCTTGATTTGCCTCCCAATTTCATGGTTAATCCCAAATTTAACATTTCAGATTTGCGGCCATATTTGGGAGAAGAAGATGAACTTGAGTCGAGGACGATTCCGATTCAAGAGGGAGAGGATGATGTGGACATCACTCCTACGGATATACAAAACACTCCCATGGTAGACATGCAAGGTCCAATTACTAGAGCTCGAGCACGAAAAATGAATTTAGAGGTGAGATCATTCCTGAACAATTCTTTATATGTGAATTTTGAGAGTATGTTGCTACCTAATGGATTAATTATGATTAGGAACCATGGAGAGGACATGGAGATACATGGAGAGGGGTTTGGAGGCGTGGAGGACCAGAAAATACGCCAACAAGAAGCTAGAGACCGAGCCCAACTCAAATTTTAGTCCAACTCGGGGCCCAGGAGCAGTCCACTTTAAAATGGATGCCCAGGAGGCATACGGACTCTGTTTTTGACGTTCTACATATGCACGGAAAGCTGAGAGGATAAAATTTCCAATGGCCTTGGCCGCAAGTCAAAATGCCTTTGGAGTCGAAGGGAATCTTCAAAACATTATCAAGTTTAGAGTCTGTCAAGGTGTAGCATCACCTAGTTGGGCCATTGGGCCTTGTATCGAGTCCAAGTCCATTATGTACGTGTCTTAGGGTTAGGTAATGACCCTAGCACCCCCCTGGGGGTCCTCCACCTCCTTTATAACCCCTAGCAACCGTTAGAAACAGCTGGGTTTTGCTTAGATAAACAGCTGCCGTTCTACGGTTTTATTGAGACCCCAACTTCGTGATTTTCAGATAGCGTCTTCTACGTTCTTGCTCGTGTTCTCGGTTGCATTTGCAGGTATTAGCCTGCTTGGCAAGGTCAAGCGTGTGCTGCACGGTTGATAACCAACGGAGCAGTGGTGTAGTGATTGCAGGGGTGTTCGAACTGCTCGAGTGCCGCGGATCATCAACGTCGAGTTCTCCACCTCAATCGACCTACCTTTCGGAAGATCGGGCCTAACCTTCTCATCAATAGTTGTGCTAGTTGATCGCCTCGGTGGGTTGTCTTGACCGGTATAAAATGGGCCACCTTTGTCAGACAGTCTACTATGACCCATACGGAGTTGTTTCCCTTTTTCGTTCGGGGTAACCCAGTTATGAAGTCCATAGCGATCTGATCCCATTTCCACACCGGTATGGTTAGTGGTTGTAACAGCCCTACTTGCTTCTGATGGTCGGCCTTTACTCAGCGGCAGACGTCGCAATGGGCAATGAATTCTGCTATCTCCCTTTTCATAGCCACCCACCAGTACTTTTGCTTTAGGTCCTGGTACATCTTGGTGGTTCCCGGGTGGATGGAATATGGCGAGTTGTGGGCTTCATCCATTATTAATCGCCTTAGTCTGTCTGCTTTTGGCACACATATCCGGTTCTCGTACCACAGGGTTTCATGTTCGTCCACTCGAAACCCAGGTGCTTTGCCTACCCCTGTCTGAGCCTTTAGAGTACGGATTTCATGATCCTCCCGTTGGGCTTGCCGAATTCGGTTCTCTAACATGGGTTGTAGGCATAGGGTTCCCAGGTACCTGTTGTGTGCTATGTGCAGGTTCAACTTCTGCATCTCCTCTTTCAGGCTTGGTTGGCGGGTAACAGCCCATATAGTGTTACAGTGAGCCTTCCAGCTCAGGGCGTCGGCTACCATGTTAGCCTTTCCGGGGTGATACTGTACTTCCAGGTTGTAGTCCTTTATCAGCTCCAACCATCTTCGCTGCCTCAGATTTAATTCCAATTGGGTGAATATGTATTTCAGGCTCTTGTGGTCCGTAAAGATCGGACACTTGTTTCTGATCAGGTAGTGCCTCCAGATCTTTAGTACGTGAACCACAGCTGCCAACTCCATGTCATGGGTTGGGTAGTTCTTCTCATGGACCTTCAGTTGTCTGGATGCATAGGCGACGACTCGGTCATCCTGCATCAGCACACACCCGAGTCCTTGTCGGGAGGCGTCGCAGTATACTACAAAATCCTTGTGAATATCCGGCAAGATCAGTATTGGGGCTGCGGTCAGCCTTCTCTTTAGTTCCCTAAAACTGTTCTCGCAGGCAGGAGTCCATTCATTTCTTGTCCTTCTTTGTCAACTCGACATGGGTCTCGCAATTTTGGAGAACCAATCTATAAACCTCATGTAATACCCGGCTAGTCTAAGGAAGCTACGTATTTCCATCACGCTAGTGGGCTGCTTCCAGTCAGTGACTGCCTCGACTTATGCTGGGTCCACTGCCACTCCCTCGGCCTTTATGATGTACCCGAGGAATGCAACCTGCTGCAGACAAAATTCACACTTGCTGAATTTGGCGTACAGCTGGTGTGCCCTTAACCTTCCAAGTACTATTCTCAGGCGTTCGGCATGCTCCGCCTGACCTTTTGAGTAGATCAGTATGTCGTCTATGAAGACAACGACAAACTTGACCAACTCTTCCATGAATATCTTGTTCATTAGGTTCATGAAGTATGCTGGTGCGTTGGTCATCCTGAATGCATTACCGTGAACTCGTATTGTCCGTAACGAGTCACAAAGGCCGTTTTCATGATGTATGCATTTCTGATCTTCAACTGGTAGTAACCAGATTGCAGGTCGATCTATGAAAAGTACTTTGCTCCCTTAAGCTGGTCGAACAAGTCGTCAATCCGTGGCAAGGGGTACTTGTTCTTAATCGTGACCTCATTCAGGAACCGGTAGTCGATACACAGGCTCAAGCTACCATGCTTCTTTTTGGCAAAAAGCACGTGAGCTCTCCAGGGTGAAGAGTTAGGTCGGATAAATCCTTTCTCTTGTAATTCTCCGATCTGCTCCATTAGCTCGGCTAGCTCGTTGGCTGCCATCCGATACGGTCTTTTGGATATCGGTGTTGCCCCAGGTATCCGGGGGCATTCCGGGTAGCTCTTCTGGGAATACGTCCGGGTATATGTAAAAGTCCCAAAAATGTGTATGAATAAAAACCAAGGTTTGAGTTCATATGTGTGGCAAAGACATGAAAAATGGGACTTGCTAAAACTTTTCTTCATGCAAGGTAATACATGGATGAACATCCAACATGAGGTTCACCTTTTTATTTAAAAGTGTTGAACCAATAAGGAGTTAAATACCTCTTTGCATGTAAGTTTAAAATTCAGATTTGAAATTCAAAGTTCACACATATGGTGACCCAAAAACTTTGAATTAACATGCAGCCATATAGTTGAGTTTTTAGGGAAAAGGTTATCACAAACTTTTCAATTGTAGGGTGGGCTCAAAGGAGAGCTAAAGAGAAGAAATTGCAAAATTTAAACCAAATTCAGATTTAGTCTTGCAAATTCAAACTGAATTGGAAGAATTCAAATTCTAGCCCACCTTTTTAAACTTAGCATTCTGGGGATTGAAAAGATCAGCATGAGAAGATATTTGGGGAAGAAATGTGGAGTGGGACCCACATGTCATAGAGCTAAAGGAGGAGCCTCACTCACTAAGTTTTACTCTCGGTGGGAACTTTTCCCGAGCAGCTCGCGAGCGCCACCAAGCAGCTTGCCGGCGACAGCTCCTGCTGCCGGTCTCCACGCGCTGGCGCCCTGGGGTCGGTCCTGACCGCGTCCTCATCGTGATCACGTGCCCCCCCCGGCCGAAGCAAAGCGCAGTTGCCTTCTTCTCCTCGCAAACAAACCGAGAGCCGAGCACCTCACCGCCGCTGCTTCGGTCTGCTGGAGAAATCACGGAAACGGCGTGCCTCCTCCTCCCCCGAGCTGCTAAACCTCTCCCTGAGATCAGCCTCCACCTCCCTGACCCACAAGAAAGTGAGCTGCGGCCTCCGGTGCCTGAGAACGATCGCCGCCGCGGCGACCTAATCTGAGAAAGTGATCGGGCGCTCGTGGACAGCCCTCCACAGCGGGTTTCACGGCCGAGCGATCACACCTACGGACGCGCATGGGTGCAGTGCTGCTCTCAGCCCAAGCTCAGGCCGTGCCGCGTGCTATCAGCGGCGAATTTCGAGGTTTTGCTCTGGCGACCTCACTCCGAGCTTCCGGTATGGATTCAACAAATTCCCGCTCTCTAATCCTTCCTAGGTCCTCAAATCTTGCACGTAGCATCTGGATTAGCCAGCGACCATTTCCCCTTTTGCATCCAGCGCATGAAAACGCCTCAGCACGACGGAATTCGAGCTCGACTAGAGGTGTTCATGGCGGACCCATTCGGTCGCACGGTGACAACCTATTTACAGCCACTCCCGAGCCATTTTGAGGTCGTGCCGATCTTCCTAGAGCTGCGCTGGTGCTGTAGGGCGTGTTGGCGCAGGTTTTGGCAGGCTGGAAACCCTAGGCAACGCTACCGAACCTCTACAGTGGCTGTCGCACGTCGCCGGCCATGTTCCGGTCGTCCGCAGCCCTAGCAAACCCCACAGCCATGTTCCTCGAGGCACTAAACCCCCTGGCGGTGAGTTGTAGCTCCGGCGGTGGCCGGGAAGGCCGGTCCGGCGAGCTTCCGGTTACTCTGGCGAGGGGGAGCGCGCGGGCGCGAGCGAGGAGAGGGAGGTAGAAGAAAGCCGTGGGCCCCGTCTGTCAGCAGCTCAAATTTTAAACCCGGGATCGGGTGTGGCCGGGATCCCGTGTGTTGGCGCACAGAAGCGCTGTGGCCCGGTGTGGCTTCGTTTCTATTGGCTGGAATTCAAAACTGTGGGTCCAGCCGAATTTGCTGTAGGGAAATAATTCCAGACTTAGCTCAATCTTTGGAAATTCATATCTCCCTGTAGAAAACTCCAATTTGAGTGATTCCAATTGGGTTGGATTCATCACTCTGAGTTCTATCAAAATATGAACTCAGCTTTGTATGAAAGTCAATATTATATTCTAGAAAGTTGTTTGAAGGTTTTCTGAAAAAGAATAATTTGAGGGAGTTTGGGTTATCCAAAAATCCCCAAATTTTGCCAGAATATTCTTTAGCATATTGTTGACCTACTAGCAAATTGTCAGCTCATTTGAGGATCATTTGAGTAGGAATTTGCTAAATGCAAACTACTGTGTTCAAAAGAATCCGGAAACATTTTCAGAAAATGTTTCCCACTTCAAAAATCTGTTCTGAGCAATCCATAGCTCCAAAAATCATAGGAAAATTTAGGCAAGCTCTCTTAGACATACAAGGAATTTTAGTTCACTTAATTGGGCATGAAAATGCACATTACTACAGAATTAATTCTTTTAAGTACAAATGCTTAAAGAATTGTTCTAGGGGAACTACTCAAGTAAAAGAGCTGAATTTTGGACCAGATGACTCTCATGTGATCAAGAACTCACATGTAAATTATCAGCCCAAGATTAGTCCTTGAACTCCCTATTCTTATTCTCCATACTTATGTAGAGTGGAAAATACATAAGAGATATGGTAAGAATTATGGAGGACACAATATGAATCCACATTAGCTGCAATTTGGCAAGCTAATTCTTTACGTAGTATAGAACCTGCTGTAAAAGTTTTGAGGCTATTGGAGTTCTTGTTCTTTAGTTTCACTCAAATCTTTTCAGCTTCTCTATTATGTTCATTAGGGGGAATGATTAGTGTATAGCTAAGGCCTTAAGATCAATTTAGTTTATTTCTGTTGTTTGCACAACAGAGGCAAACCAAGCCATGCTTGGCTTTTCCACACAACCTCTGTTCCTAAGAAAGTAATTCTATAACTTCTTTCCATTACATTCTATAAAACATATGCAAATGCATTTCAATAGGAACCACAACGAAGGGGATTGAAAGGAGCGATTCATCGAAGTGGATCAAGCTCCGGAGAATCAAGGGTGGATCTTCAAGGACACTAACTGTTATATACGACTACCCTGCAAAACAGGTAAGCTCCGGTTTGCATTTAACAACCATTAAGTCTTTATTTTTGTATTCAGTTTCGGTTAAGACATGAACTGTGCATTAGGTCTAGTGATTGATACTCCTCTTGCATAGCCAAATGACCCATGGAGTATTGGGTAGGTGTCTTTCACCGTGTAGAACTGCCATGCTTAAGTACGGTTCGGTAGAAGTCGAGTGGTGAGATGCTACTCGCACATTTAGGAACAACAGGGGCATACGGGATTGGTTCACAATGTAATTAGCAAGTTGAAGTGGAGACCGGAAGGTTGTAGGAGCAGCAGGACATAGGGGCCTGGGTGCTGTAGACCTGTCCATGTCAGTCAATGACCGATCCGTATGCGGCCCTGTTGAACAAGTTTGAGTTGTGTACCGGACTCATGCTGGCTATATGGGACCTAGTAAACCGATGTAACTCGGGAAGCTGTCGTTGGGACTTTTCGATTCGCCTCAGGCGGATGGCCGGTGTGCAGTATGTGGGGAATATTCTCATGACATCTCACGTCGGAAGGTGCACCATGAGAGTAGCTACCGTACGGGGCGACTTGATCGATTCAGCGGGGGTGAAACGGGGGAAAGGCTGCCACGTACAACGTCAGTGATGGTTGTTGTAGGCAACGTCGAGTACGGGGTACGTGTCGTGTAGTCCGGGTGTTATTGATTCGAATCACCGTCGCTCGCGGAATGGACCGAGCATACTTGTTCTCACAGTCATGACGTAGTAAGAACTTGCATGAGAAAGGAACTAATCATATTGATATGAAGTATTACACCAGCTTTGTATTGGATCTTGATGAATAGGCTAGTGCAAACTCGATTCTTTTATGCCATGAGCAATTTACATCGGGGGAAAGTGTTTCTTGTTTGATTGTGGACTCCCGATGTGGCGTGCCCAGGGTTACTTAAAATACTGCAAATAATACTGAAAGTAAGGATTCACTTTTAGGCGAGTTTAATTATGCTTATGCCATCCTATGTTAGGTTCATAACCTCACTTAGAGTTTCATGTTTAGAGTGACGGTTAAGTCTTGCTGAGCGTTATGCTCACGGATGCTATCCGAGTTGTTTTGCAGGTAAATTGACTCGATGATTATGAGAAGGGGTGCCGATGAGACTCGGGAACCTCCGAGTGCTTACTCTAAGAGCATCCTCGCCGCTGCAGATTGTCTTCGTGTTGCTAGTAAGAAACGTCCGCGGGCTGGGCCGTTTCTTTGTTGCTAGTTTAGATATGAGTCGTGAGAGTGATAGTCTTCCGCTGTAGTTTACTCTGATATATTTATTTGTAAAAGAATCTTGTACGCTTCCGCAAACTATTTATGTAATATGATGTGTGTTCATCGACCCGTGTGCTGTTGGGTGCCGCATAACACGGCACCACCAGACGAGGTCCTGTGGGCCATCACAGCGTGGTATCAGAGCTGCGTTGGGAACAGAGCACGGATTGAGCATCATATTATGTCAAAAAAACTTAGGATACGGTGAGATAACGGTACTAGGCCCACATAAGGACTATTATTAGCATATAATGAAGGTGGCAAGCTAACTTATTTGTTATGTCGGAAAACCGTGCATCTCGGGACGTCTATGTCTTGGGGGGTGCACGTATGCACTGTCCACCAGTGCGCACAAGCTGAAGGGTGGAGCCTCACGGGTGGCAGGTAACCCGACTCGCTTTAATATCCTCTACGACTCTTCATGTCGTTTGGAGTATTCGAGCAGCGTCTGTCCCGGGCGTGCATGGTGCAATTTGGGAGACCCCGTCACGTGGTCAGTAACGTGAACACGTAGCTCAATACGTGTTTGTCTTGAGAACACCTGGGCGAGTGATGACGGCCGGGTGTACGAACTGTATGGATACCTGATGATTGAGTGTGGCTTATGTAGGTACTAACCACAAAAACCTTAGTGCGTGTAGAACACGTTTGCGAGTGACCGTTTTAGTGCCACCTAAGGATACGTATATGCCGGTGTAATCCGGTTAGGTTTTTCTTTGGTGAGGCGATGTAGTACCGTCATATGTCTTACGGTGCATCGTCACCGTACTACACTGGATAGTATTCTTACCTATGAAGAAATCATTCATGAGTAACTTCCAAACTTAAAATGGATGTGATAAAGCACATATTAGTTACTGAGCTCTTTATTTGAACTAAGTTTCAAAGAAGAGACTTGTTAGGCTTCTTTTGATCTCAAAGACAGAGTGCTCTGTTTAGACAGGAATTTTTCTGGGCTTTAACAGAGCGTAACTCTAATTAGTTTGACCCAATGGATGTGTTTGAGACAGTTCTGGAAAGGTTATTAAGTGCTATACAACTTCTGTGTAGAACTCCAGAGCCAAATCCGACACCAACTTAGTTAAATGTCCAGATGAATGCAAACTGTTCAGAAAACAGAGCAGCTGCAAACTTCTCTGGATGTTGCTGTAAATTAGCCGTCACAGTCTGTAGAAAAATTTCTAAGGTTCATATGACACGCCGTTGGAAAGGTTATGAAACTTGCAACGATTTTTTAGTTCATAGTTTGTTCAGAATTGTACCCCATTTGTATGTAAAACTGTGATAAAAACAGCCACATACAAAGGAGGTGCTGGCAAAAATTTACCCAGAAATTCTGTCAATTTGAACGATCATAACGTCTGGTTAAGGGATGATCCAGAGGCATATCAGTACTCGTTGGAAAGATACGGAAGTTAACTTTAACTTTGGTATTCAACTTGGGTTATGAAAATGCAGGTAACTGGATCAAAATCTGGGTTAAGTACAGAAAGGTCGATTCTGTACAGAATAGAGGGATTGTTCTATTTTTGGCTTTAGAAGGATGTGTAAACATGAAGTATTGTTATACTTTCATAAAGTTTTAGCATGTTCATGTTTTGCATGCTTTCACATACTGCTAGATCAAGTTTTGACTCCCCTCAAAATTATGCTTTTGCAGTATGGTGCGTACTCATTCTCCGAGTAGGACTGAAGGTTCTCATCGAGACGGTGATGACTCGACTCCACCACGGGCACCGCCATCAACGGTATGGGCCGATGTCATGACTCATATGGTCGAGTCAAGTCAAGAGAACACAAGACTACTCCAAGCCTTGGTACAACAGGGCTTACTCCAACGTGCACAACAGGACGTTCCACCTCGGAACGCCTATTTGGACTTCTTGGCGACACAACCGCCAATCTTCACGGAAGCCAATGAACCAGTGGAAGCTGATCAGTGGCTTCGAGTTATGGAGTCCAAGTTTGGAGTGTTTGAGTGCGACGAATATCAGAAGGCATCACTTGCAGCTCAACAGCTCCATGGAGCCGCCGGGAATTGGTGGTTTGCTTATCTCGCCACCGTTCCAGAAGGCTATCAAGTGGAGTGGACGGAATTTCGTGAAGCATTCCATGCTCGTCACATTCCTATGGGTTTTATCAAGGCCCAACAGCAAGAATTTAGGAACTTGAAGCAGGGGGACATGAGTGTCCTCGATTATGTCAGACGATTCAACCTTCAGGCACAATATGCTCCGGCTTATGCGACGAGCGAAGCTGCAATGTGTGACTACTTTTTCTATGGCTTGATTGCCATACTAAAATAGAAGCTAGCTTTGTTCAATCAAGGCAGTTACACCGAGTTGATCAGTGCTGCTCCGCTACAAGAACAAGCGACACTTGAGTGTCAAGCAGAGAAGAGGGACTGGGAGGATGTGCTAGAAGACACACCAGTTGTTCCTCGCAAATACCGTGTGGTGTATCACACACCATCCGATGAAAGATGGCAAGCGCCAGTGAGATCAACTCTGTACAGATTTCCTGCTCAAGAATCATGTCTTGAAGCAACACCTTTGCCGTGGCAACGAATGACACCTGTGGCATCATTGCTGCAGCCAAGTACATCAACTTCTCAACCACAAGTCAACGAAGAACTGGGGAATCCTCCGTGTTCTTATTGCCACCGTTTAGGGCATTTTAGGCAAGAATGCCGGGAGAAGTTGGTGAACACCAGACAGCCATCATCATCAGGTGGTATGCTTCCACCTGCTCCAGTCAAAATAACAGCATTGCAATCCGGAAGTGTGCAACATCTGGCTATTGAGGATGTCCCGGAGGGAGCACCGGTGTTAGCTGGCATGTTCACTCTCAAAGACGTGCCCGTGCTCATACTTTTTGATTCCGGTGCAACCCACAATTTTATCAGCAAAACATGCGTGGATCAGCACCAATTATCCACCAATACTCCCACAACGAGTTTTCTTATATGATCACCGGGAGGAAATATATCTGCCAATCAGATTGTGTCCCGAGCAGCTTTGTGTTTGGGCGGAAAAATATACCCAACATCGCTGATTATGTTGGATAGGCAGAAGATAGACATTATATTGGGGATGTCTTGGTTAAATCGTCACGGTGCCGTTCTCAATATCGGTAACCGGACTGTCCAGATTGACTCGCCGATTCACTGACAGCACACGCTGTTTTTGGACAGCGAAGATCCAGATATGGTAGAGGCGTACCACACGGAAGCGCTGAAGCTTGAATATATTCCGGTGGTACGTGATTATCCTGACGTTTTTCCCGATGACTTACCGGGCATGCCGCCCGAACGGGACGTCGAGTTCAAGATTGAACTGGCGCCGGGAACGACGCCTATCTCACGAAGGCCTTACAAGATGGCACCTAACGAGCTAGCGGAGTTGAAAGAGAAACTGAATGAACTCATGAGCAAGGGTTTCATACGACCAAGTTCTTCACCTTGGGGTTGCTCTGCGCTGTTCGTTAAGAAGAAGGATGAAACACTACGGCTATGTATTGATTACCGTCCTCTAAATGCTGCCACGATCAAGAACAAGTATCCTTTGCCCCGCATCGACATCCTGTGCGATCAACTTATGGGTGCAAAGGTGTTTTCGAAGATGGATCTTCGGTCGGGATATCATCAAATCAAAATCCGACCGGAGGACATACCGAAGACAGCTTTCTCGACGAGATACGGACTCTATGAGTACCTCGTCATGTCATTTGGGTTAACCAACGCTCCGGCACATTTCATGTACTTGATGAATTCTGTGTTCATGCCGGAGTTAGACAAGTTAGTCGTGATATTCATCGATGACATATTGGTTTACTCCAAATCTGAAGAAGAGCACGCTGAACATCTGCATATCGTGCTATAACGGTTGCGGGAGCACCAATTATATGCCAAGTTCAGCAAGTGCGAATTTTGGATTGATCAAGTGCCTTTCTTAGGCCATATTATTTCAGCAGAAGGTATCGCCGTGGACCCCAGCAAGATTGAACAAGTGCTGAAGTGGGAATCTCCCAAATCAGTCCACGAGGTCCAAAGTTTCCTAGGTTTAGCAGGGTATTATCGGAGGTTTATTCCGAGCTTCTCAAAGATTGCTAAACCAATGACGGATCTGCTGAGGAAGGGCACTAAATACATGTGGAATGCAGCATGTGAAGCCGCATTCAAAACTTTGGTGAAATATCTCACAACAGCTCCAGTTCTTGCTCAGCCGGACACGACGAAGCCATTTGATGTATACTGTGATGCATCCGGCATCGGTCTCAGCTGCGTTCTGATGCAAGAAGGGCGTGTAGTCGCCTATGGGTCTCGTCAACTGTGAAACCACGAGCAGCATTATCCAACTCATGATCTCGAGCTTGCTGCAGTGGTTTTGGCATAGAAGATGTGGAGGTATTACCTACTTGGTAATCTTGTTCACCTCTACAGCGACCATAAAAGCTTGAAGTATATCTTCACGCAGAAGGAGCTGATCATGAGACAACAGAGATTGTTGGAGCTCATAAAAGATTATGAAATTGAGATCCACTATCATCCGGGAAAAGCAAACGTGGTTGCCGACGCGCTGAGTCGGAAAGCCCACATTCACAACTTAGCGGCTGCTGATTTGGAAGATGAAGAGCCAAGCCTCCGTGTCATTCCGTATGGCGCGCTTTACAATCTCGCGCTCATTCCAACAATCCGTGAAGAGATTGTTGAAGCTCAAAGAAGAGACAGGGGTATGTCTCACATACGGAGAAAACTAGACAACGGAGAGGTGAAATGTTTCCAGAAGGATGAGAAAGGTACGATGACACGACCCCACTGGTCCTGTCGAGCCAGGATCACGCTGAGGGGTGCTGCGTTGCACAACACCGTATAACACACGTCAAAGGTACAAAGCGGAAGCGGAAGCTTTATTACATAAACAAGTTTATTAACATGTTTACATCAAAATAAGTTTAGTCCACACTCGCGGGCGTAGACTAAGCATCAAGTGCACGTTCAGCCCTCGAACGTGTCCTTGCTAGCACACTCGCACACTAACTCTGCGGCGTGCACGACTCCCACTCGACGGGGTTCCCCTCCTGGGGTTCCGTCTCCTCTTCGGGAGTCCCTTCCTCATAGAACCCTGCAAAAGCTTCAAACACAAGCAGTGAGCACGAAGGCTCAGCAAGTCTGACCCGTCTCACCTAAACATGAAACTTCTACATGAGGGTGATGGGTTGCATGAGGTAAAAATCATTTGCAAGGACTCGCCTAATTAGTAGAACCTTACTTTCAAGTTTTAGCAGCAGGTTGTGGAGAACTTTATGCTAAGGCACATGAGAGAGCCGCAATCAAACAAGAAACGCATTTCTCTCATGTACTTTGCCCAAAGTTGAAAAGAACTTTAGTTAGCACTAAGCTACAACATATCATTAACAATCAATATCCAACTTTCAATCAGCAACATTTTAACATGTAACTAGCCTGTTCTTTCTACGTCACGGTACAGTGAACAAGTGGTACTCACTGACCGCGAGGGACGGCGATTATAATCGATTTACACCTGCAGGGTTACCCGAATAACCCGTCACGTACGCCCGTACTCGATGTTGCCTACAACAACCATCACGGACGCCGTACGCGACTACCTTTCACCCGTTAGCCAAATATTGAACCGGTCCCATCGTCCCGAGCAAGAGGTCCCTGCACGCGCATCTCTGTGCCGCCAGCTGATTTACACCTCGAGCTCTCAACCTACCCTCTGAACGACGGGCAATGCCTCAATACCCAGCTACCCGAGTTACATCAGTTTCCCGGTTCCCATATAGCCGGTAGGTCTTCGGTACTGTTCTAGCTTGTTCAACAGGCCCGCGCACGGCTCGGTCCTCAATCGACACAAGCGGAGCTACAGCACACAGGCCCCAAAGTCCTGCTGCCCTTACTCTCCGCTCGGTCTCATTTTCTTGCCATGTGTATCATGTGCTATCTCTACCCGAGCAATGTGCCTCTAGCCTATTCTCGCGAGTAGTTCCAACTACTCGACTTGTACCGAATCCTACTCTATCCTAGCAATGCAGTGGCTAACGGGGTTTGCAATCCTAAACCCCAACCCATGGTTTTCTTGGCTATGCAGTGGGGTTTCCAAACAAGACTCTGATGCACAACATAAAGAAAACAAGTATGTGCTCAAAACAATAAAAATTTCTAAAATGGTTAATGCAAACCGGGGCTTGCCTTGCTGCTCTTGGTCGTAGGCTAGCTGTTCCTCCGGAGTAACGAAGTCTAGGACTTCGGGTTCCTCCTCGACCTTAGCGACTACATGATAAGAACAATGTATGTATTAATTAAATGCTTTTGTATTAACTTTGAAGTTGTGAAGTCTATAACCTTTACTAGATAGACCTAATGACTGTGAAACTTTTACTGTGGCTTGGTTACAACCTAAACAGAGACTTGGTCAAGTTTTAGTTGCAGCAAAGCTCATTTGAGCCCTCCACAAATAATTATGTCCTTGACCTTAATTAAAGGCTTTTAGGGTGTTCTAGGTATTTTCATGAAACAAACTATGACTTTCTGAAAACTAGATTTTCAGAGGGTTCTAATGGAATTGGTCTCACTTAATTTGGAAGTCTCTAACTAAAGATATGAGCTAAACAATTTCAGAGAAAATTCTGAAAATGTTTCTGAACATTTTCTATTTTCTCTGGAACAGTTTTACTAATCACACCATTAGGTGGACTAAATGAGCTCAAATGGATCTGAAATTTTTATGGTAGTTCAAGGATATTTTGGTGAACATCTCAGCAAAATTTCAGGATTTTCCTCCAAATGATTCTCCAGTTAAAATTCCTAACAGTTTAAACTTTAAGGAATTAATTCTGGAGAATTAAGGAATCTCATGAAGTGACACTTGATTTTCTGGAAAGTACTCAAAGAGCTGAATCCAGCAAAATTTGGTTCACTCAATTTGGAGCTTTCTAGCCAAAGTTATAAGGATTTGAAGTTTGAAGGAAATCTGAAAATCGGGGAAAAGTTTAAACTCGCGCGTGGGCCCAGGAGACACGCGTCGCACGCCGAAGCGACAGCACACCGCGGCCCACAAGGCTTTTGCGCGCCAGCACACCCGATCCCGGCCGCAGCCGGATCCCGATTCAAAATATCGGCCGCTGACAGCTGGGGTCCACCCCCTTCTTCAACCTCGCGACACCCGCGCTCCGCCGCCGAGGGACCTCGCCGGAGAGCTCGCCGCCGGCTGCTGTACAGCTTCAAACTTCTTGATTCTGGCCGCCCCTGCCTACTTTTACTTGGGGAACATGATCCGAGGGTCAGCTGCTCATGACAATGGCCGGAGCATGGTCGGCGACGAGCCGCCATATCGGAACGACTTCGGCCATGTCGGCTGATGCTCCTAGTGCCTCAGCTACTTGGGAAACCGGTCGGGGAGCATCAGTGGACCTCAGAGAAGGTCGACATGAACTCGGGGCAGCTCGGGGAAGGCCCGAAATAGGTCCTCACCGTGCGCCCGATACCCCCCGTGCGTTCCGCCATTAGTAGACCTTGAATTACGCCGGGCACAGAAGTTCTCCGGCCCAGAGTTGTGAAGGCAACTTGTGCGTCACCGTGTCTAGTTCGTGTGGGAGTGGCCTGAGGCCCTCTAATCCTTTCTAGAGCACGAATTAAACAGAATCGTACCCGAGGGTCGTTCTGCACACAGAAAGGGGAAAAGTGGAAATTCGCCGCCGGTGAGCAACCACTCGAGCTGTGGCTCGGGGATGAGCAGCACCGATCACTTGCGCGTCCAAGGGTGCCTTGGCTCGGGCGTGACAACGCCCAGGTTGGGCTGTCCACGAGAGCCCGAGGTGCGGCGGTTTCCAGTTCCGAGTTTGATCTTTCGGCACAGCCGATATCACTCGGTTTCAATCGATTTCTATCAATGGGAAGGATGGAGGATGGTTGCTAGTACCTTGCTGGGACCTTGGAATGGAAAGAGGGAGCTGCGATCGGCTTGATCAAGCAGGAACTCGAGCGGCGGCGATGGCAGTGGGAAGAGCAGTCGCGCACGTCGGTAGCTCGGGGAAATGGTGACTGAGGCACGCCGGGGAGGGAATAAATAGCTCGGCCGGCTGGCCTCCGGCTTGGGGCACGCAGCAGGAGCTGGCGCCGGCCGGCCCCTTCGGTGGCGCGCGCGCACAACAGCCGGGAACCGACTGAACTGTGGTTCAGTCGGTTTGCTTTGAGGCTGAGGCTGACATGTGGGTCCCACTCCTCTTTTAACCTCTGAAATTTATTCCTAACAGCTGTGGTAAACAGTGAACCCTATTCTACCCTTGGCAACTCAAATTATTCACCCAAGAACCATTTGAATTGATCAAAGTTCAAATGAGGTTTGGTTTGAATGAATTTCAGCACAAGTGCAGTTTGAAATTCAAATAAAGTTTGAATTTCTCCCCCTTAGCTCATGTCAAGATCAACTCCAAATGGAGTGAAAATTGGTGTGTGAGCTCACAAAAATGTGCTGAGCAAGAATATGCCTTCCACTTTTAAATTCAGTGGGTGAAAACAGTTTGAATTTGAATATGTTTTCAAACTGCCCCTTTCCTATCTACACCCAAGATGACCTCAAAAATGTTTTGAATTTGGGTGAAACTTGGCATGGACATCCTTGGCAAAGTGTAGGAGTTTTCATATGTCCAGCCCATCTATATCACATGTGGGAAGTACCACTTTTGCAATGTGTGAGTTTGTTCCCTAATGAGCATGTTGATAATTGTTACTTGCTCTTTATTTGTGTTCATCATTTTTCCTCAAATGAGGTCTGTGGTGTGGGGATGAACACTGCAAATGGGTGTCAAAAACTGAGGCCCTTACATTCCTCCCCCCTTAAAAGAATCTCGTCCCGAGATTATAAGGTGAAAATGAGAGAGAGGACGGTGGAAAAATTACCGGATATGCGACGTGAGAAAGTCGGGGTAGTTAGTGCGAAGGAATTCTTCGCTCTCCCATGTCGCTTCATCCATGGAGTGATTACTCCACAGAACCTTGTAGAACCACAACGTACGGTTGCGTGTGGTTCGGGCCTTTTCATCAATAATCTGCACCGGTTCCTCCCGATAGGTGAGATCCGGTTGCAGTTCTTCAATGTCTTCCAGCTGAACGGTAGTTGATAGCTTGAGACACTTCCTCAGCTGGGAAATGTGAAAGACGTCGTGCACACCGGAAAGTGCTTCTGGTAATCTTAGCCGGTATGCCACCGATCCACATCTTTCGGTAATCTGGAATGGACCGATGAATCGGGGTGCTAACTTTCCTCTCACCCCAAATCTGTTTACGCCCTTCATTGGAGACACTCGTAGATATACGTGGTCTCCAGCTTCGAATTGTAACGGACGCCTTCTCCGGTCCGCATACTGTTTCTGTCGGGATTGAGCGGCTTTTAGGTTCGCTTGAATTAATCGAACCTTTTCTTCCGCGTTGTTGACAAGATCAATCCCGAAGGTAACCCTCTCGCCAGACTCACACCAATTCAATGGTGTGCGGCATTTTCTCCCGTATAGCGCCTCGTAGGGCGCCATCTTGATGCTGGCTTGGTACCCATTGTTGTACGAGAACTCGGCTAACGGCAAGTGATCATCCCAGTTCTTGCCGTGGTCGATAGCGCAAGCTCGTAGCATGTCTTCTAAGATTTGATTTACCCGCTCCGTTTGCCCATCCGTCTGCGGGTGGTAGGCTGAACTACGGATCAGCTTCGTCCCCAAGGCAGCGTGGAGCTGCTCCCAAAAACGGGACACAAATAAAGTGCCCCGGTCCGATACGATAGTACGGGGTACGCCGTATAAGCATAGGATCCGTGAGATGTACAGTTCAGCGTACTTCTTGGCGTTGTAGTTGGTGTTGACCGGGATGAAATGGGCAACTTTGGTGAGCCGATCGACGATCACCCACACAGAATCATGTTTCTGTAAGGTGGTGGGTAAACCGACGACGAAATCCATGCTCACGTCCTCCCACTTCCAGGCAGGAATGCCCAGTGGTTGCAGCAGTCCCGGTTTCCGCATGTGGTCTGCCTTCACCCGTCGACATGTATCACACTCGGACACGTATTTTGCAGTCTCTCGCTTCATCCGTGTCCACCAAAACTTGCTTCTGAGTTCTTGATACATCTTGTTGCTGCCGGGGTGAATAGAAAACTTTGATAAGTGAGCCTCATCAAAGATTTTCTTCCGTAACTCCGGGTTTCGGGGTACGACGATCCGGTCCTTGAACCATAGGACGCCGTCTCCGTCCTTCCGGAAACATTTCAACTCCCCACTATCTACACGTCTCCGCAAATGTGACATGCCCTTGTCATTCTTCTGGGCTGCCGCTATCTCTTCACGGATGGTGGGGATCAAAGCTAGGTTGTAGAGAGCTCCGTGTGGAATCACATGTAGTGGTGGTTCGCTCTCTTCCAACGGTGTGATGGTCAGATTATTGACGTGTGACTTGCGGCTCAGCGCATCTGCCACAACGTTTGCCTTGCCCGGATGATAATGGATCTCTATCTCGTAATCCTTTATCAGTTCTAACCATCTTCGTTGCCTCATGTTCAGCTCCTTCTGAGTGAATATGTACTTGAGGCTTTTGTGGTCGGTATATAAATGTACGAGGTTACCGAGTAGGTAGTGCCTCCACATTTTCAGTGCAAGTACCACGGCAGCGAGCTCCAAGTCGTGAGTTGGATAATTTTGCTCATGATTCCTAAGCTGCCGTGACCCATACGCGACCACCCTTCGGTCTTGCATCAACACACATCCGAGCCCAATGCCGGATGCATCGCAGTACACATCGAACGGTTTTGTTGTGTCTGGCTGCGCCAAAACCGGTGCTGATGTCAGGTGCTTGACTAAAGCCTTGAATGCTGCTTCACATGCTGGACTCCAAACATATTTGGTAGCCTTCTTCAGCAGCTCTGTCATTGGCTTGGCAATCTTCGAGAAGTTCGGAATGAACCTCCGATAATATCCCGCGAGTCCGAGGAAACTCCGTACCTCATGAACAGTTCTCGGGGATTTCCAATTCAGCACTTGCGTGATTTTGCTCGGGTCCACAGCGATACCCTCCGCTGAGATGATATGCCCGAGGAAAGGCACTTGCGATATCCAAAACTCGCATTTGCTGAACTTTGCGTATAACTTGTGATCCCGCAGCCGTTGCAAGACTATACGCAGATGTTTCTTGTGATCTTCCTCCGACTTGGAATATACCAGGATGTCGTCGATGAAGACCACGACAAACTTGTCCAGCTCCGGCATGAACACCGAGTTCATTAAGTACATGAAGTGAGCTGGAGCATTGGTGAGGCCAAAGGACATGACCAGGTACTCATAAAGTCCGTACCTTGTCGAAAAAGCTGTCTTTGGAATGTCCTCAGCCCTGATCTTAATCTGATGGTACCCGGATCTTAAATCCATCTTGGAAAAGACCTTTGCTTCGACCAACTGATCAAACAACATGTCGATCCGTGGCAACGGGTACTTGTTCTTGATGGTTACGGCATTTAATGGACGGTAGTCCACGCAAAGCCGCAACGTTTCATCCTTCTTTTTGACAAATAATGCCGAACAGCCCCATGGCGAGGAGCTCGGCCTAATAAAACCCTTCTCCAGAAGGTCCGTGAGCTGAGTCTTCAGTTCAGCCAACTCCTTGGGCGCCATCTTGTACGGCCTTCGGGATATTGGCATGGTTCCCGGTGCAAGTTCAATCTTGAACTCCACCTCTCTATCGGGTGGCATCCCCGGCAAATCATCCGGGAATACATCAGGGAATTCTCGGACCACTGGAATGTCTTCCAATCTGATGGTTGTGGCTTGATAGACACTTGGAAGTTTTATTTCTGGACTGTCCAGAAATAATGAGTGAGAACCGTGCACTCCTGAGTTTAAGTGCACGACTCGGAGGACGGTGTCTAAAACAGCGCCGTGGCGGTTTAACCACGACATCCCTAGGATGACATCGACCTTCTGTCCCTCTAAGATAATGAGAGACGTGGGGTACACTCTACCCGCTAAGCATAATGGTGCTTTGGAGACCATTACGCTTGCTGAAATCTTCCCACCCGGTGAACAAATTAAATATGAACTATCGGTGGGTAGTATTGGCAAGCTGTGTTTAGCAATGAAAGCTTGGCTAATAAAATTATGCGTGGCGCCTGAATCAAATAGTACTATAGCGGGATGCTGGTGGAGTTGGAACATACCCGCAAGGATTGGCTCGCCCTCCGGCACGTCCTCAATGGCAAGCTGGTGGACAGTACCGGGCCTAGGGTTTGCCCGCCGCGCATTAGTAAGGTTCCGGGGTTGATTCCTCCCCGGAAACTGTGGTACCACTCCGCCGCCTTGCCTCTCCGGGCAACTGCTCGCGAAGTGTCCTGGACGACCACACTTGTAACATGTGGCCGCTGCTGGTGGAGTACTTGGTGGACGAAAGCCCGGCATGCGTTGCGGAGGTGCAAACGCACGCGGCATCGCCCGCTGCTGCTGTTGTTGTTGCGGTGGTGCTGGCAGTGCCGGCCGGAATGCCGGTGAAGAATACGGCCGACCGCGGAACGGCATCGACCGCTGTGGTGGCTGCCAGCGCGGACCTGATGGTGGGCGATTCACCATCCGAAACTTCTGAGAAGGACCGCCTCCTTCTCCGCTGCTCTGCGGCGCGCTTCGCTTTCGCTCTGCCGCCGCCAACTCCTTGCCGGAGTCTTCCTGAACAATCGCAGCATCAATTATGTCGTTGAGGCTGCCGCGATTGAACATCGCCAGCTTGTCCTTCAGGAGCGGGTTAAGCCCCTGGTAAAAGTGGTCCCGCCGCTTCTCGTCCGTATCTGCGTGATACGACGCGTAGAGTGCGAGATCGTTGAACGCTCTGGAGTACTCCAGCGCGTTCCGGCTCCCTTGTTGCAGGTGTAGGAATTCCTGCGTCTTCCTCTTCATCAAACCGGGCGGTATATGATAGGCCCGGAAGGCCGTCCGGAACTCCGCCCAGGTCATCACTCGGTCGGTGGGTTGTGAAGCACAAAAGTTGGCCCACCACGCGCTCGCGGATCCTTGGAGCTGCTGGACCGCGAACTGAGTCTTGCGCTGCTCGCTGATTTGGAGCAGCCCGAACTTCATCTCTATGGCGCGGAGCCAGTTGTCCGCGTCAAGTGGTTCATCCGCCCTTGAGAATACAGGGGGATGAGTCGCCAGGAAGTCAGAGTAGGAGCTCTGTTGGCGCTCCTCACGATCTTGACGTCTCTCTGGGCGAGACGTATTCGCAATTAACGTTTGCAGCAGCTCTGTATGCTGCTGATGTGAACCCGCCATTGCCGCGACAATGTCGGCCAATGTAACCGTTGGCAGTGGCGGTGGCGGTGTTTGCTGTTGCTGTTGCTGCTGCTGTCCCGAGGAGTCCTCGGGAGGTGGTTGGGAGGTCTCTCCCCCTTGGCTAGTACCTCCAACATCGGGGTTGGCACGAGTACGCGTCATTCTGAAATTCAACACAGCAGCAATTAGCACATGTCTTACTCAAAATTCCATAAACAGGAGTAAGTATTGAAGCGACGCATGATTAACTTGCACAACATTCACATATATTGATAAAGCATAAACTTTATACAAGATACATTATTCTCGGATCTCCGAGAAGTCGTGCTCATGTCGTCACTACCTATACATACGCTACTGTCTACACGACATGTCACCGATTACAAAAGTTGGGTTACGCTACCCTAGCTGCCCTACTTGGCAACCGTAACCCCCTACTCGGAGTAGAACTCGACCTCCTGTGGGTCGTCCTCCTCCGGTACCTCTGCTGGTGGCTCGGGGTCTACCACCTCTTCTCCCATTCCAGGTTCTCCCATGGCTGGAAGACCCAAGACTACCGGTACGCCCAATACCGGGGGCACGAGGTCCTGCAATGCATGCACCTCGTCCATAGCCTGGTTGTAGTCCTCTTCCCAGCCTTGTCCTTCCTCAATAGCGTCGTCCCGCTCTTGAGCAAGGTCCTCATTCTGCTGGGTTAGGGTCTGCACCAGCTCTTGCAACGCCGCAATGTCAACATGGCTCTTCTTCTTTGCCTTCTTCAGACGACGCAACTGATTGTGTTGTTCATTCAGTCGCTTGATCGTCGGAAGGAGCACATTGCGGAGTGCACTGTGAGCACTCTCAAAATGATCTCCACGGCTTGTGCTCTCCTTGAGCTTGGTGGCGAGATGCTCCGTATGAACAGCTTGGCTGTCCATCACAGCGTTTCCCGCCCTCATTTGGAGGCTGAGATTTGCCTCCGCGGGGTTGTACCTTGGGCAACTCGGGTTTGTTGCCTCTAGGTACCTCTCTTCCCACACATGCTGAGCTCGTCCCTCCACCGGAACGAGTGCGTATGGAGTTCCCTCCATAGCCTGTACGTGTAGTTGGCAGAAACGTGACATAGTGTCACGGGCTGCCACTTGCCACATCCCTTCCGGTTGTCTTCCTCTCACCGTGACGGTGAATGGCACCCAACCGGGTGGCGTAGGCCCTGCAGGAACCTCGACATGGATCGTCCACGTCTTGTTCCCCTCTTCGCCTTCTTCCTTGGCGAAGTATTGCGGCATCTGGTTGTACCCGAAATATTGGAGCATTAGCCACAATGCTCCCGGGTAGCCGCTACGGTCAGAGCAGTGGGAAACTACCCACCCGTTCTCCAACCGTTTATCTGCTGCCATCTGTAAAAATATATTTGAGAAATGTCAAATATTTATTTAAACAGTAAACCATTGAGTTATAACATAAGATATGTCATTGACCCCTTAACACTTGGAAACATAGTTCAAATTTTTAAACAAATTTGACTGCTGATCTGCTGTTCCCATGACAGCCCTGACCAGTTTCCATATCAATCTGATTTAGGCCAGGTTAAAAGCAAAACCAGTCCTGGAGCTCAACATCAAAGTTAAAGTTAACTTCAATAGCTTTCCAGAAAGTATTTGGTTGGCCTAAGATCTGCTCTGGTTCAAAAGTTATGAGATGTCAAAGTTAACAGAATTTCTGGGAACAATTGGACAGCACCTCCCTGCCTTAGGTACTGATTTGATCCAAGAATTCCAGTTAATTCTGTTCCTAATCTGACAAAACTTTCTGTTACAAAGTTGTAACCCATCTCATAAGCTTCCCAGAACCACCTCATTTTCTATTTTTGGATTTTTATGCAGGAAGTTATGCTTAATTTACAGAGAGTCTACAGAGAGTCTTTGCTCCGTCCTGTTTTCTGGACAGTTTCAACTCTACTGCATTTTTCGAGTGGTTAAGGGATGAAACACCTCTGGAACTCAACAGAAAAGTTGTAAAGCTCCTCCAAAGCTTTCCAGAAATGTATCATACGACCCCAACCTCGAAAGAACTCAACCTCTAACCTCTGATTAACTTCAGCCTTGATTTAGCTGAAAACAGAGTGCTCTGTCCTTAACATCCTATAAGTTGAAAATTTATTAACTTTGAATATCCTGTTCAAGGGAAGGAGTTACATCAAGTTTTACTACTTTGGATCAAAACCTTCAAGTTTTTAAATGAAGTTGTTCATTTAGTTGGGTGTGACGTCGAGGCGTCACCAGATTATGTCGGTACTACGTCCTCACAAAGGAAAAACCTATACCGGATTTAGCCGGCTTCGTTAGTTCAGTGGCACTACTCGTCACTCGCACACGGATGCTACACGTCTACCGTTTCGTGGTAAGGCTACCTGCAGAAACTCAAACAATCATCAGACTCGGCTGCACACCGAGCCCGGAATCCATACAGTTTGTACACCCGGCCGTCATCACTCGCCCGGATGTTCTCAAGCCAAACACGCCTTGAGTTACGTGTTCACGTTTCAGACCACGTGACGGGGTTTCCCATGTTGCACCACGCACGCCAGGGACAGACGTTGCTCGAATACCCCAAACGACATGAAGAGTCGTAGAGGATATCAAAGCGGGTCGGGTTACCTGCCACCCGTGGGGCTCCACCCTTCAGCTTGTGCGCACTGGTGGACAGCGCTTACGTGCACCCCCCAAGACATGAACGTCCCGAGATGCACGATTTTCCGACATAACAAATAAGTTAATAAGCCACTTTCTATATACTAATAACATCCTTATACGGGCTACTAACTCGTTCCTCACTGGATTTTTGAAAAAGAAGACCTT
This sequence comes from Neostapfia colusana, assembly GCA_030760725.1. Lineage (NCBI taxonomy): Eukaryota > Viridiplantae > Streptophyta > Magnoliopsida > Poales > Poaceae > Neostapfia > Neostapfia colusana. The sequence continues at coordinate 41,016,891 of JASWHV010000013.1, read as the reverse complement.
TGTACTGTGTTAAACCTCAAGCGAGCTCTGATACCACGCTGACACGACCCCACTGGTCCTGTCGAGCCAGGATCACGCTGAGGGGTGCTGCGTTGCACAACACCGTATAACACACGTCAAAGGTACAAAGCGGAAGCGGAAGCTTTATTACATAAACAAGTTTATTAACATGTTTACATCAAAATAAGTTTAGTCCACACTCGCGGGCGTAGACTAAGCATCAAGTGCACGTTCAGCCCTCGAACGTGTCCTTGCTAGCACACTCGCACACTAACTCTGCGGCGTGCACGACTCCCACTCGACGGGGTTCCCCTCCTGGGGTTCCGTCTCCTCTTCGGGAGTCCCTTCCTCATAGAACCCTGCAAAAGCTTCAAACACAAGCAGTGAGCACGAAGGCTCAGCAAGTCTGACCCGTCTCACCTAAACATGAAACTTCTACATGAGGGTGATGGGTTGCATGAGGTAAAAATCATTTGCAAGGACTCGCCTAATTAGTAGAACCTTACTTTCAAGTTTTAGCAGCAGGTTGTGGAGAACTTTATGCTAAGGCACATGAGAGAGCCGCAATCAAACAAGAAACGCATTTCTCTCATGTACTTTGCCCAAAGTTGAAAAGAACTTTAGTTAGCACTAAGCTACAACATATCATTAACAATCAATATCCAACTTTCAATCAGCAACATTTTAACATGTAACTAGCCTGTTCTTTCTACGTCACGGTACAGTGAACAAGTGGTACTCACTGACCGCGAGGGACGGCGATTATAATCGATTTACACCTGCAGGGTTACCCGAATAACCCGTCACGTACGCCCGTACTCGATGTTGCCTACAACAACCATCACGGACGCCGTACGCGACTACCTTTCACCCGTTAGCCAAATATTGAACCGGTCCCATCGTCCCGAGCAAGAGGTCCCTGCACGCGCATCTCTGTGCCGCCAGCTGATTTACACCTCGAGCTCTCAACCTACCCTCTGAACGACGGGCAATGCCTCAATACCCAGCTACCCGAGTTACATCAGTTTCCCGGTTCCCATATAGCCGGTAGGTCTTCGGTACTGTTCTAGCTTGTTCAACAGGCCCGCACACGGCTCGGTCCTCAATCGACACAAGCGGAGCTACAGCACACAGGCCCCAAAGTCCTGCTGCCCTTACTCTCCGCTCGGTCTCATTTTCTTGCCATGTGTATCATGTGCTATCTCTACCCGAGCAATGTGCCTCTAGCCTATTCTCGCGAGTAGTTCCAACTACTCGACTTGTACCGAATCCTACTCTATCCTAGCAATGCAGTGGCTAACGGGGTTTGCAATCCTAAACCCCAACCCATGGTTTTCTTGGCTATGCAGTGGGGTTTCCAAACAAGACTCTGATGCACAACATAAAGAAAACAAGTATGTGCTCAAAACAATAAAAATTTCTAAAATGGTTAATGCAAACCGGGGCTTGCCTTGCTGCTCTTGGTCGTAGGCTAGCTGTTCCTCCGGAGTAACGAAGTCTAGGACTTCGGGTTCCTCCTCGACCTTAGCGACTACATGATAAGAACAATGTATGTATTAATTAAATGCTTTTGTATTAACTTTGAAGTTGTGAAGTCTATAACCTTTACTAGATAGACCTAATGACTGTGAAACTTTTACTGTGGCTTGGTTACAACCTAAACAGAGACTTGGTCAAGTTTTAGTTGCAGCAAAGCTCATTTGAGCCCTCCACAAATAATTATGTCCTTGACCTTAATTAAAGGCTTTTAGGGTGTTCTAGGTATTTTCATGAAACAAACTATGACTTTCTGAAAACTAGATTTTCAGAGGGTTCTAATGGAATTGGTCTCACTTAATTTGGAAGTCTCTAACTAAAGATATGAGCTAAACAATTTCAGAGAAAATTCTGAAAATGTTTCTGAACATTTTCTATTTTCTCTGGAACAGTTTTACTAATCACACCATTAGGTGGACTAAATGAGCTCAAATGGATCTGAAATTTTTATGGTAGTTCAAGGATATTTTGGTGAACATCTCAGCAAAATTTCAGGATTTTCCTCCAAATGATTCTCCAGTTAAAATTCCTAACAGTTTAAACTTTAAGGAATTAATTCTGGAGAATTAAGGAATCTCATGAAGTGACACTTGATTTTCTGGAAAGTACTCAAAGAGCTGAATCCAGCAAAATTTGGTTCACTCAATTTGGAGCTTTCTAGCCAAAGTTATAAGGATTTGAAGTTTGAAGGAAATCTGAAAATCGGGGAAAAGTTTAAACTCGCGCGTGGGCCCAGGAGACACGCGTCGCACGCCGAAGCGACAGCACACCGCGGCCCACAAGGCTTTTGCGCGCCAGCACACCCGATCCCGGCCGCAGCCGGATCCCGATTCAAAATATCGGCCGCTGACAGCTGGGGTCCACCCCCTTCTTCAACCTCGCGACACCCGCGCTCCGCCGCCGAGGGACCTCGCCGGAGAGCTCGCCGCCGGCTGCTGTACAGCTTCAAACTTCTTGATTCTGGCCGCCCCTGCCTACTTTTACTTGGGGAACATGATCCGAGGGTCAGCTGCTCATGACAACGGCCGGAGCATGGTCGGCGACGAGCCGCCATATCGGAACGACTTCGGCCATGTCGGCTGATGCTCCTAGTGCCTCAGCTACTTGGGAAACCGGTCGGGGAGCATCAGTGGACCTCAGAGAAGGTCGACATGAACTCGGGGCAGCTCGGGGAAGGCCCGAAATAGGTCCTCACCGTGCGCCCGATACCCCCCGTGCGTTCCGCCATTAGTAGACCTTGAATTACGCCGGGCACAGAAGTTCTCCGGCCCAGAGTTGTGAAGGCAACTTGTGCGTCACCGTGTCTAGTTCGTGTGGGAGTGGCCTGAGGCCCTCTAATCCTTTCTAGAGCACGAATTAAACAGAATCGTACCCGAGGGTCGTTCTGCACACAGAAAGGGGAAAAGTGGAAATTCGCCGCCGGTGAGCAACCACTCGAGCTGTGGCTCGGGGATGAGCAGCACCGATCACTTGCGCGTCCAAGGGTGCCTTGGCTCGGGCGTGACAACGCCCAGGTTGGGCTGTCCACGAGAGCCCGAGGTGCGGCGGTTTCCAGTTCCGAGTTTGATCTTTCGGCACAGCCGATATCACTCGGTTTCAATCGATTTCTATCAATGGGAAGGATGGAGGATGGTTGCTAGTACCTTGCTGGGACCTTGGAATGGAAAGAGGGAGCTGCGATCGGCTTGATCAAGCAGGAACTCGAGCGGCGGCGATGGCAGTGGGAAGAGCAGTCGCGCACGTCGGTAGCTCGGGGAAATGGTGACTGAGGCACGCCGGGGAGGGAATAAATAGCTCGGCCGGCTGGCCTCCGGCTTGGGGCACGCAGCAGGAGCTGGCGCCGGCCGGCCCCTTCGGTGGCGCGCGCGCACAACAGCCGGGAACCGACTGAACTGTGGTTCAGTCGGTTTGCTTTGAGGCTGAGGCTGACATGTGGGTCCCACTCGTCTTTTAACCTCTGAAATTTATTCCTAACAGCTGTGGTAAACAGTGAACCCTATTCTACCCTTGGCAACTCAAATTATTCACCCAAGAACCATTTGAATTGATCAAAGTTCAAATGAGGTTTGGTTTGAATGAATTTCAGCACAAGTGCAGTTTGAAATTCAAATAAAGTTTGAATTTCTCCCCCTTAGCTCATGTCAAGATCAACTCCAAATGGAGTGAAAATTGGTGTGTGAGCTCACAAAAATGTGCTGAGCAAGAATATGCCTTCCACTTTTAAATTCAGTGGGTGAAAACAGTTTGAATTTGAATATGTTTTCAAACTGCCCCTTTCCTATCTACACCCAAGATGACCTCAAAAATGTTTTGAATTTGGGTGAAACTTGGCATGGACATCCTTGGCAAAGTGTAGGAGTTTTCATATGTCCAGCCCATCTATATCACATGTGGGAAGTACCACTTTTGCAATGTGTGAGTTTGTTCCCTAATGAGCATGTTGATAATTGTTACTTGCTCTTTATTTGTGTTCATCATTTTTCCTCAAATGAGGTGTGTGGTGTGGGGATGAACACTGCAAATGGGTGTCAAAAACTGAGGCCCTTACATACGATATGGTTTAATGACCGTAAAGTGGTACCGCGCAATATGAAACTCCGGAAAAAGATCTTGGATGAAGCCCACCTGTCTAAGTTTTCCATTCATCCCGGAAGTAACAAGATGTACCAAGATTTGAAACAGAAATTTTGGTGGACAAGGATGAAGAGGGAGATTGCCAAATACGTATCCGAATGCGATACGTGTAGACGGATCAAGGCTGATCATATGCGGAAAGCCGGACCGCTACAACCTTTGAAGATACCGGCATGGAAATGGGAGGATGTGAGTATGGACTTCATCGTCGGATTACCGCTCACATCCAGGAAGCATGACTCGATATGGGTGATCGTCGACCGGTTGACGAAATCAGCTTATTTCATACCGGTGAACACTCATTATTGAGCAAGGCAATATGAGGAGTTATTCATCTCCAGAATTACATGCTCACATGGTGTCCCGAAGATCATCATTTCAGATCGAGGTGCGCTGTTTGTTGCTCGGTTTCGGGAGCAGCTGCACGCCTCGTTGGGAACCAAGCTGATTAGGAGCTCCGCATATCACCCTCAAACAGATTGACAAACTGAGAGGGTGAATCAAGTGCTTGAGGATATGTTGAGAGCGTGTGCCATCAACCACGGTAGGAATTGGGACGATCACCTACCGCTGGCGGAGTTTTCATACAACAACGGTTATCAAGCGAGTATTAAAATGGCACCGTATGAAGCTCTCTACGGCCGGAAGTGTCGCACACCGCTGAATTGGTGTGAGTCCGGCGAAAGAGCTCTGTTTGGGATTGATCTTGTCAACGAAGCCGAAGACCGCGTTCGGTTGATACAAGAAAACTTGAAGGCTGCACAATCCCGACAGAAGAGCTACGCTGATCAACGGCGTAGGCCATTGCATTTTGACGTCGGAGAGCATGTGTACCTTCGGGTATCTCCGATGAAGGGAATTCACCGGTTCAGTGTAAAGGGGAAACTCGCTCCCCGTTTTATTGGTCCTTTTGCTATCACGGAGAAGTGCGCACCCGTAGCCTACTGGCTGGAGTTACCGGCAAGTCTAGCAGGTGTTCATGATATATTTCATGTTTCACAGCTGCGGAAGTGCCTCAAATTCACCCTGCTGTTCGCACTGAGGACATCGACGAATGGAAACTGGACCTGACCTACACCGAGCGACCGGATCAGATTTTGGATGAAAAGACACGGGTAACCCGGAACCGGACGACCCGATTTTTCAAGGTGCTGTGGAGTAATCATACCGCGGAAGAGGCGACGTGGGAAAGTGAAGATTACCTCCGCACCAGCTATCCGGAATTTTTAGTGTTGTACATTTTGTAATTACCTCTCCCGTCTCGTTCCTCTTTTGTAATCTCGGGACGAGATTCTTTTAAGGGGGGAGGAATGTAAAAGTCCCAAAAATGTGTATGAATAAAAACCAAGGTTTGAGTTCATATGTGTGGCAAAGACATGAAAAATGGGACTTGCTAAAACTTTTCTTCATGCAAGGTAATACATGGATAAACATCCAACATGATGTTCACCTTTTTATTTAAAAGTGTTAAACCAATAAGGAGTTAAATACCTCTTTGCATGTAAGTTTAAAATTCAGATATGAAATTCAAAGTTCACACATATGGTGACCCAAAAACTTTGAATTAACATGCAGCCATATAGTTGAGTTTTTAGGGAAAAGGTTATCACAAACTTTTCAATTGTAGGGTGCGCTCAAAGGAGAGCTAAAGAGAAGAAATTGCAAATTCTAAACCAAATTCAGATTTAGTCTTGCAAATTCAAACTGAATTGGAAGAATTCAAATTCTAGCCCACCTTTTTAAACTTAGCATTCTGGGGATTGAAAAGATCAGCTTGAGAAGATATTTGGGGAAGAAATTTGGGGTGGGACCCACATGTCATAGAGCGAAAGGAGGAGCCTTACTCACTATGTTTTACTCTCGGTGGGAACTTTTCCCGAGCAGCTCGCGAGCGCCACCGAGCAGCTTGCCGATGACAGCTCCTGCTGCCGGTCTCCACGCGATGGCGCCCTGGGGTCGGTCCTGACCGCGTCCTCATCGTGATCACGTGCCCCCCCCGAAGCAAAGCGCAGTTGCCTTCTTCTCCTCGCAAACAAACCGAGAGCCGAGCGCCTCACCGCCGCTGCTTCGGTCTGCTGGAGAAATCACGGAAACGGCGCGCCTCCTCCTCCCCCGAGCTGCTAAACCTCTCCCTGAGATCAGCCTCCACCTCCATGACCCACAAGCAAGTGAGCTGCGGCCTCCGGTGCCCGAGAACGATCGCCGCCGCGGTGACCTAATCTGAGAAAATGATCGGGCGCTCGTGGACAGCCCTCCACAGCGGGTTTCACGGCCGAGCGATCACACCTACGGACGCACACGGGTGCGGTGCTGCTCTCAGCCCAAGCTCAGGCCGTGCCGCGAGCTATCGGCGGAGAATTTCGAGGTTTTGCTCCGGCGACCTCACTCCGAGCTTCCGGTATGGATTCAACAAATTCCCGCTCTCTAATCCTTCCTAGGTCCTGAAATCTTGCACGTAGCAGCTGGATTAGCCAGCGATCATTTCCCCTTTTGCATCCAGCGCATGAAAACGCCTCAGCACGACGGAATTCGAGCTCGACTAGAGGTGTTCATGGCGGACCCATTCGGTCGCATGGCGACAACCTATTTACAGCCACTCCCGAGCCATTTTGAGGCTGCGCTGGTGCTGTAGGGCACGTCGGCGCAGGTTTTGGCGGGCTGGAAACCCTGGGCAATGCTACCGAACCTCTACAGTGGCTGTCGCACGTCGCCAGCCATGTTCCGGTCGTCCGCAGCCCTAGCAAACCCCACAGCCATGTTCCTCGAGGCCCTAAACCCCTGGCGGCGAGTTGTAGCTGCGGCGGTGGCCGGGAAGGCCGGTCCGGCGAGCTTCCGGTTTCTCTGGCGAGGGGGAGCTCGCGGGCGCGAGCGAGGAGCGGGAGGTAGAAGAAAGCCATGGGCCCCGTCTGTCAGCAGCTCAAATTTTAAATCCGGGATCGGGTGTGGCCGGGATCCTGTGTGTTGGCGCGCAGAAGCGCTGTGGCCCGGTGTGGCTTCGTTTCTATTGCCTGGAATTCAAAACTGTGGGTCCAGCCGAATTTGCTGTAGGGAAATAATTCCAGACTTAGCTCAATCTTTGGAAATTCATATCTCCCTGTATAAAACTCCAATTTGAGTGATTCCAATTGGGTTGGATTCATCACTCTGAGTTCTATCCAAATATGAACTCAGCTTTGTATGAAAGTCAATATTATATTCTGGAAAATTCTTTGAAGGTTTTATGAAAAAGAATTATTGAGGGAGTTTGGGTTATCCAAAAATCCCCAAATTTTGCCAGAATATTGTTTAGCATATTGTTGACCTACTAGCAAATTTTCAGCTCATTTGAAGATCATTTGAGTAGGAATTTGCTAAATGCAAACTACTGTGTTCAAAAGAATCCGGAAACATTTTAAGAAAATGTTTCCCACTTCAAAAATCTGTTCTGAGCAATCCATAGCTCCAAAAATCATAGGAAAATTTAGGCAAGCTCTCTGAGACATACATGGAATTGTAGTTCACTTAATTGGGCATGAAAATGCACATTACTACAGAATTAATTCTTTTAAGTACAAATGCTTAAAGAATTGTTCTAGGGGAACTACTCAAGTAAAAAGGGCTGAATTTTGGACCAGATGACTCTCATGTGATCAAGAACTCACATGTAAATTATCAGCCCAAGATGAGTCCTTGAACTCCCTATTCTTATTCTCCATACTTATGTAGAGTGGAAAATACATAAGAGATATGGTAAGAATTATGGAGGACACAATATGAATCCACATTAGCTGCAATTTGGCAAGCTAAATCTTTACGTAGTATAGAAACTTCTGTAAAAGTTTTGAGGCTATTGGAGTTCTTGTTCTTCAGTTGCACTCAAATCTTTTCAGCTTCTCTATTATGTTCATTAGGGGGAATGATTAGTGTATAGCTAAGGCCTTAAGATCAATTTAGTTTATTTCTGTTCTTTGCACAACAGAGGCAAACCAAGCCATGCTTGTCTTTTCCACACAACCGCTGTTCCTAAGAAAGTAATTCTATAACTTCTTTCCATTACATTCTATAAAACATATGCATATGCATTTCAATAGGAACCACAACGAAGGGGATTCAAAGGAGTGATTCATCGAAGTGGATCAAGCTCTGGAGAATCAAGGGTGGATCTGCGAGGACACTAACTGTTATATACGACTACCCTGCAAAACAGGCAAGTTCCGGTTTGCATTTAACAGCCATTAAGTTTTTATTTTTGTATTCAGTTTCGGTTAAGACATGAACTGTGCATTAGGTCTAGTGATTGATACTCCTCTTGCATAGCCAAATGACCCATGGAGTATTGGGTAGGTGTCTTTCACCGTGTAGAACTGCCATGCTTAAGTACGGTTCGGTAGAAGTCGAGTGGTGAGATGCTACTCGCAGATTTAGGAACAACAGGGGCATACGGGATTGGTTCGTAATTGAATTAGCAAGTTGAAGTGGAGACCGGAAGGATGTAGGAGCAGCAGGACATAGGGGCCTGGGTGATGTAGACCTGTCCGTGTCAGTCAAGGACCGATCCCTATGCGGCCCTGTTGAACAAGTTTGAGTTGTGTACCGGACTCATGCTGGCTATATGGGACCTAGTAAACCGATGTACCTCGGGAAGCTGTCGTTGGGACATTTCGGGTCGCCTCAGGGGGATGGCCGGTGTGCAGTATGTGGGGAATATTCTCATGACATCTCACGTCGGAAGGTGCACCATGAGAGTAGCTACTGTACGGGGTGACTTGATCGATTCAGCGGGGGTGAAACGTGGGAAAGGCTGCCACGTACGATGTCAGTGATGGTTGTTGTAGGCAACGTCGAGTACGGGCGTACGTGTCGTGTAGTCCGGGTGTTATTGATTCGAAATCACCGTCGCTCGCGGAATGGACCGAGCATACTTGTTCTCACAGTAATGACGTAGTAAGAACTTGCATGAGAAAGGAACTAATCATATTGATATGAAGTATTACACTTGCTTTGTATTGGATCTTGATGAATAAGCTAGTGCAAACTCGATTCTTTTATGCCATGAGCAATTTACATCGGGGGAAAGCGTTTCTTGTTTGATTGTGGACTCCCGATGTGGCATGCCCAGGGTTACTTAAAATACTGCAAATAATACTGAAAGTAAGGATTCACTTTTAGGCGAGTTTAATTATGCTTATGCCATCCTATGTTAGGTTCATAACCTCACTTATAGTTTCATGTTTAGGGTGATGGTTAAGTCTTGCTGAGCGTTATGCTCACGGATGCTATCCGAGTTGTTTTGCAGGTAAATTGACTCGATGATTATGAGAAGGGGTGCCGATGAGACTCGGGAACCTCCGAGTGCTTACTCTAAGAGCATCCTCGCCGCTGCAGATTGTCTTCGTGTTGCTAGTAAGAAACGTCCGCGGGCTGGACCGTTTCTTTGTTGCTAGTTTAGATATTTGTCATGAGAGTGATAGTCTTCCGCTGTAGTTTACTCTGATATATTTATTTGTAAAAGAATCTTGTACGCATCCGCAAACTATTTATGTAATATGATGTGTGTTCATCGACCCGTGTGCTGTTGGGTGCCGCATAACACGGCACCACCCGACGAGGTCCTGTGGGCCGTCACAGTACCTACTTACAACGGACCCTTGTTCCAATGGTGTCGTTTCCATGCTGCATACTAGGGGTTCCATCCCGAGTTTGCGGGGTTGGCATGTCACGGTAATCCTGTCACGGTTTGTCGCCGTGACCTTGCGGTCGGCATAGGATATATTCCCTTTATGACGCGCCAACCAGTCCATTCCAAGGATAACATCTATGCCGTCGGACTTCAGAACGACAAGATCCGCTAGGAATTCTACCCCACTTATTTGAATCTTAACCCCCAGGCATCCGAGGTGGCACTTTATAGTGGCCCCTGGGGATCTGGTCACTAGTGGGGTCTTTAGCCATACTGTTTGCAATCCACTTCTAGCCACAAAGTTGGAGGAAACGAAAGAGTTTGAAGCCTCGGAATCCAATAGTACTGTGACAAGAGTTGAGTTGACCAGGTCTCACCGAGTACAACGTATGGAGCATCCTCAGCCTGGCTTGCGTCAATGTGGTTACAACGTCCGAAGGACTGAGCTCGGTTCTGCGGCCCTGACGCTTGCGGTGGGTTGCGCCCATTGTTGGACGCAACGGTCCTTACTCCTGACTTTGCTGGGGCGTCATTTGGTTTCCTCATGAATGGGCAATTTGCGATCAAGTGTCCCGGGTCGCGGCAATGGAAGCAAGCCCTGCTGACACTCATCATCCGGGTTGTGATAGCATTGCCCTTCTGAGGTTAATTGGTGCTTGGTGGACGATATTGCGGCATTGGCTGCTGTAGGTTGGACCCTGTGGTGCGGAACTGCATTGTGGGTTGTTGTCGTGGCTTCGGCAGAAAGTTAGGCCTTGCCCGTTGGAATCGCTCCTGCTGCTTGAACCTCTGTACCTGGAACTTCCTCTTTCGTTCCCCATGCAGCTGGGAAGTGCCTCTCCCAACAGTATAGCCCTATTCATGAGGGTGTTGAAGTCTTGGTATATGTGGGTGACAAGTTGTGCTTTCATGACACCGTTCAACCCTTTGCGGAAACGGTCTTGTTTCTTCTTGTCAGTGTTGATTTCGCTATTGGCATAGCGTCCCAACTTCAAGAATTTCTTGATGTACTGATTGATGGTCATGTCTCCCTATCATAGTGCACGGAACTCATCCACCTTCATTTCTATAACCCCTTCGGGTATATGGTAATCGCAGAAGGCTTGCTAGAACTCCTCCCAGCTTAGTGTGTTAGGTTCAGCCGCTGCTTTGTGGTAGTTATCCCACCACTCCACGGCAGCTCCCACTAGCTGATGGGAGGCTAACATAACTCGCTCCTGGTCTCCGGCTGCAGTTACATCGAGTTTCTTGCTTATGTTGCGCAGCCAGTCGTCGGCTGACAATGGATCCTCATCGGCGCCGTCAAAGACCGAGGGTCGGAGTCTCATGAACTATGACATCCTAGAGGGCAGAGGCGCCCCAGGACCTCGTTACCCTTGCATTGCCTGGGTTATCATCTGTAGTAGCTGCGTCTGTACCGCCATGACATTGGCCAACGTAGCCAGTGGTGGCGGAGGCACCACATTCTCCTCTGCAGCCGCCACTTCTTTGGTGTTGATTTCCCCAACTTCTTCTGGAAGGTTGTTTACTCCATTGGGTTCATCTATCCAAACCGCTGTTGCCCATGGGGCCTGGATTGGTACATGGCGCCCTGCTTCCCTGCCCTTCTGGACGGGTATGTTTCGGGGTGCATGCACTACAGGTGCCTGAGCCCTTTCAGCATCACGCTCCCGTCGTACCTGGACTCTGGCGGATCTCTTGGGGGCCATCTGGGGAAGCACAATATTATGGGTGTTTTAGTTGTTGTTTTGTTCTTTGTTTCATGTTTTACTTGCCTATATTCTAGTGTAGAGGTTTGCTAATTTGGTCAATATTTTACCTATTTTCCTTTCCAAGGGGGGGGTGCCTCTATCTGGGCTCTTGCCCATATCACTCAATGATGTTTTATCACACACTGAACATCCAATAAATCCCAGGAAATCACATCATCATTACTAGGGTACAATCGTCACATGGTACAACATATATCAGGTCTAGGACCTTGCAACATACTCACGCCACACCTAACAATTGTGATGCTAGTCAACCATTAACACGGGGTGCACAACTCACACTACGCCAGGCTACTCATGGTACTACAGGCTGCTGTATCTGTGACTACTGTGGGGGAACCGGTGGGGGTATGGCGTCCTCCATGCCATGGTCCTAGCGCCACTCGCACCCTAAGTCAATCCCGTCGTCAACCAGCTCCTCAACAGTGAAGGGGAACTGTCCACCGCCGCGTCCTGCAGTCTCGTGGCTAGGTCCTCCATAGCTAGCAACCTCCTCTAGTATCTCAACGCTCGAGTCCTGACCATCGCTTCCCTGCGGATGCTCGTCCTCCTATGGCTCATCTCCGGTGTTGTCATCAGAGTCGTTGTACGTCTCCGTGCTCCCAGTGCCTCCTCCACGCAGCCGCTCCAATAGTCGAAGACTCTTGCCTCGACCGAATCGTCCAGTGCCTCTGGCTATAGTGGCCCGGATGGTGGGATTCAGGTGGGGTACAGTTAGAACACGCAAAGTCTGCGGGCCACTCTCATGCTGCACTGCCAAGGTGCTCTTACGAGCAGTGATCCGGAATTGCGCTCCTCCTGAGCGGGCTCCGGCCTGGTAAAGGAAGTACAACTCCCTGATGTGTGCTGCAGGCCTATGGTTGAGCTCCACACACAGAGCCTCGGTCACCTTACGAGCTCGCGTGGTCTCTGTGCGGGCCTCGTCCAGCTGGGCCTGCAGACTCCTCACTCTAGCCTCTGCATCCTGAGTGCGAGCAACCTCTACCCTCCACTCCATGTGGGGGTCCTCGCAGCATTGGTCCTAGGCTTGCAGGTATCTGGCGGTTTCTATCAGGGTAGTGTCCTCCAGAGTACTGGTGGGTCCCTCCAGTGTCGTAACTCGGTGCCTCCAGACGTAGCTGTCCTCTCGGCATACGGGGAAGTAGCGGATTGGCATTGGCCCGGTCTGCTCCATGCACCTATCGCTGAGCTCCAACAGTGCCTCCCATGCAACAGCCCTGAGGGAGTCTGCATAGCGGGCTCCGGTGAAGGTGAGTGAGTAAGGCTGCACTCCGTGAGGTCCCGACGCCTCAGTGATGTGGACCTCTGCCTCGCAGCGAAGTGCACCGTCCTCCTCGTACTCTCTCTAGCGATTGCACGGAAACCTCGTGTAGCCGAGTCTCTCCATAGTGCGGATCAGCACCTGCGGGAACCCAATCAGGTCCTGGCAAGTGCCCTCAGACCAGCCGTCCATCTGTCATGGAAAACTATGGGGTTAGTGTTGTTTTTGGCAAAGTTAATTTAACGTAAGAATGAGGTAAGTCTAGTAGAGGTAGGTTTTCGCACATAATTTTGGAAAATACTTGTACCGTCGGTGTTTCGTCTCTTAGGCTTCGTCCTACGGCTAAGTACGGCTCTGATACCACTCTGTCAGGACCCACCTTCCTTGGGGCCCACTTGTGCATTCCGTACCAATCTCTGGATCAGTAATTGGTACACACAATAGAATGGATCAACTACCATACATTAATTCAGTCTCAACATGACCTTTTAAGGTCTTACAATTATGTCTTAAGTTACAATTCATTGGCCTTGCAGGGCCTCAAAAGAACGGAAGCCAATTGGATAGCAGCGGATTAAATGGCTCGCATTCCCCCCTCAGGCAGCCATGGACGCTGGAATAGGTCTACTTGTCATTGTATTGCGCTTTATCCTCTTCCCCTCTTTCCTCCCCTGCTTCTGAGGGTCGTGAAGAAAGCAAGAGTGAGTACGGAAGGTACTCAGCAAGCCCTGACACTACTCAAGGGGATGTGTTCCATGCAAGGGGGTCGTAGCAAGGTAGGGCTATACGGCTTAGAGTTGCCGAAAAGCATTCATGCAAGGTGTCTTTGAAAGAAGGTTTTTGCAAAGCAAAAAGAGGTAATCATATCCTGATTTTAGTCGGTGGGACTAGGGGGGTTGAGCTTCAACCCGCCAGTTCCCTATGTTTTAGTCAAACGTTCAAACCCACGGCTTTACTAATTGACACGACCCCACGGTCTTGTCGAGCCAGGATCATGCTGAGGGGTGCTGCGTTGCACAGCACCGGGTAACACACATTAAAGGTACAAAGCGCAAGCAAAGTTTTATTACATAAAGAGGTTTATGAACATTTGTACAACAAAATATGTTCAGTCTATACTCACGGGCGTAGACTACGCATCGAGTTCACGTTCAGCCTGTGAACGTGTCCCTGCTAGCACGCACACACACTAACACGGAGGCGTGCACGACTCCCACTCGACGGGGTTCCCCTCCTGGGGTTCCGTCTCCTCCTCGGGAGTCCCTTCCTCCTAGAACCCTGCAAATGCTTCAAACACAAGCAGTGAGCACGAAGGCTCAGCAAGACTGACCCGTCTCTCCTAAACATGAAACTTCTACATGAGGGTTAATAGGTACATGAGGTAAAATAAGTTGCAAAGGACCCGCCTAATTAGTGGAACCTTACTTTCAAGTTTTAGCAGCAGGTTGTGGAGAACCTTACGCTAAGGCACATGAGAGAGCCGCAATCAAACAAGAAACGCATTTCTCTCATGTACTTTGCCCAAAGTTGAAAGGAACTTTAATTAGCTCTAAACAACAGCAATTCATTAACAATCAAAGTCCATTTTCAATCAGCAACATTTTATCATGTAACTAGCCTGTTCTTTCTACGTCACGGTACATTGAACAAGTGGTACTCACTGACCGTGAGGGACGGCGATTATAATCGATTTACACCTGCAGGGTTACCCGAATAACCCGTCACGTACGCCCGTACTCGATGTTGCCTACAGCAACCATCACGGACGCCGTACGCAACCACCTTCCACCCGTTAGCCAAGTATTGAACCGGTCCTATTGTCCCGAGCAAGAGGTCTCTGCATGCTCATCTTAGTGCTGCCAGCCGATTTACACCTCGAGCTCTCAACCTACCCTCTAAAAGACAGGCAATGCCTCAATACCCCGCTACCCGAGTTACATCAGTTTCCCGGTTCCCATATAGCCGGTAGGTCTTCGGTACTATTCTAGCTTGTTCAACAGGCCCGCACACGGCTTGGTCCTCAATTGACACAAGCGGAGCTATAGCACGCAGGCCTCAAAGTCCTGCTACCCTTACTCTCCGCTCGGTCTCATTTTTCTTGCCATGTGTATCATGTGCTATCTCTATCCGAGTCGAGTGCCTCTAGCCTATCCTCGCGAGTAGTTCCAACTACTCGACTTGTACCGAATACTACACTATCTTAGCATTGCATTAGCTAACGGGGTTTTCAATCCTAATCCCAACCTATGGTTTTCTTGGCTATGCATTTGGGTTTTCAAACAAGACTCTAATGCAAGAATTAATGGTACTCAAGTAAGTTCTCAAAACAATAAAAATTTGTAAAAAGATTAATGCAAACTGGAGCTTGCCTTGCTGCTCTTGATCATAGACTAGCTGCTCCTCCGGAGTAACAAAGTCTAAGACATCGGGTTCCTCCTCGACCTTAGCGACTACATGAGATACAAGTACATGTATTAATTTAAATGCATTTGATTGAAATTTAAACTTGTGAAATTTATAAGTCTTACTAGACAGACCCAATGATTCTGAAATTTTTACTGTGGTGTGGATACAACCTAAACAGAGACTTGGTAAAGTTTTAGCTGCAGCAAAGCTCATTTGAGCCCTCCACAAATATTTATGTGCTTGACCTTAATTAGAGCTCTTAGGGTTTTCTAGGAATTTTCATGGAGTAAGCCGTGACTTTCTGAAAACTAGATTTTCAGAGGGGTCTAACGGAGTTGGTCTCACTTAATTTGAAGGTTCCTAGCTAAAGATATGAGCTAAACAATTTCAGAGAAATTCTGAAAATGTTTCTGGACATTTTCTATTTTCTCTGGAACAGTTTTATTAATCACACCATTAGACGGATCAAATGAGCTCAAATGGATCTGAGATTTTTATGGTAGCTCAAGGATATTTTGGTGAACACCCTAGCTAAATTTCAGAATTTTCCTCCAAATGGTTCTCCAGTTAAAATTCTAAACAATTTAAACTTTGAAGAATTAATTCTGAAGAAATAAGGATTTTCATGAAGTGAAACTTGATTTGCTGGAAAGTACTCAGAGAGCTGAATCCCAAAAAATTTGTTGAACTCTATTTGGAGTCTCCTAACTAAAGTTATGTGGGTTTGAAGTTTGAACTAAATCTGAAAATGGGGAAAAGTTTAAACTTCTGCCCGTGGGCCCCAGACACAGTGCTTCTTCTTCCTCCTCGCGCCAAATACTCGGCGGCGGCGGTCTCCGGTGAAACTCGTCAGAATCAAGTTCCCGATCGCCATTTGGCCCAAAACCCGCCGCCTCCCCCTTCTCCGACCTCCTGAACTCGGCTGTGGGCTCGCCCCCGCCGGTGATGGCCGGAAACCCGCGCGCACCGGTGACAGCACCCGCTAGGGTTCCGATGAGGTCGGTTTTTCTCTACCGTGCACCAAATCCATCGGAAATTGTTCAGAGAGCATCAGTGGAGCACGAGGAACATGAACCAGGGCTTTGTGGAAGCTAGCAACGCCAACAACCCCACCCTCGACGGTGAGCCGAGGTACTTTGCAACGGCGGCGAGGAAAACGGCCCTCACACGGCCGATCCTCAACAGTTTTCCTTACTTTCTTCTCGAGCGTGTGCGCTAGTACGTGTAGAACCCCCTGGACAACCGGCCTGACCAACCCTAGTGTGCGGCGTCCGAATTTCACTTGGAGCTGAGCTCGGCTCATATGAACTGGCTGGCAGTAAACATGGAAATTCTCAACCGATGGTTGATCATATGCCGAACGGCTTTCGTCTACACCATCTACATACCGTGACGCACCTTTCTTGTGTAGAGAAGTGGACGTGACAACGGCTGCACCGAGCTGTCCACGAGAGCCCGAACAGCGGCAACGTTTGGTCCGCCGGAAAAGATGTCCGGCGGAGCTCGAGGGCGCCTGCTCACTGGCCAACACAGGGTCTAGGATGTTGCTCCCGAGCTCACAGTGCCGTTTTGCTGCAGAGGAGGCTGGGCTTGTGAGTGATTGGCCTGATCACGAGCAGAATCAAGAGGGCGGCTTGTTGCGGTAGAGCTCGGTGTGGAAACAGACTGATGCGCCGGGGCTCGGGGAATATATAACGGAAGCACGCCGGGGAGGATAAGGAGTCCGAGCAGCTGGCCTCCAGCGCGGGGAAATGCAGCAGGAGCTGGCGCCAGACAGCCCCTCGGTGGTGCGCTTGGGCTGCACCCGAGAACCGAGTGTTCTGTTCTTCAGTCGGTTCAATTTGATTCAGTGGCTGACATGTGGGTCCCACCCGGGGTTTTAACCTCTGAAATTAACTTTGCTCTACTGCTCTAAATAGTAGAGACCAAATTAACCTCATGTATTTGAATTATCTGCCCCTGGGCCATTTGAATGTGGTAGAATTCAAATTGGTTTGGGTTTGACTAAATTTCAGCACACATGTAATTTGAAATTCAAATAAGGTTTGAATTTGCTACACTTAGCGCATGTCAAGCTCAACTCCAAATGGAGTGAAAATTGGTGTGTGAGCTCACAAAAATGTGCTGAGTAAGAATATGCCTCCCACTTTTGAATTCATGGGATGAAAACAGTTTGAATTTGAATTTGAGTTCAAACCACCCTTTTTCTAGCTACACCCAAAAGGACTTCAAAAAGGTTTTGAATTTGGGTGAAACTCGGCATGGACATTCCTAGCAAGGTGTAGGAGTTTTTAATATGCCCAGCCCCTAGATGATGCATGTGGGAAATGCCACTTTTGCATTGTGTGAGTTTGTTCTCTAATGATCATGTTGATAATGGTTACTTGCTCTTCAAATGTGTTCATCAACTTTCTTCAAAAGAGGGGTGTGTGTGTGGTGATGAACACTTTGAATGTGTCAAAAACTGAGGCCTTTACATTCCTCCCCCTTAAAAGAATCTCGTCCCGAGATTATAAGGTGAAAATGAGAGGGAGGACGGTGGAAAATTACCGGATATGCGACGTGAAAAAGTCGGGGTAGTTAGCGCAAAGAAATCCTTTGCTCTCCCATGTCTCTTCGTCCATGGAGTTATTACTCCATAGAACTTTGTAGAACCACAACGTACGGTTGCGTGTGGTCCGGGTCTTCTCATCAATAACCTGAACCAGTTCCTCCCGATGTGTGAGATCCGGTTGCAGTTCTTCAATATCCTCCAGCTGAATGGTAGTTGATAGCTTAAGACACTTCCTCAGCTGGGAAATGTGAAAGACGTCGTGCACACCGGAAAGTGCTTTTGGTAATTTCAGCCGGTATGCTACTGATCCACATCTTTCTATAATCTGAAATGGATCGATGAATCGGGGTGCCAACTTTCCTCTCACCCCGATTCTGTTTACGCCCTTCATTGGAGATACACGTAAGTATACGTGATCCCCGACTTTGAATTGTAGTGGGCATCTTCTCCGGTCCGCGTATTGTTTCTGTCGGGATTGTGCGGCTTTTAGGTTCGCTTGAATCAGTCGAACCTTTTTCTCCGTGTTGTTGACAAGATCAATCCCGAAGGTAACCCTTTCGCCAGACTCACACCAGTTCAGTGGTGTGCGGCATTTTCTCCCGTATAGCACCTCGTAAGGCGCCATCTTGATGCTGGCTTGGTACCCATTATTGTACGAGAACTCGGCTAACGGCAAGTGATCATCCCAATTCTCGCCGTGGTTGATAGCGCAAGCTCATAGCATGTCTTCTAGAATCTGATTTACCCACTCGGTTTGCCCATCTGTCTGCGGGTGGTATGCTGAACTACGGATCAGCTTCGTCCCCAATGCAGCATGTAGCTGCTCCCAGAAACGGGACACAAATAAAGTGCCCCGATCCGATATGATGGTACGGGGTACGCCATACAAGCATAGGATCCGTGAGATATACAGTTCAGCGTACTTCTTGGCGTTATAGTTGGTGTTGACCGGTATGAAATGAGCAACTTTAGTGAGCCGGTCGACGATCACCCACACAGAATCATGTTTCTGAAAGGTAGTGGGTAGACCGACGATGAAGTCCATGCTCACGTCCTCCCACTTCCAGGCAGGAACGCCCAGTGGTTGTAGCAGTCCCGGATTCCACATATGATCTGCCTTCACCCTTCGACATGTGTCACACTTGGACACGTACTTTGCGATCTCATGCTTCATCCGTGTCCACCAAAACTTGCTTCTGCGTTCTTGATACATTTTGTTGCTGCCGGGGTGAATAGAAAATTTTGACAAGTGAGCCTCATCGAAAATTTTCTTCCGTAACTCAGGGTTACGGGGTATGACGATCCGGTCCTTGAACCATAGGACGGCCGTCTCCGCCATTCCGGATACATTTAAGCTCCCCACTGTCTATACATCTCCGCAAATGTGACATGCCCTTGTCATGTTTCTGAGCAGCCGCAATCTCTTCACGGATGGTGGGGATTAAAGCTAAGTTGTAGAGAGCTCCGGGTGGAATCACATGCAATGGTGGCTCGCTCTCTTCCAACGGTGTGATGGTCAGGTTGTTGACGTGTGACTTGCGGCTCAGCGCATCCGCCACTACGTTTGCTTTGCCGGGGTGATAATGGATCTCTATTTCGTAATCCTTTATCAATTCTAACCATCTTCGCTGCCTCATGTTCAGCTCCTTCTGAGTGAATATGTACTTGAGGCTTTTGTGGTCGGTATATAAATGTACGAGGTTACCGAGTAGGCAGTGCCTCCACATTTTAAGTGCAACTACCACGGCAGCGAGCTCCAAGTCATGAGTTGGATAATTCTGCTCATGGTTTCTAAGCTGCTGTGACCCATACGCGACCACTCTTCGGTCTTGCATCAGCACACATCCGAGCCCGATGCCGGATGCATCACAGTAAACATCGAACAGTTTTGTTGTGTCTGGCTGTGCCAAAACCGGTGCTGATGTTAGGTGCTTGACTAAAGCCTTGAATGCTGCTTCACATGCTGGACTCCAAACATATTTGGTAGCCTTCTTCAGCAGCTCCATCATAGGCTTGGCAATCTTCCAGAAGTTCGGAATGAACCTCCGATAATATCCCGCGAGTCCGAGGAAACTCCGTACCTCGTGAACAGTTCTCGGGGACTTCCAATTCAGCACTTGTGTGATCTTGCTCGGGTCTACAGCGATACCCTCCGCTGAGATGATATGCCCGAGAAAAGGCACTTGCGATATCCAGAATTCGCATTTGCTAAACTTTGCGTATAGTTTGTGATCCCGCAGCCGTTGCAAGAAAATACACAGATGTTTCTTGTGCTCTTCCTCCGACTTGGAATATACTAATATGTCATCGATGAAGACCACGACATACTTGTCCAGATCCGGCATGAATACCGAGTTCATCAAATACATGAAGTGAGCTGGAGCATTGGTGAGGCCGAAGGACATGACCAGGTACTCATAAAGTCCGTACCTCATCGAGAAAGCCGTCTTCGGAATATCCTCAGCCCGCATCTTAATCTGATGGTACCCGGATCTTAAGTCCATCTTGGAGAAGATCTTTGCTTCGACCAACTGATCAAACAACATGTCGATCTGTGGCAACGGGTACTTGTTTTTGATGGTTGTGGCGTTTAGTGGACGATAGTCCACGTAAAGCCGCAACGTTTCATCCTTCTTCTTCACGAATAATGCCAAACAGCCCCATGGTGAGGAGCTTTGCCTAATAAAACCCTTCTCCAGCAGGTCCGTTATTTGGGTCTTCAGGTTAGCCAACTCCTTGGGTGCCATCTTGTACGGCCTCCGGGATATCGGCATGGTTCCTGGTGCAAGTTCAATCTTGAACTCCACCTCTCTGTCAGGTGGCATCCCCGGTAAATCGTCCGGGAACACGTCAGGGAACTCTCGGACAACTGGAATATCTTCCAATCTGATGGTTGTGGATTGATAGACACTTGGAAGTTTTATTTCTAGACTGTCCAGAAATAAGGAGTGAGATCCGTGCACTTCTGAGTTCAAGTGCACGATTCTAAGGACGGTGTCTAAAACAGCGGCGTGGCGGGTTAACCACGACATCCCTAGGATGACATCGACCTTCTGTCCCTCTAAGATTATGAGAGACGTAGGGTACACTCAACCCGCTAAGCATAATGGTGCTTTTGAAACCATTACGCTTGCTGAAATCTTCCCACCCGGCGAACAAATCACATATGGACTATCGGTGGGTAGTATTTGCAAGCTGTGTTTAGCAATGAAAGCTTGGCTAATAAAATTGTGCGTGGCACCTGAATCAAACAATACTATGGCGGGATGCTGGTGTAGTTGGAACATACTCGCGAGGATTGGCTCACCCTCCGGCACGTCCTCTATGGCAAGTTGGTGGACGGTGCCGGGCCTAGGGTTTGCCCGCCGTGCATTAGTAGGGTTCCGGGGCTGATTCCTTCCCGGAAGTTGCAGTGCAACTCCGCCGCCTTGTCTCTTCGGACAACTGCTGGCGAAGTGTCCTGGACGGCCACATTTGTACCATGTGGCCGCTGCTTTTCCGGTGCTTGGGGGATGAAAGCCCGGCATGCGCTGCTGAGGTGCATACGCACGCGGCATCGCCCGCTACTGCTGATGTTGTTGTGGAGGTGGTGCTGGCAGTGCCGGCCTGAACGCCGGTGGAGAATAGGGCTGACTGCGGAGTGGCATCGACCTCTGTGGTGGCTGCCAGCGTGGACCTGATGGTGGGCGATTCACCATCCGGAATTTCTGAGAAGGACCGCCTCCTTCTCCGCTGCTTTGCGGCGCACTTCGCTTTCTTTCCGCCGCCGCTAACTCCTTGCCGGAGTCCTCCTGGACAATCGCAGCATCAATTATGTCGTTGAGGCTGCCGCGATTGAACATCGCCAGTTTGTCCTTCAGGAGTGGATTAAGCCCCTGGTAGAAGTGATCCCGCCTCTTCTCGTCAGTATCGGCGTGATACGACGCATAAAACGCGAGATCGTTGAACGCCCTGAAGTATTCCAGCGTGTTCCGGCTCCCTTTCTGCAGGCGTAGGACCTCCTGCGTCTTCCTCTTCATGATATCTGTCGGTATGTGATAGGCCCTGAAGGCCGTTCGGAACTCCGCCCTGGTCATAACTCGGTCGGTGGGCTGTGAAGCATAGTAGTTTGCCCACCACGCGCTCGCGGATCCCTGGAGCTGTTGGACCGCGAACTGAGTCTTGCGCTGCTCACTCACTTGGAGCAGCCCAAACTTCATCTCCATCATGCGGAGCCAGTTGTCCGCATCGATGGGTTCATCCGCCCTTGAGAATACCGGGGGATGAGTTGCTAGAAAGTCGGAGTAGGAGCTCTGTTGGCGCTCCTCACGATCTTGACACCTCTCTGGTCGAGACGTATTGGCAATGAGGGTCTGCAGCAACTCCGTATGCTGCTGATAAGAGCCCGCCATTGCTGCTACAATATCCGCCAAAGTAACCGTTGGTGGTGGCGGTTGTTTCTGTGGTTGCTGCTGCTGTTGCTGTCCCGAGGAGTCCTCGGGAGGCTGTTGGGAGGTTTCTCCCCCTTGACTAGAACCCCCAACCTCTGGGTTGGCACAAGTACGAGTCATTCTGAAATTCAAAACAGCAGCGATCAGCACATGTCATACTTAAAAATTCCATATGAAACAGTAGGTATTGAAGTGACGCATGAATATTTTGCACAACATTCACATATATTGATAAAGTACAAACTTTATACAAGATACATTAGTCTCGGATCCCTGAGAAGTCGTGCTCATGTCGTCACTACCTATACATACGCTACTGCCTACACGACATGTCACTGGTTACAAAAGTTTGGGTTACTCCACTCTGGTTGCCCTACTTGGCAACGGTAACCCCCTACTCGGAGTAGAACTCGACCTCCTGTGGGTCGTCCTCCTCCAGTACCTCTTCTGGTGGCTCCGGATCTACAACCTCCTCTCCCATCTCGGGTTCTCCCATTGCCGGAAGACCCAAGACCACCGGGATGCCCAATACCGGAGGTACAAGGTCCTGCAACGCATGCACCTCGTCCATGGCTTGGTTGTAGTCCTCTTCCCAACCTTGCCCTTCCTCAATAGCGTTGTCCCGCTCTTGAGTAAGGACCTCGTTCTGCTGGGTTAGAGCCTGCACCTGTTCTTGTAACGCCGCGATGTCAACACGGCTCTTCTTCCTTGCCTTCTTCAGACGATGCAACTGATTATGCTGTTCGTTCAGTCGCTTAATCGTCGGAAGGAGCACATTGCGGAGTGCGCTGTGAGCACTCTCGAAATGGTCTCCACGGCTTGTGCTCTCCTTGAGCTTTGCGGCGAGACACTCCGTATGAACAGCTTGGCTGTCCATCATGGCCTTTCCCACCCTCATCTGGAGGCTGAGGTTTGCCTCCGCAGGGTTGTACCTTGGGCAACCCGGATCTGTTGCCTCTATGTACCTTCCTTCCCATACATGATGAGCCCATCCCTCCAGCGGAACGAGCGTGTATGGAGTACCCTCCATAGCTCTCACGTGCAGTTGGCAGAAGCGCGACATGGTGTCGCGGGCTTCCACTTGCCACATTCCCTCCGGTTGTCTACCTCTCACCGTGACGGTGAACGGCGCCCAACCGGGTGGCGTAGGTCCTGCAGGAACCTCGACATGGATTGTCCATGTCTTGTTCCTCTCCTCGCCTCTTCCTTAGCGAAGTACTGCAGCATCTGGTTGTACCCGAAATATTGAAGCATCTGCCTCAATGCTTCCGGATAGCCGCTGTGGTGAGAACAGTGAGATTCCACCCACACGTTCCCGAACTATTTATCCGCTGTCATCTGTAAAAACATACTTGAGAAATGTCAAATATTTATTTGAAAAGTAAACCATTTATTTATAACATAAAACATGTCATTGAACTCATAAGACTTGGAAACCTAGTTCAAATTTAAACAAATTTGACTGCTGATCTGCTGTCCAACATGACAGCTCTGACCAGTTTCCATTTCAACCCGATTTAGGCCATGCTAAATGCAATACCAATTCTGGAGCTCAACATGAAAGTTAAAGCTAACTTCAATAGCTTCCATAAAGTATTTGCTTGGCCTAAGCTCTGTCCTGGTTCAAAAGTTATGAGATGTCAAAGTTAACAGAATTTCTGGAGAAAATTGGACAGCACCTCCCTGCTTTAGGTACTGATTTGATCCAAGAATTTCAGTTAATTAAACTACCAGTCTGACAAAACTTTCTGTTACAAAGTTGTAACACATCTCATAAGATTTCCAGAACTACCTCATTTTCTATTTTTATATTTTTATGCAGGAAGTTATGCTCAATTTACAGAGAGTTTACAGAGAGTGTTTCCTCTGCCCGGTTTTCTGGACAGTTTCCACTCCACTGCATGTTTCGATTGGTTAAGGGATGAAACACCTCTGGACCTCAACAGAAAAGTTGTAAAGCTCTTCCAAAGCTTTCCAGAAATGTATCATAACTCCCCAACCTCGAAATAACTCAACCTTTAACATCTCATTAACTTAAGCCTTAATTCAGCTGAAAACAGGGGACTCTGTCCTTAGTATCCTATAAGTTAAAAACTTGTTAACTTTGAATATCCTGATTAAGGGAAGAAGTTACATCAAGTTTTAATACTCTGGATTAAAACTTTCAAGTTTTACAATGAAGTTGTTCATTTAGTGAAGTGTGACATCGATGCGTCACCAGAGCATGTCGGTACTACGTCCTCACAAAGAAAAACTTATACCGGACTTAGCCGGCTTCGTTAGTTCAGTGGCACTAAACTTCTCTCGCACATGGATGCTACACGTCTACCGTTTTGTGGTTAGACTACCTGCAGATAACTCACACAATCGTCAGACTCGTCTGCACACCGAGCCCGGTATACATACAGTTCGCACACCCGACCGTCATCACTCGCCCGGATGTTCTCAAGCTAAACACGCCTTGAGCTACGTGTTCACGTTACTGACCATGTGAAGGGGTCTCCCAAATTGCACCACGCACGCCAGGGACAGACGTTGCTTGAATGCCCCAAACGACATGATGAGTCGTAGAGGACATTAAAGCGGGTCGGGTTACCTGCCACGTGTGGCGCTCCACCCTTCAGCTTGTGCGCACTGGTGGACAGCGCTTACATGCACCCCCCAAGACATCAAGCGTCCCGAGATGCACGATTTTCCGACATAAGAAAATAGGTTAGTATGCCACTTTCTATACACTAATAACATCGTTATATGGGCTACCAACTCGTTCCTCACTGGATTTTTGAAAAAGATGACCTTTTTAGTGCGTTAGACCTCAAGCGGGCTCTGATACCAACGGTGACATGACCCCACGGTCTTGTCGAGCCAGGATCACACTGAGGGGTGCTGCGTTGCACAGCACCGGGTAACACACATCAAAGGTACAAAGCGGAAGCAAAGTTTTATTACATAAAGAGGTTTATGAACATTTGTACAACAAAATATGTTCAGTCTACACTCACGGGCGTAGACTACGCATCGAGTTCACGTTCAGCCAGTGAACGTGTCCCCGCTAGCACGCACACACACTAACACGGAGGCGTGCACGACTCCCACTCTACGGGGTTCCCCTCCTGGGGTTCCGTCTCCTCCTCGGGAGTCCCTTCCTCATAGAACCCAGCAAAAGCTTCAAACAGAAGCAGTGAGCACGAAGGCTCAGCAAGACTGACCCGTCTCTCCTAAACATGAAACTTCTACATGAGGGTTAATAGGTACATGAGGTAAAATAAGTTGCAAAGGACCCGCCTAATTAGTGGAACCTTACTTTCAAGTTTTAGGAGCAGGTTGTGGAGAACCTTACGCTAAGGCACATGAGAGAGCCGCAATCAAACAAGAAACGCATTTCTCTCATATACTTTGCACAAAGTTGAAAGGAACTTTAATTAGCTCTAAACTACAGTAATTCATTAACAATCAAAGTCCATCTTTCTATCAGCAACATTTTAACATTTAACTAGCCTGTTCTTTCTACGTCACGGTACAGTGAACAAGTGGTATTCACTGACCGCGAGGGACGGCGATTATAATCGATTTACACCTGCAGGGTTACACGAATAACCCGTCACGTACGCCAGTACTCAATGTTGCCCACAGCAACCATCACGGACGCCGTACGCAACCACCTTTCACCCGTTAGCCAAGTATTGAACCGGTCCTATCGTCCTGAGCAAGAGGTCTCTGCATGCGCATCTCAGTGCCGCCAGCCGATTTACACCTCGAGCTCTCAACCTACCCTCTGAATGACAGGCAATGCCTCAATACCCCGCTACCCGAGTTACATCAGTTTCCCGGTTCCCATATAGCCGGTAGGTCTTCGGTACTGTTCTAGCTTGTTCAACCAGCCCGCACACGGCTCGGTCCTCAATCGACACAAGTGGAGCTATAGCACGCAGGCCCCAAAGTCCTGCTGCCCTTACTCTCCGCTCGGTCTCATTTTTCTTGGCATGTGTATCATGTGCTATCTCTACCCGAATCGAGTGCCTCTAGCTTATCCTCGCGAGTAGTTCCAACTACTCGACGTGTAAATCCTACACTATCTTAGCATTGCATTAGCTAGCGGGGTTTTCAATCCTAATCCCAACCCATGGTACTCAAGTAAGTTCTCAAAACAATAAAAATTTGTAAAAAGGTTAATGCAAACCGGAACTTGCCTTGCTGCTCTTGGTCGTAGGCTAGCTGCAACTCCGGAGCAACGAAGTCTAAGACTTCGGGTTCATCCTCGACCTTAGCGAGTCCATTAGATACAAGTACATGTATTAATTTAAATGCATTTGATTGAAATTTAAACTTGTGAAATTTATAAGTTTTACTAGACAGACCCAATGACTCTAAAATTTTTACTGTGGTGTGGATACAACCTAAACAGAGACTTGGTCAAGTTTTAGCTGCAGAAAAGCTCATTTGAGCCCTCCACAAATAATTATGTACTTGACCTTAATTAGAGCTCTTAGGGTTTTCTAGGAATTTTCATGGAGTAAGCCGTGACTTTCTGAAGGCTAAATTTTCATAGGGTTCTAATGGAGTTGGTCTCACTTAATTTGAAGGTTCCTAGCTAAAGATATGAGCTAAACAATTTCAGAGATATTCTGAAAATGTTTCTGGAAATTTTCTATTTTCTCTGGAACAGTTTTATTAATTACACCATTAGGTGGATCAAATGAGCTCAAATGGATCTGCAAATTTTATGGTAGCTCAGGGACATTTTGGTGAACATCCTAGCAAAATTTCAGAATTTTCCTCCAAAGGGTTCTCCAGTTAAAATTCTAAATAGTTTAAACTTTGAAGAATTAATTCTGAAGAAATAATGATTTTAATGAAGTGAAACTTGATTTGCTCGATTTGGAGTTTCCTAGCTAAAGTTATGTGGGTTTGAAGTTTGAACTAAATCTGAAAATCGGGAAAAGTTTAAACTTCTGCCCGTGGGCCCCACACACAGTGCTTCTTCTTCCTCCTCGCGCCAAATACTCGGCGGCGGCGGTCTCCGGCGAAACTCGCCGGAATCGAGTTCCCGACCGCCTTTCGGCCCGAAACCCGCCGCCTCCCCCTTCTCCGACCTCCTGAAGTCGGCTGTGGGCTCGCAGGCCGCCGTTGATGGCCGGAAACCCGCGCGCACCAGTGACAGCACCCGCTATGGTTCCGGTGAGGTCGGTTTTTCTCTACCGTGCACCAAATCGATTGGAAATCATTCTGAGAGCATCAGTGGAGCACGAGGAACATGAACCAGTGCTTTGTGGAAGCTAGCAACGCCGGCAACTCCACCCTCGATGGTGAGCCGAGGTACTTTGCAAAGGCGGCGAGGAAAACGGCCCTAACACGGCCGATCCTCAATGGTTTTCCTTACTTTCTTCTCGAGCGTGTGTGCTAGTATGTTTAGAACTCCCTGGACAACCGGCCTGACCAACCCTAGTGTGTGGCGTCCGAATTTCACTTGGAGGTGAGCTCGGCTCATATGAACTGGCTGGCAGTAAACTTGGAAATTCTCAACCGAAGGTTGATCATATGCCGAACGGCTTTCGGCTACACCATATACATACCGTGATGCACCTTTCTTGTGTAGAGAAGTGGACGTGACAACGGCTGCACCGAGCTGTCCACGAGAGCGTGAACGGCGGCAACGTTTGGTCCGCCGGAAAAGATGTCCGGTGGAGCTCGAGGGCGTCTGCTCACTGGCCAACACGGGGTCTAGGATGTTGCTCCCGAGCTCATGGTGCCGTTTTGCTGCAGAGGAGGCTTGTCTTGCGAGTGATCGGCCTGATCACAAGCAGGATCGAGAGGGCGGCTGGTTGCGGTAGAGCTCGGTGTGGAAACAGACTGATCGCGATGGGGCTCAGGGAATATATAATGGAAGCACGCCGGGGAGGATAAGGAGTCTGAGCAGCTGGCCTCCAGCGCGGAGAAATGCAGAAGGAGCTGGCGCCGGCCAGCCCTTCGGTGGTGCGCTCGGGCTGCACCCAAGAACCGAGTGTTCTGTTCTTCAGTCGGTTCAATTTTATTCAGTGGCTGACATGTGGGTCCCACCCAGGGTTTTAACCTCTGAAATTAACTTTGCTCTACTGCTCTAAACAGTAGAGACCAAATTAACCTCAAGTATTTGAATTATCTGCCCCTGGGCCATTTGAATGGGGTAGAATTCAAATTGGTTTGGGTTTTACTAAATTTCAGCACACATGTAGTTTGAAATTCAAATAAGGTTTGAGATTGCTACACTTAGCTCATGTCAAGCTCAACTCTAAATGGAGTGAAAATTGGTGTGTGAGCTCACAAAAATGTGCTGAGTAAGAATATGCTTCCCACTTTTGAATTCATGGGATGATAACAGTTTGAATTTGAATTTGAGTTCAAACCATCCTTTCTCTAGCTACACCCAAAAGGACTTCAAAAAGGTTTTGAATTTTGGTAAAACTCGGCATGGACATTCCTAGCAAGGTGTAAGAGTTTTTCATATGCCCAGCCCCTAGATGATGCATGTGGGAAATGCCACTTTTGCATTGTGTGAGTTTGTTCTCTAATGATCATGTTGATAATGGTTGCTCTTCAAATGTGTTCATCAACTTTCTTCAAATGAGGGGTGTTTGTGTGTGGTGATGAACACTTTGAATGTGTCAAAAACTGAGGCCTTTACAGTAATCCCGGCACACAGCCGTAATTTCCAAAACACGGCAAACACTGCCACCCAACACATCAAAGAATCATACTAAGGGTAATCAACAAGAGCTCGGAACATAGTGCGCCAAGACCGTGACAATGGTTATCCAGATTTTAACACTCTACAGAGGTTGTAAACTTTACCCACAGGTCATGCTCTCCGGGCAAGGGAGTAGCGTAACGTTCAACTCATCTTCCCCGAGTAACCCCAAAATCACACCTCGGGATGCACCCAGGGGCTATTTGGGCAATTACTCTCCCAGCCGGACCACAGGTAATGACTCCTTCGTGTCTTTTCCTTGTCCTTCGTGCCCTACAGGCCGCTAGATGACTCATGTGGAAGTCACCAAGAAGGTAGTGGGAGTCCTGCCCACACAGGTTCTGTGGTTGTACGAAATCACTATGACGAGGTCATATGAACCGGTCCTTAAGTTGGTGAGGCGGCTCCATCAATGTACATGACAGGTGGACTACACCGAAGCACACACACTACTCATTCACCATATCCCGCCTCAACAATTCCTTTTTCCCCACTTCACCCCATACAAGTTGTACACCACAATTCCCCATCCCACCTCCTAACTCACACCACCAAGACACCTTTCAACACTTTTCGCAAATCCGATGATTAATTGCAGTGAGTTGCGATGGGAACATCGTGAGGGTTCCTAAGCATTCTACTTTCGAGGAATCACACACGTCATCACATTATAGTGTAACGACGGGGCCTTAGGGCTTCAAGGAAGTAAGTTGACAATGTCAAGGATGGGTTCCTGGCACTTCACATGTAAAGTACGTGACTATCACCTTGCAAGTATTCTGGCCTTGGATGGAGAGAGGCAGTATGCTACTTGCTAGTGTAACGGCTAGCCGACGTCATCGAGCTAGGTTAACTGAAGGGGCAAGTAACCTCTATCAAAACCACCGTGTAGGCCAGGATACTTACACGGTGAAGCTACTACTTGTCAAGCGGATCTTAGCTACCACAACGTTTTATAAGTAATCGAGGAAAACACACATATTAAAATAGGCTATCAGGGCAATTTTGCAAACTCATAGGAGCAATCATGATAAAGGAGGTTAGAGCTTGCTTTCAAAAGCTTCCAGAAATTCTTCATCGTCCGGGTCTTTGAGTTCCTCGTTGAGTCCCTCATTTACTATAGTAGGTAAATTTCCCGTACTAGCGTCAAACTCGAAAGAATCCAAAAACTCGGGTAGAATCACAGTAAAGTGGCTGCAGGGTCTCTTAAGGGGTTCTCGATAACAAGCATGTTTTGCTTGGGCTTGGAAGTGGGTGGTGTCATCGGCCGGAGGGCCTGACCCTATCTCCCTTCGCTGTTTCTTATTAGTTGGGTTAGCGCGATTACTAGCAATTAGTAATGCCCTAAAATTGTTTTAGCCCTTACCCACATGTTACTATCCTCTAGTGACTAATTCCTATTTTTAGAATTTTTTCTGGAATTTTTCTGTACCTGAAAATCTCCTTTTTAAGTTTGTGTACACTTAGTGGGTGTGTCTAGCATTTTTCCTGCGTATAGCGGCTGACAGGCGGGCCCAGACCCCTCAGGCCACTGTTTTGTGGACCTGAACCCGGCCCACAGCTTGCCGGGCCTTTGGTCCACATGGACTGAGCCCACAGGGGCTGTTGCGGGCGCGCGGGTGGGCTAGTGCTCGCTTGGCGCCGAGTCGGCGCCCTGCCTGTGTGGCCTGCCACCTGGCTGCCACCTGAGCGGGGACGGCCTGGGCGGTCGCCGACGCGGCGGAGGCGGCCAGCGGCTCGCCGGAGCCTCGTTTCCCTCTCTGCCTTCCCTAACGGGATAGTCGTTGGTGATCTACGTGTCGAGGAGAGCAGAGTGTGGGTGTCCCTAGGCCGAGGAGGTTACCGGAGCGGCTGCCACGGCTCGCAGGAGGTGGTTTGGTGCCGGTACACCACGGTTTCTCGGGTACGCTCGCTTTTGCTGGGGTTTGAGGGCTCCTACACGACCACTGGATCACGGGGAAGGTGTTGCAAGGCTCGGTCGGGCCGGGGAAGCTCCCATGGTGGCCGGCGACGTGCGGTGGTGGCGGCGAGCTCGGTTCCACGGTGCTAGCGGGCTACAGCCATCGGGGAAGTAAACTAACTCGTGGAATGGCTAGGGGGGTCAGCTATGATGCTACTCGTTCAAGGAATTGGGGAAAGGGGACTCACCGGAGCGGGATTGGAAGGCTGCCGGAGTTGGAGAAGACGGCATTGTTTCGTAAAATTCACAGCCGGCGGTCCCTCTCTTCGCTCAAGTGGGCGCAGTGGAGCTCGGCGGCGAAGGTGTGGAGAGAATGGGAGGAAAGGGCGCCCTTTTATAGCGGTGGAAGGCGGTGGCCGGCGATCAAGATATTTCTAAGCGCATCATCCATGGAGATGCTAGATTTCTGTGGTATGGGGAGGGACTGATGGAGAGCGACGGGTGCCAGGGGGTGGAGGCCTCGGACAGGGCGGCAAGACGTGACAGGGGCGCATCAATCACCGGGATCCACGGGATCGGCTTCGGCGGCGGGGGCGAGGGAGAAGAAGCACAGTGATGGGCCGGTTTTCGGGTCGCGTCAAGGGGAGAGAAGGCAGGCTGGCGTGCGGGCTGCGCGAGGTGGGGAGAAAGGAGGCGGGTCGAGCCGCTGGGGAGGTGGGCTGCACCCGGGGAAAATGGCCCATCTCCCCTTTTTTTGTTTTTCTTTTTCTCTTTCTTGATATTTTGACTTCCAATTTGAATTTGAATCTAATTGTTGCCTACTTGAATTTGTGTCTCTTACAGTTTTTCAGGTTAACATCGATGCTTATGAGGAGGTTTTCCAGTGAGACTCGGAGACTTCTGAGTCATTTAACACATGGAGAACCCGGCCGCTGCCGTATGACTTCGTGTTGCTAGCGAGAAGAATCCGAGGGCTGGACATCTTCTCGAGTGTTTAGTAGATATCAAACGTGAGATAAATTAGTCTTCCTCTGTAGTTATTTGATGTAAATTATTTACATAGAATACTTGTAAAATTATGACGCGGCCCCAACGGCCTTGTCGAGCCAGGATCATGTTGAGGGGTGCTGCGTTGCACAGCACCGGATAACGCACATCAAAGATACAAAGCGGAAGCAAAGTTTTATTACATAAACAGGTTTATGAACATTTGTACAACAAAATATGTTCCGTCTACACTCACGTGCATAGACTACGCATTGAGTTCACGTTCAGCCCGTGAACGTGTCCCCGCTAGCACGCACACACACTAACACGGCGGCGTGCACGACTCCCACTCGACAGGGTTCCCCTCCTGGGGTTCCGTCTCCTCCTCGGGAGTCCCTTCCTCATAGACACCTGCAAAAAGCTTCAAACACAAGCAGTGAACACGATGGCTCAGCAAGACTGATCCGTCTCTCCTATCCGTGAAACCTGTACATGAATGGTTATAGGGTACAAGAGGTTAAAATAGTTGCAAAGGACTCACCTAATTAATGGAACCTTACTTTCAAGTTTTTAGCAGCAGGTTGTGGAGAACCTTACGCTAAGGCACATGAGAGATCCGCAATCAAACTAGAAACGTATTTGTCTCATGTACTTTGCCCAAAGTTGAAAAGAACTTTAATTAGCTCTAAACTACAACAAGACATTAACAAGCAAAGTATAGCTTTCAAATCAGCAAACTTTTAACATGTATCTAGCCTGTTCTTTCTACGTCACTGTACATTGAACAAGTGGTACTCACTGACCGCAATGGACGGCGATTATAATCGATTTACACCTGCAGGGTTACCCGAATAACCCGTCACATACGCCCGTACTTGATGTTGCCTACAGAACCCATCGTGGACGTCGTACGCAACCACCTTTCACCCGTCAGCCAAATGTTGAACCGGTCCAATCGTCCTGAGCAAGAGGTCTCTGCGCGCGCATCCACAGTGCCGCCAGCCGATTTAGACCTCGATCTCTCAACCTACCCTCTGAACGACCAGCTATGCCTCAACACCCAACTACCGGAGTTATATCGGTTTCCCGGTTCCCATATAGCCGGTAGGTCTTCGGTACTGTTCTAGCTTGTTCAACAGGCCCGCACATGGCTCGGTCCTCAACCAACACAAGTGGAGCTATAGCACCCAGGCCCCAAAGTCCTTCTGCTCTTACTCTCCGCTCGGTCTAATTTTTCTTGCCATGTGTTTCATTTGCTATCTTTACCCGAGCGATGTGCCTCTAGCCAATTCTCGCAAGTAGTTCCAACTACTCGACTTGTACCGAATCCTACCCTAACTTAGCTTTGCAGTAGCTAACAGGGTTTTGCAAATCCTAAACCCAACCCTTGGTTTTCTTGTCTATGCACTTGGGTTTCCAAACAAGACTCTAATGCAAGTAATAATGATACTCAAGTAAGTGCTCAAAACAATAAAAATTTGTAAAAGGTTAATGCAAACCGCAGCTTGCCTTGTGTAAAAGCCCAAGAAAAGGGACTTGCAAAAACTTTTCTTCACCTCACAACACCACAGTTTTGTGGTGAATATCTTGTGAAGACTTGTGAAGAGCAAGTAACCTCCATCAAGAGGGTATTTGTTCTAACTTTCTACACGTATGATAACACATGAGAGGGTGATTCAAAACTATTGCATTCAAATTCATGGTTGCAGCAGCTAACACAAGGATCAAAGTGCATAATTGGATTCCTCAGGTCCAAATTAGCGGGGAGGCAAAGTTTCAATAATTTTTGAAAAGATTTGCTACCATTTTTCCAAAAAGGATCCAAATATGCCAAGAATTCAAATATACATTTGAATTTGAGGGAAACTTCTACAATCATACAAATGTAGCTCAGTTTGAGACTTCAAACATTTGAATTACTCATTTGCCAAAATTTTGGACATCTTTTTGGGCAGAGGGGAGCTGTGGGCCCCAATTTTCAGTGGGAGGGGAGGGAAGTTTCATTTGCAGCAAAGCTCATTTGAGCCCTCCACAAATAATTATGTACTTGGCCTTAATTGGAGCTCCTAGGGTGTTATAGGGATTTTCATGGAGCAAGCAATGATTTTCTGAAAACTAGATTTTCATAGGGTTCTAATGGAGTTGGTTTCACTTAATTTGAAGGTTCCTAACTAAAGATATGAGCTAAACAATTTCAGAGAAATTCTGAAAATGTTTCTGGACATTTTCTATTTTCTCTGGAACAGTTTTATTAATCACACCATTAGGAGGAACAATGAGTTCAAATGGATCTGAAATTTTTATGGTAGCTCAGGGACATTTTGGTGAACATGTCAGCAAAATTTCAGAATTTTCCTCCAAAGGGTTCTCCAACTAAAATTCTAAACAGTTTAAATTTTGTAGAGTTAATTCTGGAGAACTAAGGATTTTAATGAAGTGAAACTTGATTTGTTGGAAATTACTCAGAGATATAAATACAACAAAATTTGGTTCACTTGATTTGGAGTTTCCTAGCAAAAGTTATGTGGGTTTGAAGTTTGAACTAAAACTGAAAATCGGGAAATGTTTAAAACACTGCACGTGGGTCCCATGCACAGTGTCGTGGTCTACCTCCCGCCAGCGCCCGAGTGTGTGAAGCACAACGACGGTGGCGCCGTTCGTTTTTGGCCTCCACTGCCTAATTTTCGGTACGGTTTCTTACTACGTGATCCTTGGAGCGCGGCGCACACGCGGGGCAACTTCTCGGACCTCGACATCGCCGAAAACCTAGTCGGCGACGGTGGAGGCGGAAGATGAGCTCGGGTCCGACGGTGCTAGCTCATCTCAGCAGTGAACACGATCAACCAATGGGTCACAAAGCACCACTGGGGCACGGGGAAGCTAACTCTGCCCTCCTCTTGGCCGGAGATCGCCGGAAAAGTAGACTTCACCGACGACCCGAGCCGTTTTCACCGGCGGTGGCCAAACTCAGGTGCTCTGCTCACTGGGTTGATCATCACTGCTAGGATTCGGCTGAGGTGGCCGTGAGGTGCTACCATAGCTTCAGCTCAGCCAGGATTACCAGTGATCAAGTGATCGAGACGAATTTTGAGTTTTTGTTCTCGTTGTTCTATACGGTGATCATCGGAAAAAATTGAAATTCCAGCTAACCGGCGCTAAAAGGGACATAGGGAGTTTGGGGAGAGCTACTAGACTTTGATGCTAACCTCAGAGACACGTTTGTCACGCTGGAGAAGCTTAGGGCAGCTTGGGCGACGGCGTCGAGTTGCAGGAACTTTCAGTTTGACAGAGCGATGGAAGATCGGCTTGGACAAGCTCAACCAAAGTTGCTCACGAGCAGCTGAGGGCTGTAGCACATAGAGCAAAGTCCGGAGGTGCCGTTTGTGGCCTCATCTTGTGGCAGAAGGAACTGTGTTGGTCGGTCGAGGGCAAGGTGGTGAGGTGGGGCTGTGCGGCGACCTGCTCGGGTTTCTCAGCGCTAGAAACGTTGAGGCAGCGGGAAAATGAGCTGCTGCCAGTGGCAGCTCGCAGCTAAATAGATGAGGACGTCGTTTCTTGGCTCTGATCAGCGACGTGGAAAAGTCGGGGTAGTTAGCGCAAAGAAATCCTTTGCTCTCCCATATCGCTTCGTCTATGGAGTGATTTCTCCATAGAACTTTGTAGAACCACAACGTACGGTTGCGTGTGGTTCGGGCCTTTTCATCAATAATCTGAACCGGTTCCTCCCGATACGTGAGATCCGTTTTCAGTTCTTCTATATCCTCCAGCTGAATGGTAGTTGATAGGTTGAGATATTTCGTCAGCTGGGAGACGTGAAAGACATCGTGCACACCGGAGAGTGCTTCTGGTAATTCCAGCCGGTATGCTACCGATCCTCATCTTTTCGTAATCTGGAATGCACCGATTAATCGGGGTGCTAACTTTCCTCTCACCCTGAATCTGTTCACGCCCTTCATTGGAGACACACGTAAATATATGTGATCCCCGACTTCGAATTGTAACGGGTGTCTGCACCGGTCCACATACTGTTTTTGTCGGGATTGGGCGTCTTTTAGTTTCGCTTGAATTAGCCAAACCTTTTCCTCCATGTTGTTGACAAGATCAACCCCGAAGGTGAGCCTTTCGCCAAGCCCACACCAATTCAGTGGTGTGCGGCATTTTCTCCCTACAGCGCCTCGTAAGGCGCCATCTTGATGCTGGCTTGGTACCCATTATTGTATGAGAACTCGGCCAATGGTAAGTGATCATCCCAATTCTTACCGTGGTTTATAGCACAAGCTCGTAGCATATCTTCTAGAATCTGATTTACCCGCTCGGTATGTCCATCCGTCTGCCGGTGGTACGCTGAACTACGGATCAGCTTTGTCCCCAAAGCAGCGTGTAGCTGCTCCCAAAAACGGGACACAAATAAAGTGCCCCAATCCGATATGATGGTGAGGGGTACGCCGTATAAGCATAGGATCCGTGAGATGTACAATTCAGCATACTTCTTGGCGTTGTAGTTTGTGTTGACCGGGATGAAATGGGTAACTTTGGTGAGCCGGTCGAAGATCACCCACACAGAATCATGTTTTTGAAAAGTGGTGGGTAAACTGACGATGAAGTCCATGCTCACGTCTTCCCACTTCCAGGCAGGAATGCCCAGTGGTTGTAGCAGTCCCGGTTTCCGCATGTGGTCAGCCTTCACCCTTCGACATGTATCACACTCGGACACATACTTTGCGATCTCCCACTTCATCCGTGTCTACCAAACTTGCTTCTAAGTTCTTGATATATTATGTTGCTGCCGGGGTGAATAGAAAACTTTGACAAGTGAGCCTCATCAATGATTTTCTTCCGTAACTCCGGGTTACGGGGTATGACGATCCGGTCCTTGAACAATAGGACGCCGTTTCCGTCTTTCTGGAAACATTTCAGCTCCCCACTGTCTACACATCTCCGCAAATGCGACATGCCCTTGTCATGTTCCTGGGATGCCGCTATCTCTTCACGGATGGTGGGGATTAAAGATAAGTTGTAGAGAGCTCCATGAGGAATCACATGTAGTGGTGGCTCCGTCTCTTCCAACGGTGTGATGGTCAGATTGTTGACGTGTGACTTGTGACTCAGTGCATCCGCCAGTATGTTTGCCTTGCCGGGGTGATAATGGATCTCTATTTCGTAATCCTTTATCAATTCTAACCATCTTCGCTGCCTCATGTTCAGCTCTTTCTGAGTGAATATGTACTTGAGGCTTTTGTGGTTGGTATATAGATGCACGAGGTTACCGAGTAGGTAGTGCCTCCACATTTTAAGTGCGAGCACCATGGCAGAGAGCTCAAAGTCATGAGTTGGATAATTTCGCTCATGGTTTCTGAGCTTCCATGATCCATACGCGACCACCCTTCGGTCTTGCATCAGCACACATCCGAGCCCAATGCCGGATGCATCGCACTACACATCGAACGGTTTTGTTGTGTCTGGCTGCGCCAAAACCGGTGCTGATGTTAGGTGCTTCACTAATGCCTTGAACGCTGCTTCACATGCTGGACTCCAAACATATTTGGTAGCCTTCTTCAGAAGCTCCGTCATAGGCTTGGCAATCTTTGAGAAGTTCGGGATGAACCTCCGATAATATCCCGCGAGTCCAAGGAAACTCCGTACCTCATGAACAGTTCTCGGGGACTTCCAATTCAGAACTTGTGTGATCTTACTCGGGTCTACAGCGATTCCCTTCGCTGATATAATATGACTGAGAAAAGGCACTTGCGATATCCAGAATTCGCACTTGCTAAATTTCGCGTATAGCTTGTGATCCCTCAGCCGTTGAAAGAGTATACGCAGATGCTTCGCGTGTTCTTCCTCCGACTTGGAATATACCAATATGTCGTCGATTAAGACCACGACAAACTTGTCCTGCTCCGGCATGAATACCGAATTCATCAAATACATGAAGTGAGCTGGAGCGTTGGTGAGGCCAAAGGACATGACTAGGTACTCATAAAGTCCGTACCTCATCGAGAAAGCCGTCTTTGGAATATCCTCAGCCCGTATTTTAATCTGATGATACCTGGATCTTAAGTCCATCTTGGAAAAGATCTTTGCTTCGACCAACTGATCAAACAACATGTCGATCCGTGGCAACGGGTACTTGTTCTTGATGGTTACGACGTTTAGTGGACGATAGTCCACACAAAGCCGCAATGTCTCGTCTTTCTTGTTCACAAATAATGCCGAACAGCCCCATGGCGAGGAGCTCGGCCTAATAAAACCCTTCTCCAGCAAGTCCATTAACTGTGTCTTCAGTTCAGCCAATTCCTTGGGCGCCATCTTGTACGTCCTTCGGGATATTGGCATGGTTCCCGGTGCAAGTTCAATCTTGAATTCCACCACTCTGTCGGGCGGCATCCCCGGTAAATCATCGGGGAACATGTCAGGGAACTCACAGACTACTGGAATATCTTCCAATCTGATGGTTGTAGACTGATAAACACTTGGAAGTTTTATTTCTGGACTATCCAGAAATAAAGAGTGTGACTCGTGCACTTCTGAGTTCAAATGCACGACTCAGAGGACGGTGTCTAAAACAGCGCCGTGGCGGGTTAACCACAACATCCCTAAGATAACATCGACCTTCTGTCCCTCTAAAACTATAAGAGACGTAGGCTATACTATACCCTCTAATCATAATGGCGCTTTTGGAACCATCATGCTTGCTGAAGTTTTTCCACCCGGTTAACAAATCAAGTATGGACTATCGGTGGGTAGTATTTGCAAGGTGTATTTAGCAATAAAAGCTTGGCTAATGAAGCTATGAGTGGTGCCTGAATCAAATAACACTATAGCGGGATGCTGGTGGAGTTGGAACATACCCGCAAGGATGGGCTCTCCCTCCGGCATGTCCTCTATGGCAAGT
The DNA here is from genome assembly GCA_030760725.1 of Neostapfia colusana. Classification (NCBI taxonomy): domain Eukaryota; kingdom Viridiplantae; phylum Streptophyta; class Magnoliopsida; order Poales; family Poaceae; genus Neostapfia; species Neostapfia colusana. The sequence goes on along the minus strand of JASWHV010000013.1, from coordinate 40,978,133 downwards.
TGGTGGATGGTGCCGGGCCTAGGGTTTGCCCACCGCGCATTAGTGGGGTTCCGGGGCTGATTCCTCCCCGGAAGCTGTGGTGCAACTCCGCCGCCTTGCCTCTCAGGACAATTGTTGGCGAAGTGTCCTGAGCGACCACATTTGTAGCATGTGGCTGCTGCTTGGCCGGTGCTTGGGGGACAAAAGTCCGGCATGCGCTGCTGAGGTGCATATGCACGCGTCATCGCCAGCTGCTGCTGTTGTTGCTGCGGAGGTGGAACTGGCAGTGCCAGCCTTAATGCCGGTGGAGAATATGGCCAACTGAGGAATGGCATCGACCTCTGTGGTGGCTGCCAGCATTGACCCGATGGTGAACGATTCACCATCCGGTATTTTTGAGAAGGACCACCTCCTTCTCTGCTGCTTTGCAGCGCGCTTCGCTTCCTCTCCGCTGCCGCTAACTCCTTGCTGGAGTCCTCCTGAAAAATCGCAGCATCAATAATATCATTGAGGCTGCCGCAATTGAACATCGCCAGCTTGTCCTTCAGGAGCAGGTTAAGCTCCTGGTTGAAATGATACCGCCGCTTCTCATCGGTATCAGCGTGATACGAAGTGTATAGCACAAGATCATTGAACGCCATGGAGTATTCCAGCGCGTTCCGGCTTCCTTGCTGCAGGCGTAGGAACTCTTGCGTCTTCCTCTTCATGAGACCCGGCGGTATATGATAGGCCCTGAAGGCCGCCCTGAATTCCATCCAGGTCATAACTCGCTCAGTGGGTTGCAAAGCACAGTAGTTCGCCCACCAAGCGCTCGCGGATCCTTGAAGTTGTTGGACTGCGAACTGAGTCTTGTGCTGCTCACTCACTTGGAGCAGCCCTAACTTCATCTGCATCGTGCGGAGCCAGTTGTCCGTGTCAAGGGGTTCATCCGCCCTTGAGAATACCATGGGATGAGTAGCCAGAAAATCGGAGTAGGAGCTTTGTTGGCGCTCCTCGTGATCTTGACGCCTCTCTGGTCGAGACGTTTTCACAATAAGGGTTTGCAGCAACTCGGTGTGCTGCTGATGAGAACCCGCCATCGCTGCCATGATGTCAGCCAAAGTAACCGTTGGCGGTGGAGGTTATTGCTGTTACTGCTGTTGTTATCCCGAGGAATCCTCGGGAGGATGTCGGGAGGTCTCTCCCCCCTGACTGAAACCCCCAATGTCCGGGTTGGCACGAGTGCGAGTCATTCTGAAATTTAAAACAGCAGCGATCAGCACATGCCATACTTAAAAATTCCATATGAAACAGTAGGTATTGAAGCGACACATGAATAATTTGCACAATATTCACATATATTGATAAAGAATAAACTTTATACAAGATACATTATTCTCAGGTATCCGAGAAGTCGTGCTCATGTCGTCACTACCTATACATACCCGACTGTCTACACGACATGTCACTGATTACAAGAGTGTTTCTTACACCCCCCTCGCTGCCCTACTTGGCAAAGGTAACCTACTACTCGGAGTAGAACTCGACCTCCTGTGGGTCGTCCTCCTACGCTACCTCTGCTGGTGGCTCCGGGTCCATGACCTCCTCTTCCGGTTCAGGTTCCCCCATTGCCGGAAGACCCAAAACCACAGGTACGGCACCCACCATCGGTATGCCCATTACCGGAGGTACAAGGTCCTGCAACACGTGCACCTCGTCCATGACCTGGTTGTAGTCCTCTTCCCAGCCTTGCCCCTCCTCAATAGTGTCATCACGCTCTTGAGTGAGGACCTCATTCTGCTGGGTCAAGGCTTGCACTTGCTGTTGCAAAGCCATGATGTCGACGCGGCTTTTCCTTTTCGCCATCTTCAGACGATGCAACTGATTGTGTTGTTCGTTCAGTCGCTTTATTGTTTGAAGGAGAACATTGCGAAGTGCGCTGTGAGAACTCTCAAAATGATCTCCATGGCTGGTGCTCTCCTTGAGCTTTGCGGCAAGACAATCCGTATGAACAGCTTGGCTGTCCCTCACGGCTTTTCATGCCCTCAACTTGAGGCTGAGGTTCGCCTCCGCGGGGTTGTACCTTGGGCAACCCGGATCTGCTGCCTCCATGTACCTTTCCCCCCACACATGATTAGCTCGCCCCTCCACCGGAACGAGCGTGTATGGAGTGCCCTCCATAGCTCTCACGTGTAGTTGGCAGAAACACGACATGGTGTCGCGGGCTGCCACTTGCCACATCCCCTCTGGCTGTCTACCTCTCACCATGACGGTGAACGGCGCCCAACTGGGTGGCGTGTGTCCTGCAGGAACTTCGACATGTATTGTCCACGTCTTGTTCCCCTCCTCGCCTTCTTCCTTGGTGAAGAACTGCGGCATCTCGCTGTACCTGAAATATTGAAGCATTTGCCTCAACGTTTCCGGATAACCGCTGCAGTGAGAACAGTGGGATACCACCCACCCGTTCTCCAATTGTCTATCCGCTGTCATCTGTAGAAACATATTTAAGAAATGTCAAATATTTGTTTGAACAGTAAACCATTGAGTTATAACATAAAACATGTCATTGAACTCATAAAACTTGGAAACATAGTTCAAACTTAAACAAATTTGACTGCTGATCTGCTGTCCAATATGACAGCCCTGACCAGTTTCCATTTCAACTTGATTTAGACCATCCTAAAGGCAAAACCAATTCTGGAGCTCAACAACAATGTTAAATTTAACTTAAAAATATTTCTATAAAGTATTTGCTTGGCCTAAGATCTGTCCTGGTTCAAAAGTTATGAGATGTCAAAGTTGACAGAATTTCTGGAGAAAATTGGACAGCACCTCCCTGCTTGAGGTACTGATTTGATCCAAGAATTCCAGTAAATTCTACACCAAATTTGCCAAAACTTTCTGTTACAAAGTTGTAACAAATCTCATGAACTTTTCAGAACTACCTCATTTTCTATTGTTGGATTTTTATGCAAGAAGTTATGCTCAATTTACAGGGAGTTACAGAGAGTGTTTGCTCTGCCCTGTTTTCTGGATAGTTTCAACTCTACTGCATTTTTCAATTGGTTATGGGATGAAACACCTCTGGATATCAACATAAAAGTTGTAAAGCTCTTTCAAAGCTTTCCAGAAATGTATCATATGACCTAACCTCGAAGGAACTCAACCTTTAACCTCTGATTAACTTCAGCCTTATTTCAGCTTAAAACAGGGGACTCTGTCCTTAGTATCCTATAAGTTGATAACTTGTTAACTTTGAATGTCCTTGTTAAAGGAAGGAGTTACATCACAATTTTAGTGCTCTAGATTTAAACTTTTCAGTTTTACAATGAAGTTGCTCATTTAGTGGGGTGTGACATTGATGTGTCACCAGTTCATGTTGGTACTACGTCCTCACAAAGAAAAACCTATACCAAACTTAGCCGGATTTGTTAGTTCACTGGCACTAAGCGTCTCTCACACACGGATACTACACGTCTACCGTTTCATTGTTAGACTACCTGCAATTAACTCATACAATCATCAGACTCGGCTGCACACCGAGCCCGGTATCCATACAGTTCATACACCCGGCCGTCATCACTCGCCCAGAGGTTCTCAAGCCAAACACGCCTTGAGCTACGTGTTCATGTTACAGACCACGTGACGGGGTCTCCCAAATCGCCCAAAGCACGCCAGGGACAGACGTTGCTCGAATATCCCAAACGACATGAAGAGTCGTAGAGGATAATAAAGCGGGTCGGGTTACCTGCCACCCGTGGGGCTCCACTCTTCAGCTCATGCGCACTGGTGGACAGCGCTTACGTGCACCCCCCAGGACAAAGCGTCCCGAGATGCACAATTTTCTGACATAAGAAAATAGGTTAGTATGCCACTTTATATACACTAATAGCATACTTATATGGGCTACTAACTCGTTCCTCACTCAATTTTTGAAAAAGATGACTTTTGTAGTGCGTTAAACCTCAAGCGAGCTCTGATACCACGCTGACGCGGCCCCAACGGCCTTGTCGAGCCAGGACCACGCTGAGGGGTGCTGTGTTGCACAGCACCGGATAACGCACATCAAAGATACAAAGTGGAAGCAAAGTTTTATTACATAAACATGTTTATGAACATTTGTACAATAAAATATGTTCCGTCTACACTCACGGGCGTAGACTACGCATTGGGTTCACGTTCAGCCTGTAAACGTGTCCCCGCTAGCACGCACACACACTAACACGGCGGCGTGCACGACTCCCACTCGACGGGGTTCCCCTCCTGGGGTTCCGTCTCCTCCTCGGGAGTCCCTTCCTCATAGACCCCTGCAAAAAGCTTCAAACACAAGCAGTGAGCACGATGGCTCAGCAAGATTGACCCGTCTCTCCTATCCGTGAAACTTCTACATGAATGGTTATAGGGTACATGAGGTAAAAATAGTTGCAAAGGACTCGCCTAATTAATGGAACCTTACTTTCAAGTTTTTAGCAGCAGGTTGTGGAGAACCTTACGCTAAGGCACATGAGAGAGCTGCAATCAAACAAGAAACGCATTTCTCTCATGTACTTTACCCAAAGTTGAAAAGAACTTTAACTAGCTCTAAACTACAACAAGACATTAACAAGCAAAGTATAGCTTTCAAATCAGCAAACTTTTAACATGTATCTAGCCTGTTCTTTCTATGTCACGGTACAGTGAGCAAGTGGTACTCACTGACCATGAGGGACGGCGATTATAATCGATTTACACCTGCAGAGTTACCCGAATAACATGTCAAGTACGCCCGTACTCGATGTTGCCTACAGCAACCATCACGGACGTCGTACGCAACCACCTTTCACCCATCAGCCAAATGTTGAACCGGTCCAATCATCCCGAGAAAGAGGTCTCTGCGCGCGCATCCACAGTGCCGCCAGCTGATTTACACATCGAGCTCTATACCTACCCTCTGAACGACCAGCAATGCCTCAACACCCAGCTACCCGAGTTACATCGGTTTCCCGGTTCCCATATAGCCGGTAGGTCTTCGGTACTGTTCTAGCTTGTTCAACGGGCCCGCACACGGCTCGGTCCTCAATCGACACAAGCGGAGCTATAGCACCCAGGCCCCAAAGTCCTGCTGCCCTTACTCTCCGCTCGGTCTCATTTTTCTTGCCATGTGTTTCATTTGCTATCTTTACCCGAGCGATGTGCCTCTAGCCTATTCTCGCGAGTAGTTCCAACTACTCGACTTGTACTGAATCCTACACTGTCTTAGCATTGCAGTAGCTAACGAGGTTTTCAAACCTAATCCCAACCCAGAGTTTTCTTGGCTATGCATTTGGGTTTCAAACTAGACTTTAATGCAAGAATTTATTGAGTGCTCCAAGTAAGTTCTCAAAACAGTAAAACTTTGTAAAAAGGTTAATGCAAACCAGAGCTTGCCTTGCTGCTCTTGATCGTAGGCTAGCTGTTCCTCTGGAGTGACGAAGTCTAAGATTTCGGGTTCCTCTCAACCTTAGCGACTACATATGATAAATATAAACATGTGTCAATTTAGATGCATTTGAATTGAAGTTAAACTTTGTGAGGACTATAAGTCTTACTAGACAGACCCAATGACTCTGAAATTTTTACTGTGGTTTGGATACAACCTAAACAGGGACTTGGCCAAGTTTTATTTGCAGCAAAGCTCATTTGAGCCCTCCACAAATAATTATGTACTTGGCCTTAATTGGAGCTCCTAGGGTGTTCTAGGGATTTTCATGGAGCAAGCCATGACTTTCTGAAAACTAGATTTTCATAGGGTTCTAATGGAGTTGGCTTCACTTAATTTGAAGGTTCCTAACTAAATATATGAGCTAAACAATTTCAGAGAAATTCTGAAAATGTTTCTGTACATTTTCTATTTTCTCTGCAACAGTTTTATTAATCACACCATTAGGAGAATCAAATGAGTTCAAATGGATCTGAAATTTCTATGGTAGCTCAGGGACATTTTGGTGAACATGTCAGCAAAATTTCGGAATTTTCATCCAAAGGGTTCTTCAATTAAAATTCCAAACAGTTTAAATTTTGTAGAATTAATTCTGGAGAACTAAGGATTTTAATGAAGTGAAACTTGATTTGTTGGAAAGTACTCAGAGAGCTAAATCCAACAAAATTTGGTTCACTCGATTGGGAGTTTTCTAGCCAAAGTTATGTTGGTTTGAAGTTTGAACTAAAACTGAAAATTGGGAAATGTTTAAAACACTACACGTGGGTCCCATGCACAGTGTCATCATCTACCTACCGCCAGCGCCCGAGCGCGCGAAGCACAGCGAATGGCGCGGTTCGTTCTCGGCCACTACTGCCTAGTTTTTGACACGGTTTCTTCCTACGTGATCCTTGGAGCGCGGCGCACACGCCGGGCAACTTCTCGGACCTCGACATCGCCAGAAACCTAGTCAGCAACGGTGGAGGCGGAAGATGAGCTCGGGTCCGATGGTGCGAGCTCATCTTGGTGGTGAACACGATCAACCAATGGGTCGCAAAGCACCACTGGGGCACGGGGAAGCTAACCATGCCCTCCTCTTGGCCGGAGATCGCCGGGAAAGTAGACTTCACCGGCGACCCGAGCCGTTTTCACCGGCGGTGACCAAACTCAGGTGCTCTGCCCACTGGGTTGATCATCACCGCTAGGATTCGGCTGAGGTGACCTTGAGGTGCTACCCTAGCTTCAGCTCGGCCAGGATTACCAGTGATCAAGTGATCGAGACGAATTTTGAGTTTTGGTTCTCGGTGTTCTATACGGTGATCATCGGGAAAAATTGAAATTCCGGCTAACCGGCGCTAAAAGGTACCTAGGGAGTTCGGGGAGAGCTACTAGACTTTGATGCTATCCTCAGAGACACGTTTGTCGCACTGGAGAAGCTTAGGGATGCTCGGGCGACGGCGTCGAGTTGCAGGAACTTTCGGTTTGACAGAGCGATGGAAGATCGGCTCGGACAAGCTCAACCGAAGTTGCTCACGAGCAGCTGAGGGCTGTAGCACGTCGAGCAAAGTCCAGCGGTGCCGTTTGTGGCCTCATCTTGCGGTGGAAGGAACTGTATTGGTCGGTCGATGGCGAGGTGGGGCTGTGCGGCGACCTGCTTGGGTTTCTCAGCGCTGGAAACGTTGAGGCAGCGGGAAAATGAGCTGCTGCCAGCGGCAGCTCGCAGCTAAATAGCTGAGGACGTCGTTTCGTAGCTCTGATCAGCGACCAGGAGGTGGCAGCAGTCGGACCGCGCCGTGGCTATCTCGTGGGCGCGCGCAAGAACCGAGCTGCGGTGATTTGAGTCGGTTAAACACTAGTGAGGCTGACATGTGGGTCCCACTCCGGTTTTAACCTCTGAAATTGAATTTTCCCCACTGCTCTAAACAGTAGAGACCCAAATAACCTTGGTCATTTGAATTATCTACCCTCTGGCCATTTGAATTGGATAGAATTCAAATTGGGGAGTGTTTGAATATAATTTCAGCACATATGCAGATTGAAATTCAAATTGAGTTTGAATTTACTAAACTTAGCTCATGTCAAGATCAACTCCAAATGGAGTGAAAATTGGTGTGTGAGCTCACAAAAATGTGCTGAGTAAGAATATGCCTCCCACTTTTGAACTTATGGGATGGAAGTAGTTTGAATTTGAATTTGAGTCCAAACTACCCTCTTTCTAGTTATACCCAAAAAGACCTCAAAAAGATTTTGGATTTGGTGAAATTTGGCATGAGTACTCCTAGCAAGGTGTAGGAGTTTTTCCTATGCCCAGCCCCTATAAGATGCATGTGGGAAATACCACTTTTGCATTTTGTGAGTTTATTCCCTAATGACCATGTTGATGATGTTTACTTGCTCTTCAAATGTGTTCATAAAGTTTCCTCAAATGAGGTGTGTGTGGTGTTATGAACACTTTGGATGTGTGCAAAAACTTAGGCCCTCACAAATTCTGCATTTTATTTATGTGATACGTGTTCCTTATGTGTGTGCTGTTGGGTGCCGCATTGCACGGCACCACCCAATAATTCCCGGGCGACCGGACCAACCTCGTGATCGGGGTGGGCCCTCACAATTTTGTTGGCTGCGGCTAGGGTTTTATCCCCCTAAGGGGGTGCGGCCAAGAGAGGGGGGAAATCCCGATGTGGGGGAGAAATCCCTTGGGAGTTTTATTGCCGTCGAATATTTGGGGAAAATCCCCAAATATGGGGAAAATTCCCTATTGGGAATTTTAGCGGGGGAATTAGGGGAAATTAGGGGGAAATTTGGGGCGGCCAGGTTTTTTCTCTTTTTCTCATTTTCCTTTTCTTTTTCTTTTTATTTTTTCCCTATTTTTATATTTTTGTTATATATTTATTTGTTCCCATGTTCCTTTTTCTCTTTTCTTCTGTTTTCTAATTGCTTCTATATATGCAATGCATGATGATGAATATGAGGGTGTTACAAACCTATCCCCCTTAAAATGAATCACACCTTTGATATGGGATAGAGTGGAGAAAAGATGAGGGAATTCCGTCTTTAGGTCTTCTTCCACTCCCATGTAGCGTTGGCTTCCGTATGATGGCTCCATTGTACCTGGCACCAACGGATTACTTTATTACTCGTGACTCTTTCCTTCATGTCCAGGATTTTGATGGGGTGTTCCGCGTAGGTCAGATCCTCCTGGAGTTCTAACTCATCCATTTGTACTTGTTATTCCGGCACTCTTAGGCACTTCTTGAGTTGAGACACGTGAAACACGTCGTGCACGTCGGAGAGGTGTGTCGGCAGCTCTAGTTGATATGCTACCTCTCCTCGCTTGTCCAAAATCATGAATGGTCCGATGTTGCGAGATTCTAGCTTGCCTTTGAAGTTGAACTGTCGTTGGCCTCCGATAGGCGACACCTTGAGATAAACAATATCACCGACTTCGAAGGTCAGACTCCTTCGCCTATTGTCCACATAGCCCTTTTGACGTGACTGAGTGGCCTTCAGGTTTGCATGTATTGTTTGGACTTGCTCCTCAGTGTCCTGCAGCACTTCGGATCCAAACACATGGCTTTCTCCCATTTCATTCCAGAACAGGGGTGTTCTACACCGTCTACCATATAGTGTCTCGAAAGGTGGCATCTTCAGGCTGGCTTGGTAACTGTTGTTGTATGAGAACTCAGCATACGGTAAGCTCTTGTCCCAACTACGCCCATGTTTCAAGGCTCAAGCTCTCAACATGTCCTCCAATATCTGATTTGTCCTCTCGGTTTGCCCATCGGTTTGTGGGTGATACACGGAGCTGAATTTCTACTGTGCACCCATAGCTTCATGCAGCTTCTTCCAGAACCTAGAGGTAAATTGAGAACCTTGATCTGAAACTATTCTTGGTCCTAACAGGAATAAAGTGAGCTGATTTCATCAGTCGTACCACGATAACCCAAATAGAGTCATAACCGGACTGAGTACGTGGCAATCCGACTATGAAATCCATACCGATTTCTTCCCAATTTCACTCGGGTACTTTCAACGGCTGCAATAATCCAGCGGGTCTCTGATGTTTGGCTTTCACTCTTTGGCACGTGTCGCATAGGGCTGTTGGGAAATAGGCGATGCACTACTCTAGCAATTCGACTGCATCACCCAGGAAACATGCGAGTGAGAAGGTCATGGATCGTTACCACTAGACGCGCAGCGCAGCGGGTCGTAGATGCGCGCCGTAGCCGATCAGCGCAGCAGTAACAGCAGCGCCTCCACGGAGTCCACACGTACAGGGAGGAACGCCGTGCGTCGGTGTGCTAGCACCGTGCGCGCGGCAGGGGTTTCGGCGGCTGACCTGTGAGGGGCGGCGGCTGGGACTGTTATCTGGTGGAGAGATCTGTCCGTAACCCTACCCCTCATATTTATAGGCGCGCTAATGGGCTTTTAGGTCACAGGCCCATTAGTACCCTAATTTCTTATGGATCAAATATCCATCAGGCCTTTATCCGAATTGTTATGATTGCCTCTTGGGCATATCACCAACAATCTCCCACTTGCACTAGAGACAATCATATAGCCAAGTTTTTCAATATTCCATCCCCTTAAGTGTGTGACCCGTTAGGTTCATGTACAGTCGGTTATGAATGAAAACCGTTTTCAAACACAAGTCAGTAGAGGTACCTAGCAGGACATACTGACTCCCGAATGTACATAAAGATCATATCGGCTGAACCTAGATACATTCACATGCTAATTCCTTTGCCACACGATACCAGTCAAGCTCAAGGCGAGATACGTGCCATCCTTGTGATAGCTCGACCATTCACTCGATCAAATAGTGGATTCAATCGATGACTAACTTTTAGTCATAATGATTAACTCTTTAATCATTTTGGCATGGCCATGCACTTTCAATCCAACTATCTCGAGGGGCCCAGAGATATCTCTCCTGTTATTTAGGAGGGGCAAATCCCATCTTGATCCGCACACATCTCATTCCATGCTTCATCATGCACCTGAAGACTATTTTTATGACCACCCAGTTACGGAGTAGCGTTTGATAGTTTCAAAGTGCACAACTACACATAGTGAGAAACAATGGCAATCTCAGGTCAAAGAATCTAGCAGGTGTATCACTCAAGACCAACTGATGGCACATATGTAAATAACAATCCCAACAGTGTCTCGGAATGGGTCTATCCAACACCATGTTCACTAACATGTGTTCACATTATTAATTTGATATCTCCATATCTATGATCCGTGAAACGTGATCATCAATTAATACATGTGCTAGTCTGCGTACTATCATTGTCTCATATAACGATGTAGACTAGGGATCATTTTGAGTAACATTATAATTAACAAAGAGTCGAGCCCTTTTTGTAATAATGTTATAGACTGTTTTATCCTCAAGATCAAGAACATATAATCCATTCACTAATGGACATTGAGCATAGAAAATATTATTATAATAAATAGAACAACATTTGTTCTTTATTATAATCTCATAACCATTAACTTCTTCCAAACATGAAGAAGATATAATGTTCTTGCTCAAAGAAGGAATGCAATAACAATTATTTAATTCCAAAACTAATCCTGAGGGTAATGACAAGTGATAAGTTCCGACAGCTATGACAGCAACCTTTGCTCCATTGCCGACCCGAACATCCAACTCGCCTCTTGCAAATCTTCTAGTCTCACTTAGACCCTGCAACGATTTGCAAGTGTGAATCATTGATCCGGTATCAAATACCCATGATTCACTAGAAGATGTAGCAATATTGATTTCTATAACATTTATACCTGAAGTGGAAGTCTCACTCCCTTTCTTCTTCTTATCCTCCAAGTACTTCTTGCAATTCCTAGACCAATGCCCCTTAGCATGACAGTGGAAGCATTCATCATTAGGAGAAGGGCCTGATTTTCCCTTTGGCTTTGAGCTTGAAGACTCATTGGGAACCTTTCCCTTGCCTTTAGGATGCATCACACGCTTCCTCTTTTTATTCTCCTTTTGAACCATCATCACATGAGTGGTGTTTTTCTTAATGCTTTCCTCGGCTGTTTTAAGCATCCCATGCAATTCAGCTAACGTTTTCTCCATGCCATTCATTTGATAATTCAATATAAATGGCTCATAGCTCGGTGGGAGTGACTGGAGAATAACGTCAATAGCCAGGTCATCCTTGAGTTCAGAACCAAGTTTGTCCAAAGTCTCAATGTAACCAATCATCTTGATTACATGGGGACTGACCGGGCTACCTTCTGCCAGCTTGCATGAGAACAAGGACTTTGAGATGTTGTACCTCTCAGCCCTTGCTTGGTTCTCAAACATTCCACGTAGTCCCTGAATCATAGAATAAGCATCTGCATGCTCATATTGTTTCTGTAGATCAGGGGACATTGTGGCAAGCATGAGGCAGCTTGCATTAAGCGCATCATCGCAGTGCTTCTCATAAGTCCTGCGAGTTGCGGCATTTGCATCATCGGGGAGGTCATTGGGGTATGGTTGCTCAAGAACATACTCAATTTTCTCTTGCCTGAGAACAATTCTCAGGTTGCGGTACCAATCAATAAAGTTAGCTCCATTGAGCTTTTCTTTCTCAAGCACAGATCGCAAATTGAAACCGGAATTGTTACTAGCAGACATGATCTACAATAGAAAATAAATATGCAAGATTTTAGCACTATGTTATGTACCAATCTTTTATTAACAGTTTAATAAAAGACACCACCACTATATGAGCATCGTCCTCCCTCTAACGACATATAGTGGTCCAAGATCCATATTCACTAATTCCTAGTGAGCTTTGGCTTCACTGCTAGAAAATTAGTAACATAGGTAAACAACCATTGTTAATCATATCTCTATATGATTCTTGTTTGTTGGGTGACATCCAATGCCCCGGCTCCCAACACTATGCCATAAAGCCCAAAACCGTTTTGATAGCTTTGTTGAGTAAACCAATACTATGCATGTGAATGTCCAACATTCACCCTATTCATTATGATAGATGACGGTATTTTGCTTTGGCAAACCTACCATATAACGATCAAAACAACATAGGTGCAGCTATAGGTAAATGGCATCAAATACTCAACTTTTCCGAGGGAAGCTATTCTATCATGACAAAACATCCACCATATGAAAAGCATGAAAAGAATAGTAAAACATCACAGGCATACGATCATATCATATATGTGAATAGTATGGCCTTTAGGATCATAGTGATCTCCATCACCATGGTTCCATCATGATCTATACCGCCATGTCTCCCTTCTTATGGTGATCACCATCGCCATCATGCTTGAGGTTTCTCAATGAATATAAAAGAAGCTAATACATCTAATAGCTATCAAATAAATTACATGAGAGATCAGGCATCACAGGGCGACACGCAGGTCGTTATACAAATATGTGACAACCTCAACCCGGTTGTGTTAAATTTGCAACACGCAGGCTGCACGAATTTTACACACAGATTATCACATCATGTTTAGGCCATACCATTCACATCATTCCCTGCAAAAACAAGTTAAGAGTAGAACGATGTCTATCGCGAAACAACTTAATGATGTCACTATAGCAGACAGCAACGGAATTACATAGATCGCATCTATGAAATCACTATGAAAATCTCATCGAATTGATCAGATCAACCCGAATCTGAGCCATTCAGAATGCCTCAATTTTCATTGTGACTGGTTATCCACGAGAAGATCGCGACACATGACCGTGATCTGTTGGCTCAATCTGCTAGCTATGTACACTATTAGTCCCGATGGTGATTCCAGCCGGTAGGGACAGGTTGCGCACACAGCAGAGAAGGAGCACGAACTAATCCTTTAGTCATATGATGGCAATCTACTCTAACCAATTCCAAACCCCAGAAGCCGAACTATAAAAATTCATCATATGAACTTGTCTGCAGTAGATCGCATCTAAGATCCAGACCAAAAACTACGCAACCTGGCTCTGATACCACTGTTGGGAAATAGGCGATGCACTACTCTAGCAATTCGACCGCATCACCCAGGAAACATGCGAGTGAGAAGGTCATGGATCGTTACCACTAGACGCGCAGCGCAGCGGGTCGTAGATGCGCGCCGTAGCCGATCAACGCAGCAGTAACAGCAGCGCCTCCACGGAGTCCACACGTACAGGGAGGAACGCCGTGCGTCGGTGTGCTAGCACCGTGCGCGCGGCAGGGGTTTCGGCGGCTGACCTGTGAGGGGCGGCGGCTGGGACTGTTATCTGGTGGAGAGATCTGTCCGTAACCCTACCCCTCATATTTATAGGCGCGCTAATGGGCTTTTAGGTCACAGGCCCATTAGTACCCTAATTTCTTATGGATCAAATATCCATCAGGCCTTTATCCGAATTGTTATGATTGCCTCTTGGGCATATCACCAACAAGGGCAACATATTCAGCGATGTCTTGTGGGGACCACCACCCCGACAGTACAGGAATCGCATTGGGTGGTGCCGTGCGATGTAGCACCCCACAGAACATATCCAAAAAACACACATACAAAACAATACGCCCAAGCTCGTCACCGTGGGGAGAACCCATGCTCTTCGTAGACAATAAAGATGGAACCCAAAGGATGTATGTGGACTATAGGTCTCTCAACGAAGTGACAATCAAGAATAAGTACCCGCTGCCCCGCATAGAGGACTTATTTGATCAAATGAAAGGCGCCCAGATTTTCTCTAAGATTGATCTTCGGTCGGGATACATCCAGCTGAAAATTAAACCCTCCAACATACCCAAGACAGCTTTTCGAACACGGTATGGTTCGTACGAATATACCGTCATGTCATTTGGGTTGATGAATGCACCTGCATACTTTATGTACCTCATGAATAAGGTCTTCATGGAGTACTTGGACAAGTTTGTGGTGGTTTCCATCGACGACATCATGGTGTATTCATAAAGCGAGGAAGAACACGGAAAACATTTGAGATTGACATTGCACAAACTACGAGAGCATCAATTGTATGCATAGCCCAGCAGGTGTCAATTTTGGCTAAAGGAGATATCATTCTTAGGCCACATCATCTCCGAAGGAGGAGTATCGGTTGATCCCCGAAAAGTGAGAGATGTTTTGAAGTGGAATCAACCACAGAATGTGAGGGACATTCGGAGTTTTCTTTGGGATGGCTGGATACTACCGCCGGTTCATCAAGGATTTCTCCAAAATAGCAAAGCCTATGACTGAATTGCTAATGAAAGGGAAAGCATTTCAGTGGACACAAGCGTGTCAAGACAGCTTTGAGGAGTTAAATAAGAGATTGTCAACAGCACCGGTATTGGTATTGCCCGACGTGAGCAAGAGCGTTGATATATATTGTGACACCTCAAGAAAAGTACTCGGATGTGTCCTTATGCAAGAAGGACAAGTGGTATCCTATGCATCAAGGAAATTAAAGGAACTTGAGCTGAATTACCCTACACACGATCTGAAACTTGCAGCCGTAGTACACGCATTGAAGATTTGGAGGCACTACATCCTCGATCAACGATGTGAGATCTATACTATCACAAAAGCCTCAAGTATATATTCACGCAAACAGATCTGAATTTGAGGCAACGTTGATGGTTGGAACTCATCAAGGATTATGATGTTGGAATCGACTATCAC
Source organism: Neostapfia colusana (assembly GCA_030760725.1). Taxonomy (NCBI): domain Eukaryota; kingdom Viridiplantae; phylum Streptophyta; class Magnoliopsida; order Poales; family Poaceae; genus Neostapfia; species Neostapfia colusana. The sequence continues at coordinate 40,963,105 of JASWHV010000013.1, read as the reverse complement.
CCCGGAAAGGCCAATGTAGTAGCGGATGTGTTGAGCCGAAAGGGAGCATGTCAGCAACTCACGATTCGGGAGCTGCCACCCGAACTACGTAAGGAGTTTGAACAGTTACATATCGGGTTCTTGAACGAGATGGAGATTATAGAACTGAACTCAATGCTGGAAGAAGAGATACGAGATGTCCAAGTAACATATGAGGAGATAAAGGAAATCAAGGAAAGAATCCGGCAAGGGATAGAGAAGGATTTCAAGGAAGACAAGAATTGCACGCTTTGGTTAGGGAAAAGGATTTGTATGTCTAACGTGAAGCACATCCGTGACACGATACTAAAGGAGGCACATGACTCGCCTTATTCCATACACCTCAGCTGTACGAAGATGTACAAGGACCTGAAAACTTGATACTGGTGGGATGGCAAGAAAAGAGACATTGCTCAAAATGTTGCCTTATGCGACACGTGCCAACGGGTGAAGGCCGAACATCAAACACCCGCTGGATTATTGCAGCTGTTGAAATTAGCCAAGTGGAAGTGGGAAGAAATCGGTATGGATTTCATGGTCGGATTGCCACGTACTCAGTCCGGCTACGACTCTATTTGGGTTATCATGGACCGATTGATGAAAACAGCCCACTTCATTCCTGTCAGAACCAAATACATCGTGGCGCAACTAGCCGAGCTGTATATGGAGCAAATTGTATGCCGTCACGGAGTTCCGAAGAGGATAGTTTCAGATTGAGGTTCTCAATTTACCTCTAGGTTCTAAAAGAAGCTGCATGAAGCTATGGGTACACGGTTGAATTTCAGCTCTGCATATCACCCACAAACCGACGGGCAAACTGAGAGGACAAATCAGATTTGGGAAGACATGCTGAGAACTTGCGCTTTGAAGCATGGGCGCAGTTGGGACAAGAGCTTGCCCTACACTGAATCCTCATACAACAATAGTTACCAAGCCAGTTGAAAATGTAACCTTTCGAGGCACTATATGGTAGACGATGTAGAACACCCCTGTTCTGGAATGAGATCGGAGAAAGCCAAGTATTTGGACCCGAAGTGCTGCAAGACGCCGAGAAGCAAGTCCAAACAATATGTGAAAACTTGAAGGCCGCTCAGTCATGACAAAAGGGCTATGCGGACAATAGGCAAAGGAGTTTGACCTTCTAAGTTGGAGACTTTGTGTATCTTAAGGTGTCGCCTATCCGAGGCCAACGACGGTTCAACATCAAAGGCAAGTTAGCATCTCGCTACATCAGACCATTTAAGATTTTGGGGAAGCATGGAGAGATAGCATATCAACTAGAGCTACCGACACACCTCCTCGACGTGCACGGCGTATTCGACGTATCTCAGCTCAAGAAGTGCCTAAGAATACCGGAAGAACAAGTACCAATGGATGAGTTAGAACTTCAGGAGGATCTGACCTACGCGGAACACCCCGTCAAAATCTTGGACATAAAGGAAAGAGTCACAAGGAACAAGGTAATCCGTTGGTGCAAAGTACAATGGAGCCATCACCTGGATGTCGAAGCTACATGGGAGCGTGAGGAAGACCACAAGACGGAATTCCCTCATCTTTCCTCCACTCTATCGAATCTCGAGGGCGAGATTCACTTTAAGGGGGTAGGTTTATAACACCCTCACATTTACTACCATGCATTGCATACATTTTTCATGTAGAGAAGCATTTAAAAAGAAGAAGAAAATAAAGGGAGGAATATATATAAAAATAAAATAATATAAGGAAATAAAAATAGGAAAAAATAAAAGTAAATAGAAAAAATAATATAAATAAATAAATAAATAAATTTTGGCCGCCCCCAAAATTCCCCTAACGCCCCCCCCCCAAATTCCCCAACCCCTCCCACCAAATTCCCCCTAAATTCCCCGCCTAATTTCCCCTAAAATTCCCCTAGGGAATTTTCCCCCACATTTGGCTGGGGGGGGGGGGGGGGACGGGTTCCCCCAAATTGGCCGCACCACCTAGGAGGGAAACCCTAGCCGCCAATCCTCCGCTTGGCCGCACCACCTAATGGGGAAACCCTAGCCGCCCCCCTTATCTTTTTTTGGATTATATTTTTCCCCCAAATAATCTCAGCCCTTGGTGGAAAATAAATAATTAAATCACAGCTCTAGCTCCCACCTCTTCTCAAATTAAATCTCAGCCCTTGGATAAATGAGTTGCTAAAATCCTAGCCCCTCTAGCTATTTTCTCCCCCTTAGAAATAAACCCCCCATAGCCGCCACCCCTAGCCCATATTTTTCTGGCCACCGCCCTCTTTCTCTGTTGCCAAGCTTTGGCCGCCACACCTGCTGTGTCTTGGCCGCCATCGAAGCTCTGCCACGCCTCTCCGTCGCCGGAGAAGAAGCCCCCGACATCGTACCTTAGCCGTAGCTTCACAATTCTCCAAAGGAAAACCCCAGCTGATGCCATTGCAAAGAAAAGGGTCCAGACGCAAGGAGGAGAGGAGGAAGAAGAGAGGTAGGTCTCCGTTACCACGTCGCCGCTGTTGCTACGCACCTGTTTTTCTTCACCCCTGCAAACAGAAATTTCTGCACGTGGACAGACCACGTTTCGGTCAAGTTTTGATGGTGGAATTGATCTAAAATTTGAGTCAAGATCATAACCACGTCCACACTTAATTGTAGCAGCCTTGTTCATTGTAAAACCCCGTGGAAGCTTACTAAAACTTGCAGGAACACGTGCAAACTGATCACTATAAACTGCACTATAGGAATTGCATTCATCTACCTCATTGCATCTTGAGTAAAGTTTATGTATGATGATTGATTGCTGCCAATTTTGTATGTTCATGGTCGTGAGTAGAAGGACACGCTCAAGAGGCTGTCTACGAGGAACTACAGCACCAAGAATTTGAGACACTTCAGCAACACGAACCGCGGGAGCAAGGCCAGTGCCACTTGACCATATTGAACCTATTTTTTCCAACTGTTTTGCTTGTGAAAATTGCATGCTCGTGTCAACTTGATGGGATGTAAAAGTCCCAAAAACTTGTAAATGGAAAACTTGAGTTGTGAATAAAGTTGAGTTCAATTTCAAGAAATGGGACTTGCAAAAACTTTTATAAACATGTGAATGTGGTCATGTGCAAAAGGAGTTTAAATTCAGTCTTTGAACTAAATTGTTCACTTCAATCATAAGGGGGCCATTTCAAAAAGGGAGTTCCAAACTGTTGATTCAAAATTCTTATTTGCAGTGGCCAACTAAAAAATCAGATGTCATATTCAAATTCTTCAGGTTCGAATTAGTGATAATGCAAATTTTGGGAAAGTTTGGAGTTGCTTTGATATGAATAGCAAAGAGGCTTATGAATTTCCTTGGAATTTGAATTCAAATTTGAAACTGAAGTACACCTTGTCAATGTTCCAAAGGGCTTTCAAATTGGAGCTCTTCATGACTGAAATTTGCACTATGCCAAATTTGGAAGATCTTTGGGGGGGAGAGCAGTGGGACCCACATGTCATTGAGGCAGGGGGGAGGCTTACAACCGAAGGCATTCTTCTCTGTTCTCTGGGTTTCCACTCGCAGCCGCTGTGCAACAGAGTAGCGCCACCGATTGCTGAGCATCGTGTCACCTCCTCACGGTGTCATCGCGCTGGAGACCTGCTTGCACCTCAACAGCGTGTGAAGTGATCGTTACGTGCACGACACCGAGGCCCTGCTACCCCTCATGCAAGAAACAGAGCCGAAACACCGTAGCTCACCGCCGCCTCCTCGGTACTCACCGGTAAATCGGCAAACACTCGCACACACCGCCTCCCGAGCTGAAAACGACAAAGCTTGGTCGTCCTTCACCTCCTCAGCGTGACAAACCGCAACCCCCATCGTTCCCCGGTCTAGAACGGGCTCGTCGTGCTGTGACCTAAAGCAACCGTAGCTCGGGCTCTTGAGGACAGCTCGCACCGGGCATTTTCACGACCGAGCGAGCACACTCCAAGGCACGCCAACTAACCGCGCTGCTCCTCGACAAGTTTCAGCTCATTCCGAGGTTCATCAGTTTCAATTCGGAGACTTTCTCTCGGCATGTGCAAAGTGACCCCGGGTGAGAATTTAGCAAATTTCGATCGCATTTCTTGTGTTTAGGCCACCAATTCATGCACAAAGGTGCTAGACGAGCTAGTGATCAATGTTCCTTAGCAAACCTAGCTTGAAACCCATTTTTGGCGGCCCATTTCATGTTCTCTCGGGCTCAACCATGGCGGAACGCCTTGGGCGCCCGGTGAAACCTTAGTAGCCGCCGTTCACGAGCTAGTTTGTGCCCATGTCGAGCTACTTTAGACATCACTGGTGCTGTAAAGCCAATACACCGGGGTTTTGGCGGGCTAGAAGAGCTGGGCGAGGTTGCCGAACATTCCCCGAGCCGCTGAAACGTGGAGAGATAGGTTGGGGGCTTTTCCGGTCCGGGAAAACCCTCACACCGTGTTCCTCGCACGGTTTTAGGCACTGGCGGCGAGTTTGAGCACGGGATATGGCTGGACAACCGAGTTCCGATGTATTCCAGCGATCTCTGGCGGCGGGGTCGCGCGGGAGCGGAATGTAGACGAAGGGGGGGGGGTTCGGCCCCACTCGTCAGCGTCTGAGTTAAAAAGTGTGGGATCCTCTGCGGCACCGGATGAGGCTGTGGCAACGAGGGAGAGATTCTGTGGCCCGTGTGGCTTTGTTTCAGCGATTGACATGTGGCCCTGGACCCACAGTCAGGATTTAAACATTTCCCAGTTTTAATTCAAATTCCAGATTTCCTTCAATCTTTAGAAGAGCATAACTTTTGCTAGGAAACTCCAAATTGGGTTAGATTCATCTTGGCAAGATCTATCCAAATGTGCAACCCAATTTGTATGAAAGTCATTATTTAATTCTGGAAAATTCATGCATGCTCCCTGAGCTATGTGTAAAATTGTGTTTCACTTCAAATTGCATGAAAGTGCAAATTTATTTAGAATTAATTCCTTTTTGCCTAAATACTTAGGGAATTTTTCTGGAGGAACCACTGATTGAACAATTCTGAATTTTTGTCCAGAATGTCTTCTTGTGACAAGGAACTCGCAGGGAAATCCTCAGATAAATTTGAGCTCTGGATCAGTACTTTTTGATACAACAGTCCTAGGTGAAAATGCAAAAATTAGGAAGAACACTTAGCACTTGATAGGTGGATTAACCCACAACCAAACTACTAGGACCAGTGTCATTTTAAATTCTTAAACAGAATTCCAGTTTTAAACTTGTCTCTAGAACTTGTTTAGCAAAGGCTTTACAATTAAACACATATGCATATTCATAAGGTGTAGCCTCTACGTGAAGATTATGAAGCAATTGAAGTGGGGATCAAAAAGGAAAGAAAGTGAGTGATCAAGCCACAAGTGGTCTTCACTAACTGAATAGATACTTGGTCACCTGCAAAACCAAGGCGAGCTCCGGTTTGCATTTAAGTTGATTTATAAAGTTTTACTTTGTTCACTATTATGGTTTAGGGTTTATATGTGCATTAGGTCAGGAATGTTTTATACTCCAAATGCATGACCAAAGAAACCCTCGAGTCCAGGGTAGAAGACGTATTCCCGCTGTAGAATAATGCCGTGCTAAATAGGCTATGGCATCCGGTAGAAGTCGAGTAGTTGGAATCTACTCGCGACCTATAGTTCGGGATCACACGGTTATGGTTTAAAAGTGGCAAACTAAAGTTTATATTTCCAAAGATGAGACCGGGCAGGAGGGTTAGGCAGCGACAAGACGAGGTCTTGGTCGAGTAGCTCTGCCTATGTCGGTTAAGGACCGAAGCGTGTGCAGCCCCACTGAGCAAGTATTGAGTTGTGTACCGGATGCTTACTGCTATATGGGACCCAGAAAACCGATGTACCAGGTTAACTGGATTGTAGAGGCATACCACATCGTCTTGTTAAACCTATGAGCCCGAGAAGGCGTGACCAGTTCTACAGTTGGGTGTCCTGCGAAAGGTTGCCACAAACGACGTAATGAAGGACACCAGATTTGGGTCTCATAGGCGGGTGTATGTGTCAAGTTATCCGGGCAGTGTTTGATTCGAATCACCGTCCCTCGCGGTTATGAGTACCGCTTGCTCACTGTGTTGTGACGTAGTAAGCAAGTTATGTGATAACAGTTTGCAAGTTTTAATTGCTGTTATAATTATTGGAATTGCATGAAAACCTTGTTTGAAGTAGAGTTAGAGCCAATTAAAGTTAATTTCCACCTTGGACATGTAACATTGGAATGAAGTGTTTCTTATTTGATTGTGGAGTTCCAACATTGCTGGGCGCAAGGTCACTACTGTGATGGCTAAAATCTGGAAGTTAAGGATGAACATGTAGGCGAGTCTTTATGCAACTTAATTGTTTACTTTCTTAAGTTACCTTCATGTAGAGTTGCATGCTTTAAGAGAGACGGTTAAGCCTTGCTGAGCCTTTGTGCTCACTTTTGCTATATGAGTGGTTTTGCAGGTTAACATCGACACTTACAAAGAAGGTTGTCCGGTGAGACTCGGAGACTTCCGAGTAATGTAACACATGGAGAACCCAGCCGCTGCAATGTCTTCATGTTGCTAGCGAGAGGAGTCAGCGGTCTGGACCTCTTCTCTAGTGCTAATTAGTTATTCGTCGTGAGTTGATTGTAGTCTTCCGCTTTAGATATTTGATGTAAATTATTTACAAAGAACATTTGTAAGCTTCCGCTTTTTATTTATGTAATACAGTTGCCTTATATGTGTGCTGTTGGGCGCCGCACAACACGGTACCACCCAATGCGATTCCCGAGCGAGCGGCAGGGCCCCGTGACACGGGTGCCGGGGTCCCCCTCAGCATGGTATCAGAGCCGCATTGGTAACAGCGCACGGAATAAGGATCGTATTATGAAAAAAAATTAGGATACGGTGAGGATTCGCTAGTATGCCCAAATAAGTACTATATTAGTATACTTACTTAAAGTGGCTTGACTAACATATGTGTTATAATTCTGAATTTTTATTATGTAACGATGCACCTACGTTAAGGTAAGCATGGTAAAGAATGCCACCGAAAGTGGTTCAATTTCGGTTAGCTCCCCTGACGAGGAATGTGGTTCAGGGATAGGCCTCACAGCTTGGTGTGGGACGTTAATATGAAACTCTTAGACTCTTCATGTTCCTGAGTTCATATGAAATGCTGGTCCCTGGTGTGCATTAGGCAAGAAAGTGGAAACCCCATCACGTGGTCGGTAACACGATAGTGTGTTCTTCTGGAAATAGCCTAGGAGAACATACGCAGCGCTTGCCATCGGCGTGCCCTACAGGGCAGTAGGTGGTATCTGTTGGTTGATAGAATTCCCAACCGTGACGACCCGTTCGTGTTATACTCAGGTTCCCCGTCATGTTGTTTGAAAACGCGATCACGTACCTTGAGACGTGGCTTAACTCAAGGACGGTCGTATGGCAATGATACGGGCATATGTATTTACTTTCAAATATGGACCTGCCTGAAATGACAACAACCTTTGAGTGCATCACTATTGAGTGTTCTTCTGCAGGTACTAACCATGTATGTATCCCGTGTAGTACATGTGTGCGAGAGACCGGTTAGTGCCACAATTGAGACGTATATGCTGGTATAATCTGGTTAGGATTTTCCTTTGGTGAGGCTACGTAGTACCGACATGATTCTTACGGTGCATCACCGTACTACACTTAATAATCTCTTACCTATGAAGAAATGATTCATGAACTAACTTTGAGCTAAAAATGGAAGTTTGAAACAAATATTAGTTACTGAACTCTTATTTTGAGCTAATTCAAATGAGAGAAAGACTAGGCTTCAAAGGTTTCAAAAACAGAGTTCTCTGTTTCTGGCAGGAATTCTTGCTGGACTTTAACAGAGCATAACTCTGAGTAGATTTACCCAACTAATGTGTATGATACAGTTCTGGAAATATTTTAAGTGCTCTACAACTTATATGTAGACTCCAGAGCAAAATGACACGTTTAGTTGTTGAAAAGTCCAGTTGAAGGCATACTGTCCAGAACAAGGACAGCAGCAAAACCTCTCTGGACCTTTCTGTTATTAAGCCATAACTTTCTGTAGAAAAATTCCTAAGGGGCCTATGATACACCGTTGGAAAGGTTATGATATGTGCAACATTTTTATAGTTCGAAGCTTGTTCATATTCTTATTGTATTGGCATATACAACTGTGATAAAGTTAGTCACATACAAATGAGATGCTGGCAAATTTTATCCAGGAATTCTGTTAACTTTGAAAAATCATAACTTTTGATACAGAAATGATCTGAAGGCATATGAATAAGCATTGGAAAGACACTGAAGTTTACTAAAACTTTGGTATTGAACTCAAGTCAAGAATCTGTAGTTAACTTGATTAAATTGTGGAGTTTGTGTGAACTGGTCGGGGTAGTCCAGCTGATTAGTTTATCGTACTTAAGATTGGTCTAAACATGAATGTGGTTATGCTTTCATAAAGTTCATGACATGTTCATGTTTCGCTTATCTTTAATTACTGCTGGGATAGAATTTTGATTGATTCAAAATTTGTTTTGTGCAGTATGGTACGCGCACATTCTCAAATGGAGCTTGGAGGTTCGAGTCGAGGTAGGAATGAATTGACTTCATCACAAGAGCCATCGCCATCCGGATTGGTAGAAATTATGGCGAAGATGAATGAAACTCTCCAAACTCTAGTTCAGCGACGAATAAATAGAGAAGCTCAACATCACATGCCAACCCCAAGCACTTATCTGGATTTCTTGGCGACACAACTGCCAGTATTCTCCGAAGCGGCTGACCATTGTGAAGCAAATCACTGGTTACGTGTCATTGAGTCCAAGTTTTGGTTGATTCAATGTGATGACTTCCAGAAGACTTTAATTGCCGCTCAGCAGCTTCATGGGTTTGCTGGAGCATGGTGGGCAGAATACCTTGCTATCCAACCAGAAGGGCATCGTGTCGCATGGACGGAGTTCCAGGATGCATTTCGTGCTCGTTTCGTTCCTGCGGGCATCATGCAAACCAGTCTTGATGAATTCTGGAATCTAAAGCAAGGGAAAATGAATGTTATTGAGTATGCGAAGGAATTTAATATCCTAGCTCAATATGTTCCTGATTATGTGAAATCACCCGCCATGAAGAGTTATCATTTTTATCGAGGGCTAACTGCTAGGCTGCGATGTGAGTTGGCTCAAGTTAGCCAAAAGAATTTTGATGAGTTTGTTAGCTGTGCTATCACTCAGGAATATTATTCCAATCTCTACCTTAAATAAAAGAGGGAGAGGGACTCATCACAGGATGAATGCAATCATTTGCCTCAGAAGTATCGGTGGGTAATCCATTCACCTTCTGGTCGAGAGGTTCCTCAAAAGGAGCAGTCATTCTTGGAGTATGACGACTCTTATACTCCACATAGGTTTTATTTACCTCCACCGCAGCAACAAATTATTTCTTGTGCACCTCAGTACCAACAGTGTGCACCAGAATATTATTCCCTTCAAGATATTGAAGATGATCAAGGTGATTTCTCAGCTGAACTGAGTGGTATCCCACTTCAAATTGACAATGAACACAACGTCAATGAAGAAACTGAACCGAGCAGCAACAGAATGTCTGCGGGTCCAGTTCTAAATAATGATCCTGGACAGCAAAGAAAAGCCATCTCCAAAGTGGGAATTGATAATTATATGTCAGTCGATGATCTGCCCAAGGGAGGACCTGTTCTTGCAGGCAGGTTCACCTTAAATGACAAGCCCGTTGTCATTCTATTCGACTCTGGTGCAACACATAACTTCATTAGTAATGCAACGGTGATCCGGGATTAGATCTCCATAATTATCACCAAAGGTTCTTACCTTATTCATTCGCCAGGTGGAGACATATCGACTAATGAAGTCCTTTCTAGAGCACCGCTTTGTTTGGGTGGAAAAGTTTATCCTACCACCCTTATAATCCTCGAAGATCAAGGAATCGATGCCATATTGGTAATATCATGGTTAACTTTCCATAGGGCTGTTCTTGACATCGAGAACAGGAGTGTTCATTTGGACTCTCCACTTCATGGGCGTCATACGTTGTATCTCGGCAAAGCTGTTTCCAAAGTTCCGGAAGTATGTAATGCCGAAGCTTGCAAGTTAGAAGACATTTCGGTAGTCCGTGAATATCCGGACGTGTTTCCCGAGATCTTCCAGGATTACCACCTGAGCGTGAGGTGAAATTCAAAATAGAATTGATACCGGGAACCATGCTGATCTCACGGAGACCATACAAAATGGCTCCGAATGAGTTAGCTGAACTGAAGGAGCAACTCAAAGATCTGATGGACAAGGGGTTTATTCGTCCAAGTTCATCACCATGGGGTTGCTCAGCATTATTTGCGAAGAAGGATGAGACGCCGAGGCTATGCGTCAATTATCGTCCGTTAAATGCTGTGACGATAAAGAACAAGTATCCACTACCAAGAATTGATGTTCTCTTCGCTCAGCTAGTGGGTGCTAAAGTCTTCTCCAAAATGTACTTAAGGTCGGGATATCATCAAATCAAAATTCGAGCGGAGGATATCCCGAAAACAGCATTCTCGACAAGATATGGACTCTATGAGTATCTTGTCATGTCATTTGGGTTGACCAATGCTCCGGCTCACTTTATGTATCTTATGAACTCGGTGTTCATGCCGGAGTTGGATCAGTTTGTCGTGGTATTCATCGGTGATATCTTGGTCAATTCCAAATCAGAGGAGGAACACGCTAAACGTTTGCATATTGTGTCTCCAACGCTTGAGAGATCACAAGCTCTATGCAAAGTTTAGTAAATGTGAATTCTGGATCAACCAAGTGTCATTTCTTGGACATATTATTTCAGCAGAAGGCATCACTGTTGATCCAAGCAAGATTGAACAAGTGTTGAAATGGAAGTCTCCAACATAAGTCCATGAAGTTCGTAGCTTCTTAGGTTTGGCGGGATATTATCGGAGGTTCATCTCGAGCTTCTCAAAAATCTCTAAACCTATGATGGAGTTACTGAAAAAGGGAATCAAATATGATTGGATCAAGCCATGTGAGGAAGCTTTTCAAGCGTTGGTGAAACACCTCACAACAGCCCCGGTTTTAGCTCAACCGGATACATCCAAGCCCTTCGATGTTTATTGTGATGCGTCCGGCATCGGACTTGGTTGTGTACTCATGCAAGGAGGACGCGTGGTCGCATATGGATCAGGACAATTACGGAATCATGAACAACATTATCCAACTCATGATCTCGAGCTTGCTGCCGTGGTGCTAGCTTTAAAGATGTGGAGACATTACCTATTAGGAAATCTGGTTCATCTCTACACCGGCCACAAAAGCTTGAAGTACATATTCACTCGAAAAGAGCTGAATATGCGACAACAGCGATGGTTGGAGCTAATCAAGGACTATGAGATTGAAATTCATTATCATCTGGGCAAGGCAAATGTGGTTGCCGATGCACTCAGCTGGAAATCTCATATTCATAATCTGACCATTACGCCGATAGAAGAGGAAGAACCGAGTCTCTACTTGGTTCCATATGGAGCTCTACATAATCTAGCTCTCATACCCACATTAAAAGAGGAGGTAATGAAAGCTCAAAAGCAAGACAAGGGCATGGCTCATATTAAAAGGAGGTTGAAGAACGGGGAGATAAAATGCTTCCAGTTAGATGATGAAGATACCTTATGGTCCAATGACCGGATAGTCATACCCCGTGATATGAGGCTGCGGAAGAAAATTTTGGATGAGGCTCACTTATCCAAATTTTCTATTCATCCGGGAAGCAACAAGATGTAATAGGAATTGAAGACTAAATTTTGGTGGACCCTGATGAAGCGAGAGATTGCTAAATACGTATCGGAATGTGATACGTCTCGGCGAGTAAAAGCCGACCACATGAATAAAGTGGGAACCTTGCAACCGCTAAGCATTCCGGCATGGAAGTGGGAGGATATTAGTATGGATTTCATTGTTGGACTACCTCTCATGGCTAATAAGCATGATTCGGTTTGGGTGATTATTGATCGGTTAACCAAATCAGCACATTTCATCCTGGTACATACGGGATTCCATGCCAATAAGTATGCGGAGCTGTATATTGCAAGAATACTATGCCTACATGGAGTTCCCCGGATGATCATCTCCGATCGAGGCGCGTTGTTCGTTGCTCGTTTCTGGGAGCAGCTACATGCCTCACTGGGGACCAAATTGATTAGAAGCTCTGCATATCATCCTCAAACTGTTGGGCAAACGGAGAGGGTGAACCAAGTTCTCGAAGATATGCTTCGAGCATGTTCCATTCACCATGGTAAAGGATGGGACGATCATCTACCGTTGGCGGAATTCGCTTATAACAATGGATATCAAGCGAGTATCAAGATGGCACCGTATGAAGTTCTCTACGGCCGGAAGTGCCGCACACCCTTGAACTGGTGTGAATCTGGCGAGAGGGTTAATTACGGGATTGATCTCGTAAATTAAGCTGAAGAGCGAGTAAGGCTTATTCAAGCAAATCTTAAAGCCGTTCAGTCCATACAAAAGAGCTATGAGGATAGGAGACGTCGTTCTCTGGACTTCCATGTAGGGGACCATGTAAATCTCCGCATATCTCCTATGAAAGGAATTCACCGATTTGGAGTGAAAGGAAAATTAGCTCTGCGTTTTATCGGTCCCTTTGCCATCATTGGAAGATGTGGACTCGTGGCATACCGTCTGGAGTTACCGGCCGCCTTAGCCACAATTCATGACGCCTTCCACATATCTCATTTGCGGAAGTGTTTGAAAGTTCCAACGGAGATTCTCATTGGAGGCATCGCAGATTTGAAGCCGGACCTCACTTATGTTGAGCATCCAACCGGGGTAATTGATGAAAAGACTCATGAGACCAGAAACCGCGCGCTGAGATTTTTCAAAGTATTATGGGAGAATCACAGGTCCGACGAAGCTACATGGGAAAGCGAGGACTATTTACAATGCAATCATCCTGAGTTATTAGAGGCTTATGTTCGATAGTCGTCCTCCCCACATTGTTCTTAATTATGAATCTCGGGACGAGATTCTTTTTAAGGGGGGGGGGGGGAATGTAAAAGTCCCAAAAACTTGTAAATGGAAAACTTGAGTTGTGAATAAAGTTGAGTTCAATTTCAAGAAATGGGACTTGCAAAAACTTTTATAAACATGTGAATGTGGTCATGTGCAAAAGGAGTTTAAATTCAGTCTTTGAACTAAATTGTTAACTTCAATCATAAGGGGGCCATATCAAAAAGAGAGTTCCAAACTGTTGGTTCAAAATTCTTATTTGCAGTGGCCAACTAAAAAAATCAGATGACATATTCAAATTCTTCAGGTTAGAACTAGTGAGAATGCAAATTTTGAGAAAGTTTGGTGTTGCTTTGATATGAATAGCAAAGAGGCTTATTGAGACGGCCTGACGCCGCCCGTTCAGTCATGGGGACGTGGCACTCATCCGGGAATCACATTGGGTGGTGCCGTGTTGTGCGGCACCCAACAGCACACATATAAGGAACACTGTATTACATAAAACAATAGCGGAAGCTTACGAGTTTTTCTTTGTAATAATTTACATCAAGTAACTACAACGGAAGTCTATAACAACTCACGTCGAATAACTAAAGAGCACTCGAGATGAAGTCCAGCCCGTGGACTCCTCTCGCTAGCAACACGAAGACAACAGCAGCGGCTGGGTTCTCCATGTGTTACATGACTCGGAAGTCTCCGAGTCTCACCGGACAACCTTCTTCTTAGCATCGATGTTATCCTGCAAAACCACTCATATAGCAAGCGTGAGCACATAGGCTCAGCAAGACCGATCCGTCTCTCCTAAACAAGAAACTCTACATGCACGACGGTTGCCATTGGGTTAGCTAGATTTTCATAAAGGACTCGCCTAATGTAGATCCTTAACTTTCAGATTTAAGCCTCATTGTACAGACCTTGAGCTGAACAGCATCGCAACTCCACAATCAAACAAGAAACGCTTTATTGCGATGCTTCTTTGCACAAAGTGAAAGTAAAGTTTAATGAGCCTATCTCTAATTCAATCATGGTTGGAATACACATTACATTACAGCGTTATCAAGTTCAAAATAAAACAATTCAGTTCTTACTACGTCAAGACGCAGTGGGCAAGTATGCTCATATAACCGCGAGCGACGGTGATTCGAATTAGTAAACGCCCGGACTACACGACACGTACACGCGTACTCCGAGTTGCCGGCAGGAACCTCGGCTGACGTTGTACGCGGCCACCTTTCCCAAGATCTTCCACACAGGACGTAGTCTAACTGCCCCAAGTCCGCAAGCTCACTCAAGGTACATACCTGCAGTGGTATGTTCTTGAGCGAGTTACCTCCTGCTACCCTGACGCCGAATACCTAAGGCACTTAGAGAAGTTCCAATGTGGATCTCCCAAGGTACATCGGTTTCCTGGGTCCCATATAGCTAGTGTGCGCCTGGTACACAACTCAAACTTGTCCATCAGGGCCAAGCACGGACAGACCTTAAGTGACACAGGCAGGGCTATGCACGCACGGTCCGCAGCCTGCTGCATCTAAACCTCCCTGCCGGGTCTCCATTTCTTATGTGTGAACTTCCCTCATGGTTTCTATTTTTTGACCCATTCCGAGTAAACCAGCCCTAAACTCGCGAGTAGGTTCGAACTACTCGACTTCTACCGGACCTTTCCTACTAACATTTAGCGTAGCCAAATCAACTCGAGGAGGTGCTATTCTACCCTTTCTATCTTAGGTATTTCGGGGCATGCAACTGGGGTTTTCAATATCAACTAGACTTAATCAAATAATTCAAACTATACTCTCTAAAAATGGAAATGCTTAATAAAACTGTTCAAATGCAAACCGGGGCTTGCCTGTTTTGCAGGTGACTAAGATACAATCAGTTAGTGACGATCACTTGGAGCTTGATAACTCGTTTTCCTCCCTCCTTGATCTTCACTTCAAGTCCTTCTCACGTGCTCACGTAGATGCTACACGATATGAATATGCATATGCATTTAACTGTAAAGCTTTTGCTAATAAGATCTAATCAGAGTTTAAAAACTGGAACTCTGTTTAAGAATTTAAATTGACACTGGTGCTAGTGGTTTTGGGTTGGGTTTAAACACTGTGACCAAGTGTTGAGTGCTATCTCCACTTGTGTGTTGATCACCTTAAGAGGTTACACAGGACAGTGGTGATCCAGAGCTCCAATGGAGCTGAAAATTTTTATGTGAGTTCCTTGTCACAATAAAGTCATCTGGACCAAAAATTAGCACTTTTACTTGAGTGGTTTATTCAGAACAATTTTACCATAAAGAATATTCTTGCAAAATTTGAGGATTTTTGGATGAACCAAACTCCCTCTAAAATTCTTTTGCAGAAAAGGTTTAAAGAATTTTCCATAATTAAATAAAGACTTTCATACAAATTGGGTTGCATATTTGGATAGAGTTTGTAAATCTGAATCTAACCCAATTTTAATCACTAAATTTGGAGTTTCCTAGCAAAAGTTATGCTCTTATAAAGTTTGGGGAAAATCTGGGATTTGAATTAATCGGGGAAAAGTTTAAATCTGCCAGTGGGTCCGGGGAACACACGTGTCACACACTGAAACAAGCCACACGGGGCTACAGAGACGTTTCCCACGTTGACACAGTTAATATGGTGCCACATAAGATCTGGCCTCCCCCTCAGAGTCACTGCCACGCAGGCCCGGCGTCCCCTTCGTCTACCTCTCGCCCCCGCGCGCCCGCGCCGCCGGGGCTCGCTGGAGCGCCTCCGAAGTCGGTCGTCCAGCCACCTCTAATGCTCAAACTCGCTGCTAAGCCCTAGTTTCGTGCGAGGAACACTCTGGTGTGGTCCTCCCGAGCCGGCAGAGTCCCCAAAGTAGCTCGCGACGGCGCGACGGCTCAGTGGAACTCCGGTGATGTCGCCCCGATGAACTAGCCCGCCAAAAGCTCCCTGGAAAGGTCCTACAGCACCAGTGAGGGCTGGAGAAGCCCGGCATGGTCACACACGGGCTCGGGAACGGCTCCGAACTAGGGTTCATCGTTCACCTGAACCTTCCTGCAATAGCCGCCGTCGGAAAGACCGGAAATACGCCGTGCACCGTGTGTTTCATGCTAGGTTTCAACAGAGGAATTGTTGCTACGCAAGGCTAGGTCATGTGAGTGCAATTTGCAGCGCTCTAAACAATTATAGCGCGAGGATTTGAAGGGTTCTTACCCGCGGGTCCGTTTACACCGGCCAGAGAGGAATTCTGAAATTCGTCAGCAAGAAGCAACGGCTAGGGTTGAGCTTCGGATGGAAGCTGCAGGGGGCCCTTGCGCGTCCAACGGTCCTCTTGCTTGGTCGTGAAAACCTCTCTGTAGGGCTGCCCACGAGAGCACCTCGTCGCCGTTGTTTTCTGTAACACCCCAAAACCTGTTAAGAGGGGAATTTAAAAATTTTTGGACGTATTGCATGTGGTGCAGAAATTCAAATTCAAATTGGAATTTAAATTCAAATCAAAACAGAAAAGAAAAAGAAAAAGAAAAAACAAAAACAAAACCCCCGGCCAGTGGGCCGAAACCCACCAGCCGGCCCACCCGCCCCCGCGCCAGCCCGCAGCCGCGTGCTCCCCTCTCTCTTTCTCACTGACAAGCGGGGCCCACGTGTCATCCCCCACCTCTCGCTCGCGCCAACAGCCGGGACTTCTCCGCGCGCCCGAATCCAAACTACCCCGGAATCTCGCGTCCCCCAGCCGAATTCTGGTCCCGGACGACTCCAACTCGATCACAACCGACACGCCGCCCTCCCCCGTCTCTATAAACGCCGGCATCGTCCCGTTTTCCCCACCCGATCGGCTGTTTTTCCTCCCGGTGAGAACCGAAGCTCCGATCACCTTTTTCTCTCGATCCCTGCTCGGATTTTCCGTTCTAACACGCCGATCGTGTTCCACCACCTCCGGGGAATCACTCAGGTGCAGAAAACTTAGTGGTTTGCGCTCTAGGCACAGCTCCGATGAGCACCGCAGCGATTCCATCTCGGACCTCGTCGCCGACCGTCTTCCAGGACCTCCGAGCTCAAGAAAAACCCCGAGGTGAGATCCCCGACCTCCCCTCTACCGATCTATGCCATGAAATCCCAGTTTTAGGAGGAATAGGTGAAGATCCGAAGTTTTCCGGCGAGATCGCCGCCTCCCGCCGCCGGGCAGCGCCGCCCGTGCACGGCCAGGGCGACGTGGCTGCTTGTGCACCGTCTATTTAAAATCGCATGGTAGAATTAAAACCCCCGCGTACCGGTTCGACGTTATAATCTCGGCTGTCTGTTTTAAATCGGATGGTCCATGTCGGCCCCGCATTATAAAGGCCGGGATTCTTACGCGCTACCCCCTGGGGATTTCAGAAAACACGAGCTAGCCCCGGAAACTTCTGATCTAGCCCCTAGAACTTCAGAATTTCATGTAAATTCATTTAAAAATCAGTTTTAGCCCCTGGACTTAATAAAAATTAGGAAAAACCCTCTGTTATGTGTAGTTAGACCCCTGGAAATTTATGAAATAATATAATAGACCCTGTAGTGGGGTGAGTTTACCTTTTTAACCCTATATGATATTAAATTTAGGAATTTGAATATGTGATTAGGATTTAAAATTTAAAAGGTGAGACAAACACATTGTAAATTCAAATTTAAACTCTCCTAGCACTTGGAAAACTTTAGAATGAGTTAAAAGTATATTTTAAGCTAAAATGAATCTGTTTAATTGATTGTTCACATTTATTAGTTATAGGGACACATTTTTAGGTTAGGAAATAATTCTGAAAATTGGTAAAATAAATTTAAATTAGTTCACATCAGAGGAGAAGTTCCCAAATATATTATTTAATAATTTTTGGATCAGAACCTATTCTGTTTAGATGATATGCCCTACTATTTAATATTAAAACTCACTTTTAGGCATAGAAAATAAATCTGGAAAATATAGGAAAATAGGTATGCATAACTAGAAAATGATAAATGAAGTCTCCAAATCCAAAGACTTCAGTTTAGGATTTGGTAGAAGATCTGAAAACCCATTTGGAGTAGGAAATTACCATCCATGCAAACTTGGTAGCTAAAGAGTGTATTAAAGAATTTGTTTAAATTGGAAATTCATGTATAGTGTGCAAACAGAAACTGAATACAAAAGTTAGAAATAATATACATATGTTTAAAAGTGCATGTAGGCCAAAAATCAACACATTCAGAGTAACCACAACACTTAGAAATGTGAATGACTATCATATGTATGTATGTGTGGAGTGAAAGTGTGAACTATGTCTTATGGATTGTTGTTTTCTTTTGCTATGTGTGTTGGCATGAGTAGAACCTGCCCCAGAGCAAGTTCTTCCCTTCCAAGATCAGGACTATCCATTCCCAGAGCAGCAGGAAGAAGGCAAGTGTCCTTGACCACTTTGATCCTATGCTAGGATGTGTAGATAGAATTATTTGCATTATCAATTGAAATATGAAACCCATGCTATGAAGTTTCCCTAGAATTGCATTACCTTGTTTTCTTGTAGCTTGGGTTGGGATTTATTTTATCATGTCATTTATTATCATGCTTATGATTAGCCATGCTTAGAATGGGAAAATTGGGATATGAGATCATCAATTTATTTACCTTACTCTTGAATGAGATATTATGAGTTATGTAGAGGTAGGGATCGAGGCAAGTTGGATGATTTGGTTGGTGCTGGGTGCACGAGACTCGGGTTTGTGTTTAGTACTTGCCTGGATCCTAAGGACCGGTTCATAGAGCATGTAACCTGGCTTTACCGTGCCAACCACATGCTGAGATGGGGCAGCTTGGCCAATTAATTAGGTGTATCCCCGGCGTAGTATGGGTGTGTTGGATGGTGCTGGGAATAGGTGTCAGCTGGACTACCATATGAACCGCAAGGCTCAAGAGGGGGCCACTGCAGTGGGGCTGGAGCCTCTTGTATGCTGTTAGGGGTGAAACCCCAGTGGGCCCACGCTCATCAGGAATCCCTTTGTAAAGGCTTCGTAGTAATCTCCTGGCTACACACCTGGGAAGTGTGAATGTGGTTCGTGGCCACTAGCATAATGGAGGTTCTTTTAGTCCACCCGGCAACGGAGGATGAAATTACTACATGTGGGTACAGTGGTGCAAACTCTGCAGAGTTAAAACTGTCATGACAGTCGTGCTCACGGTCAAGAGCGGCTTGGACTTATTCATGATTAGAGGATTGATGGCTTTGGAAGTTGAGGACGTTAAGCGGGGAGCTTAACATTGGAATTGAGGTTATGGTTATTTGATTATGATGATGGGTTGGGAGATTGGGACCATTTCACCTTTGTAGTAATGTAGGTGCTTAATAAGCTAAGGTGACAGGTATTAAATTGTGTAGTGCTTTAACCATGAGTTCAACCTCTCCTTGTTCTAGCCATGCATGACATAACTTTTCCACACATGCTGAGTACCAACGGTACTCAAACTTGCATATTTGTTGGTTTAAATTGCTGCTCAGGTCAAGGGGATGATGTGGTGTTCAATGACCAAGACTTCGGACCCGAAGAAGGATTCTAGGATCATGGAGTCCCCCGGGCAACGCCTGTGACGGAGCCCACAAGAATAATATTTCCGCTGCTGTTTTATTTACATATTATGAACTTATTATCGTCCATCGAGACGTATGCTATGTAATACTTATTTATATTCGATACCTGGCTTGTAATAAATGATGCTTCACTATTTGTCATCACATATATGAGAAAATGATCCTGGCATACATGTGATATTCACTCGATTGTTCTTCGGAGAAACCGGGTGTGACAGAAGTGGTATCAGAGCAAAGGTTGCCCGTAGGAACGTGGACCTAGGTAGAAATAGACGTATTTAAGGACCCTATTTTCTTAAAAACTATTTTACAAAGGTGTGGGTTGAAAAGTGTTATTTACTGGGGTCACTTTATTCGTCTTACCCCAACTTTTATTCAAAATAGGATTTTTGTTTAAAATCTTATCTAACTTAATTTTAAATGCTTTATGTTTTAGATGGTTCGCAAGATCCGCACCGCCCGCAAGTCCACCGGAGGGAGAGTTCCCGTAGTTGCCCTTGCCTTGAGAGAGGAGAATCGTCCGATGCCGTACCTCTCCTACGGATTGGCAGTAGGAGGCTTGTTGCGCCATCTTCGACGTATGCTCCACGCCGCCGGCAATACGGGCAAGCTAATCATACACTACAGCTCCACCCGGACCATCCGTGAGAAGCGGGAAGAATGGAGTTCAGAAATGAGGATTATCCATGAAAATCAGCTGCTCAAGATCCACCGCTCTCTAGCTTGCCGAGCGACACAGGTCGATGGGGAGAAGGATGTCACCTGGGAGGCCATCACCTACCAGAGTCACATCTACCGTCGCCACCTGGACAGGACTGAGTACATGTATGTCCTCCAGCGTGGGAGTGGTACAACGGAGTACAAGTACCTGCCAGTGCAGCAGGGGACTTCCCATGAGCACATGGACCTGTGCTTGGAGGATGCTGCTATGCTCAGCACTCGACTACAGGAGTGCCAGCAGGAGCTCCAGGATGTTCGTGACACACTGAAGGAGACTAAGGCATTGCTTCGAGCCAGCTTGAGGGCGAGAGAAAGAGGAGATGGGAATGAACTGTGTGCCACCGTGAATGACACATGGACTCCTGACTCCCCAGATCGCCGGGCGAGCAGGCGTCGCCGCACTTCCCCACCAGCAGCTTCCCCACCCAAAGCGGAGTCAGAGGGCAGCCGCAATAATGAGGAAGATCCCGAGGAGCCAGCTCAGTGATATGAGTCGTGTAGCGTCCTTTCCCATAGTTCAGCAGGTTATCGAGTAGGCGAGTCAATACCTTAGTTAATGATGTGTTAATGTTTGGAGTGTGACATGAGTTGTGGAAGCCATGGGCATTTGTCCACAACCTCGTCTTCAAGTTGTTTTGCTTTGATGTGTGAACCCCTATGAATTAAGAGTGCATTTATTTTCGTGTGAGACGTGAAACCCTCAGAAAATATAAATATAATAAGGCCTCAAAATTTTAAGTTTAAACAAGAAAATTGGGAAGTTAACACGTAATGCTTTAAATTGACATTTGGTTGATCATGATAGATGGCCGGAAGAGGAAAGGGTCGTGGTGCCAACCCCACCAACAACAACGATGAGGCCGGCAACCCTCATCTTTATGGAGGACAAGACAGGGGTGGTCGCCGTGAAGGAGTTGATCCCATCCACCAAATGCTTGAAAATCAAAATCAGCTCATCTAGATCCTAACTCAAGTGGTGGCCAACTTGCACCAAGCTCCACCTCCACAAGCTGCACCACGCCAACCAAGGTTGAGTGAGTTTCTAGGGACTCAACCTCCAAAGTTTGCAAGTGCTGCTGAACCTCTGGAGGCAGATGACTAGCTAAAGACCATTGAGAGAAAGATGAGGATCATGCAATGCCAAGGTTATGAGAGGGTGCTGTTTGCCTCTCACCAATTGCATGGACCTGCTGGTGATTGGTGGACCGCGTACGTGGCAGCCCATCATGACCCTGAGAACATCACTTGGGAAGAGTTCAAGCGTAGTTTCCGCAACCATTACATACCAAGGGGTGAACTCAAAAACAAGAGAAAGGAGTTCTTGGGGCTGCAGCAAGGAAACATGACTGTGAGGGAATACCTCACTAAATTCACCCAACTATCCCGTTATGCACCACGGGACATCGAGACTGATGAGCAGAAACAGGACTGCTTTGTGGAAGGACTTACAGCGGAAATGCAGTGTGCAATGTCCTCCAACGAGTATGAAAGCTTCCAAAGGATGGTGGACAGAGCATTTGTTGTGGAAAGGAAGCTGAAGGCCTTGGAAAATGAAAACAAGAGGAAGGCGGGATGGTCACACCAAGCCTCGGGTAGCAACACACGCCCACGTCTGATGCAACCCGCAGGGCAGACGAGCCGTGCTGCGGTACCCTACTCAGCACCGAGAGGGTACAACCCGAACTTCAGGCCTCCATCAGCACCAGCACAGCCACAACGTCAGTTTGTACAGCAGCCTCGCCCCACATATCAACCTCGACCAGCAGTACAATGACCCCCAAACCAACCCCAAGACAACAAAGGCCAGGCACCTAAGGTTGGGGTGCAATGCTTTAACTGTGGTGAAGTGGGGCACTACGCTCATAAGTGCCCAAAGAAGAAGCCCGTGCAGCCACAACAACAGAATGTGATACGAGGATGGGTGAACCACGTGACCATGGAGGAGGCGCAAGAGGCACCCGACGTGGTAGTTGGTAAGTTTCCTGCCAATTTACACATTGCAACCCTGTTGTTTGATTCTGGTGCTACCCACTCGTTCATTGCTCAAGGGTTTGTTAAGAAGCATGATCTAGCAACAACTCAAATGGACCATATGCTAGCAGTAAACTCTCCAGGGGGAGAGATAAGGACAAGACAAGTGTGTCCCAAGATGAATCTAGACATTAATGGGGTAGTATTTACTGCCAACCTCATAGTGATAGATTCACAAGGGATAGATATTATTTTGGGTATGGATTGGTTGACCAAACATAAAGGAATCATCCATTGTTCGACAAGAACGGTGGAACTAACTCACCCTAGTGGCACAAGAGTAAAGTTTAACCATACAAGAGCCTAGGAGGGACATTAAACTCAATCAAGTTGAGGTGGAAGTGGAGGATATCAGGATCATCAAAGAATATCCAGATGTTTTTCCGGAGGAGTTGCCAGGTATGCCCCCCGATCGTGAAGTGGAATTCGCGATTGAGCTAGTGCCTGGAACAGCTCCGTTATACAAGAGACCTTATCGGATGGACTCTAAACAGATGGAAGAACTCAAGGAACATTTAAGAGAGTTGACAGAGAAGGGGTACATTCGTCCTAGTTCCTCACCATGGGGAGCTCTAGTGATATTTGTGCCCAAGAAGGACGGAACCCAAAGGTTATGTGTAGACTACCGTGCGTTGAATGAAGTAACCATCAAGAACAAGTACCCATTACCCCGCATTGAAGACTTGTTTGATCAGTTGAGGGGAGCTTGTGTGTTCTCGAAAATTGATCTCAGGTCGGCATACCACCAACTTAAGATAAGCAAACTGATATTCCAAAGACAGCTTTCGTATCTCGGTATGGACTGTATGAATACACCGTCATGCCTTTCGGGCTAACTAATGCCCCGGCATACTTCATGTATCTCATGAACAAGGTATTCATGGAATATCAGGACAAATTTGTGGTGGTTTTCATTGATGACATTCTCGTCTTTTCCAAAGATGAAGAAGAACATGAGAGGCATTTAAGGTTGGGGTTGCAAAAACTGATAGAACACCAACTATATGCCAAGCTGAGCAAGTGTGAATTCTGGTTGAAGAGAGTTCCCTTCTTAGGACATATAATCTCGGAGGGAGGAATCTCCGTAGATCCCGCCAAGATCGAGGGTGTACAGAAATGGAAGACCCCTGAGAATGTCGGGGAAGTCCGAAGCTTCTTAGGATTGGCTGGGTATTATCGACAGTTTATCGAGGGTTTCTCCAAGATTTGGAGACCCCTCACCAAATTGTTGGAGAAGGGAATCACATTCACATGGACACCACAATGTGAGACGAGTTTTCAAGAACTGAAGAAGAGATTGACAACAGCCCCAGTGCTCGTTATGCCAGATATGCAGAAAAACTTTTCGGTGTACTGCGATGCCTCTGGAAACAGATTGGGATGTGTTCTCATGCAAGAGGGGCATGTCATGGCTTACGCGTCCCGGCAGCTCCGGAAACACGAGAAGAACTATCCTACACATGACCTAGAGCTAGCTGCAGTGGTACACGCGTTGAAGATTTGGCGGCATTACTTGATGGGGAAGAGAACAGAGATATATACGGATCATAAGAGCTTAAAGTACATTTTCACACAGCCAGATGTCAACCTCAGACAAAGGACATGGTTAGAGCTAATCAACGACTTTGGTGTGGGCATTAACTATCATCCTGGGAAAGCGAATGTCGTGGCAGATGCTTTAAGCCAGAAAGTGCAGGTCAATAGGTTTAGATTGAAGGACATGCCTGCAGAATTGAAGGACGATGTTATAAGACTCAATCTATGCCTGGTGAATAGTGGTGAAGCCATCGCCATGGAAGTGTACTCCACCTTAGAGCAAGACATACGCGATGGTCAAAAGAATGATGAGAAGATACAAGAAATTCGACAACTCATCAAGGATAATAGAGCCCCTGGTTTTAGAGAGGATGAACAAGGTACGGTTTAGCACGGGAAAAGAATCTGTGTGCCTGATGTGAAGGAGATCCGTGAATTGATTTTGAAGGAGGCTCATGATTCCGACTATTCCATTCATCCTGGGAGTACGAAGATGTACCAGGACCTCAAGAGCAGGTATTGGTGGTATGGCATGAAGCGAGATGTCGCGGAACATGTTGCCCTGTGTGACACATGTCAGTTGGTGAAAGCAGAACATCAACGACCCGCGGGATTATTGCAACCACTCAAAGTGCCTGAATGGAAATGGGAAGAAATCGGTATGGATTTCATAGTGGGACTACCTAGGACCCAATCAGGATATGATTCGATATGGGTCACTATAGACAGGCTAACCAAGGTAGCTCATTTCATTCCCGTGAAAGAAAGCTACAACGGATCCAAATTGGCATAATTGTACATGTCAAGGATTGTGTGTTTCCATGGAGTGCCAAAGAAGATAGTGTCAGATCGAGGGACGCAGTTCACCTCAAGGTTCTAGCAGAAGTTGCATGAAACCATGGGAACTCATCTGAATTTTAGTTCTGCCTATCATCCCCAAACTGACGGGCAGACGAAAAGAACCAATCAGATCCTTGAGGATATGCTGAGAGCGTGTGCACTGAAAAATAATCGGAGTTGGGATAAGAACTTACCGTATGCGGAGTTCTCTTATAACAACAGCTATCAGGCTAGTATGAAGATGTCAACATTTGAGGCTTTGTATGGGAGGAAGTGCAGAACTCCACTATTTTGGAACCAAACAGGGGAAAGTAAAGTGTTTGGGCCCGAGGTACTACAAGAAGCCCAGGCAAAAGTGAGGGAAATCCACAACAACTTGAGGATAGCACAAACACGACAAAAGAGCTATGCCGATGTACGGAGAAGAGAGCTCGTTTTCAATGTGGGTGACTATGTTTATCTCAAGGTGTCCCCTATCCGAGGACTTCGTCGGTTCAAGGTGAAAGGGAAGTTATCACCTCGATACATCGGACCCTTTCAAGTTCTGGAGAGGAAAGGCGAAGTGGCATATCAACTAGAACTATCGGCTCGCCTATCGGATATGCATGATGTATTCCATATGTCACAGCTCAAGAAATGTCTAAGGACGCCTGAAGAGATGTTACCAATGAATGAGGTTGACGTACGAGAGGATCTGTCTTATGCCGAGCAACCAGTCAAGATTTTGGAGACAATGGAACGCCTCACAAGAAATAAAAGAATTCGGATGTGCAAGGTGCAGTGGAAGCATCACTCGGAAGAGGAAGCCACATGGGAGCGAGAAGACGAGCTTAAGGCACAGTTTCCGGAATTGTTTTCCTAGAACCACCAATCTCGAGGACGAGATTTTTTATAGGGGGTAGAGCTGTAACACCCCAAAACCTGTTAAGAGGGGAATTTAAAATTTTTTGGACGTATTGCATGTGGTGCAGAAATTCAAATTGGAATTTAAATTCAAATCAAAACAGAAAAGAAAAAGAAAAAACAAAACCCCCGGCCAGTGGGCCGAAACCCACCAGCCGGCCCACCTGCCCCCGCGCCAGCCGCAGCCGAGCGCTCCCCTCTCTCTTTCTCAATGACAAGCGGGGCCCGCGTGTCATCCCCCACCTCTCGCTCGCGCCAACAGCCGGGACTTCTCCGCGCGCCCGAATCCAAACTACCCTGGAATCTCGCGTCCCCCAGCCGAATTCTGGTCCCGGACGACTCCAACTCGATCACAACGGACATGCCGCCCTCCCCCACCTATATAAACGCCGGCATCGTCCCGTTTTCCCCACCCGATCGGCTGTTTTTCCTCCCGGTGAGAACCGAAGCTCCGATCATCTTTTCTCTCGATCCCTGCTCTGATTTTCCGATCTAACACGCCGATCGTGTTCCACCGCCTCCGGGGAATCACGCAGGTGCAGAAAACTCGGTGGTTTGCGCTCTAGGCACAGCTCCGACGAGCACCGCAGCGATTCCATCTCAGACCTCGTCGTCGACCGTCTTCCAAGACCTCCGAGCTCAAGAAAAACCCCGAGGTGAGATCCCCAACCTCCCCTCTACCGATCTATGCCATGAAATCACAGTTTTAGGAGGAATAGGTGAAGATCCGAAGTTTTCCGGCGAGATCGCCGCCGCGTGCCGCCGGGCAGCGCCGCCCGCGCACGGCCAGGGCGACGTGGCCGCTTGTGCGCCGTCTATTTAAAATCGCACGGTAGAATTAAAATCCCCGCGTACCGGTTCGACGTTATAATCTCAGCCGTCTGTTTTAAATCGGACGGTCCACATCGGCCCCGCATTATAAAGGCCGGGATTCTTACGTGCTACCCCCTGGGGATTTCGGAAAACACGAGCTAGCCCCGGAAACTTCTGATCTAGCCCCTGGAACTTCAGAAATTCATGTAAATTCATTTAAAAATCAGTTTTAGCCCCTGGACTTAATAAAAATTAGGAAAAACCCTCTGTTATGTGTAGTTAGACCCCTGGAAATTTGTGAAATAATATAATAGACCATGTAGTGGGGTGAGTTTACCTTTTTAACCCTATATGATATTAAATTTAGGAATTTGAATATGTGATTAGGATTTAAAATTTAAAAGGTGAGACAAACACATTGTAAATTCAAATTTAAACTCTCCTAGCACTTGGAAAACTTTAGAATGAGTTAAATGTAGATTTTAAGCTGAAATGAATCTGTTTAATTGATTGTTCACATTTATTAGTTATAGGGACATATTTTTAGGTTAGAAAAGAATTCTGAAAATTGGTAAAATAAATTTAAATTAGTTCACATCAGAGGAGAAGTTCCAAAATATGTTTTTTAATATTTTAGATCAGAACCTATTCTGTTTAGATGATATGCCCTACTATTTAATATTAAAACTCACTTTTAGGCATAGAAAATAAATCTGGAAAATATAGGAAAATAGGTATGCATAACTAGA
Source organism: Neostapfia colusana (assembly GCA_030760725.1). Classification (NCBI taxonomy): domain Eukaryota; kingdom Viridiplantae; phylum Streptophyta; class Magnoliopsida; order Poales; family Poaceae; genus Neostapfia; species Neostapfia colusana. The sequence goes on along the minus strand of JASWHV010000013.1, from coordinate 40,935,883 downwards.
AAATGATAAATGAAGTCTCCAAATCCAAAGACTTCAGTTTAGGATTTGGTAGAAGATCTGAAAACCCATTTGGAGTAGGAAATTACCATCCATGCAAACTTGGTAGCTAAAGAGTGTATTAAAGAATTTGTTTAAATTGGAAATTCATGTATAGTATGCAAACATAAAACTGAATGCAAAAGTTAGAAATAATATACATAAGTTTAAAAGTGCATGTAGGCCAAAAATCAACACATCTAGAGTAACAGCAACACTTAGAAATGTGAATGACTATCATATGTATGTATGTGTGGAGTGAAAGTGTGAACTATGTCTTATGGATTGTTGTTTTCTTTTGCTATGTGTGTTGGCATGAGTAAAACCTGCCCCAGAGCAAGTTCTTCCCTTCCACGATCAGGACTATCCATTCCCAGAGCAGCAGGAAGAAGGCAAGTGTCCTTGACCACTTTGATCCTATGCTAGGATGTGTAGATAGAATTATTTGCATTGTCAATTGAAATATGAAACCCATGCTAGGAAGTTTCCCTAGAATTGCATTACCTTGTTTTCTTGTAGCTTGGGTTGGGGTTTATTTTATCATGTCATTTATTATCATGCTTATGCTTAGCGATGCTTAGAATGAGAAAATTGGGATATGAGATCATCAATTTATTTACCTTACTCTTGAATGAGATATTATGAGTTATGTAGAGGTAGGGATTGAGGCAAGTTGGATGATTTGGTTGGTGCTGGGTGCACGAGACTCGGGTTTGTGTTTAGTACTTGCCTGGATCCTAAGGACCGGTTCATGGAGCATGTAACCTGGCTTTACCGTACAACCACATGCTGAGATGGGGCAGCTTGACCAATTAATTAGGTGTATCCCAGGCGTAGTATGGGTGTGTTGGATGGTACGGGGAATAGGTGTCAGCTGGACTACCATATGAACCGCAAGGCTCAAGAGGGGGCCACTGCAGCGGGGTTGGAGCCTCTTGTATGCTGTTAGGGGTGAAACCTCAGTGGGCCCATGCTCGTCGGGAATCCCATTGTAAAGGCTTCGTAGTGATCTCCTAGCTACACACCTGGGAAATGTGAATGTGGTTCGTGGCCACTAGCATAATGGAGGTTCTTTTAGTCCACCCGGCAACGGGGGATGAAATCACTACATGTGGGTACAGTGGTGCAAACTCTGCAGAGTTAAAACTGTCATGACAGCCGTGCTCACGGTCAAGAGCAGCTTGGACTTATTCATGATTAGAGGATTGATGGCTTTGGAAGTTGAGGACGTTAAGCGGGGAGCTTAAAATTGGAATTGAGGTTATGGTTATTTGTTATGATGATGGGTTGGGAGATTGGGACCATTTCACCTTTGTAGTAATGTAGGTGCTTAATAAGGTAAGGTGATAGGTATTAAATTGCGTAGTGCTTTAACCATGAGTTCAACCTCTCCTTGTTCTAGCCATGCATGACATAACTTTCTCACACTTGCTGAGTACCAACGGTACTCAAACTTCCATATTTGTTGGTTTAAATTGCTGCTCAGGTCAAGGGGATGATGTTGTGTTCAATGACCAAGACTTCGGACCCGAAGAAGGATTCTAGGTTTATGGAGTCCCCCGGGCAACGCCTGTGACGGAGCCCACAAGAATAATATTCCGCTGCTGTTTTATTTACATATTATGAACTTATTATCGTCCATCGAGACGTATGCTATGTAAAACTTATTTATATTCGACACCTGGCTTGTAATAAATGATGCTTTACTATTTGTCATCACATGTATGAGAAAATGATCCTGGCATACATGTGATATTCACTCGATTGTTCTTCGGAGAAACCGGGTGTGACATTTTCGGACACCGCGGAAAGGCTTGCTCCCGAGTGAAGAGAACCAAGAACTGCTCGGCTGTGGTGCGAGGGGGTCGTGTGAGTGTCCGTGGTGCCATTTTGCTTCTCTGCTTGGGCTTGCACACGAGCTTTTGGTGTGGACAAATGATCAAGAGCAGAGCGGCTGCGTTTCTGTTCTCGGGTGCGAGAGGAAATGAGCTTTGACATCTCGGTGATAAGGGTGAACGGGAGCATGGGAGAGGGTATAAGAACCTCAGCTGAGGTGGTTCGGGTGAGAGGCGGTCGACCGAGCGGTGGCGCTGGCGTCGGTTGCTCTCTGTCGGTCTCACGCGAGAAGCAAAACAGGGACTGCTCTTCTGAAGATCTTTTGCAAATTTCTCCTCCTCAATGACATGTGGGTCCCACCACAGCTCCATCTTATCCTCAAAATATCTCCCAAAATTTTCAAATTGTGAAATCAAATTGTGGGAGTTCAAATCTGAGGTGCATTTGGATAATTGGGCAAGTTTCATCCAAATTCAAACGGGTGTTTGAATTCTTTGCTATTTAAAGTCCATTTTGGAAAATGAGTTGCAAAACATTTCAACAAATCATGAAACTTTGCATACCCACTAATTTGGACCTAAGGAATTCAAATATGGAATCTGATTTTTAATTTGGCTGCTGCAAATGAGATTTTCAGTACAACAGTTTTGAAATTCAATGTGTTGCTCTCATTTGAATTTTGGTTTGAACAAATTTGTTCCAAATCTGACTTTAGCTTTCTCACACATATGGGAACTTCCCATCTTGGTTTTAGACCCCTCTTGGGTTCCAAGTTTTTAAATAAACCTTTGAACTTGTGTGAAGAAAACTCTCATGTGCGTTATCACATGTGGAGAAAATTTTAACAAGTCCCATTTTTCATACATATGAAACCATCTTTTGCAAACAAGAGTTTCTTTGTATTCATATTTTTGGGACCTTTACACTTATGAATTTCCTTGGAATTTGAATTCAAATTTGAAACTGAAGTACACCTTGTCAATTTTCCAAAGGGCTTTCAAATTGGAGCTCTTCATGACTGAAATTTGCACTATGCGAAATTTGGAAGATCTTTGGGGGGGGGGGGGGGGGGAAGAGCAGTGGGACCCACTTTTCATTGGGGGGGGGGGGGCTTACAACCAAAGGCATTCTTATCTGTTCTCCGGGTTTCTACTCGCAGCCGCTGTGCAACAGAGGAGCGGCACCGATTGCTGAGCATCGTGATACCTCCTCACGGTGTCATCGCGCTGGAGACCTGCTTGCACCTCAGCAGCGTGTGAAGCGATCGTTACGTGCACGACACCGAGGCCCTGCTACCCCTCACACAAGAAACAGAGCCGAAACACCGTAGCTCACCGCCGCCTCCTCGGTACTCACCGGGAAATCGGCAAACACTCGCACACACTGCCTCCGAGCTGAAAACGGCAAAGCTTGGTCGTCCTTCACCTCCTCAGCGCGACAAACCGCAACCCCCGTCGTTCCCCGCTCTAGAACGGGCTCTAGAACCCCCTAAAGCAACCATAGCTCGGGCTCTCGAGGACAGCTCGCACCTGACATTTTCACGACCGAGCAAGCGCACTCCAAGACAAGCCAACTAACCGCGCTGCTCCTCGCTAAGTTTCAGCTCAAGCCGAGGTTCATCGAGCTTCAATTCGGAGATTTTCTCTCGGCATGTGCAAAGTGACCCCGGGTGAGAATTTAGCGAAATTCGATCGCATTTCTTGTGTTTAGGTCACCAATTCATGCACAAAGGTGCTAGACGAGCTAGTGATCAATTTTCCTTAGCAAACCTAACTTGAAACCCATTGTTGGCAGCCCATTTCAAGTTCTCCCGAGCTCAACCATGGCGGAACGCCTTGGGCGCCCGGTGAAACCTTAGTAGCCGCCGTTCCCAATCTTGTTTGTGCCCATGTCGAGCTACTCTAGACATCACTGGTGCTGTAAATCCAATACACCGGGGTTTTGGCGGGCAAGAAGCGCCGGGCGACGTTGCCGTACATTCCCCGAGCCACTGCACCGTGGAGAGATAGGTTGGGGGCTTCGCCGGTCCGAAAAAACCCTCACACCATGTTCCTCACACGATTTTAGGCACTGGCGGCGAGTTTGATCACGGGATATGGCTGGACGACCGAGTTCCTATGTATTCCGGCAAGCTCAGGTGGCGGGATCGCGCGGGAGCGGAAGGTAGACGAAGGGGGGGAGGGGTCGGCCCAACTCGTCAGCGTCTGAGTTAAAAAGTGTGGGATCCTCTGCGGCACCAGATGAGGCTGTGGCAACCTGGGAGAGATTCTGTGGCCCTTGTGGCTTTGTTTCAGTGATTGACATGTGGCCCTGGACCCACAGTCAGGATTTAAACATTTCCCGGTTTTAATTGAAATTCCAGATTTCCTTCAAACTTTAGAAGAGCATAACTTTTGCTAGGAAACTCCAATTTTGTGACTCAAATTGGGTTAGATTCAGCTTGGCAAGATCTATCCAAATGTTGAACCCAATTTCTATGAAAGTAATTATTTAATTCTGGAAAATTCTTTAAACTTTTCAGCAAAAGAATTTTAGAGGGAGTTTGGTTCATCCAAAATTTCTCAAATTTTGCCAGAACAATCTTTAGGACATTATTGAACTACTTCAGAAATTTCAGCTTATTTGGAGTTGATTTAGTTAAGAGAATTTAGATTTCAAATTGCTGTGTTCAAATGAATACAGAAACAATTTCAGAGAATTTCCAAAACTGGGAAATTCAGTTCTGGGCAATTCCTAGTTCCAAAATTCCTAGGACAATTCACGCATGCTCCCTGAGCTAAGTGTAAAATTGTGGTTCACATCAAATTGCATGAAAGTGCAAATTTATTCAGAATTAATTCCTTTTTGCCTAAATAACTAGGGAATTGTTCTGGATGAACCACTAATTGAACAATTCTGAATTTTGGTCCAGAATGTTTTCTTGTGACAGGGAACTCACAGAAAAATTCTCAGATAAATTTGAGCTCTGGATCAGTACTTTTTGATACAACAGTCCTAGGTGAAAATGCAACAATTAGGAAGAACACTTAGCACTTGATTAGGTGGATTAACCCACAACAAAACCACTAGCACCAGTGTCATTTTAAATTCTTAAACAGAGTTCCAGTTTTAAACTTGTCTTTAGAACTTGTTTAGCAAAAGCATTACAATTAAACACATATGCATATTCATAACGTGTAGCCTCTACGTGAAGATTGTGAAGCAATTGAAGTGGAGATCAAAGAGGAAGGAAAGCGAGTGATCAAGCCACAAGTGGTCTTCACTAACTGAATAGATACTTAGTAAACTTCAAAACCAAGGCAAGCTCCGGTTTGCATTTAAGTTGATTTATAAAGTTTTTACTTTGTTTACTATTATGGTTTAGGGTTTACATGTGCATTAGGTCAGGAATGTTTTATACTCCAAATGCATGACCAAAGAAACCCTCGAGTCCAGGGTAGAAGACGTATTCCTGCTGTAGAATAATGTTGTGCTAAATAGGCTATGGCATCCGGTAGAAGTCGAGTAGTTGGAATCTACTCGTGAGCTATAGTTCGGGATCGCACGGGCATGGTTTAAAAGTGGGAAATTAAAGTTTATATTTCGAAAGTTGAGACCAGGCAGGAGGGTTAGGCAGCGACAAGATGAGGTCTTGGTCGAGTATCTCTGCCTGTGTCGGTTAAGGAACGAAGCGTGTGCAGCCCCGCTGAGCAAGTACTGAGTTGTGTACCGGATGCTTACTGCTATATGGGACCCAGGAAACCGATGTACTAGGTTAACTGGATTGTAGAGGCATACCACATCGTCTCGTTAGACCTATGAGCCCGAGACGGCGCGACCGGTTCTACAGTCAGCTGTCCCGCGAAAGGTTGCCACATATGACGTAATGAAGGACGCCAGATTTGGGTCTTCATAAGCAGGCGTATGTGTCGAGTTATCCGGGCAGTATTTGATTCGAATCACCGTCCCTCGTGGTTATGAGTACCGCTTGCTCACTGTGTTGTGACATAGTAAGCAAGTTGTGTGATAACAGTTTGCAATTTTTTATTGCTGTTATGATTATTGGAATTGCATTAAGACCATGTTTGAAGTAGAGATAGAGCAAATTAAAGTTAATTTCCACCTTGGACAAGTAACATTGGAATGAAGCGTTTCTAGTTTGATTGTGGAGTTCCAACGTTGCTGGGCGCAAGGTCACTACTGTGATGGCTAAAATCTGAAAGTTAAGGATGAACGTGTAGGCGAGTCTTTATGCAACTTAATTGTTTACTTTCTTAAGTTACCTTTATGTAGAGTTGCATGCTTTAAGAGAGACGTTAAGCCGTGCTGAGCCTTTGTGCTCACTGTTGTTATATGAGTGGTTTTGCAGGTTAACATCGACACTTATAAAGAAGGTTGTCCGGTGAGACTCGCAGATTTCCGAGTCATGTAACACATGGAGAACCCAGCCGCTGCAATATCTTCGTGTTGCTAGCGAGAGGAGTCCGCGGGCTGGACCTCTTCTCGAGTGCTCATTAGTTATTCGTCGTGAGTTGATTGTAGTCTTCCGCTGTAGCTATTTGATGTAAATTATTTACTAAGAACATTTGTAGGCTTCCGCTTTTGATTTATGTAATACAGTTGTCTTACATGTGTGCTGTTGGATGCCGCACAACACGGCACCATCCAATGCGATTCCCATGTAATCGGCACGGCCCTGTGACACGGGTGCCGGGGTCCCCCTCATGGGAAACCCTTTAGTAGGAGTTTACTAGTTTTGTTAGCCACACTTGTCGCCGGGAAAATTGTTGAGTCGGGTATGGTCAATTTTTCTCTTTTGCTTCAGCTAACTTACGGGATTCAAAAAAAAAACTGAAATAAAACTTTTTGCTACTGCACTCATAAATATTAACGATGATGAGGATTTAATGATGTTAATGAGCATGGAATCGGGGAGATCTAGGCAAGCTTCATGTGTGGATTTTGCTGAATGAGATGGTGGTTTGCTTGTCGTAGATCTAAGGACCAGTTTATGCGAGCACATGCTAGGAAAACAGTGCCACCACAAGGCCAAATATGGTTGCGACTTAGCTGACTAATTAGGTGTGTTGCTAGCTTGTTATGGACCAGTGGATGGCACGGAGAATGGGAGTTGAGGAGGATTGCCGTGGGAACTGCATGGCACACGAGGGGGCCTTTGGGTGGGAGAATGGAAATTTCAGCCTGCTGGCAAAACCTCAGTGGCTCTGTACATTCTAGTAGCCCCTTTGTAAAGGCTATTTTGTGATCTCTTGGCCATACACCGGCGGTTGTGTAGTGGCATAATGGAGGTTTTCTCTAGTCGCCGATGGGTGACGAAATCACGAACTTCTGGGTAAAGTGGTGCCACCTCTGCAGAGCGTAAACCTATCATGAAAGCCGTGCTTCTAATCACAAGAACCTGGCCAACTTCCATGATTAGAGGCAAAACATGGGATGTTTATTCGGTTATGGTTATGTTATGGTCATTGGGACTGGTTTTGGGACTGGTTTAATCATGAAATTGAGATTGGATTCAGTTATATGAATATGTGTTGATCATGAGTATTTATGAATATGAGATGAAGTTGAGAAAGAGCATTGGCTGGTGGAGACTTGATTAATGATGAATTATGATGGAGGGATATGTTAGGATTCAATTCACCTAGAGATAGTTGCTGTTTTTATCGTGATTGTGAAATAAAATTTGCTTGCTGCAATGAAACTGTTTATTTCATACCTTGTCTTAAGCTACATGTCATACTTTCTCGCACTTGCTGAGTACGACATGTACTCACCCTTGCATTCCCACAAATAATTCAGCTACAGGAGAAGAATACTTCGAAGAGCAGGTGGAGTACTAGGCATGCGCACTACCGTCAACATGTCTGTGGAGTTAAGTTGGAGTCCATCGTCTTTAGTTATTTTTTGCTGTCGTTTAGAGTATTCCGCTGCAGAATAAATTCGATTCCATGAGTGAGACATTGAGTTATTTTAATAAAGTACTTAAACATTATTTGTACATGGTTATATTCTGAAATTCAGTTTGTGAAGTATGTGTGTATGTTTGATGAATATCCTGGGCACACATGCGCATCACTTGGTTCATTCTCGGAACCGGGTGTCACATCTACTCCACCTGTCACACATTCCTTAAGGTCAGTTGGATGCTGACTCTGCGTCAGGGCTCGACGTTCTTATGTGTTGAATCGCCTGAGTTGCTCGATGTTCCACGTGTGGGGGGGGGGATTGCCATTGATTTCAGCCAGGCGGTAGGCGCTGGGCCGAAGGACAGTAGAGACGACGTACGGGCCCTCCCATGGGGAAGACAATTTGTGTTTGTCCCTGTTATTCTGAATCCCTTGAAAGACCAGGTCCCCCGCTTGGAGAGCACGAGGGTGGATTCACCATTCCTAGTACCGTCACAATGCTTGCTGGTACTTGGCCGCTCGTAGGGGTGCGATGTCGCGGGCTTCATCAAGCTGATCGATGGAGACTTCCCTGGCCTGCTCGGATCGGGTTTCATCATATGCCTTGGTTCGTGGCGAGCCGTACTCGAGCTCGGTCGGTAGGACAGCCTCCGAACCGTACACCATGAAGAAGGGGGTGAAGTCGGTGGATCGATTTGGCGTGGTGTGCAGGCTCCACAGCACGGATGGCAGCTCAGTAGCCCAGCGCCCCGCACATTTGTTAACGCGATCAAAGATGAGTGGCTTGAGTCCCTGTAGTATTAGGCCACTAGCCCGCTCGACCTACCAGTTGGTGGGCGGGTGGGCCACAGACGCCTAGTCGACCCGGATGTGTAAGCTGACGCAGAACTCGAGGAATTTCTACCCTGTGAACTGGGTGTCGTTGTCAGTAATGATGGTGTTCCGCACCCCAAAGTGGTACACGATGGCTCCTATGAAGCTCGCCACTTGTTTTGATGATGCCGTGATGAACGGCTTTGCCTCGATCCACTTAGTGAACTTGTCCACCGCAACGAGGAGTATGGTGAAGCCCCCGGGCACCTTTTTGAAGGGACCGAGGAGGCCAAGCCCCACACAGTGAAAGGCCACATGAGGTGGATGGTTTGAAGGTCCTAGGATGGGGCGTGAATCTGCCAGGCAAAATACTGGCAGCCTTGACATGTACGCACGATTCGCTCGGCATCAGACACGGCGGTCTGCCAGTAGAACCTCTGGTGGTATGCCTTCCTGACTAGGGACCTCGGGGCCGTGTGGTGCCCGCAGACACCTTCGTGGATTTTGAGGAGTAGCTCCTTTCCTCACTCACTCAAGATGCAGCGTTGCAGGATTCTAGAGATGCTCTGCCGGAAGAGATCGCCCTCTACGAGGACGAAAGTCTTTGCCCAGCGTGCAATTCGCCGAGTCTCAATCTCCTCGGCAGGTAGTTTTCCGGTCACCAGGTACTCTATGTATGGGACCTGCCATCCGTCGACCGGCTCACCAAAGTTGCCCATTTCATCCCGGTCAACACAAATTACAACGCCAAGAAGTACGCTGAACTGTACATCTCACGGAACCTATGCTTGTACGGCGTACCCCGTACTATCATATCGGATCGGGGCACTTTATTTGTGTCAGGTTTTTGGAAGCAGCTGCACGCTGCCTTGGGGACGAAGCTGATCTGTAGTTCAGCATACCACCCGCAGACGGATGGGCAAACGGAGCGGGTGAATCAGATCTTAGAAGACATCAACGAGCTTGCGCTATCAACCACGGCAAGAATTGGGATGATCACTTGCCATTAGCCGAGTTCTCGTACAACAATGGGTACCAAGCCAGCATAAAGATGGTGCCCTACGAGGCGCTATACGGGAGAAAATGTCGCACACCATTGAATTGGTGTGAGTCTGGCGAAAGGGTTACCTTCGGGATTGATCTTGTCAACAACTCAGAAGAGAAGGTTCGACTGATTCAAGCGAACCTAAAAGCCGCCCAATCCCAGCAGAAACAGTATGCGGACCGGAGAAGACGCCCATTACAATTCGAAGTCGGGGATCACGTATATCTACGTGTGTCTCCAATGAAGGGCGTAAACAGATTCGGGGTGAGAGGAAAGTTAGCACCCCGATTCATCGGTCCATTCCAGATTACCAAAAGATGTGGATCAGTAGCATACCGGCTGAAATTACCAGAAGCACTTCCCGGTGTGCACGACTCTTTCACATTTCCCAGATGAGGAAGTGTCTCAAGCTATCAACTACCGTTCAGCTGGAAGACATTGAAGAACTGCAACCGGATCTCACCTATCGGGAGGAACCCGTTCAGATTATTAACGAAAAGACCCGAACCACACGCCACCGTACGTTGTGGTTCTACAAAGTTCTATGGAGTAATCACTCCATGGACGAAGCGACATGGGAGAGCGATGGATTTCTTCGCGCCAACTACCCCAACTTTTTCACGTCGCATATCCGGTAATTTTCCACCGTACTCTCTTTCATTTTCACCTTATAATCTCGGGACGAGATTCTTTTAAGGGGGGGGGGGGAATGTAAGAACAAACTCACATATTGCAAAAGTGGCATTTTCCACATGTGATATAGATGGGCTGGGCATATGAAAACTCCTACACATTGCTAAGGATGTCCATGCCAAGTGTCACCCAAATTCAAAACCTTTTTGAGGTCAGTTTGGGTATAGCTAGAAAGAGGGCAGTTTGAAACCATATTCAGATTCAAACTGTTTTTATCCCATGAATTCAAAAGTGGGAGGCATATTCTTATTCAGCACATTTTTATGAGCTCACACTCCAATTTTCACTCCATTTGGAGTTGATCTTGACATGAGCTAAGTGGGACAAATTCAAACTTTATTTGAATTCCAAACTGAACTTATGCTGAAATTCATTCAAACCAAACCCAATTTGAATTCTAATCAATTCAAATGGCTCATGGGTGAATAATTTGAATCACCAGGGGTATTTTGGGGCTCACTGATTACAACAGTGATTAGGAGTAAATTTTAGAGGTTAAAACCCTGGGTGGGACCCACATGTCATAGAGAGAAGGAAGGAAGTCTTGCACACAAAGTCACAGCCTCGGTGGGAAATTCCACCGAGCAGCTGTCGGCTGTGCCACCGAGCAGCCACCGGCGCCACCAGCTGCTTCCCTCTCCACGCGCTGGCGACCAGGGCGGCTTGCTCGCGCCTCCACGCGGCCGGCACCGCCTTAGCCCGAGCCGGGATCGGCTGGATTTATCCCCTCGCGTGCAACCCCGAGCAGCGGCAGAATTTTCCCCCGCAGCTCTCTGCTCGATCGGGAAAACCAGCAAACGATCTCCTCCTTCGCTCCTGAGCTACTAGACAGCATCCTGAGATCGTACTCCACCTCCCCGACGCCAAAAACCCCGAGCTCCGACCTCCCTTGCCCGAGAACGATCGCCACAGTGGCGACCTAAACTCAGCCGAAGGTCAGGCGCTCGTGGACAGCGTTCCACAGGCGTTTTCACAGTCCAGCAAGAGAGGCAACAGGAGCGCGTGGCCACTGTGCTGCTCTCCTCCAAGTTTGGAAGCAAACCGTGAAGAATCCATGAGGAATTTCCAGTTTTTGCTCCGGCGACCGTAAACCGAGCTTCCGGTACGGATTCTTCAAATTCTCGCTCTATGATCCTTCTTTGGTTATCAAATCTTGCACGTAGACGCTGTACTAGCCGGCGATCAAGTTCTTTTCTGCATCCGTGGTGTGAAACTGTCTAGGAGTGACGAATTCCGAGCTCGATCAAGAGCGGTCATGGCGGGCACGCTCGGTCCCACGGTGCCGACCAGCTTGCCGCCATCTGAGAACCCATTTGACACCTTGTCGAGCTTCCTAGAAGTACACTGATGCTGTAGGACCGATTGTTCGAGGTTTTGGCGGTTAGAACCCACGGTCGACGGCGCCGAACCTCAACCGAGGCCGCGGCACGTCGCCGGACTATTTCCGGTGACCGCCAACTCGAACTGACCCCACAGACGTGTTCCTCGACGTCGACAACCCCCTGGCGGCGAGTTTCATAGCATGGGATGGCCGGCAGCGGCGAGCAGGCGAGCTCCGGGTCTGCTCCGGCGAGGGGAGGCGGCGTGGGCGCGGGCGCGTCGGGAGGAAGACGAAGCCGGCTGGCCCACCCGTCAGTGGCTCAAAATTTTGAATCGGGATCGGGTGTGGCCGGGATATGGTGTGCTGGCACGCAAAGACCCTGTGGGCCGCAGTGTGTTGTCGGCTCCGCGCTTAACACGTGTCCCCGCGGGCCCCAGTGGATTTAAACTTTTCCCCCGATTTTCAGATTTCCCTCAAACTTCAAATCCTCATAACTTTGGCTAAAAAGCTCCAAATCGAGTGAACCAAATTTTGTTGTATTCAGCTCTCTGAGCACTTTCTAGCAAATCAAGTTTAACTTCATGAAAATCCTTATTTCTCCAGAATTAATTCCTCAAACTTTAAACTGTTTGGAATTTTAACTGGAGAATCCTTTGGAGGAAAATCCTGAAATTTTGCTGGAATGTTCACTAAAGTATCCTTGAACTACCATAAAAATTTGAGATCCAATTGAGCTCATTTGATCCACCTAATGGTGTGATTAGTGAAACAGTTCCAGAGAAAATAGAAAATGTTCAGAAACATTTTCAGAATTTTCTCTGAAATTGTTTAGCTCATATCCTTAGCTAGGAACCTTCAAATTAAGTGAGACCAACTCCATTAGAACCCTCTGAAAATCTAGTTTTCAGAAAGTCATAGTTTGTTTCATGAAAATCCTTAGAACACCCTAAGAGCCTTCAATTAAGGTCAAGGACATAATTAATTGTGGAGGGCTCAAATGAGCTTTGCTGCAACTAAAACTTGACCAAGTCTCTGTTTAGGTTGTAACCAAGCCACAGTAAAAGTTTCACAGTCATGGAGTCTGTCTATAGGGACTTATAAGCTTCACAATTTCAAACTTAATATAAATGCATTCAAATTAATACATGTATGTCTTATATCATGTAGTCGCTAAGGTCGAGGAGGAACACGAAGTCCTAGACTTCATTACTCTAGAGGAGCAGCTAGCCTACGACCAAGAGCAGCAAGGCAAGCTACGGTTTGCATTAACCCTTTTACAAATTTTTATTGTTTTGAGCACTTTTTTGAGTATTATGATTCCTTGCATTAGAGTCTTGTTTGGAAACCCAATTGCATAGCCAAGAAGACCATGGGTTGGGTTTAGGATTGCAAACCCCGTTAGCTACTGCAATGCTAAGATAGTGTAGGATTTGGTACAAGTCGAGTAGTTGGAACTACTAGCGAGCATAGGCTAGAGGCACTCGACTCGGGTAGAAATAGCACATGATACACATGGCAAGAAAAATGAGACCGAGCGCAGAGTAAGGGCAGCAGGACTTTGGGGCCTGTGTGCTGTAGCTCCGCTTGTGTCGATTGAGGACCGAGCTGTGTGCGGGCCTGTTGAACAAGCTAGAACAGTACCGAAAACCTACCAGCTATATGGGAACCAGGAAACCGATGTAACTCGGGTAGCTGGGTGTTGAGGCATAGCTGGTCGTTCAGAGGGTAGGTTGAGAGCTCGAGGTGTAAATCGGCTGGCGGCACTGAGATGCGCGTGCAGAGACCTCTTGCTCGGGACGATTGGACTGGTTCAACATTTGGCTAACGGGTAAAAGGTAGTTGCGTACAGCGTCCGTGATGGTTGTTGTAGGCAACATCGAGTACGGGCGTACGTGACGGGTTGTTCGGGAAACCCTGCAGGTGTAAATCGATTATAATCGCCGTCCCTCGCGGTCAGTGAGTACTACTTGTTCACTGTACCGTGACGTAGAAAGAACAGGCTAGTTACATGTTAAAATGGTGCTGATTGAAAGATGAACTTGATTGCTAATGATTTGCTGTAGTCTAGAGCTAACTAAAGTTCTTTTCAACTTTGGGCAAAGTACATGAGAGAAATTTGTTTCTTGTTTGATTGCGGCTCTCTCATGTGCCTTAGCGTAAGGTTCTCCACAACCTGCTGCTAAAACTTGAAAGTAAGGTTCTACTAATTAGGTGAGTCCTTGCAAATGATTTTTACCTCATGTAACCCATCACCCCTCATGTAGAAGTTCCATGTTTAGGTGAGACGGGTCAGACTTGCTGAGCCTTCATGCTCACTGCTTGTGTTTGAAGCTTTTGCAGGGTTCTATGAGGAAAGGACTCCCGAAGAGGAGACGGAACCCCAGGAGGGGAATCCCGTCGAGTGGGAGTCGTGCACGCCGCAGAGTTAGTGTGCGTGTGTGCTAGCAAGGACACGTTCAAGGGCTGAACGTGAACTTGATGCGTAGTCTATGCCCGTGAGTGTAGACTGGACTTATTTTGATGTAAACATGTTCATAAACCACTTTATGTAATATAAACTTTGCTTCCGCTTTGTACCTTTGACGTGTGTTATCCGGTGCTGTGCAACGCAGCACCTCTCAGCGTGATCCTGGCTCGACAAGACCGTGGGGTCGTGTCAACACCCATCGAAGGGAGCTCACTTTTGACAAGGGAGACTTCGTATACCTCAAGGTGTCGCCTATCCGAGGTACGAGAAGGTTCCAGATACGGGGGAAGTTGGCCCACGACACATTGGACCATTTGAAATACTCAGAAGAATAGGAGCAGGGGCCTACCGTTTGAAGTTGCCAGAGACTATGTCTGATGTTCACAACGTGTTCCATGTATCACAGCTCAAGAAATGCCTGAGAGTACCTGAGGAGCGGGTATCGTGTGACGCAATGGATCTACAACCGGGCTTAAGATATCAAGAGCTGCCTAAAAGGATCCTAGACGTCGTCACCCGGCAGACACGCAGGAGTGCAGTGCGATTCTGTCGAGTGCAATGGAATAACCATACCGAAGCAGAAGCTACATGGGAACGGGAAGACGACCTCATGAGAGAGTTTTTGCAAATTCATGAAAATTGGGACTTGCATAATTTTTTTATAAATGATGGTGTACATAGAGGTTCATCAGAAAGAGGCTCACATGTTCATTTGAATGTGTTGAACCAATATGGACTTAAACACCATTGAAGGATTACTCATTTGCATGAAAGATTAAAAATCAGATTTACAAATTCAATGTTCACCGCAAATTGTGGCCAAACTTTTGAGTATGCATGCAGCCCTAAACTTTTGAATTTGAGGAAACTTAAGGTAGCAAACTTTTGATTTTAGGGTGGGCTAAAAAGGAATTAATAGGAGCATTTCTAAATTCAAACCAAATTCAAATTTGCAATGCCAAATTCAAACTGAATTCAGAGAATTCAAATGCTAGCCCACTTTTAAACTTCAGAACTTTGAAATGGAAAGGATTAACATGAGAAGATCTTTTGTGAAGAGAAACATGGGTGGGACCCACCTGTCATTGGTACGCAATGAATTGCACCCAAAGTCTCTTGTCTCTGTTTCACTCGAACAGCCCGAGGGCTCAACGGGCGCCACCGAGAGCTGCTGCCGAGCCACCTCCTGCTCCTCTCAACGCGCTGGCGACCAGCTTGGTTGTTTCCTTCCACTCTCGGCGTGATCTTCTCCTCCACAGATTGAGCAACTCATTTTTTGCTACCTCCTCGCGAGCCAGACACAGAAGGCACTGCCGCTGCCTCTGTAACACGAACGGGAGCCAGGAAAACTTGTGCCACAGAGCCCTCTGAGCAGCAAAACCACACCGGTTGATCGCTCCCCACTTCCTCGGCGCAAAAACAGCCGAGCTCTGGCTTCCCTCACCCTAGAATAGCCTTCCTCCGCGGTGACCTAACATCACCGGTGATCGGGCGCACATTGTAGGATCGAAGTACACGTGTAAAGCTACCAGAGGGGGGTGAATGGTAGATAAAAACTTTTCAGCTGAAGCAACAAAACACCTCTCAACAGAAAACCGATCTGTTAAAGAAACCGTGTGTGCGACTAATCTAAACGTGTTCAACTGTGACAAAACTAGTATAGATTGTAGAGAATCAATTCACGAAGACGTCACAACAAGAATCATGAAAATCTGTTGAGAGAAACTCAAGTTACGATCGAAATATCGAACGAAGGTCAATCTGTCCTGCGTGATAAAAACAGTTCTGGAATACTGCAAGGAAACTCGTGTAGATCAGAAACCACAAATTCAATGACCGTGAAATTTTCATAGATGATATATAATCAAGTTGTGAAGACAATCCAAAAAGAATCACATCAATTGACTCTGTAAAACTCGAGTTATGATAAAACCATCGAAGCAAGGTAGTGCTGAACAGAAACTCGACGAGAAAAACTTGTCTGAAACAAGTCGGATGAACAAGGCACAAAAGTTCCTTTAGAATACGAATTTTATTTATAAAAACACAATAGGAACAGCCCCAAAGTCGTGCACCCACGAGCCTTGGCCTCCCTTGCTTATATAACCAGCCCGAAGGCCAACTCAAATCAAACTAGGACTCCTACTCCTACTCCTACTTGGATTCAAACTGTAACTTTCCAATACTGCTCAAGACTCTTCTATACGCAGATAGAAGCAATCTTCAGACTTTTAAACACCTTGGGAACGTCCCAAACATTCCTAAAATAACTCAACTTCATGTCCCACATGAAATCCTATCATAACCAACTCAAAACTTTCCATATTTGAGTCAAACACGACTCAGCCGCAGCCTGAGTCCATAACCTAGTCGGTTGGGCCTTTCCAACCAATTCTTTACGTCCACATCTCTTCATCACGCCTTGGAACCTTGCAGCCACGTCCATACACTCCTTGCACACGTGCAAACATCTTCCAACGACGTCCAAGATACCTTCATATGCATTGTTCTTCATTCAAACATTTTGCGCAACCTCCCGATCAACTCAACCACAATTCCTCCCGAACTTGGTTGTTGAACCTCATCTTCTCCCTAAGACTAGTTCAATGGATCCTGTCACCAGCCATGTCTTGAACTTAAGCAACACCTGCACATGAATGAACAACCAATACTTCCGAGCACAAGTCCTCGACTTGACTCTCGTTAGTTCCGTAACTACAACATCTTACGTGAGCACCTCACATAAGCATGTTGTAAACCATAGCAAAATGATATCAGCCATAACCACCAAAACACACCAAAAACTTAGTAAAATAATACTAAGCAAACTTTCCATAAGAGTAAAGCAAGTTCGAAACATTGCAAGTTAAAAGCAGAACCATTGCAATCAAGCTCCGAACCTTACCAAAGCTAACCGGACCTTGAACCGGAGCTTACCAAAGCTAGTCGGACCTAGCGCCGGAGCTTACTAAAGCTTAGTCGGACCTAGCACGGAACTTACCAAAGCTAGTCGGACCTAGCACCGGAGCTAGCAAAAACAAGTCGGACCTAGCTAAAATAAGTCAGACCTAGACAAAGCAAGTCGGAGCTTACGTCGGACCTATCGTCGGACCTTGCAGGAGCTCGGACCTAGAGTCGGACCTTGTTAAAATGGTGTTTTGGTAGTATTCAAAACTTTTATCATCAAAGCCAATGTATTCAGCACACATAGGTCTCACAATCTCCCCCTTGTTGAATGCATTGGCAACACCACTTAAAATCCAAACATTTTCTTATTCACATGAAAAGTTTTGAAAACAATTTCTCCCCCTTTGTAAATCAGAAATAAAATGAGAAGAAAAACAAAAAATACCAAAAATTCTCCCCCTGAGAAGAATCGTGCCAAAACACTTGTGAATGTGTGCAATGTGTGATCAATTTCTCCCCCTTTGACAATGTATTCAGCAAGGTACAAAAGACAAATTTTAATTTGTTATGAGCACATTATAACATATACATATAAAACAAAGCTCATCCAAATCATACTATCAAGTAACTTACACTATCACATCAATGAGATACATAAAGTAGTGTAAGCCATGCTAGAGATCAAGTGTAATTTTCAATTTAAGCAAGTCATGATGTCACAAACTTAACTATTTCAAGACCTGAAAGCATGACACTTGTTGCTGCATTTTATTTATCATTTAAAGCACAAATTTTTATCTTATGACATTTGCAAGAGATTATATGCAGCATCAGCCTTATTCTAACCAACCAAGCCAAGCCTATGTCATTTGACAGTCAGAAGCTTAAGGACATGGTTTTAGTCATACACAACTCCTTTCAAGTTCATATCTAAGTGCAATGATAAGCCATCTCAAAAGAAGAAGTGTGATGCATGCTTATTCTCTTGACCTTTTCTCATTTTTTTATTTGAACATAAAAACTCAACATGTGAGTTGATTACTTGATTAATTCTTTATGATTAAAAGCACTTGTGAGCATTCAACAAGTTCAAAACAGCAAGAAAGTTCGACCATGACCAGATTTAGTGTAAGTAATTATTCCAATTACTAGACATGGTAAAAACTACAAAATGTATAACACGAGTAATGTAGTAAGAACTTTCAGCATGAAAAAGGAATCACAAAGTCATATATGCATGAAATACTATGCTCATATTATTTTAATTTCAGATTCACACATAGACTTCCCAAGTTTCAAAATTCTCCCTCAATTTAAGCCATGAGGATGAATAACCCCTATTTCACTATGAATGTAACAAAAACGAGTGAAATCCAAAGGTTTTGTAAAAATGTCAGCCAATTGTTGTTCGGTATCTACATGGTGAAGCACAATGTTCCCTTTTTCGACATTATCACAGAGAAAGTGATACCTAATGTCAATGTGCTTAGTTCTCGAATGTTGCACGGGGTTTTTATCAATGCAAATGACACTAGTGTTATCACAAAACAGAGGAACACTATCTAGATCAACCACATAGTCCTTAAGTGTCTGAACAATCCAAAAAATTTGTGAGCAAGCACTAGCAGCAGCTACATATTCAGATTCGGCTGTGGATTGTGCAAATGAACTTTGTTTTCTAGAGGACCAGGCAACAAGTGAATTACCAAGAAAATGACAAGCACCAGAAGTACTTTTCCTATCAATCCTACAACCCCCAAAATCAGCATTGGAAAAAGCCTTCAAAGTAACGGTTGATGAAGAAGGAAGAAAAATGCCAAATTCTTGAGTTCCATGTAAGTACCTGAGAATCCTTTTGACGGCTTGACGATGTGAAGCACGTGGGGAGGCTTGAAACTGTGCACAAAGATATACGCTGAATTGTATGTCCGGTCTTGATGCCGTGAGATACAAAAGTGATCCGATCATGCTTCTATATTATTTTTGATCAACGGGATCACAATCTTCATCAAGTTCAAGTGTTGTTGCTGGTCCCATTGCTGTCCGAAGAGGCTTGCTTTTTTCTATGTTGAAGCGTCTTAGGAGATCTTTTGTATACTTTGTTTGATGCACAATGGTACCCTCCTTGGTTTGCTTGATTTGCAGCCCCAAAAAGTACGTGAGTTCTCCCATCATACTCATCTCAAATTCTGAACTCATCATAGCTGAAAACTTGGACACAAGATCATGAGAAGCACAACCAGAGATAATATCATCCACATACACTTGAACAAATAATGAGTCATTGCCATGCTTAAGCACAAAAAGAGTTTTATCAACCTTGCCCATGGTAAACCCCTTTTCAAGTAAGAATGTTTTTAACCTATCATACCATGCTCTAGGGGCTTGTTTGAGACCGTACAAGGCTTTGGACAGTTTGTAAACATGATTAGGAAAAATTGGATTTTCAAAACCAGGTGGTTGTTTGACATAAACCTCCTCATCTATGTAGTCATTAATAAACACACTTTTAACATCCATTTGATATAGCTTAAAACCTTTAGATGCAGCAAAAGCTAACAAAATTCTTATGGCTTCTAATCTAGCAACAGGAGCAAAAGTTTCATCAAAATCTAGACCTTTAACTTGGGTGAAACCTTAAGCAACCAACCTAGCCTTATTCCTAACCACAACCCCATCCTCACTTTGTTTATTTTTAAACACCCATTTAGTTCCAATTAAAGTGTGACCTTGAGGTGGAGGTACAAGTTTCCAAACATTATTTCTTTCAAAACTTTCTAACTCTTCTTGCATGGCAATAATCCAAGATTCATTAGTGAGTGCATGTGATATATCTTTGGGTTCAAAAGAAGCAATAAAAGCAGAATGAGCATGAGAATTGGGGTCAAAAAACCTGGATCTTGTAACTCGTTCATGCAAGCTTCCAATAATTTGTTGTGGAGGATGACTTTTGAGAATCTGGAGGGGAGTGGACACTTCACAAGCTTCTTCTTCTTCATGTTCATCACAAATAGATGAGCTTGTGATGTGAGGAGGATCTGGACCAGAAATGGTGGTCGTTGGTGCTGGCTGTAAATCAAGATCAGGAGCTGGAACAATGTCATTAGCTGCTGAATTTTCGGGTAGCAGCACCACTTCTTCCTCTTCTTCAACGAAAATACTCTCCTCCTGCGGATATGGATCCGGACCTACAATATTTGAACTAGTACCTGGGCTGGCTTCATCAAAAGAAACCTCACAAGTCTCCACGATTTTGTTAGTATCAAGTAAAAGCACACGGTAGCCTCTAGTATGAGATGGATAACCAAGAAACATGCCATCAACAGATCTAGCTTCAAATTTATCAAGATTAGCATGTTTCTTAACAAAGCATTTGCAACCAAAGACCCTAAAGTGTGTGACACTAGGCCTATGTCCAAACCTAAGCTCATATGGTGTTTTACCTAGCTTAGTACGCAAGAAAACACGATTTGAGACATAACAAGCGGTTGCAATTGCATCAGCCCAAAATTTCCTAGGAGTTTGATATTCATCAAGCATAGTCCTAGCCATCTCAACTAAGGTTCTGTTCTTTCTCTCTACAACACCGTTTTTTTGAGGTACATATGGTGCAGAAAATTTATGATCTATTGCATTTTCAGCACAAAAGTGATCAAACGATTGATTTTTAAATTCAGTTCCATTATCACTTCTAATTGCTCTTAAAAATCCTGGGTGATCAATTGATAATCTAAGAAATAAAGTTCTAAAGTGACTAAAAGCTTCATTCTTAGATGCCATAAAGTAAACCCAAGAGTATCTAGAATAGTCATCAACAATCACAAGAACATACCATTTACCTCCGAAGGATTGAACACGTGAAGGTCCTACGATGTCAAGGTGTAAAAGTTTACCCGGTTCAGTTGTTATGGTCATTGTGATAGGAGCATGTGAACCTGCAACCTTCTTAGCATGTCTACAAGAAGAGCACACAATTTCTTTGTCCCGCTTAAGCTTAGGCAGCCCACGTATGCGATCAAGAGCACTAACACGCGTGAGATGATCAAAGCCTACGTGACCAAGTCTATGATGCCAAAAATATAAATCTTTGGAATCATTTGCAACTAGACATATATGCTTATAGGAAGACATATCAAAATCAGCTTTAAAAACTCTTCCAAACCGAGACATGTTAAAGATAAGCTCACTATTTGAACCTACAACTTTGCAGCAGTTTCTATTGAAAATAATTTCCAGATTTTCATCTAGCAATTGTGAAACAGAAAGCAAGTTGTATTTCAAATTTTTGACAAGTGCCACATCCTTCAAAGTGTAGTGATCATTTACTCTAACCGAACCCTTAGCAATTATAGGAGTTGAAGAATTATCGGCAAAAGTAACATTCTCTACACGTGACACAAAAGAGAGAGAGAGAGGAGAACCATTCTTTGTTACCGGTCATGTGGCATGAGCAACCTGAATCCACAATCCAAATGTTCTCCTTCATCAACCGTGTAACCTACATAGAAGCACAATACGTCGATGACTCAATACTGGGGTTAGTTAAAAGGCATTTAGGAATCCAGTACTGAGCCACACGACGTCCAGCAGGAATAACATGCGAAAGCTAAGATAAAACAACAGGTTTATGAGTCAAAGTTTGAGATTTTTTGTTCTTAACTATTGACCTATGAGGTGTTACTTGTGTAGCACAAAAATCAGTAGCTCCGGAGGCAAAAACTGAAGCTCCGGAGGCAAAAACTGAAGCTCCGGAGGTACACTTTGAATATTTCTGACTCATAACAGCAGGTTGCATGTTCCTGACATTCGGTTTAGTATGTGCAGCAAATTTTGCATGAGAGTTATAAGATCCAGCTTGCATTCTTTCCTTTTTATGTTGTTTAGCTAGTCTATAACAAAAATCTATGACATGACCATCTCTACCACAATAGGTACAATGAAATTTAACTTTGTGTTCATGTCTAGATGAGCATGCGGTATGCTTATTTGAACCCAAATGTGACAACACTCCTGCAGATTTAAAAACCACTTCTTTTTGTTTAGGAACTATTTTAATAAAACCACTTCCCAATGATTTTACAATTTTAGGTGGAAGTTCCTTAGCATGAGCATGTGAATCAAAACCTAAACCAGCTTTATCATTGCAAGAATTGGAAGAATTCATCAGCAAGTTTAGGTTCTTATTCCCATTACAAAACCGATCTAAAGTCCTATGCATGTTATCAAGTTTATTTGATAGATCAAGGCAATTTTCACATGAAGTTTTTCCTTTTAATTTGCAATTGGAACAATATTTAACTTCATGAGAACGTAAAGCATTGTTCAATATAGAAATTTCTTTCATAGCATCTTGTATTTTCTTATCAAGATCATCACAAGTAGAACAATGCAAATCAATTGTAGAACAACAAACATCTTTCAAGTTTTTATCATTAAGTGCAGCAGGCTTTTTGTTCTTTTCGATTTCAAGTTCTAGTTTATCAAGTGTGGAGGTGTGTGCACTTCTTAGAGAGGACAATTGTTCATATATTAAATCACATGAGGAACAAGAATCATCACTAGGAATCAAGGATTTTAAATGATTAATTTCAGATTCTAGTGACTCAATTTTAACAGCATTGTCCCTAAGCTTTTTGTCCTTTTTCTTAACAATAATAGTGGCACGAGAAATAGCATCACACATTTCTTCGCAAGTAGGACATACCTCTTCGTTATCACTGTTGTGTTCTGCATCCTCCATACTTGATTTTGATTTGCCCACCATGAAGCACAAGTTTGCCAGATCATCTTCATCTCCATCACTTCCAATGTCTACATCACCCGAGCCAAGTTCTTGAAGTGCGGTGATGAAACTGTTTATCAGTTTGCGTCCTGTAAAACCCTTCTTTTTTTTGTTGGGGTTGCCAAAAGAGGACTTGACTTTATTCTGATTTTTATCACGGTTAGAAGGACGTGAAAGGTTAGGGCAATCTGTACAAAAGTGTCCTGTCTTACAACATTCAAAGCATTGTTGAGGTCCGGAGCTTCCTCCCCTTCTAGTTCTCACATTTTGCAATGCTTTTGAGAACCTAGTAGAAAGAAGTACTAGCTCCTCCTCTGGGAACTCCTCAATCTGTTCCAGGGTTAGGGAAGAAAGCAAATCAAGTGTATTGCTAGATGATTGGCCGGAGCTAGGCATATCACGTTGTGAGACAAATGCAATAGTCTTATTTGGGTTCTTACGTGATATAATGTCAATTTCATGAGTTTTTAGCTTAGAATAAAGCACATCTAATGTAAGAGTACTCATTACAGTGGATTCACGTATGGATGTTACTTTCATCTCCCAAATTGACATGTCTAATGCAGTTAGTAATTGCCTAGCATTTTCAGCATCTGAAAAATTAACATTGACGCTACGCAAGTTGCTGAGAATTTTATTAAAGCGAGCAAAGAGGTCATCAATGGACTCACCGGGTTGCATCTCAAAGCGCATGTATTCTTTCTTGAACATATCATGTCTTACCTCCTTGATCGTGTTGGATCCTTTGTGGTAGTCGCAAAGTGCTCTCCACACATCGTACGCCGATCGGAGGTGTGCAACACGGTCGAAGTCGCTCAGAGTTAGTCCTTGTATGATCAAGTTTCGAGCCTTGTTGTTGTTGTCGACATCTCTCATGTTTGTAGCCGTGACTTGATTGTTTGAAGGCACATCATAAGGCTTGTACACCTTTTCCCATATTGCAAAGCCTTCCGCCTGGTTGAAAGCTTCCATGCGTGCCTTCCAAACCTGAAAATCAATACCACTAAACACACGAGGTTTGGCGGAGTATTTCTCCATGATGATTAGTTAAAACACGTGCAAATCACAAAGATTAGAGCAATCTGGCTCTGATACCAATTGTAGGATCGAAGTACACGTGTAAAGCTACCAGAGGGGGGTGAATGGTAGATAAAAACTTTTCAGCGGAAGCAACAAAACACCCCTCAACAGAAAATCGATTTGTTAAAGAAACCATGTGTGTGACTAATATAAACGTGTTCAACAGTTCCAAAACTAGTATAAATTGTATAGAATCAAGTCACGAAGACGTCACAACAAGAATCATGAAAATCCGTTGAGAGAAACTCAAGTTACGATCGAAAGATCGAACAAAGGTCAATCTGTCCTACGCGAGAAAAACAGTTCTGGAATACTGCAAAGAAACTCGTGTAGATGAGAAACCACAAATTCAATGACCGTGAAATTTTCACAGATGATATATAATCAAGTTGTGAAGACAACCAAAAAAGAATCACATCAATTGGATCTGAAAACTCGAGTTATGATAAAACCAACGAAGCAAGGTAGTGCTGAACAGAAACTCGACGAGAAAAACTTGTCTGAAACAAGTCGGACGAACAAGGCACAACAGTTCCTTTAGAATACGAATTTTATTTATCAAAACACAAGAGGAACAGCCCCAAAGTTGTGCACCCACGAGTCTTGGCCTCCCTTGCTTATATAACCAGCCCGAAGGCCAACTCAACTCAAACTAGGAGTCCTACTCCTACTTGGATTCAAACTGTAACTTTCCAATACTGCTCAAGACTCTTCTATACGCAGATAGAAGCAATCTTAAGACTTCCAAACACCTTAGGAACGTCCCAAACATTCCTAAAACAACTCAACTTCATGTCCCACACGAAATCCTATCATAACCAACTCAAAACTTTCCATATTTGAGTCAAACACGACTCAGCCGCAGCCTGAGTCCATAAACTAGTCGGTTGGACCTTTCCGACCAATTCTTTACGTCCACATATCTTCATCACGCCTTGGAACCATGCAGCCACGTCCATGCACTTCTTGCACACGTGCAAACATCTTCCAGCGACGTCCAAGATACCTTCATATGCATTATTATTGATTCAAACATACTGCGCAACCTCCCGATCAACTCAACCATAATTCCTCCCTAATTTGGTTGTTGAACCTCATCTTCTCCCTAAGACTAGTTCAATGGATCCCGTCACCATCCATGTCTTGAACTTAAGCAACACCTGCACATGAATAAACAACCAATACTTCCGAGCACAAGTCCTCGACTTGACTCTCGTTAGTTCCGAAACTACAACATCTTACATGAGCACCTCACATAAGCATGTTGTAAACCATAGCAAAATGATATCAGCCATAACCACCAAAACATACCAAAAACATAGTAAAATAATACTAAGCAAACTTTCCATAAGAGTAAAGCAAGTTCGAAACATTGCAAGTTAAAAGCAGAACCATTGCAATCAAGCTCCGAACCTTAGCAAAGCTAACCGGACCTTGAACCGGAGCTTACCAAAGCTAGTCCGACCTAGCGCCGGAGCTTACTAAAGCTTAGTTGGACCTAGCACGGAACTTACCAAGCTAGTCGGACCTAGCACCGGAGCTAGCAAAAACATGTCGGACCTAGCCAAAATAAGTCAGACCTAGACAAAGCAAGTCGGACCTTACGTCGGACCTATCGTCGGACCTTGCAGGAGCTCGGACCTAGAGTCGGACCTTGTTAAAAAGGTGTTTTGGTAGTATTCAAAACTTTTATCGTCAAAGCCAATGTATTCAGCACACATAGGTCTCACACACGTGGACAGCCCAACCGGGGAACTTTCATGCCCCAGCAAGCATGGCCACAGGAGCGCCCGACCTCAGTGCTGCTCTCCTCCGAAACTTGGATCAAGCCGTGAACCCTAACCCTAGCGCCCGAATTTGCTGTTCTTCTTCCGGTGCACCTCCACGGACCTTTCAGTATGAACTTCCAAAATTCATGCTCAATTCTCACTTAGAGTTCATCAAGTCATGCACAAAGGAGCTAGAGTAATCGCCGACAAACTTCTCTTCACATCCTTAGCCTTAAACGCCACGTAGACCGATCAATTGCCAACTTTTCCAAGCTCAACCGCGTCGGACATCGCGGACGCATGGTGAGAACCCATTTGGAGGTGTTTTCAAGGTCCGGTTCTTCCTTGCTGAGCTAGTCTATCACCCGCTGGTTCTTTAGGGCCGTTTAGTCGATTGTTTGGCGGGCTAGGTTGGCCGGCTGACGGCGCCGGAGTGGTTCCAAAGCCGCCACCGCACGCCGCCAACTAGTTTGCGGCGACCGACAGCCTGAGCAAGTCCCACCGACGTGTTCCCCAGCCTCCGAAACTCACAGGCGGTAAGATTTGGACCGAGAGGTGGTTGGGAGCGGCACTCCGGCGAGCTCCGGGTGTGGGCCGGCGAGGGAGCAGCGCGGGCGCGGGAAAGAGCTGGAGGAGGAAGAAGACCCGGGCCGGGCCAAGCTGTCAGCGACCTGATTTTAAACATTTGATCCGCTGTGGCTCAGGATCCGGTGTGGCTGAAACCAAGTAACCCCGTGTGTTCTCGAATCTCAGTGGCTGAGGTTTAAAATGTGGGCCCTAGTCGATTTCCAATAGCAAAACAAATCCATATTGTGCCACAACTTTGGAAAATCATATCTTTGTGTGGGAACCTCCAAATCGAGTGATTCAAATTGGGTTGGCTTCATTTTTGCAAAGATCTATCCAAAGATGAATCCCAATTTGTATGAAAGTCAATAATAAATTCTGGATAATTCTTTGAAGTTTTTATGAAAAATAATTATTGATGGACTTTAGTTCATCCAAAAATCCTCAAATTCTGCCAGAATATTCTTTAGGATATTGTTTACCTTCTATAAACTTTTCAGCTCATTTGAAGATGATTTGAGTAGGAATTTTCTAAATACAAACTGCTGTGTTCAAAGTGGTCCAGAAACTTTTTCAGAAAAGGTTTCCAACTTGTAAAAATCCATTCTATGCAATTCATAGCTCCAAAAAACATGAGAAAATTCAGGCATTCTCTTTGAGTCATACTTGAAATTTTAGTTCACTTAATTCTGCATGAAAATGCACAGTACTTCAGAATTAATTCTTTGTAGTAGAAATGCTTAAGGAATTATTCTGGGGGAACTACCCAAGTAAAGGCATGAATTTGTGGAACAAAGTACTTTCTTGTGACCAGGAACTCACATGTAATGTTTCAGATCAAGTTGAGCCTTAGATCTCCCTGTTCTTATTCTCCATGCTTATGTATGTGAGAAATACATATGGAATTATGGGAGATACAATTTCTTTCCACATTAGCTGCAATTTGGCAAAGCTAAGTCCCTGTGTAGTGTAAGACTTCCGGTAAAAGTTTCGAAGTCATTGGAGATCAGGATATTTAGTTCTCTCCAAATCATTTCAGCTCATGTCACATGTCCGTTAGGAACCATAGAACATATTAATGGAATTTCTTATAGACAGGTGGTTCTTCCTTTAATTTCTTTGCACAACAGAAGAACAAAGTCATTCTTAGTACTTCCACAGTCCTCTGTTCTTTACAAATTCAAGTCTTTAATTCACCGAATTGCATTGTGAAATTTGTGCATATGCATGTCGATAGGGTTCACAACAAAGGGGATTTGAAGGAGTGATTCATTGAAGTTGGATCAGAATCAGGAGGATCAAGGAATTGATCATGAAGGAACAGCAACACTAACTGATTATATAGTTTATACCCTGCAAAACAGGACAGCTCCGGTTTGTATTTAACAGCTTTTAAGTTTTTACTTTGTATTCATTATGTTAGTTAGGAAATGAAATGTGCATTAGGTCTAATTGCTTTGATACTTCTCTTGCATGACAAAATAAATCCATGGAGTATTGGGTAGATGTCTTTTCATCGTGTAGAACTGCCATGCTTAAGTAAGGTTCGGTAGAAGTCTAGTGGTGAGAGGCTACTCGCATGATCAGGAGAAACAAGGGCATACGGGATTGGTTCAGAAATTTGTTAGCAAGTTGAAGTTGAGACCGGGCAGGTTGTAGGAGCAGCAGGACATAGGGGCCTGGGTGCGTTAGAGCTGTCCGTATCGGTCAAGGACCGATCCATATGCGGCCCTGTTGAGCAAGTTTAAGTTGTGTACCGAACTCATGCTGGCTTTATGGGACCCAGTAAACTGATGTAACTCAGGAAGCTTGCGTTGGAACTTTTCCGGTCGCCTCAGGCGAGAGGGCCAGTGTGCAGTATGTGGGTAACACTCTCATGACATCTGTGACACCCGGTTCCGAAAATGAACCAAGTGAATGCATATGTGTGCCCAGGATGTTCATCACACATACACATGTATTCCACAAACTGAAACTCAGAATATAACCACGTACGAATAATGTTTAAGTACTTTATTACAATGACTCAATGTCTCACTCATGAATATCTAACTTATTCTTGCAGCGGAAGATTCTAAACGACAGCAGAAATAACTAAAGATAGAAGGCTCCAACTTCAACTCCATAGGCATGTTGACGGTAGTGTGCACGCCTAGTACTCCACATGTTCCTCGAAGTACTCTTCTCCTGTAGCTGATGTATATGTGGGATTGCAAGGGTGAGTACATGTCGTACTCAGCAAGTGTGGGAAAAGTATGACATGTAGCTTAAAACAAATTAGGAAATAAAAAGGCTCATTGCAGCAAGCAAATTTTATTTCACAAACATTTTAAAAACAACAACTACTTCTAGGTGAGTTTGATCCCATCATAACCAAGTAATTCAGCAACATTCTTTCATCATAATTCATCATTTATCAAGTCTCAACCAGCCATTAATCTTTCTCAAGTTCATATCATACTCATAATTATTCATAACCATCTCATTTTCATATAACCGAAACCAAACTCATTGTCAAGACCCAAAACGGTCCTAAAACCAATCCCAATGACCATACCATAACCATCCCAAGTTTTATCCTCTAGTCATGGAAGTTGGCCAGGTGCTTGTGACCGGAAGCACGGCTATCATGATAGTTTTACACTCTGCAGAGGTGGCACCACTTTACCCACAAGTTCGTGATTTCGTCACCCGTCGGCGACTAAAGAGAACCTCCATTGTACAAGTACACAACCGTCGGTGTATGGCCAAGAGATCACAAAATAGCCTTTACAAAGGGGCTACTAGGATGTATGGACCCACTGAGGTTTCACCGGCAGGCTCGAATCTCCATTCTCCCATCCATGGGCCCCCTCTTATGCCATGCAGTTCCCAGGGCAGTCCCTCTCGACTCCCATTCCCCACGCCATCCAACGGTCCATAACAAGCTAGCAACATACCTAATTAGTCAGCTAAGCCGCACCCATATTTGCCCTTGTGGTGGCACTGTTTTCCTTGCATGTGCTCGCATGAACCGGTCCTTAGATCTACGGCAAGTAAACCTCCATCTCATTCAGCAACATCCATGAACTAAGCTTGCCTAGATCTCCCCAATTCCATGCTCATTAACATAATCAAGTTCTAATCATCATTATTCATATGAGTGCAGTAGCTAACCATGTTTTAGTTCAGCTTCAGTACCCCGTAAATTAAGCGAAGCAAAAAGGAAAAACGACCATACACGACTCATCAACTTTCCCAGCGACAAGGATAGTTAACAAAACTAGTAAACTCCTATAAAAGGGTGTCCCATCAAATTGACACAAGCATACGAGTTTTCGCAAAAAAAAAACAGTTTCAAATCATGGGATCAATATGGTCAAGGGGCACTTGCCTTGCTCCCGTGGTTTTTGTTGCTCAAGCGTCTCGAAATCTTGGTGCTGTAGTTCCTCGTAGACGGCCTCTTGATATTTTCCTTCTACTCACGACAACGCACATACAAGATTTACAGCAATCAATCATCATGCACAAACTTTACTCAAGATGCAATGGGGTAGATGAATGCAAATCCTATAGTGCAGTTGATAAAACCAGTTT
This sequence comes from Neostapfia colusana, assembly GCA_030760725.1. Taxonomy (NCBI): domain Eukaryota; kingdom Viridiplantae; phylum Streptophyta; class Magnoliopsida; order Poales; family Poaceae; genus Neostapfia; species Neostapfia colusana. Next base: position 40,906,085 of record JASWHV010000013.1, on the reverse strand, counting down.
GTACGTGTTCTTGAATGTTTTAATGGGCTTTCATAGGGTTTTATGATGAACAAGGGTGGAGGTATCAAGTGTGGACATAGTGATGATCTTGACACAAGATCTAGATCAATCCCAACGTCAAAAATCGATCAAAACATGATCTGTCCACAGGCAAAAGTTTCTGCTTGAAGGGGGCAAAGAAAACGGATGCGTACAAACAGCGGTGACGTCACAAGATGGGTAGTGAAGACCTACCTCACTTCCTCCTCGTGGCAGGCCCTTTCTCCTAGCAACGGCAGAAGCGGGGACTTTGTCTATGGAAAATTATGGTAGGGCAGATCGTCGGGCTTCTTCTCCGGCGACGGTGAGGCGTGACGGGGCTCGACGGCGGGTCTCGACGGCAGGGCTTGATGACCGGGCTCGATGGGGGGCTTGACGGCGGGGCTCGACGGTGGGGCTCAACGATGGGGCTCAACAGCGGGGCTCGACGGCGGGGCTCATCCGTGGGGCTCACCGGCGGGGCTCACCGGCGACCAACTCCGGCAGGGGGGTGTATTTATAAGGGGGAGAAAAGAAGAGTCCTAGTCCAATTGGGACTCAACCAAAGAGTCCTAGGGGTTTTCCCCCCTCTAGGGCTGCGGCTGCATTGGGGAAAAATCCCCCCCCCCCCACCGAATGTGGGGGAAATTCCCCCTTGGGGAATTGGGGAACTTGGGAAATTTGGGGAAAATTTTGAGGAAATTTGGGAATGGCTCATTTCAGCTATCTTATTTCCATTTCTCTCCATTTCTATGTCCCTTTCTCCATTTCTATATTCCCCTCTCCATTTGAATGTCCCTTTCTCCATTTCTATATTCCCTTCTCTATTTCTTATGGTTCTTTCTCCATTTCTATGGTTTGTTCTCCATTTGTATGGTTCTTTCTCCATTTCTATGGTTCTTTCTCCATTTCTACTTCTTGTCAAATGCTTCTCTACATGAAAAATGTATGCAATGCATGGTAATGGATTTGACGGTGTTACAAACCTACCGCCCTAAAATGAATCTCGCCCTCGAGATTTGATAGAGTGGAGAATAGATGGGGGAATTCTACCTTATGATCTTCCTCACGCTCGCATGTAGTTTTGGCTTCCGTGTGATGGCTCCCTTGTACCTTGTACCAACGGATCACCTTGTTCCTCGTGACCCTTTCTTTCACGTCCATGATTTTGATGGGGTGTTCCGCGTAGGTCAGATCATCTTGAAGCTTGAGGTACTTGTCCTTCCGGTCCTCTTAAGAACTTCTTGAGTTGGGATACGTGAAACACGTCGTGCACATCGGAGAGGTACGTTGGCAGCTCTAGTTCATAGGCTACTTCTCCTCGCTTGCCCAAAATCTTAAATGGCCCGATGTAACTAGGTGATAATTTGCCTTTGACGTTGAACCGTCGTTGGCCTCGTATGGGCGATACTTTAAGGTACATGAAGTCTCCCACTTTGAAGGTCAATCTTCTTCGCCTATTGTCCGCATAACCTTTCTGTCGTGACTGGGTGGCCTTCAAGTTTTCACGTATCGTTTGGACTTGCTTTTAGCGTCTTGTAGCACTTCGGGTCCAAATACTTGGGTTTCTCCGGTCTCATTCCAGCACAGCTGCGTTCTACACTGTCTACGATACAATGCTTCGAAAGGTGACATCTTTAAGCTGGCTTGGTAGCTGTTGTTGTATGAGAATTCAGCATACGGCAAGCTCCTATCCCAACTACGCCCATATTTCAAGGTGCAAGCTCTTAACATGTCTTCCAAAATCTTATTTGTTCTCTCAGTTTGCCCGTCGGTTTGCGGGTGATATGCAGAGCTGAAATGCAACCGTGTACCCATGGCTTCATGCAACTTCTTCCAAAACCTGGAAGTAAATTGAGGACCTCGATCTGAAACTATTCTCATCGGAACTCCATGGCGACACACAATTTGCTCCATATACAGCTCGGCTAGTTGGGTGACGGTGTACTTGGTTCTAACAGGAAGTGGGCTGTTTTCATCAATCGGTCCACGATAACCCAAATAGAGTCGTAACCCGACTGAGTACGTGGCAATCCGACTATGAAATCCATGCTGATGTCTTCCCACTTCCACTCGGGTACTTTTAATGGCTGCAACAATCCAGCGGATCTTTGATGTTCGGCCTTCACTCGTTGGCACGTCTCGCATAGGGCAACATATTCAGCGATGTCCCTTTTCATACCATCCCACCAATAGAAAGTTTTCAGATCCTTGTACATTTTTGTACTGCCAGGATGTATGGAATAAGGTGAGTCATGTGCCTCCTTTAATATCGTGTCGTGGATGTTCTTCATGTTAGGCACACAAATCCTTTTTTCTAACCAAAGCGTGCCTTTCTCGTCTTCCTTGAAATCCTTTTCTATGCCTTGTCGGATTCTTTCCTTGATTTCCTTGATTCCTTGTCTGTTGCCTGGCCATCTCGTATCTCTTGTTCCGGCGTTGAGTTCAGTTCGATCACCTCCATCTCGTTCAAGAATCCGAGATGCAACCGTTCAAACTCCTTACGCAGCTCGGGTGGCAGCTCCCAAACCGTGAGTTGGTGACATGCTCCTTTTTGGCTCAACGCATCAGCTACTACATTGGCCTTTCTGGGTGATAGTTGATTCCAACATAATAATTCTTGATGAGTTCCAACCATCGACGTTGCCTCAAATTCAGATCCGTTTGCGTGAATATATACCTGAGGCTTTTGTGATCAGTATAGATCTCACATCGGTGGCCAAGGATATAATGCCTCCAAATCTTCAAGCCATGTACCACGGCTGCATGTTCCAAGTCATGTGTGGGGTAATTCAGCTCATGTTTGTGTCCTTCTTGTATGAGCACACATCCAAGCCCTTGTCTTGATGCATCACAATATATATTGAAGCTCTTGCTCACATCCGGCAATACCAAAACCAGCGCTGTGGTTAATATCTTCTTTAGCTCCTCAAAGCTTTCTTGACACACTGGTGTACACTGAAATGCCTTCCCCTTCATTAGAAATTCAGTCATAGGGTTTGCTATTTTGGAGAAATCCTTGATGAACCGGAGGCAGTATCCAGCCATCCCAAGAAAACTCTGAATATCTCTCACATTCTGCGGTTGGTTCCACTTCAGAACATCTCCCACTTTTCTGGGATCAACCGATACTCCTCCCTCGGAAATGATGTGGACTAGGAACAATATTTCCTTTAGCCAAAACTGACACTTTCTGAACTTAGCATACAATTGATGCTCTCGCAGTTTCTGCAACGTTAACCTCAAGTGTTGTTCATGTTCTTCCTCGCTTTTCGAATACACCATGATGTCATCGATGAAAACCACGACGAGCTTGTCCAAGTACTCCATGAAGACCTTATTCATTGACACGACCCCATGGTCTTGTCGAGCCAGGATCACGCTGAGGGGTGCTGCGTTGCACAGCACCGGGTAACACACATCAAAGGTACAAAGCGGAAGCAAAGTTTTATTACATAAAGAGGTTTATGAACATTTGTACAACAAAACATGTTCAGTCTACCCTCACGGGCGTAGACTATGCATCGAGTTCACGTTCAGCCCGTGAACGTGTCCCCGCTAACATGCACACACACTAACACGGCGGCGTGCACGACTCCCACTCAACGGGGTTCCCCTCCTGGGTTCCGTCTCCTCCTCGGGAGTCCCTTCCTCATAGAACCCTGCAAAAGCTTCAAACACAAGCAGTGAGCACGAAGGCTCAGCAAGACTGACCCATCTCTGCTAAACATGAAACTTCTACATGGAGGGGTGATAGGTACAGGAGATAAAACAAGTTGCAAGGACTTGCCTAATTAGTGGGACCTTACTTTCAAATTTTAGCAGCAGGTTGTGGAGAACCTTTCGCTAAGGCACATGGGAGAGCCGCAATCAAACAAGAAATGCATTTCTCTCATGTACTTTGCCCAAAGTTGAAAGGAACTTTAATTAGCTCTAAACTACAGAAAATCATTAACAATCAAAGTCCATCTTTCAATCAGAAACATTTTAACATGTAACTAGCATGTTCTTTCTATGTCACGGTACAGTGAACAAGTGGTACTCACTGACCGCGAGGGACGGCAATTATAATCGATTTACACCTGCAGGGTTACCCGAATAACCCGTCATGTACGCCCGTACTCGATGTTGCCTACAGAAACCATCACGGACGCCGTACGCAACCACCTTTCACCCGTTAGCCAAATATTGAACCGGTCCCATCGTCCCGAGCAAGAGGTCTTTGCACACGCATCTCAGTGCCGCCAGCCGATTTACACCTCAAGCTCTCAACCTACCCTCTGAACGACGGACAATGCCTCAATACCCAGCTACCCGAGTTACATCGGTTTCCCGGTTCCCATTTATCCGGTAGGTCTTCGGTACTGTTCTAGCTTGTTCAACAGGCCCGCACACGGCTCGGTCCTCAATCGACACAAGCAGAGCTATAGCACACAGGACCCAAAGTCCTACTGCCCTTACTCTCCGCTCGGTCTCATTTTTCTTGCCATGTGTTTCATTTGCTATTTTTAATCGAGCGATGTGCCTCTAGCCTATTCTCGCGAGTAGTTCCAACTACTCGACTTGTACCGAATCCTACACTATCCTAACATTGCAGTAGCTAATCGGGGTTTTCAATCCTAATCCCAACCCATGGTTTTCTTGGCTATGCAATTGGGTTTTCAAACAAGACTCCAGTGCAAGAAATAATGATACTCAAGTAAGTGATCAGAACAATAAAAATTTATAAAAAGGTTAAGGCAAACCGGAGTTTGCCTTGCTGCTCTTGGTCGTAGGCTAGTTGCTCCTCTGGAGCAACAAAGTCTAAGACTTCGGGTTCCTCCTCGACCTTAGCGACTACATGATATAGCAATTACATGTATTAATTAAAATGCATTTGAATTGAATTTCAAACTTGTGAAGTTTGTAAGTCTCACTAGACAAACCTAATGACTCTGAAATTTTTACTGTGGTTTGGTTACAACCTAAACAGAGACTTGGCCAAGTTTTAGTTGCAGCAAAGCTCATTTGAGCTCTCCACAAATAATTATGTACTTGACCTTACTTGAAGCTCTTATGGTGTTCTAGGGATTTTCATGGAGCAAGCCATGACTTTCTGAAAACTAGATTTTCAGAGGGTTCTTATGGAATTGGTCTCACTTAATTTGAAGGTTCCTAGCTAGAGATATGAGCTAAACAATTTCAGAGAAATTCTGAAAATGTTTCTGAACATTTTCCATTTTCTCTGGAACAGTTTTATTAATCACACCATTAAGTAGATCAAATGAGCTCAAATGGATCTGACATTTTTATGGTAGATCAGGGCAATTTTGGTGAACATCCCAGCAAAATTTCAGAATTTTCCTCTAAAGGGTTCTCCAGTTAAAATTCTAACCATCTTGAATTTTGAAGAATTAATTCTGGATAAATATGGATTTTCATGAAGTGAAACTTGATTTTCTGGAAAGTACTCAGAGAGCTGAATCCAACAAAATTTGGTTCACTCGATTTGGATGTTCCTAACCAAAGTTATGAGGGTTTGAAGTTTGAATGAAATCTGAAAATCGGGAAAAGTTTAAATCTCTGCGCGTGGGACCCGGGGCTACGTGTCGGCTTCTCATCGGACGACACACGCGGCTAAAGAGTCTTTCACACGCAGCCGCACCCGATCCGTGCCACAGCAGATCCAGGTTTTAAAATATCTGCCGCTGACAGCCAGGGTCCACCCCCTTCGTCTACCTCCCGACTCCCGCGTTCGGCCGCCGCGACGCCTCGACGGAGAGCTCGCCGGCAGCCTCGGTGGTGCTCCAAACTTCATGATTCTGGCCGCCCTTTCTTAAATCCCCTCAGGGAACATGATTCTGGGCTCAGTTCGTCATGAAAATGGCCAGCACATGGTCCGCAACGAGCGGCGGCTTCGGAAAGACTTCGGCCGTGTCGGCCGACCTTCCTAGCACTCCAACTGACCGAGCAAACATCTGGAAAGCATGAGTGGTTCCTCAGGAACCTCGGCATGGGCTCGAAGCAGCTCGGGGAAGGGCCGAAGTAGGCTCCCACCGTATGCCCGATGCTTCCCGCAGGATCCGTCGTCGGCAAGCTTCGAAATACGCCGGGTACAGGGGTTCTTAGGCTAAGGGTTATGAAGGCAACTTGTGCGCTACCAAGTCTAGTCTGTGTAGAAACGGATTGAGACTCTCTAACCCTTCCTAGAGTGTGAATTTTACAGAACCGCACCCGAAGGTCGGTCTGTACCGAGAAAGAGGAAAACTGGAAATTCACCGCCAGCGATCAAGCCCTCGGGCTGTGGCTCGGGGGTGAGCAGCACCGGTCACCAACGCGTCCGGGGACGCCTTAGTTTGGGCATGACAACCTCCCGGCTGGGCTGTCCACGGTAGCCCGAAGTGCGGCGGTTTTAGGTCACTGAACGGAACTCTCGGTATAGCCGAGATCACCTGAGTTCAGCCGATTTCTAGCATGGGGAAGAAGAAGGAAGGTTCCTAGTACCTTGTCGTAGCTCTGGAGGGATCGTGGAGGCTGTGATCGTGGTTCTCCAATCGGTCCCGAGTGGCGGAGGGAAGAATTCCGGTGCTGTGTTCTTGCAAGGGAAAAAATGGCGAGGGCTTTGGCCGAGGCGTGGAGCGCCTTAAGAAGGGCTCGGAACCGACCTGCGCCCGCGCGTGGCCAAGCTGCAGGTGGCGTGGCGGCCTCTCCTCAGTGACGATCGCTGCTGAAGCCCGAAGACCCGAGTGAGAAAGTCTTCAGTCGGTTGAACCTCTTCTGTGGCTGACAGGTGGGTCCCACTCCCATTTTAACCTCTGAACTTAACTCCATATTACTGTTGTAAACAGTAAGCCCTAAAATGCCCATGGTGATTTGAATTATTCACCCCTGAGCCATTTGAATTGGTTAGAATTCAAATTTGGTTTGGTCTGACTAAATTTCAGCACATGTTCAGTTTGAAATTCAAATAAAGTTTGAATTTGCTACACTTAGCTCATGTCAATATCAACTCCAAATGGAGTGAAAATTGGTGTGTGAGCTCACAAAAATGTGCTGAGTAAGGATATGCCTCCCACTTTTGAATTCATGGGATAAAAACAGTTTGAATTTGAATTTGAGTTCAAACTACCTTCTTTCTAGCTATACCCAAAAGTACCTCAAAAAGGTTTTGAATTTCGGTGAAACTTGGCGTGGACATTACTAGCAAAGTGTAGGAGTTTTTCATATGTCTAGCCCCTAGATGTTGCATGTGGGAAATGCCACTTTTGCATTGTGTGAGTTTGTTCTCTAATGATCATGTTGATAATGGTTACTTGCTCTTCAAATGTGTTCATCAACTTTCTTCAAATTAGGTGTGTGTGTGTGATGATGAACACTTTGAATGTGTCAAAAACTGAGGCCTTTACATTCATGAGGTACGTAAAGTATGCGGGTGCATTCGTTAACCCAAAAGACATAACGGTATACTCATACGAATCATACCGTGTTCAAAATGCAGTTTTGGGTATGTCGGAGGGCTTAATCTTCAGCTGGAAGTATCCCGACCAAAGATCAATCTTGGAGAAAATTCAGGCACTCTTCATTTGATCGAATAAGTCTTCTATGCGGGGAAGCGGGTATTTATTCTTGATCGTCACCTCATTGAGAGACCTATAATCCACACACATCCTTTGGGTCCCATCCTTCTTGTCCACGAAGAGCAAGGGGGCTCCCCACGTGACGAGCTTGGGCGTATAAAACCCTTATCTAGCTGCTCCTTAATTTGCTTCTTGAGCTCCACTAATTCATTAGCAGGCATCCTATATGGCTTCTTCGCTATAGGTGCAGTTATGGGTACTAAATCAATGGCAAATTTAATGTCCCGGTCAGGTGGCATACCTGGAAGTTCTTCCAGGAACACATCTGAATATTCTTTAACCACCGGAATGCTTTCCAATGTCTCTTCTTTGACGTGGTTCAGCACTGCCTTCTCGTTTGCCGGTTGAGCTGCCTCGAACTCAATACGAGTACCATGCTCACTCGTCAACTGCATGATCCTCTGAGCGCATTGAATCACTCCGTTGTGCTTGCTTAACCAGTCCATTCCAAGTATTATGTCAACCCCTTAGGAATCCAAGACGATAAGATTGGAAAGAAAGTCTACCCCCATTATTTTAATGCTTACTATCGGAATAGAATTCAGAATTGAAATATGTGATTTCCCAACTATATTTATCAAGGTATATGAACTATGCAATTCCTTTACTAATATCAGCATATATTAGGATGTGAACAAGTGCCGAAGCATCCCACATCTCTCTACTATTTGTGGATGTGGACATTCGCCGAAGCGTCCCACAACTCACACTCAAACATGCAAACATAAGAAATCATAACAAAAGTTCAGCACACCACTTTTATTTGACTTACTACGATCTAAACTTTCCTATTACAGCTTTATTCAATTGAACCTAACTTAATCGTGAGAACCGGTGCTATTCTCGCCTTGCGAGTCAGCTGTAAAACTCCCAAAAACGTGATTGCAAAGAAACGGATGCTTGAACGTCGTTGTCTTTCGAGTTCATGAAAAATAGGACTTACAAAAACTTTCTTACATGGGATGGTATACGTGGGTTTCAACAACACGGGTTCAAGCATTCATTTGAATGTGTTGGACCAAGGTGGAGTTAAACCCATGTGTAAATCATAAATGTGCATGAGAAAGAATTAAAAGAGGATCTTCAGACTCAAAGGCTCAACTCAAATTGCCACCAAACTTTTGAATACACGTGGGACCTCATGCACTTGAAATTGAGGAGATTTATGATGGCAAACTTCTGAGTTTAGGGTGAACTGAAATTGAGATCATTTGCAAAAATTTTGCTGAATTCAAATTTGAAAGGCAAGGATCAAACTGAATTTGCGAGGTTCAGACTAGGACCAAAAAGTGATCAGGTATGTTCTATGAGCAAACCAAACTGGTTCACTAAAATTCAAAAGTGGTCATTTGAAAAGTTGAATACAAACTGTGGTTGCAAGCATTCTAAGTGCAGCAACCAAATTTAAAAGTTGATTCCACAATTGAAGTCCTCAGCCCCAAATTTGTGGGAATATAAATTTTCCCCACATTGGGAAGTATTTTGGATAAGCAAGTGCAAAATGACACAAAGGGGCATTTGAATTCAAATTCCAAATTCTAATTTGGAAGAAGCTTGGCCACATGTTCAAATGAGTTCCAAGAATTTAGCTCCACATATATTAATTTGGTCAATTACCAAATTTGGAAGATCTTTTGGGAGGAGCAGGGGTGGACCCCACTGGTCAGTGAGCTACTGAAAACTTGCACTCGAAGTCATCCTTTCGGTTCAGACTCAAACACACCGTGACTGCTCCGAGTGCCACCGAGGGCTGGGAACAGCCACCTCCTCGCTGATTTTGCTATGGTGGCAACCAGCTCGTGCCCTGTTCGTTCACAAACCGCCACACTGAGGCCCTGCTACCCTCACGCATGAACCGAGCAAAAACGCCGTCACCTCCTCGGTGATCGACGTGAACTGATCAAACTTCACGCACTCCACCCCACTGAGCAGGCAAAATGGTCCGGAGGGAGCTCCTCCTACTTACTCGGCGCAATCGACGACCGAGTCGTGTGCGGGCCTGCTGAACAAGTATCGAACAGTACCAGATGGCATACTGACATAAGCAGGAAACCGATGTAATTGGTTAACCTGGGTGCCGAGGCTTACCCAACCGTTTTATAGGAGTGGGTTGAGGGTAGCAAGGTGTAAATCTGCCGGTGGGCACAGACACGCTCCACGTGGGGACCTCCTGCCCGTTACAGATGACTGGTTCGGCATTTGGGTTTCCTTTGAAAGGTTGTTGCATACAACAGAGTAGGAAGGTGTGAAGCACCACACATCTGAAAGTGGGTGTATGTGACGTGTTGTCCGGGTGTCTCCTGATTGCAATCACCGTCCCTCGCGGTTATTTGAGTACCGCTTGTTCACTGTTCTGTGACGTAGTAAGAAGTGGAAGAAGCCAGATGAATGATAATATGCTGTGATGAGCTATTACTGTTTTGAAACCATGTCTGCTGTAGATGTAGAGCGAACTAAGTTTGTTTTCCACTTTGGGCATCACCACATCGGAGGAAAGCGTTTCTTGTTTGATTGTGGACTTCCGATGTGAGGGCTGCCTAAGGATCATTAAACTGCTGCTATAAAACTAAAAGTAAGGATTAACACGTAGGCATGTCTTTATTGCAATATCTTTATCCCGTATTACTAATCCCTGCATGTAGAGTTTCATGATTAGGGTTGTCGGTTAAGCCTTGCTGAGCTATCGTGCTCACGGTTGCAATATTTGAGCTGTGTGCAGGTGAGAGCTATGAGGAGGGGTCCGAGGACGAGGCGGTGCCCCGTCGGGGTACACAGGCGAGCTGGAGCCCTGCACGCCGCCGTTATCTCCGTTTGAGTGCTGCTAGTGTGTAGCGTCCCCGGGCTGGACGGCTACACTTTTTGCTTAGTTAGTATGAGAGTTTTGCATGTATAATACTTCCGCTGTAGGTTTGTAAAAGACTTCCGCTGTTTTTATATCAAATAAAAGTTTGTATGTTGTTCTTAATCTTTTCTTGTGTGCTGTTGGGTGCCGTATCGCACGGCATCACCCTATGCGATCCCAGAGTGGGTGAACCACGGGTTGGTCCCCAAAGATGTGGTATCCGAGCCACATTTGGAATAGCACGATCGAAAAGAGCCTATTTTGAAAACTTAGAAGTAGGCGAGTGAGAACTAGTCATTATGCCCACATAAGGTCTATGATAGTATTAGCTATTAAGGTGGAAAAGCTAACTTATATGATATACATTCGGTAATGATGCTCCGACGTTAGGTAAGAGGTAAGGTACGCCACCGCAGGCGGATCAATTGCGGTAAGCTCGCCATACGAGCAATAGTATGGATTGGTATACCGTGGCTTTGCACGGTAGTGAATATGAGTCTCTGAACCTTCTCATGGTTCTGAGAGCATATGAAAATGCTGGTCTCCAGCGTGCTTTAGGAAAAAGTGAGAATACCCCATCGTGTGGTAAGAAACATGATAGTATGCAACTCTTGAACGTTCAATGTTCAAAGGGCCACACGCAGCGCTCGCCATCGGCGTGCCTCAACGGTCATGAGGCAGTAGGTGGTATCCGTTGGGTTGATAAAATTCCCAACCGTGACGACCTGTTCGCGCTCTACTCGGATTCCCCGTCGTATGGTGTGAAAACACGACCATGTACCCTGAGACGTGGCTTGACTCAAGGACGATCCGTATGGCAATGATACAGACCGTATGTTTTTACTATGATATGGAACTGCCTGAAATGTCAAAAACCCTTGTGTGCACCATTATTATGTATTTTTTTTGCAGGTACATTAACCATGTTAGCGCATGACGTTTAGAAACCGTTTGTGAGTGACATTCTTAGTTCCACCATTAGACACATATATGCCGGAATACCGGCTTAGGATTTTTCTTTGGTGAGGAAACGTAGTACCGAGGTGAGCATTAGTTGCATAAAAGTATATTTTCAAAGAAAAGAGTTAAAATGAAGTTTAGGCTTCCATTTAGGGGTTATTGAACTCCCATATTGAACTAAGAGTCAATTGGGAGTATAGATTCAATTTCAAATACTTAGGAATAACCTCCCCTGTTTTCGGCAGAAACTTTGCTGAATTTAAACAGGGCATAACATAGGATGGGTTGAACCAATGGAGGTGTGGGATACCATTCTGGAATTTTTTTGAAGTCTTCTACAATTTTTCTGTAGAACTCCATAACAAAATCTCCCTCCAAATGGATTAAAATCTCAGAGGAGTATGTACTGTCCAGAAACAGGACAGACCAAAAATGCTCTCTGGAATTTTCTGTATTTCTACCACAACTTTCTGTAGAAAATTTCTAATAGTCAAGTAAGATAACGTTGGAAAGTGTAGGAAATGTGCTACAACTTTGTAGTTCAGTGTTTTCATATATTGAGGGCAGAAATAGATGGAATTTTATGAACAAAACAGCCACTTGCAAAGGAGGTGCTGTCAAAATTCCTGAGAAAATTCTGTCAACTTGTAAAATCATAACTCGTAAATTATGAAGACTATGGAGGCCAATAAATACAATCTGGATTTCTTTTTGAGTCTACTACAGCTTTGTTGTGGAACTTCAGTCCAGGTTTTGCTTCCAAAGTGGTCAAAACAGTTGAATTATCCAGACTGGTCAGCTGGACCAGAAGCTGGACAGTGAACACCATGGTGAAATTTTTCAACCAAAACATTTAGTTTCACATTTAGATATCCAGCGGCTGTTGTAAAACAGTGAGTTGGAGTCAAAAAAGTTTATGCATTTGACATATCACTTCAAGCTAGGACATGTTTGGGTGCAGTACAATAGCGAGGAATTACGGGTGCTAACGCACTTAACATCCCGTGGCGAACCACGATGGTCGAAATGAACTTTTAATCCATAAAGTTCATTACTTTGGAACTCGATCTTGTGACATAGTCCAGGGATGTATATGTTGTATAAAGTTTATATTTTATCCATACGTGTGAATGTTATGCGTATTGTTTGTTCCATTCTCGCACTACTATTGTATAGACTGGATGAAGTCATCAAACATGTGCTGATCGTTTGAATGGTATGAATGTAGAATGGTGCGTACACGTTCAACGCAAGAGGAGGGAGGTCCAAGTCAGGTTTGTGGTGATGAGTCTCCACCTCCGGAGAAAACCACGATGAAGCAGCAACCACCTCCTCCACCACCAGAACTTCCAAGAAACCTTGCGGAGGTTCTCGCTGCAGTGCTCGGCTCGCGCCACGAGCAAACCGAGTTGCTGCGGATGCTGTTGCAACAGAATGAGTCCCCTCCAGGAGGAAGCCAAGACAATCGGCAACGCCAGCCCCAACAAAGTTCATATTCAGATTTCCTGGCGACCCATCCACCGGTCTTTACGGAGGCCGAAGAGCCTTTGGAGGCGGACAGCTTCATCCGCACTCTTGAGGCAAAGTTCGGTTTACTACACTGCACCGAACATCAGAAGGCGTTGTATGCAGCGCAACAGCTTCAAGGGGAAGCCGGTACATGGTGGGCAAACTACACTGCCTCCTTACCGGCTGGCCATGCCGTCACATGGACGGAGCTCCGGGAGGAGTTCCGCGCCTACCATATACCTCCCGGTGTTATGGAGTGGAAGCTCCAGGAGTTCCTGCGCTGAAACAAGGCGAGAGGAGTGCTCATGAGTACTCCAGGTCATTCAACCGGCTGGTGCAGTATGCGCCAGGATTTGTGGGAACGGAGGAAGATAAGCGAAAGCGTTCTTCCGGGGCCTGAATTCTAAAATGAAGGTCCATCTCGCCCAAAGCAATTGCGGCACATTCAACGACCTTGTTAATGCTGTGATTTTACAAGTGAATGCTCAGCGCGAGCGCGGTTCTGATAAGAGGAAATGCAGCGCGCTGACTAGCAGCTGTGGTGGGGCGCCACAAAAATACCGCGTGGTGTATCACTCACCATCTGGTCAGAAATGGCAGCTGCCGGCGCGACCGCCTCAGTTTCGGGGTCGACAATATAATGCGCCAAGCTTCCGACCGTCGTATCCACCACAGCAACAGCAGCAGCAAAGTATGGTTCCTCGTGCACCTCCGTTTCAACAGCATGCACCGGGATTCCGTCCTCAATTCAGAGGGACCCCGACACCTTACACGTGCTTCACGTGTGGCCGTGTTGGGCATATTGCGAAGGACTGCCCCGTGCAGCGACAGGGCAGGGGTGCAGCACCGTATCAGGGTGCAAATAAGCCCCGCAACCAGCCAAAGAAACCTGTACAAAAATCTGGCAACGTCCACCACCTAGCAATTGAAGACGTGCCGGAAGGTGAACCTGTCCTCGCGGGTACGTTTTCTTATTTAGATCATCCCGTAGTCATACTTTTTGACTCCGGTGCCACCCATAATTTCATAAGTCAGGCTTATGTTATTAAATATCAATCGCCTATCATTTCCACAAATAGTTCATACTTTATATGCTCTCCGGGTGGGAAAATAACAGCTGATAGGATGGTCTATAGAGCTCCATTACAATTGGGTGGGAACCTATACCAGACTTCACTAATTCTGTTAGAGAGTCAAAAACTTGATGTCATTTTAGGAATGTCATGGCTACATCGCCATGATGCTGTTCTTGACATCATTCCACGTGTGGTTCGTTCAAACTCTCCACCTCATGATTATTCTTGATCCTTCGGTTCAAAATGCTCCAGCCACATATAACACGGAAGCCATGAAACTTGAGGATATTCATGTGGTCCGTGAATATCCGGACGTATTTCCAGATGATCTCCCGGGCATGCCACCCGAAAGATATGTTGAGTTCAAGATCGAACTTGTATCTGGGACGACACCGATATCATGGAGACCATGTAAGATGGCTCCTAATGAGCTAGCTGAACTGAAGGAGCAGCTCAATGATTTAATGAATAAGAGTTTCATTCGACCGAGTTCCTCGCCATGGGGATGCTCAACGCTGTTTGTGAAGAAGAAGGATGAAACCTTGAGATTGTGTGTGGACTACCGACCTCTCAACGCCATCACCATCAAGAATAAATATCCACTGCCCCGTATCGATATCTTATTCGATCAACTTTTGGGTGCGAGTGTATTTTCAAAGATGGATCTTCGCTCCGGATATACCAAATCAAGATCCGAGCGGAGGATATCCCTAAAACGGCCTTCTCGATGAGATACGGATTGTATGAATACCTCGTCATGTCTTTTAGTCTCCCCAACGCACCGGCGCATTTCATGTATCTCATGAACTCAGTGTTCATGCCGGAGTTGTACAAGTTCGTGGTGGTGTTTATCGACGACATCTTGGTTTATTCCAAGCCTTAAGAAGAACACGCTGAACACATGCATATCGTGCTTCAACGATTGCGAGACCATAAGCTTTATGCCAAGTTCAGCAAGTGTGAGTTCTGGATCAGCCGAGATTTCTTGGTCATATTATTTCTGCGGAAGGCATTGCAGTTGATCCAAGCAAAATCGAACAAGTGCTGAAATGGAAGTCCTCCACATCTGTCCATGAAGTCAGTAGCTTTCTCGGTTTAGCGGGATATTATCAGAGATTCATACCATACTTCTCCAAGCTTGCTAAGCCAATGACTGTACTGTTGAAGAAGGGGATCAAATATGTTTGGAGCTCAGCTTGTGAAGAAGATTTCCAGGCATTAGTGAAGCATCTTGCAACAGCCCCAGTGTTAGCTCAACCAGATACAACCAAGCCCTTTGATGTATATTGTGATGCGTCTGGTATCGGGCTTGGCTGTGTATTGATGCAAGGAGGCAGAGTGGTCACCTATGGTTCACGTCAACTTCGTAACCACGAGCAGCACTATCCGACTCATGATCTTAAGCTCACTGCTGTGGTGTTTGCATTTAAAATGTGGGGGCACTATTTGCTTGGGAACTTAGTGCACCTCTACACCGACCACAAAAGTCTGAAATATATATTCACAGACAGCGGGGATCAACCTATGCGGCTCGGGATCGGCTGTGGCTGCGCGGGTTAACTCCGTAGCCCCCAGTGTTGCCGAAATCTCACTGGTCCGATTTAAAACCGTGGGCCCAGCCCAATTATTTGGAGTTTCTATTAGAGAAATAATTCCAGGAATTAGCTGGTCTTTACAAGCCCATAACTTTATGTAGTAAACTACAAAAAGAGTGAGACCAATTTTGTTGGATTCCTCATGAGGAGTACTTCACAGAGAAACCAATTTTTTGCTATGAAAATGCCCAGGAATTTCTGTAGTTTTTATTAAATCTTTTAGGGATTTATTACAGGAGCAATTCTTTATGAAATAGTCCCAAATTTGGGAAGAAAATCCTTTCCATAGTTACTGATCTCCAGTAAAAATTTGGGCTTCATTGGAGATTATTTGCTAGACTAAACTGCCTTCCCAAGTTCAGCCTTTATTTGGAAATTCAATTTAAACAGAAACTTTTCAGAACTCCTGTCCAACTTCAAAAATTCATATCTCTCTAATAGTAGCTCCAAAAATGGTGAAACAAATTTTGTTAGAACCATGGAGACCTACCCTAATCAGATCTTCCACTGTTATCTATGTCAAAGCTCCTGATTTGGGTTCAAAATTCAGAGAATCCTTGTGCTTGTGGGAATTTTGGAGGCCACAATGTGCAATGAAAATTCTCCAAATTTTGCTCAAATCATTCTTAGAGAGTATAGTATCCACTGTAAAAATCCCAAAGCCAGTTAAGGATTCTAAATTGCAATATCTATGAATAAAAGTCCAATTCTCATAAATCCTTAATACTTACACATGTATTTTATTACATTTCATAATAGTGACCGAAGTTGAAGACGCACCGGAGCCTTTGGACGTCCTCCCACCGGAAGCTGACTTCCCCTTTAACACGCAACCAGGCAAGCCCCGGTTTGCACTTAAGTGCCGTTTATAAAGCTTTTTATTTGTATCCTTTATGTCTAGGGTGAATGTTTCCATTAGAGTTAGGGTGATTGAAACCCCACTTGCATAGCCTTTCAAATCCTATAAAGAGTTGGGTAGTTTACAAACTCAACGAGTAGAGAATGCCATGCTAATGTTTAGGTTCTCGGTAGAAGTCGAGTGGTTGAAAGCTACTCGCAAGATAGTATTTATCACATGGAATGAGAAGAGGTAGAAAATGGCTTGATTTATGAAAATGAGACCCAGCGGGGTGGGATAGGATGCAGTGAGCAGAGGTCTCACGTGCTTAGCCCTGTTGGTGTCGGTTGAGGACCGTCCGTGTGCAGCCCTGCTGGACAAGTATCGAACAGTACCGTATGCATACTGGCATATGGGAACCAGGAAACCGATGTAATTGGTTAACCTGGGTGTCGAGGCTTACCCAACAGTAAATAGGAGTGGTTGAGGGTAGCAAGGTGTAAATCTGCCGGTGGGCACAGTCACGCTCCATGCTGGGACCTCCTGCCCATTACGGATGGACCGGTTTGGCATTTGGGTTGCCTTTGAAAGGTTGTTGCATACAACAGAGTAGGAAGGGGTGTGGAATCACGCTTATGATAGTGGGTGTATCCGACGTGTTATCCGGGTGTGTCTTGATTGCAATCACCGTCCCTCGCGGTTATTTGAGTACCCACTTGTTCACTGCGCTGTGACGTAGTAAGAAGTGAAATAAGCCAACTGAATATGCTGTATTGAACTATTAATGTCTTGAAACCTTGTATGTTGTAGTTATAGAGCTAATTTAAGGTTATATTCCACTTTGGGCATCTCCACATCGGAGGAAAGCGTTTCTTGTTTGATTGTGGACTTCCGATGTGAGGGCTGCCTAAGGCTCAATAAACTGTTGCTATAAAACTGAAAATAAGGATCAACATGTAGGCGTGTCTTTATTGCAAAGTCCTTTCCTACCTTACACATCCTTGCACGTAGAGTTCCATGCCTAGGGTTGACGGTTAAGACTTGCTGAGCCATCGTGCTCACGGTTGCAATATTTTGAGCTGTGTGCAGGTGAGAGTTATGAGCAAGGGTCCGAGGATGAGGCGATGCCCCCGTCGGGGTACACGGCCGAGCTGGAGCCCTGCATGCCGCCGTGATTCTCCGGTTCCTTGCTGCTAGCGTGTAGCGTCCCCGGGCTGGACGGCTGCACTTTTGCATAGCTAGGATGAGAGGCCATATATGTATATTACTTCCGCTGTATGAATAGGTTTTGTAAAAAGATTTCCGCTGTTTTATATCAAATAAATGTTTGTATGTTGTTCTTTATTCTTTTCGTGTGTGCTGTTAGTGTAAAATCCCAAGAAAAGGGACTTGCAAAAAAAACTTTTCTTCAACTCACAACACCACAGTTTTGTGGTGAATATCTTGTGAAGAATTGTGAAGAGTTAGTAATCTCCATCAAAAAGGGTATTAGTTCAAACTTTCTACACATATGATGACACATGAGAGGGTGATTCAAAACTGTTGCATTCAAACTCATGGTTGCAGCAGCTAAAACAAGGATCAAAGTGCATAATTGGATTCCTCAGGTCCAAATTAGTGGGGAGGAAAAGTTTCAATAATTTTTGAAAAGATTTGCTACCCATTTTTCCAAAAAGGATCCAAATATGCCAAAAATTCAAATATACATTTGAATTTGAGGGAAACTTCTCCAATCATACAAATGTAGCTCAGTTTGAGACTTCAAACATTTGAATTACTAATTTTCCAAAATTTTGGAGATCTTTTGAGGGATGGGGGAGCACTGACAAGTGGGGCCCACATGTCATTGGGTGGTTAGACTTAACCCCCAAGTCTTTCTCTCTGTTTTCTCAGTCAACCGAGCGCAGCCAGCTGCTGCGCGCGCCATCTGCCGAGCAGCCACCTCCTGGTTCCCGTCGCTCGCGCTGGCAGCCGAGAGACAGCTTGCCCCCTCCTCTACGTGACCCCCTCCCCACGCCACCGAGCCGTACGCGTGCTTCTCTGTAAAACAGCACAGCACCGGCTCTGTTTCACTCACCGGCGCCGCTCCCCCGATCTTCCCTGAACGCCGGCGCCTGCTCGACCTTTGCCCGAGCCGCCAACACAAAAAAAGGAGCACCAGCATGTGCTCTAGCTAACCGCCCCACCACCTCGCGGCGTTAGCACCTCATTCGGCCACAAATCGACGATCGCCACTGAGAACTCAGGCCACCGGCGGGAACCCGAGGATTGCTCCCTGTGGACAGCACGCCACGGCCAGTTTCACCTCCTGACTTCTACACGCAAAAGGTGCGCCTTAGTCTCCAGATCATGTAACTGCAACCATCATAGCCATTGATAAACCGAGCATGGAGAGTTCCTAAGAATACGGAGAACTAGTGCACCCGGGTAGGGGTCGGTCTACCCCGAAATTCTAGCTGCACCGTCCAACCCAGCTCGGGTGAGCCTACACACACCTTCCTCACTCCCTAGCGGCCCTCCTCGACCAAGAATCAAGGGATATGACCCAGAAATGGCAGGGTTCTGGTTGTTTTTTGAAGGCCGCCATAGAATAATAGCTCGGGTCACCGTGGAGCTCTAGGTTGCCGACCTTTTCATGGGGTTTGGCGGCCATTTTCATCACCCTTGAGCTTCCATGGTGCTCTCCGACCCTTTCCCGATCGTTTTGATGCGTTGTAACGCATTCCCGACCACGCCGGAACCCTAACCGCCGCTGTCACCGTCGGGGGCTCTGTTCCGCTGAGCTAGGACCGCCGGTGACCCCCGAGCTGAGTTCAGCGTCATGAGTTAGGGCGGGGCGGCGAGTTTGGGGTCGGGAGATGGCCGGGAAAGCGGTTCCGGCGACGCTCGGCAGAGTGCGCCGCCGCGGGCACCTGTTTGGCGCGAGGAAGGAGAAGACCTGCCGAGTGGGACCCACTGGCAGACATTTAAACAATTTGGAATTTCCAGTTTGTAGTTTAAACTTTGGAGGGCCACAACTTGGGGTAGGAGAGTCCAAAAATTATGAAACAAATTTTGTTCGATTTCTCTAACAGAGTACAATCCAAATATGAAACCCAATTAGTAAGAAACCTAATATTTAATTCTGGAAAATTCTTTCAAGCTTTTCAGCAAAGGAATTTTAGAGGGAGTTTGGTTCATCCAAAAATCCCCACATTTTGCCAGAATGTTCTTTAGGATGTTAGTGAACCCCTGTAAAAGTTTCAGACCATTTGGAGTTGATTTGATCAGAGCAGTTCAAATTTGAAGGTGCTGTGTTCATTTGAATACAGAAACATTTTCAGAGAATTTCCAAAACTTGGAAATTCAGTTCTGGACAAACCTTAGCTCCAGAAATGCTAGGAAAATTCATGCAAACTCTATAAGCTATAATTGAAATTGTAGTTCACTAAGTTGGGCATGAATAGGGGTGTTACCTCAGAATTTATTCTTCTTTGCTTATTTGCTAAGAGAATGACACGACCCCAACGGTCTTGTCGAGCCAGGATCACGCTGAGGGGTGCTGCGTTGCACAGCACCGGATAACACACGTCAAAGGTACAAAGAGGAAGCGAAATTTTTATTACATAAACAAGTTTATGAACATGTTTACATCAAAATAAGTCCAGTCTACACTCAAGGGCGTAGACTACGCATCAAGTCCACGTTCAGCCCTTGAACGTGTCCTTGCTAGCACACACGCACACTAACTCTGCGGCGTGCACGACTCCCACTCGACGGGGTTCCCCTCCTGGGGTACCGTCTCCTCCTCGGGAGTCCCTTCCTCATAGAACCCTGCAAGAGCTTCAAACACAAGCAGTGAGCACGAAGGCTCAGCAAGTCTGACCCGTCTGACCTAAACATGGAACTTCTACATGAGGGGTGATGGGTTACATGAGGTAAAAATCATTTGCATGGACTCGCCTAATTAGTAGAACCTTAGTTTCAAGTTTTAGCAGCAGGTTGTGGAGAACCTTACGCTAAGGCACATGAGAGGGCCGCAATCAAACAAGAAACGCATTTCTCTCATGTACTTTGCCCAAAGTTGAAAAGAACTTTTAGTTAGCTGTAAACTGCAACAAATCATTAGCAATCAGAGTCCATCTTTCAATCAGCAACATTTTAACATGTAACTAGCCTGTTCTTTCTACGTCACGGTACAGTGAACAAGTGGTACTCACTGACCGCGAGGGACGGCGATTATAATCGATTTACACCTGCAGGGTTACCCGAACAACCCGTCACGTACGCCCATACACGATGTTGCCTACAACAACCATCACGGACGCCGTACGCAACTACCTTTCACCCGTCAGCCAAATATTGAACCGGTCCCATCGTCCCGAGCAAGAGGTCTCTGCACACGCTTCTTTGTGCCGCCAGCCGATTTACACCTCAAGCTCTCAACCTACCCTCTGAACGACGGGCAATGCCTCAATACCCAGCTACCCGAGTTACATCGGTTTCCGGTTCTCATATAGCCGGTAGGTCTTTGGTACTGTTCTAGTTTGTTCAACAGGCCCGCACACGGCTCGGTCCTCAATCGACACAAGCGGAGCTACAGCACACAGGCCCCAAAGTCTTGCTGCCCTTACTCTCCGCTCGGTCTCATCTTTCTTGCCATGTGTATCATGTGCTATCACTACCCGAGTCGAGTGCCTGTAGCCTGTGCTCGCGAGTAGTTCCAACTACTCGACTTGTAACGAATCCTACACTATCTTAGCATTGCAGTAGCTAACGGGGTTTGCAATCCTAAACCCAACCCATTGTTTTCTTGGCTATGCAATTGGGTTCCCAAACAAGACTTTAATGCAAAGAATCATAATACTCAAGTAAGTGCTCAAAACAATAAAATTTGTAAAACGGTTAATGCAAACCGGAGCTTGCCTTGCTGCTCTTGTTCGTAGGCTAGCTGTTCTTCCGGAGTAACGAAGTCTAGGAGCAATACACATAGAAGCAATACACGTATTAATTTAAATGCAGTTGTATTAACTTTTAAACTTGTGAAGTCTATATCTCTCACTAGACAGACCCAATGACTGTGAATCTTTTACTGTGGCTTGGTTACAACCTAGGTACACACTTGGTCAAGTTTTAGTTGCAGTAAAGCTCATTTGAGCCCTCCACAATTAATCATGTACTTGACCTTAAATAAAGGCTTTTAGGGTGTTCTAAGGATTTTCATGAAACAAACTATGACTTTCTGAAAACTAGATTTTCAGAGGGTTCTAATGGAGTTGGTATCACTTAATTTGAATGTTCTTAGCTAAAGTTACGAGCTAAAAAATTTCATAGAAAATTCTGAAAATGTTTCTGAACATTTTCTATTTTCTCTGGAACAGTTTCACTAATCACACAATTAGGTGGATCAAATGAGCTCAAATGGGTCTGACATTTTTATGGTAGTTCAGGGATATTTTGGTGAATATCCCAGCAAAATTTCAGGATTTTCCTCCACAGGATTCTCCAGTTAAAATTCCTAACAGTTTAAATTTTGAGGAATTAATTCTGGACAAACAAGGGTTTTCATGAAGTGAAACTTGATTTGGTGGAAAGTGCCCAGAGAGCTGAATCCAACAAAATTTGGTTCACTCGTTTTGGAGCTTTTTAGCCAAAGTTATGAGGATTTGAAGTTTGGAAGAATTCTGAAAATCGGGGGAAAAGTTTAAACTCGCGGGGGCCCGCGGGGACACGTGTCGAGCGCGGAGGTGTCCGGCACACCGGAGCTCACAGGGTATTTGCGCGCCAGCACAGCCGATCCCCGGCCACACCCGATCCCGATTTAAATTCTTCAGCCGCTGACACGTGGGCCAGCCGGCTTCGTCTTCCTCCGGCCGTTCTGTCGCGCCCGCGCCGCCGACCTCGCCGGAGCAGACTCGGAGCTCGCCGGCTCACCGCTGCCGGACCTCCCATGGTCTGAAACTCGCCGCCAGGGGGTTGTCGACGTCGAGGAACACATCGGTGGTGTCAGGTCGGGCTGGGGGTGACCGGAAATAGCTCAGCGACGTGCCGCGGCCTCGGTTGAGGTTCGGCGCCGTCGACCGTGGGTTCTAACCTGCCAACACCTCGAACAAACGGTCCTACAGCATCAGTGTACCTCTAGGAAGCTCGACAAGGTGTCAAAAGGGTTTAGGGATGGCGGCAAGTCGGTCGGCACCGTGTGACCTATCGTGCCCGCCATGACCGCCCTCGATCGAGCTCGAAATTCGTCACTCCTAGACAGTTTCATGCCGCGGATGCAGAAAAGAACTTGATCACCGGATAGTCCAGCGTCTATGTGCAAGATTTGATAACCTCCGAAAGATCATAGAGCGAGAATTTACAGAAACCGTACCGAAAGCTCGGTTTACGGTCGCCGGAGCAAAAACTGGAAATTCTCTGTGGATTCTTCACGGTTTGCTTCCAAACTTGGAGGAGAGCAGCACGGTGGTTGCGCGCTCCTGTTGCCTCTCTGTCTGGACCGTGAAAACGCCTGTGGAACGCTGTCCACTGGTGCCTGACTCTCGGCTGAGGCTAGGTCGCCGCGGTGGCGATCGTTTTCGGGCAAAAGAGGTCAGAGCTCGGGGTTTCTGGCGTTGGGGAGGTGAAGTGCGACCTCAGGTGGGTGTCTAGAAGCTCAGGGACAAAGGAGGAGATGGTTTTTCTGGTTTTCCCGATTGAGCAGAGAGCTGCGGCGAGAAACAATGCCGCTGCTCGGGTTTGCCTGCGAGAAGATAAAGCCGGCCGACTCCTGCTCAGTGGAGGCGGTGCCGGTCGCATGGGGGCGCGAGCAAGCCGCCCTGGGCGCCAGCGTGCGGAGAGGGGAAGCAGCTGGTGGCGCCGGTAGCTGCTCGGTGGCACAGCCGACAGCTGCTCGGTGGAATTTCCCACCGAGGCTGTGACTTTGTGTGCAAGTTTTGCCTCCTTCTCTCTATGACATGTGGGTCCCACCCGGGGTTTTAACCTCTGAAATTTACTCCTAATCACTGTTGTAAACAGTGAGCCCCATAATACCCCTGCTGATTCAAATTATTCACCCATGAGCCAATTGAATTCAGTGGAATTCAAATTGGGTTTGATTTGAATGAATTTCAGCACAAGTTCAGTTTGAAATTCAAATAAAGTTTGAATTTGCCCCAATTAGCTCATGTCAGGATCAACTCCAAATGGAGTGAAAATTGGTGTGTGAGCTCACAAAAATGTGGTGAGTAAGAATATGCCTCGCACTTTTAAATTCATGGGATAAAAGAGTTTGAATTTGAATATAGTTTCAAACTGCCCTCTTTCTAGCTATACCCAAAATGACCTCAAAAAGGTTTTGAATTTGGGTGAAACTTGGCATGGACATCCTTAGCAATGTGTAGGAGTTTTCATATGTCCAGCCCACCTATATCACATGTGGGAAATACCACTTTTGCAATATATGAGTTTGTTCTCTAATGAGCATGTTGATGGTGGTTACTTGCT
Source organism: Neostapfia colusana (assembly GCA_030760725.1). Lineage (NCBI taxonomy): Eukaryota > Viridiplantae > Streptophyta > Magnoliopsida > Poales > Poaceae > Neostapfia > Neostapfia colusana. The sequence goes on along the minus strand of JASWHV010000013.1, from coordinate 40,882,167 downwards.
CTTCATTTGTGTTCATCAACTTACTTCAAATGAAGTGTGTGGTGTGGTGATGAACACTTCAAATAGGTGTCAAAAACTGAGGCCCTTACATTCCTCCCCCCTTAAAAGAATCTCGTCCCGAGATTATAAGGTGAAAATGAGAGAGAGGACGGTGGAAAATTACCGGATATGCAACGTGAAAAAGTTGGGGTAGTTGGTGCGAAGAAATCCTTTGCTCTCCCATGTCGCTTCGTCTACGGAGTGATTACTCCATAGAACCTTGTAGAACCACAACGTGCGGTTGCGTGTGGTTCGGGCCTTTTCATCGATAATCTGCGCCGGTTCCTCCCGATAGGTGAGATCCTGTTGCAGTTCTTCAATATCCTCCAGCTGAACGGTAGTTGATAGCTTAAGACACTTCCTCAGCTGGGCAATGTGAAAGACGTCGTGCACACCGGAAAGTGCTTCTGGTAATTTCAGCCGGTATGCAACTGATCCACATCTTTCGGTAATCTGGAATGGACCGATGAATCGGGGTGCCAACTTTCCTCTCACCCAAAATCTCTTTACGCCCTTCATTGGAGATACACGTATATATACGTGATCTCCCACTTCGAATTGTAATGGGCGCCTTCTCCGGTCCGCATACTGTTTCTGACAGGATTGAGCGGCTTTTAGGTTCGCTTGAATCAGTCGAACCTTTTCTTCCGCGTTGTTGACGAGGTCAATCCCGAAGGTAACCCTTTCGCTAGATTCACACCAATACAGTGGTGTGCGGCATTTCCGCCCGTATAGCGCCTCGTAAGGTGCCATCTTGATGCTGGCTTGGTACCCATTGTTGTACGAGAACTCGGCTAACGGCAAGTGATCATCCCAATTCTTGTCGTGGTTGATAGGGCAAGCTCGTAGCATGTCTTCTAAGATCTGATTTACCTGCTCCGTTTGCCCATCCGTATGCGGGTGGTAGGCTAAACTACGGATCAGCTTCGTCCCCAAGGCAGCGTGCAGCTGCTCCCAAAAACGGGACACAAATAAAGTGCCCCGATCCGATATGATAGTACGGGGTACGCCATACAAGCATAGGATCCGTGAGATGTACAGTTCAGCGTACTTCTTGGCGTTGTAGTTGGTGTTGACCGGGATGAAATGGGCAACTTTGGTGAGCCGATCGACGATCACCCACACAGAATCATGCTTTTGAAGAGTTGTGGGTAAACCGACGATGAAGTCCATACTCACATCCTCCCACTTCCAGGCAGGAATGCCCAGTGGTTGCAGCAGTCCCGGTTTCCGCATATGGTCTGCCTTCACCCTACGACATGTATCACACTCGGACACGTATTTTGCAGTCTCACGCTTCATCCGTGTCCACCAAAACTTGCTTCTGAGTTCTTGATACATTTTGTTGCTGCCGGGGTGAGTAGAAAACTTTGACAAGTGAGCCTCATCAAAGATTTTCTTCCGTAATTCCGGGTTACGGGGTACGACGATCCGGTCCTTGAACCATAGGACGCCGTCTCCGTCCTTCTGGAAACATTTCAGCTCCCCACTGTCTACACGTCTCCGCAGATGCGACATGCCCTTGTCATATTTCTGAGCAGCCGCTATCTCTTCACGGATGGTGGGGATCAAAGCTAGGTTGTAGAGAGCTCCGTGTGGAATCACATGTAGTGGTGGTCCGCTCTCTTCCAACGGTGTGATGGTCAGATTGTTGACGTGTGACTTGCGGCTCAGCGCATCTGCCACTACGTTTGCCTTGCCCGGATGATAATGGATCTCTATTTTGTAATCCTTTATCAATTCTAACCATCTTCGTTGCCTCATGTTCAGCTCCTTCTGAGTGAATAGGTACTTGAGGCTTTTGTGGTCGGTATATAGATGTACGAGGTTACCGAGTAGGTAGTTCCTCCACATCTTCAGTGCAAGTACCACGGCAGCGAGCTCCAAGTCTTGGGTTGGATAATTCTGCTCATGGTTTCTAAGCTGCCGTGATCCATACGCGACCACTCTTCGGTCTTGCATCAGCACACATCCGAGCCCAATGCCGGATGCATCGCAGTACACATCGAACGGTTTTGTTTTGTCTGGCTGCGCCAAAACCGGTGCTGATGTCAGGTGCTTGACTAAAGCCTTGAATGCTGCTTCACATGCTGGACTCCAAACATATTTGGTAGCCTTCTTCAGCAGCTCTGTCATTGGCTTGGCAATCTTCGAGAAGTTCGGAATGGACCTCCGATAATATCCCGCGAGTCCGAGGAAACTCCGTACCTCATGAACAGTTCTCGGGGATTTCCAATTCAGCACTTGAGTGGCCTTGCTCGGATCCACAGCGATACCCTCCGCTGAGATGATATGTCCGAGAAAAGGCACTTGCGATATCCAAAAGTCGCATTTGCTGAATTTCGCGTATAACTTGTGATCCCGCAGCCGTTGCGAGATTATACGCAGGTGTTTCTTGTGATCTTCTTCTGACTTGGAATATACCAGGATGTCGTCGATAAAGACCACGACAAACTTGTCCAGCTCCGGCATGAATACCGAGTTTGTCAAGTACATGAAGTGAGCTGGAGCATTGGTGAGGCCGAAGGACATGACCAGGTACTCATAAAGTCCGTACCTCGTCGAGAAAGCCGTCTTTGGAATGTCCTCAGCCCTTATCTTAATCTGATGGTACCTGGATCTTAAGTCCATCTTGAAAAAGATCTTTGCTTCGACCAACTGATCAAACAACATGTCGATCCGTGGCAACGGGTACTTGTTTTTTATGGTTACGGCATTTAATGGACGATAGTCCACGCAAAGCCGCAACGTCTCATCCTTCTTCTTGACAAATAATGCCAAACAGCCCCATGGTGAGGAGCTCGGCCTAATAAAACCCTTCTCCAGAAGGTCCGTGAGCTGAGTCTTCAGTTCAGCCAACTCCTTGGGCGCCATCTTGTACGGCCTTCGGGATATTGGCATAGTTCCCGGTGCAAGTTCAGTCTTGAACTCCACCTCTCTTTCATGTGGCATTCCCGGTAAATCATCCTGGAACACATCAGGGAACTCTCGGACTACTGGAATATCTTCCAATCTGATAGTTGTGGCTTGATAGACACTTGGAAGTTTTATTTCTGGACTGTCCAGAAATAATGAGTGAGACCCATGCACTTCTGAGTTTAAGTGCACGACTCGAAGGATGGTGTCTAAAACAGCGCCGTGGCGGGTTAACCATGACATCCCTAGGATGACATCGACCTCTTGTCTCTCTAAGATAATGAGAGACGTGTGGTACACTCTACCCGCTAAGCATAATGGTGCTTTGGAGACCATTACGCTTGCTGAAATCTTCCCACCCGGTGAACAAATTAAATATGGACTATCGGTGGGTAGTATTGGCAAGCTGTGTTTAGCAATGAAAGCTTGGCTAATAAAATTATGCATGGCGCCTGAATCAAACAGTACTATAGCGGGATGCTGGTGGAGTTGGAACATACCCGCAAGGATTGGCTCGCCCTCCGGCACGTCCTCAATGGCAATCTGGTGGACGGTGCCGGGCCTAGGGTTTGCCCGCCGCGCATTAGTGGGGTTCCGGGGTTGATTCCTCCCCGGAAACTGTGGTGCCACTCCGCCTTGCCTCTCCGGGCAACTGCTCGCGAAGTGGCCTGGACGACCACACTTGTAACATGTGGCCGTTGCTGGTGGAGTGCTTCGGGGACGAAAGCCCGGCATGCGTTGCTGAGGTGCATACGCACGCGGCATCGCCCGCTGCTGCTGTTGTTGTTGCGGTGGTGGTACTGGCAGTGCCGGCCTGAATGCCGGTGAAGAATACAGCCGACTGCGGAATGGCATCGACCGCTCTGGTGGCTGCCAGCGTGGACCTGATGGTGGGCGATTCACCATCCGAAACTTCTGAGAAGGACCACCTCCTTCTCCGCTGCTTTGCGGCGCGCTTCGCTTTCGCTCTGCCGCTGCCAACTCCTTGCCGGAGTCCTCCTGAACAATCGCAGCATCAATGATGTCGTTGAGGCTGCCGCGATTGAACATTGTCAACTTGTCCTTCAGGAGCGGGTTAAGCCCCTGGTAAAAGTGGTCCCGCCGCTTCTCGTCCGTATCTGCGTGATACGACGCGTAGAGCGCGAGATCGTTGAACGCCCTGGAGTATTCCAGCGCGTTCCGGCTCCCTTGTTGCAGGTGTAAGAACTCCTGCGTCTTTCTTTTCATCAGACCTGGCGGTATATGATAGGCCCTGAAGGCCGTCCGAAACTCCATCCAGGTCATCACTCGGTCGGTGGGCTGTGAAGCACAGAAGTTGGCCCACCACGCGCTCGCGGATCCTTGGAGCTGCTGGACCGCGAACTGAGTCTTGCACTGCTCACTTATCTGGAGCAGCCCGAACTTCATCTCTATGGCGTGGAGCCAGTTGTCCGCGTCAAGAGGTTCATCCGCCCTTGAGAATACTGGGGGATGAGTCGCCAGGAAGTCGGAGTAGGAGCTTTGTTGACGCCCCTCACGGTCTTGACGTCTCTCTGGGCGAGACGTATTGGAGATGAGAGTCTGCAGAAACTCCGTGTGCTGCTGATGTGAACCCGCCATTGCCGCGACGATGTCGGCCAATGTAACCGTTGGTAGTGGCGGTGGCGGTGTTTGCTGTTGCTGTTGCTGCTGCTGTCCCGAGGAGTCCTCGGGAGGCTGTTGGGAGGTCTCTCCCCTTGACTGGTACCCCCAACATCAGGGTCGGCACGAGTACGCGTCATTCTGAAATTCAAAACAGCAGCGATTAGCACATGTCTTACTTAAAATTCCATATGTAACGGTAGGTATTGAAGTGACACATGATTAATTTGCACAACATTCACATATATTGATAAAGCATAAACTTTATACAAGATACATTATTCTCGGGTCTCCGAGAAGTCGTGCTCATGTCGTCACTACCCATACATACGCTACTGTCTACACGACATGTCACCGATTACAAAATTTGGGCTACACTACCCTGGCTGCCCTACATGGCAACTGTAACCCCCTACTCGGAGTAGAACTCGACCTCCTATTGGTCGTCCTCCTCCGGTACCTCTGCTGGTGGCTCTGGATCTACCACCTCTTCTCCCATTCCGGGTTCGCCCATTGCTGGAAGACCCAAGAACACCGGTATGCCTAATACCGGAGGTACGAGGTCCTGCAATGCATGCACCTCGTCCATGGCTTGGTTGTAATCTTCTTCCCAGCCTTGCCCTTCCTCAATAGCGTCGTCTCGCTCTTGAGTAAGTTCCTCGTTCTGCTGGGTCAGATTCTGTACCAGTTCTTGTAATGCCGCGATGTCGACACGGCTTTTTCTCTTCGCCTTCTTCAGACGATGCAACTGATTGTGCTGTTCATTCAGTCGCTTGATCTTCGGATGGAGCACATTGCGGAGTGCGCTGTGAGCACTCTCAAAATGTTCTCCACGGCTCGTGCTCTCCTTGAGCTTTGTGGCGAGATTCTCCGTATGAACAGCTTGGCTGTCCATCACGGCGTTTCCCGCCCTCATCTGGAGGCTGAGATTAGCCTCCGCGGGGTTGTACCTTGGGCAACTAGGGTCCGTTGCCTCCAGGTACCTCTCTTCCCACACATGCTGAGCCTGTCCCTCCACCGGAACAAGCGCGTATGGAGTGCCCTCCATAGCCTGCACGTGTAGTTGGCAGAAACATGACATGGTGTCACGGGCTGCCACTTGCCACATCCCTTCCGGTTGTCTTCCTCTCACCGTGACGGTGAACGGCACCCAACCGGGTGGCGTAGGTCCTGCAGGGACTTCGACATGGATCATCCACGTCTTGTTCCCCTCTTCGCCTTCTTCCTTGGCGAAGTACTGCAGCATCTGGTCGTACCCGAAATATTGGAGCATTTGCCACAATGCGTCCGGGAAGCCGCTACGGTGAGAACAGTGGGACACCACCCACCCGTTCTCCAATTGCTTATCTGCTGTCATCTGTAAAAATATATTTGAGAAATGTCAAATATTTATTTAAACAGTAAACCATTGAGTTATAACATAAGACATGTCATTGAACTCATAAAACTTGGAAACATAGTTCAAATTTTAAACAAATTTGACTGCAGATCTGCTATTCACATGACAGCCCTGACCTGTTTCCATATCAACCTGATTTAGGCCATGCTAAAGCAAAACCAATTCTTGAGCTCAACATCAAAGTTAAAGCTAACTTCAATAGCTTTCCATAAAGTATTTGCTTGGCCTAAGATCTATCCTGGTTCAAAAGTTATGAGATGTCAAAGTTAACAGAATTTCTGGAGAAAATTGGACAGCACCTCCCTGCTTTAGGTACTGATTTCATCCAAGAATTCCAGTTAATTATGTTCCTAATCTTACAAAACTTTCTTTTACAAAGTTGTAACCCATCTCATAAGCTTTCCAGAACTACCTCACTTTCTATTTTTGGATTTTTATGCAGGAAGTTATGCTCAATTTACAGAGAGTTTACAGAGAGTCTTTGCTCTGCCCTGTTTTCTGGACAGTTTCAACCCTACTGCATGTTTCGATTGGTTAAGGGATGAAACACCTATGGACCTCAACAGAAAAGTTTTAAAGCTCTTCCAAAGATTTCCATAAATGTATTGTAAGGGCCTCAGTTTTTGACACCCATTTGCAGTGTTCATCCCCACACCACACACCTCATTTGAGGAAAAATGATGAACACAAATAAAGAGCAAGTAACAATTATCAACATGCTCATTAGGGAACAAACTCACACATTGCAAAAGTGGTACTTCCCACATGTGATATAGATGGGCTGGACATATGAAAACTCCTACACTTTGCCAAGGATGTCCATGCCAAGTTTCACCCAAATTCAAAACATTTTTGAGGTCATCTTGGGTGTAGATAGGAAAGGGGCAGTTTGAAAACATATTCAAATTCAAACTGTTTTCACCCACTGAATTTAAAAGTGGAAGGCATATTCTTGCTCAGCACATTTTTGTGAGCTCACACACCAATTTTCACTCCATTTGGAGTTGATCTTGACATGAGCTAAGGGGGAGAAATTCAAACTTTATTTGAATTTCAAACTGCACTTGTGCTGAAATTCATTCAAACCAAACCTCATTTGAACTTTGATCAATTCAAATGGCTCTTGGGTGAATAATTTGAGTTGCCAAGGGTAGAATAGGGTTCACTGTTTACCACAGCTGTTAGGAATAAATTTCAGAGGTTAAAAGAGGAGTGGGACCCACATGTCAGCCTCAGCCTCAAGGCAAACCGACTGAACCACAGTTCAGTCGGTTCCCGGCTGTTGTGCGCGCGCGCCACCGAAGGGGGCAGCCGGCGCCAGCTCCTGCTGCGTGCCCCAAGCCGGAGACCGGCCGACCGGCCTATTTATTCCCTCCCCGGCGTGCTTCAGTCGCCATTCCCCGAGCTGCCGACGTGCACGATCCATTTCTCCACTGCCATCACCGGCGCTCGAGTTCCTGCTGGATCGAGCTGATCGCAGCTTCCTCTTTCCACTCCAGGGTCCCAGCCAGGTACTAGCGACCATCCTCCATCCTTCCCATTGATAGAAATCGATTGAAACCGAGTGATATCGGCTGTGCCGAAAGATCAAACTCGGAACTGGAAACCGCCGCACCTCGGGCTCTCGTGGACAGCCCAACCTGGGCGTTGTCACGCCCGAGCCAAGGCACCCTTGGACGCGCAAGTGATCGGTGCTGCTCATCCCCGAGCCACAGCTCGAGTGGTTGCTCACCGGCGGCGAATTTCCACTTTTCCCCTTTCTGTGTGCAGAACGACCCTCGGGTACGATTCTGTTTAATTCGTGCTCTAGAAAGGATTAGAGGGCCTCAGGCCACTCCCACACGAACTAGACACGGTGACGCACAAGTTGCCTTCACAACTCTGGGCCGGAGAACTTCTGTGCCCGGCGTAATTCAAGGTCTACTAATGGCGGAACGCACGGGGGGTATCGGGCGCACGGTGAGGACCTATTTCGGGCCTTCCCCGAGCTACCCCGAGTTCATGTCGACCTTCTCTGAGGTCCACTGATGCTCCCCGACCGATTTCCCAAGTAGCTGAGGCACTAGGAGCGTCAGCCGACATGGCCGAAGTCGTTCCGATATGGCGGCTCGTCGCCGACCATGCTCCGGCCGTTGTCATGAGCAGCTGACCCTCGGATCATGTTCCCCAAGTAAAAGTAGGCAGGGGCGGCCAGAATCAAGAAGTTTGAAGCGGTACAGCAGCCAGCGGCGAGCTCTCCGGCGAGGTCCCTCGGCGGCGGAGCGCGGGTGTCGCGAGGTTGAAGAAGGGGGTGGACCCCAGCTGTCAGCGGCCGATATTTTGAATCGGGATCCGGCTGCGGCCGGGATCGGGTGTGCTGGCGCGCAAAAGCCTTGTGGGCCGCGGTGTGCTGTCGCTTCGGCGTGCGACGCGTGTCCCCTGGGCCCACGCGCGAGTTTAAACTTTTCCCCGATTTTCAGATTTCCTTCAAACTTCAAATCCTTATAACTTTGGCTAGAAAGCTCCAAATTGAGTGAACCAAATTTTGCTGGATTCAGCTCTTTGAGTACTTTCCAGAAAATCAAGTGTCACTTCATGAAATTCCTTAATTCTCCAGAATTAATTCCTTAAAGTTTAAACTGTTAGGAATTTTAACTGGAGAATCATTTGGAGGAAAATCCTGAAATTTTGCTGAGATGTTCACCAAAATATCCTTGAACTACCATAAAAATTTCAGATCCATTTGAGCTCATTTAGTCCACCTAATGGTGTGATTAGTAAAACTGTTCCAGAGAAAATAGAAAATGTTCAGAAACATTTTCAGAATTTTCTCTGAAATTGTTTAGCTCATATCTTTAGTTAGAGACTTCCAAATTAAGTGAGACCAATTCCATTAGAACCCTCTGAAAATCTAGTTTTCAGAAAGTCATAGTTTGTTTCATGAAAATACCTAGAACACCCTAAAAGCCTTTAATTAAGGTCAAGGACATAATTATTTGTGGAGGGCTCAAATGAGCTTTGCTGCAACTAAAACTTGACCAAGTCTCTGTTTAGGTTGTAACCAAGCCACAGTAAAAGTTTCACAGTCATTAGGTCTATCTAGTAAAGGTTATAGACTTCACAACTTCAAAGTTAATACAAAAGCATTTAATTAATACATACATTGTTCTTATCATGTAGTCGCTAAGGTCGAGGAGGAACCCGAAGTCCTAGACTTCGTTACTCCGGAGGAACAGCTAGCCTACGACCAAGAGCAGCAAGGCAAGCCCCGGTTTGCATTAACCATTTTATAAATTTTTATTGTTTTGAGCACATACTTGTTTTCTTTATGTTGTGCATCAGAGTCTTGTTTGGAAACCCCACTGCATAGCCAAGAAAACCATGGGTTGGGGTTTAGGATTGCAAACCCCGTTAGCCACTGCATTGCTAGGATAGAGTAGGATTCGGTACAAGTCGAGTAGTTGGAACTACTCGCGAGAATAGGCTAGAGGCACATTGCTCGGGTAGAGATAGCACATGATACACATGGCAAGAAAATGAGACCGAGCGGAGAGTAAGGGCAGCAGGACTTTGGGGCCTGTGTGCTGTAGCTCCGCTTGTGTCGATTGAGGACCGAGCCGTGTGCGGGCCTGTTGAACAAGCTAGAACAGTACCGAAGACCTACCGGCTATATGGGAACCGGGAAACTGATGTAACTCGGGTAGCTGGGTATTGAGGCATTGCCCGTCGTTCAGAGGGTAGGTTGAGAGCTCGAGGTGTAAATCAGCTGGCGGCACAGAGATGCGCGTGCAGGGACCTCTTGCTCGGGACGATGGGACCGGTTCAATATTTGGCTAACGGGTGAAAGGTAGTCGCGTACGGCGTCCGTGATGGTTGTTGTAGGCAACATCGAGTACGGGCGTACGTGACGGGTTGTTCGGGTAACCCTGCAGGTGTAAATCGATTATAATCGCCGTCCCTCGCGGTCAGTGAGTACCACTTGTTCACTGTACCGTGACGTAGAAAGAACAGGCTAGTTACATGTTAAAATGTTGCTGATTGAAAGTTGGATATTGATTGTTAATGATATGTTGTAGCTTAGTGCTAACTAAAGTTCTTTTCAACTTTGGGCAGAGTACATGAGAGAAATGCGTTTCTTGTTTGATTGCGGCTCTCTCATGTGCCTTAGCGTAAAGTTCTCCACAACCTGCTGCTAAAACTTGAAAGTAAGGTTCTACTAATTAGGCGAGTCCTTGCAAATGATTTTTACCTCATGCAACCCATCACCCTCATGTAGAAGTTTCATGTTTAGGTGAGACGGGTCAGACTTGCTGAGCCTTCGTGCTCACTGCTTGTGTTTGAAGCTTTTGCAGGGTTCTATGAGGAAGGGACTCCCGAAGAGGAGACGGAACCCCAGGAGGGGAACCCCGTCGAGTGGGAGTCGTGCACGCCGCAGAGTTAGTGTGCGAGTGTGCTAGCAAGGACACGTTCGAGGGCTGAACGTGCACTTGATGCTTAGTCTACGCCCGCGAGTGTGGACTAAACTTATTTTGATGTAAACATGTTAATAAACTTGTTTATGTAATAAAGCTTCCGCTTCCGCTTTGTACCTTTGACGTGTGTTATACGGTGTTGTGCAACGCAGCACCCCTCAGCGTGATCCTGGCTCGACAGGACCAGTGGGGTCGTGTCAGCGTGGTATCAGAGCTCGCTTGAGGTTTAACACAGTACAAAGGTCTTCTTTTTCAAAAATCCAGTGAGGAACGAGTTAGTAGCCCGTATAAGGATGTTATTAGTATATAGAAAGTGGCTTATTAACTTATTTGTTATGTCGGAAAATCGTGCATCTCGGGACGTTCATGTCTTGGGGGGTGCACGTAAGCGCTGTCCACCAGTGCGCACAAGCTGAAGGGTGGAGCCCCACGGGTGGCAGGTAACCCGACCCGCTTTGATATCCTCTACGACTCTTCATGTCGTTTGGGGTATTCGAGCAACGTCTGTCCCTGGCGTGCGTGGTGCAACATGGGAGACCCCGTCACGTGGTCTGAAACGTGAACACGTAACTCAAGGCGTGTTTGGCTTGAGAACATCCGGGCGAGTGATGACGGCCGGGTGTACAAACTGTATGGATTCCGGGCTCGGTGTGCAGCCGAGTCTGATGATTGTTTGAGTTTCTGCAGGTAGCCTTACCACGAAACGGTAGACGTGTAGCATCCGTGTGCGAGTGACGAGTAGTGCCACTGAACTAACGAAGCCGGCTAAATCCGGTATAGGTTTTTCCTTTGTGAGGACGTAGTACCGACATAATCTGGTGACGCCTCGACGTCACACCCAACTAAATGAACAACTTCATTTAAAAACTTGAAGGTTTTGATCCAAAGTAGTAAAACTTGATGTAACTCCTTCCCTTGAACAGGATATTCAAAGTTAATAAATTTTCAACTTATAGGATGTTAAGGACAGAGCACTCTGTTTTCAGCTAAATCAAGGCTGAAGTTAATCAGAGGTTAGAGGTTGAGTTCTTTCGAGGTTGGGGTCGTATGATACATTTCTGGAAAGCTTTGGAGGAGCTTTACAACTTTTCTGTTGAGTTCCAGAGGTGTTTCATCCCTTAACCACTCGAAAAATGCAGTAGAGTTGAAACTGTCCAGAAAACAGGACGGAGCAAAGACTCTCTGTAGACTCTCTGTAAATTAAGCATAACTTCCTGCATAAAAATCCAAAAATAGAAAATGAGGTGGTTCTGGGAAGCTTATGAGATGGGTTACAACTTTGTAACAGAAAGTTTTGTCAGATTAGGAACAGAATTAACTGGAATTCTTGGATCAAATCAGTACCTAAGGCAGGGAGGTGCTGTCCAATTGTTCCCAGAAATTCTGTTAACTTTGACATCTCATAACTTTTGAACCAGAGCAGATCTTAGGCCAACCAAATACTTTCTGGAAAGCTATTGAAGTTAACTTTAACTTTGATGTTGAGCTCCAGGACTGGTTTTGCTTTTAACCTGGCCTAAATCAGATTGATATGGAAACTGGTCAGGGCTGTCATGGGAACAGCAGATCAGCAGTCAAATTTGTTTAAAAATTTGAACTATGTTTCCAAGTGTTAAGGGTTCAATGACATATCTTATGTTATAACTCAATGGTTTACTGTTTAAATAAATATTTGACATTTCTCAAATATATTTTTACAGATGGCAGCAGATAAACGGTTGGAGAACGGGTGGGTAGTTTCCCACTGTTCTGACCGTAGCGGCTACCCGGGAGCATTGTGGCTAATGCTCCAATATTTCGGGTACAACCAGATGCCGCAATACTTCGCCAAGGAAGAAGGCGAAGAGGGGAACAAGACGTGGACGATCCATGTCGAGGTTCCTGCAGGGCCTACGCCACCCGGTTGGGTGCCATTCACCGTCACGGTGAGAGGAAGACAACCGGAAGGGATGTGGCAAGTGGCAGCCCGTGACACTATGTCACGTTTCTGCCAACTACACGTACAGGCTATGGAGGGAACTCCATACGCACTCGTTCCGGTGGAGGGACGAGCTCAGCATGTGTGGGAAGAGAGGTACCTAGAGGCAACAAACCCGAGTTGCCCAAGGTACAACCCCGCGGAGGCAAATCTCAGCCTCCAAATGAGGGCGGGAAACGCTGTGATGGACAGCCAAGCTGTTCATACGGAGCATCTCGCCACCAAGCTCAAGGAGAGCACAAGCCGTGGAGATCATTTTGAGAGTGCTCACAGTGCACTCCGCAATGTGCTCCTTCCGACGATCAAGCGACTGAATGAACAACACAATCAGTTGCGTCGTCTGAAGAAGGCAAAGAAGAAGAGCCGTGTTGACATTGCGGCGTTGCAAGAGCTGGTGCAGACCCTAACCCAGCAGAATGAGGACCTTGCTCAAGAGCGGGACGACGCTATTGAGGAAGGACAAGGCTGGGAAGAGGACTACAACCAGGCTATGGACGAGGTGCATGCATTGCAGGACCTCGTGCCCCCGGTATTGGGCGTACCGGTAGTCTTGGGTCTTCCGGCCATGGGAGAACCTGGAATGGGAGAAGAGGTGGTAGACCCCGAGCCACCAGCAGAGGTACCGGAGGAGGACGACCCACAGGAGGTCGAGTTCTACTCCGAGTAGGGGGTTACGGTTGCCAAGTAGGGCAGCTAGGGTAGCGTAACCCAACTTTTGTAATCGGTGACATGTCGTGTAGACAGTAGCGTATGTATAGGTAGTGACGGCATGAGCACGACTTCTCGGAGGTCCGAGAATAATGTATCTTGTATAAAGTTTATGCTTTATCAATATATGTGAATGTTGTGCAAGTTAGTCATGCGTCGCTTCAATACTTACTGCTGTTTATGGAATTTTGAGTAAGACATGTGCTAATTGCTGCTGTGTTGAATTTCAGAATGACGCGTACTCGTGCCAACCCTGATGTTGGAGGTACTAGCCAAGGGGGAGAGACCTCCCAACCGCCTCCCGAGGACTCCTCGGGACAGCAGCAGCAACAGCAACAGCAAACACCGCCACCGCCACTGCCAACGGTTACATTGGCCGACATTGTCGCGGCAATGGCGGGTTCACATCAGCAGCATACAGAGCTGCTGCAAACGTTAATTGCGAATACGTCTCGCCCAGAGAGACGTCAAGATCGTGAGGAGCGCCAACAGAGCTCCTACTCTGACTTCCTGGCGACTCATCCCCCTGTATTCTCAAGGGCGGATGAACCACTTGACGCGGACAACTGGCTCCGCGCCATAGAGATGAAGTTCGGGCTGCTCCAAATCAGCGAGCAGCGCAAGACTCAGTTCGCGGTCCAGCTGCTCCAAGGATCCGCGAGCGCGTGGTGGGCCAACTTTTGTGCTTCACAACCCACCGACCGAGTGATGACCTGGGCGGAGTTTCGGACGGCCTTCCGGGCCTATCATATACCGCCCGGTTTGATGAAGAGGAAGACGCAGGAATTCCTACACCTGCAACAAGGGAGCCGGAACGCGCTGGAGTACTCCAGAGCGTTCAACGATCTCGCACTCTACGCGTCGTATCACGCAGATACGGACGAGAAGCGGCGGGACCACTTTTACCAGGGGCTTAACCCGCTCCTGAAGGACAAGCTGGCGATGTTCAATCGCGGCAGCCTCAACGACATAATTGATGCTGCGATTGTTCAGGAAGACTCCGGCAAGGAGTTGGCGGCGGCAGAGCGAAAGCGAAGCGCGCCACAGAGCAGCGGAGAAGGAGGCGGTCCTTCTCAGAAGTTTCGGATGGTGAATCGCCCACCATCAGGTCCGCGCTGGCAGCCACCACAGCGGTCGATGCCGTTCCGCGGTCGGCCGTATTCTTCACCGGCATTCCGGCCGGCACTGCCAGCACCACCGCAACAACAGCAGCAGCAGCGGGCGATGCCGCGTGCGTTTGCACCTCCGCAACGCATGCCGGGCTTTCGTCCACCAAGTACTCCACCAGCAGCGGCCACATGTTACAAGTGTGGTCGTCCAGGACACTTCGCGAGCAGTTGCCCGGAGAGGCAAGGCGGCGGAGTGGTACCACAGTTTCCGGGGAGGAATCAACCCCGGAACCCTACTAATGCGCGGCGGGCAAACCCTAGGCCCGGCACTGTCCACCAGCTTGCCATTGAGGACGTGCCGGAGGGCGAGCCAATCCTTGCGGGTATGTTCCAACTCCACCAGCATCCCGCTATAGTACTATTTGATTCAGGCGCCACGCATAATTTTATTAGCCAAGCTTTCATTGCTAAACACAGCTTGCCAATACTACCCACCGATAGTCCATATTTAATTTGTTCACCGGGTGGGAAGATTTCAGCAAGCGTAATGGTCTCCAAAGCACCATTATGCTTAGCGGGTAGAGTGTACCCCACGTCTCTCATTATCTTAGAGGGACAGAAGGTCGATGTCATCCTAGGGATGTCGTGGTTAAACCGCCACGGCGCTGTTTTAGACACCGTCCTCCGAGTCGTGCACTTAAACTCAGGAGTGCACGGTTCTCACTCATTATTTCTGGACAGTCCAGAAATAAAACTTCCAAGTGTCTATCAAGCCACAACCATCAGATTGGAAGACATTCCAGTGGTCCGAGAATTCCCTGATGTATTCCCGGATGATTTGCCGGGGATGCCACCCGATAGAGAGGTGGAGTTCAAGATTGAACTTGCACCGGGAACCATGCCAATATCCCGAAGGCCGTACAAGATGGCGCCCAAGGAGTTGGCTGAACTGAAGACTCAGCTCACGGACCTTCTGGAGAAGGGTTTTATTAGGCCGAGCTCCTCGCCATGGGGCTGTTCGGCATTATTTGTCAAAAAGAAGGATGAAACGTTGCGGCTTTGCGTGGACTACCGTCCATTAAATGCCGTAACCATCAAGAACAAGTACCCGTTGCCACGGATCGACATGTTGTTTGATCAGTTGGTCGAAGCAAAGGTCTTTTCCAAGATGGATTTAAGATCCGGGTACCATCAGATTAAGATCAGGGCTGAGGACATTCCAAAGACAGCTTTTTCGACAAGGTACGGACTTTATGAGTACCTGGTCATGTCCTTTGGCCTCACCAATGCTCCAGCTCACTTCATGTACTTAATGAACTCGGTGTTCATGCCGGAGCTGGACAAGTTTGTCGTGGTCTTCATCGACGACATCCTGGTATATTCCAAGTCGGAGGAAGATCACAAGAAACATCTGCGTATAGTCTTGCAACGGCTGCGGGATCACAAGTTATACGCAAAGTTCAGCAAATGCGAGTTTTGGATATCGCAAGTGCCTTTCCTCGGGCATATCATCTCAGCGGAGGGTATCGCTGTGGACCCGAGCAAAATCACGCAAGTGCTGAATTGGAAATCCCCGAGAACTGTTCATGAGGTACGGAGTTTCCTCGGACTCGCGGGATATTATCGGAGGTTCATTCCGAACTTCTCGAAGATTGCCAAGCCAATGACAGAGCTGCTGAAGAAGGCTACCAAATATGTTTGGAGTCCAGCATGTGAAGCAGCATTCAAGGCTTTAGTCAAGCACCTGACATCAGCACCGGTTTTGGCGCAGCCAGACACAACAAAACCGTTCGATGTGTACTGCGATGCATCCGGCATTGGGCTCGGATGTGTGTTGATGCAAGACCGAAGGGTGGTCGCGTATGGGTCACGGCAGCTTAGGAATCATGAGCAAAATTATCCAACTCACGACTTGGAGCTCGCTGCCGTGGTACTTGCACTGAAAATGTGGAGGCACTACCTACTCGGTAACCTCGTACATTTATATACCGACCACAAAAGCCTCAAGTACATATTCACTCAGAAGGAGCTGAACATGAGGCAACGAAGATGGTTAGAACTGATAAAGGATTACGAGATAGAGATCCATTATCATCCGGGCAAGGCAAACGTTGTGGCAGACGCGCTAAGCCGCAAGTCACACGTCAATAATATGACCATCACACCGTTGGGAGAGAGCGAACCACCACTCCATGTGATTCCACACGGAGCTCTCTACAACCTAGCTTTGATCCCCACCATCCGTGAAGAGATAGCGGCAGCCCAGAAGAATGACAAGGGCATGTCACATTTACGGAGACGTGTAGACAGTGGGGAGTTGAAATGTTTCCGGAAGGACGGAGACGGCGTCCTATGGTTCAAGGACCGGATCGTCGTACCCCGAAACCCGGAGTTACGGAAGAAAATCTTTGATGAGGCTCACTTATCAAAGTTTTCTATTCACCCCGGCAGCAACAAGATGTATCAAGAACTCAGAAGCAAGTTTTGGTGGACACGGATGAAGCGAGAGACTGCAAAATACGTGTCCGAGTGTGATACATGTCGACGGGTGAAGGCAGACCACATGCGGAAACCGGGACTGCTGCAACCACTGGGCATTCCTGCCTGGAAGTGGGAGGACGTGAGCATGGATTTCGTCGTCGGTTTACCCACCACCTTACAGAAACATGATTCTGTGTGGGTGATCGTCGATCGGCTCACCAAAGTTGCCCATTTCATCCCGGTCAACACCAGCTACAACGCCAAGAAGTACGCTGAACTGTACATCTCACGGATCCTATGCTTATACGGCGTACCCCGTACTATCGTATCGGACCGGGGCACTTTATTTGTGTCCCGTTTTTGGGAGCAGCTCCACGCTGCCTTGGGGACGAAGCTGATCCGTAGTTCAGCCTACCACCCGCAGACGGATGGGCAAACGGAGCGGGTAAATCAAATCTTAGAAGACATGCTACGAGCTTGTGCTATCGACCACGGCAAGAATTGGGATGATCACTTGCCGTTAGCCGAGTTCTCGTACAACAATGGGTACCAAGCCAGCATCAAGATGGCGCCCTACGAGGCGCTATACGGGAGAAAATGCCGCACACCATTGAATTGGTGTGAGTCTGGCGAGAGGGTTACCTTCGGGATTGATCTTGTCAACAACGCGGAAGAAAAGGTTCGAGTAATTCAAGCGAACCTAAAAGCCGCTCAATCCCGACAGAAACAGTATGCGGACCGGAGAAGGCGTCCGTTACAATTCGAAGCTGGAGACCACGTATATCTACGAGTGTCTCCAATGAAGGGCGTAAACAGATTTGGGGTGAGAGGAAAGTTAGCACCCCGATTCATCGGTCCATTCCAGATTACCGAAAGATGTGGATCGGTGGCATACCGGCTAAGATTACCAGAAGCACTTTCCGGTGTGCACGACGTCTTTCACATTTCCCAGCTGAGGAAGTGTCTCAAGCTATCAACTACCGTTCAGCTGGAAGACATTGAAGAACTGCAACCGGATCTCACCTATCGGGAGGAACCGGTGCAGATTATTGATGAAAAGGCCCGAACCACACGCAACCGTACGTTGTGGTTCTACAAGGTTCTGTGGAGTAATCACTCCATGGATGAAGCGACATGGGAGAGCGAAGAATTCCTTCGCACTAATTACCCCGACTTTCTCACGTCGCATATCCGGTAATTTTTCCACCGTCCTCTCTCTCATTTTCACCTTATAATCTCGGGACGAGATTCTTTTAAGGGGGGAGGAATGTAAGGGCCTCAGTTTTTGACACCCATTTGCAGTGTTCATCCCCACACCACACACCTCATTTGAGGAAAAATGATGAACACAAATAAAGAGCAAGTAACAATTATCAACATGCTCATTAGGGAACAAACTCACACATTGCAAAAGTGGTACTTCCCACATGTGATATAGATGGGCTGGACATATGAAAACTCCTACACTTTGCCAAGGATGTCCATGCCAAGTTTCACCCAAATTCAAAACATTTTTGAGGTCATCTTGGGTGTAGATAGGAAAGGGGCAGTTTGAAAACATATTCAAATTCAAACTGTTTTCACCCACTGAATTTAAAAGTGGAAGGCATATTCTTGCTCAGCACATTTTTGTGAGCTCACACACCAATTTTCACTCCATTTGGAGTTGATCTTGACATGAGCTAAGGGGGAGAAATTCAAACTTTATTTGAATTTCAAACTGCACTTGTGCTGAAATTCATTCAAACCAAACCTCATTTGAACTTTGATCAATTCAAATGGCTCTTGGGTGAATAATTTGAGTTGCCAAGGGTAGAATAGGGTTCACTGTTTACCACAGCTGTTAGGAATAAATTTCAGAGGTTAAAAGAGGAGTGGGACCCACATGTCAGCCTCAGCCTCAAGGCAAACCGACTGAACCACAGTTCAGTCGGTTCCCGGCTGTTGTGCGCGCGCGCCACCGAAGGGGGCAGCCGGCGCCAGCTCCTGCTGCGTGCCCCAAGCCGGAGACCGGCCGACCGGCCTATTTATTCCCTCCCCGGCGTGCTTCAGTCGCCATTCCCCGAGCTGCCGACGTGCACGATCCATTTCTCCACTGCCATCACCGGCGCTCGAGTTCCTGCTGGATCGAGCTGATCGCAGCTTCCTCTTTCCACTCCAGGGTCCCAGCCAGGTACTAGCGACCATCCTCCATCCTTCCCATTGATAGAAATCGATTGAAACCGAGTGATATCGGCTGTGCCGAAAGATCAAACTCGGAACTGGAAACCGCCGCACCTCGGGCTCTCGTGGACAGCCCAACCTGGGCGTTGTCACGCCCGAGCCAAGGCACCCTTGGACGCGCAAGTGATCGGTGCTGCTCATCCCCGAGCCACAGCTCGAGTGGTTGCTCACCGGCGGCGAATTTCCACTTTTCCCCTTTCTGTGTGCAGAACGACCCTCGGGTACGATTCTGTTTAATTCGTGCTCTAGAAAGGATTAGAGGGCCTCAGGCCACTCCCACACGAACTAGACACGGTGACGCACAAGTTGCCTTCACAACTCTGGGCCGGAGAACTTCTGTGCCCGGCGTAATTCAAGGTCTACTAATGGCGGAACGCACGGGGGGTATCGGGCGCACGGTGAGGACCTATTTCGGGCCTTCCCCGAGCTACCCCGAGTTCATGTCGACCTTCTCTGAGGTCCACTGATGCTCCCCGACCGATTTCCCAAGTAGCTGAGGCACTAGGAGCGTCAGCCGACATGGCCGAAGTCGTTCCGATATGGCGGCTCGTCGCCGACCATGCTCCGGCCGTTGTCATGAGCAGCTGACCCTCGGATCATGTTCCCCAAGTAAAAGTAGGCAGGGGCGGCCAGAATCAAGAAGTTTGAAGCGGTACAGCAGCCAGCGGCGAGCTCTCCGGCGAGGTCCCTCGGCGGCGGAGCGCGGGTGTCGCGAGGTTGAAGAAGGGGGTGGACCCCAGCTGTCAGCGGCCGATATTTTGAATCGGGATCCGGCTGCGGCCGGGATCGGGTGTGCTGGCGCGCAAAAGCCTTGTGGGCCGCGGTGTGCTGTCGCTTCGGCGTGCGACGCGTGTCCCCTGGGCCCACGCGCGAGTTTAAACTTTTCCCCGATTTTCAGATTTCCTTCAAACTTCAAATCCTTATAACTTTGGCTAGAAAGCTCCAAATTGAGTGAACCAAATTTTGCTGGATTCAGCTCTTTGAGTACTTTCCAGAAAATCAAGTGTCACTTCATGAAATTCCTTAATTCTCCAGAATTAATTCCTTAAAGTTTAAACTGTTAGGAATTTTAACTGGAGAATCATTTGGAGGAAAATCCTGAAATTTTGCTGAGATGTTCACCAAAATATCCTTGAACTACCATAAAAATTTCAGATCCATTTGAGCTCATTTAGTCCACCTAATGGTGTGATTAGTAAAACTGTTCCAGAGAAAATAGAAAATGTTCAGAAACATTTTCAGAATTTTCTCTGAAATTGTTTAGCTCATATCTTTAGTTAGAGACTTCCAAATTAAGTGAGACCAATTCCATTAGAACCCTCTGAAAATCTAGTTTTCAGAAAGTCATAGTTTGTTTCATGAAAATACCTAGAACACCCTAAAAGCCTTTAATTAAGGTCAAGGACATAATTATTTGTGGAGGGCTCAAATGAGCTTTGCTGCAACTAAAACTTGACCAAGTCTCTGTTTAGGTTGTAACCAAGCCACAGTAAAAGTTTCACAGTCATTAGGTCTATCTAGTAAAGGTTATAGACTTCACAACTTCAAAGTTAATACAAAAGCATTTAATTAATACATACATTGTTCTTATCATGTAGTCGCTAAGGTCGAGGAGGAACCCGAAGTCCTAGACTTCGTTACTCCGGAGGAACAGCTAGCCTACGACCAAGAGCAGCAAGGCAAGCCCCGGTTTGCATTAACCATTTTATAAATTTTTATTGTTTTGAGCACATACTTGTTTTCTTTATGTTGTGCATCAGAGTCTTGTTTGGAAACCCCACTGCATAGCCAAGAAAACCATGGGTTGGGGTTTAGGATTGCAAACCCCGTTAGCCACTGCATTGCTAGGATAGAGTAGGATTCGGTACAAGTCGAGTAGTTGGAACTACTCGCGAGAATAGGCTAGAGGCACATTGCTCGGGTAGAGATAGCACATGATACACATGGCAAGAAAATGAGACCGAGCGGAGAGTAAGGGCAGCAGGACTTTGGGGCCTGTGTGCTGTAGCTCCGC
This sequence comes from Neostapfia colusana, assembly GCA_030760725.1. Taxonomy (NCBI): domain Eukaryota; kingdom Viridiplantae; phylum Streptophyta; class Magnoliopsida; order Poales; family Poaceae; genus Neostapfia; species Neostapfia colusana. The sequence goes on along the minus strand of JASWHV010000013.1, from coordinate 40,861,229 downwards.
TTGTGTCGATTGAGGACCGAGCCGTGTGCGGGCCTGTTGAACAAGCTAGAACAGTACCGAAGACCTACCGGCTATATGGGAACCGGGAAACTGATGTAACTCGGGTAGCTGGGTATTGAGGCATTGCCCGTCGTTCAGAGGGTAGGTTGAGAGCTCGAGGTGTAAATCAGCTGGCGGCACAGAGATGCGCGTGCAGGGACCTCTTGCTCGGGACGATGGGACCGGTTCAATATTTGGCTAACGGGTGAAAGGTAGTCGCGTACGGCGTCCGTGATGGTTGTTGTAGGCAACATCGAGTACGGGCGTACGTGACGGGTTGTTCGGGTAACCCTGCAGGTGTAAATCGATTATAATCGCCGTCCCTCGCGGTCAGTGAGTACCACTTGTTCACTGTACCGTGACGTAGAAAGAACAGGCTAGTTACATGTTAAAATGTTGCTGATTGAAAGTTGGATATTGATTGTTAATGATATGTTGTAGCTTAGTGCTAACTAAAGTTCTTTTCAACTTTGGGCAGAGTACATGAGAGAAATGCGTTTCTTGTTTGATTGCGGCTCTCTCATGTGCCTTAGCGTAAAGTTCTCCACAACCTGCTGCTAAAACTTGAAAGTAAGGTTCTACTAATTAGGCGAGTCCTTGCAAATGATTTTTACCTCATGCAACCCATCACCCTCATGTAGAAGTTTCATGTTTAGGTGAGACGGGTCAGACTTGCTGAGCCTTCGTGCTCACTGCTTGTGTTTGAAGCTTTTGCAGGGTTCTATGAGGAAGGGACTCCCGAAGAGGAGACGGAACCCCAGGAGGGGAACCCCGTCGAGTGGGAGTCGTGCACGCCGCAGAGTTAGTGTGCGAGTGTGCTAGCAAGGACACGTTCGAGGGCTGAACGTGCACTTGATGCTTAGTCTACGCCCGCGAGTGTGGACTAAACTTATTTTGATGTAAACATGTTAATAAACTTGTTTATGTAATAAAGCTTCCGCTTCCGCTTTGTACCTTTGACGTGTGTTATACGGTGTTGTGCAACGCAGCACCCCTCAGCGTGATCCTGGCTCGACAGGACCAGTGGGGTCGTGTCATGTATCATATGACCCCAACCTCAAAAGAACTCAACCTCAAACCTCTGATTAACTTCAGCTGAAATCAGAGTACTCTGTCCTTAACAACCTATAAGTTGAAAACTTGTTAACTTTGAATATCCTGTTCAAGGGAAGGAGTTACATCAAGTTTTACTACTTTGGACAAAAAACCTTCAAGTTTTTACAATGAAGTTGTTCATTTAGTTGGGGTGTGACGTCGATGCGTCACCAGATTATGTCGGTACTACGTCCTCACAAAGAAAACCAATACCGGACTTAGCCGGCTCCGTTATTCCAGTGGCACTAAATGTCGCTCGCACACGGATGCTACACGTCTACCGTTTCGTGGTCAGGCTACCTGCAGAAACTCACGCAATCATCAGACTCGGCTGCACACCGAGCCCGGAACCCATACAGTTCGTACAACCGGCCGTCATCACTCGCCCGGATGTTCTCAAGCCAAACACGCCTTGAGTTACGTGTTCACGTTTCAAACCACGTGACGGGGTCTCCCAAGTTGCACTACGCACGCCAGGGACAGACGTTGCTCGAACACCCCAAACGACATGAAGAGTCGTAGAGGATATCAAAGCGGGTCGGGTTACCTGCCACCTATGGGGCTCCACCCTACAGCTTGTGCGCACTGGTGGACAGCGCTTACATGTACCCCCCAAGACATAAACGTCCCGAGATACATGATTTTCTGACATAAGCAATTAGATTAGTATGCCACTTTCTATATACTAATAACATCCTTATATGGGCTACTAACTCATTCCTCACTGGATTTTGAAAAGGATGACCTTTGTAGTGCGTTAAACCTCAAGCGAGCTCTGATACCAACACTGACATGACCCAAACGGTCTTGTCGAGCCAGGATCACGCTGAGGGGTGATGCGTTGCACAGCACCGGATAACACACGTCAAAGGTACAAAGCGGAAGCGAAATTTTTATTACATAAACAAGTTTATGAACATGTTTACATCAAAATAAGTCCAGTCTACACTCACGGGCGTAGACTACGCATCAAGTCCACGTTCAGCCCTTGAACGTGTCCTTGCTAGCAAACACACACTAACTCTGCGGCGTGCACGACTCCCACTCGACGGGGTTCCCCTCCTGGGGTTCCGTCTCCTCCTCGGGAGTCCCTTCCTCATAGAACCCTGCAAGAGCTTCAAACACAAGCAGTGAGCATGAAGGCTCAGCAAGTCTGACCCGTCTCACCTAAACATGGAACTTCTACATGAGGGGTGATGGGTTACATGAGGTAAAAATCATTTGCAAGGACTCGCCTAATTAGTAGATCCTTACTTTCAAGTTTTAGCAGCAGGTTGTGGAGAACCTTACGCTAAGGTACATGAGAGAGCCGCAATCAAACAAGAAACGCATTTCTCTCATGTACTTTGCCCGAAGTTGAAAAGAACTTTTAGTTAGCTCTAAACTGCAACAAATCATTAGCAATCAGAGTCCATCTTTCAATCAGCAACATTTTAACATGTAACTAGCCTGTTCTTTCTACGTCACGGTACAGTGAACAAGTGGTACTCACTAACCGCGAGGGACGGCGATTATAATCGATTTACACCTGCAGGGTTACCCGAACAACCCGTCACGTACGCCCGTACTCGATGTTGCCTACAACAACCATCACGGACGCCGTACGCAACTACCTTTCACCCATCAGCCAAATATTGAACCGGTCCCATCGTCCCGAGCAAGAGGTCTCTGCACGCGCATCTCTGTGCCGCCAGCCGATTTATACCTCAAGCTCTCAACCTACCCTCTGAACGACGGGCAATGCCTCAATACCCAGCTACCCGAGTTACATCGGTTTCCCGGTTCCCATATAGCCGGTAGGTCTTTGGTACTGTTCTAGCTTGTTCAACAGGCCCGCACACGGCTTGGTCCTCAATCGACACAAGCAGAGCTACAGCACACAGGCCCCAAAGTCCTGCTGCCCTTACTCTCCGCTCGGTCTCATCTTTCTTGCCATGTGTATCATGTGCTATCACTACCCGAGTTGAGTGCCTCTAGCCTATGCTCGCGAGTAGTTCCAACTACTCGACTTGTACCGAATCCTACACTATCTTAGCATTGCAGTAGCTAACGGGGTTTGCAATCCTAAACCCAACCCATGGTTTTCTTGGCTATGCAATTGGGTTTCCAAACAAGACTTTAATGCAAAGAATCATAATACTCAAGTAAGTGCTCAAAACAATAAAATTTGTAAAATGGTTAATGCAAACCGGAGCTTGCCTTGCTGCTCTTGTTCGTAGGCTAGCTGTTCCTCCGGAGTAACGAAGTCTAGGACTTCGGGTTCCTCCTCGACCTTAGCGACTACATGGTAGAAGCAATACATGTATTAATTTAAATGCAGTTGTATTAACTTTTAAACCTGTGAAGTCTATAATTCTCACTAGACAGACCCAATGACTGTGAAACTTTTACTGTGGCTTGGTTACAACCTAGGTACAGACTTGGTCAAGTTTTAGTTGCAGTAAAGCTCATTTGAGCCCTCCACAATTAATCATGTACTTGACCTTAAATAAAGGCTTTTAGGGTGTTATAAGGATTTTCATGAAACAAACTATGGCTTTCTGAAAACTAGATTTTCAGAGGGTTCTAATGGAGTTGGTCTAACTTAATTTGAATGTTCTTAGCTAAAGTTACGAGCTAAACAATTTCATAGAAAATTCTGAAAATGTTTCTGAACATTTTCTATTTTCTCTGAACAGTTTCACTAATCACACCATTAGGTGGATCATATGAGTTCAACTGGGTCTAAAATTTTTATGGTACTTCAGGGATATTTTGGTGAATATCCCAGCAAAATTTCAGGATTTTCCTCCACAGGATTCTCCAGTTAAAATTCCTAACAGTTTAAAATTTGAGGAATTAATTCTGGAGAAACAAGGGTTTTCATGAAGTGAAACTTGATTTGCTGGAAAGTGCTCAGAGAGATGAATCCAACAAAATTTGGTTCACTCGATTTGGAGGTTTTTAGCCAAAGTTATGAGTATTTGAAGTTTGGAAGAATTCTGAAAATCGGGGGAAAAGTTTAAACTCGCGGGGGCCCGGGGGGACACGTGTCGAGCGCGGAGGTGTCCGGCACACCGGAGCTCACAGGGTATTTGCGCGCCAGCACAGACGATCCCTGGCCACACCCGATCCCGATTTAAATTCTTCAGCCGCTGACACGTGGGCCAGCTGGCTTCGTCTTCCTCCCGCCGTTCTGTCGCGCCCGCGCCGCCGACCTCGCCGGAGCAGACTCGGAGCTCGCCGGCTCGCTGCTGCCGGACCTACCATGGTCTGAAAATCGCCGCCAGGGGGTTGTCGACGTCGAGGAACACGTCGGTGGTGTCAGGTCGGGCTGGGGGTGACTGGAAATAGCTCGGCGACGTGCCGCGGCCTCGGTTGAGGTTCGACACCGTCGACCGTGGGTTCTAACCTGCCAACACCTCGAATAAACGGTCCTAAAGCATCAGTGTACCTCTAGGAAGCTCGACAAGGTGTCAAAAGGGTTTAGGTATGGCGGCAAGTCGGTCGGTACAGTGTGACCGTTCGTGCCCGCCATGATCGCCCTCGATCGAGCTCAAAATTCGTCACTCCTAGACAGTTTCACGCCACGGATGCAGAAAAGAACTTGATCACCGGCTAGTCCAGCGTCTATGTGCAAGATTTGATAACCTCCGAAAGATCATAGAGCGAGAATTTACAGAAACCGTACCGGAAGCTCGGTTTACGGTCGCCGGAGCAAAAACTTGAAATTCTCTGTGGATTCTTCACGGTTTGCTTCCAAACTTGGAGGAGAGCAGCACGGTGGTCGCGTGCTCCTGTTGCCTCTCTGGCTGGACCGTGAAAACGCCTGTGGAACGCTGTCCACGAGCGCCTGACTCTCGGCTGAGGTTAGGTCGCCGCGGTGGCGATCGTTTTCGGGCAAAGGAGGTCGGAGCTCAGGGTTTCTGGCGTTGGGGAGGTGAAGTGCGACCTCAGGTGGCTGTCTAGCAGCTCAGGGACGAAGGAGGAGATGGTTTTGCTGGTTTTCCCGATTGAGCAGAGAGCCGCGGCGAGAAACAATGCCGCTTCTCGAGTTTGCCTGCGAGAAGATAAAGCCGGCCGACTCCTGCTCATTGGAGGCGGTGCCGGTCGCATGGGGGCACGAGCAAGCCGCCCTGGACGCCAGCGCGCGGAGAGGGGAAGCAGCTGGTGGCGCCGGTAGCTGCTCGGTGGCACAGCCGACAGCTGCTCGGTGGAATTTCCCACCGAGGCTGTGACTTTGTGTGCAAGTTTTGCCTCCTTCTCTCTATGACATGTGGGTCCCACCCGGGTTTTTAACCTCTGAAATTTACTCCTAATCACTGTTGTAAACAGTGAGCCCCATAATACCCCTGGTGATTCAAATTATTCACCCATGAGCCAATTGAATTGAGCGGAATTCAAATTGGGTTTGGTTTGAATGAATTTCAGCACAAGTTCAGTTTGAAATTCAAATAAAGTTTGAATTTGCCCCACTTAGCTCATGTCAGGATCAACTCCAAATGGCGTGTAAATTGGTGTGTGAGCTCAAAAAAATGTGGTGAGTAAGAATATGCCTCCCACTTTTAAATTCATGGGATAAAACAGTTTGAATTTGAATATAGTTTCAAACTTCCCTCTTTCTAGCTATACCCAAAATGACCTCAAAAAGGTTTTGAATTTGGGTGAAACTTGGCATGGACATCCTTAGCAATGTGTAGGAGTTTTCATATGTCCAGCCCACCTATATCACATGTGAGAAATACCACTTTTGCAATATGTGAGTTTGTTCTCTAATGAGCATGTTGATGGTGGTTACTTGCTCTTCATTTGTGTTCATCAACTTACTTCAAATGAAGTGTGTGGTGTGGTGATGAACACTTCAAATAGGTGTCGAAACTGAGGCCCTTACAGAGAATTATGCTGAGCAAACCACTCAATGAAAAGTGCTAAATTTTGGTCCAGAGAGCTGTCTGGTGACAAGGAACTCACACAAAAATTCTCAGCTCCATTGGAGCTCTGGATCACCCCTGCTCTGTTAAACCACTTAAGGTGATCATTGTGGAAGAGGGGGATAACCACTTAGCACTTAACCATGTGCTTAGGTCCAAGACCAAACCACTAAACCCCAGCTTCATTTTAAATTCTTAAACATAGTTCAAGTTGTTAGAAAATGGTTAGAGAACTAATAGCAGAAGCATTACTATAAAATCATGTGCATATTCATTAACATGTAGTATATTATTAACGTGTAGTCGCTGAAGGCAAGGAGGCTCCAGAAGTTCTTGACTTCCTACTTCCGGAAGAAGAACTAACCCCTGACCAGCAGCAACAAGGCAAGCCCCGATTTGCATTAACTCTTTTATCAAGTTTTGCTTTGTTTACATATTTAGGGTGATGTATGAATGTGCATTAGGTGTAGGATGAATGGAACCCCACTTGCATGACCAGAAATTTTTCATAAGAGTGAGGGTAGTGTCTAAGACCTCGCGTAGACAATCTATGCTTAATGTTTCATAGAACTTCGGTACAAGTCGAGTAGTTGGAATCTACTCGCGAGATAGGCTTGGGACACACGGGTTCTGTTGAGTGATGTTAGATCACTTTAGTAACGAAAATGAGACTAGGCAGGGGCTAGGGCGCAGCAAGAGGAAGTCTTGTGTGCGCAGCTCTGTCCGTGTCGATTGAGGACCGATCCGTGTGTGGCCCACACTGATCAAGTTTGGACGTACCAAAGGCATATCGGATATATGGGCCCCGATAAACCGATGTAGCCTAAACCTCCGGGCGTCGAGGCATAACGCACCGATTTATAGGTGTAGGCTGAGGGCAGCAAGGTGGAAATCTGCCAACGGGCATAGAGAGATGCTCCGTGTGGGGAACCTCGTGCTCGTTTCGGTGCGACCGGTTCAACGTTTGGGCTGTTGGGGTGAAAGGTTGTCCCGTACGACATCGAGTGAACATGCTGTGCAGCTCCACGGGTGGGCGTACGTGACGTGCTCTTTGGGTTTCCCTGCAGGTGTATATCGAGTCGATTCGCCGTCCCTCGCGGTAAAGAGTACCACTTGGTCACTGGGTCGTGACGTAGAATAATGTACGAAATATGTTGATTCAATATTGCTGATATGATACAATATTTTATTGCTACATTTTGCCACCAAATATTGCTTACTAAATTTCAGCTTCCAGAACTGTTAACTTGTGCTAAAAGCTGAACTAAGGATGAACTTGTAGCCGTGTCCATTTGCTGCAACATTACTATCCTATGTCATCGTACACCTCATGTAGAGTTTCATGCTTAGGTGAGTCGGTTAAGCCTTGTTGAGCCCTCGTGCTCACGGTTGCTGCTTAACTGTTTTTCAGGTGAGGAGCCACCCACGGACTCGGAGTACGAGTCCACCGGCAAGGGTTACCCTCCGTCGGGGACCAAGGCTGAGTGGGAGCCGTACACACCGTGCTGAGCTGAGACGTGCAGCTAGTGTGGGTTGCCCTAGGGCTGGGCAACCAACTTTTGCTAGATAGGCGGGCGTGAGTTGTAGAATAGTAGACTTCCGCTGTGTAATAAAGACAATAATTTGTAACTGAGTATTGTACCGTTTGTACAGTTCAGTTTGTTTTTCCATGTAATATATTCTGTTCTTATGACGTGTGCTGTCGGGTGTCGCATCGCGCGGCACCACCCTCTGTGGGGAACCCCTTCCGGGATCCACACTCCAGGATACACATTGGGTGGTGCCGTGCGATGCGGCACCGAACAGCATACACAAAAAGAACCATAAAGTACAAGGTCTTTTATTTCTCAAGATAGTGTCATTTACAAAATAATGTACCACGAGGGTACACGCAGCGGAATATACATATACACTTACTCTCGGCCCTAACTATGCAAAAGGGAAGACGTCCAGCCCGCGGACACTTCCTACTAGCTTCCACAAAGATAAGTGCAAAGGCAGGGTTTTCGGTGAGTCTCTGATGGCTCACCGAACAACCATCTTCATAGCAAATTTTATAACCTGCAAAACACTAATAATGCAACCGTGAGCACGATGGCTCAGCAAGACTTAACCGACACTCCTAAACATGGAACTCTATGTGCAGGGATTACTAACATAGGAAAGGTATGATGCAATAACGACACGCCTAAATGTTGATCCTTACTTTCAGGTTTATAGCAGCAGATTATTATGCCTTAGGCAGCCCTCACATCGGAAGTACACAATAAAACAAGAAACGCTTTCCTCCGATGTGGTGATGCCCAAGGAGGAAAATAAACTTAGTGAGCTCTACCACTATAGCATGCATGGTTGGCAATACAATGAATTTAACAACTTCACATCAGCAACGATTCATCACACTTTATCTGGAATTTATTACTACGTCACAACTCAGTGAACAAGTGGTACTCATATAACCGCGAGGGACGGTGATTGCAATCAGGACACACCCGGAATACACGACACATACACCCGCCTCGAAAGACTCATGTGAGCTCTTTCTTACGTTGTATGCAGGAACCTTTCACCCGTCACTCCAATGCCGAACCAGTTCCGCCGACCCATCAGAAGGGCCACTACACGGAACACGTCGAAGTTGCTCCGCTAGCGGGTTTACACCTCTGACACCAACCCCCAAAGGACGGCCGTATAAGTTTCGACACGAGAGTACCCCAGTTACATAGGTTTATCGGGTCCCATATATCCGACATGCATCCGGTACTGTTCAAACTTGCTCAGCAGGGCGGCATACGCATCGGTCCTTATCCGACACAAACAGAGCTACAGCCACACAGGCCCAACGTCCTGCTGCTCCTACTCTCTGCTCGGTCTCATTTTCCATTCCAGAACTTTCATTTTCTAGAATCATACCCCGCTGTACCCACATCCTAAACTCGCGGGTGGCTTCCAACTACCCGACTTGTACTGGATCCTATACCACTTTAGCCTAGCAGAAACTACACAAAGGTAACCTATTCTACCCTGTACTCCAAGGGTTTGTGGGCTATGCATTTGGAGTATCAATCACCTTGACCTAATGCACAATACATACTAGACCCATAAAAGTGATACAAAGCAAAATATAACTAAAAGTTGTTAAATGCAAACCGCGGCTTGCCTTATGTTGCTGCAGGTTTAGTTCTATTTTATAGTCAGTAGCTTGGCGATGAGTTAAGCTTCAACTTGCTGCTCCAAGTCAAGTTGCCCGTCGACCTCCTTCGTCGTATTTCCTACCGATATGAATATGCACAGTTTTAATACGAGAAACTGAATTATAAAACAAATGTGTTTTAGGAACTACGAATGGTTTAGACCAACTCTAAAGTGAAAGATGAGCTCTGTTATGGATAGAAACAGAGGATATCTTTAGGTGGGCAGTGGATGTTTGTTGGAGAAATGCAAAGATCTATTTATTATGGACATAAGAAAGGTAGTAGAAGGAACCAACAGAAAACTAGAGGAGATGATCTCAATTTTCTCTGAAATTTTTACGGTGGACCATATATCATACAGAGGTATGGCTTGCAAAATTTCAGACAAAGTTGATGGAAGATGTGGCCTAGGGAATTTTCTTACTATTTGGCTTCTCTGAAATCCTATGGCAATTATAGTGTCTTGTCATGCTCCAAATTTGGTTTTTCAGAAACTTTAGAGTCTCATGAATCCATAGGACTTGGTTTCACCATTTTTGGAGCTTCCTACACAGAGATATGAATTTTCCAAACTTGGTTAAAAGTCTGAAAATGTCTCTGTTTATTTTCCCATTTTTCAGAGATATAGAGGATTCAAACAACATTTGGCCAAGCAAATTGAGTCCAATGCCTCTGAAATTTTTACTGGAATTCAAGGATTATTGTATGAATGTTCTGCCCAAATTTAGGAATTTTCCAATTAACAGAACTCCTGTAAAAATTCAGACAAAATTTTCCTTAAATGAATTAATGAGCCAAATCCAGAAATTTTCATAAACATTGGGCTGCACCCCTGGATATTACTCTTTGAGAGGAATCCAACAAAATTTGTTTCACAATTTTTGGACACTCCTACACAAATTTATGGCTCTCCAAAGTTTGAACTGAAATAGGAAAATCGGGAAAATGTTTAAATGCTGACAGTGGGTCCCACTCGTCATCCCTAACCTCCAGCCACGCGCCAAAACAGAGCAGTGGCGGCTGCCTCCGGTGAGGTTGCCGGAAATGACCTTCCCGGCCACCTCCGGACCCCCTGCTGGCCGCCCCCCCCCCATTTTCCACCTTGCTGAACTCATTGGTGAGGTCACCGGCGGCTAAAACTCGCCGGAAAGTATTGCGCACCGGCCACAGCTAACCCTAGGGCTCCGGCGAGGTCGTGTGCAGTGATTTCTCCATGAAAAGATCGGTTCTTGGGCTCTATAGCACTGTGGGGATCCCTCATCACCGGCATGAGCTCAAATCTGCCCAAAAATGGCTGCAAATAGGGGCTCATCGGCGACCTAGGGCAAAATTTGGTGCCAGCCCGAAATTCTCAAAGAACAGCCCCAATTCTTGATGATTTTCGATGGTTTTTGATCCTAGAGGGGCGTTGGAGAGTATAGAATATGTTTCCAGCTCGGCACAAGTGATGGTGGACTGAACACGATGAATTTTGAAGAATTGTGGGGCTCGGTTCTATGAATACAGTTGCGGTAAACACAGAAATTCTTGCTCTGTAGTGCACGAAAAAGGGAGGGGTTTTCACCGGAGTGTAGAGCAGTCTGGGGCGCCTCTTTTTCGTGTAGACCATCGGCCACGAAGAGGCTCATGGAGCTCAGTTGCTGGAGAACAGAGAAGGTCGTCGGCTGCAATGGCTGGTTTTTCCTTCGGGGTGCAAGGCAGGGGCTGTGGAGAGCGCAAGAGAGCCCATTCACAGGGAAGGCGGCGTGTTGCTCACCCTTTACTCGTCCTCATCCTTGAGCAGGAGGTGGCTCTGATCGACGGGAGGTGGCGCTTCTCCGGTTGCTGAGAAACAGAGCACGGCAGCTACTACGTGTGTGTCTCTGACCAGTGGGGTCCACGCCCCTTCTCACTCTTATCCTCCCCCAATTCGGTTTAAAATGGCAAATGAGCTCCAAATTTGATAAAATTTGGAGGGTAGGCCAAAAGAAATATGCGGAACACAATGGTGCACTCAAATTTGAATTTCGGTAAAGTCAAAATTTGAAACTGAGATTTAAATTCAGATTTGAATTTTCTCCCATTTAAATTCCAACAAAGAGGAAATCCTTTTCAAATGCTCTGAAAATTTGACGGGCTATTATTGGATGTGTGGAGAACCAAATGATAGCTTTAGATCTCCCTGTTCGGGAATTTTTGCAAGTTCAAGTTTATACTTGGAGCTCACACCTTTAAATTCAGAAGTTTAAATTCCCTCTCCTTTTCTCGGTGTGAACTGCAGCTCCACTTGCTTGAGTTTTTGGGATTTCACATCCCTCCCCCCTTAAAAAGAATCTCGTCCCGAGATTCATAAAGAAGAGACGAAGCGGTAGAGAAGGAATTACCTTATATGAGCGGACAGCAAGTCCGGGTAGTTCGAACGGAGGTATTCTTCACTCTCCCATGTTGCTTCGTCCGCTGTATGATTGCTCCATAATACCTTATAGAATTGGAGCGTTCGATTCCTTGTCGAGCGAGACTTTTCATCAATAATTCGGATTGGATGCTCGGCATAAGAGAGATCCGGTTGCAATGTCCCGAGATCTTCATTGCGGACAGCATTGGTATTCTTGAGACATTTCCGAAGCTGAGAGACGTGAAATATATCATGCACTCCAGCGAGATTTGTCGGTAGCTCAAGTCGGTAAGCTACGGGTCCACATTTCTCCGTGATAGCAAATGGACCAATAAACCGGGGAGCGAGCTTCCCTTTTACACCGAATCGGTGAACTCCCTTCATTGGAGATATACAAAGATATACATACTCTCCGACGTTGAAGTTCAGCGGTCGACGTCGCTGATCTGCATAACTCTTCTGTCGAGATTGAGCAGCCTTTAAATTTGCTTGTATGACCCGAACTCGTTCTTCGGCGTCATTGACAAGGTCAATCCCGAATGTCACTCTTTCACCGGATTCACACCAATTCAGCGGTGTGCGACATCTCCGGCCATAGAGGGCCTCATACGGTGCCATCTTGATACTCGTTTGATAGCTGTTGTTGTACGAGAATTCCGCCAACGGTAGATAAGCATCCCAGTTCTTACCGTGGTGGATGGCACACGCTCTCAACATATCTTCCAAGACTTGATTCACCCTCTCGGTCTGTCCATCGGTTTGAGGTTGATATGCGGAGCTTCTAAGCAATTTGGTTCCCAAAGATGCGTGCAGCTGTTCCCAGAAACGAGAAACAAACAGTGCACCACGATCTGAAACTATTGTTCTTGGAACCCCATGCTGGCATAATATACGTTCAATGTATAACTCCGCATATTTCTTGGCATTGAATCCCACATTCACCGGTATGAAGTGTGCTGACTTGGTTAATCGGTCAATGATTACCCAAACCGAATCATGCTTTCGAGATGTGAGCAGCAGTCCGACAATGAAATCCATACTCACATCTTCCCACTTCCATGCCGTATTATGAAGGGGCTGCAGCAAACCAGGTTTCTTCATGTGATCTGCTTTCACCCTTCGACAAGTATCACACTTGGATACGTATTTAGCTATTTCCCGCTTCATCCATGTCCACCAAAACTTATTTCTCGAATCTTGGTACATCTTGTTGCTGCCCGGATGAAAGGAAAATTTTGATAAATGAGCTTCATCTAATATCTTCTTACGAAGCTCCATGTCCCTCGGTACGACTATACGGTTTTTGAACCATAACGTACCGTTCTCATCTTTCCGGAAGCACTTAGCTTCTCCTTTGTCTATTCTCTTCCGGATATGGGCAATGCCCTTATCTTTCTTTTGAGCCGCTACAATTTCATCATGAATTGTAGGAATAAGGGCAAGGTTAAACAATGACCCATAGGGAACCAAGCGCAGGCTCGGTTCTCCTTCTTCCATTGCAGCCATGGTTAGATTATGCACATGTGATTTCCGACTAAGTGCGTCGGCCACCACATTCGCTTTACCAGGATGGTAATGAATTTCCAGTTCATAATCCTTGATTAGCTCTAACCATCTTCGCTGCCTCATATTTAATTCCTTTTGTGTGAAGATGTATTTTAAACTCTTGTGGTCGGTGTAGAGGTGGACTATGTTCCCAAGCAAATAGTGCCTCCACATCTTTAGAGCAAGAACCACAGCAGCTAACTCGAGATCATGTGTCGGATAATTCTGCTCATGATTCTGAAGCTGCCTGGATCCATATGCGACCACTCGCCCTTCTTGCATGAGCACGCAGCCAAGGCCGATGCCGGATGCATCGCAATAGACATCAAAAATCCTTAGTTGTATCGGGCTGCGCCAAGACTGGGGCTGATGTGAGGTGCTTTACCAATGCTTTGAATGCCTCCTCACATACTTCACTCCACACATATTTCTTGCCTTTCTTTAGAAGTTCTGTCATCGGTTTAGAGATCTTGGAGAAATTCGGAATGAATCTCCGGTAGTAACCCGCTAAACCAAGAAAACTACGGACTTCGTGAACTGATTTCGGTGAACTCCAATTCAGAACTTGGACGATCTTGCTTGGATCAACTGCGATGCCCTCCGCAGAAATAATGTGCCCAACAAATGGTACTTGGTTGATCCAGAACTCGCACTTGCTGAATTTTGCATATAGTTTGTGATCCTGTAGGCGTTGGAGCACAATATGCAGATGTTCGGCATGTTCTTCCTCCGACTTAGAATATACCAGAATATCGTCGATGAAGACCACGACGAACTTGTCCAGCTCCGGCATGAAGACTGAATTCATCAAGTACATAAAATGGGCCGGAGCATTGGTGAACCCGAATGACATGACGAGATACTCATATAACCCGTATCTCGTCGAGTATGCCGTCTTGGGTATGTCTTCCGCCCGGATTTTTATCTGGTGATATCCGGACCGAAGATCCATCTTCGAGAAAACCTTAGCACCCACTAGTTGATCGAAAAGCATATCGATACGTGGTAGTGGATACTTGTTCTTGATAGTTACGGCATTGAGCGGACGATAGTCCACACATAACCTCAAAGTCTCGTCCTTTTTTTTTGACGAACAGCGCGGAGCATCCCCATGGTGATGAACTGGGGCGAATGAAGCCTTTGCTTGACAAATCATTTATCTGCTCCTTCAGCTCCGCGAGTTCCTTCGGTGCCATTTTATACGGCCTCCGAGAGATGGGTGTGGTTCCCGGTGCTAGTTCAATTTTGAACTCCACTTCACGATCGGGCGGCATGCCCGGTAGATCATCGGGAAACACGTCCGTGTATTCCCGGACCACTGGAATGTCCTCCAGTTTCTTAGCTTCAACGGTGTGTACAGCAGTGACTTCCGGTGCAACATTTCTCAGAATCAACCTGTGTTGCCCGTGCTTCTTTGAATTCAGCTGCACTGTTCGTGAACTAATATCAAAGATAGCTTGGTGATGCGTCAACCAAGCTATTCCCAATATGATGTCAATCCGCAAGCCTTCTAGGATGATAAGAGTAGTAGGATATATTCGCCCATCCAAACATATAGGCGCTCGAGCAACAATTCTGCCCGCTGTCCTACTACCTCCCGGTGAATTAATATGATATGATGCGGCCAAGGTCGTTGATGGTACTTGGTGCTTAACCACATAATCTTTGCTGATAAAATCATGTGTAGCACCCGAGTCGAACAACACGAGCGTGGGCTGATCAAGTAGGCCGAACATGCCCGCCAACACGGGTTCTCCTATGGGAACGTCTTCAACTGCCATATAGTTTATGTTCCCTACTTTCAGTGTTGTCCTCCTTGACCGACCATGGAATTTCTTTGCAGCTTGAGATGACAAATGACTGCTGCTCTGCTTGGTCAGTTGACCCTCCTGAGGAATATGCTCTACATCGCTACAAGTGTTATACGATGCGAGCTCAGTATCTTCACCATATGGAAGTGGTTGATAGTCTTGTGCACTTTGCTGAGGTGAGGGTGCACAAATACTCATTTGCTGCTGTTGCAGCAGTGGCTTAACCTCCATGGGTGAATATGGACAGTATTGCATCTGAGGTGGCCCGTCAAAGGACTGAATTTCCTCCCCGGATGGTAAGCAATATATCACCGGTTGTTCTTGATGATAATCATCCGTACTTGCCAGTGATAATTTTCTCTTCCTCTTACTTTCCTTGTGCTCGAGTTCAGCTATTTCTTGAATCATAGCGACATTGACTAACTCGCTATAATTCCCTTTATTGCATTGTGCCACTTTTGTCCGAAGCTTCACATCGAGGCCTCGGAAGAAGTAATGACACTTCATTGTCTCGTTATGCACATAAGAGGATGCATATTGTACTAAACGGTTAAATTCCGTAAAGTACTTCATGACACTCATGCCTTCTTGTTTGAGTTCATAGAACTCTTCAATTCTGGTTTTGACAATGCCCTCACAAATATGACGTGCACGGAAAGCCTCACGAAACTCCGTCCACGTCACACGATGGCCTTCAGCGATCTTAGCAATATATTCAGACCACCAAGCCCCAGCGGATCCATGAAGTTGCTGAGCGGCAAATGAAGCCTTCTCATATTCATCACACTGGAGCATTCCCAATTTAGATTCAATCACTCGGAGCCAATGATCTGCCTCCAAGGCTTCTTTAGCTTCAGAGAATACCGGTGGTTGTCTTGCTAGAAAATCCAGATACGTATTCAGTGTGGGGTTTTGCTGGGAGGTCTCCTGTTGGATGCCCTGCTGCACCAACATCTGAAGAGACTCAGCCATTCTTCCCAACACCTCTGCCAGTCCGGTTGATGATGGCAGTGACCGTCGCTGCGATGAATCATTTCCATCCCGACTGGAACAACCAACTTCATACCCAGAATGAGTATAATCCATACTGCAAGAGTGAGCAATTTACGGTTAATATCCAAGAGTGTACTCAGCTTTAACTCAAAATTATTAACCGCAAAAGCATCACATCAACTGTGCAGCATATATAAAGGAAACAAGGTTTTTGACAGTTCCGAAATATAACCAATGATTGTTGAAGTTTGTCAAACTCTTCAACCAACAACAAGGAATGATGAAAGATAACTAATGAATATGTCATGGAACTTAGAGAAGTATAACACCTTCATGTCCACAACACGTCCTAAATTACATGGGCAATGAGCAATGCTCTGTTCAGTATGACCCTTGGACCTTAATCCCAGAATTTGATTATGAAAATGGCAGTTTCATGTCTCAAGTTGAATATCAAAGTTATATGTAACTTCAATATCTTTCCAACGAGTACTTATTTGCCTTCATATATGTTCTGGATCAGAAGTTATAATATTTCAAAGTTGACAGAAATCTGGAACAATTTTGACAGCACCTCCTCTGAAAGTGTCTGTTTTGTCCTCAAGATTTCCTAAAGTTCTACACCAAATCTGTAGAAACTTTGAACTACAAAGTCATAGCACATATCACAAACTTTCCAACGGCGTCTCACATGACCCCTAGATATTTTTCTACAAAAGGTTATGGTCGAAATACAGAAAATTCCAGAGAGTATTTTTGGTCTGCCCTGTTTTTGGACAGTTAACACTCATCTGAGATTTTCATCCATTTGGATGGAGGTTCTGCTCTGGAGTTCTACAGAAAAGTTGTAGAAGACTTCAAAACCTTTCCAGAAATGTATCATTCACCTCCATTGGTTCAACCAATTAAAAGTTATTCCCTGTTCATGTTCAGCAAAAAAATGCTGCTGAAAACAGGGGAGGTTGTTTCTAATGGTATGAAATGGAAACTATACTCCCAATTGACTCTTAGTTCAATATAGGAGTTCATTAACCCCTAATGAAATCCTAGACTCCAAATTTACTCTTTGCTTTGAAAACTTTCTTTTCCATGCAGTTAGGAACATTTCACGGTACTACGTTTCCTCACCAAATCAAAATCCTAACCGGCGTTAAACCAGCATATACGTCTCAAGGGGTGGCACTAAAACGATCACTCACACACGTGTTCTAAACGCAATGTTCTACTCGTGGTTAATTACCTGCAGAAAAACAATCAATAGTGATGCACACAAAGGTTTTTCATTCCAGGCAGGTCCATATCATAGTAAAAACATACGCCCCGTATCATTGCCATACGGGCCGTCCTTGAGTCAAGTCACGTCTCAAGGTACATGGTCGTGTTTTAACACCACACGACGGGGAACCCGAGTACAGCGTGAACGGATCATCACGGTTGGGAATGTTATCAACCCAACGGATACCACCTACTGCCTCATGACCGTTGAGGCACGCCGATGGGAGCGCTGCGTATGGCCCTTTGAACATTGAATGTTCAAGAGTTGCATACTATCGTGTTGCTTACCACACGATGGGGTAGTCTCACTTTTGCCTAAAGCACGCTGGAGATCAGTGTTTTCATATGCTCTCAGAACCATCGAGAGGTTCCGAGACTCATATTAACTACCGTGCGAAGCCACGGTATATCATTCCATACTATTACTCGTATGGCGAGTTACCGCAATTGATCCACCTGCGGTGGCGTACCTTACCTCTTACCTCCACGTAGGTGCGTCGTTACAGAATTGAAATACTGAAGGTAACACACTGTTAGCTTGCCACCTTAAGTAACTATGCTACTAATAGTCCTTATGTGGGCATACTACACGTTCCTCACTCGTATACTTCGAAGTTTTCGAAAATAAGCTCTTTTCATGCGTGCTATTCCCAATGCGGCTCTGATACCACGCCTGTGGGGAACCCCTTCCGGGATCCACACTCCAGGATACACATTGGGTGGTACCGTGCGATACGGCACCGAACAGCATACACAAAAAGAACCATAAAGTACAAGGTCTTTTATTTCTCAAGATAGTGTCATTTACAAAATAATGTACCACGAGGGTACACGCAGCGGAATATACATATACACTTACTCTCGGTCCTAACTATGCAAAAGAGAAGACGTCCAGCCCGCGGACACTTCCTACTAGCTTCCACAAAGATAAGTGCAGCGGCAGGGTTTCCGGTGAGTCTCTGATGGCTCACCGAACAACCATCTTCATAGCAAATTTTATAACCTGCAAAACACTAATAATGCAACCGTGAGCACGATGGCTCAGCAAGACTTAACCGACACTCCTAAACATGGAACTCTATGTGCAGGGATTACTAACATAGGAAAGGTATGATGCAATAACGACACGCCTAAATGTTGATCCTTACTTTCAGGTTTATAGCAGCAGATTATTATGCCTTAGGCAGCCCTCACATCGGAAGTACACAATCAAACAAGAAACGCTTTCCTCCGATGTGGTGATGCCCAAGGAGGAAAATAAACTTAGTGAGCTCTACCACTATAGCATGCATGGTTGGCAATACAATGAATTTAACAACTTCACATCAGCAACGATTCATCACACTTTATCTGGAATTTATTACTACGTCACAACTCAGTGAACAAGTGGTACTCATATAACCGCGAGGGACGGTGATTGCAATCAGGACACACCCGGAATACACGACACATACACCCGCCTCGAAAGACTCATGTGAGCTCTTTCTTATGTTGTATGCAGGAACCTTTCACCCGTCACTCCAATGCCGAACCAGTTCCGCCGACCCATCAGAAGGGCCACTACACGGAACACGTCGAAGTTGCTCCGCTAGCGGGTTTACACCTCTGACACCAACCCCCAAAGGACGGCCGTATAAGTTTCGACACGAGAGTACCCGAGTTACATAGGTTTATCGGGTCCCATATATCCGACATGCATCCGGTACTGTTCAAACTTGCTCAGCAGGGCGGCATACGCATCGGTCCTTATCCGACACAAACAGAGCTACAGCCACACAGGCCCAACGTCCTGCTGCTCCTACTCTCTGCTCGGTCTCATTTTCCATTCCAGAACTTTCATTTTCTAGAATCATACCCCGCTGTACCCACATCCTAAACTCGCGGGTGGCTTCCAACTACCGGACTTGTACCGGATCCTATACCACTTTAGCCTAGCAGAAACTACACGAAGGTAACCTATTCTACCCTGTACTCCAAGGTTTTGTGGGCTATGCATTTGGAGTATCAATCACCTTGACCTAATGCACAATACATACTAGACCCATAAAAGTGATACAAAGCAAAATATAACTAAAAGTTGTTAAATGCAAACCGCGGCTTGCCTTATGTTGCTGCAGGTTTAGTTCTATTTTATAGTCAGTAGCTTGGCGATGAGTTAAGCTTCAACTTGCTGCTCCAAGTCAAGTTGCCCGTCGACCTCCTTTGTCGTATTTCCTACCGATATGAATATGCACAGTTTTAATACGAGAAACTGAATTATAAAACAAATGTGTTTTAGGAACTACGAATGGTTTAGACCAACTCTAAAGTGAAATATGAGCTCTGTTATGGATAGAAACAGAGGATATCTTTAGGTGGGCAGTGGATGTTTGTTGGAGAAATGCAAAGATCTATTTATAATGGACATAAGAAAGGTAGTAGAAGGAACCAACAGAAAACTAGAGGAGATGATCTCAATTTGCTCTGAAATTTTTACGGTGGACCATATATCATACAGAGGTATGGCTTGCAAAATATCAGACAAAGTTGATGGAAGATGTGGCCTAGGGAATTTTCTTACTATTTGACTTCTCTGAAATCCTATGGCAATTATAGTGTCTTGTCATGCTCCAAATTTGGTTTTTCAGAAACTTTAGAGTCTCATGAATCCATAGGACTTGGTTTCACCATTTTTGGAGCTTCCTACACAGAGATATGAATTTTCCAAACTTGGTTAAAAGTCTGAAAATGTCTCTGTTTATTTTCCCATTTTTCAGAGACATAGAGGATTCAAACAACATTTGGCCAAGCAAATTGAGTCCAATGCCTCTGAAATTTTTACTGGAGTTCAAGGATTATTGGATGAATGTTCTGCCCAAATTTGGGAATTTTCCAGTTAACAGAACTACTGTAAAAATTCAGACAAAATTTTCATTTAATGAATTAATGAGGCAAATCCAGAATTTTTCATAAACATTGGGATGCACCCCTGGATAGTACTCTTTGAGAGGAATCCAACAAAATTTGTTTCACAATTTTTGGACACCCCTACACAAAGTTATGGCTCTCCAAAGTTTGAACTGAAATAGGAAAATCGGGAAAATGTTTAAATGCTGACAGTGGGTCCCACTCGTCATCCCTAACCTCCAGCCACGCGCCAAAACAGAGCAGTGGCGGCTGCCTCCGGTGAGGTCGCCGGAAATGAGCTTCCAGGCCACCTCCGGACACCCTGCTGGCCGCCCCCACATTTTTCACCCTGCTGAACTCATTGGTGAGGTCACCGGCGGCTAAAACTCGCCGGAAAGTAGTGCGCACCGGCCACAGCTAACTCTAGGGCTCCGGCGAGGTCGTGTGCAGTGATTTATCCACGAAAAGATCGGTTCTTAGGCTCTATAGCACTGTGGGGGATCCCTCATCACCGGCATGAGCTCAAATCTAGCCAAAAATGGCTGCAAATAGGGGCTCATCGGCGACCTAGGGCAAAATTTGGTGCCAGCCCGAAATTCTCAAAGAACAGCCCCAATTCTTGATGATTTTCGATGGTTTTTGATCCTAGAGGGGCGCTGGAGAGTCTAGAACATGTTTCCAGCTCGGCACAAGTGATGGTGGACTGAACACGACGAATTTTGAAGAATTGTGGGGCTCGGTTCTATGAATACAGTTGCGGTAAACACAGAAATTCTTGCTCTGTAGTGCACAAAAAAGGGAGGGGTTTTCACCGGAGTGTAGAGCAGTCTGGGGCGCCTCTTTTTCATGTAGACCGTCGGCCACGAAGAAGCTCATGGAGCTCAGTTGCTGGAGAACAGAGAAGGTCGTCGGCTGCAATGGCTGGTTTTTCCTTCGGGGTGCAAGGCAGGGGCTGTGGAGAGCGCAAGAGAGCCCATTCACAGGGAAGGCGGTGTGTTGCTCACCCTTTACTCGTACTCATCCTTGAGCGGGAGGTGGCTCTGATCGACGGGAGGTGGCGCTTCTCCGGTTGCTGAGAAACAGAGCACGGCAGCTACTACGTGTGTGTCTCTGACCAGTGGGGTCCACGCCCCTTCTCACTCTTATCCTCCCCCAATTCGGTTTAAAATGGCAAATGAGCTCCAAATTTGATAAAATTTGGAGGGTAGGTCAAAAGAAATATGGGGAACACAATGGTGCACTCAAATTTGAATTTCGGTAAAGTTAAAATTTGAAACTGAGATTTAAATTCAGATTCGAATTTTCTCCCGTTTAAATTCCAACAAATAGGAAATCCTTTTCAAATGCTCTGAAAATTTGCCGGGCTATTATTGGATGTGTGGAGAACCAAATGATAGCTTTAGATCTCCGTGTTCGGGAATTTTTGCAAGTTCAAGTTTAGACTTGGAGCTCACACCTTTAAATTCAGAAGTTTAAATTCCCTCTCCTTTTCTCGGTGTGAACTGCAGCTCCACTTGCTTGAGTTTTTGGAATTTGACATCCTCTGCGATCCTGGATGAGCGGATTCCGGTCCGCCACAGCCTGGTATCAGAGCTGCATTGGGGATAACACAGTACTTAAGGACTGTATTACGGGAAGAACTTAGGTTACGGTGAGGATTCGGTAGTTGTCCAAGTAAGGACTATACTAGCATAGTTATTTAAAGTGGCAAAGACTAACCTATGTGTTATAATTCTGAATTTTAATTATGTAACGACGCACCTACGCTTGGTAAGCATGGTAAGGAACGCCACCGAAAGCGGTTCAATTTCGGTTAGCTCCCCTGACGAGGAACGTGGTTCAGGGATTGGTCTCACAGCTTGGTGTGAGACGTCAATATGAACCTCTTGGACTCTTCATGTTCCTGAGTTCATATGAAACGCTGATCCCTAGCGTGCATTAGGCAAGTAAGTGGAGACCCTATCGCGTGGTCAGTAACGCGAGAGTGTGTTCGTCTGGAAATAGCCCAGGAGGACATACGCAGCGCTTGCCATCGGCGTACCCTGCAGGGCAGTAGGTGGTATCTGTTGGGTTGATAACATTCCCAACCGTGACGACCCGTTCATGACATACTCGGGTTCCCCATCGTGTGGTGTTGAAACACGATCACGTACCTCGAGACGTGACCTAACTCAAGGGCGGCCGTATGACAATGATACGGCTGTTTGTATTTACTTTTAAATATGATCCTGCCTGAAATGAAAACAATCCTTGTGTGCATCACTATTGTTTGGTCTTCTGCAGGCACTAACCACGTATGTATCCATGTAGAAAACGTGTGCGAGAGACCGTTTAGTGCCACACTTGAGACGTATATGCCGGTATAATCCGGTTAGGATTTTCTTTTGTGAGGAACGTAGTACCGAGATATTGTAGGCATATGCATGAAAATAATGATAACAAGGAATTAAAATCATTAGATTCAACATTTAGGACCCTGGTTGGGTAAACAAATTGGATAGTGATGAGTATAGATTCAAAAGGACTGAAAAACAGAGTGCTCTGTTTTGGGCAGCAAGTTTTCTGATCCTCAACAGGGCATAACTCACAGGTATTTAAGCCCAGGGAGGTGTGGTATACAGTTCTGGAAAGCTATTTAAGTACTCTACAACTTTTCTGTAGCCTTCCAGAGCTGAAACACAACTTAAGAGGGCTTAAATCCCAGAAGGGTGTAAACTGTCCAGAATCAGGGCAGAGTTAAGCACTCTCTGGACTGTTCTGTTTTTCAAATATAAATCCTAGTAGAAAAATCAAAAATTCTCATAGGATACATCTTTAGAAAGGGTAGAAGATGTGTTACATCTTTGCAATTCAAAGTTTCTGAAATTTCAGCAACTAATAATGCTGAAGCTCTCAAGTTAGAGGACATTCCCGTAGTCCGGGAGTACCCCGACGTGTTCCCGGATGATCTTCCGGGCATGCCACCGGAGCGGGATGTCGAGTTCAAGATCGAGCTGGCACCCGGGACTACGCCCATATCACGGGGACCATACAAGATGGCTCCAAATGAGCTGGCTGAACTGAAAGAACAGCTCAATGATCTGTCGAGCAAGGGTTTCATTAGGCCGAGTTCCTCGCCTTGGGGATGCTCGACGCTGTTCGTGAAGAAGAAGGATGAAACCCTGAGGCTGTGTGTGGATTACCGGCCGCTCAACGCAGTCACCATCAAGAATAAGTATCCACTGCCCCGCATCGACATATTGTTTGATCAGCTTGTGGGTGCAAGTGTGTTCTCAAAGATGGACCTTCGCTCTGGATATCACCAGATAAAGATCCGGGCGGAGGATATCCCGAATATGGCCTTCTCGATGAGATATGGATTATATGAATATCTCGTCATGTATTTTGGTCTCACAAATGCTCCAGCCCATTTCATGTATCTCATGAACTCAGTGTTCATGCCGGAGCTGGACATGTTCGTGGTAGTGTTCATCGACGATATCTTGGTTTACTCCAAGAGAGAAGCCGAACATGCCGAACACTTGCGGATCGTTTTTCAATGATTGCGAGACCACAAGCTCTACGCCAAGTTCAGAAAATGTGAGTTTTGGATCAGCCAAGTGCCATTCTTGGGACATATCATGTCCGCGGAAGGCATTGCGGTTGACCCAAGCAAGATAGAGCAAGTGCTGAAATGGAAAGCTCCCACTTCAGTTCATGAAGTCAGAAGCTTCCTCGGGTTAGCGGGATACTACCGGAGATTCATTCCAAGCTTCTCCAAGCTCGCAAAGCCAATGACAGAATTGCTGAAGAAGGGAATAAAATATGTTTGGAACACAGCGTGTGAAGGAGCGTTCCAAGCATTGGTGAAGCATCTCACAACAGCCCCGGTCTTAGCTCAGCCGGATACAACAAAGCCCTTCGACGTGTATTGCGACGCGTCGGGTATTGGGCTCGGCTGCGTGTTGATGCAGGAAGGACGTGTGGTCGCATATAGCTCACGCCAGCTTCGGAACCATGAGCAGCATTATCCCACTCATGATCTTGAGCTTGCTGCAGTGATTTTGGCGCTAAAAATGTGGAGGCACTATCTCCTGGGGAATCTGGTGCACCTCTACACCGACCACAAGAGCTTGAAATACATTTTCACCCAGAAGGAGCTGAACATGAGGAAAAGGAGGTGGTTAGAACTGATCAAAGATTATGAAAATGAGATTCACTACCACCCCGGCAAGACGAATGTGGTTGCCGACGCGCTGAGTCGGAAATCACATGTCCATCACCTCACCATTACACCAGTGGAGGAGGAAGAGCCGAGTTTATACTTGGTTCCTTATGGATCGCTGTACAACCTTGCCCTCATCCCTACCATCAAGGAGGACATCATGGCAGCTCAGAAAGATGATAAAGGCATGGCACATCTCCGGAGACAGATAGACAACGGGGAGATCAAATGTTTCCGGAAGGATGATGAGGGGACGCTATGGTTCAATGACCGCATAGTCGTACCCCGGGATATGGAGCTGAGAAAGAAGATCCTCGATGAAGCTCACTTGTCTAAATACTCCATTCATCCGGGCAGCAACAAAATGTACCAAGATTTGAAAAAGAAATTTTGGCGGACACAGATGAAACGGGAGGTAGCGAAGTACGTATCCGAGTGTGATACGTGTAGACGAGTGAAGGCGGATCATATGAGGAAATCAGGGCTGTTGCAACCCCTGAAAATTCCAGCATGGAAATGGGAGGATGTGAGCATGGATTTCATTGTGGGATTACCCTTAACATCCAACAAACATGATTCCATTTGGGTGATCGTTGACCGACTAACCAAGTCAGCTCACTTCATCCCCGTACATACACATTTCCATGCCAACAGATATGCGGAGTTATATATTGCCAGGATTCTATGCCTGCATGGTGTACCCAAGACCATAGTCTCAGACCGAGGTGCATTGTTTGTGTCAAGATTTTGGGAGCAGTTGCATGGTGCTTTGGGTACTAAACTGATTAGAAGCTCCGCTTACCACCCTCAGACAGATGCCAAACAGAGAGGGTGAACCAAGTATTAGAAGACATGTTGAGAGCATGTGCCATCCACCACGATAGGAACTGGGATGATCTCCTACCATTGGCGGAGTTCTCGTACAACAATGGCTATCAGGCGAGTATCAAGATGGCACCCTACGAAGCTCTCTACGGCCGCAAATGCCGCACCCCGTTAAATTGGTGCGAGTCCGGTGAAAGGGTCACATTCGGGGTTGATGTGGTGAACGACGCCGAAGAGCGCGTTCGGACGATTCAAGCTAACTTGAAGGCTGCTCAATCCCGGCAGAAGAGCTACACTGATAAGAGGCGTAGACCGTTGCACTTTGACATCGGTGAACACGTGTACCTCCGCGTGTCTCTGATGAAGGGCGTGCACCGGTTCGGTGTGAAGGGGAAGCTCGCTCCCCGTTTTATTGGACCCTATGCTATCACCGAGAAGTGTGGACCAGCAGCATATAGACTGGAGCTACCGGCATCCCTTGCTGGTTTTCATGACGTGTTCCATGTTTCGCAACTGCGAAAATGTCTAAAGCACACCACTGCTGTCCCGACCGAAGACATCGGCGAGCTGAAACCGGATTTGACATATGACGAATATCCGGTGGCAATTATTGATGAGAAAACCCGAACCACGTGAAGCAGAACATTGTGGTTCTACAAAATACTCTGGAGCAACCACACCGCCGAAGAGGCAACGTGGGAGAGCGAGGAATTCCTTCGCTCAAATTACCCGGAGTTCATGGCGTCTCAACACGGGCAAGTCCCCATTACATCGCTATCTCTTCTTTTGTAATCTCGGGACGAGATTCATTTAAGGGGGGAGGGATGTAAAAGCCCAATAAAAGGGACATGCAAAAAAACTTTTCTTCACCTCACAACACCACAGTTTTGTGGTGAATATCTTGTGAAGAATTGTGAAGAGTAAGTAACCTCCATCAAAAAGGGTATTAGTTCAAACTTTCTACACATATGATGACACATGAGAGGGTGATTCAAAACTGTTGCATTCAAACTCATGGTTGCAGCAGCTAAAACAAGGATCAAAGTGCATAATTGGATTCCTCAGGTCCAAATTAGTGGGGAGGCAAAGTTTCAATGATTTTTGAAAAGATTTGCTACCCATTTTTCCAAAAAGGATCCAAATATGCCAAGAATTCAAATATACATTTGAATTTGAGGGAAACTTCTCCAATCATACAAATGTAGCTCAGTTTGAGACTTCAAACATTTGAATTACTCATTTGCCAAAATTTTGGAGATCTTTTGAGGGATGGGGGAGCACTGACCAGTGGGACCCACATGTCATTTGGTGGAATAGACTTAACCCCCAAGTCTTTCTCTCTGTTTTCTCAGTCAACCGAGCGCAGCCAGCTGCCGCGCGCGCGCGCCATCGGCCGAGCAGCCACCTCCTGGTTCCCTTCGCTCGCGCTGGCAGCCGAGAGACAGCTCGCCCCCTCCTCTACGTGACCCCCTCCCCACGCCACCGAGCCGTACGCGTGCTTCTCTGCAAAACAGAACAGCACCGGCTCTGTTTCACTCACCGGCGCCGCTCGCCCGATCTTCCCTGAACGCCGGCGCCTGCTCGACCTTTGCCCGAGCCGCCAACACAAAAAAAGGAGCACCAGCATGTGCTCTAGCTAACTGCCCCACCACCTCGCGGCGTTAGCACCTCATTCGGCCACAAATCGACGATCGCCACTGAGAACTCAGGCCACCGGCTGGAAGCCGAGGACTGCTCCCCGTGGACAGCACGCCACGGCCAGTTTAACCGCCTGACTTCTACACGCAAAAGGTGTGCCTTAGTATCCAGATCGTGTAGCTGCAACCCTCATAGCCATTGATAGGCCGAGCATGGAGAATTCCTAAGAATCCCGAGAACTAGTGCACCCGGGTAGGGGTCGGTCTACCCCGAAATTCTAGCTGCACCGTCCAACCCAGCTCGGGTGAGCCTACACACACCTTCCTCACTCCCTAGCGGCCCTCCTCGACCAAGAATCAAGGGATATGACCCAGAAATGGCCGGGTTCTGGTTGTTTTTCGGGCCGCCGTAGAATAATAGCTCGGGTCACCGTGGAGCTCTAGGTTGCCGACCTTTTCATGGGGTTTGGCGGCCATTTTCATCACCCTCGAGCTTCCACGGAGCTCTCCGACCCTTTCCCGATCGTTTTGATGCGTTGTAACGCATTCCCGACCACACCAGAACCCTAACCGCCGCTGTCACCATCGGGGGCCCTATTCCGGTGAGCTACGGCCGCCGGTGACCCCCGAGCTGAGTTCAGCGTCATGAGTTAGGGCGGGGCGGCGAGTTTGGGGTCGGGAGATGGCCGGGAAAGTGGTTCTGGTGACGCTCGCCGTAGTGCGCCGCCGCGGGCCCCTGTTTGGCACGAGGAAGGAGAAGACCTGCCGGGTGGGACCCACTGGCAGACATTTAAACAATTTGGGATTTCCAGTTTGTAGTTTAAACTTTGGAGGGCCACAACTTGGGGTAGGAGAGTCCAAAAATTATGAAACAAATTTTGTTGTATTTCTCTAACAGAGTACAATCCAAATATGAAACCCAATTAGTATGAAACCTAATATTTAATTCTGGAGAATTCTTTCAAGCTTTTCAGCAAAAGAATTTTAGAGGGAGTTTGGTTCATCCAAAAATCCCCAAATTTTGCCATAATGTTCTTTAGTATGTTAGTGAACCCCTGTAAATGTTTCAGGCCATTTGGAGTTGATTTGATCAGAGCAGTTTAAATTTGAAGGTGCTGTGTTCACTTGAATACAGAAACATTTTCAGAGAATTTCCAAAACTTGGAAATTCAGTTCTGGACAAACCTTAGCTCCAGAAATGCTAGGAAAATTCATGCAAACTCTATGAGCTATAATTGAAATTGTAATTCACTAAGTTGGGCATGAACAGGGGTGTTACCTCAAAATTTATTCTTCTTTGCTTATTTGCAAAGAGAATTATGCTGAGCAAACCACTCAATGAAAAGTGCTAAATTTTGGTCCAGAGAGTTGTCTGGTGACAAGGAACTCACACACAAATTCTCACCTCCATTGGAGCTCTGTATCACCCCTGCTCTGTTAAACCACTTAAGGTGATCAATGTGGAAGAGGGGGATAACCACTTAGCACTTCACCATGTGCTTAGGTCCAAGACCAAACTAATAAACCCCAGCTTCATTTTAAATTCTTAAACAGAGTTCCAGGTGTTAGAAACTGGTTAGAGAACTAATAGCAGAAGCATTACTATAAACTCATGTGCATATTCATTAACATGTAGTATATTATTAACGTGTAGTCGCTGAAGGCGAGGAGGCTCCAGAAGTTCTTGACTTCCTACCTCTAGAAGAAGAACTAACCCCTGATCAGCAGCAACAAGGCAAGCCCCGGTTTGCATTAACTCTTTTATCAGGTTTTGCTTTGTTTACATATTTAGGGTGATGTATGAATGTGCATTAGGTGTAGGATGAATGGAACCCCACTTGCATGACCAGAAATTTTCCATAAGTGTGAGGGTAGTGTCTAAGACCTCGCGTAGACAGGATATGCTTAATGTTTCATAGAACTTCGGTACAAGTCGAGTAGTTGGAATCTACTCGCGAGATAGGCTTGGGACACACGGGTTCGGTTGAGTGATGTGAGATCACTTTAGTAATGAAAATGAGACTAGGCAGGGGCTAGGGCGCAGCAAGAGGAAGTCTTGTGTGCGCAGCTCTGTCCGTGTCGATTGAGGACTGATCCGTGTGTGGCCCACGCTGATCAAGTTTGAACGTACCGAAGGCATATCGGATATATGGGCCCCAATAAACCGATGTAGCCTAAACCTCCGGGCGTCGAGGCATAACGCACCGATTTATAGGTGTAGCTGAGGGCAGCAAGGTGGAAATCTGCCAACGGGCATAGAGAGATGCTCCGTGTGGGGAACCTCCTGCTCGTTTCGGTGCGACCAGTTTGACGTTTGGGCTGTTGGGTGAAAGGTTGTCCCGTACGACATCGAGTGAGCGTGCTGTGCAGCTCCACGGGTGGGCGTACGTGACGTGCTCTTTGGGTTTCCCTGCAGGTGTATATCGAGTCGATTCGCCGTCCCTCGCGGTGAAGAGTACCACTTGGTCACTGAGTCGTGACGTAGAATAATGTATGAAATATGTTGATTCAATATTGCTGATATGATATAATATTGTATTGCTACATGTTTGCCACCAAACATTGCTTACTAAATTTCAGCTTCCTGAACTGTTAACTTGTACTAAAAGCTGAACTAAGGATGAACTTGTAGGCGTGTCCATTTGCTGCAACATTACTATCCTATGTCATCGTACACCTCATGTAGAGTTTCATGTTAGGTGAGTCGGTTAAGCCTTGTTGAGCCCTCGTGCTCATGGTTGCTGCTTAAGTGTTTTTCAGGTGAGGAGCCACCCACGGACTCAGAGTACGAGTCCACCGGCGAGGGTTACCCTCCGTCGGGGACCACGGCTGAGTGGGAGCCGTACACGCCGTGCTGAGCTGAGACGTGCAGCTAGTGTAGGTTGCCCTAGGGCTGGACAACCAACTTTTGCTAGATAGGCGGGCGTGAGTTGTAGAATAGTAGACTTCCGCTGTGTAATAAAGACAATAGTTTGTAACTGAGTATTGTACCGTTTGTACAGTTCAGTTTCTTTTTCCATGTAATATATTGTGTTCTTATGACGTGTGCTGTCGGGTGTCGCATCGCGCGGCACCACCCTCTGCGATCCTGGATGAGCGGATTCCGGTCCGCCAAAGTTAGGTGCCGCATCGCATGGCACCACCCTATCCGATCTTGGAGTGGGTGAACCACGGGGTGGTCCCCACAGTACTCTATTCATCCGGGCAGCAGCAAGATGTACCAGGGTCTGAAAACCAGGTTTTGGTGGATGCGGATGAAAAGAGGAATTGCAAAGTACGTATCTGAACGCGATATGTGTAGGCGTGTGAAAGCCGACCATATGCGTAAAGCCGGACAGCTGCAACCCTTGAACATTCCGGTATGGAAGTGGGAGGATATCAGCATGGACTTCATAGTCGGATTACCTCTCACATCTCACAAGTATGATTGGATTTGGGTGATAGTCGATCGACTAACCAAGTCGGCTCATTTTATTCCCATACATACAAGTTACGTGGCCAAGCAATATGCGGAGCTGTATATTGCAAGGATCTTGTGCTTGCACGGTGTTTCCCGCTCCATTATTTCAGATCGCGGTGCGCTGTTCGTCGCTCGGTTTTTCTAACTGCTGCACGCGTCGTTGAGGACCAAACTGATCTGAAGTTCTGCGTATCACACACAGATGGATGGTCAAACTGAACGGGTGAATCAAGTGGTTGAAGACATGCTATGAGCTTGTGCCATCCGCCACGGCAAAAATTGGGACGATCATTTGCCATTGGCGGAGTTTTCTTACAACAATGGCTATGAAGCTAGCATCAAGATGGCGCCGTATGAAGCTCTCTACGGTCGAAAATGCTGCACGCCACTCAAATGGTGTGTGTCCGGTGAGCAAGTAATCTGCGGCATTGAACTTGTGAATGAGGCTGAAGAACGAGTGCGAGTAATACAAGCCAACCTCAAGGCTGCTCAATCTCGTCAGAAGAGCTATGCGGATAAAAGACGCCGTCCTCTCCACTTCGACATCGGGGACCATATTTATGTCCGTGTGTCTCCGATGAAGGGAGTTCATCGTTTCGGAGTGAAGGGCAAACTTGCGCCACGATTCATTGGTCCATTCGCCGTCATTGAAAAATGCGGACCCGTGGCCTATCGCCTGGAGTTACCGGCGTCGCGCGCAGGAATTCACAACGTCTTCTATATCTCTCAACTGAGGAAATCCCTCAAACCCTTGGCTGAAATCCGCACTGAAGACATAGAAGTTCTTCAACCGGACCTCACGTACACGGAGCATCCGATCCGGATTATCAATGAAAAGACTTGCGCCACAAGAAACCGGAGTTTATGGTTTTACAAGGTCTTGTGGAGTAACCATACTGCTGATGAGGCGACATGGGAAAGCGAGGACTATCTACGAACAAATTATCCGGACTTGCTATCATCGTATTACCCGGTAAAGTGGTAGCAAGAATTTCAACACATGTACACTTAGGAAAAATGAGGGGAATTAAAACTTTGGATTATAATGGTGTGAGTTCAAAGTGGTGATTTAAACATCCCACAACTTCCCAACATGGGGATCTAAATTCATAACTTGGGGGTTCATATTTCAAATATTCAACATTCCAAATTTCAGCTCATTTGGAGGGGTTCTAATATTTGTTTGGAAGTAAAATAGGCAGCCCTCTAATCTGGATTTAAATTTCAGTTTTCAAATCCCAATTTCCTCAATTTGCAAATTTGGTTCCACAAATGTGTTCTCCACATTTGAATTAACAGCCATGCCAAAATTCAGAAACATTGGAGTTGGTTTGCTATGCTTTTGGAACAATGCAAACGAATAATTCAAATTCCATTTCAAATTCAAATAACCAAACTCAATTCAAATTCCACACTAGAATTTAAATCAGTTGGAATTCAAATTTTTAAACCTTAACTTTGAGGTGAAGCAAAGCCTTTAATTTTGAGTAGCTGTGGTGAAAATATCAGTGGGAAAATAGATTAAGAATTTAGGGGATGGGTCCACATGTCAGCCACCCAAATGCCTTAACCGCCTCATTTCTTTTCGGATGGTCGCCGAAACGCCGCCAGCTCCCGGCGCAACCCGCTCCCAGGACTCCACAGCGCCACCTCCTGGTTTTCTTGGTCGTTCGTCCACTTCAACACGACACAGTCGCAGCACCGAATTCCCTCTTCGCTTCTCTCGGTCGCTCGCCGCTCTCTCTGCTCTCTCCAGCGAAGAACTGCCCCGGTGCTGTTTTCTGTTCTTTTCCTCGCTCACAGTCGCCCGAGCTCAGGTGATCGAGCTCCAAGAAGCAAAAGGAAGCACGAGTGCGTGCTCCAACATCCACCATTCTCAAACCTAAGTTTCCTAGCTTGTGCTACGTGCAAACCAGAACTTGGCGCCTTCGTTCGGAGGTGCCCCGGCGGAACCCCGTTCGGTTCACCGAGGACAGCACGCTACGGCTGGTTTCACCTTCCTTTCCCTAAACAGGAAAGGTGTGTTGTTGTCCGTAGATCATGTTGCCGAAAGTTTCATTTCAAATGATCAAGCGGGTAGCTAGAATTTTGGGTTTTACTAAACCCTAGTTCATAGCAACAACTTTCGGTCTACGACCAAATTCGTCGTGCAGCAGTAGTTAGAGCTCATTCCGGTCTAGGCAAAGCTTTGCTAGATCGCTACGGTCCTTCTCGCTCAAACGGCGCTCAAAACCATCAAGGACCGGAGGAGTTCTTCGAGTTTTTGTCGCCGCCGGGGTTTTGCAGGCTCGGGTCACCAGTGATGTCCCATCTCCGGTGGTTTTCATGGAGAGCGGGCTATGGGTCGAAGTTGTCCACACATCACTGGTGCTTTTAGAGCAAACCCTTGCCCGAACGACCCACTACCGAGTGAGAACGAGGTCGCCAAAGTGGAGTTCGACATGACCGCCGGTGCGAGCACTGTTGTGGCTGTTGTCATCCGCCCCCGACCCCACCATCGTGTTCAGCACGGTGTAGAACTAAAAGGCGGCAAGTTTGGTGGAGTTTGGACCACGGGAACCCCGTCCCGACGAGCCTCGACGGAGTGCGCCTCCGCGGGCAGCGCGAGGTAGACGAAGGAGGGCCGGGTCCCACAGGTCAGCCTTCGTGTCCGTGTAGGGATCGGCCTGTGGCACCGGATCGGGTGCGTCTGCGTGAGAAACAATCCTGTGGCCTCGGTGTTGCCGCCATCTGAGTGGATAGCGCCACGGGTGGGGCCCACAGCCAAAATTTAAACATTTCTTCATTTTTCAGATTTAGTGCAATCTTCAAATGACCATAACTTTCAGTAGGAATGTCCAAAACTTGTGAAACAAATTTTGTTGGATTCCTCTCAGTCAGTACTTTGCGGACATGCAAAGAAATAGATCTAAAGATCTCTTGAATGTTCTCCAAATTTCGTCAAAATTAAATATTTGGAAATTAATTCCAGACGATCCCTGTTATGGAATTTCCTCAAATTTGGAGAAGATGATCCTCCATAATATTAATGATCTACTGTAAAAATTTGAGCTTCATCGGAGTTCATTTGCTAGGCTAAATTGTCTTCCAAAGTTCAGCCTTTATTTTGAAATTCAAATTCGAAACAGACACTTTTCAGAACTCCTGTCTAACTTCAAAAATTCATATCTCTCTTTTGGTAGCTCCAAAAATGGTGGAACAAATTTTGTTAGAACCATGCAGACTTGCCCTAAGCATATCTTCCAGTGTTAGACATGTTAAAACTCCAGAATTGAGCTCAAAATTCAGAGAAGCCTTGTATATGTGGGAATTTTGGAGGCCACAAGGTGCAATGAAATTTCTCTAAATTTTTCTCAGATCATCTTTAGAGAGTGTAGAATCCACTGGAAAAATCACAAAGCCAATTAAGGAACCTAAATAGAAGTAGCTATGAATAGAAGTTTACTTCTTATAATTCCTTAGCACTTATGCATATATTTTGTTACATTTCATATAGTGACCGAAGTTGAGGATACGCCGGAGCCGTTGGACGTCCTCCCACCCGACACTAACTTCTCCTTTGACTCGCAACCAGGCAAGCCCCGGTTTGCATTTAAGTACCTTTTACAAAGTTTTTATCTGTATCACTTATGTCTAGATTGAAATGGGTGCATTAGAGTTAAGGTGTTTGAAACCCCACTTGCATGACTTTAATGTGGCGAACTGGGATCCGCTCATCCAGGATCGCAGAGGGTGGTGCCGCACGATGCGACACCCGACAGCACACATCATAAGGACACATTATATTACATGGGAAACAAACTGAATGTACAAAGTAGTACACTACTCAGTTACAAACTAGAGTCTTTATATTACACAGCGGAAGTTTCTTTTGTACAACTCACGCCCGTCTATCTAGCAAAAGTCGGTTGCCCAGCCCTAGATCAACCCACACTAGCTGCACGTCTCAGCTCAGCGCGGCGTGTATGGCTCTCACTCAGCCGTGGTCCCCGATGGAGGGTAACCCTCGCCGGTGGACTCGTAACCCGAGTCCGTGGGTGGCTCCTCACCTGAAAAACACTTAAGCAGCAACCATGAGCACGATGGCTCAACAAGACTTAACCGACTCACCTAAGCATGAAACTCGACATGAGGTCGAACCGGTCGCACTGAAACGAGCAGGAGGTTCCCTACACGGAGCATCTCTCTATGCCCGTTAGCAGATTTCCACCTTGCTGCCCTCAGCCTACACCTATAAATCGGTGCGTTATGTCTCGACGCCCGGAGGTTTAGGTTACATCGGTTTATCAGGGCCCATATATCCGATATGCCTTCGGTACGTTCCAACTTGATCAGCTTGGGCCGCACACGGATCGGTCCTCAATCGACACGGACAGGGCTGCGCACACAAGACTTCCTCTTGCTGCACCCTAGCCCCTGCCAAGTCTCATTTGTATTACTAAGGTGATCTCACATCACTCGAACCAATCCCGTGTGTCCCAAGCCTAACTCGCGAGTAGATTCCAACTACTCGACTTTTACCGAAGTCGTATGAATCATTAAGCATAGCATGTCTATTCGAGGCCCTAGACACTACCCTCACTCTTGGTGGAAAAATTCTGGTTATGCAGTTGGGTTTTCATCCATCCTACACCTAATGCACATACATACTTCACACTATGCATGTAAATAAAGTAAAACTTTATAAAAGTCTTAATGCAAACCGGGGCTTGCCTTATTGCTGCTGGTCAGTAGTTAGGTCTTCTTCCGGAAGGAGGAAGTCGAGCATTTCCGGAGTCTCTTCGCCTTCAGCGACTACACGTTAATGAAATACTACATGTCAATTTTAATGCAATGTGTAAACTTGAATACATAATTACTAACAACTGTAGCTAGCCCTCCCCTTTGGTTCTGAAATTTTTATAGTGGCTTGGTAGGGTCCTAACCAAAGTCTTGACCAAGTTTCATTTGAAACAAAGTTCATTTGAACCTTGTACAGATAAAAGCCCATTTGCTCAACATTTGAGCCTCTAAGTAATTCCAGGAGTTTTCTTGGCTCCAACCATTACTTTCTGGAAACTAGAATTTAAGAGGGTTCTAATGGCATTGGTTTAATGTCATTTGAAGAATTCGACTGAAAGTTATGCCCTAATTAAGATTTTCTCAGGGCAATTTACTTAATCACCCCATTAGGGGGACTAAATGAATTTTGATGAGTCTGAAAATTTTACTGTGACTCAAGGATTTTCCAATGACCCTCTCAGCCAAATTTCAGCATTTTTCATAAAGTAATTCTCCAGATAAAATTCCCAACAATTTAAATTTTAGGGAATTAATTCTGGAAACTATTAGGTTTCATGAGCTGAAATTGGTATTTATGGAAAGTACTCAGAATCCTGAGTTCAGCAAAATTTGGTTCACTGAATTTGGAGTTTCCTAGCAAAAGTTCTATTCATTTGAAGTTTGAACTAAAACTGGAAATTCTTAAAATGTTTAAATCCGCTGGTGGGTCCATCGCACACGTGTCGACTGCTGGAGCCGAGCCACACGGGCCACAGACCCTTTCCTGTGCAGCCA
The DNA here is from genome assembly GCA_030760725.1 of Neostapfia colusana. NCBI lineage: Eukaryota > Viridiplantae > Streptophyta > Magnoliopsida > Poales > Poaceae > Neostapfia > Neostapfia colusana. The sequence continues at coordinate 40,825,425 of JASWHV010000013.1, read as the reverse complement.
CACTGGATCGTGGACCACAGAAAATCCCGCACATTTTCTTCCCGCCGCTGACGTGTGGGGCCTACCCCCTTCGTCTTCCTCCAGCCCCGCGCGACCCCGCCGCCGAGCTCGCTGGAGCTCTCGCCGGGAAGGGGTTCCGGCCCTTGGAACTTGCTGATTTTCGCCGCCACTGCACAATTTTGCACGAGGAACACGTTGCCGGCCTTACCTCGGATCGAGGATGGCCGGAAACCTTGGCGCGACGGCGACAGTCGGTGCGGTAACTTCAGCGACATCGCTAGGGCACTGTACTGCTCTAACCTTGCTCCGGTTAGCTCCTACAGCATCGCCACGACCTAGGGAGCAACGTCCAGGACTCTGATCTCATGAGAAACGTCGGCAACTAGAGGCTCACCGTCGACCTAGGCCCGATATCGGCTGTGCCCCAAAAATTTCGAAGAACCGTAACCCTAGCCCATGGTTCTTGCTGGTTTTTGATCCTAGGTGGTCGTGTACCAGAGCAGAACGTGTGTGTAGCTCGGAATCCCTTGTGGTAAACTATCTACTCCAAATTTCCTCGTTTTGCAACCTTCGGTATTTTGAACACCAAATGGATAAACGGCCAAATACTACCCCGACGAAGTACGAGAGGAGTAACGGTCGGCACGAGCGTGTAACGCACCTTGAAGCAGACCTTTTTCGTATAGCTCGCCGGGAACGAGACGGGTCCTAGCTGTCGGACGCCGGGGATCAACGGAGGTCGGCGCTCTGTTCTTGCGCGGAACCGAGGAAGGAGCTCGGGTGGTGGTCGTTCTCACTCATAAAACGGAAGAAGGGGTGGCGTAGCGTGTGCGCTGGCCTTTGAGCCGCGACTTTTGCACCGTGAGGTGGCCGTTCGGCCGCTGCTGGCGGTCGGAGCGCGGTCGCGCTGGCACGCTCGACTTTGTCCGAGGAAAAATCACCCTAGGGGAAACTTCAGACTGAAGTCTGCTGACATGTGGGCCTCCCCTCTAATTCCTTTTCAAATTTTTCTCACTTCTGTCTGTGCCAAAATATCCTCAGCTACTCACAATTGAATGTGAGACTTAGCCCCCATGTTTTGGTTTGAATTTGAGTTCTCAAATTTGAACTTTGTTGGGGTAAGTTTGCTTCATGTTTGAACTGAAATTCAAATTCAGTTCTGAATTATTGCAAATTTAGTCCCCGACAAGATGAACTCCAATGGGGATGAAAATTGGTGGGCTAACTCGGAAAAATATGCTGAGTTTGAATATGAAGATAACTTTTGAATTGGAGTGATGAAAGTTGCTGCAATTTTAATTTACATTCAAATTGGCCCCTTTTTCAAATGCCTCCAAAAGTGCCTCAAAAAGTGTTGGATTTGCATGAAATTTGGCCTGAACCTTCTCATGACTTTTCAAGTACTAGGGGTGAGCTCAATCTCTCATGTTCATGTGTAGAAATCCTATTTTGTGAAAGTTAGGGCTTTCCCCTCTAATCATCCTTTTGATGGAGGTTACTTGCTCTTCACAATTCTTCACAAGATATTCACCACAAAACTGTGGTGTTGTGAGGTGATGAAAAGTTTTTGCAAGTCCCCTTTCTTGGGCTTTTACATCCCTCCCCCCTTAAAATAATCTCGTCCCGAGATTACAACAAAAGAGATAGCGATGTAATAGGGACTCACCCGTGCTGAGACGCCATGAACTCCGGGTAATTTGAGCGAAGAAATTCCTCGCTCTCCCACGTCGCTTCTTTGGCGGTGTGGTTGCTCCAGAGTATCTTGTAGAACCACAACGTTCGGCTACGCGTGGTTCGAGCTTTCTCATCAAGAATTGCCACCGGATATTCATCATACATCAAATCCGGTTGCAACTCGCCGATGTATTCGGTAGGAACAGCAGCGGTATGCTTCAGACATTTTCTCAGTTGTGAAACATGGAAAACGTCATGGACACCAGCAAGAGATGCCGGCAGCTCCAGTCTATACGCCGCTGGCCCACACTTCTCGATGATAGCATAGGGTCCAATGAAAGGGGGAGTGAGCTTCCCCTTCATGCCGAACCGGTGTACGCCCTTCATCGGAGACACACGGAGGTACACGTGTTCACAGACGTCAAAGTGCAACGGCCTACGCCTCTTATCAGCGTATCTTATTTGCCGGGATTGAGCGGCCTTCAAATTAGCTTGAATCGTCCGAACGCGCTCTTCGGCGTCGTTCACCACATCAACCACGAATGTGACCCTTTCACCGGACTCGCACCAGTTTAATGGGGTGCGGCATTTGCGACCGTAGAGAGCTTCGTCTACACGTATGAAATCAATGATCACATCCTCCCATTTCCATGCTGGAATTTTCAGGGGTTGCAACAGCCCTGATTTTCTCATATGATCAGCCTTCACTCGTCTACACGTATCGCACTCGGATACGTACTTTGCTACCTCCCGCTTCATCCGTGTCCACCAAGATTTCTTTTTCAAATCTTGGTACATTTTGTTGCTTCCCGGATAAATGGAGTATTTAGACAAGTGAGCTTCATTGAGGATGTTTTTCCTCAGTTCCATGTCCCGGGGTACGACTATGCGGTCATTGAACCATAGCGTCCCCTCATCATCCTTCCGGAAACATTTGATCTCCCCATTGTCTATCCGTCTCCGGAGATGTGCCATGCCTTTATCAGTCTTTTGAGCTGCAATGATGTTCTCCCTAATAGTAGGGATGAGGGCAAGGTTGTAAAGCAATCCATATGGAACCAAGTATAAACTCGGCTCTTCCTCCTCCACCGGTGTTATGGTGAGGTTATGGACATGTGATTTCTGACTCAGCGCGTCGGCAACCACATTTGCCTTGCCGGGGTGATAATGGATCTCAATATCATAATCTTTGATCAGTTCTAACCACCTCCTTTGCCTCATATTCAGCTCCTTCTGGGTGAAAATGTATTTCAAGCTCTTGTGGTCGGTGTAGAGGTGTACCAGATTCCCCAGGAGATAGTGCCTCCACATTTTCAGCACCAAAACCACTGCAGCAAGCTCAAGATCATGAGTCGGATAGTGCTGCTCATGGTTCTGAAGTTGGCGTGAGCCATAGGCGACCACACGTCCTTCCTGCATCAACACGCAGCCGAGCCCAATACCGGACGCGTCACAATACACGCGAAGGGCTTTGTTGTATCCTGATGAGCTAAGACCGGGGCTGTTGTGAGATGCTTCACCAATGCTTGGAACGCTCCTTCACATGCCGCGTTCCAAACATATTTCGTTCCCTTCTTCAGCAATTCTGTCATCGGTTTAGCGAGCTTGGAGAAGCTTGGAATAAATCTCCAGTAGTATCCCACTAACCCGAGGAAGCTTCTGACTTCATGAACTGAAGTGGGAGCTTTCCATTTCAGCACTTGCTCAATTTTGCTCGGGTCAACCGCAATGCCTTCAGCTGAGATGATATGTCACAAGAATGGTACTTGGCTGATCCAAAACTCGCATTTGCTGAACTTGGCATAGAGCTTGTGGTCTCGTAATCGTTGAAGAATGATCCCCAAGTGTTTGGCATGTTCGGCTTCTGTCTTGGAGTAAACCAAGATATCATCGATGAACACTACCACGAACTTGTCCAGCTCCGGCATGAACACTGAGTTCATGAGATAAATGAAACGGGCTGGAGCATTTGTGAGACCAAAGGACATGACGATATATTCATATAATCCTTATCTCGTCGAGAAGACCGTCTTCGGGATATCCTCCGCCCGGATCTTTATCTGATGATATCCAGAGCGAAGGTCCATCTTGGAGAACACACTTGCACCCACAAGTTGATCAAATAATATGTCGATGCGGGGCAGTGGGTACTTATTCTTGATGGCGACGGCATTGAGAGGCCGGTAGTCGACAAAAAGCCTCAAGGTTTCATCCTTCTTCTTCACGAACAGCGCCGAGCATCCCCAAGGCGAGGAACTCGGCCTAATGAAACCCTTGCTCAACAGATCATTGAGCTGTTCTTTCAGTTCAGCCAGCTCATTTGGAGCCATTTTGCATGGTCTCCGTGATATGGGCGTAGTCCCGGGTGCAAGTTCAATCTTGAACTCGACATCCGGCTCAGGTGGCATGCCCGAAAGATCATCCCGAAACACGTCGGGGTACTCCCGTACTACGGGGATGTCCTCCAACTTGAGAGCTTCAGTATTATTGATCGCTGAAACCTCCCGGACTGGATTATTTAATAAGAGGGACTGCGGACGGTGTAATGGGGAGTTGAGGTGAACCGTCCGTGATAAGGTTTCCAGGACAGCGCCATGGTAGCTTAGCCATGACATTCCCAAGATTGCATCAATCTTCTGCCCCTCAAGGATAATCATAGTGGTGGGATATATCTTCCAACCTAAGCACAGTGGTGCTTTCGGAACCATCATAGTTGCCAAAATCTTTCCTCCCTGTGAGCAGATCATATAGGAACACTCGGTTGGAAAGGCTTCCAGCTGATGCTTAACCACATATGATGCACTTATGAAGTTGTGGGTTGCACCAGAATCGAACAATATGATGATGGCTTGATTGTTGAGAGTGAACATACCCGCCAGCACGTTGTCTCCCTCCGGGCGTCCTCATTGTCGAAGTGGCGAACGCCCCCAGTCCGCTGACCATCCTTCTTGACCGGAGGTCGGCCTCGAGCACTGCCCTGGAACTGGTCTTTCCCGCTGCTCTGCTGCCCCTGGGGACAGTCCTTCGCGAAGTGGCCCGCCTGGCCACACGTGAAGCAAGTGAAGCGGGTAGGTCCCCCGCTGATCGGTGGACGGAAACCCGGGGCGCGTTGTGGCCGCGGAAACGCCTGGGGTGCCATCTGCTGCTGCTGCTGTCTCAGTGGTGGCATCGGCGGTCGGAACGGGGGTGCTTGGAAAGAACGTCCCCCGAACTGTTGAGGTCGTGCTGGTGGACGCCACTGCTGCCCGGATGGTGTCCGATACACAATGCGGTACTTTTGAGGAGCGCCACCCCCACTGCTGGGTGGAGCGCTGCGCTTCCGCTGCTCAGCTGCCAACTCCCGCTGAGCGTCCTCTTGCATGATCGCGGCATTGATGAGGTCGTTGAAGGTGCCGCGATTCCACTGCACAAGATGCTTCTTCATTTCGGGGTGTAACCCCCGATAGAAGTGCTCCCGCTTCTTCTCCTCGGTGGAGATGTAGTCTGATGCATATTGCGCCAGGTGGTTGAAGGCACGGGAGTAGTCATGGGCACTCCTCCCGCCCTGCTTCAGTTCCAAGAATTCTTGGAACTTCCTCTTCATTATCCCGGGAGGGATATGATAGGCGCGGAACGCCTCCCGGAACTCTTCCCACTCCACGGCATGGCCAGCCGGACGTGAGGCGACATAGTTCGCCCACCACGCACCAGCGGCACCGTGAAGTTGCTGCGCTGCGAACACAGTCTTTTGCCGCTCCGTGCATTGGAGCAGCCCGAACTTGGACTCGATGGTCCGCAGCCAGTTGTCGGCCTCCAGTGGTTCTTCAGCTTCTGTGAACACTGGAGGGTGCGCACTCATGAAGTCCGAGTACGACACCTCACGGGGCTCATGAGGCCCCCTCTCTTGACGCCCCCCCGCCTGGGATGTATTTTGCATGATCGTGAGGAGCAGGTCGGTCTGCTCCTCACGACCCCCCACCAGTGCTGCTATCACATCCGCTAGAGTAAACGGAGGCGGCGGTGGTGGCTGCTGCTGCGGGGTGCTGTCGTAGACAGGTGGCCAGGAGTCATCGCCTCCCTGTTGGCTAGAGCCACCAACCTCGTGCGTGGTCCTAGTGCGAACCATCTGCAACCATACGACAATAAACATCAGTCCCGCAACATATTGCATGCAGTCCAATAAAAATAGGCGTAATAACATAATGACAATAAAACATGTGATACATCTCGTATGTAGATAATGTAATAACTTTGCACAAGCTACACCATTACCAGACCAAATGCAAGCTAGTTTAATTCAACTTGATGAACCTCCTCTTTGGAAGCTCACCACAACTAGGTTTGGTCACTATGAGACGTTACTATCGCGTTGTCATCATGTAAACCACCCTTTTATCTTCAATACGACAAAAACATGGTCTCCAGTAAAAGAATCTTGAGTGAGACCTATAATCAAATCTTTCACTAGTTTAAGATAACCTATCATGAGTATGTTCTACCCCATTGGAAGTACTTAAACCCCCCCCCCTAGGGTACAACAATCTCTCCAATGAGTTCAACTGTCATTCCTCTGTCAGAATGACCAGTTTCTACATATTCCAAGTTCGGTCTGGTTCTGGGACGTTTCATGACTCAAGTTGAATACCAAAGTTAAAGTTAACTTCAGTATCTTTCCAACGAGTACTTATTTGCCCTCAGATCAGCTCTGGTTAAAATGTTATGGTAATTCAAAGTCAACAAAATTTCTGGGAGAATTTCAACAGCACCTCCTTGGGAAGTTGCTGTTTTCAACTCTGATTTCCACTGAATCCTGTGCTGAACTTTCAGAAACTTTGAATTGCAAATATGTAACACATATTCTGCCCTTTCTAAGGATGTATCATATGCAAATTTTAGATTTTTCTACTGGGAGTTAAGTTTGAAAAACAGAACAGTCCAGAGAGTGTTTAACTCTGTCCTGATTCTGGACAGTTTACATTCTTCTGGGACTTAAGCCATCTTAAGGTGTGATTCAGCTCTGGAAGTCTACAACAAAGTTGTCAAGTACTTAAATACCTTTCCAGAACTTCATACCACACCTCCCTAGGCTAAAAGACCGGTGAGTTATGCTCTGTTGAAGATCAGCAAACTTGCTGCCCAAAACAGAGCACTCTGTTTTTCATTCCTTTGGGACTACCCTGATCAATTATCAACTTTTTCTGCCCAACCAGAGTCCTAAATGTTGAAACTTAGTGAATTTTTAATTCCTGGTCATCATTATTTTTCATGCACATGCCTATACTGATGTGGACATCACTCCTGCAGATATACACAACACTCATATGGTAGACAAGCAAGGTCAAATTACTAGAGCTTGAGCACGACAATTGAATTTAGAGGTGAGCTCGTTCCTGAACAATTCTTTATATGTGAATTTTGAGAGTATGTTGCTACCTAATGGATTAATTATGATTAGGAACCATGGAGAGGACATGGAGATACATGGAGATGGGTTTGGAGGCGTGGAGGACCAAAAAATACGCCAACAATAAGTTAGAGACCGAGCCCAAATCAAACTCGAGTCCAACTCGGGCCCAGGAGCAGTCCACTTTAAAATGGATGCACAGGAGGCATACAGACTCTGTTTTTTATGTTCTACATATGCACAGAAAACTGACAGGATAAACTTTCCAATGGAACTGTCCCCACGTCAAAATTCCCTCGGAGTCGACGGGAAACTTCGAAACAATATAAAGTTTAGAGTCTATCAGGGTGTTGCATCACCTAGTTGGGCCATTGGGCCTTGTATCGAGTCCAAGTCCATTATGTACGTGTCTTAGGGTTAGGTCATGACCCCAGCACCCCCCTGGTCGTCCTCCACCTCCTTTATACCCCCTAGCCGCCGTCACAAACAGCTGGGTTTTGTTTAGATTATTCTGTCAAGAACAGTTTCGCCGTTCATCGGTTTGTGAGGCCCCAACTTGAGTGCTTCATATCTTTCAGAAATTTGGTTGCATTCTTTCTTGTTCTTGCCTGTGTTCTTTGATTCGCAGGCAAGGATTAGCCTTCTTGGTGAGGTCAACCGTGCAATATCGGTTGATAACCTGAGGAGACATGGTGCTGCGATTGCAGGGTTCAGAACGTGTTGTTCGGAAGCCGGATCGATTTGTGTCAAGTATCCACCAAATTGAGAGTTAGCAGAACCTTTTGGAAGATCGGGACCCCTGTACACATCAAGTGGTATCAGAGCTTTAGGTGCACCGTCAGGTTCGCCTTCCCCTAGTTTTGTTTATCTTGAACTCGTCCTATCGTCCACGAAAAAGCCAAAAAAATTATAGTCATAGGTCTCCCCATCCCAGACCAGGTTTATCCTTTTGCACAATTCTGTTTTGGAGTCCGTAGTGTTGAATTTGTGTCTTAGTTCGTGTTTTGTTGCTGGTTTAATCGTGTTTTGTTCCTACTTTGTTATTCCATCCGCTGCATTCCATCGAAACCCTAGCTGCCACAGTCGTTATCAAATCGATCACCATAACTATTCATTGTGCTAGGGTTATCCTTGTTCTTCAGTTTTCACCACATATTACGTGAGTTTATCCTCCATGATATACACACACCATCCCAAACGTTGTCACCATCATATCCAATTTTTTTTCTCACCACCGTTTCCAATTCAGCTCCACCAAAAAATAATCTTGTGGTGCTGTCTTAAAACAGCCATAACCTTGGCATTGGGTTAAATTACATTACCCAGATTCACTTTGGAAGATTGATTATTTGGCATCTAAAGGCTCAACAATAATCATAAAGAAACATATTGAATTTCTGTTGTCCACATCTTCTTTTTTCAAGTGAGCTGAAAATTTGTGCGACGTGTATATTAGTGCTCCTGATTTCACGACAGATATAAAAAAATCAAAGAAAAAATATAGAAAAGAAAATTTGTGAAGAGGAGCATAAATATCAAAACTTGGGTGTGTTATTTTGCCTTGTGGTGCAATTGTTCCAGCTCAATTATTGTCCTTATCATTCATACTTATTGTTGTCTTGTTCATAACATTCGGGATAAGACACGAGTAGGCCAGCAACTAGGACGAGTGTTTGGACATCTATTCAGCATTACTATCTGTTATTGAATTGTGTGCTACTCACATATATTTGGCCATCCAAACTCCACATTCATCCTTTCGAACAGCACAAGTTTTTGACCCTTGCAATCGCTGAATCACGTCGTCCAGGTATCCTTTGCCTTGTTGTGGTAAGAAACTTGTAAGAGCTTGGTAAGACTCGACCCATTGCTTTGTGAGTTCCACCATCATTGCGTAGTAGTTAATAGGGATAATCTTGTTGTTTTCCATATTATTCTTGCTAACAATGTAAGATCATGTTGATCCTACGGAGTGTGTTTTGAAAAGTGAGATGAAGGGTTACATAGAACAAATGGTGAAGTCTGTCAAGGAAGCAATCGCACAAGGGGTAAAAGATTATTTTGCTGAACAGAGAATACCCCGCACCCTTGAGAGGTTGGACAAACGCTTAAGCTTGCTAGTTGGAAGGATTGATGATATGGAGACCCACCTACCATTCAGCCATGATGCTACCCACCACAACAACTTTGAAGAAGAAGAAGACGTGTTGTGTGATGTGAATGGAGAGGTGGATACACGTGCTGGGCAGAATGTACATCTACGTCAACACCTTCGTCAAAACACTCATGGTATGGTAGGAAACAACATGCGTGGTAACAATAACCGCCCTCTTGATGACCCTTTTGCTAAAGTTAAATTTTCCATACCTTCATTTTCTGGTGCTTATGATGCTGAGGCATATCTTGATTAGAAAATGACGGTTGAGCAGAAATTTAATTCCCACCTTTGTCACACCCGGTTTCTCTGAAGAACAACCGAGTGAATACCACGTGTATGCCAGGATCATTCTCTCATACATGTGATGACAAATAGTGAAGCATCATTTATTACAAGCCAGGTGTTGAATATAAATAAGTCTTACATAGCATACGTCTCAATGGACGATAATAAGTTCATGACATGTAAATAAAACAGCAGCGGAATATAAATCTTGTGGGCTCCATCACAGGCGTTGCCCGGGGGACTCCATGAACCTAGAATCCTTCCTCGGAACCAAAGTCTTGGTCATTAAACACCACGTCATTCTCTTGACCTGAGCAGCAATATAAACCAACAAAACAGCAAGTTTGAGTACCGTGGGTACTCAGCAAGTGTGGGAAAGTTATGTCATGCATGGCTAGATCAAGGAGAGGTTGAACTCATGGTTAAAGCACTACGCAATTAATACCTATCACCTTAGCTTATTAAGCACCTACATTACTACACAGGGGAAATGATCCCAATCTCCCAACCCATCATCAAAAACAAGTAACCAGGATATCATTTCCAATGTTAAGCTCCCCGCTTAACATCCTCCACTTCCAAATTCATCATCCTCTAATCATGAATAAGTCCAAGCCGCTCTTGACTGTGAGCACGGCTGTCATGACAGTTTTGACTCTGCAGAGTTTGCACCACTGTACCCACATGTAGTGATTTCATCCCCCGTTGCTAGGTAGACTAAAAGAACCTCCATTATGCCAGTGGCCGCGAACCACATTCACACTTCCTAGGTGTGTAGCCAGGAGATCACTACGAAGCCTTTACAAAGGGATTCTAGACGAGCGTGAGCCCACTGAGGTTTCACCCATAACAGCATACAAGAGCTTCCAACCCCGCTGCAGTGGCCCCCTCTTGAGCCTTGCGGTTCATACGGTAGTCCAGCTGACACCGATTCCCCGCACCATCCAACACACCCATACTACGCCGGGGATACACCTAATTAATTGGCCAAGCTGCCCCATCTCAGCATGTGGTTGGCACGGTAAAGCCAGGTTACATGCTCCATGAACCGGTCCTTAGGATCCAGGTAAGTACTAAACACAAACCCGAGTCTCGTGCACCCAGCACCAACCGAATTATCCAACTTGCCTCGATCCCTACCTCTACATAACTCATAATATCTCATTCAAGAGTAAGGTAAATAAATTGATGATCTCATATCCCACTTATCTCATTCTAAGCATGGCTAAGCATAAGATATAAATAAATGACATGATAAAATAAATCCCAACCCAAGCTACAAGAAAACAAGGTAATGCAATTCTAGGGAAACTTCCTAGCATGGGTTTCATATTTCAATTGACAATGCAAATAATTCAATCTACACATCCTAGTATAGGATCAAAGTGGTCAAGGACACTTGCCTTCTTCCTGCTGCTCTGAGAATGGAAAGTCTTGGTCTTGGAAGGGGAGAACTTGCTCTGGAGCAGGTTCTACTCATGCCATACACATAGCAAAACAACAATCCATAAGCCATAGTTCACACTTTCACTCATGCAAAACATACATACGTACGTACATACATACATACATACATACATACATACATACATACATACATACATACATACATACATACATACATACATACATACATACATACATACATACATACATACATACATACATACATACATACATACATACATACATACATACATACATACATACATACATACATACATACATACATACATACATACATACATACATACATACATACATACATACATACATACATACATACATACATACATACATACATACATACATACATACATACATACATACATACATACATACATACATACATACATACATACATACATACATACATACATACATATGAAAGTCATTCTCATTTCTAAGTGTTGTGGTTACTCTACATGTGTTGATTTTTGGCCTACATTCACTTTTAAACATTTGTGTATGATTTCTAACTTTTGTATTCAGACTTCTGTTTGCACACTATATATGAATTTCCAATTTGAACAAATTCTTTATATTTAATTAATATACTTCTTAGCTACCAAGTTTGCATGAAAGGTAATTCCCTACTCCAAATAGGTTTTCAGATCTTCTACCAAATCCTAAACTGAAGTTTTTGGATTTGGAGACTTCATTTATGCTTTTCTAATTATGTATACTTATTTTCCTATATTTTCAGATTTATTTTCTATGCCTAAAAGTGAACTTTATTATGAAAATAGTAAGACACATCATCTAAACAGAATAGGTTCTGATCTAAAATATTCAATAATATATCTTTGCACTTCCTCTCTGATGTGGAACAAATTTAATTTATTTTAATAGTTTTTAGAATTATTTCCTAGCCTAAAATCTATTTCTAGAACTAATAAATATGAATATCATTTTAGACAGAATTCATTTCAGCCTAAAAATCTATTTTTAACTCATTCTAAAGTTTTCCAAGTGCTAGGAGAATTTAAATTTGAATTTGCACATGTGTTTACCTTACCTTTTAAATATAAATCCTAGTCACATATTTAAATTTCTGAATTTAATATCAGATAGGGTCAAAAAGGTAAATCCACAGTACTGCAGGGTCTAATTTATTATTTCATAAATTTCCAGGGGTCTAACTACACATAACGGAGGGGTTTTTCTAATTTTTATTAAGTCCAGGGGCTAAAACTGATTTTTAAATGAATTTACACGAATTTCTGAAGTTCCAGGGGCTAGATCAGAAGTTTCCGGGGCTAGCTCATGTTTTCCGAGATCCCCAGGGGGTAGCGCGTAAGAATCCTGGCCTTTATAACGCGGGGTTGATGTGGACCGTCCGATTTAAAATAGACGGCTGAGATTATAACGCGAAGCGGTACGGGTTAGATCTAATAGGAACCGCACGATTTAAAATGGACGGGCCTCAGGCGGCCACGTCGCCCTGGCCGTGCGCCGGCGGCGCTGCCCAGCGGCGCGCGGCGGCAGGAGGCGGCGATCTCGCCGGAGAACTTCGGGTTTTCGTCTGTGCTTCCTAAAACTTGGATTTCTTGGCATGGAACGGAAGAGGGGAGGTAGGGGATCTCACCTCGTGGTTTTTCTTGAGCTCGGAGGCCCTGGAAGGCAGTCGGCGACGAGGTCCGAGGTGAAAACGTGGCGGTGTTCGTCGGAGCTGTGTATAGAGCGCAAGACACCGGGTTTCCTTCACCTGCGAGATTCCTCGGAGGCGGTGGAACATGATCAGCGCGTTAGATCAGGAAATCCGAGCGAGGATCGAAGGAAAATGGCGGTAGAAGCTTCGGTTCTCACCGGGAGGAAAAACAGCCGATCGGGGGGGGGGGGGGACAGGGCGATGCCAGTGTTTATATAGACGACGGAGGGCGGCGGTCTGTTGGGATCGAGTTGGAGACATCAGGGACCGAAATTCGGGCTGGGGCGCGGGTTTCCGGAGGTGGTTTGGATTCGGGTGCGAGAAGAGTCCCGGGGTGGGCCGAGCGCGCGGGAGGTGAGGGATGACACGCGGGCCCCGCGTGTCAGTGAGAGGAAGAGAGGGGGCCGGGTTTGGGGCTGGCACGGGGAGATTGGGCCGGCAGGTGGGTTTCGGCCCACTCGCCGGTGGGGTTTTTCTTTTTCTTTTTCTTTTTTCCTTTTCTTTTCTGTTTTAATTTGAATTTGAACTCCAATTTGAATTTGAATTTCTGCACCACATGCAATACGTCCAAAAAATTTTTAAACTCCCCTCTTAAACGGTTTTGGGGTGTTACAACCTTGTTCCTGAACAACATAGAGTTCGACAAGCCACTAGTGAGTTTAAGGATTTTGCTATAATATGGTGAAATGAACTAGGTACCACACGCTTACAACCTGATACATCGGAACGTTTAAAAGAAGCTATGCGTAATCGTTTTGTTCCTCCATCCTACCAACGTGATTTGGGAAAGAAATTGCAGCGCTTAGAGCAGGGAAATAATTCTGTCCAAGATTATTATGCGGAGCTTCAAAAGGGTATGATACGATGTGGGGTAGTAGAGGACACTGAAGATAAAATTTGTCATTTCTATGGGGGGTTGAGACGTGAGATACAGGATATTGTTGATTATAATTAATTTAATACTATCAACCAGTTATTCCAGCTTGCTATGCTTGCAGAAAAGGAGTTACAGGGTCGTCAACAAAAGAACAAGAGCAGCGGCGGTGCCTCCTACACTCCACGCACAACAACATCTTCGGGGGCGTCCAAGTCATTCCGTTTTGATGCCCTTTCACCAAAACCAGCAGCCAAGCTTCCTTCTGGTGGAAACAACATTTCAGCAGCACCGAAACCACCACCTGCACGACCTGTGGATTAGGGTAAAAATTCCATGCAGGTACCCGCCATAAGTGCTTCATCCGTTGCTTCAATAGGACGCACTTCCGGCATTCAGTGCCACCGCTGCCATGGTCTTAGTCATGTGCAAAAAGATTGTCCTAGTCAGCGGGCATACGTTGCTACAGAAGAGGGAGGATACATCAGCACCTCCGATGTCGAAGACAACAATGATGATGAAGCTGCGAGTGAAGACACATCAGCCGACATGAACATCATTGTGCAGCGGGTGCTGAACACACAGGTACAACCACTTGATAGATTACAACACCATAATTTATTTCAGATTTTCTTTGTCATCAAGAACCGGCGAGCACGTGTCATCATTGATGGAGGAAGCTGCAACAACTTGGTGAGTTCTGAATTGGTCAAGAAGCTTAGCTTGAATACACGACCACACCCACATCCGTACTATATTCAATGGTTGAATGATTCTGGAAGAGCTAATGTAATACAAACTTGCAGAATTCCGTTTTCCATTGGTACATATGTTCATTCTGTTGATTGTGATGTGGTACCCATGCAAGCGTGTTCACTTTTATTGGGTCGACCTTGAGAACATGATAAGGATGCTTTGCACCATGGTAGAAGTAATAAATATACTTTTATGCATAAAGGAAAGAAAATTACTTTGATACCTTTGACTCCTGCTGAAATTGTACAAGCTGATAGGGAGAGAGCTGGAATTTCTAGTAGTCCTAAATCAGAAAATCAACAAGTCATTAATTCTGTGTTACCACCAAATAATGAGAGATCTACACCTAGTTCTAAGACTGAGGGAATTAAATTGAAGGGTCGTGTAATGCTTACTACAAAATCAGACCTTGCTGAAATTTCTGATCATGATATTTGCTGTGCATTGGTGTGCAAACAAGTTTTGTTCTCCATTGATGATATTGCTAGGTCTTTGCCTCCAGCAGTTACTAACTTGTTGCAAGAGTATGGGGATATTTTTCCAGCTGAGATACCCCGAGGACTTCTACCTTTGAGAGGGATTGAACATCAAATTGATTTGATTCCAGGTGCAATTTTGCCAAACCGTGCTGCATATAGGACCAACCCCGAGGATACTAAGGAAATTCAGCGGCAAGTCCAAGACCTTTTGGACCGTGGGTATGTACGTGAAAGCCTTAGTCCTTGTGCCGTTCCTGTACTTTTGGTTCCTAAGAAAGATGGTACTTGGCGTATGTGTGTTGATTGTAGAGCCATTAACAATATTACTATAAGGTATCGTCATCCTATTCCTAGGCTAGACGACATGCTTGATGAGTTGTGTGGTTCTATAATTTTCACTAAGATTGACTTGCGTAGTGGTTACCACCAAATAAGAATGAAATTGGGAGATGAATGGAAAACAGCTTTCAAAACCAAATTTGGGTTGTATGAGTGGTTAGTAATGCCTTTTAGTTTAACTAATGCACCAAGTACATTCATGCGTTTGATGAATGAGGTTTTGAGAGCTTTTATTGGAAAATTTGTGGTGGTTTACTTTGATGATATCTTGATTTATAGCAAGTCATTGGATGAACATATGGATCATTTACGTGCCGTTTCTAATGCTTTGAGAGATGCACGTTTATTTGGTAACCTTGAGAAGTGCATCTTTTGTATGAATCGAGTTTCCTTTGTTGGCTATGTTGTGACTCCACAGGGAATTGAGGTGGATGAGATAAAAATTCAAGCGATCAAGAGCTGGCCAATACCTCAAGCCATCACACAGGTAAGGAGTTTTCTTGGTCTTGCAGGTTTCTACTGACGTTTCGTCAAAGATTTTAGCACTATTGCTGCCCCATTGCATGATTTGACTAAAAAGGTGTGGTGTTCCATTGGGGGAAAGCACAAGAGGAGTCCTTTGACACCTTGAAGGACAAGCTTACACACGCACCATTGCTGTAACTTCCTGATTTTAGTAAGACTTTTGAACTTGAATGTGATGCTAGTGGAGTTGTCATTGGTGGTGTCTTACTGCAAGGTGGTAAACCGGTTGCATACTTTAGTGAAAAACTTAATGGTCCTGTCCTGAATTACTCCACATAAGATAAAGAATTTTATGCTCTCGTACGATGCTTAGAGACATGGCGTCATTATTTATGGCCTAAAGAATTTGTTATTCATTCTGATCACGAATCGCTAAAGCATATTCGTTCTCAAAATAATCTGAATCGTAGACATGCAAAATGGACTTGATTGTTCTCAAAATATAATTGTCTAGACGATATAATATGATCGCTAAAGCATATTCGTTCTAAAAATAATCAAAATAATTTGATCGCTGATGCATTGTCTAGACGATATAATATGCTGTCCCAACTTGATTGTCGAATTTTTGGACTTGAATTAATTAAAGAACAATATGCTCTTGATGCTTTTAAAGATGTGTTGCTGCATTGTAGAAAAGGTCATACTTGGAATAAATTTGTACTGGATGATGGATTCTTGTTTAGATCTAACCGCCTATGCATCCCAGTTTGTTCCATTCGTCTTTTGTTATTACAGGAGGCACATGGTGGAGGTTTGATGGGTCATTTTGGCGCAAAGAAGACGGAGTATGTTCTGGCCACACATTTCTTTTGGCCAAAGATGAGGAGAGATGTAGAGCGGTTTGTGCCTCGCTGCACCACATGTCAGAAAGCTAAGTCCCGTTTGAATCGACATGGTTTATACATGCCTCTTCTCACTCCTTCCATTCCTTGGGCGGATATCTCTATGGACATTGTTTTGCGACTGCCTAGGACTAAGAGGGGGAGGGACAACATTTTTGTTGTGGTCGTGTCAGAAAAGTGATGATGTTGTACATATTGCCGACCTTTTTTTCAAAGAGATTGTTCGCTTGCATGGTATGCCTTCTACTATTGTTTCAGATCGTGATGCTAACTTTTTGAGTCACTTTTGGCACACCCTATGGAACAAGTTGGGTACAAAACTGTTGTTCTCTACAACATGTCACCCACAAACTGATGGGCAAACAGAAGTAGTGAACCGCACTTTGGGCACCATGTTGAGAGCTGTTCTGAAGAAAAATTTAAATATGTGGGAAGAATGTTTGACACATGTGGAGTTTGCATATAATCGGGCAACACATTCTACCACCAAGGTAAGTCTTTTCGGGTAGTGTATGGATTCAATCCTCGTGCTCCTATTGATATCTTGCCTTTACCTACTAGTGAGAGAACTCATAATGATGCAAAGGAACGTGCTGATTTTATTTTGAAAATTCATGAGACCACTAAACACAATATTGAAAAGATGAATGAAAAATATAGAATTGCTGGTAGTAAAGGTAGGCAGGAAATTAGACTTGAACCGGGTGATTTAGTTTGGTTACACTTGAGAAAGGATAGATTTCCAGAACTGAGAAAGTCTAAATTGATGCCTAGAGCTGATGGTCCTTTTAAAATACTTGATAAGATTAATGATAATGCATATAAACTTGAGTTGCCTCCCGAGTTTGGGGTTAGTCCCACCTTTAACATTTCAGATTTGAGGCCATATTTGGGAGAAGAAGATGAGCTTGAGTCAAGGACGACTCCAATGCAAGAGGGGGAGGATGATGTCGATATCACTCCCACAGATATACACAACACTCACATGGTAGACATGCAAGGTCCAATTACTAGAGCTCGAGCACGACAATTGAATTTAGAGGTGAGCTCGTTCCTGAACAATTCTTTATATGTGAATTTTGAGAGTATGCTGCTACCTAATGGATTAATTATGATTAGGAACCATGGAGAGGACATGGAGATAAATGAAGAGGGGTTTTGAGGTGTGGAGGACCAGAAAATACGCCAACAAGAAGTTATAGACCGAGCCCAACTCAAACTCGAGTCCAACTCGGGCCCAGGAGTAGTCCACCTTAAAATGGATGCACAGGAGGCATACCGACTCCGTTTTTGATGTTCTACATATGCACAGAAAGCTGAGAGAATAAACTTTCCAATGGAACTGGCCCCACATCAAAATTTCCTAGGAGTCAACGGGAAACTTTGAAACAATATAAAGTTTAGAGTCTGTCAGGGTGTTGCATCACCTAGTTGGGCCATTGGGCCTTGTATCGAGTCCAAGTCCATTATGTACGTGTCTTATGGTGAGGTCATGACCCCAGCACCCCCCTGGTCGTCCTCCACCTACTTTATACCCCCTAGCCACCATCACAAACAGCTGGGTTTTGCTTAGATTATTCTGTCAAGAAAGTTTCGTCGTTCATCGGTTTGTGAGACCCCAACTTGAGTGCTTCATATCTTTCAGCAATTTGGTTGCATTCTTTCTTGTTCTTGCTTGTGTTCTTCGATTCGCAGGCAAGGATTAGCCTTCTTGGCGAGGTCAACCGTGCAATATTGGTTGATAACCTGAGGAGACGTGGTGCTGCGATTGCAGGGTTCAGGACGTGTTGTACGGAAGCCGGATCGATTTGTGTCAAGTCTCCACCAAATTGAGAGTTATCAGAACCTTTTCGAAGATCGGGACCCCTGTACACATCATATACTATGTCGGTACTGCGTTTCTCACAAAAAGAAAATCCTAACCAGATTATACCGGCATTTATGTCTCAAGTGTGGCACTAAACGGTCTCTCGCACACGTTTACTACACGGATACATACGTGGTTAGTACCTGCAGAAGACCACACAATGATGATGCACTCAATGGTTGTTCATTTCAGGCACGACCATATTTGAAAGTAAATACAAATGCCCGTATCATTGTCATACGGCCGTCCTTGAGTTAGGTCACGTCTCAAGGTACGTGATCGTGTTTCAACACCACACGACGGGGAACCCGAGTATGTCATGAACGGGTCATCATGGTTGGGAATGTTATCAACCCAACATATACCACCTACTGCCCTGCAGGGCACGCCGATGGCAAGCGCTGCGTATATCCTCCTGGGCTACTTCCAGACGAACACACTCTCACGTTACTGACCACGCGATGGGGTCTCCACTTACTTGCCTAATGCACGCTAGGGATAAGCGTTTCATATGAACTCAGGAACATGAAGAGTCCAAGAGTTTCATATTGACGTCTCACACCAAGCTGTGAGACCAATCCCTGAACCACGTTCCTCGTCAGGGGAGCTAACCGAAATTGAACCGCTTTCAGTGGCGTTCCTTACCATTCTTACCAGAGCGTAGGTGCGTCTTTACATAATTAAACTTTAGAATTATAACACATAGGTTAGTCTTGCCACTATAAGTAACTATGCTATTATAGTCCTTACTTGGGCAACTACCGATTCCTCACCGTGAACATAAGTTTTCCCGTAATACAGTCCTTAAGTACTGTGTGATCCCCAATGTTGCTCTAATACCATGCTGTGGCGGACCGGGATCCGCTCATCCAGGGTCGCAGAGGGTGGTGCCGCACGATGCGACACCCGACAGCACACATCATAAGGACACATTATATTACATGGGAAACAAACTGAATGTACAAAGTAGCACACTACTCAGTTACAAACTAGAGTCTTTATATTACACAACGGAAGTTTCTTCTGCACAACTCACGGCCGCCTATCTAGCAAAAGTCGGTTGCCCAGCCCTAGGGCAACCCACACTAGCTGCACGTCTCAGCTCAGCACGGCGTGTACGGCTCCCACTCAGCCGTGGTCCCCGACGGAGGGTAACCCGCCGGTGGACCCGTAACCCGAGTCCGTGGGTGGCTCCTCACCTGAAAAACACTTAAGAAGCAACCGTGAGCACGATGGTTCCACAAGACTTAACCGACTCACCTAAGCATGAATCTCTACATGAGGTGTACGATGAACATAGGATAGTAACATTGCAACAAATGGACACGCCTACGAGTTCATCATTAGTTCATCTTTTAGCCACAAGTTAACAGTTCGGGAATCTGAAATTTAGTAAGCAATATTTAGTGGCACACATGTAGCAATACAATTATATCATAACAGCAATATTGAATCATCACATTTCATACATTAGCCTACGCCACAACTCAGTGACCAAGTGGTACTCTTCACCGTGAGGGACGGTGAATCGACTCTATATACACCTGCAGGGACACCCAAAGAGCACGTCATGTACACCCACCCGTGGATCTGCACAGCACGCTCACTCAATGTCGTACGGGACAACCTTTCACCCAACAGCCCAAACGTCGAACCGGTCGCACCGAAACGAGCAGGAGGTTCCCTACACGGAGCATCTCTCTATGCCCGTCAGCAGATTTCTACCTTGCTGCCCTCAGCCTACACCTATAAATCGATGCGTTATGCCTCGATGTCCGGAGGTTTAGGTTACGTCGGTTTATCGGGGCCCATATATCCGATATGCCTTCGGTACGTTCAAACTTGATCAGCTTGGGCCGCACACGGATCGGTCCTCAATTGACACGGACAGGGCTGCGCACACAAGACTTCCTCTTGCTGCGCCCTAGCCCCTGCCAAGTCTCATTTGTATTACTAAGGTGATCTCACATCACTCGAACCAATCCCGTGTGTCCCAAGCCTAACTCGCGATTAGATTCCAACTAGTCGACTTGTACCGAAGTCCTATGAATCATTAAGCATAGCCTGTCTATTCGAGGCCCTAGACACTACCCTCACTCTTGGTGGAAAAATTCTGGTTATGCAGTTGGGTTTTCATCCATCCTACACCTAATGCACATACATACTTCACACTATGCATGTAAATAAAATAAAACTTTAAAAAGGCTTAATGCAAACCGGGGCTTGCATTGTTGCTGCTGGTCAGTAGTTAGGTCTTCTTCCGGAAGGAGGAAGTCGAGCACTTCCGGAGTCTCTTCGCCTTCAGCGACTACACGTTAATGAAATACTACATGTCAATTTAAATGCAATGTGTAAACTTGAATACATAATTACTAACAACTCTAGCTAGCCATCCCCTTTGGTTCTGAAATTTTTATGGTGGCTTGGTAGGGTCCTAACCAGAGTCTTGACCAAGTTTCATTTAAAACAAAGTTCATTTGAACCTTGTACAAATAAAAGCCCATTTGGTCAACATTTGAGACTCTAAGTAATTCCAGGGGTTTTCGTGGCTCCAACCATTACTTTCTGGAAACTAGAATTTAAGAGGATTCTAATGGCATTGGTTTCATGTCATTTGAAGAATTCTACTGAAAGTTATGCCCTAATTAAGATTTGAGAAAATTTGAAAAATGTTTCTGTACACTTTTCTATTTTCTCAGGGCAGTTTACTTAATCACCCCATTAGGGGGACTAAATAAACTTGGATGAGTCTGAAAATTTTACTGTGACTCAAGGATTTTCCAATTAACCTCTCAGCCAAATTTCAGCAATTTTCATAAAGTTTTCTCCAGATAAAATTCCCAACATTTTAAAATTTAGGGAATTAATTCTGGAAAACTATTAGGTTTAATGAGCTGAAATTGGTATTGCTGAAAAGTACTCAGAATCCTGAGTTCAGCAAAATTTGGTTCACTGAATTTGGAGTTTCCTAGCAAAAGTTCTATTCATTTGAAGTTTGAACTAAAACTGGAAATTCTCAAAATGTTTAAATCCAGCAGGTGGGTCCATCGCACATGTGTTAACTGCTGGAGCCGAGCCACACGGGGCCACAGACCCTTTCCCGCGCAGCCACACTGGATCCTGGACCACAGAAAATCCCGCACATTTACTTCCCGCCACTGACGAGTGGGGCCCACCCCCTTCGTCTTCCTCCAGCCCCCCCGCGCGACCCCGCCGCCGAGCTCGCCGGAGCTCCCGCTGGGAAGGGGTTCCGGCCCTCGGAACTTGCTGATTTTCGCTGCCACTGCACATTTTTGCGCGAGGAATACGTTGCCGGCCTTACCTCGGATCGAGGATGGCCGGAAACCTAGGCGTGACGGTGACAGTCGCTGCGGTAACTTCGGCGACGTCGCTAGGGCACTGTACTGCTCTAATCTTGCTCCGGTTAGCTCCAACAGCATCGCCACGACCTAGGGAGCAACGTCCAGGACTATGATCTCACGAGAAACGTCGGCAACTAGGGGCTCACCGTCGACCTAGGCCCGATATCGGCTGTGCCCAGAAAATTTCGAAGAACCGTAACCATAGCCCATGGTTCTTGCTGGTTTTTGATCCTAGGTGGTCGTGTACCAGTGCAGAACGTGTGTGTAGCTCGGAATCCCTGGTGGTAAACTATCTACTCTGAATTTCCTCCTTTTGCAACCTTCGGTATTTTGAACACCGAATGGATAAACGGCCAAATACTACCCCGACAAAGTACGAGAGGAGTAACGGTCGGCACGAGCGTGTCCCGCACCTTGAAGCGGACCTTTTTCATATAGCTCGCCGGGCACGAGACGGGTCCTAGCTCTCGGATGCCGGGGATCAACGGAGTTCGGCGCTCTGTTCTTGCGCGGAACCAAGGAAGGAGCTCGGGTGGTGGTCGTTCTCACTCCGAAAACGGAAGAAGGGGTGGCGTAGCGTGTGCGGTGGCCTTTGAGCCGCGACTTTTGCACCGTGAGGTGGCCGTTCGACCGCTGCTGGCGGTCGGAGCGTGGTCGCGCTGGCGCGCTCAACTTCGGCCGAGGAAAAATCACCCGAGGGGAAACTTCAGACTGAAGTCTGCTGACATGTGGCCCTCCCCTCTAATTCCTTTTCCAATTTTTCTCACTTCTGTTTGTGCCAAAATATCCTCAGCTACTCACAATTGAATGTGAGACTTAGCCCCCAAGTTTTGGTTTGAATTTGATTTCTCAAATTTGAACTTTGTTGGGCTAAGTTTGCTTCCTGTTTGAACTGAAATTCAAATTCAGTTTTGAATTATTGCAAATTTAGTCCCCGACAAGATGAACTCCAATGGGGATGAAAATTGGTGGGCTAACTCAGAAAAATATGCTGAGTTTGAATGTGAAGCTAACTTTTGAATTGGAGTGATGAAAGTTGCTGCAATTTGAATTTACATTCAAATTGGCCCCTTTTTCAAATGCCTCCAAAAGTGCCTCAAAAAGTGTTGGATTTGCATGAAATTTGGCCTGAACCTTCCCAAGACTTTTCAAGTCCTAGGGGTGAGCTCAATCTCTCATGTTCATGTGTAGAAATCCTATTTTGTGAAAGTTAGGGCTTTCCCCTCTAATCATCCTTTTGATGGAGGTTACTTGCTCTTCACAATTCTTCACAAGATATTCACCACAAAACTGTGGTGTTGTGAGGTGATGAAAAGTTTTTGCAAGTCCCTTTTCTTGTGCTTTTACATTTAAATCCTATGAAGGGTTGGATAGTTTACAGACTCGATGAGTAGAGAATGCTCTGCTAATGTGCTTAGGATCTCAGTAGAAGTTGAGTAGTTGGAATCTACTCGCGAGGTAAGGTTTTATCACATGGTATGGAAAAGAATAGAGAATGGCTTAAGAGTTGTGAAACTGAGACCCAGCAGGGGGGATAGGATGCAGTGAGCGGAGGTCTCACGTGCGTAGCCCTGTTGGTGTCGATTGAAGACCGAGTTGTGACACCCAGTTCCGAAAATAGAACCAAGTGAATGCATATATGTGCCCAGGATGTTCATGACACATACACATGTAATCCACAAACTGAATTCAGAATATAACCACAAATAAATAGTGTTTAAATACTTTATTACATCGACTCATTGTCTCACTTATGGATCACTAACCTATTCTTGCGGCGGAAGACTCTAACGACAGCGGAAATAACTAAACAGCTGGATCCAATCTTCATCTCCACAGGCATGTTGACGGTAATTCGCACGCCTAGTACTCCACATGATCCTCGAAGTACTCATCTCCTGTAGCTGATGTATATGTGATAATGCAAGGGTGATTACATGTCGTACTCAGCAAGTGCGGGAAAAGTATGACATGTAGCTTACAACAAGGTAGGGAATAAAAAGGCTCATTGCAGCAAGCCAATTTTATTTCACAAACATGATAAAAAACAACTATCTCTAGATGAATTTAATCCCAATATATAACCAAGTAAAACAGCAACATTCTTTCATTTAATTCACCATTTATCAAGTCTCATCCAGCCATTAATCTTTCTCAAGTTCATCTCATGCTCATAAATATTCATAACCATCTCACATTCATATAGCGAAAACCAAACTCATCGTCATGACGCAAAACAGTCCTAAAACCAATCCCAATGACCATACCATAACCATACCGAATAACCATCCCAAGTTTTCCCTCTAATCATGGAAGTTGGCCAGGTGCTTGTGACCGGAAGCACGGCTATCATGATAGTTTTACACTCTGCAGAGGTGGCACCACTTTACCCACAAGTTTGTGATTTCATCAGCTGTCAGTGACTGCAGAACCTCCATTATACCAGTACACAACCGTCGGCTATGGCCAAGAGATCACAAAATAGCCTTTCCTTTGGAACTCAACCAAGAGTCCTACTCAATTTGGAGCTCAGCCAACTTATCCCCTTTTGTTGGGTGAGGCAGCCTTGGGGATTTAATCCCCCCAAATGTGGGAAAAATTCCCCTTTTGTGGAATTGGGGAATTTGGAAATTTTGGGGAAATTTGGGAATGGCTCATTTCAGGTATCTTTTTCCCATTCCTCACCATTTCGATGTCACTTGTTGACGGGGCCCGACCTCGATCACGGGGCCGTGCCGCCTCGCCCAGGGATCGCATTGGGTGGTGCCGTGTTATGCGGCACCCAACAGCACACATATAAGGAACAATGTATTACATAAATCAAAGCTTACAATTGTTCTTCGTAAATCATTTTAATAAAATAGCTACATCGGAAGGCTATAAATAGCTCACGTTGAATATCTAAGAAGCACTCGAGAAGAGGTCCAGCCCGTGGACTCCTCTCGCTAGCAACACGAAGACATAGCAGCGGCTAGGTTCTCCAAGTGTGACCTGACTCGGAAGTTTCCGAGCCCCACCGGACAACCTTCTTTATAGCGTCGAGGGTTACCTGCAAAACCACTTATATAGCATGAGTGAGCACAAAGGCTCAGCAAGACTTAACCGTCTCTCCTAAAGCATGCAACTCTACATGAAGGTAACCTAAGACTTTAACCTGTCATTTGCGAAAAGACTCGCCTACGAGTTCATCCTTAACTTTCAGGTTTTAGCCATAATAGTAGTGACCTTGCGCCCAGCAACATTGGAACTCCACAATTAAACAAGAAACACTTCATTCCAATGCTACTTGTCCCAAGGTGGAAAATAACTTTAGTTTACTCTATCTCTACTTCAAACATGGTTTTCATGCAATTTACAATTATCATAACAGCATTTAAAACTTTGCAAACTATTTCCACACAACTTGCTTACTACGTCACAATACAGTGAGCAAGCGGTACTCATAACCGCGAGGGACGGTGATTGGAATCAAACACTACCCAGATAACTCGACACATACGCCCACCTCTGAAGACCCAACCCTGGTGTCCTTCATTACGTCGTATGTGGCAACCTTTCTCAGGACACTAGACGTAGAACCGGTCGCGCCGTCTCGGGCTCATAGGTCTAACGAGACGATGTGGTATGCCTCTACAATCCAGTGAACCTGGTACATCGGTTTCCTGGTTTCCATATATCAGTAAGCATCCGGTACACAACTCAATACATGCTCAGCGGGGCTGCACATGCTTCGGTCCTTAACCGACACAGGCAGAGCTATTCGACCAAGACCTCATCTTGTCGCTGCCAAACCCTCCTGCCTGGTCTCATCTTTAGAAATGTAAACTTTAGTTTGCCTCTTTTCCAACCCCACTGATGTAACCTAAACTATAGCTCGCGAGTAGATTCCAACTACTCATCTTCTACCGGATGTCCTAGCCTATTTAGCACGGCCTTATTCTACAACGATAACACAATTCTACCCTTGACCTCAGGGTTCATGTTTGGTTATGCAAGTGGAGTATAAAACATCCTTGACCTAATGCACATACACACTTTGACCAATAGTAGTGAGCAAAGGAAAACTTTAAAAACAACTTAAGTGCAAACCGGGGCTTGCCTTGGTTTTACAGGTGACTAAAGTCAGATAATATGAAGTTAGTTGCTGATGACTTGAAGTTCAATTCCTGCCCTTCTTGTTCCTTGATCCAAGCTCAACTTCTCCTTCTTCACTTTCCACGTTTAATCACTACACGTTATGAATATGCATACATGTTTAATTGTAAAACTTTTGCTAACAAGTGCTACAGACAAGTTTAAAACTGGAACTCTGTTTAAGAATTTAAAATGACACGGGGGCTGGTGGTTTGGTCTGGGTGAAGCAACATGATCAAGTAATAATGACATTTCACCACTTGTGTGCTACTTATCTAAATAGGTTGAAAAGGATAGTGGTGATCCAGAGCTCTAATGGAGCTGAATATTTTCATGTGAGTTCCTTGTCACAAGAAAGTCCTCTGGACCAAAATTCAGAATATTTCACTATGTAGATCACCCAGAACCATTCCCTAAGCATTTAGGCAAAAAGGAATTGATTCTGAATAAATTTGCACTTTCATGCAAATTCAAGTGAACTACAATTTCATACATAGATCAGGGAGCATGCATGAATTTTCCTAGGATTTTTGGAGCTAAGGAATGCCCAGAACTGAATTTCCAAGTTTTGGAAATTCTCTGAAAATGTTTCTGTATTCATTTGAATACAGAAACTTGAACCCAGAATTACCCTGAATAAATCAACTCCAAATGAGCAGAAGCTTTTACAGGAGTTCCCTAACATCCTAAAGAATATCCTGGCAAACTTTGGGTATTTTTGGATAAACCAAACTCCCTCTAAAATTCTTTTGCTGAAAATCATTAAAGAATTTTCCAGACTTTTCTATTGGTTTTCATGCAAATTGGGTTACATATTTGGATAGAGTTTTTCATCCTGAATCCAACACAATTTGAATCACTAAATTTGGGGCTTCCTAGCAAAAGTTATGAGGTTCTAAAGTTTGAACTAAATCTAGAAATCCAAATAAACCGGGGAAAAGTTTAAATCCTGAACGTGGGCCCATCGCACACGTGTCAGCTGCTGGACCCGAGCCACATGGGGCCACAGAACCTTTCCCGCGCAGCCACACTGGATCCCGGGGCCGCAGCGGATCAATGATTTAAAATTTCGTCACTGACATGCGGAGCCCCCGGTCATCTTCAACCTCCGGCTGCCTGCGCCCGCGCGCCGCCGGGTTCGCCGGAGATCTCACCGGGAGGAGGTTCCGGCCCTCGGAACTTGTTGATTTTCACCGCCCCTGCATATTTCCGAGCGAGGAACACGTTGCCGGTCTCATCTCCAATCGAGGATGGCCAAAACCCTAGGTGCGACGGCGGCAGTGGCTGCGGCAACTTCGGCGACGTCGCTAGGGTACTGTAATGCTCCAAGCTTGCTCCGGTTAGCTCCTACAGCATCGCCATGACCTAGAGAGCAACGTCCAAGGCTCTGATCTCGTGAGAAACGTCGGCAACTAGGGGCTCACTGTGCGACCTTGGTCGATTTCGGTGAAAACTCGAAAAACTCAAAGAACCGAAGGTTTCCTAAACGGTTCTTCCTAGTTCTTGATCCCACGTGCCCGCACGGATGTCTACAACTGGTCTTCTAAGCCTAGTGAGGAGTGGTGCACCGTGTTGCCCTAATTTCCCGATTCCCTAATCCTGGTCCATATTGCATGTCCGCGGGAAAAGCCAAATTCCGGTGAGCACGGTCTGTGACAAGCTGCCGGCGTTGCTGCGGAGTAAGAAGGGTTACAGGCACACCTTTTTGCTTTTGCAGCACGTTGGGAGAAGCCCTGTGGCGGCCGGGCGACGAGTTCATGTCTCGGCGGCTCCCCTCGGTGCTGTAGAGGAAGATCAGCTCGACGCCGACGTTCCTGCGGAGCTAGCGCCTGGTTCTCGCTTCGGCCATGCTGAGGGAGGTCCGGCGGTGCTGTGGGGAAGCTTAGCTTGTCGTGCAACGGGGTGGAGCAGCCGGGCAACGGTGAACCGACGGCTTTCCTCTGTGCGGCCGAATTTCTCGCCGAGGCACGCGGCAGTTGGTTAGCAGCGGCTGTGAGGCGGTCGGATGAAGCGTTGCGCTCTCGGTGGGGCGATAAGCACCGGTTGAACCGCCTCTGGTGCCTGCTCGTGGGGGAAAAACTCGAGCAGGAGGTGGCGGTAGCGCCCGCGGTGGCGTTCTGTGATCGACTTGATCGAGCTCGTGTCTGAACAGAGCCAAAACATAGGCAGTAAGTCTCCCCCCCCCCCCCCTCTCAATGACACTTGGGTCCCACTCATCTCCTCTCCTAGATATCCAAATTTTTGGCAAATTGTAAACTTCAGCTATGAGGGACTCAAATTCAAAGCCATTTGGCATTTGACCATTTTTGCCTCAGTTTCAAATTTGAACTCAAATTTCGATGAAATTTACAAGTCTCCTTGATATACATATCAAAGCACCTCCAAATTTGCCCAAAATTTGCCATCCTCATAATTTGGACCTGATGAATCCAAATATGCCATCTGATCTTCAATTTGGCCACTGAAAATACAACTTCTTAAACAATAATTTGAATTTCCTCTTTGGAAATGGCCTTCTTTTTCTTGAAGTGAACCATTTGCTTCAAACTGAATATTTAAGTCCTCTTTGGTGATGACCCATCTGAATTTGGGTGAAACACTTTGGTTTGCTCCTAGCCCATGCTTGATCAGCCTTAGTCCTAATCTGAACTTCACAAGTTCAGTTTGACTATGCCCCTCAAATTTGAGTTTGAAGGTGATCTCAAATAATGCTTTGAACACAGGGTATATGAGCTCCAAATTTCTCCAAATTTAGAACTTAAGCTCTTTTATAACTGAGGACTGCAATGGTAATCTCACATATAGGCCTTTGGACCATCTGAACATGAATACTTTGCAAGCGTTCAAAAATGGGGTTTAAACTTCCCTCCCCTCTACTCATAGAGAATGTACATATGAGTTAGATTTTTGGGAGTGAAACTCTTCCCTGGGTTAACATGTGTTCAGTATGAGCTAAAGAACATTTTAGCTCTCCCCACATGGCCATGTTTGAGTTTATCATTTAATGTGACATAACTCAAGTCATTCCCTTGCCTTAACATGTTTTGAATTCAGCATGAACTCAACATGAGCATAATCCATTCCTTTTTAGCTTACCCTCAAATCAGAATGTTGCCACCATAATTCTCCTCACCTTCAACTGTGTGAGGTTCCATGTTTCAAAAATTTGGCAGCACTTTGAGGTGAGCATTTGAAGTCTAAAAGGTCTTATTTTTTTCTTTCTCATACACATGTATGACTACTCATGAGTTTAACTCCACCTTGGTCCAACACATTCAAATGAATGGTTGAACCCGTGTTGTTGAACCTCACGTAGACCATATCATGTAAGAAAGTTTTTGTAAGTCCCATTTTTCATGAACCAGATGACGCTCAATCACCCGTTTCTTTGCATTCACGTTTTTGGGAATTTTACACTTGTTCCATTTCTACATTCCCCTCTCCATTTCTATGTCCCATTCTCCATTTCTACATTCCCCTCTCCATTTCTATGTCCCATTCTCGATTTCTACATTCCCCTCTCCATTTCTATGCCCCATTCTCCATTTCTATATTTCCTGACACGACCCCACGGTCTTGTCGAGCCAGTATCACGCTGAGGGGTGCTGCGTTGCACAGCACCGGATATCACACATCAAAGGTACAAAGCGGAAGCAAAACTTTTATTACATAAAGTGGTTTATGAACATTTTTACATCAAAATAGGTCTAGTCTACACTCACGGGCGTAGACTACGCATCAAGTCCACGTTCAGCCCGTGAACGTGTCCTTGCTAGCACGCACGCACACTAACACGGCGGTGTGCACGACTCCCACTCGACGGGGTTATCCTCCTGGGGTTCCGTCTCCTCTTTGGGAGTCCCTTCCTCATAGAACCCCGCAAAAGCTTCAAACACAAGCAGCGAGCACGAAGGCTCAGCAAGACTAACCCGTCTCTCCTAAACATGGAACTTCTACATGAGTGTTGATAGGTTACATGAGGTAAAAATCATTTGAAAGGACTCGCCTAATTAGTGGAACCTTACTTTCAAGTTTTAGCAGCAGGTTGTGGAGAACCTTACGCTAAGGCACATGAGAGAGCCGCAGTCAAAGAAGAAACGAATTTCTCTCATGTACTTTGCCCAAAGTTGAAAAGAACTTAGTTAGCTCTAAACTACAACAAATCATTAGCAATCAAGTCCATCTTTCAATCAGCAACATTTTAACATGCAACTAGCCTGTTCTTTCTACGTCACGGTACGGTGAACAAGTGGTACTCACTTACCGCGAGGGACGGCGATTATAATCGATTTACACCTGATGGGTTACCCAAATAACCCGTCACGTACGCCCGTACTCGATGTTGCCTACAGCAACCATCACGGACGCCGTACGCAACCACCTTTCACCTGTTAGCCAAATGTTGAACCGGTCCAATCGTCCCGAGCAAGAGGTCTCTGCACACGCATCTCAGTGCCGCCAGCCGATTTACACCTCGAGCTCTCAACCTACCCTCTGAATGACCAGCTATGCCTCAACACCCAGCTACCCGAGTTACATCGTTTTCCCGGTTCCCATATAGTCGGTAGGTCTTTGGTACTGTTCTAGCTTGTTCAACAGGCCCGCACACGGCTCGGTCCTCAATGAACACAAGCGGAGCTACAGCACACAAGCCCCAAAGTCCTGCTGCCCTTACTCTCCGCTCGGTCTCATTTTTCTTGCCATGTGTATCATGTGCTATCTCTACCCGAGTCGAGTGCCTCTAGCCTATGCTCGCGAGTTGTTCCAACTACTCGACTTGTACCGAATCCTACCCTAACTTAGCTTTGCAGTAGATAAAGGGGTTTTGCAATCCTAAACCCAACCCAGGGTTTTCTTGGCTATGCAATTGGGTTTCCAAACAAGACTTTAATGCAAGGAATAATGGTACTCAAGTAAGTGCTCAAAACAATAAAATTTTATAAAAAGGTTAATGCAAACCGGAGTTGCCTTGCTGTTCTTGGTCGTAGGCTAGCTGCTCCTCCAGAGTAACGAAGTCTAGGACTTCGGGTTCCTCCTCGACCTTAGCGACTACATGATATAAGAAGTACATGTATTAATTTAATTGGAACTCTTAGGATATTCTAGGAATTTTCATGGAACAAGCCATGACTTTCTGAAAACTAGATTTTCGTAAGGTTCTAATGGAGTTGGTCTCACTTGATTTGAAAGTTTCTAACTAAAGATATGAGCTAAACAATTTCAGAGAAAATTCTGAAAATGTTTCTGAACATTTTCTATTTTCTCTGGAACAGTTTCACTAATCACACCATTAGGTGGATCAAATGAGCTCAAATGGACCTGAACTTTTTATGGTAGTTCAGGGATTCTTTGGTGAACAGCCCAGCAAAATTTCAGAATTTTCCTCCAAGGGATTCTCCAGTTAAAGTTCCACAACAGTTTAAATTTTGAGGAATTAATTATGGAGAATTAAGGATTTTCATGAAGTGAAACTTGATTTGCTGGAAAGTGCTAAAAGAGCTGAATCCAACAAAATTTGGTTCACTCGATTTGGAGCTTCCTAGCCAAAGTTATGAGGATTTGAAGTTTGAATGAAATCTGAAAATCGGGAAAAATTTTAAATCTGCCGGTGGGCCACAGGGACACGTGTTGGGCGCGGAGGTGTCAGCACACTGAGGCCTACAGGGTTTTTGCGTGTCAGCACATCAGATCCCAGCCGCAGCCTGATCCCGATTTAAAATATCTGCCGCTGACAGCTGGGGTCCACCCCCTTCGTCTACTTCCCGCCGCCCGCGGTCTGCCGCCGGGGTACCTTGCCGGAGAGCTCGCCGGCAGCCTCTGTGGAGCTCCAAGCTTCATGATTCCGGCCGCCCCTGCCTACTTTCACTCGGAGAACACGATTCCGGGCTCAGCTCGTCATGACAACGATCGGCACATGGTCGGCGGCTTCGGAAAGACTTCGGCCGTGTCGGCCGACTTCCCTAGCACCCCAACTGACCGAGCAAACGGCCGGAAAGCATCAGTGATACCTCAGGAAACTTGGCATGGGCTCAAGTCAGCTTGGGAGAGGTCCGAAGTAGTCCCTCACCGTGCGCCCGATGCTTTCCGCATGCTCCGCCGTCGGTAAACTTTGAAATACGCCGGGTACAGAGATTCTCAGGCCAAAGGTTGTGAAGACAACTTGTGCGCTACCGTGTCTAGTTTGTGTGGGAGCGGATTGAGGCCCTCTAATCCTTCCTAGAGTATAGATTCGACAGAACCGCACCCACAGGTCGGTCTGTACCCAGAAAGAGGAAAACTGGAAATTTGCCGCCGGTGAGCAAACACTCGGGCTGTGGCTCGGGGGTGAGCAGCACCGGTCACCAGCGCTTCCTAGGACGCCTTAGCTCGGGCGTGACAACCTCCCGGTTGGACTGTCCACGGGAGCCCGAAGTACGGCGGTTTTAGGTCACCGAATTGAACTCTCGGTATAGCCGAGATCGACAGGTTTCAGCTGAGTTCTAGCAACGGGGAAGAACGAGGAGGGTTCCTAGTACCTTGCCGTAGCTCTGGAGGGGACGGGGAGGCTGTGATCGGAGCTCTCTGATCGGTTCTGAGCGGCAGAAGAAAGTTTCCCGGCGCTGGGATCTTGTGGGGAGAAAATTGCGAGAGCTTCGGCCGAGGAGGGGGGTGCCTTAAGAAAGGATCCGGAACCAATCCTGGGCGCATGCGTGGGCAAGCTGCTGGTGGCGCGGCGGCCTCCCTCGGTGGTGCTCTCGGGAGGAGCTCGGGGACCCGAGTACTGAAAGTCTCAGTCGGTTGGATCATCCCAGTGGCTGACATGTGGGTCTCATTTTCATTTTTAACCTCTGAGATTAACTCCTATTCACTGTTGTAAACAGTAGTTCCCACAAAGCCCCTGGTGATTTGAATTATCTACCCTTGAACCATTTGAATTGGTTAGAATTCAAATTGGGTTTTGTTTGAATGAATTTCAGCACATGTTCAGTTTGAAATTCAAATAAAGTTTGAATTTGCCCCACGTAGCTCATGTCAAGATCAACTCCAAATGGAGTGAAAATTGTGTATGAGCTCACAAAAATGTGCTGAGTAGGAATATGCCTCCCACTTTTGAATTTATGGGATACACACAGTTTGAATTTGATTATGAGTTCAAACTATCCTCTTTCTAGCTATACCCAAAAGGACCTCAAAAAGGTTTTGAATTTTGGTGAAACTTGGCATGGGCATTCCTAGCAAAGTGTAGGAGTTTTCATATGCCCAGCCCTTGTATATCACATGTGGGAAATACCACTTTTGCAATATGTGAGTTTGTTCCCTAATGAGCATGTTGATGGTGGTTACTTGCTCTTGAAAGGTGTTTATCAACTTGCTTCAAATGAGGTGTGTGTGTGGTGATGACACTTCAAGCATGTGTCAAAAACTGAGGCCCTTACATTTCCCTTCTCCATTTATATGCCCCATTCTCCATTTCTATATCCCCTTCTCCATTTCTGTGTTTTTTCCTCTATTTCTATGGTTCCTTCCTCCATTTCTATGGTTCTTTCTCAATTTCTATGGTTCTTTCTCCATTTCTATAGTTCTTTCTCCATTTCTGTGGTTCTTTCTCCATTTCTATAGTTCTTTCTCCATTTCTACTTCTTTTATAATGCTTCTCTACATGAAAAATGTATGAAATGCATGGTAATGAATTTTAGGGTGTTACAAACCTACCCCCCTTAAACTGAATCTCGCCCTCGAGATTCGATATAGTGGGGAATAGATGAGGGAATTCTGTCTTGAGGTCTTACTCACGCTCCCATGTAGTTTTGGCTTCCGTGTGATGGCTCTATTGTACCTTGCACCAACGGATTACTTTGTTCCTCGTGACCCTTTCCTTCACATCCAAGATTTTGATGGGGTGTTCCGCGTAGGTCAGATCCTCCTGAAGTTCGAGCTCATCAATCGGTACTTGTTCTTCCGGTACTCTCAAGCACCTCTTGAGTTGGGACACGTGAAACATGTCATGCACGTCGTAGAGGTGCGTTGGCAGCTCTAGTTGATAGGATACTTCTCCTCGCTTGCCCAAAATCTTAAACGGCCTGATGTAGCGAGGTGCTAACTTGCCTTTGACGTTGAACCGTCATTGGCCTCGGATAGGCGATACTTTAAGATACACGAAGTCTCCAACTTCAAAGGTCAACCTTCTTCTCCTAATGTCCGTATAACCTTTTTGTCCTGACTGCGCAGCCTTCAAGTTTTCTCGTATCGTTTGGACTTGTTTTTCTGCGTCTTGCAGCACTTCGGGTCCAAACACTTGGCTTTCTTTGGTCTCATTCCAGAACAGCGGCGTTCTACACCGTCTACTATACAATGCTTCGAAAGGTGACATCTTCAAGTTGGCTTGGTAGCTGTTGTTGTATGAGAATTCAGCATACGGCAAGCTCCTATCCCAACTACACCCATGTTTCAAGGCGCAAGCTCTCAACATGTCTTCCAAAATTTGATTTGTCCTCTCCGTTTGCCCATCGGTTTGCGGGTGATAAGCGGAGCTGAAATTCAGCCGTGTACCCATGGCTTCGTGCAATGTCTTCCAGAACCTGGAGGTAAATTGAGAACCACGATCTGAAACTATCCTCTTTGGAACTCCATGGCGACACACGATTTGCTTCATATACAGATCGGCTAGTTGTGCAACGCTATACTTGGTTCTAACAGGAACGAAATGGGCTGTTTTCGTCAATCGGTCCACGAGAACCCAAATAGAGTCGTAACCAGATTGAGTACGTGGCAATCCGACGATGAAATCCATTCTGATGTCTTCCCACTTCCACTCGGGTACATTCAATGGCTGCAACAGTCCAGTGGGTCTTTGATGTTCGGCCTTCACCCGTTGGCACGTATTGCATAAGGCAACATATTCAGCTATGTCCCTTTTCATACCATCCCACCAATAGCAAGTTTTCAAGTCCTTGTACATCTTCGTACAGCCGGTATGTATGGAATAAGGTGAGTCATGTGCCTCCTTCAATATCGTGTCGCCGATGTGCTTCACGTTAGACACAAAAATCGTTTTCCCTATCCAAAGCGTGCCTTTCTCGTCTTCCTTGAAATCCTTTTCTATGCCGTGTCGGATTCTTTCTTTGATTTCCTCATCCGTTGCTTGGTCATATCGTATCTCTTGTTCCAGTGAGGAGTTTAGTTCTATCACTTCCATCTCGTTCAAGAACCCGAGATGTAATCGTTCGAACTCCTTGTGCAGCTCGGGTGGCAGGTCCCAAACTGTGAGTTTGTGACATGCTCCCTTTCGGCTCAACGCATCAGCTACTACATTGCTCTTTCCGGGGTGATAGTCGATTCCAACATCATAATCCTTGATGAGTTCCAACCATAGACGTTGCCTCAAATTCAGATCTGTTTGCGTGAATATATACTTGAGGCTTTTGTGATCCATATAGATCTCACATCGATGACCAAGGATATAATGCCTCCAAATCTTCAAGGCATGTACCACGGCTGCAAGTTCCAAGTCATGTGTGGGGTAATTCAGCTCGTGTTTCTTTAGTTGTCTTGACGCATAGGCTACCTCTTGTCCTTCTTGCATGAGCACACATCCAAGCCCTTGTCTTGATGCGTCGCAATATATGTCGAAGCTCTTGCTCACGTCCGGTAATACCAAAACCGGTGCTGTGGTTAATCTCTGCTTTAGCTCCTCAAAGCTTTCTTGACACGCTGGTGTCCACTGAATTGCTTTCCCTTTCATTATCAATTCAGTCATAGGCTTCGCTATTTTGGAGAAATCCTTGATGAACGGCGGTAGTATCCAGCCATCCCAAGGAAACTCCAAATATCTCTTACATTCTGCGGTTGATTCCACTTCAAAACATCTCTAACTTTTCCGTGATCAACCGATACTCCTCCTTCGGATATGATGTGGCCTAGGAACGATATCTCCTTTAGCCAAAATTGACACTTGCTGAACTTGGCATACAATTGATGCTCTTGCAGTTTCTGCAATGTCAATCACAAGTGTTCTTCATGTTCTTCCTCGCTTTTCGAATACACCATGATGTCATCGATGAAAACCACGACAAACATGTCCAAGTACTCCATGAAGACCTTATTCATGAGGTACATAAAGTATGCGGGTGTACTTGTTAACCCAAAAGACATAACGGTATACTCATATGAACCATACCGTGTTCGAAATGCAGTCTTGGGTATGTCGGAGGGCTTAATCTTCAGCTGGATGTATCTCGACCGAAGATCAATATTGGAGAAAATTCGGGCACCATTCATTTGGTCGAACAGGTCCTCTATACAGGGCAGCGGGTATTTATTCTTCATCGCCACCTCATTGAGAGACATATAATCCACACACATCCTTTGGGTCCCATCCTTCTTGTCTACGAAGAGCACGGGGGCTCCCCATGGTGTCGAGCTTAGGCGTATAAAACCCTTTTCTTGCTGCTCCTGAATTTGCTTCTTGAGCTCCACTAGTTCATTAGCGGGCATCCTATATGACCTTTTTGCTATAGGTGCAGTTCCAGGTACTAAATCAATGGCAAATTCAATGTCCCGGTCAGGTGGCATACCTCGAAGTTCTTCCGGGAACACATCTGAAAATTCTTGAACCACCGGAATGCTTTCCAATGTTGCTTCTTCGACGTGGTTCAGCGCTGCCTTCTGGGTTGCCGGTTGGGCTGACTCGAACTCAATACAAGTACCGTGCTCATTTGTCAACTGCACGCTCCTCTCAGCACATTGAATCACTCTGTTGTGCTTTCTTAACAAATCCATTCCGAGTATTATGTCAATCCCTTGGGAATCAAAGACAATAAGATTGGCAACAAAGTCTACCCCCCTTATTTTAAGACTTACTTTTGGACATACTATATGCATCAAGGTGTATGAACTAAGCAACTTATTTTATTAATTTCAGCCTATATGAGGATGTGAACAAGTGCAGAAGCATATCACATATCTCCACTATGTGTGGATGTGGACATTCGCCAAAGTGTCCCACAACTCACATCAGCACATAAACACAAGCAATCATCACAAAGGTTAAACACACCACTCTTATTCAAGCTACTACAATTTAAATGTTCCTATTACAGCTTTGTGAGGACCCGGTCCCGATCACGGGGCCATGACGCCTCGCCCAGGAATCGCATTGGGTGGTGCCGTGTTATGCGGCACCCAACAGCACACATATAAGGAAAACTGTATTACATAAATCAAAAGCGGAAGCTTACAAATGTTCTTTGTAAATAATTTACATAAATTAACTACAGCGAAAGTCTATAATCAGCTCATGTCGAATAACTAAGAAGCACCCGAGAAGAGGTTCAGCCCGCGGACTCTTCTCGCTAGCAACACGAAGACATTGCAGCGGCTACGTCCTCCATGTGATAACCGACCCGAACGTTTCCGAGTCTCACTGGACAACCTTCTTTATGAGCATAGTTTTAACCTGCAAAACCACTCATATAGAAAGAGTGAGCACAAAGGTTCAGCAAGACTTAACCGTCTCTCCTGAGACATGCAACTCTACATGAAAGTGACTTAAGACCTAAACATATAAGTTGCAAAAAGACTCGCCTACGAGTTCATTCTTGCTTTCAGATTTTAACCATAATAGTAGTGACCTTGTGCCAGCAACATTGTAACACCATAATCAAACAAGAAACGCTTCATTCCAATGTTACTTGTCCCAGGGTGGAAAATAACTTTAGTTTGCTCTATCTCTACTTCAAACAGGGTTTTCATGCAATTTACCATAATCATAGCAGCAATTAAAACTTTTGCAAACTGTTTCCACACAACTTGATTACTACGTCACAGCGCAGTGAGCAAGCGGTACTCAATAACCGCGAGGGACGGTGATTCGAATCAATCACTACCCGGATAACTCGACACATACACCCTCCTCTGAACACCCAAATCTGGCGTCCTTCATTAGGTCGTATGTGGCAACCTTTCGCAGGACACTCGACTGTAGAACCGGTCGCGCCTTCCCGGGCTCATAGGTCTAATGAGACGATGTGGTATGTCTCTACAATCCAGTGAAACTGGTACATCGGTTTCCTGGTTCCCATATAGCAGTAAGCATCCGGTACACAACTCAATACTTGCTCCCAGGGCCGCACACGCTTCGGTCCTTAACCGACACAGGCAGAGCTACACGACCAAGACCTCGTCTTGTCGCTGCCTAACCCTCCTGCCCGGTCTCATGTTTCGAAATGTAAACTTTAGTTTGCCTCTTTTCCAACCACACTTATGTAATCCTAAACTATAGCTCGCTAGTAGATTCCAACTACTCGTCTTCTACCAGATGTCCTAGCCTATTTAGCACGGCTTTATTCTACAGTAATGACACCTTTCTATCCTTGACACCAGGGTTCATTTTGGTTATGCAAGTGGA
Organism: Neostapfia colusana; assembly: GCA_030760725.1. Taxonomy (NCBI): domain Eukaryota; kingdom Viridiplantae; phylum Streptophyta; class Magnoliopsida; order Poales; family Poaceae; genus Neostapfia; species Neostapfia colusana. The sequence goes on along the minus strand of JASWHV010000013.1, from coordinate 40,787,208 downwards.
GTATAAAACATCCTTGACCTAATGCACATACAAACTTTAACCCATGGTAGTGAACAAAGTAAAAACTTTATAAAACAACTTAAATGCAAAACGGAGCATGCCTTGGTTTTGCAGGTGACTAAAGTCAGAAATGTGTGAAGTTAGTTGCTGATGACTTGAAGCTTAATCACTGCCCTTCTCGCTCCTTGATCCAAGCTTCACTTCTCCTCCACTTTTCCACGTTTAATCGCTACACGTTATGAATATGCATATATGTTTAATTGTAAAGCTTTTGCTAACAAGTTCTAAAGACAAGTTTAAAACTGGAACTCTGTTTAAGAATTTAAAATGACACTGGTGCTAGTGGTTTGGGATTTGGGGCTAAGCACTATGATCAAGTGATATGTATTTTTCATCACTTGTGTGTGTTGATCATCTATAGGTTAAACAGGACAGTACTGATCCAGGAATTCCAATGGAGCTGAAATTTTTCATGTGAGTTCCTTGTCACAAGGAAGTCATCTGGACCAAATTTGGAATTTTTCAATGAATAGATCACTCAGAACAATTCCCTAAGCATTTAGGAAAACAGGAATTTATTCTGAATAAATTTGCACTTTCAGGCAAATTAAAGTGAACCATAATTTCAATCATAGCTCATGTAGCACGCGTGAATTTTCCTAGGATGTTTGGAGCTAAGAACTGCCCAGAATTGAATTTCCAAGTTTTGGAAATTTTCTGAAATTGTTTCTGTATTCATTTGAACACAGAAACTTGAAATCAGAATTATCCTAACTAAATCCACTCCAAATGAGCTGAAACTTTTACAGGAGTGTCCAAACATCCTAAAGAATATTCTGGCAAAATTTGAGGATTTTTGGATGAACCAAACTCCCTCTAAAATTCTTTTGCTGAAAAGCTTTAAAGAATTTTCCAGAATGAAATAATGACTTTCATGCAAATTGGGTTGCATATTTGGATAGAGTTTTGCATCCTGAATCCAACCCAATTTTAATCACTAAATTTGGAGTTTCCTGGCAAAAGTTATGAGGTTCTATAGTTTGAACAACTTTCTGTTTGAATTCTAACCAGAACAATTCAAAAATGGGGCCCACAGGTCAGGTGTTTCTTCAACCTCTCGCCAGAGCCCGGGGTGCACGCCGGACAGAAGGGTGGCGCGCCCCGTTCTCCCTCATTTCTCCACCATTTTTGCTCTGGTTTTGCCCTACATGCCTCACACCGTGGCCTAGTAGCCGGGCAAGGTTTCCCCGCATGAAAACGGCCGTAGGTGGGTCGGCATCGGGGGGCCGCTCGGCAGATCGGCATCAATGCGTTCTGGCGTGTCCGAAGCTTCTTCCGGTGAGCTACGATGCCCTAAATCATCCCTAGTGGTCGAGGAATGTGGAACGGAGATCAACTCTTGTAGAAAATGGCTGCAAACTAGTCGTCACCATGGACCGCGGCGGTTTTAGCCGCCGGCGGCGCTTTCTCGTGGCCCGGGGCGAAGGAGGTGCGGTTTGCTTCGTGCTTTGGCGTGGAAGGGCGCTAGGAATCCTAGTAGCTGTGGTTTGAATTGTAGAACGTATGATCAAGCGATATGAGCTAATTTCAGAAACTTGCTAAGGTCTGTCCTTCACGTGCGCCGGCGCCAAAAACCAAATTCCGGCAAGCCGGCGTCGGGGAAGAGCAAGGGGGGTTCGGGAGGAGTAGCTACATGTCATTGCGCACCTTAGGGCGAAGTTTGTCGTGCCGGAGAGGCACTGGAGCGGCCGGAAGATGAGGATCAGTGAAGCGACGTTGTTTGGAACTGAGGAGAAAAAAATCTTCGTGCGCCAATCCTAGGACGCTGGGAGCTGCGGCTTTTTGCGCTGAGGAGGTGAAGGACGACCAGACTTTGCCATTTTTCAGCTCGGGGAGGAGGTGTGTGCGAGTTTTTGCTGATGTCCCGGTGAGCACCAAGGAGGCGGCGGTGTTCGGTCCTGTTTCTGCGTGAGAGGGAGAGCCAGATCGAATTGCTTCCGTGTGTGAGCACAAGATCACGCTGAGGATGCAGGAGTCCCACGAGCAGCTCTCCAGTGCTGCTCAAGCAGCTAGTTGGTGGCAGCAGCGTCGCCTGCGAGAACCGGGAGGTGGCGCGTGTGCTGTTCAGTAGCTTCGAGCGATAAACAGAGGACTCCGTGTGACTTCTGTAGCAAGTTTACTCCTCACTGATCACTGGGCCCACCGCTTTTCCCTTTTCAAATATCTCCAATTTTTGGCACATTGCAACTTCAGTCATGAGGAGTTCAAATTTGAAAACCATTTGGCAAATTGATAAAGTTCACTCAGTTTTGAATTTGAATTCAAATTCCAATTAAATTCAAAGCCCCTTTGAAATACATATCAAAGGAACTCCAAATTTTATCAAAATTTGTCTCCCTCATAATTTGGACCTGAAGAATTCAAATATGCCTTCAAACTTTTAATTTGGTGGCTGCAAAGGGAAGAATTATGACCACAGTTTGCACCCTCCATTTAAAATGACCACCTTGCATTTAAATGATCATTTGAATTCAAAGTGGACTTGAATTCATGTGCTTGCTCATGACCATCTTCACATGTTTAGAAAAGTTTTTGCAAGTCCCATTTCTTGGATTTAAACTCAACTTTATTCATCACTAAAGTTTTCCATTTACAAGTTTTGGGACTTCTATATTCCTCCCCCCTTAAAAAGAATCGAACAACGTGGGGAGGACAACTATCAAACATAAGCCTTTAACAACTCCGGATGATTGTGTTGTAAATATTCCTCGCTTTCCCATGTATCTTCCTCGGATGTGTGATTTTCCCATAGCACTTGAAAAATCGCAGCATCCGGTTTCTGCTCTCGCGAGTCTTTTCATCAATTATCCGGGTTGGATGCTCAACATAAGTGAGGTCCGGCTTCAAATCTGCTACGCCTTCCGTGAGAATCTTCGTTGGAACTTTCAAACACTTCCGCAACTGAGATATGTGGAAGACATTAGGAACTCCAGCTAATGCTGCCGGTAACTCCAAACGGTATGCCACAGGTCCACATCTTTCAATGATGACGAAGGGACCAATATAACGCGGAGCTAATTTTCCTTTCACTCCGAATCGGTGAATTCCCTTAATAGGAGATACGCGGAGATATACGTGGTCTCCAACTTGAAGTTCTAGAGGACGACGTCTCTTATCCGCATAGCTCTTTTGTCTGGACTGAGCGGCTTTAAGATTTGCTTGGATAAGCCTTACCCGCTCTTCTGCTTCATTTACGAGGTCAATCCTGTAAATAACTCTCTCGCCGGATTCACACCAGTTCAAGGGTGTGCGGCACTTCCGGCCGTAGAGAGCTTCATAAGGTGCCATTTTTATGCTCGTTTGATAACCGTTGTTATACGAGAACTCCTTCAACGGTAAGTGATTATCCCAGCTGTTACCGTGGTGGATGGCACATGCTCTCACATATCTTCAAGTATTTGATTCACCCTCTCAGTTTGCCCATCGGTTTGAGGGTGATATGCGGAGCTTCGAATCAATTTGGTTCCCAAGGATGCTTGTAGCTGCTCCCAGAAACAAGCAACGAACAACGTGCCTCGATCAGAGATGATCATCCGGGGAACTCCATGTAGGCACAAGATCCGTGCTATGTATAACGCCGCATACTGCTTGGCGGTGTATCTAGTATGCACGGGGATGAAGCGTGCTGATTTGGTTAACCGGTCCACGATTACCCAAATCGAATCATGGTGGTGGGAGGTCATCGGCAACCCGACGATGAAATCCATACTCAAGTCTTCCCACTTCCATGCAGGTATTTGTAGTGGTTGCAGCAGGCCCGACTTCTTCACATGGTCGGCCCTAACTCTTCGACACGTATTTTGCAACTTCACGTTTCATACGTGTCCACCAAAACTTCTTCCGGAGGTCTTGGTACATTTTATTGCTGTCCGGATGAATAGAAAATTTGGATAAGTGAGCCTCATCCAAAATTTTCTTCCGCAGCCTCATATCATGGGGTACGACTATCCGGTCCTTGAACCATAAGATATCTTCATCATCTAATCGGAAACATTTCATCTCCCCGTTTTTCAACCTCCTTTTGATATGAGTCATGCCCTTGTCTTGCTTTTAAGCTTTCATAACCTCCTCTCTTATTGTGGGTATGAGAGCTCGATTATGTAGAGCTCCATATGGAACCAAGTAGAGACTTGGTTCTTCCTCTTCTATCAGCGTAATGGTTAGGTTATGAATATGAGACTTCCGGCTGAGTGCATCGGCAACCACATTTACCTTGCCCGGATGATAATGAATTTCAATCTCATAGTCTTTGATCAGCTCCAACCATCACTGTTGTCGCATATTCAACTCCTTTTGAGTGAATATGTACTACAAGCTTTTGTGGTCGTTGTAGAGATGAACCAGATTTCCCAATAGGTGGTGTCTCCACATCTTCAAAGCTAATACCACGGCAGCATGCTCGAGATCATGAGTTGGATAATGTTGCTCATGATTCCGTAATTTCTGTGATCCATATGCGACCACACGTCCTCCTTGCATGAGTACACAACCAAGTCCGATGCCGGACGCATCACAATAAACATCAAAGGGCTTGGTTGTATCCGGTTGAGTTAAAACCGGGGCTGTTGTGAGGTGTTTCACCAACAATTGAAAAGATTCCTCACATGTCTTGCTCCAATCATATTTTATGCCCTTTTTCAGTAGCTCCGTCATAGGTTTGGAGATTTTAAGAAGCCCGGGATGAACCTCCGATAATATCCCGCCAAACCTAGGAAGCTACGAACTTCATGGACTGATGTTGGAGACTTCCATTTCAGCACTTGATCAATCTTGCTTGGATTTACAGCAATGCCTTCCACTGAAATAATATGTCCAAGAAACGGTACTTGGTTGATCCAGAATTCACATTTACTAAACTTTGCATAGAGCTTGTGATCTCTCAGTCGTTGGAGCACAATATGCAAATGTTCAGCGTGTTCCCCTTCAGATTTGGAATAGACCAAGATGTCGTCGATGAATACCACAACGAACTGATCCAGCTCCGGCATGAACACTGAGTTCATAAGATACATAAAGTGAGCCGGAGCATTGGTGAACCCAAATGACATGACAAGATACTCATTGAGTCTATATCTTGTCGAGAATGCTGTTTTCGGGATATCCTCCGCTCGAATCTTTATTTGAAGATACCCCAACCTTAAGTCCATCTTGGAGGAAACTTTAGCACCCACTAGTTGATCGAAGAGAATATCAATTCTTGGTAGTGGATACTTGTTCTTTATAGTCACAACATTTAACGGACGATAATCGACGCATAGCCTCAGCATATCGTCTTTCTTCTTCACAAATAAATCCGAGCAACCCCATGGTGATGAACTTGGACGAATAAACCCCTTGTCCATCACATCTTTGAGTTGCTCCTTCAGTTCAGCTAATTCATTCGGAGCCATTTTGTATGGTCTCCGAGAGATCTGCGTGGTTCCCAGTATAAACTCTATGTTGAATTCCACCTCGCGCTCTAGTGGTAAGCCTAGAAGATCTTCGGGAAACACATCCCGATATTCACAGACTACTGGAATGTCTTCTAACTTGCAAGCCTCGGCATTACATACTTCCGGGTCTTTATAAACCGCTTTGCCGAGATACAATGTTTGACGCATGTGAAGTGGAGAGTCCAAGTGAACACTCCTGTTCTCGATGTCCAGAACAGCCTTATGGAAGGTCAACCATGATATTCCCCATATGGCATTGATTCCTTGGTCTTCGAGAATAATGAGGGTGGTAGGATAAATTTTTCCGCCCAAACAAAGTGGTGCTCGAGAAACGACTTCATTAGTCGATATGTCTCCACCTGGTGAATGAATAAGGTAAGAACCTTTTGTGATAGTCGTGGAGATCTGATCCCGGATCACCGTCGCCCTGCTAATGAAGTTATGTGTTGCACCAGAGTCGAAGACAATGACAACCGGCTTGTCACTTAATGTGAATCTGCCTGCAAGAACAGGTTCTCCCTTAGGCAGATCATCGACTGACACATAATTAACAGTTCCCACTTTGGACATGGCTTTTCTTTGCAGTCTAAGATCACTCTTTGGAACTGAACCCGCAGACATAATGTTGCTGCTGCGGTGGAGGTGAATAAAACCTCTGGGGAGTAGAAGAGTTGTCATACTCCCAGAATGACTGCACCTCTTGTGGAACCTCTCGGCCAGAAGGGGAACGGATTACCAACCGATACTTCTGAGGAGGATGATTGTATTCATCCCGTGATGAGTCTCTCTCCCTCATTTCTTTAAGGTAGATATTGGAATAATATTCCTGAGTGATAGCACAGCTAACAAACTCATCAAAATTCTGTTGGCTAACTTGAGCCAACTCACATCCCAGCCTAGCAGTCAGCCCTCGGTAAAAATGATAACCCTTCAAGGATGGTGATTTCACATAATCAGGGACATATTGAGCTAAGCGATTGAATTCCTTCGCATACTCAATAACACTCATTTCCCCTTGCTTTAGATTTCAGAATTCATCCAGACTTGTTTGCATTATGCCCGCAGGAACGAAACGAGCTCGAAATGCATCCTCGAACTCCGCCCATGTGACACAATGCCCTGCTGGTTAGATAGCAAGGTATTCTGCCCACCATGCTCCAGCAAAGCCGTGAAGCTGCTGAGCGGCAAATAGAGTCTTCTGAAATTCATCACATTGAATCAACCCAAACTTGGACTCAATGACACGTAACTAGTGATTTGCTTCACAATGGTCAGCCGCCTCTGAGAATACCGGCAGTTGTGTCGCCAAGAAATCCCGATAAGTGCTCGGGGTTGGCATGTGATGCTGAGGTTCTATATTTATGACTTTCTGAACTAGAGTTTTGATAGTTTCAGTCATCTTCGCCATAATTTCCGCCAATCCGGTTGGCGATGGCTCTTGTGATGAAGTCGAGTCATTCCCACCTCGACTCGAACCTCCAAGCTCCATTTGAGAATGTGTGCGTACCATACTGCATGAAACAAAATTTTGAGTCAATCAAAATTTTATCTCAGTAGTAATTAAAGATAAGTAAAACATGAACATGTCATGAACTTTATGAAAGCATAACCACATTCATGTTTAAACAAATCTTAAGTAGGCTAAACTAATCAGCTGGACTACCCTGACCAGTTCACACAAACTCCAAAATTTACTCACCTTAACTAACGATTAATGACTTGATTCCAATACCAAAGATTTAGTAAACTTCAGTATCTTTCCAACGAGTACTTATATGCCTCTAGATCATATCTGGATCAGAAGTTATGATTGCTCAAAGTTGACTGAATTCCTGGATAAAATTTGCCAGCATCTCCTTTGTATGTGGCTACTTTATCACAGTTGTATATGAAAATACAATAAGAATCTGAGCAAACTCTGAATGACAACAATGTTGCACATCTCATAATATTTCCAATGGTGTATCATAGGCTCCTTAAGAATTTTTCTACAGGAAGTTATGGCTTAAAAACAGAAAGGTCCAGAGAGGTTTTTGCTACTGTCCTGGTTCTGAACAGTTTGCCTTCAATTGGACTTTTCACCAACTTAACGTGTGATTTTGCTCTAGAGATCTACAAGGAAGTTGTAGAGCACTTGAAAATATTTCCATAACTGTATCATACACCTTAATTGGTTAAATCTACTCAGAGTTATGCTCTGTTAAAATCCAGCAAGAATTCCTGCCAGAAACAGAGCACTCTGTTTTTGAAATCTTTGAAGCCTAGTCATTTTCTCATTTGAATCTTAGCTTAAAATAAGAGTTCAGTAACTAATATTTGTTTCAAACTTCCATTTTTAGTTGACAGTCAGCTCATGAATTATTTCTTCATAGGGAAGAGGATTATATGTTTAGTACGGTGTCGATGCACCGTGAAAATCATGTCGGTACTACGTTGCCTCACTAAAAGAAAATCCTAACCGGATTATACCGGCATATACATTTTTTTCAGTGGAACTAAGTCGGTCTCTCGCATACGTGTACTACATGGGACATGTACATGGTTAGTACCTGCAACTCAATAGTGGTGCACTCAAAGGTTGTTTTCATTTCAGGCAGTTCCACATTTGAAAGTAAATACAAACGCCCGTATCATTGCATACGGCCGTCCTTGAGTTAAGCCACGTCTCAAGGTACGTGATCATGTTTTAACACCACATGACGGAGAACCCGAGTATATCATGAACGGGACGTCACAGTTGGGAATGTTATCAACCCAACGGATACCACCTACTTCCCTGCAGGGCACGCCGATGGCAAGTGCTTCGTATGTCCTCCTAGTCTATTTCGAGAAGGACACACTATCATGTTACTGACCACACGATGGGGTCTCCACTTTCTTGCCTAATGCATGCTAGGGATCAGCATTTCATATGAACTCAGGAACATGAAGAGTCCAAGAATTTCATATTAACGTCTCACACAAAGCTGTGAGACCTACCCTGAACAACTTTCCTCGTCAGGGGAGCTAACCGAAATTGAACCGCTTTCGGTGGCGTTCCTTAACATTCTTACCTAGACGTATGTGCGTCGTTACATAATCAAAATTCAGAATTATAACACATATGTTAATCATGCCACTTTAAGTAACTATACTACTATAGTCCTTATGTGGGCCTAATACCATTTTCCTCACCGTATCCTAAGTTTTTCTCGTAATACGATCCTTATTCCGTGTGCTATTACCAATGCGGCTCTGATACCACGCTGTGAGGGTCCGGTCCCGATCACCGGGCCATGCCGCCTCGCCCGGGAATCGCATTGGGTGGTGCCATGTTATGCGGCACCCAACAGCACACATATAAGGAAAATTGTATTACATAAATCAAAAGCGGAAGCTTACAAATGTTCTTTGTAAATAATTTACATAAATTAGCTACATCGGGAGTCTATAATCAGCTCACGTCGAATAACTAAGAAGCACCCGAGAGGAGGTCCAGCCCGCGGACTCTTCTTGCTAGCAACACGAAGACATGGCAGCGGCTAGGTTCTCCAAGTATGACATGACTCGGAAGTTCCCGAGTCTCACCGGACAACCTTCTTTATAGTGTCGAGGTTAACCTGCAAAACCACTTATATAGCAAGAGTGAGCACAAAGGCTCAGCAAGACTTAACCGTCTCTCCTAAGACATGCAACTCTACATGAAAGTGATTTAAGACCTAAACATATAAGTTGCAAAAAGACTCGCCTATGAGTTCATCCTTACTTTCAGATTTTAACCATAATAGTAGTGACCTTGCACCCAGCAACATTGTAACACCACAATCAAACAAGAAATGCTTCATTCCAATGTTATTTGTCCCAGGGTGGAAAATAACTTTAGTTTGCTCTATCTCTACTTCAAACAGGGTTTTCATGCAATTTACCATAATCATAGCAGCAATTAAAACTTTTGCAAACTGTTTCCATACAACTTGATTACTACGTCACAGCTCAGGGAGCAAGCGGTACTCAATAACCGCGAGGGATGGTGATTTGAATCAAACATTACCCCGATAACTCGACACATACGCCCGCCTCTGAAGATCCAAATATGGCGTCCTTCATTACGTCGTATGTGGCAACCTTTCGCAGGACACTTGACTGTAGAACCGGTCGCGCTGTCTCGGGCTCATAGGTTGAGAGGGCCCGACTCCGATCACGGGGCCGTGCCGCCTCACCCGGGAATTGCATTGGGTGGTGCCGTGTTATGCGGCACCCACCAGCACACATATAAGAAACAATGTATTACATAAATCAAAGCGGAAGCTTACAAATGTTCTTTGTAAATAATTTACATAAATAGCTACAGCGGAAGTCTATAAATAGCTCACGTTGAATATCTAAGAAGCACTCGAGAAGAGGTCCAGCCCGCGGGCTCCTCTCACTAGCAACACGAAGACATGGCAGCGGCTAGGTTCTCCAAGTGTGACATGACTCGGACGTTCTCGAGTCTCACCGGACAACCTTCTTTATAGTGTCGAGGTTCACCTGCAAAACCACTTATATAGCAAGAGTGAGCGCAAAGGCTCAGCAAGACTTAACCGTCTCTCCTAAGACATGAAACTCTACATGAAAGTAACTTAAGACTTAAACTGGTCATTTGCGAAAAGACTCGGCTACGAGTTCATCCTTAACTTTAAGATTTTAGCCATAATAAAAGTGACCTTGCGCCCAGCAACATTGGAACTCCACAATCAAACAAGAAACGCTTCATTCCAATGTTACTTGTCCCAAGGTGGAAGAATAACTTTAGTTTGCTCTATCTCTACTTCACACATGGTTTTCATGCAATTTACAATTATCATAACAGCATTTAAAACTTTGCAAACTATTTCCACTCAACTTGATTACTACGTCACAACATAGGGAGCAAGCGGTAATTAATAACCGCGATGGACGGTGATTCGAATCAAACACTACCCGGATAACTCGACACATACGCCCGCCTCTGAAGACCCAAATCTGGCGTCCTTCATTACGTCGTATGTGGCAACCTTTCTCAGGACACTAGACTGTAGAACCTGTCGCGCCGTCTTGGGCTCATAGGTCTTACGAGACGATGTGGTATGCCTCTACAACCTAGTGAACCTGGTACTTTGGTTTCCTGATTCCCATATGTCAGTATACATCCGGTACACAACTCAATACCTGCTCCTGGATGCCGCACACGCATCGGTCCTTAACCGACACAGGCAGAGCTACTCGACCAAGACCTCATCTTGTCGCTGCCTACCTATCATGCCCGGTCTCATCTTTGGAAATATAAACTTTAGTTTGCCCTCTTTTTCCATCTACGCCCAGGTAGTCCCATCTATAGCTCGCGAGTAGATTCCAACTACTTGTCTTCTACCGGACGCCCTAGTCTATTTAGCATGGACTTATTCTACAGTGATGACACAATTCTACCCTTGACCTCAGGGTTCATGTTTGGTTATGCAAGTGGAGTATCAAACATCCTTGACCTAATGCACATACAAACTTTGACCAATAGTAGTGAACAAAGGGAAAACTTTAAAAACAACTTAAGTGCAAACCGGGGCTTGCCTTGGTTTTGCAGGTGACTAAAGTCAGAGGTGTATGAAGTTAGTTTCTGCTGACTTGAGGCTCAATCCCTGCCCTTCTTTCTCCTTGATCCCAGCTCAACTCCTCCTTTTTCCATTTCCACGTTTTATCACTACACGTTATGAATATGCATACATGTTTAATTGTAAAACTATTTGCTAACAAGTGCTAAAGACAAGTTTAAAACTGGAACTCTGTTTAAGAATTTAAAATGAAACTGGTGCTAGTAGTTTGGGTTGGTGTTGAAGTACTAAGATCAAGTGATGAGTGGGGTTTCATCACTTGGGTGGGGGTCAACTAATGGTTGAACAGAACACTACTGATCCAGGGCTCCAATGGAGCTGGAAATTTTCTTGTGTGTTCCTTGTCACAAGAAAGTCATCTGGACCAAAATTCAGAATATTTCACTAAGTAGATCACCCAGAACAATTCCCTAAGAATTTAGGCAAAAAGAAATTAATTCTGAATAAATTTGCACTTTCTGACACGACCCTACGGTCTTGTCGAGCCAGGATCACGCTCAGGGGTACTGCGTTGCACAGCACCGGATAACACACATCAAAGGTACAAAGCGGAAGCAAAACATTTATTACATAAAGTGGTTTATGAACATTTGTACATCAAAATAAGTCCAGTCTACACTTACGGGCATAGACTATGCATCAAGTGCACGTTCAGCCCTTGAATGTGTCCTTGCTAGCACACACGCACACTAACTCGGCGGCGTGCACGGCTCCCACTCGACGGGGTTCCCCTCCTGGGGTTCCGACTCCTCTTCGGGAGCACCTTCCTCATAGAACCCTGCAAAAGCTTCAAACACAAGCAGTGAGCACGAAGGCTCAGCAAGACTGACCCATCTCTCTAAACATGGAACTTCTACATGAGGGATTGATAGGTTACATGAGGAAAAATCATTTGCAAGGACTCGCCTAATTAGTAAAACCTTACTTTCAAGTTTTAGCAGCTGGTTATGGAGAACCTTACGCTAAGGCACATGAGAGAGCTGCAATCAAACAAAAAACGCATTTCTCTCATGTACTTTGCCCAAAGTTGAAAGGAACTTTAGTGAGCTCTAAACTACAGCAAATCATTAGCAATCAGAGTCCATCTTTCAATCAGCAACATTTTAACATGTAACTAGCCTGTTCTTTCTACGTCACGGTACAGTGAATAAGTGGTACTCACTGACCACGAGGGACGGCGATTATAATCGATTTACACCTGCAGGGTTACCCAAACAACCCATAACGTATGCCCGTACTTGATGTTTCCTACAACAACCATCACGGACGCCGTACGCAACTACCTTTCACCCGTTAGCCAAATGTTGAACCGGTCCAATCGTCCCGAGCAAGAGGTCTCTGCACGCGCATCTCAGTGCCTCCAGCCGATTTAGACCTCGAGCTCTCAACCTACCCTCTGAACGACCAGCTATGCCTCAACACCCAGCTACCCGAGTTACATCAGTTTCCCGGTTCCCATATAGCTGGTAGGTCTTCGGTACTGTTCTAGCTTGTTCAACAGGCCCGCACACGGCTCGGTCCTCAATCGACACAAGCGGAGCTACAGCACACAGGCCCCAAAGTCCCGCTGTCCTTACCCTCCGCTTGGTCTCATTTTCTTGCCATGTGTTTCATGTGCTATCTCTACCCGAGTCGAGTGCCTCTAGCCTATGCTCGCGAGTAGTTCCAACTACTCGACATGTACCAAATCCTACCCTAACATAGCTTTGCAGTAGCTAACGGGGTTTTGCAAATCCTAAACCCAACCCATGGTTTTCTTGGCTATGCACTTGGGTTTCCAAACAAGACTCTAATGCAAGTAATAATGATACTCAAGTAAGTGCTCAAAACAATAAAAATTTGTAAAAGGTTAATGCAAACCGGAGCTTGCCTTGTGTAAAAGCCCAAGAAAAGGGACTTGCAAAAACTTTTCTTCACCTCACAACACCACAGTTTTGTGGTGAATATCTTGTGAAGAGCAAGTAACCTCCATCAAGAGGGTATTTGTTCTAACTTTCTACACGTATGATAACACATGAGAGGGTGATTCAAAACTGTTGCATTCAAATTCATGGTTGTAGCAGCTAACACAAGGATCAAGGTGCATAATTGGATTCCTCAGGTCCAAATTAGTGGGTAGGCAAAGTTTCAATAATTTTTGAAAAGATTTGCTACCCATTTTTCCAAAAAGGATCCAAATATGCCAAGAATTCAAATATACATTTGAATTTGAGGGAAACTTCTCCAATCATACAAATGTAGCTCACTTTGAGACTTCAAACATTTGAATTACTCATTTGCCAAAATTTTGGAGATCTTTTTGGGCAGAGGGGAGCTGTGGGCCCCAATTTTCAGTGGGAGGGGAGGGAAGAAACTTACTGCTTAAGTCAACCGGTTTCATGGTTCACACCGAGCGCGCTGCTCTCTCCCACGGGCTGCCACCGCGCGGACGACCGAAGACCGGAAGCACCTCCCGAGCTGCTTAGGGGATCGATGTTTCTCCACTTTTATCGTCTCCACCGAGAGCACAGCGTTCCACACCGCCTCACAGCCGACGCTGAACGATCCCCGTGTGTCCTCGGCGATAAACGCGACCGCACAGAGGCGCGCCGTCAGTTCACCGCCGCCCGGCTGCTCCACCCCGTAGCACGACGCGCTAAGCTGCCCCACAGCACCGCCGGACTTCCTTTACCGTGGCAGAAGCAAGAACCGGGCGCTAACTCCGTCGGGACGTCGGCGTCGAGCTGATCTTCCTCCACAGCGCCGAAGAGAGCCACCGCGACAAGATCACGTCGCCCGGCCACCACAGAGCCTCTCCCATTGACTTGCAAAAGCAAAAAGGTGCGCCAGTAACCCTTCTCGCTTCACAACAACGCCGGCAGCGTGTCATGGACCGTGCTCGCCGGAATTTCAGTTTTGCCGACGACATCCGATAATGGCCGAAGGTAGAAATTCAGCAAATTCATCTCACACGTCGAACCACCCCCCACACGATGTAGCATACACCTTCTATACCCCCGTGCGCGTTCATAGGATCAAGAACCACCGAGAATCATCGAGCGAAGCCGCCGTTCATCGAATTTTTCGATTTTCGTCGGATTTTGACCTTGCCCGACGGTGAGGTCATCCTTCCGGCAAGTTCGAACAAGATCGGCGGTAGGGTCCGTGTTCTCCTCGGTGCAGTGATGCTGTACGAGCAAACGGCTACATGTTTGCTGCGATAAAACGCTCTAGCGACATTGCCGGAGTTGCCACAGACGCTGTCGCCGTCGCACCTAGGTTTCCGGCCGTTGCCAATCTGAGATACACCCGGCAATGTGTTCCTCGCACGAAAATACATGGGGGCGGCGAGAATCAGCAAGTTCCAAGCACCGGAAACCCCTCCCGGCGAGAACTCCGGCGAGCTCGGCGGCGGGATCGCGTGGGCGTCGGGAGGAGGAATACGACTGGGGGCCCCGCATGTCAGTGGCGATATTTTAATTCATCGGATCCGCTGCGGCCCGGGATCCAGTGTGGTGACGCGGGAAGGGTCCTGTGGCCCCGTGTGGCGTGATTCCAGCAGCCGACACGTGTAGGAGGGACCCGCAGTCAGAGTTTGAATGTTTCCCGAATTAATTTGAATTTCCAGATTTAGTTCAAACTTTAGAACCCCATAACTTTTGCTAGGAAGCTCCAAATTTAGTGATTCAAATTGGGTTCGATTCCTCTTGCATAGCTCTGTCCAAATATACAACCCAATTTGTATGAAACCCATTAATTAATTCTGGAAAATTATTTAAAGCTTTTCAGCAAAAGAATTTTAGAGGGAGTTTATTTCATCTAAAAAATCCCCAAATTTTGCCAGAATGTTCTTTAGGATGTTAGTGAAACCATGTAAAAGTTTCAGACCATTTGGAGTTCATTTGATCAGAGCAATTCAAATTTGAAGGTGCTGTGTTCATTTGAATACAGAAACATTTTCAGAGAATTTCCAAAACTTGGAAATTCAGTTCTGGGCAAATATTAGCTCCAAAAATGCTAGGAAAATTCATGCAAACTCTATGAGCTATAATTGAAATTGTAGTTCACTAAGTTGGGCATGAATAGGGGTGTTACCTCAGAATTAATTCTTCTTTACTTATTTGCTAAGAGAATTATTCTGAGCAAACCACTCAATGAGAAGTGCTAATGTTTGGTCCAGAAGGTCTTCTTGTGACAAGGAACTCATACAAAAATTCTCAGCTCCATTGGAGCTCTGGATCACCCCTATCCTGTTTAACCACTTGAGGGATTAATATGGAAAAGGGAGAAAACCACTTAGCACTTAACCATGTGCTTAGGTCTAAGCCCAAACCACCAACACCCAGTTCATCTTTAAGTTCTTAAACAGAGTTCCAGTTGTTACAAACTGGTTAGTAGAACTAATAGAAGAAGCGTTACTATAAACTCATGTACATATTCATTAACATGTAGTATTTCATTAACGTGTAGTCGCTGAAGGCAAGGAAGCTCCGGAGGTTCTCGACTTCCTGCTTCTAGAAGAAGAACTCACCCCGGACCAGCAGCAACAAGGCAAGCCCCGGTTTGCATTAACTTATTATAAGTTTTACTTTGTTTACATGTGTCATATGAAGTGTGAATGTGCATTAGGTGTAGGATGGATGAAAACCCCACTTGCATGACCAAAAGTCTCCATAAGAGTGAGGGTAGTGTCTAAGACCTCATGTAGACAAGCTAGGCTTAATGTTTCATAGAACTTCGGTACACGTCAAGTTGTTGGACTCTACTCGCGAGATAGGCTTGGGACACACGGGTTCGGTGGAGTGATGTGAGATCACTTTAGTAATGAAAATGAGACTTGGCAGGGGCTAGGGCGCAGCAAGAGGAAGTCTTGTGTGCGCAGCCCTGTCCGTGTAGATTGAGGACCGATCCGTGTGCGGCCAACGGTGATCAAGTTTGAACGTACCGAAGGCATATCGGATATATGGGCCCCGATAAACCGATGTAGCCTAAACCTCCGGGCGTCGAGGCATAGCACACCGATTTATAGGTATAGGTTGAGGGCAGCAAGGTGGAAATCTGCCAACGGGCATAGAGAGATGCTCCGTGTGGGGAACCTCCTGCTCGTTTCGGTGCGACCGGTTCGACGTTTGGGCTGTTGAGTGAAAGGTTGTCCCGTACGACATCGAGTGAGTGTGCTGTGCAGCTCCACGGGTGGGCGTACGTGACGTGCTCTTTGGGTTTCCCTGCAGGTGTATATCAAGTCGATTCGCTGTCCCTCGCGGTGAAGAGTACCACTTGGTCACTGAGTCGTGACGTAGATTAATGCATGAAATATGTTGATCCAATATTGCGGCTATGATATAATATTGTATTGCTACATGTTTACCACCAAATATTGCTTACTAAATTTCAGCTTCCTGAACTGTTAACTTGTTGCTAAAAGCTGAACTAAGGATGAACTTGTAGGCGTGTCCATTTGCTGCAATATCACTATCCTATGTCATTGTACACCTCATGTAGAGTTTCATGTTTAGGTCAGTCGGTTAAGCCTTGCTGAGCCTTCGTGCTCATGGTTGCTGCTTAAGTGTTTTTCGGGTGAGGAGCCACCCACGGACTCGGAGTACGAGTCCACCGTCGAGGGTTACCCTCCGTCGGGGACCACGGCTGAGTGGGAGCCGTACACGCCGCGCTGAGCTGATGAGTGCAGCTAGTGTGGGTTGCCCTAGGGCTGGGCAACCGACTTTTGCTAGGTAGGCGGGCGTGAGTTGTAGAAAAGTAGACTTCCACTGTGTAATAAATACAATAGTTTGTAACTGAATATTGTACCGTTTGTACAGTTCGATTTGTTTTCCCATGTAATATATTGTGTCCTTATGACGTGTGCTGTCGGGTGTCGCATTGCGCGGCACCACCCTCTGCGATCCTGGATGAGCGGATCCCGGTCCGCCACAGCCTGGTATCAGAGCTGCATTGGGGATAGCACAGTACTTAAGGATTGTATTACAGGAAGAACATAGGTTACGGTGAGGATTCGGTAGTTGCCCAAGTAAGGACTATACTAGCATAGTTACTTAAAGTGGCAAAGACTAACCTATGTGTTATAATTCTGAATTTTAATTATGTAACGACGCATTGACGCTTGGTAAGCATGGTAAGGAACGCCACCGAAAGCGGTTCAATTTCGGTTAGCTCCCCTGACGAGGAACGTGGTTCAGGGATTGGTCTCACAGCTTGGTGTGAGACGTCAATATGAACCACTTGGACTCTCCATGTCCCTGATTTCATATGAAACGCTGATCCCTAGCGTGCATTAGGCAAGTAAGTGGAGACCCTATCGCGTGGTCAGTAACGCGAGAGTGTGTTCGTCTGGAAATAGCCCAGGAGGACATACGCAACGCTTGCCATCGGCGTGCCCTGCAGGGCAGTAGGTGGTATCTGTTGGGTTGATAACATTCCCAACCGTGACGACCCGTTCATGACATACTCGGGTTCCCCGTCGTGTGGTGTTGAAACACGATCACGTACCTTGAGACGTGACCTAACTCAAGGACGGCCGTATGGCAATGATACGGGCGTTTGTATTTACATTTAAATATGGTCCTGCCTGCAATGAACAACCTTTGAGTGCATCACTATTGTGTGGTTTTCTGCAGGTACTAACCACGTATGTATCCGTGTAGTAAACGTGTGCGAGAGACCGTTTAGTGCCACACTTGAGACGTATATGCCGGTATAATCCGGTTAGGATTTTCTTTTGTGAGGAACGTAGTACCGAGATATCGTAGGAATGTGCATGAAAAATAATGATAACAAGGAATTAAAATCATTAGGTTCAACATTTAGGACCCTGGTTGGCTAGACAAATTGGATAGTGATGAGTGTAGTTCCCAAAAAGACTGAAAAACAGAGTGCTCTGTTTTGGGGCAGCAAGTTGCTGATCTTCAATGGGGCATAACTCACAGGTATTTTAGCCCAGGGAGGTGTGGCATATAGTTATGGGAAGGTATTTCGGTACTCTACAACTTTGTTGTAGACTTCCAGAGCTGAAACACACCTTAAGATGGCTTAAATCCCAGAGAAATGTAAGCTGTCCAGAATCTGGGTAGAGTTAAAAGCATTCTCTAGACTGTTCTGTTTTTTTTTTCAAACATAACTCCTAGTAGAAAGAGCAAAAATTTTCATATGATACCTCCTTATAAAGAGTAGAAGATGTGTGACATCTTTGCAATTCAAAGTTTCTGAAATTTCGGCACAGATTTCAGTGGAAACTCGAATTGAAAACAGCAACTTCCAAGGGAGGTGCTATGAAAATTCTTCCAGAAATTCTGTTGACTTTGAATTACCATAACTTGTTGACCAAAGCTGATGTGAGGGCAAATGAATACTCGTTGGAAAGATACTGAAGTTAATTTTAACTTTGGTATGTAGCTTGAGTCATGAAAATGCCCAGAACCAGATCAAAATCTTGGATATGTAGAAACTGGTCATCCTGGCAGAGGCATGACAGTTGAACTCATTGGAGAGATTGTTGTACCCTAGAAGTGGTTTAAAGTACTGCCATTGGGGTAGAACATACCCATGAGAGCTTGTCTTCAACTAGTGAAAGATTTGAGTGTAGGTCTCACTCAAGTGTCTTTTACTATAGACCATGTTTGTGTCATATTGAAGATAAAAGGGGGGGTATACGCGATGACAATGCGATAGTAACGTCTCGTAGTGACCAAACCTAGTTTTGGTGAGCTTCCAAAGAGGAGGTTCATCAAGTTGGATTAAACTAGCTTGTATTTGGTCTGGTAATGGTGTAGCTTGTGCAAAGTTATTACATTATCTATATACGAGATGTATCGCATGTTTTATTGTCATTATGTTTCTACGCCTATTGTTATTGGACTGCATGCACTATGGTGCGGGACTGATGTTTATTGTCGTATGGTTGCAGATGGTTCGCACTAGGACCACGCACGAGGTTGGTGAGTCTAGCCAGCAGGGAGGCGATGACTCCCAGCCACCGGCCTACGACAGCACCCCGCGGCAGCAGCCACCACCGCCGCCTCCGCTTACTCTAGCGGATGTGATAGCGGCACTGGTTGGTGGTCGTGAGGAGCAGAACAACCTGCTTCGTACGATCATGCAGAATACGTCCCAGGCGGGGGGGCGGCGTCAAGACAGAGGGCCTCGTGAGCCTTGTGAGGTGTCGTACTCAGATTTCATGAGTACGCACCCTCCAGTGTTCACAGAAGCTGAAGAACCACTGGAGGGGGACAACTGGCTGCGGACCATCGATTCCAAGTTCAGGTTGCTCCAATGCACGGAGCAGCAAAAGATCTTATTCGCAGCGCAGCAACTTCACGGTGCCGCTGGTGCGTGGTGGGCGAACTATGTCGCCTCACGTCCGGCTGGCCATATCGTGGAGTGGGGAGAGTTCCGGGAGGTGTTCCGCGCCTATCATATCCCTCCCGGGATCATGAAGAGGAAGTTCCAAGAATTTTTGGAACTGAAGCAGGGCGGGAGGAGTGCCCATGACTACTCCCGTGCCTTCAATCATCTGGCGCAGTATGCGTCAGACTACATCTCCACTGAAGAGAAGAAACGGGAACATTTCTATCGGTGGTTACACCCCGAAATGAAGACACATCTCGTTCAGTGGAATCGCGGCACTTTCAACGACTTAGTCAATGCCACGATCATGCAAGAGGATGCTCAGCGGGAGTTGGCAGCTGAGCAGAGGAAGCGCAGCGCCCCACGCAGCGGTGGGAGTGGTGCTCCCCAGAAGTACCGCATGGTGTATCGGACACCATCCGGGCAGCAGTGGCATCCACCGGCGCGACCTCAACGGTTCGGGGGACGATCTTTTCACTCACCCCCGTTCCGTCCGCCGATTCCACCACCAAGACAGCAGCAGCAGCAGACGGTACCCCGGGCGTTCCCACCGCCACAACGCGCCCCGGGATTCCGCTCACCGATCAGCGGGGGACCACCCCGTTTCACGTGCTTCACTTGTGGCCAGGCGGGCCACTTCGCGAAGGACTGTCCCCAGGGGCAGCAGAACAGCGGGCAAGCCCAGTTCCAGGGCGGTGCTCGAGGCCGACCTCCGGTCAAGAAGGTTGGTCAGCGGACTGGTGGCATCCGCAACCTCAACAATGAGGACGCCCCAGAAGGAGACAACGTGCTGGCCGGTACATTCACTCTCAACCATCAAGCCATCATCATACTTTTTGATTCTGGTGCAACCCACAACTTCATAAGTGCATCTTTTGTGGTTAAGCATCAGCTGGAAGCCTTCCCAACCGAGTATTCTTATATGATCTGCTCACCGGGAGGAAGGATTTCAGCAACGATGATGGTTCCAAAAGCACCACTGTGCTAAGGTGGGAAGATATATCCTACCACTATGATTATCCTTGAGGGGCAGAAGATTGATGCAATCTTGGAAATGTCATGGCTAAGCTACCATGGCGCTGTCCTGGAAACCCTATCACGGACGGTTCACCTCAACTCCCCATTACACTGTCCGCAGTCCCTCTTATTAGATAATCCAGTCCGGGAGGTTTCAGCGATCAACAATACTGAAGCTCTCAAGTTGAAGGACATCCCTGTAGTCCGGGAGTACCCCGACGTGTTTCCGGATGATCTTCCGGGCATGCCACCTGAGCGGGATGTCGAGTTCAAGATCGAGCTCGCACCCGGGACTAGGCCCATATCACGCAGACCATACAAGATGGCTCCGAATGAGCTGGCTGAATTGAAAGAGCAGCTCAATGATCTGTTGAGTAAAGGTTTCATTAGGCCGAGTTCCTCGCCTTGGGGATGCTCGGCGCTGTTCGTAAAGAAGAAGGATGAAACCTTGAGGTTGTGTGTGGATTACTGGCCGCTCAACGCCGTCACCATCAAGAATAAGTACCCACTGCCCCGCATTGACATATTGTTTGATCAACTTGTGGGTGCAAGTGTGTTCTCCAAGATGGACCTTCACTCTGGATATCACCAGATAATGATCCGGGCGAAGGATATTCCGAAGACGGCCTTCTCGACGAGATATGAATTATATGAATATCTCGTCATGTCCTTTGGTCTCACAAACACTCCAGCCCACTTCATGTATCTCATGAACTCGGTGTTCATGCCGGAGCTGGACAAGTTCGTGGTAGTGTTCATCGACGATATCTTGGTTTACTCCAAGACAGAAGCCGAACATGCCGAACACTTGAGGATCGTTCTTCGACGATTACGAGACCACAAGCTCTACGCCAAGTTCAGTAAATGCGAGTTTTGGATCAGCCAAGTGCCATTCTTGGGACATATCATCTCAGCGGAAGGCATTGCAGTTGACCCAAGCAAGATAGAGCAAGTACTGAAATGGAAAGCTCCCACTTCAGTTCATGAAGTCAGAAGCTTCCTCGGGTTAGCGGGATACTATCGGAGATTCATTCCAAGCTTATCCAAGCTCGCTAAGCCAATGACAGAATTGCTGAAGAAAGGGACGAAATATGTTTGGAACACGGCGTGTGAAGGAGCGTTCCAAGCATTGGTGAAGCATCTCACCACATCCCCGGTTTTATCTCAGCCGGATACAACAAAGCCCTTCGACGTGTATTGTGACGCGCCCGGTATTGGGCTCGGCTGCGTGTTGATGCAGGAAGGACGTGTGGTCGCCTATGGCTCACGCAAACTTCGGAACCATGAGCAGCACTATCCGACTAATGATCTTGAGCTTGCTGCAGTGGTGTTGGCGCTAAAAATGTGGAGGCACTATCTCCTGGGGAATCTGTGCATCTCTACACCGACCACAAGAGCTTGAAATACATTTTCACCCAGAAGGAGCTGAACATGAGGCAGAGGAGGTGGTTAGAACTGATCAAAGATTATGAAATTGAGATTCACTACCACCCCGGCAAGGCAAATGTGGTTGCCGACGTGCTGAGTCGGAAATCACATGTCCATCACCTCACCATTACACCGGTGGAGGAGGAAGAGCCAAGTTTATACTTGGTTCCTTATGGGTCGCTTTACAACCTTGCCCTCATCCCTACTATTAGGGAGGACATCATTGCAGCTCAGAAAACTGATAAAGGCATGGCACATCTCCGGAGACGGATAGACAATGGGGAGATCAAATGTTTCCAGAAGGATGATGAGGGGACGCTATGGTTCAGTGACCGCATAGTCGTACCCCGGGATATGGAGCTGAGGAAGAAGATCCTCGACGAAGCCCACTTGTCTAAATACTCCATTCATCCGGGAAGCAACAAAATGTACCAAGATTTGAAAAAGAAATTTTGGTGGACACGGATGAAGCGGGAGGTAGCGAAGTACGTATCCGAGTGCGATAGGTGTAGACGAGTGAAGGCTGATCACATGAGGAAATCAGGGCTGCTGCAACCCCTGAAAATTCCAGCATGGAAATGGGAGGACGTGAGCATGGATTTTATTGCGGGATTACCCTTAACATCCAACAAACATGATTCCATTTGGGTGATCGTTGACCGACTGACCAAGTCAGCTCACTTCATCCCCGTGCATACACATTTCCATGCCAACAGATATGCAGAGTTATATATTGCCAGGATTCTATGCTTGCATGGCGTACCCAAAACCATAGTCTCAGACCGAGGTGCATTGTTTGTGTCTCGCTTTTGGGAGCAGTTACACGCTGCATTGGGTACTAAGCTAATCAGAAGCTCCGCTTACCACCCTCAGACAGATGGCCAGACAGAGAGGGTGAATCAAGTACTAGAAGACATGTTGACCGCATGTGCCATCCACCATGGTAGGAACTGGGATGATCACCTACCATTGGCGGAATCCTCGTACAACAACGGCTATCTGGTGAGTATCAAGATGGCACCCTACGAAGCTCTCTACGGTTGCAAATGCCGCACCCCATTAAATTGGTGCGAGTCCGGTGAAAGGGTCACATTCGGGGTTGATGTGGTGAACGACGCCGAAGAGCGCGTTCGTGCAATTCAAGCTAACTTGAAGGCCGCTCAATCCCGACAGAAGAGCTACGCTGATAAGAGGCGTAGACCGTTGCACTTTGACATCGGTGAACACGTGTACCTCCGCGTGTCTCCGATGAAAGGCGTGCACCGGTTCGGTGTGAAGAGGAAGCTCGCTCCCCGTTTCATAGGACCCTATGCTATCACCGAGAAGTGTGGACCAGCGGCGTATAGACTAGAGCTACAGGCATCCCTTGCTGGTGTCCATGATGTTTTCCATGTTTCGCAACTGCGAAAATGTTTGAAGCATACAGCTGCTGTTCCTACCGAAGACATCGGCGAGCTGAAACCGGATTTAACATATGATGAGTATCCGGTGGCAATTCTTGAGGAAAAAGCCAGGACCACGCGTAGCAGAACGTTGTGGTTCTACAAGATACTCTGGAGCAACCACACCGCCGAAGAAGCGACGTGGGAGAGCGAGGAATTCCTTCGCTCAAATTACCCGGAGTTCATGGCATCCCAACGCGGGTAAGTCCCTATTACATCACTATCTCTTCTTTTGTAATCTCGGGACAATATTCTTTTAAGGGGGGAGGGATGTAAAAGCCCAAGAAAAGGGACTTGCAAAAACTTTTCTTCACCTCACAACACCACATTTTTGTGGTCAATATCTTGTGAAGACTTGTGAAGAGCAAGTAACCTCCATCAAGAGGGTATTAGTTCAAACTTTCTACACGTCTGATAACACATGAGAGGGTGATTCAAAACTGTTGCATTCAAATTCATGGTCGCAGCAGCTAACACAAGGATCAAAGTGCATATTTTGATTCCTTAGGTTCAAATTATGGGGGAGGCAAATTTTGAGAAGATTTGGAGGTCCTTTGATAGGGATATCAAAGAAAGTTGTGAATTGTCATTGAAATTTGAATTCAAATTGAAATTGTGGCACAAATTGCCAAATGGCCAAATGGTTTTCGAATTTGGATCCCTCATAGCTGAATTTACATTAGGTAAAAATTTGGAGATCTTTTTTGGCAGAGGGGAGCTGTGGGACCCAATTTTCAGTGAGAGGAGAGGGAAGAAACTTACTGCTTAAGTCAACCGGTTTCACGGTTCACACCGGGCGCGCTGCTCTCTCCCACGGGCTGCCACCGCGCGGACGACCGAAGACCGGAAGCACCTCCCGAGCTGCTTAGGGGATCGATGTTTCTCTGCTTTTATCGTCTCCACCGAGAGCACAGCGTTCCACACCGCCTCACAGCCGACGTTGAACGATCCCCGTGTGTCCTCGGCGATAAACGTGACCGCACAGAGGCGCGCCGTCGGTTCACCGCCGCCCGGCTGCTCCACCCCGTGGCACGACGCGCTAAGCTGCCCCACAGCACCACCGGACTTCCTTTAGCGTGGCAGAAGCAAGAACCGGGCGCTAGATCCGTCGGGACGTCGGCGTCGAGCTGATCTTCCTCCACAGCGCCGAAGAGAGCCGCCGCGACAAGATCACGTCGCCCGGCCACCACAGAGCCTCTCCCATCGACTTGCAAAAGCAAAAATGTGCGTTAGTAACCATTCTCGCTTCACAACAACGCCGGCAGCGTGTCATGGACCGTGCTCGCCGGAATTTCAGTTTTGCCGACGACATCCGATAGTGGCCGAAGGTAGAAATTCGGCAAATTCGTCTCACACATCGAACCACCCCCCACACGACGTAGCGTACACCTTCTATACCCCCGTGCGCGTTCATAGGATCAAGAACCACCGAGAATCATCGAGCGAAGCCGCCGTTCATCAAATTTTTTTATTTTTGTCGGATTTTGACCTAGCCCGACGGTGAGGTCATACTTCCGGCGAGTTCCAACAAGATCGGTGGTAGGGTCCGTGTTCTCCTCGGTGCAGTGATGCTGTACGAGCAAACGGCGACATGTTTGCTGCGATAAAACGCTCTAGCAACATCGCCGGAGTTGCCACAGACGCTGTCACCGTCGCACCTAGGTTCCCGACCGTTGCCAATCTGAGATACACCCGGCAACGTGTTCCCCGCACGAAAATACGTGGGGGCGGCGAGAATCAGCAAGTTCCAAGCACCGGAAACCCCTCCCGGCGAGAACTCCGGCGAGCTCGGCGGCGGGATCGCGCGTGCGTCGGGAGGAGGAAGACGACTGGGGGCCCCGCATGTCAGTGGTGATATTTTAAATCATCGGATCTGCTGCGGCCCGGGATCCAGTGTGGTGACATGGGAAGGGTCCTGTGGCCCCGTGTGGCGTGATTCCAGCAGCCGACACGTGTAGGAGGGACCCGCAGTCAGAGTTTGAATGTTTCCCAAATCAATTTGAATTTCCAGATTTAGTTCAAACTTTAGAATCCCATAACTTTTGCTAGGAAGCTCCAAATTTAGTGATTCAAATTGGGTTGGATTCCTCTTGCATAGGTCTGTCCAAATATACAACCCAATTTGTACGAAACCCATTAATTAATTCTGGAAAATTCTTTAAAGCTTTTCAGCAAAAGAATTTTAGAGGGAGTTTGGTTCATCCAAAAAATCCCCAAATTTTGCCAGAATGTTCTTTAGGATGTTAGTGAAACCCTGTAAAAGTTTCAGACCATTTGGAGTTGATTTGATCAGAGCAATTCAAATTTGAAGGTGCTGTGTCTATTTGAATACAGAAACATTTTCAGAGAATTTCCAAAACTTGGAAATTCAGTTCTGGGCAAATCTTAGCTCCAAAAATGCTAGGAAAATTCATGCAATCTCTATGAGCTATAATTGAAATTGTAGTTCACTAAGTTGGGCATGAATAGGGGTGTTACCTCAGAATTAATTCTTCTTTACTTATTTGCTAAGAGAATTATTCTGAAAACCACTAAATGAAAAGTGCTAATGTTTGGTCCAGAAGGTCTTCTTGTGACAAGGAACTCATACAAAAATTCTCAGCTCCATTGGAGGTCTGGATCACCCCTATCCTGTTTAACCACTTGAGGGATTAATATGGAAAAAGGAGAAAACCACTTAGCACTTAACCATGTGCTTAGGTCTAAGCCCAAACCACCAACACCCAGTTCATCTTTAAATTCTTAAACAGAGTTCAAGTTGTTAGAAACTGGTTAGTAGAACTAATAGCAGAAGCGTTACTATAAACTCATGTACATATCATTAACATGTAGTATTTCATTAACGTGTAGTCGCTGAAGGCGAGGAAGCTCCGGAGGTTCTCGACTTCCTGCTTCCAGAAGAAGAACTCACCCCGGACCAGCAGCAACAAGGCAAGCCCCGGTTTGCATTAACTTCTTACAAGTTTTACTTTGTTTACATGTGTCATATGAAGTGTGAATGTGCATTAGTTGTAGGATGGATGAAAACCCCACTTGCATGACCAAAAGTCTCCATAAGAGTGAGGGTAGTGTCTAAGACCTCATGTAGACAAGCTAGGCTTAATGTTTCATAGAACTTCGGTACACGTCAAGTTGTTGGACTCTACTCGCGAGATAGGCTTGGGACACACGGGTTCGGTGGAGTGATGTGAGATCACTTTAGTAATGAAAATGAGACTTGGCAGGGGCTAGGGCGCAGCAAGAGGAAGTCTTGTGTGCGCAGCCCTGTC
The DNA here is from genome assembly GCA_030760725.1 of Neostapfia colusana. Taxonomy (NCBI): domain Eukaryota; kingdom Viridiplantae; phylum Streptophyta; class Magnoliopsida; order Poales; family Poaceae; genus Neostapfia; species Neostapfia colusana. Next base: position 40,760,614 of record JASWHV010000013.1, on the reverse strand, counting down.
CGTGTAGATTGAGGACCGATCCGTGTGCGGCCCACGGTGATCAAGTTTGAACGTACCGAAGGCATATCGGATATATGGGCCCCGATAAACCGATGTAGCCTAAACCTCCGGGCGTCGAGGCATAGCACACCGATTTATAGGTGTAGGTTGAGGACAGCAAGGTGGAAATCTGCCAACGGGCATAGAGAGATGCTCCGTGTGGGGAACCTCCTGCTCGTTTCGGTGCGACCGGTTCGACGTTTGGGCTGTTGGGTGAAAGGTTGTCCCGTACGACATCGAGTGAGCGTGCTGTGCAGCTCCACGGGTGGGTGTACGTGGCGTGCTCTTTGGGTTTCCCTGCAGGTGTATATCGAGTCGGTTCGCCATCCCTCACGGTGAAGAGTACCACTTGGTCACTGAGTCGTGACGTAGATTAATGCATGAAATATGTTGATTCAATATTGTGGCTATGATATAATATTATATTGCTACATGTTTGCCACCAAATATTGCTTACTAAAATTCAGCTTCCTGAACTGTTAACTTGTTGCTAAAAGCTGAACTAAGGATGAACTTGTAGGCGTGGCCAGTTGCTGCAATATCACTATCCTATGTCATTGTACACCTCATGTAGAGTTTCATGTTTAGGTGAGTCGGTTAAGCCTTGCTGAGCCTTCATGCTCACGGTTGCTGCTTAAGTGTTTTTCAGATGAGGAGCCACCCACGGACTCGGAGTACGAGTCCACCGGCGAGGGTTACCCTCCGTCGGGGACCACGGCTGAGTGGGAGCCGTACACACCGCGCTGAGCTGAGGAGTGCAGCTAGTGTGGGTTGCCCTAGGGCTGGGCAACCGACTTTTGCTAGGTAGGCGGGCGTGAGTTGTAGAAAAGTAGACTTCCGCTGTGTAATAAATACAATAGTTTGTAACTGAATATTGTACCATTTGTACAGTTCGGTTTGTTTTCTAATGTAATATATTGTGTCCTTATGACGTGTGCTGTCGGGTGTCGCATTGCGCGGCACCACCCTCTGTGATCCTGGATGAGCGGATCCCGGTCCGCCACACCTTGCTGCTCTTGGTCGTAGGCTAGCTGCTCCTCCGGAGTAATGAAGTCTAGGACTTCGGGTTCCTCCTCGACCTTAGCGACTACATGATATAAGAAGTACATGTATTAAATTAATGCATTTGAATGTACTTTTAAACTTGTGAAATCTATAACTCTTAATAGACAGACCCAATGCCCGTGCAACTTTTACTGTGGCTTGGTTACAACCTAAACAGAGACTTGGTCAAGTTTTAGTTGCAGCAAAGCTCATTTGAGCCCTCCACAATTAATTATGTACTTGACCTTAATTGAAGGCTGTTAGGTGTTCTAAGGATTTTCATATAATAAACTATGACTTTCTGAAAACTAGATTTTCAGAGGTTTCTAATGGAATTGGTCTCACTAAATTTGAAGGTTCCTAACTAAAGATATGAGCTAAACAATTCCAGGGGAAATTCTGAAAATGTTTCTGAACATTTTCTATTTTCTCTGGAACAGTTTCACTAATCACACCATTAGGTGGATCAAATTAGCTCAAATGGATCTGAAATTTTTATGGTAGTTCAGGGATATTTTGGTGAACATCCCAGCAAAATTTCAGAATTTCCCCCAAAGGATTCTCCAGTTAAAATTCGCAGTTTAAATTTTGAGGAATTAATTCTGGAGAAATAAGGGTTTTCATGAAGTGAAACTTGATTTTCTGGAAAGTGCTCAGAGAGCTGAATCCAACAAAATTTGGTTCACTCGATTTGGAGCTTCGTAGCCAAAGTTATGAGGATTTGAAGTTTGGACTAAAACTGAAATTCGGGAAAAAAGTTTAAATCTGCCGGGGCCCCCGGGGACACGTGTTAGGCGTGGAGGCGACAGCACATTGAGGCCCACAGGGTTTTTACGCGCCAGCACACCAGATCCCGGCCGCAGCCCGATCCCGATTTAAACTATCTGCCGCTGACAGCTGGGGTCCACCCCCTTCGTGTACCTCTCGCCGCCCGCGCTCTGCCGCCGGGGTACCTCGCCGGAGAGCTCGCCGGCAGCTTCTGTGGAGTTCCAAGCTTCACGCTTTTGGCCGCCCCTGCCTACTTTCAGTCGGGGAACACGATTCCGGCCTCAGCTTGTCATGAAAATGGCCGGCACATGGTCGGCGACGAGCAGCAGCCTCGGGAGAACTTCGGCCGTGTTGGCCATCCTCCCTAGCACCTAACTCGATCGAGCTAAGGGTCGTCGAGCATCAGTGGACCATAGGAAAGTCGACATGAGCTCCACGGAGCTCAGGAAAGGCTGTTTTGGGCTGTCACAGTGCGACCTAGGCCGGAAATCGGGATTTCTACTAAAACTCGAAGAACAGCGGTTTCCCTCCACGGTTCTTCGTGGTTCCTGCTCCTATGGACTCGTACGGGCTACTAGAATTGATCCTCTCCATTAGAGGATGAGTGATGCAGTGTGGCTTACGAATTTCTCTGATCGGTACAGACCTCACTTTTGCACACCGTCGCGAAAACATGAAATTCTGGCCTAAGCAGCGTTTGTCACGCCGCCGGAGCTTGCGGGAATGAAAGAGGGACTGAAGGCGAACCTCTTTGCTGTTCACCGCTCGGTGAACGGTGGGCTGTGGTGGCCGGAAGAATGGTTCCCGCAGTGGTGTCTCGAGCTGAACCGGCAGAGAAAGGAAGACTGCGCAGGGTCTGGAACCGATGTGAAGGTGTTGAAGATGGCTTGGCGCACCCGGTGCTGGTCTCAGATCGCCGGGAGGGTCACTGGATCGGCTGGGCGATGAGGAACCGACAGTTCACTCGGGCGGCGAGGAGCTTCGGCTTTCTGGGTGGAAATGTGACGAGGCAGCGGTGAAGACCCCCTGCGACTGCTCGGGCGCGCAGATAGGGACCCTGCGAGGAGGGTCACCGGCCGAGGGCGGCAAGCAGCTGCTGTCCTCACCGTTTCTTCGCCGTGGCGGTCGCTGCAGCGCGCGCGAGTACCCGAGCTGAGCTCTCAGTCGGTTTCTTCTGCCTCAGTGGCTGACATGTGGGTCCCACCTGGGATTTTAACCTCTGAAATTCACTCCTAATCACTGTTGTAAACAGTGAGCCCCAAAATACCCATGGTGATTCAAATTATTCACCCATGAGCCATTTGAATTGATTAGAATTCAAATTTGGTTTGGTTTGAATGAATTTCAGCACATGTTCAGTTTGAAATTCAAATAAAGTTTGAATTTGCCCCACTTAGCTCATGTCAAGAACAACCCCAAATGGAATGAAAATTGGTGTGTGAGCTCACAAAAATGTGCTGAATAAGAATGTGCCTCCCACTTTTGAATTCATGAGATAAAAACAGTTTGAATTTGAATATGGTTTCAAACTGCCCTCTTTCTAGCTATACCCAAAATGACCTCAAAAAGGTTTTGAATTTGGGTGAAACTTGGCATGGACATCCTTAGAAATGTGTAGGAGTTTTCATATGCCCAGCCCCTCTATATCACATGTGGGAAATACCACTTTGGCAATATGTGAGTTTGTTCTCTAATGAGCATGTTGATGGTGGTTACTTGCTCTTCATTTGTGTTCATCAACTTGCTTCAAATGAGGTGTGTGGTGTGGTGATGAACACTTCAAATATGTGTCAAAAACTGAGGCCCTTACATTCCTCCCCCCTTAAAAGAATCTCGTCCTGAGATTATAAGGTGAAAATGAGAGAGAGGGCGCTGGAAAATTTCCGGATATGCGACGTGAAAAAGTCAGGGTAGTTAGTGCGAAGAAATTCTTCGCTCTCCCATGTCGCTTCGTCCACGGAGTGATTACTCCATAGAACTTTGTAGAACCACAACGTACGGTTGCGTGTGGTCCGGGCCTTTTTGTCAATAATCTGAACCGGTTCCTCCCGATAGGTGAGATCTGGTTGCAGTTCTTCAATGTCTTCCAGCTGAACGGTAGTTGATAGCTTGAGACACTTCGTCAGCTTGGAAATGTGAAAGACGTTGTGCACACCGGAAAGTGCTTCTGGTAATTTCAGCCGGTATGCTACCGATCCACATCTTTCGGTAATCTGAAATGGACCGATGAATTGAGTTGACAACTTTCCTCTTACCGCGAATCTGTTCACGCCCTTCATTGGAGACATACGTAGGTATACGTGATCCCCGACTTCGAATTGTAATGGGTGTCTTCTCCAGTCCGCATACTGTTTCTGATGGGATTGGGCGGCTTTTAGGTTCGCTTGAATCAGTCGAACCTTCTCTTCCGTGTTGTTGACAAAGTCAATCCCGAAGGTAACCCTTTCGCCAGACTCGCACCAGTTCAATGGTGTGCGGCATTTTCTCCCGTATAGCGCCTCGTAAGGCGCCATCTTTGTGCTGGCCTGATACCCATTGTTGTATGAGAACTCGGCTAACGGCAAGTGATCATCCCAATTCATGCCGTGGTTGATAGCGCAAGCTCGTAGCATGTCCTCTAAGATCTGATTTACCCGCTCGGTTTGCCCATCTGTCTGCGGGTGGTATGCTGAACTACGGATCAGCTTCGTCCCCAAGGCAGCGTGCAGCTGCTCCCAAAAACAGGACACAAATAAAGTGCCCCGATCCGATATGATGGTACGGGGTACGCCGTACAAGCATAGGATCCGTGAGATGTACAGTTCAGCGTACTTCTTGCCGTTGTAGTTGGTGTTGACCGGGATGAAATGGGCAACCTTGATGAGCCGGTCGACGATCACCCACACGGAATCATGTTTTTGAAAGGTGGTGGGTAAACCGACGATGAAGTCCATGCTCACATCCTCCCACTTCCAGGCAGGAACGCCCAGTGGTTGTAGCAGTCCCGGTTTCTGCATATGATCCGCCTTCACCCTACGACATGTATCACACTCGGACACGTACTTTGCGATTTCCCTTTTCATCCGTGTCCACCAAAACTTGCTTCTGAGTTCTTGATACATTTTGTTGCTGCCGGGGTGAATAGAAAACTTTGACAAGTGAGCCTCATCAAAGATTTTCTTCCGTAATTCTGGGTTACGGGGTACGACGATCCGGTCCTTGAACCATAGGACGCCGTCTCCGTCCTTCCGGAAACATTTCAACTCCCCACTGTATACACACCTCCGCAAATGAGACATGCCCTTGTCATGTTTCTGAGCTGCCGCTATCTCTTCACGGATGGTTGGGATCAAAGCTAGGTTGTAGAGAGCTCCGTGTGGAATCACATGTAGTGGTGGTTCGCTCTCTTCCAACGGTGTGATGGTCAGATTGTTGGCGTGTGACTTGCGGCTCAGCTCATCTGCCACTACGTTTGCCTTGCCCGGATGATAATGGATCTCTATTTCGTAATCTTTTATCAATTCTAAACATCTTCGCTGCCTCATGTTCAGCTCCTTCAGAGTGAATATGTACTTGAGTCTCTTGTGGTCGGTATATAAATGTACGAGGTTACCGAGTAGGTAGTGCCTCCACATTTTTAGTGCAAGTACCACGGCAGCGAGCTCCAAGTCGTGAGTTGGATAATTTTGCTCATGGTTTCTAAGATGCCATGATCCATATGCGACCACTCTTCGGTCTTGCATCAGCACACATCCGAGCCCAATGCCAGATGCATCGCAGTACACATCGAACGGTTTTGTTGTGTCTGGCAGCGCCAAAACCGGTGCTGATGTTAGGTGTTTAACTAAAGCCTTGAATGCTGCTTCACACACTGGACTCCAAACATATTTGGTGGCCTTTTTCAGCAGCTCTGTCATAGGCTTGGCAATCTTCAAAAAGTTTGGAATGAACCTCCGATAATATCCCGCGAGTCCGAGGAAACTCCGTACCTCGTGAACAGTCCTCGGGGATTTCCAATTCAGCACTTGAGTGATCTTGCTCGGGTCTACAGCGATACCCTCCGCTGAGATGATATGCCCGAGAAAAGGCACTTGCGATATCCAGAACTCGCATTTGCTGAATTTCGCGTATAGCTTGTGATCCCGCAGCCGTTGCAAGACTATACGCAGATGCTTCTTGTGATCTTCCTCCGACTTGGAATATACCAGAATGTCGTCGATGAAGACCACGACAAACTTGTCCAGCTCCGGCATGAATACCGAGTTCAACAAATACATGAAGTGAGCTGGAGCATTGGTGAGGCCGAAGGACATGACCAGGTACTCATAAAGTCCGTACCTCGTCGAGAACGCTATCTTTGGAATATCTTCCGCCCCGATCTTAATCTGATGGTACCCAGATCTTAAGTCCATCTTGGAAAAGATCTTTGCTTCGACCAACTGATCAAACAACACATCGATCCGTGGCAACGGTACTTGTTCTTGATGGTTACGGCATTTAATGGATGATAGTCCATGCAAAGCCACAACGTCTCATCCTTCTTCTTCACAAATAATACCGAACAGCCCCATGGTGAGGAGCTCGGCCTAATAAAACCCTTTTCCAGCAGGTCCGTTAGCTGGGTCTTCAATTCAGCCAATTCCTTGGTCGCCATCTTGTACGGCCTTCGGGATATTGGCATGGTTCCCGGCGCAAGTTCAATCTTGAACTCTACCTCTCTATCGGGTGGCATCCCCGGCAAATCGTCTGGGAATACGTCAGGAAACTCTTGGACCACTGGAATATCTTCCAATCTGATGGTTGTGGCTTGATAGACACTTGGAAGTTTTATTTCTGGACTGTCCAGAAATAAGGAGTGAGACTCGTGCACTTCTGAGTCCAAGTGCACAACTCGGAGGACGGTGTCTAAAACATCGCCGTGGTGGGTTAACCACGACATCCCTAAGATGACATCGACCTTTTGTCCCTCTAAGATTATGAGAGACGTAGGGTAGACTCTACCCTCTAAGCACAATGGCACTTTTGGGACCATCATGCTTGCTGAAATTTTCCCACCCGGTGAACAGATCACATAAGGACTATCGGTGGGTAGTATTTGCAAGCTATATTTATCAATGAAAGCTTGGCTAATGAAGCTATGTGTGGCGCCTGAATCAAATAATACTATGGCGGGATGCTGGTGGAGTTGGAACATACCCGCAAGGATTGGCTCACCCTCCGGCACATCCTCTATGGCAAGCTGGTGGACCGTGCCGGGCCTAGGGTTTGCCCGCCGCGCATTGGTGGGGTTCCGGGGTTGATTCCTCCCCAGAAACTGCGGTGCAACTCCGCCGCCTTGCCTCTCCGGGCAACTGCTAGTGAAGTGTCCTGGACGACCACACCTGTAACATGTGGCCGCTGCTGGTGTAGTGCTCGGGCGACGAAAGCCCGGCATGCGCTGCTGAGGTGCATACGCACGCGGCATCGTCCGCTGCTGCTGCTGTTGTTGTTGTGGAGGTGGTGCTGGCAGTGCCGGCCTGAATGCCGGTGAAGAATACGGTCGACTGCGGAAAGGCATCGACCTCTGGGGTGGCTGCCAGCGTGGACCTGATGGTGGGCGATTCACCATCCGAATCTTCTGAGAATGACTGCCACCTTCTCCGCTGCCTTGCGGCACGCTTCGCTTTCTCTCCGCCGCCGCCAACTCCTTGCCGGAGTCCTCCTGAACAATCGCAGCATCAATGATGTCGTTGATGCTGCCGCGATTGAGCATCACCAACTTTTCCTTCAGGAGCGGGTTAAGCCCCTGGTAAAAATGGTCCCGCCGCTTCTCGTCGGTATTGGCGTGATACGACACGTAGAGCGCGAGATTGTTGAACGCCCTGAAGTATTCCAGCGCGTTCCGGCTCCCGTGTTGCAGGTGTAAGAACTCCTCCATCTTCCATTTCATCAGACCTGGCGGTATGTGATAGGCCCTGAAGGCCGTCCGGAACTCCGTCCAGGTCATAACTCGGTCGGTGGGCTCTGAAGCACAAAAGTTTGCCCACCACGCGCTTGCGGATCCTTGGAGCTGCTGGACCACGAACTGAGTCTTGCGCTGCTCGCTTATCTGGAGCAGCCCGAACTTCATCTCTATTGCGCGGAGCCAGTTGTCCGCGTCAAGAGGTTCATCCGCCCTTGAGAATACCGGGGGATGAGTCGCCAGGAAGTCGGAGTAGGAGCTCTGTTGACGCTCCTCACAGTCTTGACGTCTCTCTGGGCGAGACGTATTAGCGATGAGAGTTTGCAGCAACTCCGTGTGCTGCTGATGTGAATCCGCCATTGCCGCGACGATGTCGGCCAATGTAACCGTTGGCAGTGGCGGTCGCGGTGCTTGCTTTTGCTATTGCTGCTGCTGTCCCGAGGAGTCCTCGGGAGGCTGTTGGGAGGTCTCTCCCCCTTGGCTAGTACCCCCAACGTCCGTGTTGGCACGAGTACGCGTCATTCTGAAATTCCAAACAGCAGCGATTAGCACATGTCATACTTAAAATTCCATATGCAACAGTAGGTATTGAAGTGACACATGAATAATTTGCACAACATTCACATATATTGATAAAGCATAAACTTTATACAAGATACATTGTTCTCGGTTCTCCGAGAACTTGTGCTCATGTCATCACTACCTATACATACACTACTGCCTACACGACATGTCACCTATTACAAAACTTGGGTTACACTACCCTAGCTGCCCTACTTGGCAACTGTAACCCCCTACTCGGAGTAGAACTCGACCTCCTGCGGGTTGTCCTCCTCCGGTACTTCTGCTGGTGGCTCTGGATCTACCACCTCTCCTCCCATCTCGGGCTCTCCCATGGCTGGAAGACCCAAGACCACCGGTGTGCCCAATACCGGCGGTACGAGGTCCTGTAAATCATGCACCTCATCCATGGCCTGGTTGTAGTCCTCTTTCCAGCCTTGCCCTTCCTCAATAGCGTCGTCCCGCTCTTGTGTAAGGTCCTCGTTCTGCTGGGTTAGATTCTGTACCAGTTCTTGCAACGCCACGATGTCGACACGGCTTTTCTTCTTCGCCTTCTTCAGACGACGCAAGTGATTATGCTGCTCATTCAGTTGCTTGATCGTCGGAAGGAGCACATTGCGGAGTGCGCTGTGAGCACTCTCGAAATGATCTCCACGGCTTGTGCTCTCCTTGAGCTTTGTGGCGAGATGCTCCGTATGAACAGCTTGGCTGTCCATCACGGCGTTTCCCGCCCTCACCTGGAGGCTGAGATTTGCCTCTGTGGGGCTGTACCTTGGGCAACTCGGGTCCGTTTCCTCCAGGTACATTTCTTCCCACACATGATGAGCCCGTCCCTCCACCGGAACGAGCGCGTATGGAGTGCCCTCCATCGCTCTCACGTGTAGCTGGCAGAAACGTGACATGGTGTCACGGGCTGCCACATGCCACATCCCTTCCGGCTGTCTACCTTTCACCGTGACGGTGAATGGTGCCCACCCGGGTGGCGTAGGTCCTGCAGGTACTTCGACATGGATTGTCCACGTCTTGTTCCCCTCTTCGCCTTCTTCCTTGGCGAAGTATTGCAGCATCTGGTTGTACCTGAAATATTGAATCATATGCCTCAATGCTTCCGGATAGCCGCTGCGGTGAGAACAGTGGGACACCACCCACCTGTTCTCCAACTGCTTATCGGCTGCCATCTGTAAAAATATATTTGATAAATGTCAAATATTTATTTAAACAGTAAACCATTGAGTTATAACATAAGACACGTATTAAACCCATAAACTTGGAAACATAGTTCAAATTTTAAGCAAATTTGACCGCTGATCTGCTGTTCAACATGACAGCCCTAATCAGTTTCCATCTCAACCTGATTTAGGCCTTGCTAAAGGCAAAACTAGTTCTGGAGCTCAACATCAAAGTTAAAGCTAACTTCAATAGATTTACAGAAAGTATTTCGTTGGCCTAAGATCTGTCCTAGTTCAAAAGTTATGAGAGGTCAAAGTTTCCAGAATTTCTGGAGAAAATTGGACAGCACCTCCCTGCTTTAGGTACTGATTTGATCCAAGACTTCCAGTTAATTCTGTTCCTAATCTGACAAAACTTTATGTTACAAAGTTGTAACCCATCTCATAAGATTTCCAGAACTACCTTATTTTCTATTTTTAGATTTTTATGCAGGAAGTTATGCTCAATTTACAAAGAGTTTACAGAGAGTCTTTGCTCTGCCCTGTTTTCTGTACAGTTTCAACTCTACTGCATTTTTCGATTGGTGTAAGGTTGAAACACCTCTGGACCTCAACATAAAAGTTGTAGAGCTCTTCCAAAGACTTCCAGAAATGTATCATATGACCCCAACTTCGAAAGAACTCAACCTTTAACCTCTGATTAACTTTAGCCTTAATTCAGCTGAAAACAGAGTGTTCTGTCCTTAGCAACCTATAAGTTGAAAACTTGTTAACTATGAATATCCTGTTCAAGGGAAGGAGTTACATCAGGTTTTACTACTTTGGATCCAAACCTTCAAGTTTTAGATGAAGTTGTTCATTTAATGGGGTGTGACGTCGATGCGTCACCAGATTATGTCGGTACTACGTCCTCACAAAGAAAAACCTATACCGGTCTTAGCCGGCTTCATTAATTCAGTGGCACTAAACGTCAATCGCACACGGATGCTACACGTCTACCGTTTCATGGTCAGTCTACCTGCAGAAACTCAAACAATCGTCAGACTCGGCTGCACACCGAGCCCGGAATTCATACAGTTCGTACACCCGGCCGTCATCACTCGCCCGGATGTTCTCAAGACAAACACGTCTTGGGTTACGTGTTCATGTTTCAGACCACGTGACGGGGTCTCCCAAGTTGCACCACGCACGCCAGGGACAGACGTTGCTCGAATACCCCAAACGACATGAAGAGTCGTAGAGGATATCAAAGCAGGTCGGGTTACCTGCCACCCGTGGGGCTCCACCCTTCAGCTTGTGCGCACTGGTGGACAGCGCTTACGTGCACCCCCCAAGACATAAACGTCCCGAGATGCACGATTTTCCGACATAAACAAATAGGTTAGTATGCCACTTTCTATATGCTAATAACATCCTTATACGGGTTACTAACTCCTTCCTCACTGGATTTTTGAAAAAGATGACATTTGAAGTGCATTAAACCTCAAGCGAGCTCTAATACCAGCGCTGACACGAACCCAACGGTCTTGTCGAGCCAGGATCACGCTGAGGGGTGCTGCGTTGCACAGCACCAGATAACACACGTCAAAGGTACCAAGCGGAAGCGAAATTTTATTACATAAATGAGTTTATGAACATGTTTACATCAAAATAGGTCCAGTCTACACTCACGGGCGTAGACTACGCATCAAGTCCACGTTCAGCCCTTGAACGTGTCCTTGCTAGCACACACGCACACTAACTCTGCGGCGTGCACGACTCCCACTCGACGGGGTTCCCCTCCTGGGGTTCCGTCTCTTCTTCGGGAGTTCCTTCCTCATAGAACCCTGCAAAAGCTTCAAACACAAGCAGTGAGCACGAAGGCTCAGCAAGTCTGACCCGTCTCTCCTAAACATGGAACTTCTACATGAGGGTGATGGGTTTCATGAGGTAAAAATCATTTGCAAGGACTCGCCTAATTAGTAGAACCTTATTTTCAGGTTTTAGCAGCAGGTTGTGGAGAACCTTACGCTAAGGCACATGAGAGAGCCGCAATCAAACAAGAAACACATTTCTCTCATGTACTTTGCCCAAAGTTGAAAAGAACTTTAGTTAGCTCTAAACTACAACAAACCATTAACAAGCAAAGTTCATCTTTCAATCAGCAGCATTTTAACATGTAACTAGCCTGTTCTTTTTATGTCACGGTACAGTGAACAAGTAGTACTCACTGACCGCGAGGGACGGCGATTATAATCGATTTACACCTGCAGGGTTACCCGAACAACCCGTGACGTACGCCCGTACTCGATGTTGCCTACAACAACCATCATGGACGCCGTACGCAACTACCTTTCACCCGTTAGCCAAATGTTGAACCGGTCCAATCGTCCTGAGCAAGAGGTCTCTGCACGCGCATCTCAGTGCCGCCAGCCGATTTACACCTCAAGCTCTCAACCTACCCTCTGAACGACCAGCTATGCCTCAACACCCAGGTACCCGAGTTACATCAGTTTCCCGGTTCCCATATAGCCGGTAGGTCTTTGGTACTGTTCGAGCTTGTTCAACAGGCCCGCACACGGCTCGGTCCTCAATCGACACAAGCGGAGCTACAGCACACAGGCCCCAAAGTCCTGTTGCCCTTACCCTCCGCTTGGTCTCATTTTCTTGCCATGTGTTTCATGTGCTATCACTACTCGAGTCGAGTGCCTCTAGCCTATGCTCGCGAGTAGTTCCAACTACTCGACTTGTACCGAATCCTAATCTATCTTAGCAATACAGTGGCTAACGCGGTTTTCAATCCTAATCCCAACCCATGTTTTTCTTGGCTATGCATTTGGTTTTCCAAACAAGACTCTAATGCAAAGAATAATAGTATTCAAAGATGTGCTCAAAACAATAAACATTTATAAAAAGTTTAATGCAAACCAGAGCTTGCCTTGCTGCTCTTGGTCGTAGGCTAGCTGCTCCTCCGGAGTAACAAAGTCTAGGACTTCAGGTTCCTCCTCGACCTTAGCAACTACATGATAGAAGCAATACATGTATTAATTTAAATGCAGTTGTATTAACTTTTAACTTGTGAAGTCTATAACTCTAACTAGACAAGCCCAATGACTGTGAAATTTTTACTGTGGCTTGGTTACAACCTAAACAGAGACTTGGTCAAGTTTTAGTTGCAGCAAAGCTCATTTGAGCCCTCCACAATTAATCATGTACTTGAACTTAATTGAAGGCTTTTAGGGTGTTCTAAGGATTTTCATGAAACAAACTATGACTTTCTGAATACTAGATTTTCAGAGGGTTCTAATGGAGTTGGTCTCACTTAATTTGAAGGTTCCTAACTAAAGATATGAGCTATACAATTTCAGAGAAAATTCTGAAAATGTTTCTGAACATTTTCTATTTTCTCTGGAACAGTTTCACTAATCACACCATTAGGTGGACCAGATGAGATCAAATGGGTCTGAAATTTTTATGGTAGTTCAGGGATATTTTGGTGAACAACCCAGCAAAATTTCAGGATTTTCCTCCAAAGGATTCTCCAGTTAAAATTCCAAACAATTTAAATTTGAGGAATTAATTCTGGAGAAATAAGGATTTTCATGAGGTGAAACTTGATTTGCTGGAAAGTGCTCAGAGAGCTGAATCCAACAAAATTTGGTTCACTCGATTTGGAGCTTTCTACTCAAAGTTATGAGGATTTGAAATTTGGAAGAATTCTGAAAATCGGGGGAAAAGTTTAAACTCTCGGGGTCCACGGGGACATGTGTTGAGCGCGGAGGTGTCCGGCACACTGAGGCCCACAGGGTATTTGCACGCCAGCACACCAGATCCCGGCCGCAGCCCGATCCCGATTTAAATTATCGGTCGCTTACAGCTGGGGTCCACCCCCTTCTTCAACCTCTCGCCGCCCGCGCTCCGCCGCCGAGGGACCTCACCGGAGAGCTCGCCGGCAGCTTCTGTGGAGCTCCAAACTTCACCATCTTGGCCGCCCCTGCCTACTTTCACTCGGGGAACAGGATTCTGGGGTCAGCTCGTCATGACAACGGCCGGTGCATGGTCGGCGACGAGCCGCCGTCTCGGAACGACTTCGGCCGTGTCGGCTGACTTTCCTAGTACCTCAACTACGCGAGCAACCGGTCGGGAAGCATCAGTGGACCTCAGGGAAGGTTGACATGAGGTTGAGGCAGCTCGGGGAAGGCCCAAAGTAGGTGCTCACCGTGCGCCCGATACCTCCCGCTTGCTCCGCCGTTGGTAAACCTCGAATTACGCCGGTTGCAGATGTTCTCCGGCCAAAGGTTGTGAAGGCAACTTGTGCATTACCGTGTCTAGTTTGTGTGAGAGCGGATTAAGGCCCTCTAATCCTTTCTAGAGTACGAATTCAATGGAATCGCACCCGAAAGTCGTTCTGCACACAGAAAGGGGAAAACTGGAAATTCGACGTCGGTGAGCAAACACTCGGGCTGTGGCTCGGGGGTGAGCAGCATCGGTCACCAGCGCGTCCAAGGGTGCCTTGGCTCGGGCGTGACAACTCCCCGGTTGGGCTGTCCATGGGAGCCCGAGGTGCGGCGGTTTTAAGTCACCGAATTGATCTTTCGGCATAGCCGAGATCAATCGGTTTCAGCTGAGTTTTATCAACGGGGAGGAAGAAGAGTTCCTAGTACCTTGCCGTAGCTCGAGAGGGGACGGGAAGGCTGTGATCGGCGCTCTCCGATCGATTCCGAGCTGCGGATGGAGTTTGCTGGCCCTGAGTTCTTGCGGGGGAAGAAACGGGCGAGGCATCGGCCAAGGAGGGGGGAAGACGCCTTCAGAAGGCTCTGAACCGCCTCACGCCCGCGCGTGGCCAAGCAGCTGCTGGCGCGGCGGCTCCCCTCGGTGGCGATCGCAGCGGCGGCTCAGCGACCCGAGTGAGAAAAGTCTCAGTCGGTTGATTCTTCGTTGTGGCTGACATGTGTGACCCACCCGGGGTTTTAACCTCTGAAATTCACTCCTAATCACTGTTGTAAACAGTGAGCCCCAAAATAACCCTTGGTATTCAAATTATTCACCCATGAGCCATTTGAATTGAGTAGAATTCAAATTAGGTTTGGTTTGAATGAATTTCATCACAAGTTCAGTTTTGAATTCAAATAAAGTTTGAATTTGTCCCACTTAGCTCATGTCAAGATCAACTCCAAATGGAGTGAAAATTGGTATGTGAGCTCACAAAAATGTGCTGAATAAGAATATGCCTCCCACTTTTAAATTCATGGGGTAAAAACAGTTTGAATTTGAATATGGTTTCAAACTGCCCTCTTTCTAGCTATACCCAAAATGACCTTAAAAAGGTTTTGAATTTGGGTGAAACTTGGCATGGACATCTTTAGCAATGTGTAGGAGTTTTCATATGTCCAGCCCTTCTATATCACATGTGGGAAGTACCACTTTTGCAATATGTGAGTTTGTTCTCTAATGAGCATGTTGATGGTGGTTACTTGCTCTTCATTTGTGTTCATCAACTTACTTCAAATGAGGTGTGTGGTGTGGTGATGAACACTTCCAATAGGTGTCAAAAACTGAGGCCCTTACAGGATAGGTCTCACAGCTTGGTGTGAGACGTCAATATGAAACTCTTGGACTCTTCATGTTCTTGAGTTCATATGAAACGCTGATCCCTAGCGTGCATTAGGCAAGTAAGTGGATACCCCATCGTGTGGTCGGTAACGCGAGAGTGTGTTCATCTGGAAATACCCCAGGAGGACATATGCAGCGCTTGCCATCGGCGTGCCCTGCAGGGCAGTAGGTGGTATCTGTTGGTTTGATAACATTCCCAACCGTGACGACCCGTTCATGACATACTCGGGTTCCCCGTCGTGTGGTGTTGAAACACGATCACGTACCTTGAGACGTGACCAAACTCAAGGACGGCCGTATGGCAATGATACGGGCGTTTGTATTTACTTTTAAATATGATCCTGCCTGAAATGAAAAAACCTTTGAGTGCATCATTATTGTGTGGTCTTCTGCAGGTACTAACCACGTATGTATCCGTGTAGAAAACGTGTGCGAGAGACCGTTTAGTGCCACACTTGAGACGTATATGCCAGTATAATCCGGGTAGGATTTTCATTTGTGAGGAACCTAGTACCAAGATATTGTAGGCATATGCATTAAAATAATGATAACAAGGAATTAAAATCATTAGGTTCAACATTTAGGACCATGGTTTGGTAGACAAATTGGTTAGTGATGAGTGTAGTTTCAATAAGACTGAAAAACAGAGTGCTCTGTTTTGGGCAGCAAGTTTGCTGAACTTCAACAGAGCACAACTCACAGGTATTTTAGCCCAGGGAGGTGTGGTATATAGTTATGGAAAGGTATTTTAGTACTCCAAAATTTTGTTGTGGACTTCCAGAGCTGAAACTCACCTTAAGATGGCTTAAATTCCAGAGGAATGTAAACTTTCCAGAATCAGGGCAGAGTTAAACACTCTCTGGACTGTTCTGTTTTTCAAACATAACTCCCAGTAGAAAAATCTAAAATTTTCATATGATACATTTTTAGAAAGGGTAGAATATGTGTTACATCTTTGTAATGCAAAGTTTCTGCAATTTTAGCACAGAATTCAGTGGGAATCAGAGTTGAAAACAGCAACTTCCTCAGGGAGTTGTTATTAAAATTCTTCCAGAAATTTTTCTGACTTTGAATGGCCATAACTTTTTAATCAGAGCTGATCTGAGGACAAATAAGTACTTGTTGGAAAGATACGGAAGTTAACTTTAACTTTGGTATTCAACCCGAGTCATGAAAATACACAGAACCAGATCAAAATCTTGGATATGTAGAAACTGATCATCCTGACAGAGGCATGACAGTTGAACTCATGGGAGAGATTGTTGTACCCTAGAGGTGGTTTAAGTACTTTCAATGGGATAGAACATACTCATGATAGGTTATCTTCAACTAGTGAAAGATTTGTGTATAGGTCTCACTCAAGTTTCTTTTACTAGAGACCATGTTTGTGTCGTATTGAAGATAAAATGGTGGTTTACGTGATGACAAAGCGATAATAATATCTCGTAGTGACCAAACCTAGTTGTGGTGAGCTTCCAAAGAGGAGGTTCATCAAGTTGGATTAAACTAGCTTGTATTTGGTCTGGTAATGGTGTAGCTTGTGCAAAGTTATTACATTATCTATATATGAGATGTATCGCATGTTTTATTGTCATTATGTTTTTACGCCTATTGTTATTGGACTGCATGCACTATGGTGCGGGACTGATGTGTATTGTCGTATGGTTGCAGATGGTTCACACTAGGAACACACACGAGGTTGGTGGCTCTAGCCAACAGGGAGGTGATGACTCCCAGCCACCGGCCTATGACAGCACCCCGCAGCAGCAGCCACCACCGCCGCCTCCGCTTACTCTAGCGGATGTGATAGCGGCACTGGTGGGTGGTCGTGAGGAGAAGACCGACCTGCTCCGCACGATCGTGCAGAATACGTCCCAGGCGGGGGGGGGGGCGTCAAGACAGAGGGCCTCGTGAGCCCCGTGAGGTGTCGTACTCGGATTTCATGAGTATGCACCCTCCAGTGTTCACCGAAGCTGAAGAACCACTTGAGGCTGATAACTGGCTGCGGACCTTCGAGTCCAAGTTCGGGCTGCTCCAATGTATGGAGCGGCAAAAGACTTTGTTCGCAGCGCAGCAACTTCACGGTGCCGCTGGTGCGTGGTGCGCGAATTATGTCGCCTCACGTCCGGCTGGCCTTGCCGTGAATGGGAGGAATTCCGGGAGGCGTTCCGCGCCTATCATATCCCTCCCGGAATCATGAAAAGGAAGTTCCAAGAATTCTTGGAGCTGAAGCAGGGCGGGAGGAGTGCCCATGACTACTCCCGTGCCTTCAACCATCTGGCGCAATACGCGTCAGACTATACCTCCACTGAGGAGAAGAAGCGGGAGCACTTCTATCGGGGGTTACACCCTGAAATGAAGACGCACCTCGTTCAGTGGAATCGCGGCACCTTCAACGACATAGTCAACGCCGCGATTATGCAAGAAGACGCTTAGTGGGAGTTGGCAGCTGAGCAGAGGAAGCGCAGCGCTCCGCCCAGCAGTGGTGGTGGCGCTCCTCAGAAGTACCGTATGGTGTATCGGACACCATCCGGACAGCAATGGCATCCACCGGCGCGACCTCAACGGTTCGGGGGACGTCCTTTTCAGTCACCTCCGTTCCGTCCGCCGATGCCACCACCAAGACAGCAGCAGCAACAGCAGCAGCAGACGGTACCCCGGGCATTTCCACCGCCACAACGCGCCCCGGGTTTCCGTCCACCGATCAGCGGGAGACCACCCCGTTTCACCTGCTTCACCTGTGGACAGGCGGGCCACTTCGCGAAGGACTGTCCCCAGGGGCAGCAGAGCAGCGGGCAAGCCCAGTTACAGGGCGGTGCTCGAGGCCGACCTCCGGTGAAGAAGGTTGGTCAGTGGACTGGGGGCGTCCGCAACCTCGACAATGAGGACGCCCCAGAGGGAGACAACGTGCTGGCGGGTACGTTTACTCTCAGCAATCAAGCCATCATCATACTGTTTGATTCTGGTGCAACCCACAGCTTTATAAGTGCATCCTATGTGGCTAAGCATCAAATGCAAGTCTTCCCAACCGACTGCACTTATATGATCTGCTCACCGGGAGGGAAGATTTCAGCTAATATGATGATTCCAAAAGCACCTCTGTGCTTAGGTGGGAAACTATATCCCACCACCTTGATAATCCTAATGGGACAAAAGATTGATGCAATCTTAGGGATGTCATGGCTAAAATACCATGGCGCTGTCCTAGAGACTCGGACACGGACGGTTCATTTAAACTCTCCATTCCACCGTCCGCATTCCATGGTATTAGACACTCCAGTCCGGGAAGTTTTAGCAGTTAATAATGCTGAAGCTCTCAAGTTAGAAGACATCCCCGTAGTCCGGGAGTATCCCGGCGTGTTTCCGGATGATCTTCCGGGCATGCCACCTGAGTGGGACGTCGAGTTCAAGATTGAACTTGCACCCGGGACTACGCCCATATCTCGGAGACCATACAAAATGGCTCCCAATGAGCTGGCTGAACTAAAAGAACAGCTCAATGATCTGTTGAGCAAGGGTTTCATTAGGCCGAGCTCCTCGCCTTGGGGATGCTCGGCGCTGTTTGTTAAAAAGAAGGATGAAACCTTGAGGCTGTGTGTGGATTACCGGCCGCTCAACGCCGTCACCATCAAGAATAAGTACCCACTGCCCCGCATCGACATATTATTTGATCAACTTGTGGGTGCAAGTGTATTCTCCAAGATGGCCCTTCGCTCCGGATATCATCAGATAAAGATCCGGGCGGAGGATATCCCAAAGACGGCCTTCTCAATGAGATACGGATTATATGAATATCTCGTCATGTCCTTTGGTCTCACAAATGCTCCAGCCCATTTCATGTATCTCACGAACTCAGTGTTCATGCTGGAGCTGGACAAGTTCGTGGTAGTGTTCATCGACGATATCTTGGTTTACTCCAAGACAGAAGCCGAACATGCCGAACACTTGCGGATCGTTCTTCAACGATTACGAGACCACAGGCTCTACGCCAAGTTCAGCAAATGCGAGTTTTGGATCAGCCAAGTGCCATTCTTGGGACATATCATCTCCGCAGAAGGCATTGCAGTTGACCCAAGCAAGATAGAGCAAGTACTGAAATGGAAAGCCCCCACTTCAGTTCATGAAGTCAGAAGCTTCCTCGGGTTAGCGGGATACTATCGGAGATTCATTCCAAGCTTCTCCAAGCTCGCTAAGCCGATGACAGAATTGCTGAAGAAAGGGACGAAATATGTTTGGAACACGGCGTGTGAAGGAGCGTTCCAAGCATTGGTGAAGCATCTCACCACAGCCCCGGTCTTAGCTCAGCCAGATACAACAAAGCCCTTCGACGTGTATTGTGACGCGTCTGGTATTGGGCTAGGCTGCGTGTTGATGCAGGAAGGACGTGTGGTCGCCTATGGCTCACGCCAACTTCGGAACCATGAGCAGCACTATCTGACTCATGATCTTGAGCTTGCTGCAGTGGTGTTGGCGCTAAAAATGTGGAGGCACTATCTCCTGGGGAATCTGGTGCACCTCTACACCGACCACAAGAGCTTGAAATATATTTTCACCCAGAAGGAGCTGAATATGAGGAAACGGAGGTGGTTAGAACTGATCAAAGATTATGAAATTGAGATCCATTACCACCCCGGCAAGGCGAATGTGGTTGCCGACGCGTTGAGTCGGAAATCACATGTCCATAACCTCACCATTACACCGGTGGAGGAGGAAGAGCCGAGTTTATACTTGGTTCCTTATGGGTCGCTGTACAACCTTGCCCTCATCCCTACCATTAAGGAGGACATCATTGCAGCTCAGTAGACTGATAAAGGCATGGCACATCTCCGGAGACGGATAGACAACGGGGAGATCAAATGTTTCCGGAAGGATGATGAGGGGACGCTATGGTTCAATGACCGCATAGTCGTGCCCCGGGATACGGAGTTGAGGAAAAAGATCGTCGATGAAGCCCACTTGTCTAAATACTCCATTCATCCGGGCAGCAACAAAATGTACCAAGATTTGAAAAAGAAATTTTGGTGGACATGGATGAAACGGGAGGTTGCGAAGTACGTATCCGAGTGTGAAACGTGTAGACGAGTGAAGGCGGATCATATGAGGAAGTCAGGGCTGTTGCAACCCCTGAAAATTCCAGCATGGAAATGGGAGGACGTGAGCATGGATTTTATTGTGGAATTACCCTTAACATCCAACAAACATGATTCCATTTGGGTGATCGTTGACCGATTGACCAAGTCAGCTCACTTCATCCCCGTACATAAACATTTCCATGCCAACAGATATGCGGAGTTATATATTGCTAGGATTCTATGCTTGCATGGCGTACCCAAAACCATAGTCTCAGACCGAGGTGCATTGTTTGTGTCTCGCTTTTGGGAGCAGTTACACGCTGCATTGGGTACCAAGATGGTTAGCAGCTCCACCTACCACCCTCAGACAGATGGCCAGACAGAGAGGGTGAATAATGTTCTGGAAGACATGTTGAGAGCATGTGCCATCCACCATGGTAGGAACTGGGATGATCACCTACCATTGGCGGAATTCTCGTACAACAATGGCTATCAGGCGAGTATCAAGATGGCACCCTACGAAGCTCTCTACGGTCGTAAATGCCGCACCCCATTAAATTGGTGTGAGTTCGGTGAAAGGGTCACATTCGGGGTTGATGTGGTGAACGACGCCGAAGAGCGCGTTCGGACGATCCAAGCTAATTTGAAGGCCGCTCAATCCCGGCAGAAGAGCTACGCTGATAAGAGGTGTAGACCGTTGCACTTTGATGTCGGTGAACACGTGTACCTCCGCGATGAAAGGCGTGCACCGGTTCGGTGTGAAGGGGAAGCTCGCTCCCAATTTCACTGAGAAGTGTGGACCAGCAGCGTATAGATTGGAGCTACCGGCATCCCTTGATGGTGTCCATGACATTTTCCATGTTTCGCAACTGCGAAAATGTTTAAAGCATACAGCTGTTGTCCCTACCAAAGACATCGGCGAGCTGAAACCGGATTTAACATATGATGAGTATCCGGTGGCAATTATTGATGAGAAAGCCCGAACCACGCGTAGCCGAACGCTGTGGTTCTACAAAATACTCTGGAGCAACCACACCGCCGAAGAATCGACGTGGGAGAGCGAGGAATTCCTTCGCTCAAATTACCCGGAGTTCATGGCGTCTCAACACGGGTAAGTGTCTGTTACATCGCCGTCTCTTCTTTTGTAATCTCGGGACGAGATTCTTTTAAGGGGGGAGGGATGTAAAAGTCCAAGAAAAGGGACTTGCAAAAACTTTTCTTCACCTCACAACACCACAGTTTTTGTTGTGGATATCTTAGGAAATATTGTGAAGAGCAAGTAACCTCCATCAAAAGAGTGAGTAAAGGGGAAAGCCTTGACTTTCACAAAGTAGGATTTCTACACATGAACATGAGAGGTTGAGCTCACCCCTAGAACTTAAAAAGTCTTGGGAAGGTTCAGTCCAAGTTTCATGTAAATCCAACACTTTTTGAGGCACTTTTGGAGGTATTTGAAAAAGAGGCCGATTTGAATGTAAAAACAAATTGCAGCAACTTTGATCACTCAAATTCAAAAGTTAGCTTCATATTCAAACTCAGCACATTTTTCTGAGTTAGCCCACCAATTTTCACCCCCATTGGAGTTCATCTTGTCGGGAGCTAAATTTGCAAGTATTCAAAACTGAATTTGAATTTCAGTTCAAACATGAAGCAAATTTAGTCAAACAAAGTTTAAATTTAAGAACTAATATTCAAACCAAGACTTGGGGGCTAAGTTTCTCATTCAATGTTTAGTAGCTGGGGATATTTACAGCAGAAGGGGGAGAAAGAATTAGAGGGGAGAAGAGGGCCCACTGGTCACCCACCCAGGGATCAAACCGACTCAGGCACGCGGTCGAACACCCCTACGGGCGACACCGCACGGGGTCGACCCCGTCCCAATGCGGCCACCGCGCCACCTCCTGCTCGGGGGATGAGGGCGCCGGCTACATAGCGTGCAGTTGCACTGCTGGGCTGCGTGAACCCCCCCGTATCCTCTCTGTTCCACCACATACAAACCCGGCCACACACTCGGTGTTTCACCACCCACTGATCGCCGGCATCCGAGCAACCCAGGCGCTCTCGTGCCCGACGCTCAACACAATAAACGACCGCCACAAGGTGCTGGTTCTGCTTGTCCTTACCCTTCGGCATTTCATGCACCATCGGGGGAGAATTTCTTCTGGGAACGCTTCGGTGTTCTTAAGGCCGAGCTCCACCAAATCCTAAAATTCACGGGTGTTGGCTTATCACCGGGCGTACCGAGCTGAACACACGATCTACACCCCTGCCACGACCACCTAGGATCGAAAACCAGCAAGAATCATGGGCTAGGGTTCCGGTTATCCGAGTTTTTTGAGCAACAGCCAATATCGGGCTTAGGTCGACGGTGAGGTCCTAGTTCCGGCCATTTCCATGGCCAACCGAGCTCATATTCGGGCTCAGCATGCCACAGCGGAGCTGTAGGAGAAAACCGTTGGAAGAATAAGGCCCCGAGTAGCCCGGGCGACGTCGCCGGAGTAGAGGGAAGCTCTGTCACCATCGCGGGCATAGTTCCGGCCATTGCCGAGCTCCGGTGTGGGCACCAGCGTGTTCTCCGAGTCGAGTTAGGCACAGGCGGCAAGTTTCATCGAAGGTTGGATGGTGAAACGCCCGGCGGCGAGCGCTCCGGCGAAGCGCCGCCGCGGGAGCTGCGGGAGAGCACGAGGTAGACGAAGGGGGGCCGGGTCCACCGGTCAGCCTCTAATCTCACGCGGGGATCGGTTTGCGGGCCGGATTCGGTGCGGCATCACAGGTAAAACCCCGTGGGCCGCGGTGTGGACGCATTCTGAGTGGGCCGGCTCGAGGAGTGGGCCCCACCCGCAGAATTTAAACATTTTGGGAATTTCCAGTTTTAGTTCAAACTTCAAATGAATAGAACATTGGCTAGGAAACTCCAAATTCGATGAACCAAATTTTGCTGAACTCAGAATTCTGAGTACTTTCCAGCAATACCAAATTCAGCTCATGAAAGTGAATAGTTTTCCAGAATTAAATCCCTAAAGTTTAAACTGTTGGGAATTTTATCTGGAGAACTACTTTATGAAAAATTCTGAAATGTGGCTGAGAGGTTCATTTGTAAATCCCTGAATCACAGTAAAATTTTCAGACTCATGCAAGTTAATTTATTTACCCTATTTGGGTGATTAAGAGAACTGCCCTGAGAAAATAGAAAAATGTACAGAAACATTTTTCAGATTTTCTTAAATCTTAATTAGGACACGACTTTCAGTAGAATTCTTCAAATGACAGGAAACCAATTCCATTAGAACCATCTTAAATTCTAGTTTCCAGAAAGTGATGGTTGGAGCCATGAAAACCCCTGGAATTATTTAGAGGCTCAAATATTGACCAAATGGGCTTTTATTTGTACAAGGTTCAGATGAACTTTGTTTCAAATGAAACTTGGTCAGGACTCTGGTTAGGACCCTACCAAGCCACCATAAAAATTCCACAACCAAAGGGGCGGGCTAGCTAGAGTTATTAGTAGTTAAGTATTCAAGTTTACACATTGCATTTAAATTTACATGTCGTATTTCATTAAACGTGTAGTCGCTGAAGAAGAGACTCCGGAAGTGCTGGACTTCCTCCTTCCGGAAGAAGAGCTAACTACTGACCAGCAGCAACAAGGCAAGCCCCGGTTTGCATTAACTCTTTTATCAAGTTTTACTTTGTTCACATATCTAGGGTGATGTATGAATGTGCATTAGGTGTAGGATGAATGGAACCCCACTTGCATGACCAGAAATTTTCCATAAGAGTGAGGGTAGTGTGTAAGACCTCGCATAGACAGGCTATGCTTAATGTTTCATAGAACTTCGGTACAAGTCGAGTAGTTGGAACCTACTCGCGGGATAGGCTTGGGACACACGGGTTTGGTTGAGTGATGTGAGATCACTTTAGTAATGAAAATGAGACTAGGCAGGGGCTAGGGCGCAACAAGAGGAAGTCTTGTGTGCGCAGCCCTGTCCATGTCGATTGAGGACCGATCCATGTGCGGCCCACGCTGATCAAGTTTGAACGTACCGAAGGCATATCGGATATATGGGCCCCAATAAACCGATGTAGCCTAAACCTCCGGGCGTCGAGGCATAGCACACCGATTTATAGGTGTAGGTTGAGGGCAGAAAGGTGGAAATCTGCCAACGGGCATAGAGAGATGCTCTGTGTGGGGAACCTCCTGCTCGTTTCGGTGTGACCGGTTCGACGTTTGGGCTGTTTGGTGAAAGGTTGTCCCGTACGACATCGAGTGAGCGTGCTGTGCAGCTCCACGGATGGGCATACGTGACGTGCTCTTTGGGTTTCCCTGCAGGTGTATATCGAGTCGATTCGCCGTCCCTCGCGGTGAAGAGTACCACTTGGTCACTGAGTCGTGACGTAGAATAATGTATGAAATATGTTGATTCAATATTGCTGATATGATATAAGATTGTATTGCTACATGTTTGCCACCAAATATGGCTTACTAAATTTCAGCTTCCTGAACAGTTAACTTATTGCTAAAAGCTGAACTAAGGATGAACTTGTAGGTATGTCCATTTGCTGCAATATCACTATCCTATGTCATTGTACACCTCATGTAGAGTTTCATGTTTAGGTGAGTCGGTTAAGCCTTGCTGAGCCTTCGTGCTCACGGTTGCTGCTTAAGTGTTTTTTCAGGTGAGGAGCCACCCACGGACTCGGAGTACGAGTCCACTGGCGAGGGTTACCCTCCGTCGGGGACCACGGCTGAGTGGGATCCGTACACGCCGCGCTGAGCTGAGACGTGCAACTAGTGTGGGTTGCCCTAGGGCGGGGCAACCTACTTTTGCTAGATAGGCGGCGTGAGTTGTACAAAAGAAACTTCTGCTGTGTAATAAAGACCCTAGTTTGTAACTGAGAAATGTACTACTTTGTACATCCAGTTTGTTTTTCCCATGTAATATAATATGTCCTTATGACGTGTGCTGTCGGGTGTCGCATCCCGCGGCACCACCCTCTGCGATCCTGGAATGAGCGGATCCCGGTCCGCCACACTTCGGAGATCGCCCCTGCGATAGGGGTGTCGTCCGGCATCGGACCTTAGCCCAGTGTAGGGCACACGGTCCGGCTTCGGTGTTCACCCCTGCGGGTGGCGACCGGCTTCGGAGATCGCCCCTGCGATAGGGGTGTCGTCCGGCATCGGACCTTAGCCCAGTGTAGGGCACACGGTCCGGCTTCGGTGTTCACCCCTAGGGGTGGCGACCGGCTTCGGAGATCGCCCCTGCGATAGGGGTGTCGTCCGGTATCGGACCTTAGCCCAGTGTAGAGCGCACTGTCCGGCTTCGTTGTTCACCCCTAGGGGTGGCGACCGGCTTCGGAGATCGCCCCTGTGATAGGGGTGTTGTCCGGCATTGGACCTTATCCCAGTGTAGGGCACACGGTCCGGCTTCGGTGTTCACCCCTGGGGGTGGCGACCGGCTTCGGAGATCGCCCCTGCGATAGGGGTGTCGTCCGGCATCGGACCTTAGCCCAGTGTAGGGCGCACGGTCCGGCTTCGATGTTCACCCCTGGGGGTGGCGACCGGCTTTGGAGATCGCCCCTGCGATAGGGGTGTCGTCCGGCATCGGAGCTTAGCCCAGTGTAGGGCGCACGGTGCGGCTTCGGTGTTCACCCCTAGGGGTGGCGACTGGCTTCGGAGATCGCCCCTACGATAGGGGTGTCGTCCGGCATCGGACCTTAGCCCAATGTAGGGCGCACGGTCCGGCTTCGGTGTTCACCCCTAGGGGTGGCAACCGGCTTCGGAGATCGCCCTTGCGATAGGGGTGTCGTCCGGCATCGGACCTTAGCCCAGTGTAGGGCGCACGGTCCGGCTTCGGTGTTCACCCCTGGGGGTAGCGTCTGGCTTCGGAGATCGCCCCTGCAATAGGGATGTCGTCCGGCATCGGACCTTAGCACAGTGTAGGGCGCACGGTCCAGCTTCGGTGTTCACCCCTAGGGGTGGCGACCGGCTTCGGAGATCGCCCCTGCGATAGGGGTGTCGTCCGGCATCGGACCTTAGCCCATTGTAGGGCGCACGGTCCGGCTTCGATGTTCACCCCTGGGGTTGGTGACCAGCTTCGGAGATCGCCCCTGCGATAGGGGTGTCGTCCGGCATCGGACCTTAGCCCAGTGTAGGGTGCATGGTCCGGCTTCGGTGTTCACCTCTTGAGGTGGCGACCAGCTTTGGAGATCGCCCCTGCGATAGGGGTGTAATCCGGCATCGGACGTTAGCCCAGTGTAGGGCGCATGGTCGGGCTTCGGAGCTCACCCCTGCTGAGGGGGTGAGGTCCGGCGCTGCTCAGGGGCCCTCCCTTTCCTGTCCCTTAGTCTCATTTGGCTTACTGTCCCGGGCCGGAATACGGGGCTTGGGTAATCCCGTGCACTTGGTCCCGGAGGTCTGGTCCCCAGCCCTAGTCAGGGTGTAACCGTCCGGCCCCCTAGTACTCAGACCGTAGCGCTGGGGGGGGGGCAGAGTGTGCATGCTTTCGGTGCAGGACCAGGCAAAGCAAGGCTCCTGACCCCCCGGTCTGGCGTAGGTCTTTTCCTGGAGGAGACCAACTGGCGTTATAGTACCCTTACAGGGGGAGGTCCTTAAGGCCCCCGGGCCTCTGGCAGGTACCCCAAGCACTACCGCCTTCGGCAGGATGGCAAATATCGACTATGCATGAGAGCAGGAAAGAGGAACCGAGTGTACAATGGATGTACACTGTCTAGAGCGTGGGGAGGTGATCACATAAATTAATGCGTAATTTAAATGAACACCTAAGTAAGCATGGTGAACTTACTAGGGTAGCGTCGGAGCGCCTGTCTTGGGATCCCATGCACGGACCGGTGGCGCCATGGCGTCTGCCGGTACCGCACGATCTGGAGCATAGGATTGACGGCAGCAGTGTCGAGGTTGTTGACGTCGCGGATCCACTGCTGGGTGGCCCCCTGGAGGGCGTCCTCAGCAGGCGGATTGTCCAGGAGCGCTTCTGCGGCGGCTAGCGCGCTTGCTTAAGCGGCACTTTGCGCCGCGGTAGACCATGAGGTTGATGGAGTTCGTGTTGCCAGAGTCGGCTGCTGGCTTCCAGCTCGCACCGACACACTCGGTGCTGAGTGTGTCAAGACGTAGTCCTCGCTGGTCTCCGTTCGTCGAGAATGTGGGCGAGGAGAGCTTGCCGCTGAAGGAAGCTTCGTCATCTTCGTCGGCGTAAGCTCGTCGCGCAAGGGAAAAACCCCCTATCTGGCGCACCAAATGTCGAAGTGTGTAGCCAACACTTCCCCTGGGCCTGCACTGGGCAGCCCGCAGAGGTTCTTTTTCGGAGGGGCTAGTCACTCGCGGAGAGCTTACGCGTTAGGGACGATTGAGGGAAAAGCTTGACACGGGGAGTTTTACGTGGTTCAGGCCGCCCGAGCGTAAAACCCTATGTCCACGGTGAGCAGAGATGCTCGCTGTATTGCTTGCTGCTCAGAACCGGAGTCCTGAGCTTGAGGGTGTGTAAGAGGCGAGTCAACAGAGTTCGAACCCCTTGTAACGTTGCCTACCCGAGCCTTTTATAGTCCATGGCTTGGGTGGCTTACAAGGTGGGCCCCGAGGACCCGACAGGTGGCCCCGGGGCGATTTCCTACCAGCTATGTCTTGGCGCTGGCATCGAGGTCCTCGTCCTTCCGCCCTGCCCATGCCGCAGGCTTGGTGTAGCGTATAGTCGTTGGCGATAGCAGGGGCGGCAGGGCACGTCCTGTCCATGTCTTGTCGCTTCCTTCAATGGTCTGCAGCTTCAGACTCTGTACGCCTGTCTTGACTGTGACTGGTCATAGCGCCTCCTTACAGGCATGCGTCGCGCCCCTTCGCCTTGGGAAGGCGCGGGTCTTGAATACTTTGTTCGGTAAAGGCATGACGCGCCTTTACCCCCGCTGCCAACCGCGCCGGGCAGGCAGCGCTGCTCTGCTGGCCACGTGTCGGGCCCGAAGCTCTCCTCTGAGGAGAGGAGGAGCTCTGGCCCCGCCGGACACATGGAGCCTTCAGAGCTCACCCCCTCGGAGGGGGCGAGGTCTGGCCTTCTAGGCCACGTGGCAGGCCCGGATCTATCCTCCGAGGGGAGGGAAGCTCTGGCCCTACTGGACACGTGGCTCCTTCGGAGCTCGCCCTGGCGGAGGGGGCGAGGTCCGGCCTTCTGGGCCACGTGGCAGGCCCGGAGCTATCCTCTGAGGAGAGGAGAGCTCCGGCCCTGCCGGACACGTGGTGCCTTCGGAGGTCGCCCCTGCGGAGGGGGCGAAGTCCTTAGGCGGTTTCACCCTGTCCGTGGGGGTACCCGGTATTGAGGGTACCGACACCCTCCCTCTGATGGAAGGGACGGGCGTCCGCACGCTGTTGCTTCCCCTTGCAGAAGCGCTCCGCGAGCTTCTGGATTTCCCGGCACTCAGCAGCAGTGTGGCTACTGGTGTTGTGCACGGGGCATGGCTCGCCGTGGTCACCGTCTGGGTCTGGTGACTGTCGCGGCCTCTTGTTGGGGTGTGGCCCCCAAGCTCCACTGGGTGCTGCTGCTGCAGCAATGGGAGCTGCGGTCGGTGGCTTCATCCTGCCACCGCCCTTGTTCTTGATCTTCTTGCTGCTTCCATGGGAAGCAGCGTCAGATCCGGGCTGTCCTCCGGCCTCGGAGGCTGGCTGTGAGTGCCGGTTGCGCCCTTCTGCGCCCCTGGCGCACTTGTCCGCCAGGCTGAAGAGCTCCGAGACGTCGCGCACTTCTCTGGTCGCGAGCTTCTTGAGCATCTTCTGTCCCTTACACCCTGTTAGAACGCCACCACCACAGAAGCATTTTGGATATGGGGGGTGGTGTCCCGTACCTGGGAGAACCGCTGGATGAAGGAGCGCAGCGACTCTCCAGGTTGTTGTTGGATGGCATGGAGGTCGAGCTCCGTGCCAGGCCGGGTGTAGGAGCTGCCAAAGTTCACAGTAAACTGCCGGCAGAGCTCTCCCCAGGAGGTTATGGAACCCTGGGGGAGATTCATGAGCCAAGACCGTGCTGGGCTGGTCAAGGTGACGGGGAAGTAGTTGGCCATGACGGCCTCATCCCCTCCTGCAGCAAGGATGGCGGTGGAGTAGATCTGGAGGAACTCCGCCGGGTTGACGCTAACGTCATACTTCTCTGGCAGGTGTGGCCGGAACTTGCGCAGCCACTTTGTGAAGCGAAGGTGCAGCGCCAAAGCTGCACACCCTGCTCCCGTTGCTGCAGGTGTCGGTGCCGCGAGCGCTTGGTCCGCTGTTGGCACCGTGTACCCCGGCATGGGCAAAGGTGTGCTATAACCCGGGGGCGCCATTTGCAGGGCATATGGCTGAGGCATATGCTGCGTGGCATATGCCTGGAGCAGAGATCGCGTAGCGAACGTCTGCGGCCCAGGCTGGGTCGAGACGGTTGACATGCTGTCGCCGGCCTCTTGGTTTCGCTGTCGCTCGATGGCCACGCGGGCATCGTCGCCCAGGTGACGTCGTTCCAGCTCCGACCTCAGGTCTGCCAATGGGAGCCTGGTGGAGCGGGAGTCTGCCGTCTGCCCGTCAACCGCTGGTGTGCGTGACAGCGACAGATCCGGTTGACTGGGACGTCGTCCCCGCTGAAGCTGAGGATTGGCGGCGGCGACGACGAGACGGTCGATGTCGTGAATCCACTGCTGGGTCGCTGCCTGAGGCACGTCCCGAGCAGGTGGATTGCGCAGAAGCGCTCGTGCTGCAGCTAGTGCGCTCCCATGGGAGACACTTGGCGCTGCAGCAGATCTTGGGCTTGCTGGGGTCCATTTTGCCGGAGTCGGCTGCTGACTTCCAGCTTGCCCTGACACACTCCGTCCCGAGTGTGTCGAGACGTAGTCCTCGCTGGTCACCGTTCGTCAGGAACGTGGGCGAGGAGAGCTTGCCGCTAAAGGAAGCTTCGTCATCTTCATCGGCGTAATCTCGTCGCGCGAGGGAAAAGCCCCCCTCCTGGCGCGCCAAATGTCGAAGTGTAGCTGTCAAAGTGTGTAGCCGACACTTCCCTCGGGCCTGCTCTGGGCAGCCTGTGGAGGTTCTTTTTCGGAGGGGCTAGTCACTCACGGAGAGCTTACGCGTTAATGACGATGGAGGGAGAAGCTTGACATAGGGATTTTTACGTGGTTCAGGCCGCCGGAGCGTAATACCCTACGTCCATGGTGAGCAGAGGTGCTCGTTGTATTGCTTGTTGCTCAGAACCGGAGTCCTGAGCTTGAGGATGACCTAAGTGCTCGGATGCTGGAGCGTAAGTGTGCAAAGAGTCGAACCCTTGCTAACGTTGGCTACCCGAGCCTTTTATAGTCCAAGGCTTGGGCGGCTTACAAGGTGGGCCCGGGACCCGACAGGTGGTCCCGGGGAGATTGCCTGCCATCTACCGTATCTGCAGTTACGCCGGTAGCTGTCTCTGGCGAGGGCTTTCGAGCCTTCATTCTGCCGCCCTGCCCATGCCGCCAGATAGTCGTAGTGGTTGATGATGGCAGGGGCGGCAGGGGATGTCTTGTCGCTGTGTTTATTGGCGTACAGCCTCTGCCCCGGCGCGTCAGCCTTCACTGCGATGTGACTGGGCGCAACGGCACCTGACAGAGGCGTGCTCTGTGTCTCCGCGCCTTGGGAAGGCGTGGGTATTGAATACCTTGTACGGGCAAGGTATGGCACGTCTTTACTCCTGCTGCCGACCGCGGAGGGGCAGGCAGCGCTGCTCTGCTGACCACGTGGCGGACCCGGAGCTCTCCTCTGAGGAGAGGGAGGTCCGACCCGCTGGACACGTGGAGCCTTCGGAGCTCTCCCCGCGGAGGGGGGAGGTCCGGCTCTGCTGGCCACGTGGCAGGTCCGGAGCTCTCCTCTGAGGAGAGGGAGGTCGTCCCCGCTGGACACGTGGAGCCTCCGGAGCTCTCCCCGCGGAGGGGAGAGGTCCGGCTCAGTTGGCCATGTGGCGGGCCCGGAGCTTACATCTGAGGAGAGGGATGTCCGGCCCCGCTGGACACATGGCGCCTTCAGAGCTCTCCATGCGGAGAAGGGCGAGGTCCTTAGGCAGTTTACCCTGTGCGTGGTGGTACCCCATATTGAGGGTACCGACAGTGGCCCCAGGCCCATTTCAGGGGAGATAGCGAGCCCAAGGTGGGGCCCCCGTCTCTTCCACTCCGTACACCTTCTCGAAGACCCACATTGACCGTTGCCGGAGCATGAACAGTCGCGGGATCATGGGAGCGTGTGCCCCACTTGATGGCTGCTTTTACTGTGGCGGTTCCCAAGGCTGCCACTTCTGCACGTCGCAGCGCCTTTTCGGGAACCGCCGAAGCGTCTTGCCGGCTCGTCTCCTTGGGAGACTGACTTCTTAGCCCACCACTTCAGCTGGAGGGGGTTGGGTCCACTTGTCATCGACGCTTGGTCTTGGAGCTGAAGCGGTTGTCCAAGCGGCGTATTCGAAGAGTTTCGAATCGCTTTGAATCGCGCCTGGGAAGTTTAAAAGGGGATCTCACCCGCATCGCGGCTTCCCTTTGCACTTCCAAGTGCTTGCATCTTCCTTGAGCTCTTGCGCCCTTGTCTTCCCTGTTCTTGAGCTTCCATCTGCCATGGCTTCCAACTTGCCTCCACCGCGTCTCGCCCGGTCGGCCGAGCTCGGGTCAGTGCGCAGGCTGCTAGGCTGGCACGCGGAGGAGCAGAAGTGCTGGCTCCGGCAGGGATCTCTCCCCCTGCTCCTGGAGGAGGGGGAAATAGTCTTTTTCACTGCCTACGCCATGGCGTGGTTAGCCCCAACAATTTCTTCCTTCTTCGTGACGCTGCTGGAGACGTACGGTCTTCAGCTCCATCACCTCTTCCCCAACTCCTTCATGATGTCCGCCGTCTTCGTGCACTTCTGCGAGATGTTCGTGGGGGTGCACGCTTCAGTGATGCTCTTCCGCTACTTCTTCGTGTTGTGCACGACCAGGCGCAGCTCGAAGAATCAGCTGGGGGCGTACTACTTCCAGCATCGCTGCAAGGATCCGAAGGCCTCTGGGTACCTTCTACCTTTCAGTGCGTCGAGGTGGGAAAACTGGAGGGAGAACTGGGTGATCGTGCAGACCGACGAGCACGATCGCCTGCAGCTCCCAACTGCCAGCCCGACCACCGAGCGTCGCTTTTGGGAGGAGATTCCGGAGCTGGAGCCGGAGTACGCGCCGGTCTTGGAGCGTATCCGGTTCCTGGCCAATGAGGGGCTGACGTCCCTGATGGTGCTAATAGATTTCCTGTCGCGCCGTATTGCGCCCTTGCAGCAACGCAACTGCCTGGCGTGGTACTACACCGGCGAGCTCGACTGCACCAGGCTGGAGAGGGGTCTCGGCTCCAACCCATCTGAGGAGGAGCTGTACGAGATGGTGACCAAGGTGAGCAGCGACTTTGTCACTGGCGGCGACCTCACCTTCCCGGCTTCTGGCACTCCCCTCTTCTTGGAGCCGCAGAGGAGGGCGGAGTTGCTGTGGAAGATGCCGAACCTTGATGACATCGGGATCGCCGTTCATCAGGTTGGGGATGCCCTCCGGGGGATCTCGATTTCCGGGGTCGAGCGCTCCGGGGCAGAGCGCGAGGCGTCTACCGCTGCCCAACCCGCACCAAGGGTCGACGGAGCTCAGACCGTCGACAAGGGGAAGGGAAAGGAGCCGGCCCCCGGGCAGCCAGAGAAGAAACGTGCCCGGTCTCCTCTGAGGGCGTCGTTTGCGCCGAGCCAGGGGGCCGGTGTACCCTTGCGCCCATCTCCCGGAGGCGCTGGTTCGTCGGGTGGCTACCCAAAGAGACCTTGGGTCTCCAGCTCCGGCGGGTCTCTTCTCGGACAGCGGCGGTCCGAGGAGCCCCAGGCATCCCGCATCCCTTCTTCAGGCAGAGGAGCTACGAGGAGGAACGCCGGTGGGGCGATGCCCGGGGATGAGCCGAGGGCTTAGGCGCCACAGCCAGCGAGCGTCCCGGCTGCAGGCTCGGCCAGCAGCGGCGTCGGAAGGAGCAGCGCTGGACTCATCCGGGGGCGCAGGTGCCCCGGGCCTCAGGGGTCGGATCGGCGAGCAGCGCTAGGGGCACCACTTACGGGGGCCCTACTGCTATGCCTCCTACTCCGCCGGTCCGGATGCCTGCGGCGCAGGCACAGGCGCTGGCGGCAGGTTCTGGTGGTTCTGTCCCGGCTCGGAGGCCGGAGCTCCAAGCCCGTTGGAGCGCTCACGTCTCCCGGTAAGTGTTTGTAAAAGCCCAAGAAAAGGGACTTGCAAAAACTTTTCTTCACCTCACAACACCACAGTTTTTATTGTGGATATCTTAGTAAATATTGTGAAGAACATGTAACCTGCATCAAATAAGTGATTAGAGGGGAAAGCCTTCACTTTAACAAAGTAGGATTTCTATACATGAACATGAGAGGTTGAGCTCACCCCTAGGACTTAAAAAGTCTTGGGAAGGTTCAGGCCAAGTTTCATGTAAATCCAACAATTTTTTAGGCACTTTTGGAGGTATTTGAAAAAGAGGCCAATTTGAATGTAAATTCAAATTGCAGCAACTTTCATCACTCAAATTCAAAAGTTAGCTTCATATTCAAACTCAGCACAGTTTTCTGAGCTAGCCCACCAATTTTCATCCCCATTGGAATTAATCTTGTCGGGAGCTAAATTTGCAATAATTCAAAACTGAATTTGAATTTCAGTTTAAACATAAAGCAAATTTAGTCAAACAAATTTTGAATTTGAGAACTCAAATTCAAACCAAGACTTGGGGGCTAAGTCTCACAGTTAATTGAGAGTAGCTGGGGATAATTTTCAGAAAAACAGAAGGTAAAAAAATGGAAAGAAAAAGGGGAGGAGGGCCCACTGGTCAGGGGCTGTGAGCAACAGAGAACCACTCGGTGGTCGTCGGTCAGCTGCCGCGACCGGTTACCGCCTCACGGCCGCGCCAGCGCGCGCGGGGATTTACTCGCGCCCCCCCCTCCCGATCACCACGTACGCAGCACAAAGCTGAGTTCGCTGCCTCCCTCGCCTGCCGCTCTGATCAGCGCCCGTGCACGCGAAGAACTCGCCGCAACGCTTGCACCTCCGAGCCCCGGCGTGCAGCCGTGCTGATCGTTTAGTGCTCGCGATCCCTGCAGCAAAAGGGAGCACCAGGGCACACGCTAGCGGTTCCCCGTGCTGCTCCAGCAAGCTGCACCCGAGTCTGAGCGGTGTGAGCCATCGAAGTTGAACAACCGGGAGATACCGCGGCGTCGAGCTTCGGCTCACCGGTGACATCCCTATCCAGCCATCGTCGCCGACCACGTTCTACACAAGAAAGGTGCGTGGGGAACCCTATATGGTGTAGCCGAAAACCCGTCGGCAAATGGTCCACCGAGTAGCAAGAATATTGGAAAATCCCAAACCCTAGTGCAATTGACCTAGCTCGGCAAGAATCCAAAATTCGGATTACACGCTGAGCCAATGATCAAGCTAGCTTACAGATAGCTCCTACACCTCCTAGCGCCCCTCCTCGAGGAAGAACCAAGCAAAACCGTCCAGAAATGGCCGAGTATTAGCCGTTTCTATAGTCGCCGGCGCAAACACGGCTCGGGTCACCGTCGAGAGAGGGTTTGCCGGCGTTGTTAGCCTCCGAGACTGCTCATGTTTGGTTCCTCGTGATCCACTGATGCTTCTCGAGCAAACCGTAGCCCTTTTCATGCCCCAGAGAGCGAGAACGACCTCGCCGGAGCCCTAGCCTCCGCGGTGGACGTCGCACGCCTGTTTCCGGTCACCGCCGGCGAGCTCCGACCCCCGGGACAAGTTCCCCAGGGCGAGGTACGGCTATGAGGCCAGTACTGGCACTGGGGGTGGTCGGGAGGGCGGTTCTGGCGGACCTCGCCGGAGTGCACCGCCGCTGGACTCGCGGGCGCGCGCAAGGAGGAAGACGACTGGGCGCCCCGCATGTCAGTGGCGATATTTTAAATCGTCGATCCACTGCAGCTCGGGTCCAGTGTGGTGGCGCGGGAAGGGTCCTGTGGCCCCGTGTGGCATGATCCCAGCAGCCGACACGTGTAGGAGGGACCCACAGCCAGAGTTTGAATGTTTCCCGAATTAATTTGAAATTCCAGAATTTCCCCAAACTTTAGAACCCTATAACTTTTGCTAGGAAGCTCCAAATTTAGTGATTCAAATTGGGATGGATTCATATTGAATAGATCTAACCAAATATGCCACCCAATTTGTACGAAACCTATTATGTAATTCTGGAAAATTCTTTGAAGCTTTTCGGCAAACGAATTTTAGAGGGAGTTTGGTTGATTCAAAAATCCCCAAATTTTGCCAGAATGTTCTTTAGGATATTAGTGAACCCCTGTAAAAGTTTCAGACCATTTGGAGTTGATTTGATAAGAGCAATTCAAATTTGAAGGTGCTGTGTTCATTTGAATACAGAAACATTTTCAGAGAATTTCCAAAACTTGGAAATTCATTTATGGGCAAATCTTAGCTCCAAAAATGCTAGGAAAATTCATGCAAACTCTATGAGCTATAATTGAAATTATAGTTCACTAAGTTGGGCATGAACAGGGTGTTACCTCAGAATTAATTCTTCTTTGCTTATGTGCTAAAAGAATTATTCTGAACAAACCACTCAATGACAAGTGCTAAATTTTGATCCAGAGAGTTGTCTTGTGACAAGGGACTCACACAAAAATTTCAGCTCCATTGGAGCAATGGATCACCCCTATCCTGTGGAACCATTTGTGGGATTAATATGGAAGAGGGGGAAAACCACTTAGCACTTGATCATGTGCATAGGTCCAAACCCAAAACCACTACACCCCAGTTTCATTTTAAATTCTAGAACAGAGTTCCAGTTGTTAGAAACAGGTTATTAGAACTAATAGCAGAAGCATTACAGTAAACTTATGTGCATATCCATTAACATGTAGTATTTCATTAACGTGTAGTCGCTGAAGGCGAGGAAGCTCCGGAGGTACTCGACTTCCTGCTTCCAGAAGAAGAACTAACCCCTGTCCAGCAGCAACAAGGCAAGCCCCGGTTTGCATTAACTCTTTTATCAAGTTTTACTTTGTTCACATAATTAGGTTGATGTATGAATGTGCATTAGGTGTAGGATGAATGGAACCCCACTTGCATAACCAGAAATTTTCCATAAGAGTGAGGGTAGTGTCTAAGACCTCACGTAGACAAGCTATGCTTCAAGTTTCATAGGACTTTGGTACAAGTCGAGTAGTTGGAATCTACTCGCAAGATAGGCTTGGGACACACAGGTTCGGTTGAGTAATGTGAGATCACTTTAGTAATGAAAATGAGACTAGGCAGGGGCTAGGGAGCAGCAAGAGGAAGTCTTGTGTGCGCAGCCCTGTCCATGTCAATTGAGGACGGATCCGTGTGCGGCCCTGCAGAACAAGTATTGAACATACCGAAGGCATATCGGATATATGGGCCCCGATAAACCGATGTAGCCTAAACCTCCGGGCGTCGAGGCATATCACACTGATTTATAGGTGTAGGTTGAGGGCAGCAAGGTGGAAATCTGCCAACGGGCATAGAGAGATGCTCCGTGTGGGGAACCTCCTGCTCATTTCGGTGCTCCGTATGTACAGTTCAGTTTGTTTTTCCCATGTAATATATTGTGTTCTTATGACGTGTGCTGTCGGTTGTCGCATCGTGCGACACCACCCTCTGCGATCCTGGATGAGCGGATTCCGGTACGCCACAGCCTGGTATCAGAGCTGCATTGGGGATAGCACAGTACTTAAGGACTGTATTACGGGAAGACTTAGGTTTACGGTGAGGATTCGGTAGTTGCCCAAGTAAGGACTATATTAGCATAGTTACTTAAAGTGGCAAATACTAACCTATGTGTTATAATTCTGAATTTTAATTATGTAACGACACACCTACGCTATGGTAAGAATGGTAAGGAACGCCACCGAAAGTGGTTCAATTTCGGTTAGCTCCCCTGACGAGGAAAGTGGTTCAGGGATAGGTCTCACAGCTTGGTGTGAGACTTCAATATGAAACTCTTGGACTCTTCATGTTCCTGAGTTCATATGAAACACTGATCCCTAGCGTGCATTAGGCAAGTAAGTGGAGACCCCATCGCGTGGTCAGTAACGCGACAGTGTGTTCGTCTGGAAATAGCCCAGGAGGACATACGCAGCGCTTGCCATCAGCGTGCCCTGCAGGGCAGTAGGTGGTATCTGTTAGGTTGATAACATTCCCAATCGTGATGACCCGTTCATGACATACTCGGGTTCCCCGTCGTGTGGTGTTGAAACACGATCACGTACCTTGAGACGTGACCTAACTCAAGGACGGCCGTATGGCAATGATACGGGCGTTTGTAGTTACTTTTAAATATGAATCCTGCCTGAAATGAAAAAAAACCATTGAGTGCACCATTATTGTGTGGTCTTCTGCAGGTACTAACCACGTATGTATCCGTGTAGAAAACGTGTGCGAGAGACGGTTTAGTGCCACACTTGAGACGTATATGCCGGTATAACCTGGTTAGGATTTTCTTTTGTGAGGAACGTAGTACCGAGATATCATAGGCATATGCATGAAAAAAATAATGATAACAAGGAATTAAAATCATTAGGTTCAACATTTAGGACTCTGGTTGGGTATAAGAATGTGATAGTGGAGCAGGATAGCCAAAGGAATGAAAAACAGAGTGCTCTATTTTGGGGCAGCAAGTTGCTGATCTTCAACAGGGCATAACTCACAGGTCTTTTAGCCCAGGGAGGTGTGATATATAGTTCTGGAAAGATATCTAAGTACTCTACAACTTTGTTGTAGATTTTAAGAGCTGAAACCCACCTTAAGATGGCTTAAAACCCAGAGAGATGTAGACTGTCCAGATTCAGGACAGAGTTAAACACTCTCTGGACTGTTCTGTTTTTCAAACATAACTCCTAGTAGAAAAATCAAAAAATTTCATATGATACATCTTTAGAAAGGGTAGAAGATGTGTTACATCTTTGCAATTCAAAGTTTCTGAAATTTCAGCACAGATTTCAGTG
Source organism: Neostapfia colusana (assembly GCA_030760725.1). Taxonomy (NCBI): domain Eukaryota; kingdom Viridiplantae; phylum Streptophyta; class Magnoliopsida; order Poales; family Poaceae; genus Neostapfia; species Neostapfia colusana. The sequence continues at coordinate 40,722,435 of JASWHV010000013.1, read as the reverse complement.
GAAACCAGAGTTGAAAACAGCAACTTCTCAAGGGAGGTGCTGTTAAAATTCTTCCTGAAATTCTGTTGAATTTGAATGACCATAACATTTTAACCAGAGCTGATCTAAGGGCAAATAAGTACTCGCTGGAATGGTACTGAAGTTAACTTAACTTTGGTATTCAACTCGAGTCATGAAAATACCCATAAGCAGATCAAAATCTTGGATATGTAGAAACTGGTCATCCTGGTAGAGGCCTGACAGTTGAGCTCATGGGAAAGATTGTTGTACCCTAGAAGTGGTTTAAAGTACTGCCAATGGGGTAGAACATACTCACTAGAGCTTGTCTTCAACTAGTGAAAGATTTGAGTGTAGGTCTCACTCAAGTGTCTTTTACTCGAGACCATGTTGTGTCGTATTGAAGATAAAAGGGGGGGGGGTGGTATACGTGATGACAACGCAATAGTAACGTCTCGTAGTGACCAAACCTAGTTGTGGTGAGCTTCCAAAGAGGAGGTTCATCAAGTTAGATTAAACTAGCTTGTGTTTGGTCTGGTAATGGTGTAGCTTGTGCAAAGTTATTACGTTATCTACATACGAGATGTATTGCATGTTTTATTGTCATTATGTTTTTACGCATATTGTTATTGGACTGCATGCAACATGTTGCGGGACTGATGTTTATTGTCGTATGGTTGCAGATGGTTCGCACTAGGACCACGCACGAGGTTGTTGGGTCTAGCCAGCAGGGAGGCGATGACTCCCAGCCACCGGCCTACGACAGTACCCCGCAGCAGCAGCCACCACTGTCGCCTCCGCTTACTCTAGCGGATGTGATAGCGGCACTGGTGGGTGGTCGTGAGGAGCTGACCGACCTGCTCCGCACGATCGTGCAGAATACGTCCCAGGCGGGGGAACGTCAAGATAGAGGGCCTCGTGAGCCCCGGGAAGTGTCGTACTTGGATTTCATGAGTACGCACCCTCGAGTGTTCAACGAAGCTGAAGAACCACTGGAGGCGGACAACTGGCTGCGGACCATCGAGTCCAAGTTCGGGCTGCTCCAATGCAAGGAGCGGCAAAAGACTTTGTTCGCAGCTCAGCAACTCCACGGTGCCGCTGGTGCGTGGTGGGCAAACTGTGTCGCCTCACGTCCGGCTGGTCATGTCGTGGAATGGGAGGAATTCCGGGAGGCGTTCCGCGCCTACCATATCCCTCCCGGGATCATGAAGAGGAAGTTCCAAGAATTCTTGGAGCTGAAGCAGGGCGGGAGGAGTACCCATGACTACTCCCGTGCTTTCAACCATCTGGCGCAATACGCGTCAGACTATATCTCCACTGAGGAGAAGAGGCGGGAACACTTCTATCGGGGGTTACACCCCGAAATGAAGTCACACCCCGTTCAGTGGAATCGCGGCACCTTCAATGACCTAGTCAATGCCGCGATCATGCAAGAGGACGCTCAGAGGGAGTTGGCAGCTGAGCAGCGGAAGCGCAGCACTCCACCTAGCAGTGGGGGTGGCGCACCCCAGAAGTACCGCATGGTGTATCGGACACCATCCTGGCAGCAGTGGCATCCACCGGCGAGACCTCAACGGTTCGGGGGACGTCCTTTTCAGTCACCTCCGTTCCATCCGCCGATGCCACCCCCAAGACAGCAGCAGCAGACGGCACCCCGGGCATTTCCACCGCCACAACGCGCCCCGGGTTTCCGTCCACCGATCAGCGGGGGACCGCCCTGTTTCACTTGCTTCACGTGTGGCCAGGCGGGCCACTTCGCGAAGGACTGTCCCCAGGGGCAGCAAAGCAGCGGGCAAGCCCAGTTCCAGGGCGGTGCTCGAGGCCGACCTGCGGTGAAGAAGGTTGGTCAGCGGACTGGGGGCGTCCACAACCTCGACAATGAGGACGCCCCAGAGGGAGACAACGTGCTGCCGGGTACGTTTACTCTCAACAATCAAGCCATCATCATACTGTTTTATTCGGGTGCAACCCACAGCTTTATAAGTGCATCCTATGTGGCTAAGCATCAAATGTAAGTCTTCCCAACCGACTGCACTTATATGATCTGCTCACCGGGAGGGAAGATCTCAGCTAATATGATGATTTCAAAAGCACCTCTGTGCTTAGGTAGGAAACTATATCCCACCACCTTGATAATCCTTATGGGGCAAAAGATTGATGCAATCTTAGGGATGTCGTGGCTACAATACCATGGCGCTGTCCTGGAGGCTCGGACACGGGCGGTTCATTTAAACTCTCCATTTCACTGCCCACATTCCATGGTGTTAGACATGCCAGTCCGGGAAATTTCAGCAAGTAACAATGCTGAAGCTCTCAAATTAGAAGACATCCCCGTAGTCCGGGAGTATCCTGACGTGTTCCCGGATGATCTTCCGGGCATGCCACCTGAGCGGGATGTCGAGTTCAAGATTGAACTTGCACCTGGGACTACGCCCATATCACGGAGACCATATAAAATGGCTCCAAACGAGCTGGCTGAATTAAAAGAACAGCTCAATGATCTGTTGAGCAAGCGGTTCATTAGGCCGAGTTCCTTGCCTTGGGGATACTCGGCGTTGTTTGTAAAGAAGAAGGATGAAACCCTGAGGCTGTGTGTGGACTACCGGCCGCTCAACGCCGTCACCATCAAGAATAAGTACCCACTGCCCCGCATCGACATATTGTTTGATCAACTTGTGGGTGCAAGTGTGTTCTCAAAGATGGACCTTCGCTCTGGATATCACCAGATAAAGATCCGGGCGGAGGATATCCCGAAGACGGCCTTCTCGACGAGATATGGATTATATGAGTATCTCGTCATGTCCTTTGGTCTCACAAACGCTCCAGCCCATTTCATGTATCTCATGAATTCGGTGTTCATGCCAGAGCTGCACAAGTTCGTGGTAGTGTTCATCGACGATATCTTGGCTTACTCCAAGACAGAAGCCGAACATGCCGAACACTTGCGGATCATTCTTCAATGATTGCGAGACCATAAGCTCTACGCCAAGTTCAGCAAGTGTGAATTTTGGATCAGCCAAGTGCCATTCTTGGTACATATCATCTCAGCAGAAGGCATTGCAGTTGACCCAAGAAAAATAGAGTAAGTGCTGAAATGGAAAGCTCCCACTTCAGTTCATGAAGTCAGAAGCTTCCTCGGGTTAGCGGGATACTATCGGAGATTCATTACAAGCTTCTCCAAGCTCGCTAAACCGATGACAGAATTGCTGAAGAAGGGAACGAAATATGTTTGGAACACGGCGTGTGAAGGAGCGTTCCAAGCATTGGTGAAGCATCTCACAACAGCCCCGGTCTTAGCTCAGCCGGATACAACAAAGCCCTTCGACGTGTATTGTGACGCGTCCGGTATTGGGCTCGTCTGCATGTTGATGCAGGAAGGACGTGTGGTCGCTTATGGCTCACGCCAACTTTGGAACCATGAGCAGCACTATCCGACTCATGATCCTGAGTATGCTGCAGTGGTTTTGGCGCTAAAAATGTGGAGGCACTATCTCCTGGGGAATCTGGTGCATCTCTACACCGACCACAAGAGCTTGAAATATATTTTCACCCAGAAGGAGCTGAATACGAGGCAAAGGAGGTGGTTAGAACTGATTAAAGATTATTAAATTGAGATTCATTACCACCCCGGCAAGGCAAATGTGGTTGCCGACGCACTGAGTCAAAAATCACACGTCCATCACCTCACCATTACACCGGTGGTGGAGGAAGAGCCGAGTTTATACTTGGTTCCTTATGGGTCGTTGTACAACCTTGCCCTCATCCCTACTATTAGGGATGACATCATTGCAGCTCAGAAGATTGATAAGGGCATGGCACATCTCCGGAGACGGATAGACAACGGGGAGATCAAGTGTTTCCGGAAGGATGATGAGGGGACGCTATGGTTCAATGACCGCATAATCGCACCCCGGGATATGGAGTTGAGGAAAAAGATCCTCGATGAAGCTCAGTTGTCTAAGTACTCCATTCATCCGGGCAGCAACAAAATGTACCAAAATTTGAAAAAGAAATTTTGGTGGACACGTATGAAACGGGAGGTAGCAAAGTACGTATCTAAGTGTGATACGTGTAGACTAGTGAAGGCAGATCATATGAGGAAGTCAGGGCTGTTGCAACCCCTGAAAATTCCAGCATTGAAATGGGAGGATGTGAGCATGGATTTCATTGTGGGATTACCCTTAACATCCAACAAACATGATTCCATTTGGGTGATCGTTGACCGACTAACCAAGTCAGCTCACTTCATCCCCGTGCGTACACATTTCCATGCCAACAGATATGCGGAGTTATATATTGCCGGGATTCTATGCTTGCACGGTGTACCCAAGACCATAGTCTCAGACTGAGGTGATTTGTTTGTATCTCGCTTTTGGGAGCAGTTGCATGCTGCTTTGGGTACTAAACTGATTAGAAGCTCCGCCTACCACCCTCAAACAGATGGGCAGACAGAGAGGGTGAACCAAGTATTAGAAGACATGTTGAGAGCATGTGCCATCCACCATGGTAGGAACTGGGATGATCACCTACCATTGGCGGAATTCTCGTACAACAACGGCTATCAGGCGAGTATCAAGATGGCACCCTACGAAGCGGTCGTAAATGCCGCACCCCACTAAACTGTTGTGAGACCGGTGAAAGGGTCACATTCGCGGTTGATGTGGTGAACGACGGCGAAGAGCGCGTTCGGACGATCCAAGCTAATTTGAAGGCCGCTCAATCCCGGCAGAAGAGCTACACTGATAAGAGGCGTAGACCATTGCACTTTGACGTCGGTGAACACGTGTACCTCCACATGTCTCCGATGAAGGGCGTGCACCGGTTCGGTGTGAAGGGGAAGCTCGCTCCCTGTTTCATTGGACCATACGCTATCACCGAGAAGTGTGGACCAGCAGCGTATAGATTGGAGCTACCGGCATCTCTTGCTGGTGTCCATGACATTTTCCATGTCTCCCAGCTGAGGTAATGTCTGAAATATACCGCTGCTGTTACTACCGAAGACATCGGCGAGCTGAAACCGGATTTGACATATGATGAGTATCCGGTGGAAATCCTTGATGAGAAAGCCCAAACCACGCGTAGCAGAACGTTGTGGTTCTACAAGATCCTCTGGAGCAACCACACCGCCGAAGAAGCGACGTGGGAGAGCGAGGAATTCCTTCGCTCAAATTACCCGGAGTTCATGGCGTCCCAACACGGGTAAGTCCCTATTACATCGCGATCTCTTCTTTTATAATCTCGGGACGAGATTCTTTTAAGGGGGGAGGGATGTAAAAGCCCAAGAAAAGGGACTTGCAAAAACTTTCCTTCACCTCACAACACCACAGTTTTTATTGTGGATATCTTAGGAAATATTGTGAAGAGCAAGTAACCTCCATCAAAAGAGTGATTAGAGGGGAAAGCCTTCACTTTCACAAAGTAGGATTTGTATACATGAACATGAGAGGTTGAGCTCACCCCTAGGACTTGAAAATTCTTGGGAAGGTTCAGGCCAAGTTTCATGTAAATCCAACAATTTTGAGGCACTTTTGGAGGTATTTGAAAAAGAGGCCAATTTGAATGTAAATTCAAATTGCAGCAACTTTCATCACTCAAATTCAAAAGTTAGCTTCATATTCAAACTCAGCACAGTTTTCTGAGCTAGCCTACCAATTTTCATCCCCATTGGAATTCATCTTGTCTGGAGCTAAATTTGCAATAATTCAAAACTGAATTTGAATTTCAGTTTAAACATAAAGCAAATTTAGTCAAACAAAGTTTGAATTTGAGAACTCAAATTCAAACCAAGACTTGGGGGCTAAGTCTCACAGTTAATTGAGAGTAGCTGGGGATAATTTTCAGGAAAACAGAGGTGAAAAATTGGAAAGAAAAAGGGGGGAGGAGGGCCCACTGGTCAGGGACTGTGAGCAACAGAGAACCACTCGGTGGTCGTCGGTCAGCTGCCGCGACCGGTTACCGCCTCACGGCCACGCCAGCGCGCGCGGGAATTTACTTGCCCCCCCCCCCCCTTCCGATCACCACGTACGCAGCACAAAGCTGAGTTCGCTGCCTCCCTCGCCTGCCGCTCTGATCAGCGCCCGCGCACGCGAAGAACTCGCCGCAACGCTTGCACCTCCGAGCCCCGGCGTGCACCCGCGCTGATCGTTGAACGCTCGCGATCCCTGCAGCAAAAGGGAGCGCCAGGGCACATGCTAGCGGTTCCCCGTGCTGCTCCAGCAAGCTGCATCCGAGTCTGAGCGGTGTGAGCCATTGAAGTTGAAGAACCGGGAGATACCGTGGCGTCGAGCTTCGGATCACCGGTGACAGCCCTATCCTGCCATCGTCGCCAACCATGTTCTACACAAGAAAGGTGCGTGGGGAACCCTAGATGGTGTAGCCAAAAACCCATCGGCAAATGGTCCACCGAGTAGCAAGAATTTTGGAAAATCCCAAACCCTAGTGCAATTGACCTAGCTCAGCAAGAATCCAAAATTTGGATTACACGCTGAGTCAATGATCATGCTACCTCACAGATAGCTCCTACACCTCCTAGCGCCCCTCCTCGAGGAAGAACCAAGCAAAACCGTCCAGAAATGGCCGAGTATTAGCCGTTTCTATAGTCGCCGGCGCTAACACGGCTCGGGTCACCGTCGAGAGAGGATTTGCCGGCGTTGTTAGCCTCTGATACTGCTCATGTTGGGTTCCTCGTGGTCCGCTGATGCTTCTCGAGCAAACCGTAGCCCTTTTCATGCCCCAGAGAGCGAGAACGACCTCGCCGGAGCCCTAGCCTCCGCGGTGGACGTCGCACGCCTGTTTCCGGTCACCGCCGGCGAGCTCCGACCCCCGGGACAAGTTCCCCAGGGCGGGGTACGGCTAGGCGGCCAGTTCTGGCACTGGGGGTGATCGGGAAGGCGGTTCCGGCGAACCTCGCCGGAGTGCACCGCCGCTGGACTCGCGGGCGCGCGCAAGGAGGAAGACGACTGGGGGCCCCGCATGTAAGTGGAGATATTTTAAATCGTCGATCCGCTGCGGCTCTGGATCCAGTGTGGTGGCACGGGAAGGGTCCTGTGGCCCCGTGTGCCGTGATCCCAGCAGCCGACACGTGTAGGAGGTACCCACAGCCAGAGTTTGAATGTTTCCCGAATTAATTTGAAATTCCAGAATTTCCCCAAACTTTAGAACCCCATAACTTTTGCTAGGTAGCTCCAAATTTAGTGATTCAAATTGGGATGGATTCATATTGCATATCTCTAACCAAATATGCCACCCAATTTGTATGAAACCTATTATGTAATTCTGGAAAATTCTTTGAAGCTTTTCATCAAAAAAAATTAGAGGGAGTTTGGTTCATCCAAAAATCTCCAAATTTTGCCAGAATGTTCTTTAGGATATTAGTGTTAAAAGTTTCAGACCATTTGGAGGTAATTTGATCAGAGCAATTCAAATTTGAAGGTGCTGTGTTCATTTGAATACAGAAACATTTTCAGAGAATTTCCAAAACTTGGAAATTCAGTTCTGGGCAAATCTTAGCTCCAAAAATGCTAGGAAAATTCATGCAAACTCTATGAGCTATAATTGAAACTGTAGTTCACTAAGTTGGGCATGAACGGGGGTATTACCTCAGAATTAATTCTTCTTTGCTTATGTGCTAAAAGAATTATTCTGAACAAACCACTCAATGACAAGTGCTAAATTTTGATCCAGAGAGTTGTCTTGTGACAAGGGACTCACACAAAAATTCTCAGCTCCATTGAAGCTCTGGATCACCCCTATCCTGTGGAACCATTTGTGGGATTAATATGGAAGAGGGGGAAACCACTTAGCACTTGATCATGTGCATAGGTCCAAACCCAAACCACTACACCCCAGTTTCATTTTAAATTCTTGAACAGAGTTCCAGTTCTTAGAAACTGGTTATTAGAGCTAATAGAAGAAGCATTACAGTAAACTTATGTGCATATCCATTAACATGTAGTATTTCATTAACGTGTAGTCGCTGAAGGCAAGGAAGCTCCGGAGGTACTCGACTTCCTGCTTCCAGAAGAAGAACTAACCCCTGACCAGCAGCAACAAGGCAAGCCCAGGTTTGCATTACTCTTTTATCAAGTTTTACTTTGTTCACATAATTAGGGTGATGTATGAATGTGCATTAGGTGTAGGATGAATGGAACCCCAATTGCATAACCAGAAATTTTCCATAAGAGTGAGGGTAGTGTCTAAGACCTCGCGTAGACAAGCTATGCTTAATGTTTCATAGGAATTCGGTACAAGTCAAGTAGTTGGAATCTACTCGCGAGATAGGCTTGGGACACACGGGTTCGGTTGAGTGATGTGAGATCACCTTAGTAATGAAAATGAGACTAGGCAGGGGCTAGGGCGCAACAAGAGGAAGTCTTGTGTGCGCGGCCCTGTCCTTGTCGATTGAGGACCAAACCGTGTGCAGCCCATGCAGATCAAGTTTGAAAGTACCGAAGGCATATCGGATATATGGGCCCCGATAAACCGATGTAGCCTAAACCTCCGGGCGTCGAGGCATAGCACACTGATTTATAGGTGTAGGTTGAGGGAAGCAAGGTGGAAATCTGCCAACGGGCATAGAGAGATGCTCCGTGTGGGGAACCTCCTGCTCATTTCGGTGCAACCGGTTCGACGTTTGGGCTGTTGGGTTATAGGTTGTCCCATACGACATCGAGTGAGCGTGCTGTGCGGCTCCACGGGTGGGCGTACGTGATGTGCTCTTTGGGTTTCCCTGCAGGTGTATATCGAGTCGATTCGCCGTCCCTCGCGGTGAAGAGTACCACTTGGTCACTGAGTCGTGACGTAGAATAATGTATGAAATATGTTGATTCAATATTGCTGATATGATATAATCTTGTATTGCTAACATGTTTGCCACCAAATATTGCTTACTAAATTTCAGCTTCCTGAACTGTTAACTTGTTGCTAAAAGCTGAACTAAGGATGAACTTGTAGGCGTGTCCATTTGCTGCAATATTACTATCCTATGGCATCGTACACCTCATGTAGAGTTTCATGTTTAGGTGAGTCGATTAAGCCTTGCTGAGCCTTAGTGCTCACAGTTCTGCTTAAGTGTTTTTCAGGTGAGGAGCCAACCACGGACTCGGAGTACGAGTCCACCGGCGAGGGTTACCCTCCGTCGGGGACCACGGCTGAGTGGGAATCGTACACGCCGCGCTGAGCTGAGGAGTGCAGCCAGTGTTGGTTGCCCTAGGGCTGGGCGACCGACTTTTGCTAGATAGGTGGGATTGAGTTGTACAGAGTAGACTTCCGCTGTGTAAAATAAATACTAGTTTGTAACTGAAGTGGTACCTTTTTGTACAGTTCAGTTTGTTTTTCCCATGTAATATATTGTGTTCTTATGACGTGTGCTGTCGATTGTCGCATCGTGCGGCACCACCCTCTGTGATCCTGGATGAGCGGATTCCGGTCCGCCACAGTGTTGCTCTTTCCGGCTTTTAGAAGTAGCGTTCCTTTCTCCTTTCATGGCCTGAGAGCTTCTTATGTCGGCAGGGACTCACCAGCTGCCGGGGGCGAGTCTGTTCCTTGGCCATCTCCGGCCAGCGGAGGCTCTGTGCCGTAGCGTCTGGGAACTGCGGCGGCTCCGACGGCCCCCAAGTCGGCGGAGGCTTCTTCTGTGCCGGCGGGACCATCCCCCGCGGTGGCGGCGGCAGTACCCGCTCGTCCTCCTTTGCCAGCTCGGAAGCCCGGTGCTGAGGCTGGAAGGGCAGCTGTGGGTGCAGCTGCTGGCCCCCTGGCTTCCCTAGATCGGCGCCTCGCCTCAGTTGCCAGGGCACCGGCACCTCCACCGGTCGTGGACGTGACGGGGGAGGTCAGGGGCGTGGCTCCTGCTTCCGCTGCCCCGCTGACCCTACCGGATGCCTTGGGGCTTGTCCAAGCTGGCGTCCGGCAGGTCCATGCCGCCTTTGATCGGGAGCGGGAGTTGCTGGCTGGAGAGAGAGACCGCCTCCTTAACTGGGGGCATCTCCTGAAGCAGCGGACCCAGGAGGCTGAGGCAGAGCTCGACTCAAGGCAGTCGAGGCTTGACGCCGTGGGGGCGCTGCTCAATGCTCAGAAGAGGGCCGTCGACCGCCTGGGCTCAGAGACTCGGCAGCTCCGTCAGGAGACCCGCGAAGCTCACGCCACGGCCGAAGCGCGTTCCACTGCCGTGGAAGAGCTGCGGCTGTAGGTAGCTCACCGCGAGTGCGCCGTCACGGATTGGGAATGCGCCGTGGCGGCCGAGGAGAAGAAGGTCGCCGCACGGCTCGAGGCCAGTGAGGGCAAGCTGAGGGCTCGGACCGAGGAGCTGGGGCTCCGCGAGTCGGCTGTTGCCGTGAGGGAGGAGCAGACCTCCCGGGAGCGCCAGGCGGCGCTGGACCGCGAGCTGGCGGGCCACTAAGAGGTGGAGAAGCTCCAGGCTTCACGGTCTGTCGAGGCCCGAGCGGTCTGGAGCTTTGTCGCTGAGGCGGGGTCCGCCCTGGTTCCCCTTGGTTTCAGCCCGGTGCGGACGGAGGCTCCAGCACAGGAGGTGCTTTAGGCAATCCCGGCGCTTGAGTCCATCGGCGCCAAGCTGGGCAGGCTCAAGGTGGTGATCGCCATTGAGCTTGAGGCGGAGGAACGAGGCCTGGCGAAGGAGGTCGCCACACACGTGCTGGCATGTTTCCGAAGTCAAGACCCTTCCTTCTCTCTGGAGCCGATGAGACTAGGCCCCTCCGTCGAGCGGGAGGAAGCTGCCAGGGCCGAGGTTGGGGACATGGCCGCCCTCGTGGCCTATAGGTTCCAGAGGGAGTCCGGGGACTCTTAGGCAGTCACCCCTGCAGCCAGGAGGCCCTGTATCTCTTCTTTTTTGCTTTTGTTGAGTCTGTAATCCAGCTCATGGAGCTTTGAATGAATGAACATGCTCTTTGTTTTTTGCGTTCGTGCTTATCTTCTTCCTGGCTTGGCCTGGCCGAGTCCTTAGCTCCGCAAGGGCCTCGGAGGTCTTCACCAGTCTTAAGTCTTGCACAGACACCTTCCTCGGGTCCTTGTGTTAAGGGCCCAAGGGGTCTCCGGAGCTCGCCCCGTGAGAACGGGGAGGTCCAGATCTGCCAGCCACGTGGCCAGCCCGGAGCTCTCCTCTGAGATGATGAAGGCCCGACCCTACGGGACACGTGGAGCCTTCGGAGCTCACCCCTGCGGAGGGGGCGAGGCCTGGCTCTGTCGGCCACGTGGAGGGCCCGGAGCTACCCTCTGAGGAGAGGGGAGCTCCGGCTCCACCAGACACGTGGGGCCTTCGGAGCCCGCCCCTGCGGAGGGGGTGAGGTCCGGGCCCTGTGGTCTTGCATTGGAGCTCCGGTCCTTCCTTGCATGGTCCCCGTAGTGGCCCCCTGGTTGTGTGGTTAATGGATTGGGCATACCTACCATACTCCTGCAGGGGAGCTAAGGCTGGGAGGTCCTGCACACAAGTAAGGGAAGCGTAATTCTCCTTGGGGCTCTCCCTTGCCTATCTCATAGTCTTATTTTGCTTACGATCCTGATCTGGTATACGGGGCTTGGGCATTTCAGTGCACCCGGCGCTGGTGGTCCGGCTCCCTCCGAGGTCAGGGTACGACCGTCCGACCCTTAGTACTGGACCAACTGGCGTCACAACACCTGACTGGGGGAGACCCAAGAGGCCCCCTGGCCATTGGCAGGTACCTCAAGCGCAACCGTCTTTGGTAGGATAGCAAATGCCGACTAGGGATGAGAATGGGAAAAGAGAGCTGAGTGTATGGTGAGCATACACAGAAAGTGCGGTCATAAAAATTAGTGCATAATTAAATGAGCACAAGGGAAAGAGCAAAGCAGGACAGGATTCTTTCCATATAAATATCCATAGGAGGAAGGTAGGCTAAACATTGAGGCAACGACCCGCCCCATTAGAAGGGAAGCAAGACTCTACGCGCTTATGGTCGGAACCAGGCGAAGCTGAACGTAGTCTGGACCGTCCCCTGTGGCTTAGCTCCTCCGAGCGCTGTTCCTGGACTCTATGGAATCTATTACAGAAAGAAAAAGGTATTGTCCTACTATTGCTCTAGGGATAGAACTTACAGAGGTGTTCTATGTTCCAAGGGTTCGGGAGCGGATCCCCATCGTCGGTTTAAAGGCGTACGCACCCGGGGCGGCAAACTTTCATGACTCGGAAGGGACCTTCCCAGCTGGGGGAGAGTTTGTCGGTCCCTTCGCGAGAAAGTATGCGCCGTAGCACCAGGTCGCCTTCTTGCAGCTCCCGGACACGCACGGACCTTTGGTGGTAGCACCGGAGCATTTGCCGGTACCGTGCAATGCGGAGTGCTGCGTGTAATCGAGCCTCGTCGACGAGGTCGATGTCTTCACGCTGGAGGTTGTCCTGCGCGGCTTCGTCGTAAGCTCGGACACGGAGATACCCCATGGTGATCTCTGGAGGAAGCACAGCTTCGGCCCCGAATACCATGAAGAGGGGTGTCTCTCCGGTGGCCCGGCTTTGGGATGTCCGGTTAGCCGACAATGTGCTCGGAAGCTCGTCCACCCACTTGGTGCCATGCTTCTTCAAGCCGGCATAGGTGCGAGTCTAGAGGCCCCGAAGAATCTCGGTGTTGGCCCTCTCGACTTGCCCATTGCTCTTTGGGTGAGCAACGGAGGCATAGCACACCTGGATGCCGAGATCTTCGCAGTAGTCTTGGAACGTTGCGCTGGTGAACTGGGTCCCGTTGTCGGTGATGATTCTGTTTGGGACCCCGAACCGGCAGATGATCGACTTGATGAACTTTACTGCGGATTGCTTGTTGATGGTGACAACGGGTGTAGCTTCCGGCCACTTGGTGAACTTGTCGATGGCAACGTAGAGGTACCGGAATCCCCTGACGGCTTTGGGGAATGGTCCCAGGATGTCCAGCCCCCATAAGGCAAACGGCCACGAGAGTGGGATCATCTGATCCGCCTGAGCCGGTGTGTGGATCTGCTTGGCGTGGAACTGGCACGCCTTGCAGCTCTCGACCAGCTTGACGGCATCCTGGAGTGCTGTCGGCCAGTAGAAGCAATGCTGGAAGGCTTTACCAACAAGCGTGCGTGAGCAAGAGTGACTCCCACATTCGCCTCCATGGACCTCAGCGAGCAAGTCGCAGCCTTCCCCCTGGGTTATGCACCACAATAGGACGTGGTTGGCGCCATGCCGGTAGAGATCCCCTTCTACCAGCGCGTACCTTTTAGCCATGCGCACGATCCGTTCAGCGGATACACGTTCATCAGGGAGGATGTTGTCTTTCAAGTAGTCCCGGATCTCCGTGATCCATGCATCGGGTCTGACTTGAGCTTCTGGATCTTGAGCGCTGGGTTGCACGGAGTCCCCAGTGACGCTTACGATCCTTGGCGGCGTCCATGGCTGCAGGGCCGCCGAGACCGCCAGCTTCGAGGTACTGGTCCAGCCCCCTTCGCCCGGCTCGGCAGGACGAGCTGTGGGCCGCAGCAACGTCCTCTCGAAGACTCCTTCGGGCACAGGGGCTCCGGTGGAGGCCTTTGTTGAGAGGTCGTCGGCCGCAGCATTGCCAGAGTGCGGTACATGGCGCAGGTCCAAGGCGAGGAAGTCTTTCTCCAACATCTGCATGTGGAGCAGATAAGCAGCTAGATGTGCATCGTTGCAGGAGTATTCACCCTTAACTTGCTTGATGACTAGCTAGGAGTCACCCTGGGCCAACAATTGGCGAGCGCCCAGAGACGGAGCTGTCTTTAGGCCAAAGATGAGCGCTTCATACTCCGCTATGTTGTTGGTTGCCTTGAAATTGAGACGCACCATGTACCCAAACTTCTCCCCCGATGGCATGAGAAGCAGTACGTCTGCACCGGCCCCCTGCTTTCGCTAGGAGCCGTCGAAGAAGAGCGTCCAGTGAGGCCCGGTGAAGACCGGAGCTCGGAGCTTTGGTTCACCGTCTTCGTGGCCCTCAGGGTTAGTCTTTGTTGGCGTCCACTCGGCCATGAAGTCAGCCAGTGCTTGGCTCTTGAGTGCATGGCGAGGAATGAAGTCCAGCTCAAATTCCGCCAATTCTGCTGCCCACTTAGCGACATTGCCGGTCGCGTTGGGGCTGTGAAGGATTGCCTTCAGAAGGTAGGAGGTGACCACCGAGATCCGGTGAGCTTGAAAGTAGTGGCGGAGCTTCCTGGATGCCACGAGTACTGCATACAGCAGCTTGTGAACCTCCAGGTACCTTGTCTTGGCGTCGTGGAGGACTTCGCTGATGTAGTAGACAGGCCTCTGGATGGTCCGGACCCTCCCCCCTGGGCCTGAGATGTCCTCATCCATTGGCTCAGGCCGACAGGAGGTAGACGGGTCCGGGGGAGCCTCCGGGAGCTGGGACTCGGAGGCTCCTAGTCTGTCTCAGACCTTTGGGAGATCCCGCTGGTTTTCCAGGTGGTCATATTGGACCCTCGGGAGGACGTCTTGTCCTCCTAGGAGGTTCCTTTGGGTCTCCGGGGGGTTATCCTGGAGCTCCGAGAGGTTGTCTTGGAGCTTCGGGAGGTCCCGTTGGACCCCTGGGAGGTCGTCTTGGAGGTCCGGGAGGTCGTCTTGTACCTCCGGGGTCTCCTGGTGCTTGTCTTCTGCTACCGGAGCAGGCTGCGGTGACGAGGGGTCCGGCCGTTCTACGACGAGGACCATGCTCACCACCTCAGTTGTTGCTGCGATGTAGAGCAGTAAATGCTCTTCGGGCTCAGGAGCTACCATGATGGGTAGGGTCATAAGGAGCTGCTTCAACTCCTGGAAAGCTTCTTCTGCTTCGTCGGTCCAAGCAAATGGACCGGATTTGCGCAAAAGCTTAAAGAAGGGGAGCGCTCACTCTGCTAGCCTTGGTATGAACCGATTCAGAGTGGCTAGGCATCCCGTGAGCTTCTGGACATCTTTGATGCGGGCGGGGGCCGCATCAGGTCGATGGCCTTGATCTTCTCTGGGTTGGCCTCAATTCCTCGGTGTGAGACCAGGAATCCTAGGAGCTTCCCATAGGATACACCGAACACACACTTGTCGGGGTTCAGCTTAGTGCGCGTGGAGCGCAGTTTGTCAAAGACTAGGTCTAGGTTATCTAACAAGGATGAACTCTGCCTGACCTTGACAACGATGTCATCGACATACACCTCGACTAAGTCTCTTATTAGCTCTCCAAAGGTTTTGTGCATTGCACGTACAAAGGTGGGGAGAGCATTCTTTAAGCCATAAGGCATAGAGATATAACAATACAGGCCGTCTACTGTGATGAAGGAAGTGTTCTCTTCATCTTCTCTAGACATAGGGATCTGATGAAAACCCGAGTAGGCATCTAGGAAGCATAGCATATCACAGCCTGATGTCGAGTCTACTATTTGATCTATTCTAGGTAGGTGAATGGATCTTTGGGATATGCCTTATTGAGACTGGTGTAGTCGATGCACATCCGGAGCTTCCCGCCGGCCTTCGGGACGACGACGGGGTTCGCCAACCACCAGGGATGGTGGACTTCCCGTATGAAGCCAGCGTCCAACAGCTTCTTGATTTCTTCTCGGATGAAGTTCTGCCGCTCGATGGACTGCTTGCGAGGATTCTGTTGGACTGGCCGGGCGTTGGGGAAGATCTTCAGATGCTGCTCGATAACCTCCCTAGGGATCCCCGGCATCTGCGACGGCTGCCATGCAAACACGTCGACGTTGTGCCGGAGGAAGGTGATGAGCGCGCCTTCCTATTTGCTGTCCAGGCCCCCGGCTACCCGGGTGGTCTGGGCAGCATCGGCGCCGACTTGGACGACCTTCAGGGGGACGTCGCCCTCGTCGAGGGGTTGCACGCGGGGTGCTGAGGTATAGGCACGGTGGCGTGCACTCGGGTGGAGCCGGTCCGGTTCTGCACTGCCAGTGGCTGGTGCTCGGGCTGTTGTAAGTGCTTGGAGCTTCTCCAAGGCTGACACTGCAGCAGTGCAGTCTCCACGAATCTTGAGGATGCCTGTTGGTGTAGGCATCTTCAGGACAAGGTAGCCATAGTGGGATACTGCCATGAATCGGTACAGGGCTGGCCTGCCGATTATGGCATTGAAGGGGAGGTCGATCTCCGCTACATCGAACAGAATGTCTTCTGTCCGATAGCTGTCCGATGCCCCAAAGGTCACCGGAAGGCTGATGTTGCCGTAGGGAACGACTTGTCCCAGTCCTACCCCTGAGAACGGGTTCGATGGGGTGATCTTGGCCATCGGGATCTGCAGCTTCTGGAAAGCTGCACGGCTGATGAGGTTCAGCCCAGCCCCGCCATCTACCAGAACGTGGTACATCCTTACGTTGGCGATGGTGGCTGCTACTACGAGCGGTAGTTGTCTGGCCCCAGCCATGTTCCTGGGGCAGTCGGTGGCATCGAAGCTGATGGGGGTTCCCATCCACTTGATGTGCGGCGCGGCACTTGGGAGAGGGGCCACCGATGCTACCGCTCGGCGCAGAGTCTTAACCGCGCTTCGGGACGAGGGGTCAGCGGACCCTCCTTAGATGACGTAGAGCATCTTCCGGCGCTCGTCATCGCTGGAGTCCTCATGGTTGCGCACCGCCTTCACGGCGCGCTGAGGCTCCCGGAACCCCGCCTGGTGGTCGACGTTGTCTTGGGTGTCGACCTTCTGCTTGCCCTCCCTTTGACGGAAGGGAGGGGCATCAGCACGTGGTTGCTTCCCCTTGTGGAAGCTCTTTGCAAGCTTCTGAATCTCCTGGCACTCAGCAGCAGTATGGCTGCTGGTGTTGTGCACGGGGCACGGCTCGCCTTGGTCACCATCTGGAGCTGGTGACTGTCGCTGCCTCTTGTCGGGGCGTGGCCCCCGAGCTCCGCTTGGTGCTGCTGCTGCAGCAACGGGAGCTGCGGTCGGTGGTTTCACCTTGCCACCACCCCGGTTCTTGATCTTCTTGCCGCTTCCTTGGGAAGCAGCGCCAGATCCGAGCTGTCCTCCTGATTCGAAGGCTGGCTGTGAGTGCCAGTTCCGCCCTTCTGCTGCCCTGGCGCACTTGTCCGCCAGGCTGAAGAGCTCAGAGACGTCGAGAACCTCTTTGGTCGCGAGCTTCTCAGGCATCTTCTTGTCCCGTACACCCTGCCGGAATGCCACCACCACAGAAGCATTTTGGATACGCGGGATGGTGTTCCGTACCTGGGAGAACTCCTGGATGAAGGAGCGCAGCGTCTCTCCTGGTTGTTGCTGGATGGCGTGGAGGTCGAGCTCCGTGCCAGGACGGGTGTAGGAGCTGCCGAAGTTGGCAGAGAACTGCCGGCAGAGCTCTCCACAGGAGGTTATGGAACCCTGGGGGAAATTCATGAGCCAAGACCGGGCTGGGCCGGTCAAGGCGATGGGGAAGTAGTTGGCCATGACGGCCTCGTCCCCTCCTGCAGCAAGGATGGCGGTGGAGTAGATCTGGAGGAACTCTAGCGGGTTGACGCTGCCGTCGTACTTCTCGTGAAGGTGCGGCCGGAACTTGCACGGCCACTTCGCAAAGTGAAGGTGTGGCACTAGAGCCGCACATCCTGCTCCTGTTGCTGCAGGTGTTGGTGCCGCGGACGCTTGGTTCGCTGCCGGCACCGTATACCCCTGTATGGGCAAGGCTGCGCCATAGACCGGGAGCACCATTTGCAGGGCATATGGATGGGGCATATGCTGCGTGGCGTATGCCTGAGGCAGAGATCGCGTGGTGAACGTCTGCGGCTCAGGCTGGGTTGAGGCGGTCGACATGCTGTCGCCGGCCTCTTGGTTGCGACGCCTTTCTCGTCGTCGCTCGATGACCACTCGGACATCGTTGCCCAAGTGGCGTTGTTCCAGCTCCGACCTCAGGTCTGCCTGTCAAAGTGTGTAGCCGGCACTTTCCCCGGGCCTGCTCTGGGCAGCCCGCGGAGGTTCTTTTTCGGAGGGGCTAGTCACTCGCGGAGAGCTTCAGCGTTAGGGATGATTGGGGGAGAAGCTTGACACGGCGAGCGTTACGTGGTTCAGGCCGCCGGAGCGTAAAACCCTACGTCCACGGTGAGCAGAGATGCTCGCTGTATTGCTTGCTGCTCAGAACCGGAGTCCTGAGCTTGAGGGTGAGAGATGTCGAATCCAAGGATGCGAATGGCTGGAGTGCGAACCCTTGCTAATGTCACCTACCCGAGCCTTTTATAGTCCAAGGCTCGAGCGGTTTACAAGGTGGGCCCGGGACCCGACAGGTGGTCCCGGGGAGATTGCCTACCATCTACCGTATCTGCAGTTATGCCGGTAGTTGTCTCTGGCGAAGGCTTCCGAGTCTTCGTTCTGCCGCTCTGCCCATGCCGCAAGCTAGTCGTAGTGGTTGATGATGGCAGGGGCGGCAGGGGTTGTCTTGTCGCTGCGTTTATGGGCGGGCAGGCTCTGACATGGCGCGCCAGTCTGCGATGTGACTAGGCGCAACGACACCTGACAGAGGCGTGCTCCGCATCTCCGTGCCTTGGGAAGGCGCGGGCCTTGAATACCTTGTACGGGCAAGGTATGGTGCGTCTTTACTCCCGCTGCCTACCGCGCGGGGGCAGGCAGCGTTGCTCTTCTGGCCACGTGGCGGGCCCGGAGCTCTCCTCTGAGGAGAGGGAGGTCCGGCCCCGTGGAACACGTGGAGCCCTCGGGGCCTTCCCCACGGAGGCAGGAGGACTGGCTTCTTCTGGCCACATGGCGGGCCCGGAGCTCTCCTCTAAGGAGAGGGAGGTCTGGCCCCGCGGGACACGTGGAGCGTTCGGAGCTCTCCCTACGGAGGGGGGAGGGTCCGGCTCAGTTGGCCATGTGGCGGGTCCGGAGATCTCCTCTAAGGAGAGGGAGGTCCAGCTCCACTGGACACGTGGCACCTTCGGAGCTCTCCCTGCGGAGAAGGGCGAGGTCCTAAGGCATTTTCCCCTGTGCGCGGGGGTACCCCATATCGAGGGTACCGACAGTGGCCCCCGGGCCCATCTCGGGGAAGGTAGCGAGCCCGAGGTGGGGCCTCCGTCTCTTCCATTCCGCGCACCTTCTCTAAGGCCTGCATTGACCGTTGCCGGAGCATGAACAGTCGCGGGATCGTGGGAGCGTGTGCGCACTTGATGGTTGCTTTTACTGCGGCGGTTTCCAAGGCTGCCACTTCTGCACGTTGCAACACTTTTTTTGGGAACCGCCGAAGCATCCTGCCGGCTCGTCTCCTTGGGAGACTGACTTCTCGGCCCACTGCTTCAGCTGGACGACTTGGGTCCACTTGTCATCGACGCTTGGTCTTGGAGCCATTGCGGTTGCCCAAGCGGCGTATTTGAAGAGTTTCGAATCGCTTTGAATCGCACCTGGGAAGTTTTAAAAGGGGTCTCTTACTCGCATCGCGGCTTCCCTTCGTACTTCCCAGCGCTTGCACCTTCCTTGAGTTCTTGCGCCTTTGTCTTCCCTGTTCTTGAGCTCTCTCCTGCCATGGCTTCCAACCTGCTTCCGTCGCGTCTCGCTCGGTCGGCCGAGCTCGGACCAGTGCGCAGGCTGCTGGGCTGGCACGCAGAGGAGCAGAAACGCCGGCTCTGCCAGGAATCTCTCCCCCTGCTCCTAAAAAAGGGGGAGATGGTCTTCTTCACTGCCTAAGCCATGGCGGGGTTTGTCCCACCAATTTCTTCCTTCTTCATTACGCTGCTGGAGACGTACGGTCTCCAGCTCCACCACCTTTCCCCCAACTCCCTCGCGATGTCCAACGTCTTCGTCCATTTCTGCGAGATGTTCGTGGGGGTGCACGCTTCAGCGACGCTCTTCCGCTACTTCTTCGTGTTGCGGACGACCAGGCGCAGCTCGAAGACCCAGCTGGGCGCATACTACTTCCAGCATCGCTGCAAGGATCCGAAGGCCTCTGGGTACCTTCTACCTTTCGGTGCGTCGAGGTGGGAAAACTGGAGGGAGAACTGGGTGATCGAGCAGACCAACGAGCACGATCGCCTGCAGCTCCCAACTGCCGGCCCAACCACCGAGCGTCGCTTCTGGGAGGAGGTCCCAGAGCTGGAGCAGGAGTACGCACCGGTCTTGGAGCGGATCGGGTTCCTGGCCAACGAGGGGCTGACGTCCCTGATGGTGCTAGTGGATTTCTTGTCACGCCGTATTGCGCCCTTGCAGCAGCGCAACCGCCCAGCATGGTACTACACCGGCGTGCTCGACTGTACCAGGTTGGAGAGGGGTCTCGGCTCTGATCCTTCCGATGAGGAGCTGTACGAGATGCTGGCCAAGGTGAGCAGCGACTACGTCACCGGTGGCGACCTCGCCTTCCCGGCCTCTGGCACTCCCCTCTTCTTGGAGCCGCAGAGGAGGTCAGAGCTGCTGCGGAAGATGCCGAACCTCGATGACATTGGGATCGCCATTTGTCAGGTTGGGGATGCCCTCTGGGGCATCTCGATCCCTGGGACCGAGCACTCTGGATCGGAGCACGAGGCGTCTGTCGCTGTCCAACCCGCACCGAGGGCCGGCGGAACTCAGGCCGCCGACAAGGGGAAGGGGAAGCAGCCGGCCCCCGGGCAGCCAGAGAAGAAACGTGCCCGGTCTCCTCCGAGGGTGTCGCTTGCGCTGATCCAGGGGGCCGGGGCACCCTTGCGACCATCTCCCGGAGGCGCTGGTCCGTCGAGTGGCGACTCAAAGTGACCCCGGGTGTCCCACTCTGGCAGGTCTCTTCTCGTACAGCGGCAGTCCGAGGAACCCCAAGCGTCCCACCACTCTTCCTCAGGCGGAGGGGCTTCCAGGAAGGACGCCGGTGGGGTGACGCCCGGGAGTGTGCCAGGGGCTCAGACGCCACAGCCAGCGAGCGTTCCGGCTGAAGGTCCTGGCGGTTCTGCCCCGGCCCAGAGGCCGGGGCTCCAAGCTGACACGACCCCACGGTCTTGTCGGGCCAGGGTCACGCTGAGGGGTGCTGCGTTGCACAGCACCAGATAACACACATCAAAGGTACAAAGCGGAAGCGAAATTTTATTACATAAAGGAGTTTATGAACATTTGTACATCAAAATAAGTCCAGTCTACACTCACGGGCGTAGACTACGCATCAAGTACACGTTCAGCCCTTGAACGTGTCCTTGCTAGCACACCCACACACTAACTCTGCGGTGTGCACGACTCCCATTCGACGGGGTTCCACTCCTGGGGTTCCGTCTCCTCTTCGGGAGTCCCTTCCTCATAGAACCCTGCAAAAGCTTCAAACACAAGCAGTGAGCACGAAGGCTCAGCAAGTCTGACCCGTCTCACCTAAACATGGAACTTCTACATGAGGGGTGATGGGTTACATGAGGTAAAAATCATTTGCAAGGACTCGCCTAATTAGTAGAACCTTACTTTCAAGTTTTAGCAGCAGGTTGTGGAGAACCTTACGCTAAGGCACATGAGAGAGCCGCAAGAAAACAAGAAACGCATTTCTCTCATGTACTTTGCCCAAAGTTGAAAAGAACTTTAGTTAGCTCTAAACTACAGCAAATCATTAGCAATCAAGTCCATCTTTCAATCAGCAACATTTTAACATGTAACTAGCCTGTTCTTTCTACGTCACAGTACAGTGAACAAGTGGTACTCACTGACCGCGAGGGACGGCGATTATAATCGATTTACACCTGCAGGGTTACACGAATAACCCGTCACGTACGCCCGTACTAGATGTTGCCTACAACAACCATCACAGACGCCGTACGCAACTACCTTTCACCCGTTAGCCAAATGTTGAACCGGTCCAATCGTCCCGAGCAAGAGGTCTCTGCACGCGCATCTCAGTGCCGCCAGCCGATTTACACCTCGAGCTCTCAACCTACCCTCTGAACGACCAGCTATGCCTCAACACCCAGCTACCCGAGTTACATCGGTTTCCCGGTTCCCATATAGCCGGTAGGTCTTCGGTACTGTTCTAGCTTGTTCAACAGGCCCGCACACGGCTCAGTCCTCAATCGACACAAGCAGAGCTACAGCACACAGGCCCCAAAGTCCTGGTGCCCTTACCCTCCGCTTGGTCTCATTTTCTTGCCTTGTGTTTCATGTGCTATCTCTACCCGAGCAATGTGCCTCTAGCCTATTCTCGCGAGTAGTTCCAGCTACTCGACTTGTACCGA
The DNA here is from genome assembly GCA_030760725.1 of Neostapfia colusana. Classification (NCBI taxonomy): domain Eukaryota; kingdom Viridiplantae; phylum Streptophyta; class Magnoliopsida; order Poales; family Poaceae; genus Neostapfia; species Neostapfia colusana. The sequence goes on along the minus strand of JASWHV010000013.1, from coordinate 40,700,396 downwards.
ATCCTACACTATCTTAGCATTGCAGTAGCTAACAGGGTTTGCAATCCTAAACCCACCCCATGGTCTTCTTGGCTATGCAATTGGGTTTCCAAACAAGACTCTAATGCAAGGAATCATAATAACCAATTAAGTGCTCAAAACAATAAAAATTTGTAAAAGGGTTAACATAAACCGGAGCTTGCCTTGCTGCTGTTGGTTGTAGGCTAGCTGTTCCTCCGGAGTAACGAAGACTAGGACTTCGGGTTCCTCCTCGACCTTAGCGACTAAATGATATAAGACATACATGTATCAATTTAAATGCATTTGTAATAAGTTTGAACTGGTGAAGCTTATAAGTCCCACTAGACAGACTCTATGACTGTGAAACTTTGACTATTGCTTGGTTACAACCTAAATACAGACTTGGTCAAGTTCTAGTTGCAGCGAAGCTCATTTGAGCCCTCCACAATTAATTATGTACTTGACCTTAATTGGCACTCTTAGGTTGTTCTAGGGATTTTCATGGAACAAAATGTGACTTTCCGAAAACTAGATTTTCAGAGGGTTCTAATGGAGTTGGTCTCACTTAATTTGAAGGTTCCTAGCTAAAGATATGAGCTAAAAATTTTCAGAGAAAATTATGAAAATGTTTCTGAACATTTTCTATTTTCTCTAGAACAGTTCCACTAATCACATCAATAGGTAGATCAAATGAGCTCAAATGGGTCTTAAATTTTTATGGTAGTTCAGGGATATTTTGGTGAACATCCCAGCAAAATTTCAGGATTTTCCTCCGAAGGATTCTCCAGATAAAATTCCTAACAGTTTAAATTTTAAGGAATTAATTCTGGAGAAATAAGGGTTTTCATGAAGTGAAACTTGATTTGCTGGAAAGTGCTCAGAGAGCTGAATCCAACAAAATTTGGTCCACTCGATTTGGATCTTTCTAGCTAAAGTTATGAGGATTTGAAGTTTGAAGGAAATCTGAAAATCGGGGAAAAGTTTAAACTTGCGAGTGGGCCCCGGGGACACGCGTCGCACGCCGAGGCGACCGCACACTGCAGCCCACAGGGTCTTTGCGCGCCAGCACACCCGATCCCGGCCACACCCCGATCCTGATTTAAAATATCTGTCGCTGACAGCTGGGGTCCACCCCCTTCTTCAACCTCGCGACGCCCACGCTCTGCCGCAGGGAGACTTCGCTGGAGAGCTCGCCGCCGGCTTCTGTAAAGCTCCAAACTTCACGATTTTTGCCGCCCCTTCCTACTTTCACTCGGGGAACAGGATTCTGGTGTCAGCTCGTCATGACAACGGCCGGTGCATGGTCGGCGACGAGCCGCCGCCTCGGAAAGACTTCGGCCATGTCGGCTGACTTCCCTAGCACCTCAACTACTCGAGCAACCGGTCGGGAAGCATCAGTGGACCTCAGGGAAGGTCGACATGAGATTGAGGCAGCTCGGGGAAGACCCAAAGTAGGTCCTCACCGTGCTCCCGACGCCTCCCGTTTGTTCCACCGTTGATAAACTACGACATACGCCGGTTGCAGAGGTTCTCCGGCCAAAGGTTGTGAAGGCAACTTGTGCGTTACCGTGTCTAGTTTACGTGAGAGCTGATTGAGGCCCTCTAATCCTTTCTAGAGTACAAATTCGACGGACCCGCACCGGAAGGTCGTTCTGCACACCGAAAGGGGAAAACTGGAAATTCATGGGCTAAAAACAGTTTGAATTTGAATATGGTTTCAAACTGCCCTCTTTCTAACTATACCCAACATAACTTCAAAAGGTTTTGAATTTGGGTGAAACTTGGCATGGACCTTCTTAGCAATGTGTAGGAGTTTTCATATGTCCAGCCCACCTATATCACATGTGGAAAATACCACTTTTGCAATGTGTGAGTTTGTTCTCTAATGAGCATGTTGATGGTGGTTACTTGCTCTTCATTTGTGTTCATCATCTTTCCTCAAATGAGGTGTGTGTGTGTGTATGGTGATGAACACTTCAGTTATGTGTCCAAAACTGAGGCCCTTACATTTCTCCCCCCTTAAAAGAATCTCGTCCCAAGATTATAAGGTGAAAATGAGAGAGAGGACGGTGGAAAATTACCGGATATGCGATGTGAAAAAGTCAGGGTAGTTAGCGCGAAGAAATTCTTCACTCTCCCATGTCGCTTCGTCCATGGAGTGATTATTCCATAGAACCTTGTAGAACCACAACGTACGGTTGTGTGTGGTTCGGGCCCTTTCATCGATAATCTGCACCGGTTCCTCCCGATAGGTGAGATCCGGTTGCAGTTCTTCAATGTCTTCCAGCTGAACGGTAGTTGATAGCTTGAGACACTTCCTCAGCTGGGAAATGTGAAAGACGTCGTGCACACCGGAAAGTGCTTCTGGTAATATCAGCCGGTATGCCACTGATCCACATCTTTCGGTAATCTGGAATGGACCGATGAATCGCGGTGCCAACTTTCCTCTCACCCCAAATCAGTTTACGCCCTTCATTGGAGACACCCGTAGATATACGTGATCTCCAGCTTCGAATTGTAATGGGCGCCGTCTCCGGTCCTCATACTGTTTCTGACGGGATTGGGCGGCTTTTAGGTTTGCTTGAATCAGTCGAACCTTCTCTTCCGGGTTGTTGACGAGGTCAATCCCGAATGTAACCCTTTCGCCAGACTCACACCAGTTTAATGGTGTGCGGCATTTTCTTCCGTATAGCGCCTCGTAGGGCGCCATCTTGATGCTGGCCTGGTACCCATTGTTGTACGAGAACTCGGCTAGCGGCAAGTGATCATCCCAATTCTTGCCGTGGTTGATAGCGCAAGCTCGTAGCATGTCTTCTAGGACCTGATTTACCCGCTCGGTTTGCCCATCCGTCTGCGGGTGGTATGCTGAACTACGGATCAGCTTCGTCCCCAAGGCAGCGTGTAGCTGCTCCCAAAAACGAGACACAAATAAAGTGCCCCGATCCGATATGATGGTACGGGGTACGCCGTACAAGCATAGGATCCGTGAGATGTACAGTTCAGCGTACTTCTTGGCGTTGTAGTTGGTGTTGACCGGGATGAAATGGGCAACTTTGGTGAGCCGATCGACGATCACCCACACAGAATCATGTTTTTGCAAGGTGGTGGGTAAACCGACGATGAAGTCCATGCTCACATCCTCCCATTTCCAGGCAGGAATGCCCAGTGGTTGCAGCAGTCCCGGTTTCCGCATATGGTCTGCCTTCACCCTTCGACATGTATCACACTCGAACACGTATTTTGCAATCTCACGCTTCATCCGTGTCCACCAAAACTTGCTTCTGAGTTCTTGATACATCTTGTTGCTGCCGGGGTGAATAGAAAACTTTGACAAGTGAGCCTCATCAAAGATTTTCTTTCGTAATTCCGGGTTACGGGGTACGACGATCCGGCCATTGAAGCATAGGACGCCGCCTCCGTCCTTCCGGAAACATTTCAGCTCCCCACTGTCTACACGTCTCCGCAAATGTGACATGCCCTTGTCATTCTACTGGGCTGCCGCTATCTCTTCACGGATGGTGGGGATCAAAGCTAGTTTGTAGAGAGCTCCATGTGGAATTACATGTAGTGGTGGTTCGCTCTCTTCCAACGGTGTGATGGTCAGATTGTTGACGTGTGACTTGCGGCTCAGCGCATATGCCACTACGTTTGCCTTGCCCGGATGATAATGGATCTCTATTTCGTAATCCTTTATCAATTCTAACCATCTTCGCCGCCTCATGTTCAGCTCCTTCTGAGTGAATATGTACTTGAGGCTTTTGTGGTCGGTATATAGATGTACGAGGTTACCGAGTAGATAGTGCCTCCACATCTTCAGTGCAAGTACCACGGCAGCGAGCTCCAAGTCATGGGTTGGATAATTCTGCTCATGGTTTCTAAGCTGCCGTGATCCATACGCAGCCACTCTTCGGTCTTGCATCAGCACACATCCAAGCCCAATGCCGGATGCATCGCAGTAAACATCGAACGGTTTTGTTGTGTCTGGCTGCACCAAAACCGGTGCTGATGTCAGGTGCTTGACTAAAGCATTGAATGCTGCTTCACATGCTGGACTCCAAACATATTTGGTAGCCTTCTTCAGCAGCTCTGTCATTGGCTTGGCAATCTTCGAGAAGTTCGGAATGAACCTCCGATAATATCCCGCGAGTCTGAGGAAACTCCGTACCTCGTGAACAGTTCTCGGGGATTTCCAATTCAGCACTTGAGTGATCTTGCTCGGGTCTACAGCGATACCCTCCGCTGAGATGATATGCCCGAGGAAAGGCACTTGCGATATCCAAAACTCGCATTTGCTGAATTTCACGTATAACTTGTGATCCCGCAGCCGTTGCAAGACTATGCGCAGATGCTTCTTGTGATCTTCCTCCGACTTGTAATATACCAGGATGTCATCGATGAAGACCACGACAAACTTGTCCAGCTCCGGCATGAATACCGAGTTCATTAAGTACCTGAAGTGAGCTGGAGCATTGGTGAGGCCGAAGGACATGACCAGGAACTCATAAAGTGCGTACCTTGTCGAGAAAGCTGTCTTTGGAATGTCCTCAGCCCTTATCTTAATCTGATGGTACCCGGATCTTAAATCCATCTTGGAAAAGATCTTTGCTTCGACCAACTGATCAAACAACATGTCGATCCGTGGCAACGGGTACTTGTTCTTCATGGTGTAAAAGCCCAAGAAAAGGGACATGCAAAAACTTTTTATCACCCCACAAAACCACAGTTTTGTTGTGGATAGATTGTGAAAAAGTGTGAAGAGCAAGTAACCTCCATCAAAAGAGTGGTTAGAGGGGAAAGCCTACACTTTCACAAAGTGGGAATTTTACACATGACACATGGGAGGGGGATTCAAAACTGTTGCATTCAAACTCATGGTTGCAGCATCTAAAACAAGGATCAAAGTGCATAATTGGATTCCTCAGGTCCAAATTAGTGGGGAGGCAGAGTTTCAATAATTTTTGAAAAGGTTTGCTACCCATTTTTCCAAAAAGGATCCAAATATGCCAAGAATTCAAATATACATTTGAATTTGGGGGAAATTTGCTCAACCATACAAATGTAGGTCAGTTTAAAACTCCAAACATTTGAATTCATCCCTGGCCAAGTTTTGGAGATCTTTTGAGGGGTGGGGGAGCACTGACAAGTGGGTCCCACATGTCATTGAGGAGGTTAAAATTGCACAAAAGTCAACAGCCTTAGGGGCTAAGTGTTGCACTCAGAACAGAGCCGAGGCTCCACCGTGACACACCGATAAATGCCGGGCGCCACCTCCTGCTGTCCCCTCGCGCGCCGGCGAGCTCCTCGTGGGGGCGCAGTAACTCCCAGCCGTGCCCCAGCTCGCCACATCCACGAGCCGACCCCCAGCCACCGCCCTCTCGCATGACAGAGCTCCGAGGAGCCGTCGCTGTGATCCATTCACTCGGGAGTGATCGTCTCTCGCGTACCAACATCGGCAACTTAGCAAACCAGCACCCCCAGACCTCCCACACCCTCCCCGCATCACTTCTGGTCGAGTTGAGCCACCACAAACCGAGCAAACGACGTTTTTCACGGCAGCCGGGAAGAACCGAGCAAAGGTGCTCCGTGGGCAGCTCGGCAGAGGACATGTCACGGCCAAGAAGGAGGGGTTTTGGACGCGCCTAGGCTCCATGCTGCTCGACCCCAAAGCCTAGAACCAGTGACCGATCATCGCCGGCGAATTTCACAAAACATCTCCAGCCGGTGCAGAACTACCCTCGGGTAAGAAACCCACAAATTCCCGACAAATGCTTGCTTAGAGTTTATCAAACTGCACTCACAGGAGCAAGACTTGACGGCGCCCAAGTTTGCTTCGCAACCCTAGTCTAATTTTGGCTGTAGCCGGCGTATTTCCCGGTTTTCCAACCGCGGTTATGGCGGGAAGGGTCGGGCTCACGGTGACGGCTAGGTTAGAGCTCTTCCCGAACCCTGGCATGGCCTTGTCGACCTTCTCTGATATCCCCCGGTGCTATAGAGACCTTCCACCGAGGTTTTGGCGGGCTGAGTTGGCCGGGTGGCATAATCGAAGGGAGTCCGAGCCGCTGCACCGTCGCCGGCTAGGTTAGGGCCACCGCTGACCGGAGCAGTCGGTGCCATCGTGTTCAACGCACGAAAGTAGGCCCAGGCGGCGAGTTTCCGGCCGAGAGGCGGTCGGGAAGCCAAGTCCGGCGAGCTTCAGAGGTATGCCGGCGAGGGGGCGGCGCAGGAAAAAGAGCGGGCGCGAGGAAGAAGACGAGCCGGCCAGGCCCGCTCGTCAGTCCCTCGTTGCACAGCGTGGGGATTTTCTGTTGCACCGGATCAGCTGTGACCACGCGGAGAACAGTCCTGTGGCCCCGTGTGGCGCAGCCGAGGTGGTGACACGTGGGGGCCGGGCCCGATGTCAGGAATTTGAACTTTTCCCCGGTTAATTGAAATTCCAGAATTTCCCCAAATTTTAGAACCCGATAACTTTTGCTAGGAGGCTCCAAATTTAGTGATTCAAATTGGGTTGTATTCATCTTTCATAGATCTATCCAAATATGCAACTCAATTTGTATGAAACCTATTATTTAATTCTGGAAAATTCTTTAAAGCTTTTCGGCAAAAGAATTTTAGAGGGAGTTTGGTTCATCCAAAAATCCCCAAATTTTACCAGAACGTTCTTTAGGACATTAGTGAACACCTGTAAAAGTTTCAAACCATTTGGAGTTTATTTGGTCAGAGCAATTCAAATTTGAAGGTGCTGTGTTCATTTGAATACAGAAACATTTTCAGAGAATTTCCAAAACTTGGAAATTCAGTTCTGGGCAAATCTTAGCTCCAAAAATGCTAGGAAAATTCATGCAAACTCTATGAGCTATAATTGAAATTGTAGTTCACTAAGTTGGGCATGAACATGGTTGTTACCTCAGAACTAATTCTTCTTTGCTTAATTCCTAAGAGAATTATTCTGAGCAAACCATTCAAGGAAATGTGCTAATAATTGGTCCAGAGGGTTTTCTTGTGACAAGGAACTCACACAAAAATTCTCAGCTCCATTGGATCTTTGGATCACCCCTATCCTGTTTAAACCACTTGAGGGGATTAATATGGAAAAGGGGGAAAACCACTTAGCACTTAACCATGTGCTTAGGTCTAAGCCCAAACCACTAAACCCCAGTTCCATTTTAAATTCTTAAACAGAGTTCCAGTTGTTAGAGTCTGGTTATTAGACCTAATAGCAAAAGCATTACAATAAACTCATATGCATATTCATTAACATGTAGTATTGTATTAAACGTGTAGTCACTGAAGAAGAGACTCCGGAAGTGCTGGACTTCCTCCTTCCGGAAGAAGAGCTAACTTCTGACCAGCAGCAACAAGGCAAGCCCCGGTTTGCATTAATCTCTTTTATAAAGTTTTGCTTTGTTCACATGTCTAGTATGAAGTATAAATATGCATTAGGTGTAGGATGGATGGAACCCCACTTGCATGACCAGAATTTTTCCATAAGAGTGAGGGTAGGGTCTAAGGCCTCGAGTAGAAAGGCTATGCTTAAAGATTCATAGGACTGCGGTACAAGTTGAGTAGTTGGAATCTACTCGCGAGTTAGGCTTGGGACACACGGGATTGGTTCGAGTGATGTGAGATCACTTTAGTAATGAAAATGAGACTAGGCAGGGGCTAGGGCGCAGCAAGAGGAAGTCTTGTGTGCGCAGCCCTGCCCATGTCGATTGAGGACCGATCCATGTGCGGCCCTGCTGAACAAGTATTGAACGTACCGAAGGCATATCGGATATATGGGCCCCGATAAACCGATGTAGCCTAAACCTCCGGGCGTCGAGGCATAACGCACCGATTTATAGGTGTAGGCTGAGGGCAGCAAGGTGGAAATCTGCCAACGGGCATAGAGAGATGCTCCGTGTGGGGAACCCCTGCTCGTTTCAGTGTGACTGGTTCGACGTTTGGGCTGTTTGGTGAAAGGTTGTCTCGTACGACATCGAGTGAGCGTGCTGTGCAGCTCCACAGGTGGGCGTACGTGACGTGCTCTTTGGGTTTCCCTGCAGGTGTATATCGAGTCGATTTGCCGTCCCTCGCGGTGACGAGTACCGCTTGTTCACTGCATCGTAACATAGACTAATGGATGAAATGTTATGATTCAATATTGCTGTTATGATATAATTGTATTGCTACATGTGTTCCACCAAATACTGCTTACCAAATTTCAGCTTCATGAACTGTTAACTTGTTGCTAAAAGATGAATTAAGGACAGACTTGTAGGCGTGTCCATTTGCTGCAACATTGCTATCCTATGTCATTGTACACCTCATGTAGAGTCTCATGCTTAGGTGAGTCGGTTAAGCCTTGCTGAGCCTTCGTGCTCACGGTTGCTGCTTAAGTGTTTTTCAGGTGAGGAGCCACCCACGGACTCGGAGTACGAGTCCACCGGCGAGGGTTACCCTCCGTCGGGGACCACGGCTGAGTGGGAGCCGTACACGCCGCGCTGTGCTGAGACGTGCAGCTAGTGTGGGTTGCCCTAGGGCTGGGCAACCGACTTTTGCTAGATAGGCGGGCAAGAGTTGTACAAAAGAAACATCCGCTGTGTAATAAAAGACCTTAGTTTGTAACTGAGAAGTGTACTACTTTGTACATTCAGTTTGTTTTTCCCATGTAATATAATGTGTTCTTATGACGTGTGCTGCCGAGTGTCGCATCGCGCGGCACCACCCTCTGCGATCCTGGATGAGCAGATTCCGGTCCGCCACAGCCAGGTATCAGAGCTGCATTGGGGATAGCACAGTACTTAAGGACTGTATTATGGGAAAACTTAGGATTACGGTGAGGAATCGGTAGTTTGCCCAAGTAAGGACTATACTAGCATAGTTACTTAAAGTGGCAAAGACTAACCTATGTGTTATACTTCTGAATTTTAATTATGTAACGACGCACCTATGCTCTGGTAAGAATGGTAAGGAACGCCACCGAAAGCGGTTCAATTTCGGTTAGCTCTCCCTGACGAGGAACGTGGTTCAGGTATTGGTCTCACAGCTTGGTGTGAGACGTCAATATGAAACTCTTGGACTCTTCATGTTCCTGAGTTCATATGAAACGCTGATCCCTAGCGTGCATTAGACAAGTAAGTGGAGACCCCATCGCGTGGTCAGTAACGCGGGAGTGTGTTCATCTGGAAATAGCCCAGGAGGACATACGCAGCGCTTGCCATCGGCGTGCCCTGCCGGGAAGTAGGTGGTATCTGTTGGACTGATAACATTCCCAACCTTGACGACCCGTTCATGACATACTCGGGTTCCCTGTCGTGTGGTGTTGAAACACGATCACGTACCTTGAGACGTGACCTAACTCAAGGACGGCCGTATGGAAATGATACTGGCGTTTGTATTTAAATTCAAATATGGTACTGCCTGAAATGGAAACAAAAACCTTTGAGTGCATCACTATTGTGTGGTCTTCTGCAGGTATTAACCACGTATGCATCCGTGTAGTAAATGTGTGCGAGAGACCGTTTGGTGCCACACTTGAGACGTATATGCCGGTATAATCCGGTTAGGATTGTCTTTTGTAAGGAACGTAGTACCGAGATATTGTAGGCATATGCATGAAAATAATGATAACAAGGAATTAAAAATCACTAGGATCAACATCTAGGACTTTGGTTGGGTAGAAAAATTGATAATTGATGAGTGTAGTTCCAAAAGACTGAAAAACAGAGTGCTCTGTTTTGGGCAGCAAGTTTGCTGATCTTCAACAGGGCATAACTCACAGGTCTTTTAGCCCAGGTAGGTGTGCTATATAGTTCTGGAATGGTAATTAAGTAATCTACAACTTTGTTGTAGACTCCCAGAGCTGAAACACACCTTGAGATGGCCTAAAACCCAGAGGGATGTAAACTGTCCAGAACCAGGACAGAGTGGAACACTCTCTGGACTGTTCTGTTTTTCAAACATAACTCCTAGTAGAAAAATCAAAAATTTTCATAGGATACATCTTTAGAAAGGGTAAAAGATGTGTTACATCTTTGCAATTCAAAGTTTCTGAAATTGCAGCACAGAATTCAGTGGAAACCAGAGTTGAAAACAGCAACTTCTCAAGGGAGGAGCTGTTAAAATTCTTCCAGAAATTCTTCTGACTTTGAATTAGCATAACTTTTTAACCAAAGCTAATCTGGGGGCAAATGAGTACTCGTTGGAAAGATACTGAAGTTAACTTTAACTCTGGTATTCAACTTGAGTCATGAATATGCCCAGAACCAGATCAAAACTTGGATTAGGTAGAAACTGGTCATTCTGACAGAAAAATGACAGTTGAACTCATAGGAGAGGGTGTTGTACCCTATGGGTGGTTTACGTGATGACAGAGCGATAGTAATATCTCGTAGTGACCAAACCTAGTTATGGTGAGCTTCCAAAGTGGAGGTTCATCAAGATGGATTAAAGTAACTTGTGTTTGGTCTGGTAATGGTGTAGCTTGTGCAAAGTTATTACATTATCTACTTACGAGATGTATCGCATGTTTTTATTGTCATTATGTCGTTACGCCTATTTTTATTGGACTGCATGCAATCTGTTGCGTGACTGATGTTATTGTCGTATGGTTGCAGATGGTTCGTACTAGAACCACGCACGAGGTTGGTGGCTCTAGCCAAGGGGGAGGCGATGACTCCCAGCCACCGGCCTACGACAGCACCCCGCAGCAGCAACCACCACCGCCGCCTCCGCTTACTCTAGCGGATGTGATAGCGGCACTGGTGGGAGGTCGTGAGGAGCAGACTGACCTGCTCCGCACGATCATGCAGAATACGTCCCAGGCGGGGGGGGGGGGGGGGCGTCAAGATAGAGGGCCTCGTGAGACCCGAGAAGTGTTGTACTCGGATTTCATGAGTACGCACCCTCCAGTGTTCACAGAAGCCGAAGAACCACTGGAGGCTGACAACTGGCTGCGGACCATTGAGTCCAAGTTCGGGCTGCTCCAATGCACAGAGCGGCAGAAGACCCTGTTCGAAGCACAGCAGCTTCACGGTGCCGCTGGTGCGTGGTGGGCGAACTATGTCGCCTCACGCCCGGCTGGCCATGCCGTGGAATGGCAAGAATTCCGGGAGGCGTTCCACGCCTACCACATCCCTCCCGGAATAATGAAGAGGAAGTTCCAAGAATTCTTGGAGCTGAAGCATGGCGGGAGGAGTGCCCATGACTACTCCCGTGCCTTCAACCATCTGGCGCAGTACACGTCAGACTATATCTTCACTGAGGAGAAGAAGCGGGAGCACTTCTATCGGGGGTTACACCCCGAAATGAAGACACATCTCGTTCAGTGGAATCGCGGAACTTTCAATGACCTAGTCAATGCCGCGATCATGCAAGAGGACGCTCAGCGGGAGTTGGCAGCTGAGCAGAGGAAGCGCAGCGCTCCACCTAGCAGCGGTGGTGGCGCGCCTCAGAAGTACCGTATGGTGTATCGGACACCATCCAGGCAGCAGTGGCATCCACCGGCGCGACCTCAACGGTTCGGGGGACGTCCTTTTCAGTCACCCCCGTTCCGACCGCCGATGCCACCACCAAGACAGCAGCAGCAGAAGACGGCACCCCGGGCGTTTCCACCACCACAACGTGCCACGGGATTCCGTCCACCGATCAGCGGGGGACTGCCCCGTTTCACCTGTTTCACATGTGGCGAGGCGGGCCACTTCGCAAAGGACTGTCCCCAGGGGCAGCAGAGCAGCGGGCAAGCCCAGTTCCAGGGCGGTGCTCGAGGCCGACCTCCGGTGAAGAAGGTTGGTCAGCAGACTGGAGGTGTCCGCAACCTCGACAATGAGGACGTCCTAGAGGGAGACAACGTACTGGCGGGTACGTTTACTCTCAACCATCAAGCCATTGTCATATTGTTTGATTCTGGTGCAACCCACAACTTTATAAGTGCATCATATGTGGTTAAGCATCAGCTGGAAGCCTTTCCAACCGAGTGTTCTTATATGATCTGCTCACCGGGAGGAAAGATTTCAGCAACAATGATGGTTCCGAAAGCACCACTGTGCTTAGGTGGGAAGATATATCCCACCACTATGATTATCCTTGAGGGGCAGAAGATTGATGCAATCTTGGGAATGTCATGGCTAAGTTACCATGGCGCTGTCCTGGAAACCCTATCACGGACGGTTCACCTCAACTCCCCACTACACCGTCCGCAGTCCCTTCTATTAGATAATCCAGTCAGAGAGGTTTCAGCGATCAACAATACTGAAGCCCTCAAGTTAGAGGGCATCCCCGTAGTCCGGGAGTACCCCGACGTGTTCCCGGATGATCTTCCGGGCATGCCACCTGAGCGGGATGTCGAGTTAAAAGTTGAACTTGCACCCGGGACTACGCCAATATCATGGAGGCCATACAAAATGGCTCCAAATAAGCTGGCTGAACTGAAAGAACAACTCAATGATCTGTTGAGCAAGGGTTTCATTAGGCCGAGTTCCTCGCCTTGGGGATGCTCGGCGCTGTTCGTGAAGAAGAAGGATGAAACCTTGAGGCTGTGTGTGGATTACCGGCCGCTCAACGCCGTCACCATCAAGAATAAGTACCCACTGCCCCGCATCGACATATTGTTTGATCAACTTGTGGGTGCAAGTGTGTTCTCAAAGATGGACCTTCGCTCTGGATATCATCAGATCAAGATCCGGGCGGGAGATATCCTGAAGACGGCGTTCTCGACGAGATATGGCTTATACGAATATCTTGTCATGTCTTTTGGTCTCACAAACGCTCCAGCCCATTTCATGTATCTCATGAACTTAGTGTTCATGCCGGAGCTGGACAATTTCGTGGTAGTGTTCATCGACGATATCTTGGTTTACTCAAAGACAGAAGCCGAACATGCCGAACACTTCAGAATCGTTCTTCAACGATTGCGAGACCACAAGCTCTACGCCAAGTTCAGAAAATGCGAGTTTTGGATCAGCCAAGTGCCATTCTTGGGGCATATCATCTCAGCAGAAGGCATTGCAGTTGACCCAAGCAAAATAGAGCAAGTGCTGAAATGGAAAGCTCCCACTTCTGTTCATGAAGTCAGAAGCTTCCTCGGGTTAGCAGGATACTATCGGAGATTCATCCCAAGCTTCTCCAAGCTCGCTAAACCAATGACAGAATTGCTGAAGAAGGGAACGAAATATGTTTGGAACATGGCGTGTGAAGGAGCGTTCCAGGCATTGGTGAAGCATCTCACCACAGCCCCGGTCTTAGCTCAGCCGGATACAACAAAGCCCTTCGATGTGTATTGTGACGCGTCTGGTATCGGGCTCGGCTGCGTGTTGATGCAGGAAGGACGTGTGGTCGCATATGGCTCACGCCAACTTCGGAACCATGAGCAGCACTATCCGACTCATGATCTTGAGCTTGCTGCCGTGGTGTTGGCGCTAAAAATGTGGAGGCACTATCTCCTGGGGAATCTGGTGCATCTCTACACCGACCACAAGAGCTTGAAATATATTTTCACCCAGAAGGAGCTGAACATGAGACAAAGGAGGTGGTTAGAACTGATCAAACATTATGAGATTGAGATCCACTACCACCCCGACAAGGCGAATGTGGTTGCCGACGCGCTGAGTCGGAAGTCACATGTCCATCACCTCACCATCACACCGGTGGAGGAGGAGGAGCCAAGTTTACACTTGGTTCCTTATGGGTCGCTGTACAACCTTGCCCTCATCCCTACTATTAGGGAGGACATCATTGCAGCTAAGAAGACGGAAAAAGGCATGGCACATCTCCGGAGACGGATAGACAATGGAGAGATCAAATGTTTTCGGAAGGATGATGAGGGGACGCTATGGTTTAATGACCGCATAGTCGTACCCCGAGATATGGAACTGAGGAAGAAAATCCTTGATGAAGCTCACTTGTCTAAATACTCCATTCATCCGGGCAGCAACAAGATGTACCAAGATTTGAAACAGAAATTTTGGTGGACACGGATGAAGCGGGAGGTAGCGAAGTACGTATCCGAGTGCGATACGTGCCGACGAGTGAAAGCTGATCACATGAAGAAATCAGGGCTGTTGCAACCCCTGAAGATCCCGGCATGGAAATGGGACGATGTGAGCATGGATTTCATTGTGGGATTACCCCTAACATCCAACAAGCATGATTCCATTTGGGTAATCATTGATCGGTTGACCAAGACGGCTCACTTCATTCCGGTGAATACACGTTACAATGCCAGCAAATATGCGGAGCTATACGTAGCAAAGATTCTGTGTTTGTACGGGGTAACCAAGACCATCGTCTCAGATCGAGGTGCATTATTTGTATCTCGCTTTTGGGAGCAGCTACACGCTGCATTGGGTACTAAGTTGATCAGGAGCTCCGCCTATCACCCTCAGACAGATGGCCAAACAGAGAGGGTGAATCAAGTTCTGGAGGACATGTTGAGAGCATGTGCCATCCACCATGGTAGGAACTGGGATGATCACCTACCATTAGCGGAATTCTCGTACAACAACGGCTATCAGGCGAGTATCGAGATGGCACCCTACGAAGCTCTCTACGGTCGCAAATGCCGCACTCCATTAAATTGGTGCGAGTCCGGGGAAAGGGTCACATTCGGGGTTGATGTGGTGAACGACGCTGAAGAGCGCGTGCGGACAATTCAAGCCAATTTGAAGGCCGCTCAATCCCGGCAGAAGAGCTACGTTGATAAGAGGCGTAGACCGTTGCACTTTGACATCGGTGAACACGTGTACCTCCGCGTGTCCCTGATGAAGGGCGTGCACCGGTTCGGTGTGAAGGGGAAGCTCGCTCCCCGATTCATAGGACCCTACACTATGACCGAGAATTGTGGACCAGCAGCATATCGATTGGAGCTACCGGCACCTCTTGCTGGTGTCCATGACATTTTCCATGTCTCTCAGCTGAGAAAATGTCTGAAACACACCGCTGTTGTTACTACCGAAGACATCGGCAAGTGGAAACCGGATCTGACATATGATGAGTATCCGGTGGAAATCCTTGATGAGAAAGCCAGAACCACGCGTAGCAAAACGTTGTGGTTCTACAAGATACTCTGGAGCAACCACACCGCCGAAGAAGCGGCATGGGAGAGCGAGGAATTCCTTCGCTCAAATTACCCGGAGTTCATGGCATCCCAACGCGGGTAAGTCCCTATTACATCGCTATCTCTTCTTTTGTAATCTCGGGACGAGATTCTTTTAAGGGGGGAGGGATGTAAAAGCCCAAGAAAAGGAACATGCAAAAACTTTTTATCACCCCACAACACCACAGTTTTGTTGTGGATAGATTGTGAAAAAGTGTGAAGAGCATGTAACCTCCATCAAAAGAGTGGTTAGAGGGGAAAAAAGCCTACACTTTCACAAAGTGGGAATTTTACACATGACACATGGGAGGGTGATTTAAAACTGTTGCATTCAAACTCATGGTTGCAGCATCTAAAACAAGGATCAAAGTGCATAATTGGATTCCTCAGTTCCAAATTAGTGGGGAGGCAGAGTTTCAATAATTTTTGAAAAGGTTTGCTACCCATTTTTCCAAAAAGGATCCAAATATGCCAAGAATTCAAATATACATTTGAATTTGGGGGAAATGTGCTCAACCGTACAAATGTAGGTCAGTTTAAAACTCCAAACATTTGAATTCATCCCTGGCCAAGTTTTGGGGATCTTTTGAGGGGTGGGGGAGCACTGACAAGTGGGTCCCACATGTCATTGAGGAGGTTAAAATTGCACAAAAGTCAACAGCCTTAGGGGCTAAGTGTTGCGCTCGGAACAGAGCCGAGGCTCCACCGTGACACACCGAGAAACGCCGGGCGCCACCTCCTGCTCTCCCCTCGCGCGCTGAGGAGCTCCTCATGGGGGCGCAGTAACTCCCAGTCGTGCCCCAGCTCGCCACATCCACGAGCCGACCCCCAGCCACCGCCCTCTCGCACGACAGAGCGCCGAGGAGCCGCCGCTGTGATCCATTCACTCGGGAGCGATCGTCTCTCACATACCAACGTCAGCAACTTAGCAAACCAGCACCCCCAGACCTCCCACGCCCTCCCCGCCTCACTTCCGGTCGAGTTGAGCCACCACAAACCGAGCAAACGACGTTTTTCGCGGCAGCCGGGAAGAACCGAGCAAAGGTGCTCCCGTGGGCAGCTCGGCAGAGGACTTGTTATGGCCAAGAAGGAGGGGTTTTGGACGCGCCTAGGCTCCACGCTGCTCGACCCCAAAGCCTAGAACCAGTGACCGATCATCGCCGGCGAATTTCGCAAAACATCTCCAGCCGGTGCAGAACTACCCTCGGGTAAGAAACCCACAAATTCCCGACAAATGCTTGCTTAGAGTTTATCAAACTGCACTCACAGGAGCTAGACTTGACGGTGCCCAAGTTTGCTTCGCAACCCTGGTTTAATTTTGGCTGTAGCCGGCATATTTCCCGGTTTTCCAACCGCGGTTACGGCTGGAAGGGTCGGGCTCACGGTGACGGCTAGGTTAGAGCTCTTCCCGAACCCTGGCATGGCCTTGTCGACCTTCTCTGAGATCCCCCAGTGCTATAGATCCCTTCCACCGAGGTTTTGGTGGGCTGAGTTGGCCGGGTGGCATAACCGAAAGGGGGTCCGAGCCGCTGCACCGTCGCCGGCTAGGTTAGGGCCACCGCCGACCGGAGCAGTCGGTGCCATCGTGTTCAGCGCACGAAAGTAGGCCCAGGCGGCGAGTTTCCGGCCGAGAGGCGGTCGGGAAGCCAAGTCCGGCGAGCTTCAGAGGTGTGCCGGAGAGGGGGCGGCACGGGAAAAATAGCGGGTGCGAGGAAGAAGACGAGCCGGCCGGGCCCGCTCGTCAGTCCCTCGTTGCACGGCGTGGGGATTTTCTGTTGCACCTGATCAGCTGTGACCACGGGGAGAACAGTCCTGTGGCCCCGTGTGGCGCAGCCGAGGTGGTGACACGTGGGGGCCGGGCCCGATGTCAGGAATTTGAACTTTTCCCCGGTTAATTCAAATTCCAGAATTTCTCCAAACTTTAGAACCCCATAACTTTTGCTAGGAGGCTCCAAATTTAGTGATTCAAATTGGGTTGGATTCATCTTGCATAGATCTATCCAAATATGCAAATCAATTTGTATGAAACCTATTTTTAATTCTGGAAAATTCTTTAAAGCTTTTCAGCAAAAGAATTTTAGAGGGAGTTTGGTTCATCCACAAATCCCCAAATTTTGCCAGAATGTTCTTTAGGACATTAGTGAACCCCTGTAAAAGTTTCAGACCATTTGGAGTTGATTTGGTCAGAGCAATTCAAATTTGAAGGTGCTGCGTTCATTTGAATACAGAAACATTTTCAGAGAATTTCCAAAACTTGGAAATTCAGTTCTGGGCAAATCTTAGCTCCAAAAATGCTAGGAAAATTCATGCAAACTCTATGAGCTATAATTGAAATTGTAGTTCACTAAGTTGGGCACGAACAGGGTTGTTACTTCAGAATCAATTCTTCTTTGCTTAATTCCGAAGAGAATTATTCTGAGCAAACCATTCAAGGAAATGTGCTAATAATTGGTCCAGAGGGTTTTCTTGTGACAAGGAACTCACACAAAAGTTCTCAGCTCCATTGGAGCTCTGTATCACCCCTATCCTGTTTAAACCACCTGAGGGGATTAATATGGAAAAGTGAAAACCACTTAGCCCTTAACCATGTGCTTAGGTCTAAGCCCCAACCACTAAACCCCAGTTCAATTTTAAATTCTTAAACAGAGTTCCAGTTGTTAGAGGCTGGTTATTTGAACTAATAGCAAAAGCATTACAATAAACTCATATGCATATTCATTAACATGTAGTATTGTATTAAACGTGTAGTCACTGAAGAAGAGACTCCGGAAGTGCTGGACTTCCTCCTTCCGGAAGAAGAGCTAACTGCTGACCAGAAGCAACAAGGCAAGCCACGGTTTGCATTAATCTCTTTTATAAAGTTTTGCTTTGTTCACTTGTCTAGTATGAAGTATAAACATGCATTAGGTGTAGGATGGATGGAACCCCACTTGCATGACCAGGATTTTTCCATAAGAGTGAGGGTAGGGTCTAAGGCCTCGAGTAGAAAGGCTATGCTTAAAGATTCATAGGACTTCGGTACAAGTCGAGTAGTTGGAATCTACTCGCGAGTTAGGCTTGGGACACACGGGATTGGTTCGAGTGATGTGAGATCACTTTAGTAATGAAAATGAGACTAGGCAGGGGCTAGGGCGCAGCAAGAGTAAGTCTTGTGTGCGCAGCCCTGCCCGTTTCGATTGAGGACCGATCCGTGTGCGGCCCTGCTGAACAAGTATTGAACGTACCGAAGGCATATCGGGTATATGGGCCCCGATAAACTGATGTAGCCTAAACCTCCGGGCGTCGAGGCATAACGTACCGATTTATAGGTGTAGGCTGAGGGCAGCAAGGTGGAAATCTGCCAACGGGCACAGAGAGATGCTCCGTGTGGGGAACCTCCTGCTCGTTTCGGTGCGACCGGTTCGATGTTTGGGCTGTTAGGTGAAAGGTTGTCCCGTACGACATCGAGTGAGCGTGCTGTGCAGCTCCACGGGTGGGCGTACGTGACGTGCTCTTTGGGTTTCCCTGCAGGTGTATATCGAGTCGATTCGCCGTCCCTCGCGGTGACGAGTACCGCTTGTTCACTGCGTCGTAACGTAGACTAATGGATGAAATGTTATGATTCAATATTGCTGTTATGATATAATTGTATTGCTACATGTGTGCCACCAAATACTGCTTACCAAATTTCAGCTTCATGAACTGTTAACTTGTTGCTAAAAGATGAATTAAGGACGAACTTGTAGGCGTGTCCATTTGCTGCAACATTGCTACCCTATGTCATTGTACACCTCATATAGACTCTCATGCTTAGGTGAGTCGGTTAAGCCTTGCTGAGCCTTCGTGCTCACGGTTGCTGCTTAAGTGTTTTTCAGGTGAGGAGCCACCCATGGACTCGGAGTACGAGTCCACCGGCGAGGGTTACCCTCCGTCGGGGACCACGGCTGAGTGGGAGCCGTACACGCCGCGCTGAGCTGAGACGTGCAGCTAGTGTGGGTTGCCCTAAGGCTGGGCAACCGACTTTTGCTAGTTAGGCGTGCGTGAGTTGTACAAAAGAAACTTCCGCTGTGTAATAAAAGACCTTAGTTTGTAACTGAGAAGTGTACTAATTTGTACATTCAGTTTGTTTTTCCCATGTAATATAATGTGTTCTTATGACGTGTGCTGTCGGATGTCGCATTGCGCGGCACCACCCTCTGCGATCCTGGATGAGCGGATTCCGGTCCGCCACAGATGGTTACGGCATTTAATGGACGATAGTCCATGCAAAGCCGTAACGTCTCATCCTTCTTCTTGACAAATAATGCCGAACAGCCCCATGGCGAGGAGCTCGGCCTAATAAAACCCTTCTCCAGAAGGTCCGTGAGCTGAGTCTTCAGTTCAGCCAATTCCTTGGGCGCCATCTTGTACGGCCTTCGGGATATTGGCATGGTTCCCGGTGCAAGTTCAATCTTGAACTCCACCTCTCTATCGGGTGGCATCTCCGGCAAATCGTCCGAGAATACATCAGGGAACTCTCGGACCACTGGGATATCTTCCAATCTGATGGTTGTGGCGTGATAGACACTTGGAAGTTTTATTTCTGGACTGTCCAGAAATAATGAGTGCGACTCATGCACTCCTGAGTTCAAGTGCACAACTCGGAGGACGGTGTCTAAAACAGCGCCGTGGCGGGTTAACCACGACATCCCTAAGATGACATCAACCTTTTGTCCCTCTAGGATTATGAGAGACGTAGGGTAAACTCTACCCTCTAAGCACAATGACGCTTTTGGGACCATCATGCTTGCTGAAACTTTCCCACCCGGTGAACAGATCACATAGGGACTATTGGTGGGTAGTATTTGCAAGCTATATTTATCAATGAAAGCTTGGCTAATGAAGCTATGCGTGGCGCCGGAATCAAATAGTACTATAGCGGGATGATGGTGGAGTTGGAACATACCCGCAAGGATTTGATCGCCCTCTGGCACGTCCTCAATGGCAAGCTGGTGGACGGTGCCGGGCCTAGGGTTTGCCCGCCGCGCATTAGTAGGGTTCCGGGGTTTTCATGAAGTTTCCTCCAAAGGATTCTCCAGTTAAAATTCCTAACAGTTTAAACTTTAAGGAATTAATTCTGGAGAAATAAGGGTTTTCATGAAGTGAAACTTGATTTGCTGGAAAGTGCTCAGAGAGCTGAATCCAACAAAATTTGGTTCACTCGAATTGGAGCTTTCTAGCTAAAGTTATGAGGATTTGAAGTTTGAAGGAAATCTGAAAATCGGGGAAAAGTTTAAACTTGCGAGTGGGCCCCGGGGACACGCGTCGCACGCCGAGGCGACCGCACACTGCAGCCCACAGGGTCTTTGCGTGCCAGCACACCCGATCCCGGCCACACCCCGATCCCGATTTAAAATATCTGTCGCTGACAGCTGGGGTCCACCCCCTTCTTCAACCTCGCGACGCCCACGCTCTACCGCCGGGAGACTTCGCTGGAGAGCTCGCCGCCGGCTTATGTAAAGCTCCAAACTTCACGATTTTGGCCGCCCCTGCCTACTTTCACTCAGGGAACAGGATTCTGGGGTCAGCTCGTCATGACAACGGCCGGTGCATGGTCGGCGATGAGCCGCCGCCTTGGAAAGACTTCGGCCATGTCGGCTGACTTCCCTAGCACCTCAACTACTCGAGCAACCGGTCGGGAAGCATCAGTGGACCTCAGGGAAAGTCGACATGAGCTTGAGGCAGCTCGGGGAAGACCCGAAGTAGGTCCTCATCGTGCGCCCGACGCCTCCCGTTTGTTCCGCCGTTGATAAGCTTCGACATACGCCGGTTGCAGAGGTTCTCCGGCCAAAGGTTGTGAAGGCAACTTGTGCGTTACCGTGTCTAGTTTATGTGAGA
Organism: Neostapfia colusana; assembly: GCA_030760725.1. Lineage (NCBI taxonomy): Eukaryota > Viridiplantae > Streptophyta > Magnoliopsida > Poales > Poaceae > Neostapfia > Neostapfia colusana. The sequence goes on along the minus strand of JASWHV010000013.1, from coordinate 40,679,470 downwards.
GCTGATTGAGGCCCTCTAATCCTTTCTAGAGTACGAATTCGACGGACCCGCACCCGAAGGTCGTTCTGCACACCGAAAGGGGAAAACTGGAAATTCGCCTTGGCTCGGGCGTGACAACGCCCCGGTTGGTCTGTCCACGGGAGCCCGAGGTGCGGCGGCGTCAAGTCACCGAAGTGATCTTTCGGCATAGCCAATATCAATCGGTTTCAGCTGAATTCTAGCAGTGGGGAAGACGGAGGAAGGTTTCTAGTACCTTGCCGTGGCTCTGGAGGGGACGGAGAGGCGGTGATCAAGCTTCCCTGATCAGCTCCGAGTGATCGGCAGCGATGGCGCGGTTCTGATGCGAGGAGGCAGCAGAGTGGGCGGTGATCGCTCCGATCAGGGCGGTGGCGTAGATAAGGGGACTGTGAGGCGGTTCAGCACGTCGGGGTGGCAAGCAGGTGGTGTCCCGATCGCCTCTTCGCCGTGGCGGCTGCTCAGTCCGGCGCAAGAACCCGAGCTGGGTTTTCAGTCGGTTTGAGTTGGAGTAGTGGCCGACATGTGGGTCCCACTTCCAATTTTAACCTCTGAAATTTACTCCTAATCACTGTTGTAAACAGTGAGCCCCATACTACCCCTGGTAATTCAAATTTTTCACCCATGAGCCATTTGAATTGAGTAGAATTCACATTGGGTTTGGTTTGAATGAATTTCAGCACAAGTTCAGTTTTGAATTCAAATAAAGTTTGAATTTGTCCCACTTAGCTCATGTCAAGATCAACTCCAAATGCAGTGAAAATTGGTGTGTGAGCTCATAAAAATGTGCTGAATAAGGTTATGCCTCCCACTTTTAAATTCATGGGCTAAAAACAGTTTGAATTTGAATATGGTTTCAAAGTGCCCTCTTTCTAACTATACCCAACATAACTTCAAAAGGTTTTGAATTTGGGTGAAACTTGGCATGGACCTTCTTAGCAATGTGTAGGAGTTTTCATATGTCCAGCCCACCTATATCACATGTGGAAAATACCACTTTTGCAATGTGTGAGTTTGTTCTCTAATGAGCATGTTGATGGTGGCTACTTGCTCTTCATTTGTGTTCATCATCTTTCCTCAAATGAGGTGTGTGTGTATGGTGATGAACACTTCAGTTATGTGTCCAAAACTGAGGCCCTTACAATAGCCCGTTGGAGCGCTCACGTCGCCCAGTAAGTGTTTCTCTTTCTAGCTTGTAGGAGTAGCGTTCCCTTCTCCCCGCTTAGCCTGATAGCTTTCTTTGCCTGCAGGGACTCACCGGCTGCCGGGGGCGAGCCTATTCCCCGGCCATCTCCAGTTGGCGGAGGCTCTGCGCCGCAGCATCCGGGAACTGCGGTGGTTCCGACGGCCCCCAAGTCGACAGGGGCTTCTTCTGTGCCGGCGGATTCGCCCTCTACGGTGGCTGCGGCAGCACCTGCTCGTCCTCCTTCGCCGGCCCGGAAGTCCGGTGCTGAGGCTGGAGGGGCTGCTGTAGGCGCAGATGCTGGCTCCCTGGCTCCCCCGGGTCAGCTTCTTGCCTCAGTTGCCGAGGCACCAGCACCTTCGCCGGTCGTGGACGCGACGGGGGAGGTCAGGGGCATGACTCCTGTCCCCGCCGCCCCGCTGCCCATATGGGATGCCTTGGGGCGTGCTCAGGCTGGTGCCCGACAGATCCGGGCCGCCTTTGAGCGGGAGCGGGCGGCGCTGGCTGGAGAGAGGGAGCACCTCCTTAGCTGGGAGCATCTTCTGCAGCAGCGGACCCAGGAGGCTAAGGAAGAGCTCGACTCGAGGCAGTCAAGGCTTGACGCCATGGGTGCTCTGCTCGATGCTCAGAAGAAAGCCGTCGGCCGCCTGGACTCAGAGACCCAGCGGCTCCGCGCTACCTTCCGCGAAGCTCAGGCCAAGGCCGAAGTGCGCTCTGCTGCCGTGGAGAAGTTGTGGCTGCAGTTAGTTCGCCGAGAGTGCGCCATCGCCGATCAGGAACGTGCCGTGGCGGCCGAGGAGGAGAAGGTCGCCGCATGGCTGAAGGCCAGAGAGGGCGAGCTGAGGGCTCAGGCCGAGGAGCTGGAGCTCCGCGAGTCGGCTGCTGCCGCGAGGGAGGAGCAATCCTCCCGGGAGCGCCAGGCGGCGCTGGATCGCGAGCCGGCGCCCCGCCAAGAGGTAGAGAAGCTCCAGGCTTCGCGGTCTGTCGCCCAGGCGGTCTGGAGCTTCGTTACCAAGGCGGGGTCCGCCTTGGTTCCTCTTGGTTTCAGCCCGGTGTGGACGGAGGCTCCAGCGCAGAAGGTGTCTGGGGCAATCCCGGCGCTTGAGTCCATCGGCGCCAAGCTGGGCTGGCTCGAAGCGGTGATCGCCGACGAGGTTGAGGTGGAGGGACGAGGCCTGGTGAAGGAGGTCGCTACGCATGTGCTGGCGTGATTCCGGAACCAAGACCCTTCCTTCTCTCTGGAGCCAGTCCGACTAGGACCCGCCGTCGAGCGGGAGGAAGCTGCTAGGGCCGAGGTTGGGGACATGGCCTCCCTTGTGGCCTCTAGGTTCCAGCAGGAGTCCGGGGACTCTTAGGCAGCCGCCCCCGTGGCCAAAAGGCCCTGTATCTTTTTCCCTTTTTTCTTTACTTTTGTTGATTCTGTAGTCCAGCTCATGGAGCCTTGAATGAATAGACTCTTGTTATCTTCTGCGTCTGTGTGCTTTAGTCTTCTTCTTGGCTTGGACTGACCAAGCCCTTAGCTCCGCAAGGTACTCAGAGGCCTTCACCAATTTTGAAGCCCTAGAAAGACACCTTCCCTGGGTCCTTATTGTGCTAAGGGCCCCGGAGGTCTCCGGAACTCGCCCCGTGAGAACGGGGAGGTCCGGTCTGCCGACCACGTGAGGGGCCTGGAGCCCTCCTCTGAGGAGTGGGAGGTCCGGCCCCGTGAGACACGTGGAGCCTTCGGAGCTCTCCCCGCGGAGGGAGGAGGTCCGGCTTATGCCGGCCACGTGGCGGGCCCGGGGCTCCTCCTGAGGAGAGGGGAGCTCCGGCCCCGCTGGACACGTGGGGCCTTCGGGACTCGCCCCTGCGGAGGGGGCGAGGTCCGAATCCTTCGGTCTTGCCTTGGAGCTCAGGTCTTGCGCAGTCCCGTAGTGGCCCCCTGGTAGGTGTGGCCCATTATTTGGGCGCTCCTACCATACTCCTGCGGGGAGCTAAGGCCGGGAGGTCCTGCACACAAGTAAGGGAAACGTAATTCTCCTTGGGGCTCCCCCTTCCCTATCTCATAGTCTTATTTGGCTTACAGTCCTGATCCGGTGTACGGTGCTTGGGAACTACAGTGCGCGAAGTGTCGGGAGCTCAGGGCCCCCTGGCCATCGGCAGGTACCTCAAACGCGACCGCCTTCGGTAGGATATCAAATGCCTACTAGAGGTGAGAATGGGAAAAGGGAGCTGAGTGCATGGTGAGCATACACAGGGAGTGCGGTCATAAAAGTTAATACGTAATTTAAATGAGCACAAGGGAAGAGCAAAGTAGGACAGGTTTCTTTTCATATAAATTTCCATAGGAGGAAGGCAGGCTAAACATGGAAGCAACGACCCGCCCCATTAAGAAGGGAAGCAAGACTCTACGCGCTTAGGGTCGAAGTGTGTAGCCGACACTTCCCCCGAGCCTGCTCTGGGCAGCCTGCGGAGGTTCTTTTTCGGAGGGGCTAGTCACTCGCGGAGAGCTTCAGCGTTAGGGACGATTGAGGGAGAAGCTTTACACGGGGAGTTTTATGTGGTTCAGGCCGCCGGAGCGTAAAACCCTACGTCCACGGTGAGCAGAGATGCTCGCTGTATTGCTTGCTGCTCAGAACCGGAGTCCTGAGCTTGAGGGTGAGAGATGTTGAATCTAAGGGTGCGAATGGCTGGAGTGCAAACCCTTGCTAACGTCGCCTACCCGAGCCTTTTATAGTCCAAGGCTCGAGTTGCTTACAAGGTGGGCCCGGGACCGGACAGGTGGTCCCGGGGAGATTGCCTGCTATCTACCCTATCTGCAGTTATGCCGGTAGTTGTCTCTGGCGAAGGCTTCTGAGTCTTCGTTCTGCCGCCCTGCCCATGCCGCAAGCTAGTCGTAGTGGTTGATGATGGCAGGGGCGGCAGGGGATGTCTTGTCGCTGCGTTTATTGGCGGGCAAGCTCTGACACGGCGCGCCAGTCTGCGATGTGATTGGGCGCAACGGCAGCTGACAGAGGCGTGCTCCGCGTCTCCGCGCCTTGTGAAGGCGCGGGCCTTGAATACCTTGTACGGGCAAGGTATGGCGCGTCTTTACTCCCGCTGCCTACCGCGCAGGGGCAGGCAGCGTTGCTCTGCTGGCCAAGTGGTGGGCCCGGAGCTCTCCTCTGAGGAGAGGGAGGTCCGGCCCCACGGGACACATGGAGCCCTCGGGGCCCTCCCCACGGAGGGGGAGGTCGGGCTTCTGCTGGCAACTTGGCGGGCCCGGAGCCCTCCTCTGAGGAGAGGGAGGTCCGACCCCGCGGGACACGTGGAGCCTTCGGAGCTCTCCCCACAAAGGGGGGAGGTCCGGCTCAGTTGGCCACGTGCGGGTCTGGGGCCCTCCTCGGAGGAGAGGGAGGTCCGGCTCCGCTGGACACGTGGCGCCTTCGGAGCTCTCCCTGCGGAGAAGGGTGAGGTCCTTAGGCATTTTCCCCTGTGCGCGGGGGTACCCCATATCGAGGGTACCGACACCGCCGATGGGAGCCTGGTGGAGCGAGAATCGGCTGTCTGCCCGTCAACCGTTGGTGTGCGCATCAGCGACACAGCCGGTTGACTAGGATGTCGTCCCCGCCGAAGTTGAGGGTTGGCGGCGGTGACGACGAGATGGTCTACGTCGCGAATCCACTGCTGGGTCGCTGACTGAGCCGCGTCCCCAGCAGGTGGATTGTGCAGTAGCACTCGTGCTGCAGCTAGTGCGCCCCCGTGGGAAACACTCAGCGCTGCAGTGGATCTTGCGCTCGCTGGAGCCAGCGCTGCCGGAGTCGGCTGCTGGCTTCCAGCTTGCACCGACACACTCCGTCCTGAGTGTGTCGAGACGTAGTCCCCGCTGGTCACCGTTCGTCGTGAACGTGGGCGAGGAGAGCTTGCCGCTGAAGGAAGCTTCGTCATCTTCGTCAGCGAAAGCTTGTCGCGCAAGGGAAAAGCCCCCTACCTGGCGTGCCAAATGTCGAAGTGTGTAGCCGACACTTCCCCCAGGCCTGCTCTAGGCAGCCCGCGGAGGTTCTTTTTCGGAGGGGCTAGTCACTCACGGAGAGCTTACGCGTTAAGGATGATGGAGGGAGAAGCTTGAAACAGGGATTTTTACGTGGTTCAGGCCACCGGAGCGTAATACCATACGTCCATGGTGAGCAGAGGTGCTCGTTGTATTGCTTGTTACTCAGAACCGGAGTCCTGAGCTTGAGGATGACCTAAGTGCTCAGATTCTGGAGCGTAAGTGTGCAAAGAGTCGAACCCTTGCTAACGTTGCCTACCCGAGCCTTTTATAGTCCAAGGCTTGGGCGGCTTACAAGGTGGGCCCGGGACCCGACAGGTAGTCCCGGGGAGATTGCCTGCCATCTACCGTATCTGCTGTTACGCCGGTAGCTGTCTCTGGTGAGGGCTTCTGAGCCTTCGTTCTGCCGCCCTGCCCATGCCGCCAGCTAGTCGTAGTGGTTGATGATGGCAGGGGCGGCAGGGGATATCTTGTTGTTGTGTTTATTGGCGTACATCCTCTGCCCCGGCGCGCCAGCCATCACTGCGATGTGACTGGGCGCAACGGCACCTGACAGAGGCGTGCTCCGTGTGGCGCGGGTCTTGAATATCTTGTACGGGCAAGGTATGGCGTGTCTTTACTCCTGCTGCCTACCGCACAGTGGCAGGCAGCGCTGCTCTGCAGACCATGTGGCGGGCCCGGAGCTCTCCTCTAAGGAGAGGGAGGTCTGGCCCCGCTGGACACGTGGAGCCTACGGAGCTCTCCCCGTGGAGGGGGGAGGTCCGGCTCTGCTGGCCACGTGGCGGGTCCGGAGGTCTCCTCTACAGAGAGGGAGGTCCGGCCCCGCTGGACACATCGAGCCTCCGGAGCTCTCCCCGCGGAGGGGGGAGGTCCGGCTCAGTTGGCCATGTGGCGGGCCCGGAGCTTACCTCTGAGGAGAGGGATGTCCGGCCCCGCTGGACACATGGCGCCTTCGGAGCTCTCCCTGCGGAGAAGGGCGAGGTCCTTAGGCAGTTTCCCCTGTGCGCGGGGGTACCCCATATTGAGGGTACCGACAGTAGCTGTCGACACTTCCCCCGGGCCTGCACTGGGCAGCCGGCGGAGGTTCTTTTTTGGAGGGGCTAGTCCCCCACGGAGAGCTTAAGCGTAGTTGGACGAAGGAAAAGGATGAACACAGGGGGTTTTTACGTGGTTCAGGCCGCCGGAGCGTAAAACCCTACGTCCACGGTGAGCAGATGTGCTCGTTGTATTGCTTGAGGACGAGCTGAGTGCTAGGATGTCTACTCCGGGTGGCGTACTGCCGAAACGAACAGTGTTCGAACTTAGTGGAGTGCGAACAGAGTTGGAACCCCTTGTAACGTTGCCTACCCAGGCCTTTTATAGTCCAAGGCTCGGGTGGCTTACAAGGTGGGCCTGGAACCCGACATGTGTGTGGCGGACCGGGATCCGCCCATCCACGATCGCAGAGGGTGGTGCCGCACGATCCGACACCTGACAGCACACGTCATAAGAACACAATATATTACATGGGAAAACAACTGAACTGTACAAAGTAGTACAAACTCCAGTTACAAAATACTATTTATCTTACACAGCGGAAGTCTACACTATACAACTCACGCCCGCCTATCTAGCAAAAGTCGGCTGCCCAGCCCTAGGGCAACCCACACTAGCTGCACTCTTCAGCTCAGCGCGGCGTGTACGGCTCCCACTCAGCCGTGGTCCCCGACGGAGGGTAACCCTCGCCGGTGGACTCGTACTCCGAGTCTGTGGGTGGCTCCTCACCTGAAAAACACTTAAGCAGCAACCATGAGCACGATGGCTCAACAAGGCTTAACCCACTCACCTAAACATGAAACTCTACATGAGGTGTACGATGACATAGGATAGTGATATTGCAGCAAATGGACACACCTACAAGTTCATCCTTAGTTCATCTTTTAGCAACAAGTTAACAGTTCAGTAAACTGAAATTTAGTAAGCAATATTTGGTGGCAAACATGTAGCAATAAAATATTATATCATATCAGCAATATTGAATCAACATATTTCATACAATATTCTACGTCACGACTCAGTGACCAAGTGGTACTCTTCACCGCGAGGGACGGCGAATCGACTCGATATACACCTGCAGGGAAACCCAAAGAGCACGTCACGTACACCCACCCGTGGAGCTGCACAGCACGGTCACTCGATGTCGTACGGGGCAACCTTTCACCCAACAGCCCAAACGTCGAACCAGCCGCACCGAAACGAGCAGGAGGTTCCCCACACGGAGCATCTCTCTATGCCCGTTGGCAGATTTCCACCTTGCTGCCCTCAGCCTACACCTATAAATCGGTGTATTATGCCTCGACGCCCGGAGGTTTAGGCTACATCGGTTTATCGGGGCCCATATATCTGATATGCCTTCGGTACGTTCAAACTTGATAAGCTTGGGCCGCACACGGATCGGTCCTCAATCGACACGGACAGGGCTGCGCAGACAAGACTCCCTCTTGCTGCGCCCTAGCCCCTGCCTAGTCTCATTTTCATTACTAATGTGATCTCACATCACTCAACCGAACCCGTGTGTCCCAAGCCTATCTCGCGAGTAGATTCCAACTACTCGATTTGTACCGAAGCCCTATGAATCTTTAAGCATAGCCTATCTACTCGAGGTCTTAGACGCTACCCTCACTCTTATGGAAAATTTCTGGTCATGCAAGTGGGGTTCCATCCATCCTATACCTAATGCACATTCACACTCCATATGACACATCTAAACAAAGTAAAACTTATAAAAGGTTAATGCAAACCGGGGCTTGCCTTGTTGCTGCTGGTCAGGAGTCAGTTCTTCCTCTGGAAGCAGGAAGTCGAGAACCTCCGGAGCTTCCTCGCCTTCAGTGACTACACGTTAATGAAATACTACATGTTAATTTAAATGCAATGTGTGAACTTGAATACATAATTGCTAATAACTCTAGCTAGCCCTCCCCTTTGGTTCCGAAATTTCTATGCTGGATTGGTAGGGTCCTAACCAGAGTTGTGAACAAGTTGTATTTGAAATAAAGTTCAATTGAACCTTGTACAAATAAAAGCCTATTTGGTCAATATTTGAGCCTCTAAGTAATTCCAGGGTTTTTCATGGCCCCCACCATTACTTTCTGGAAACTAGAATTTAGGATGGTTCTAATGGAGTTGGTTTCATGTCATTTGAAGAATTCTACAGAAAGTTATGCCCTAATTAAGATTTGAGAAAATCTGAAAAATGTTTCTGTACATTTTTCTATTTTATCAGGGAAGTTCTCTTAATCACCCCATTAGGGTAAATAAATAAACTTGGATGAGCCTGAAAATTTTACTGGGATTCAGGGATTTTCCAATGAACCTCTCAGCCAAATTTCAGAATTTTTCATAAAGTAGTTCTCCAGATAAAATTCCCAACAGTTTAAAATTTAGGGATTTAATTCTGGAATACTATTCACTTTCATGAGCTGAATTTTGTATTGCTGGAAAGTACTCAGAATCCTGAGTTCAGCAAAATTTGGTTCACTGAATTTGGAGCTTCCTATACCAAATTATGAATTTCTAAAGCTTGAGCTGATCCCTGAATTATTTTCCTACAGAAAATCCCCTCCCGCGCTAAACCAGAGGCTGACAGCGGGGCCCGCCCGTTTAAATTGAACTAACCACGCGCTCGCGCGTGATTAGTACAGGGTTTGACAGGTGGGGCCGCGCCCTTCGTCTACCTCCCGACGTCGCCGCCCCGAGCCGCCGGAGCTCCGGCGAGGTCGGCGTTCCCGGCGATCTAGCTCGCCGGAGCCGACATGACTCGCCGCCCCCACGTAATCTCGGGTGCTGAACCCGCTGGACACCATGTCACCGCCGGCTAACCGCCATAGCTCGCCGGCGACGAGCCCTATGCCTCTGTGCTCCCTCGGCAACGTGTTCCCGCCCTTCTCACCATCTCCTTCGTGTGCTAATCGCGTCGCCACACTCAGGGAAACCTCGGGAAGCTTGGCATGAGCTCTGTTGGGCCCTAAACGGCCGGCAACCCAGACCTCACCTGCGACCCCCTCCTCCGCCATACTGTTCTAGGGTGAACTTAGGGTTCCGGCGGTGATTTCCTTCCGGTTTTCGATCGAGAAGGGTCGCCAGAACCTCTAGATGCTCTCTCACAGCTCCGTTCGACCTCTCACCCACTAAGCTTCCTGAATTTCGCCTAAACCTAATCGGGTCCCGAAATGAGTTACCCGCCCTTAACTGGAAAATTCTCCGCGCACAAAGGTCGAACCTTGGAGCAGTTTGCGCGGTGATCTTGACGACGAGCTAGCGCTTCACTTTCCTATGGAGATCAAAGCCGGAAGATGATCACAGGTGGGGTGGCACACGATCGGAGCTCGGGCGACTAGGCGGCTGGTTGCGGAACTCGCAAAAATCAGCAACTCGCCGGCGGTCTCGGGTCTTTTATAGGCCCCTGAGTCCAGTGGAGAGCGCGACACCTGCTGTGCCACCTCCTCTGCCGAAGCTGGAGCTGGCCGGCCGAGGTGGTCGGGCGCCGACGCTGGCCGCAGCTGGCGAGCGCGCCCGGTCGAGGAAGTCGGCTGGGGAGACTTCTCTGCAAAGTCTACTGACCAGTGGGCCTCCCCTCTAATTCTTTTGTTTTTCCAATTTTCTGAATTCTGTTGTGCCAAAATATCCTCACCTACTCACACATTAATGTGAGACTTAGTCACCAAGTCTTGGTTTAAATTTTAATTCTCAAATTTGAACTGTGTTTGGCTAAATTTGCTGCATGTTTAAACTGAAATTCAAATTCAGTTTTGAATTCTTGCACATTTAGCTCTTGACAAGATGAACTCCAATGAGGATGAAAATTGGTGGGCTTACTCATAAAAATGTGCTGAGTTTGAATATGAAGCTAACTTTTGAATTTGAGTGGTGACAGTTGCTGCAATTTGAATTTACATTCAAATTGGCCTCTTTTTCAATTACCTCCAAAAGTGCCTCAAAAAGTGTTGGATTTACATGAAATTTGGCTTGAACCTTCCCAAGACTTTTCAAGTCCTAGGGGTGAGCTCAACCTCTCATGTTCATGTGTATAAATTCTACTTTGTAAAAGTGTAGGCTTTCCCCTCTAATCACTCTTTTGATGGAGGTTACTTGCTCTTCACACTTTTTCACAATCTATCCACAACAAAACTGTGGTGTTGTGAGGTGATAAAAAAATTTTTTGCAAGTCTTTTTTCTTGGGCTTTTACATGGCTCCCCCTTAAAAGAATCTCGTCCCGAGATTACAAAAGAAGAGATAGCGATGTAATAGGGACTTGCCCGTGTTGAGGAGCCATGAACTCCGGGTAATTTGAGTGAAGGAACTCCTCGCTCTCCCACGTCGCTTCTTCGCGGTGTGGTTGCTCCAGAGTATTTTGTAGAACCACAACGTTCTGCTACGCGTGGTTCGGGTTTTCTCATCAAGAATTTCCACCGCATACTCATCATATATTAAATCCGGATTCAACTCGCCGATGTCTTCGGTAGGAACAGCAGCCGTATGCTTCAAACATTTTCGCAGTTGCGAAACATGGAAAACATCATGGACACCAGCAAGGGATGCCGGTAACTCCAATCGATACGCCGCTGGTCCACACTTCTCGGTGATGGCGTAGGGTCCAATAAAAAGGGGAGCGAGCTTCCCCTTCACACCGAACCGGTGCACACCCTTCATCGGGGACACGCGGAGGTACACGTGTTCACCGATGTCAAAGTGCAACGGCCTACGCCTCTTATCAGCGTAGCTCTTCTGCCGGGATTGAGCGGCTTTCAAATTAGCTTGAATCGTCCGAACGCGCTCTTCGGCGTCGTTCACCACATCAACCCCGAATGTGACCCATTCACCGGACTCGCACCAATTTAATGGGGTGCGGCATTTGCGACTGTAGAGAGCTTCGTAGGGTGCCATCTTGATACTCGCCTGATAGCCGTTGTTGTACGAGAATTCCGCCAATGGTAGGTGATCATCCCAGTTCCTACCATGGTGGATGGCACATGCTCTCAACATGTCTTCTAGAACCTGATTCACCCTCTCTGTTTGGCCATCTGTTTGAGGGTGATACGCGGAGCTTCTAATCAGTTTAGTACCCAAAGCAGCGTGCAACTGCTCCCAAAATCGAGATACAAACAATGCACCTCGGTCTGAGACTATGGTCTTGGGTACAACATGCAGGCATAGGATCCTGGCGATATATAACTCCGCATATCTGTTGGCATGGAAATGTGTATGCACGGGGATGAAGTGAGCTGACTTGGTTAGTCGGTCAACGATCACCCAAATGGAATCATGTTTGTTGGATGTTAAGGGTAATCCCACAATGAAATCCATGCTCACATCTTCCCATTCCATGCTGGAATTTTCAGGGGTTGCAACAGCCCTGACTTCCTCATATGATCCACCTTCACTCGTCTACACGTATCGCACTCGGATACGTACTTAGCTACCTCCCGCTTCATCCGTGTCCACCAAAATTTCTTTTTCAAATCTTGGTACATTTTGTTGCTTCCCGGATGAATGGAGTATTTGGACAAGTGAGCTTCATCGAGGATCTTCCTCCTCAGTTCCATATCTCGGGGTACGACTATTCGATCATTGAACCACAGCGTCCCCTCATCATCTTTCCGGAAACACTTGATCTCTCCATTGTCTATCCGTCTCCGGAGATGTGCCATGCCTTTGTCTGTCTTCTGAGCTGCAATGATATCTTCCCTAATGGTAGGGATGAGGTCAAGGTTGTACAGCGATCCATAAGGAACCAAGTATAAACATGGCTCTTCCTCCTCCACCGGTGTAATGGTGAGGTGATGGACATGTGATTTCCGACTCAGCGCGTCGGCAACCACATTCTCCTTGCCGGGGTGGTAATGGATCTCAATCTCATAATCTTTGATCAGCTCTAACCACCTCCTTTGCCTCATGTTCAGCTCCTTCTGGGTGAAGATGTACTTCAAGCTCTTGTTGTCGGTGTAGAGATGCACCAGATTCCCCAGGAGATAGTGCCTCCACATTTTTAGCGCCAACACCACGGCAGCAAGCTCAAGATCATGAGTCAGATAATGCTGCTCATGGTTCCGAAGTTGGCGTGAGCCATATGCGACCACACGTCCTTCCTGCATCAACACGTAGCCGAGCCCAATACTGGACGCGTCGCAATACACGTCGAAGGGCATTGTTGTATCCGGCTGAGCTAAGACCGGGGCTGTGGTGAGATGCTTCACCAATGCTTGGAACGCTCCTTCACATGCCGTGTTCCAAACATATTTCATTCCCTTCTTCAGCAATTCTGTCACCGGTTTAGCGAGCTTGGAGAAGCTTGGAATGAATCTCCGATAGTATCCCGCTAACCCGAGGAAGCTTCTGACTTCATGGACTGAAGTGGGAGCTTTCCATTTCAGCACCTGCTCTATTTTGCTTGGGTCAACCGCAATGCCTTCTGCTGAGATGATATGTCCCAAGAATGGCACTTGGCTGATCCAAAACTCGCATTTACTGAACTTGGCGTAGATCTTGTGGTCTCGCAATTGTCGAAGAACGATCCGCAAGTGTTTGGCATGTTCGGCTTCTGTCTTGGAGTAAACCAAGATATCGTCGATGAACACTACCACGAACTTGTCCAGCTCCGGCATGAACACCGAGTTCATGAGATACATGAAATGGGCTGGAGCGTTTGTGAGACCAAAAGACATGACGAGATATTCATATAGTCCATATCTCGTTGAGAAGGCCGTCTTCGGAATATCCTCTGCCCGGATATTAATCTGGTGATATCCAGAGCGAAGGTCCATCTTGGAGAATACACTTGCACCCACAAGTTGATCAAACAATATGTCGATGCGGGGCAGTGGGTACTTATTCTTGATGGTGACGGTGTTGAGCGGCCGGTAATCCACACACAACCTCAGGGTTTCATCCTTCTTCTTCACGAACAGCGCCGAGCATCCCCAAGGCGAGGAACTCGGCCTAATGAAACCCTTGCTCAACAGATCATTGAGCTGTTCTTTCAGTTCTGCCAGCTCATTTGGAGCCATCTTGTATGGTCTCCGTGATATGGGCGTAGTCCCGGGTGCGAGCTCGATCTTGAACTCGACATCCCGCTCAGGTGGCATGCCCGGAAGATCATCCGGGAACACGTCGGGATACTCCCGGACTACGGGGATGTCCTCCAACTTCAGAGCTTCAGTATTGTTGATCACTGAAACTTCCCGGACTGGATTATCTAATAAGAGGGACTGCGGACGGTGTAATGGGGAGTTGAGGTGAACTGTCCGTGATAGGGTTTCCAGGACAGCGCCATGGTAGCTTAGCCATGACATTCCCAAGATTGCATCGATCTTCTGCCCCTCAAGGATAATCATAGTGGTGGGATATATCTTCCCACCTAAGCACAGTGGTGCTTTTGGAACCATCACCGTTGCTGAAATCTTTCCTCCCGGTGAGCAGATCATATATGAACACTCGGTTGGAAAGGCTTCCAGCTGATGCTTAAACACATATGATGCACTTATAAAGTTGTGGGTTGCACCAGAATCAAACAATATGACGATGGCTTGATGGTTGAGAGTAAACGTACCCACCAGCACGTTGTCTCCCTCTGGGGCGTCCTCATTGTCGAGGTTGCGGACACCACCAGTCCGCTGACCAACCTTCTTCACCGGCGGTCGGCCTCGAGAACCACCCTGGAACTGGGCTTGCCCGCTGCTCTGCTGCCCCTGGGGACAGTCCTTCGCGAAGTGGCCTGCCTGGCCACACGTGAAGCAGGTGAAACGGGGTGGTCCCCCGCTGATCGGTGGACGAAAACCCGGGGCGTGTTGTGGCGGTCCAAACGCCCGGGGTACCGTTTGCTGCTGCTGCTGTCTTTGTGGTGGCATCGGCGGTCGGAACGGGGGTGACTGAAAAGGACGTCCCCCGAACCATTGAGGTCGCGCCGGTGGATGCCACTGCTGCCCGGATGGTGTCCGATACACCATACAGTACTTCTGAGGCGCGCCACCACCGCTGCTAGGTGGAGCGCTGCGCTTCCTCTGCTCAGCTGCCAACTCCCGCTGAGCGTCCTCTTGCATGATCGCGGCATTGACTAGGTTGTTGAATGTGCCGCGATTCCACTGAAGGAGATGGGTCTTCATTTCGGGTTGTAACCCCCGATAGAAATGTTCCCGCTTCTTCTCTTCAGTGGATATATAGTCTGACGCATATTGCGCCAGATGGTTGAAGGCACGGGAGTAGTCATGGGCACTCCTCCCGCCCTGCTTCAGTTCCAAAAATTCTTGGAACTTCCTCTTCATGATCCCGGGAGGAATGTGGTAGGCGCGGAACGCCTCCCGGAACTCTTGCCATTCCACGGCATGGCCGGCCGGACGTGAGGCAACATAGTTCGCCCACCACGCACCAGCGGCACCGTGGAGTCACTGCGCTGCGAACAGAGTCTTCTTCCGCTCCGTACATTGGAGCAGCCCGAACTTGGACTCGATGGTCCGCAGCCAGTTGTCAGCCTCCAGTGGTTCTTCGGCTTCGGTGAACACTGGAGGGTGCGTACTCATGAAATCCGAGTACGACACTTCACGGGGCTCACGAGGCCCTCTATCTTGACGTTCCCCCGCCTGGGACGTATTCTGCACGATCGTGCGGAGCAGGTCGGTCTGCTCCTCACGACCTCCCACCAGTGCCGCTATTACATCCGCTAGAGTAAGCGGAGGCGGCGGTGGTGGCTGCTGCTGCGGGGTGCTGTCGTAGGCCGGTGGCTGGGAGTCACCGCCTCCCCCTTGGCTAGAGCCACCAACCTCGTGCGTGGTCCTAGGGCGAACCATCTGCAACCATACGACAATAACATAAGTCCCGCAACAGATTGCATGCAATCCAATAAAAATAGGCGTAACAACATAATGACAATAAAACATGCGATACATCTCGTAAGTAGATAATGTATAACTTTGCACAAGCTACACCATTACAAGACCAAACATAAGCTAGTTTAATCCAACTTGATGAACCTCCACTTTCGAAGCTCACCATAACTAGGTTTGGTCACTACGAGATATTACTATCGCTTTGTCATCACGTATACCACCCTTAGGGTACAACACCCTCTCCAATGAGTTCAACTGTCATTCCTCTGTCAGAATGATCAGTTGCTACCTATTCCAAGTTTTGATCTGGTTCTGGGCATTTTCATAACTCAAGCTGAATACCAAAGTTAAAGTTAACTTCAGTATCTTTCCAACGGGTACTCATTTGCCCTCCAGAGCAGCTTTGGTTAAAAAGTTATGCTAATTCAAAGTCAGCAGAATTTCTGGAAGAATTTTAACAGCACCTCCCTTGTAAAGTTGCTGTTTTCAACTCTGGTTTCCACTGAAATCTGTGCTGAAATTTCAGAAACGTTGAATTGCCAAGATGTAACACATATTCTACCCTTGCTAAGGATCTATCATATGAAAGTTTTTGGTTTTGCTACTGGGGGTTATCATTGAAAAACAGAACAGTCCAGAGAATGTTTCACTCTGTCCTGATTCTGGACAGTTTACATTTCTATGGGTTTTAAGCCATCTTAAGGTGGGTTTCAGCTCTGAAAACCTAAAACAAAGTTGTAGGGTACTCCACTACCTTTCCAGAACTATATACCACACCTCCCTGGGCTACAAGACCTGTGAGTTATGCCCTGTCGAAGATCAGCAACTTGCTGTCCAAAACAGAGCACTCTGTTCTTCAGTCTTTTGGAACTACACTCATCCCTATCCAATTTTTCTACCCAACCAGGGTCCTAAATGTTGAACCTAATGATTTTAACTCCTTGTTATCATTATTTTCATGCATATGCCTACAATATATCGGTACTACGTTCCCCACAAAAGAAAATCCTGACCGGATCATACCGGTATATACGTCTCAAGTGTGGCACTAAACGGTCTCTCGCACACGTTTACTACACGGATACCTACGTGGTTAGTACCTGCAGAAGACCACACAATAATGGTGCACTCAATGGTTGGTTTCATTTCAGGCAGGATCATATTTAAAAGTAAATACAAACGCCCGTATCATTGCCATACGGCCGTCCTTGAGTTAGGTCACGTCTCAAGGTACGTGATCGTGTTTCAACACCACACGACGGGGAACCCGAGTATGTCATGAACGGGTCATCACGGTTGGGAATGTTATCAACCCAACAGATACCACATACTGCCCTGCAGGGCACGCCGATGGCAAGCGCTGCGTATGTCCTCCTGGGCTACTTCCTTACGAACACAATCTCGCGTTACTGACCACGCGATGGGGTCTCCACTTACTTGCCTAATGCACGCTAGGGATCAGCGTTTCATATGAACTCAGGAACATGAAGAGTCCAAGAGGTTCATATTGACGTCTCACACCAAGCTGTGAGATCACTTCCTGAACCACGTTCCTCGTCAGGGAGAGCTAACCGAAATTGAACCGCTTTCGGTGGCGTTCCTTACCATACTTACCAGAGCGTAGGTGCATCATTACATAATTGAAATTCAGAATTATAACACATAAGTTAGTCTTTTCCACTTTAAGTAACTAGGCTAATATAGTCCTTAGTTCGGCAAACTACCGATTCCTCACCATAACCCTAAGTTTTCCCATAATACAGTCCTTAAGTACTGTGCTATCCCCAATGCAGCTCTGATACCAGGCTGTGGCGGACCGGGATCCGCCCATCCAGGATCGCAGAGGGTGGTGCCGCACGATGCGACACCTGACAGCACACGTCATAAGAACACAATATATTACATGGGAAAACAACTGAACTGTACAAAGTAGTACAAACTCCAGTTACAAAATACTATTTATCTTACACAGCGGAAGTCTACACTATACAACTCACGCCCGCCTATCTAGCAAAAGTCAGCTGCCCAGCCCTAGGGCAACCAACACTAGCTGCACTCTTCAGCTCAGCGCGGCGTGTACGGCTCCCACTCAGCCGTGGTCCCCGACGGAGGGTAACCCTCGCCGGTGGACTCGTACTCCGAGTCCGTGGGTGGCTCCTCACCTGAAAAACACTTAAGCAGCAACCATGAGCACGATGGCTCAACAAGGCTTAACCGACTCACCTAAACACGAAACTCTACATGAGGTGTACAATGACATAGGATAGTGATATTGCAGCAAATGGACACGCCTACAAGTTTATCCTTAGTTCATCTTTTAGCAACAAGTTAACAGTTCAGGAAACTGAAATTTAGTAAGCAATATTTGGTGGCAAACATGTAGCAATACAATATTATATCATATCAGCAATATTGAATCAACATATTTCATACATTATTCTACGTCACGACTCAGTGACCAAGTGGTACTCTTCACCGCGAGGGACGGCGAATCGACTCGATATACACCTGCAGGGAAACCCAAAGAGCACGTCACATACGCCCACCCGTGGAGCTGCACAGCATGCTCACTCGATGTCGTACGGGACAACCTTTCACCCAACAGCCCAAACGTCGAACCGGTCGCACCGAAACGAGCAGGAGGTTCCCCACACGGAGCATCTCTCTATGCCCGTTGGCAGATTTCCACCTTGCTGCCCTCAGCCTACACCTATAAATCGGTGCGTTATGCCTCGACGCCCGGAGGTCTAGGCTACATCGGTTTATCAAGGCCCATATATCCGATATGCCTTCGGTACGTTCAAACTTGATCAGCGTGGGCTGCACACGGATCGGTCCTCAATCGACACGGACAGGGCTGCGCACACAAGACTCCCTCTTGATGCGCCCTAGCCCCTTCCTAGTCTCATTTTCATTACTAATGTGATCTCACATCACTCAACCGAACCCGTGTGTCCCAAGCCTATCTCGCGAGTAGATTCCAACTACTCGACTTGTACCGAAGCCCTATGAATCTTTAAGCATAGCCTATCTACTCGAGGTCTTAGACGCTACCCTCACTCTTATGGAAAATTTCTGGTCATGCAAGTGGGGTTCCATCCATCCTATACCTAATGCACATTCACACTCCATATGACATATGTAAACAAAGTAAAACTTATAAAAGGTTAATGCAAACTGGGGCTTGCCTTGTTGCTGCTGGTCAGGAGTCAGTTCTTCCTCTGGAAGCAGGAAGTCGAGAACCTCCGGAGCTTCCTCGCCTTCAGCGACTACACGTTAATGAAATACTACATGTTAATTTAAATGTAATGTGTGAACTTGAATACATAATTGCTAATAACTCTAGCTAGCCCTCCCCTTTGGTTCTGAAATTTTTATGGTGGGTGGGTAGGGTCCTAACCAGATTTGTGACCAAGTTTTATTTGAAATAAAGTTCAATTGAACCTTGTACAAATAAAAGCCTATTTGGTCAATATTTGAGCCTCTAAGTAATTCCAGGGTTTTTCATGGATCCCACCATTACTTTCTGGAAACTAGAATTTAGGATGGTTCTATTGGAGTTGGTTTCATGTCATTTGAAGAATTCTACAGAAAGTTATGCCCTAATTAAGATTTGAGAAAATCTGAAAAATGTTTCTGTACATTTTTCTATTTTCTCAGGGCAGTTCCCTTAATCACCCCATTAGGGTAACTAAATGAACTTGGATGAGTCTGAAAATTTTAGTGGGATTCAGGGATTTTCCAATGAACCTCTCAGCCAAATTTCAGAATTTGTCATAAAGTAGTTCTCCAGATAAAATTCCCAACAGTTTAAACTTTAGGGATTTAATTCTGGAAAACTATTCACTTTCATGAGCTGAATTTGGTATTGCTGGAAAGTACTCCGAATCCTGAGTTCAGCAAAATTTGGTTCACTGAATTTGGAGCTTCCTATACCAAATTATGAATTTCTAAAGCTTGAGCTGATCCCTGAATTATTTTCCTACAGAAAATCCCCTCCCGCGCTAAACCAGAGGCTGACAGCGGGGCCCACCCGTTTAAATTGAACTAACCACGTGCTCGCGCGTGATTAGTACAGGGGCTGACAGGTGGGGCCGCGCCCTTCGTCTACCTCCCGACGTCGCCGCCCCGAGCCGCCGGAGCTCCGGTGAGGTCGGCGTTCACGGCGATCTAGCTCGCCGGAGCCGACGAGACTCGCCGCCCCCACTTAATCTCGGGTGCTGAACCCGCTGGACACCATGTCTCCGCCGGCTAAGCGCCATAGCTCGCCGGCGACGAGCCCTATGCCTCTGTGCTCCCTCGGCAACGTGTTCCCGCCCTTCTGACCATCTCCTTCGTGCGCCAATCGCGTCGCCACACTCAGGGAAACCTCGGGAAGCTCGGCATGAGCTCTGTTGGGCCCTAAACTGTCGGCAACCGAGACCTCACCGGTGACCCCCTCCTCCGCCATACTGTTCTAGGGTGAACTTAGGGTTCCGGCGGTGATTTCCTTCCGGTTTTTGATCGAGAAGGGTCGCCAGAATCTCTAGATGCTCTCTCACAGCTCCGTTCGACCTCTCACCCACTAAGCTTCCTGAATTTCGCCTAAACCTAATCGTGTCCCGAAATGAGTTACCCGCCCTTAACTGGAAAATTCTCCGCGCACAAAGGTCGAACCTTGGAGCAGTTTGCGCGGTGATCTTTAGGACGAGCTAGCGTGTCACTTTCCAATGGAGATCAAAGCCGGAAGATGATCACAGCTGGGGTGGTACATGATCGGAGCTCGGGCGACTAGGCGGCTGGTTGCGGAACTCGCAAAAATCAGCAACTCGCCGGCGGTCTCGGGTCTTTTATAGGCCCCTGAGGCCAGTGGAGAGCGCGACACCTGCTGTGCCACCTCCTCTGCCGAAGCAGGAGCTGGCCGGCCGAGGTGGTCGGGCGCCGACGCTGGCCGCAGCTGGCGAGCGCGCTCGGTCGAGGAAGTCGGCTGAGGAGACTTCTGTGCTAAGTCTACTGACCAGTGGGCCTTCCCTCTAATTCTTTTGTTTTTCCAATTTTCTGAATTCTGTTGTGCCAAAATATCCTCAGCTACTCACACTTTAATGTGAGACTTAGTCACCAAGTCTTGGTTTAAATTTGAATTCTCAAATTTGAACTGTGTTTGGCTAAATTTGCTGCATGTTTAAACTGAAATTCAAATTCAGTTTTGAATTCTTGCACATTTAGCTCTTGACAAGATGAACTCCAATGAGGATGAAAATTGGTGGGCTTACTCAGAAAAATGTGCTGAGTTTGAATATGAAGCTAACTTTTGAATTTGAGTGGTGAAAGTTGCTGCAATTTGAATTTACATTCAAATTGGCCTCTTTTTCAATTACCTCCAAAAGTGCCTCAAAAAGTGTTGGATTTACATGAAATTTGGCTTGAACCTTCCCAAGACTTTTCAAGTCCTAGGGGTGAGGTCAACCTCTCATGTTCATGTGTAGAAATTCTACTTTGTGAAAGTGTAGGCTTTCCCCTCTAATCACTCTTTTGATGGAGGTTACTTGCTCTTCACACTTTTTCACAATCTATCCACAACAAAACTGTGTTGTTGTGAGGTGATAAAATTTTTTTTTGCAAGTCCCTTTTCTTGGGCTTTTACAAGGTGGTCCCGCGGAGATTGCCTGCCATCTACCGTATCCTGCAGTTACGCCGGTAGCTGTCTCTAGCGAGGGCTTCTGAGTCTTCGTCTTGCCACCCTACCCACGCCGCAAGCTAGGCGTAGTGGTTGATGACGGCAGGGGCGGCAGGGGATGTCTTGTCACTGTGTTTATTGGTGTACAGCTTCTGATGCGGCGTGCCAGTCTTCAGTTTGATGTGACTGGGCACAACGGCACCTGACAGTGGCGTGCTCCGCGTCTCCGCGTCTTGGGATAGCAGGGGTCTTGAATACCTTGTACGGACAAGGTGTGGCGCGTCTTTACTTTTGCTGCCTACCGCGCGGGGGCAGGTAGCGCTGTTCTGCGGCCACGTGGCCGGGCCTGGAGCACTCCTCTAAGGAGAGGGAGGTCCGGCCCCGCTGGACACGTGGAGCCTTCGGAGCTCTCCCCGCGGAGGGGGGAGGTCCGGCTCTGCTGGCCACGTGGTGGGCCCAGAGCTCTCCTCTGAGGAGAGGGAGGTCCGGCCCCGCTGGACACGTGGAGCCTTCGGAGCTCTCCCCGCGAAGGGTGGAGGTCCGGCTCTGCTAGCCACATGGCTGGCCCAGAGCTCTTCTCTGAGGAGAGGGAGGTCCGGCCCCGCTGGACACATGGATCCTTCGGAGCTCTCCCTGCGGAGAAGGGAGGTCCGGCTCTGCCGGCCATGTGGCGGGCCCGGAGCCCTTCTCTGAGGAGAGGGAGGTCCGGCCCCGCAGGACACATGGGGCTTTCAGAGCTTGCCCCTGAGGAGGGGGCAAAGTCCTTAGGCGATTTCCCCTTTGCGCGGGGGCACCCCATATTGAGGGTACCGACAACGAACTTATCCAAGTACTCCATCAAAACCTTGTTCATGAGGTACATGAAGTATGCAGGTGCGTTTGTTAACCCAAAAGACATCACGGTATATTCATACAAACCATACCTTGTTCGAAAGGCAGTCTTGGGTATATCTAAGGGCTTAATCTTCAGCTGGAAATATCCCGACCGATGGTCAATCTTGGAGAACACACGCACATCCTTTGTCACCTCATTGATTCCGGGTAGAGGGTACTTATTCTTGATTGTCACCTCATTGAGAGACCTATAGTCCACGCACATCCTTTGTGTTCCATCCTTCTTTTCTATGAAGAGCACGGGGAGCTCCCCATGGTGACGAACTTGGACATATAAAACCCTTCTCTTGCTGCTCCTTGATTTGCTTCTTGAGCTCCACTAGTTCATTGGCGGGCATCCTACAGGGTCTCTTTGCTATAGGTGCGGTTCCGGGTACTCGGTCATTGCACTGGACGATGGCAAGCTTCATCTCCATGGACTTCAACCAATCGTCTGCCTCCATTGGGTCGTTAGCTTGAGCAAAAGTGGGTGGTCGAGTCCTCATGAACTCTCCCAGCCTGTTATGAGCCGGCGGTGGTGGCGGTGGTGCCGGAACAGGGTTGTTGTTGTTAGCCTGCAGCTGACCCAAAGTTTGGATCATGGTCTGCATAAGCTGATTATGCATGGCCATCAACCATTCCAGGTTGTTCTCACCCGCTCCGGGGTTAACAGGAACTTCATCGTGGCCATCCTCTTGATTGCCACAGACGTTCCTTCCTTGGCAGCTGGCGTTTCCTCTCACCATCTGTGAGAGAGAACGGAATAGAATAGAGGTTAGAAGGTTAGATAGATCCCCCTATATATATGCATCAAGGTGGATTGAACTGCATATATATATTAGCCCACGTGAGGATGTGAACAAGTGCCAAAGCATCTCACACCTCTTTCTACTTATGTGTAGATATGGACAACGCTTGAGACGTCCCACAACTCACACTAAGCACACAATCACAAACAATCATCACAAAGGCTCATACAACTTATTCAAGGCTTATTCAATGGGAGTCCTATAGGGTTTTTGGGGTGATACCAATCTGTGATTTCACCCTATGTCAAGGTGGTTCCCATGCCAATCTATGCATCCTAGGCTTGCATCCTATGGTCAGCGTGGCTTCTAATACCAATCTGTTACTTGGGGTGCGTCCTACAGTCAACGTGGCTCTATGACCAATCTGTGATCATCCTAGGTTTGTGACCTACAGTCAACCGTGGTAGCTTGGTACCAATATGTGGATTGTACCAATTCTGTGACTAGGCATGGCAGCTTTAATATCAATCTGTGACCTCTCTAGGCTGTGTGATCTATGATCAACCCGTGGGAGTTTGATACCAATCTGTGTCTGATACCAACTTCTGACTTCTATCTAAGCGTGTAACCTACCGTCAACCTGTGGCTCTGATACCAATCTGTGACGCCCTCAATTCTGTGGAAAACCACGGAACCGAGAACTGATGCATATGTGTGCCCAGGATGTTCATCACACATATACATATGTTCCACAAACTGAATTCAGAATATATATTACCACGAATAACAGGGTTTATTACAAAGTCTCATGAGTCTTGGACTCATGCTAACAGCGGAAGTCTATCTTAGCAGCGGAAGTCTAAATCTAGCAGCGGAAGTCTTCTAACTAATGCGGAAGCAATCTAAGAAGCAGCAGCAGCTCCATCTCTACTCCATCCCCAGAGGCAAGGTTGAGGACAGATTACACGCCTAAGGCTCCACTTGGTCTTCATAGTAATCTTCTCCTATAGCTGATGATGAAGTAATAATGCAAGTTTGAGTACAATGATGTACTCAGCAAGTGCGGGAAAATATGATATGTAGCTCACAGCAAGGAAGGTATAAAAAGGCACATTGCAGAAAGCAAAGTTTATTTCTCAAAACACGATAAAAACAGCAACTCAGCTTTAAGTGAATGTAATCCCAACATGTATTAAAATACCAACATACCTTCATTATGTTCATCACTTTCCATGTCTCAACCAGAAATTAATCTTTTTCATCTTTGCTCACAAATACCCTCTCGTATTTGCTACCATCTCAGGAATACCATCTCGTATTCGCTACCATTTCATCTCATAAACCATTATGTCTCACACCGAGACCAATCTCGTTGCCATGACTCAACAGTCATGCAACCAATCTTATCACCCGGACTTAACAGTCCTGAAAACCAAACCATAACCAAAACCATAACCAAGATCATCCCAAAATCCATCCCAACTAATCATGGAAGTTGGCTAGGCGCTCGTGACCGTAAGCTCGGCTATCATGATAGTTTTAAGACTCTGCAGAGTTTGCACCTCTTTACCCACAAGTTTGTGCTTTCGTCACGCGTCGGCGACTGCAGAACCTCCATTATACCAGTACACAACCGTCGGTGTATGGTCAAGAGATCACAAAATAACCTTTACAAAGGAACTACTAGATGTATGGACTCACTAAGGTTTCACCGGCAGGCTAGAATCTCCAATTCTCCCACCCACGGGCCCCCTCTTGTGCCATGCAGTTCCCAGGGCAGTCCTCACTTGACTCCGATTCCCCGCGCCTTCCATGGTCCATAACAATATAGCAACTTACCTAATTACTCAGCTAAGCCGCACCCATACTTGGCCTTGTGGTGGCACTGTTATCCTGGCATGTGCTCGCATGAACCGGTCCTTAGATCTATGGCAAGTAACCACCATCTCATGCTACCCCATTCACAAACCAAGGCTTGCCTAGATCTCCCTCCAATCCATGTTCATAAACAACATCAGTTTCTCATTATCATTACGAGTGCAGTTAGCTAGACACGTCTATCTCGCTTCCCAAAATCCCGTGGACTCAGCGAAGCAGAAAAGCAAAAATTATACCCAACTCAATAACTTCCCTGGCGACAAGGGTGGTTTAACCAAAACTAGTAAACTCCTATGAAAGGGTTTCCCATCATGTTTGACTCAGCACACACACCTTTTCGCAAACAAAACAGTTTTCCAAAACATAGGATCAATATGGTCAAGGAGCACTTGCCTTGTTCTTGCGGATCTGGTTGCTCTTGGATCTCGAAGCCTTGTTGTTGCAGCTCGTCGTAGACAGCTCCCTGAGCTTGTCCTTCTATACATGTCACGCACATACAAGATTCATAGTAATCAATCATCATGCACAAACTCTACTATCGGCACCTTCAATATGGGGTACCCCGCGCACAGGGGAAATCACCAAAAGACTTTGCCCCCTCCGCAGGGGCAAGCTCCGAAAGCCCCACGTGTTCTGCGGGGCCGGACCTCCCTCTCCTCAGAGGAGGGCTCCGGGCCCGCCACATGGCCGGCAGAGCCGGACCTCCCTTCTCCGCAGGGAGAGCTCCGAAGGCTCCACGTGTCCATTGGGGCCGGACCTCCCTCTCCTCAGAGGAGAGCTCCGGGCCCGCCACGTGGCCAGCAGAGCCGGATCTCCGCCCTCTGCGGGGAGAGCTCCGAAGGCTCCACGTGTCCAGCGGGGCCGGACCTCCCTCTCATCAGGGGAGAGCTCCGGGCCCGCCACGTGGCCAGTAGAGCCGGACCTCGCCCCTCCGCGGGGAGAGCTTCGGAGGCCCCACGTGTCCCGCGGGGCCGGACCTCCCTCTCCTCAGAGGAGAGCTCCGGGTCAGCCACGTGGCCACAGAACAGCACTACCTGCCCCCGCGCGGTAGGCAGCAAGAGTAAAGATGCGCCTATACCTTGTCCGTACAAGGTATTCAAGACCCGCGCCTTCCCGAGACGCGGAGACATGGAGCACGCCACTGTCAGGTGCCGTTGTGCCCAGTCGCATCACAGCAAAGAGTGGCACGCCGTGTCAGAATCTGTACACCAATAAACACAGCGACAAGACATCCCCTGCCGACCCTGCTGTCATCAACCACTACGCCTTGCTTGCGGCGAGGGCAGGGCGACAAGACAAAGACTCAGAAGCCCTCGCCAGAGACAGCTACCGGTGTAACTGCAGGATACGGTGGATGGCTGGCAATCTTCCCGGGACCACCTGTCGGGTCCCGGGCCCACCTTGTAAGCCGCCCGAGCCTTGGACTACAAAAGGCTCGGGTAGGCAACGTTACAAGGGGTTCGAACTCTGTCAGGTTCGCCTCTGAGCACACTCACACTCAGGGTTCCCGGTTCACTCTCACGTGAGTTAGCACCCTGATTCAGCATTCTAGCACTCAGCTCACCCTCAAGCTCAGAGCTCCAGTTCTGAGCACCAAGCAATACAACGAGCACCTCTGCTCACCGTGGACGTAGGGTATTATGCTCCAGCGGCCCGAACCACATAAAAAACCCCGGTGTTCATCTGTTTCCTTCGTCCAGTACAGCATGACTCACACAGAGGGACTAGCCCCTTTGAAAAAGAACCTCCGCGGGCTGCCCAGTGCAGGCCCGGGGGAAGTGTCGACAGCTACACTTCGACATTTGTCGCGCCAGGTAGGGGACTTTTCCCTCTCACGTCCAGTCCTCGCTCACGAAGATGACCAAGCTTCCGTCCGTCGCAAGCTTTCCTCGCCCTCGTTCCCGGCGAATGGTGACCAGAGAGGCTTACGTCTCGACGCACTCAGGGAGGAGTGTGTCGGGACAAGCTGGAAGCCAGCAGCCGACTCCAGCAATGCGGACCCCAGCAAGCCCAAGATCGGCTGCAGCGCCGAGTGTCTCCCATGGGAGCGCACTAGCTGCAGCGCGAGCGCTCCTACGCAACCCACCTGCTGGGGACGCGCCACAGGCAGCGACCCAGCAGTGGAATCGCGACGTAGACCGTCTCAGAATCGCCGCCGCCAACCCTCAGCTTCGGCGGGGACGATGCCCCAGTCAACCGGATGTGTCGCTGTCGAGCACGCCAGTGGTTGATGGGCAGACGGCAGACTCCCGCTCCACCAGGCTCCCATCTGCAGACCTGAGGTCAGAGCTGGAACAACGTCACCTGGGCGAAGATGCCCGCGTGGCCATCGAGCGGCGACGAGAAAGGCGTCGCAACCAAGAGGCCGGCGACATCATGTCGACCGCCTCGACCCAACCTGGGCCGCAGACGTTCGCTACGCGATCTCTGCCCCAGGCACACGCCACGCAGCATATGCCTCAGTCATATGCCCTGCAAATGGCGCCCCCGGTTTATGGCACACCATTGCCCATGCTGGGGTACACGGTGCCAACAGTGGACCAGGCGCTCGCGGCACCGACACCTGCAGCAACAGGAGCAGGGTGTGCAGCCCTGGCGCCACACCTTCGCTTCGCGAAGTGGCCGCGCAAGTTCCGGCCACATCTTCCAGAGAAGTATGACGGCAGCTGTCGGTACCTGCGAAAACCCTCAAGACAGAAAAAGACTCCATTCTTTCAAATTATATCCCTCGAACACCCTAAAAGTATTCAGAACATTCCACCTCCACCATTTGAAAAAAATTCGAGTGCTCTGTCCCTGTAAACCAACCCCCTAAAGCGAAATAAGCACAAGGAAAGAGCAATAGGCCGGACCATCCTACAAAAACGAAACGGTCCCTTCGTAACCAGTCGTCCATAATATCAAATAGATCATTTTCTTCTTTAGTAACTCTACCAAGGGCTATTTATGTGGTACCCTCGCGCACAGGGGAAAATGCCTAAGGAACTCGCCCTTCTCCGCAGGGAAAGCTCTGAAGGCGCCACGCGTCCGGTGGGGCCGGACCTCCCTCTCCTCAGAGGAGAGCTCCGGGCCCGCCGCGTGGCATACAGAAGCCGGACCTCCCCCTCCGCGGGAGAGAGGTCTGAAGGTGCCACGTATCCGGCGGGGCCGAACCTCCCTCTCCTCAGGGAGGAGCTCCGGGCCCGCCACGTGGCCGACAGAAGCCGAACCTCCCCCTCCGCGGGGAGAGGTTCGAAGGCTCCACGTGCCTCGCGGGGCCGGACCCTCCTCTCCTCTGAGAAGGGCTCCGAGCCCGCCACGTGGCCAGCAGAACGGCGCTGCCTGCCCCCGAGCGATAGGCAGCGGGCGTAAAGACGCCCCATACCTTGCCCGTACAAGGTATTCAAGGCCCGCGTCTTCCCAAGACGCGGAGACACGGAGCATGCCTCTGTCAGGTACCGTTGCACCCAGTCGCATCACAAACTGGCGCGCAGTGTCAGAGCCTACCAGCCAATAAACGCAGCGACAAGACATCCCATGCCGCCCCCGCCGTCATCATCCACTACGACTAGCATGCGGCATGGGCAGGGCTGCAAGACGAAGACTCAGAAGCCTTCACCAGAGACAACTACCGTCATAACTGCAGATACGGTAGATAACAGTCAATTTCCCCGGGACCACCTGTCGGGTCCCGGGCCCCCCTTGTAAGCCACCCGAGTCTTGGACTATAAAAGGCTCGGGTAGGCGACGATAGCAAGGGTTCGCACCTCTGCAACTCATACGCTAGCCATTCAACCCAAGCTGTAACTCACCCCCAAGCTCAGGACTCCAGTTCTGAGCAGCAAGCAATACAGCGAGCTCCATAGCTCGCCGTGGACAGAGGGTTTTACGCTCCGGCAGCCTGAACCACGTAAAACTCACCGTGTCAAGCTCTTACTAACTCGTCCATCCGCGCAAGCTCTCCGCAAGGGACTAGCCCCATCGAAGAAAGAACCTCCGCGGGCTGCCCAGTGCAGGCCCGGGGGAAGTGTCGACCGAACACTTCGACATTTGGCGCGCCAGGAAGGGGGCTTTTCCCCTTGCGCGACGAGTTTCCGCCGACGAAGATGACCAAGCTCCCTTCAGCGGCAAACTCACCTCCCCCGCCTCCGCGGCGAACCGCGACCAGAGGGAGTACATGTCAACACACTCGGGGCGGAGTGTGTCGGTACAAGCTGGGAGCCAGCAACCGGCTCTGGCAGCACCGACCCCGGCAATGCAGGCTCCAACCAGCGTCAGGTCTTCAGTAGCGCTGGGCGTACCCGGTGGGGGTGCGCTAGCTGCAGCAAGAGCGCTACTGCACAATCCGCCCGCTGGGGACGTGCCTCAGGCAGCGACCCAGCAGTGGATTCGCGAGGTAGACCGTCTCGTCGTCGCCGCCGCAAACCCTCGACTTCGGCGGGGACGACACTCTGGCCAACCGGCCGTGTTGCTGATGCGCACGCCAATGGTTGATGAACAGACGGCAGATTCCAGCTCTACCAGGCTCCAATCGACGGATCTGAGGACAGAGCTGGAGCGGTGTCGCTTGGGTCAAGATGCCCGGGTATACCTTGAGCAACGCCGAGAAAGGCGTCGCTACCAAGAGGCTGATGACAGCATGACATCGGCCTCGACCCAGTCTGAAGAGCAGACCTTCGCCATGCGATCTCTGCCCCAGGCCTGCGCCGTGCAGAATATGCCACAGTCATATGTCCTGCAGATGGCGCCCCCGGCCTATGGTGCAGCCTTGCCCGTACCGGGGTACACTGTGCCCAGTGCGAACCGAGCGTTCGCGGCACCAGAACCTGCGGCGACAGAAGCAGGGTGTGCGGCCCTCGCGCCCCACCTTCGCTTCGCGAAGTGGCCGCGCAAGTTTCGGCCGCACCTACCCGAGAAGTACGACGGCAGCGTCAACCCGGCGGAGTTCCTCCAGATCTACTCCACCGCCGTACTTGCCGCAGGAGGGAATGAAGCCGTCATGGCCAATTACTTCCCTGTCGCCTTGACCGGTCCAGCCCGGTCTTGGCTCATGAACCTCCCCCAGGGTTCCGTAACTTCCTGGGGAGAGCTTTGCCGGCAGTTCATCGCCTACTTCGGCAGTTCCTACACCCGGCCTGGCACGGAGCTCGACCTCCACGCCATCCAGCAACAACCTGGGGAGTCGCTGCGCTCTTTCATCCAGCGGTTCTCCCAGGTGCGGAACACCATCCCACACATTCAAAATGCTTCTGTGGTGGTGGCGTTCTGGCAAGGCGTCCGGGACAAGAAGATGCTCGAGAAGCTAGCGACCAGGGAGGTCCGCGATGTCTCAGAGCTCTTCAGCCTGGCAGACAAGTGCGCCAAGGCAGCCGAAGGGCGAAACTGGCACTCACTGCCGTCCTCCGAGTCAGGAGGACAGCCCGGATCTGGTCCTACTCCCTGTGGAGGCAGCAGGAAGGCCAAGAACCGAGGCAGAGGCAAGATAGAATCACCGACCGCAGCTCCAGTCGTCACTGCAGCGACGCTCAGTGGGGCTCGGGGGCCGCGCCTCGACAAGAGGCAGCGAAGATCACCAATCCCAGAAGGTGATTAAGAAAATATGTGCCCCGTGCACGGCAGCTGTCGCCACACTACTGCCGAGTGCCGGGAGATCCGAAAGCTCGCAGAGCGCTTCCGCGAAGGGAAGCAGCAGCGGGCTGATGCCCCACCCTTCCGTCCAAAGGAGGGCAAACAGAGGGTGGATGTCCCAGACAGCATCGACCACCCAGAGGAGATCCAGGAGCCTCAGCGCGCCGTGAAGGCGGCACGCAATCATGAGGACTCCAGCTCCAGCGACGATGAGCGTCGAAAGAAGCTCTACGTCATATACGGCGGGTCCGCCGACCTCTCGTCCTGAAGCGCAGTCAAGACTCTGCGCCGAGCGGTAGCGTCGGTGGCGCCACTCCCAAGTGCCGCACCGCACCTTAAGTGGATGGGGACCCCCATCAGCTTTGACGCCACCGACTGCCCCAGGAACATGGCTGGGGCCGGCCAACTACCGCTCTTGGTAGCTCCTACCATCGCCAACGTGAGAATGTACCACATTTTGGTAGATAGTGGAGATGGGCTGAACCACATCAGCCGTGTAGCTTTCCAGAAGCTGCAGATCCCGATGGCCAAGCTCACCCTGTCGAGCACGTTCTCAGGGGCAGGGCCAGGACAGGTCATTCCCTACGGCAACATTTGCCTCCCGGTGACCTTCGGGGCTCCGGACAGCTATCGGACAGAGTACATTCTGTTCGACATAGCGGAGATAGACCTCCCCTTCAACGCCATAATCGGCAGGCCAGCCCTGTACCGGTTCATGGCAGTAGCCCACTACGGCTACCTCGTCCTGAAGATGCCAACACCGACGGGCGTCCTCAGGATTCGTGGAGACCGCACTGCTGCAGTGTCGGCCTTAGAGAAACTCCAAGCGTTCGCAACAGCTGGGGCATCAGCCCCTGGCAGTGCAGAGCCGGACCAGCTCCGCCCGAGCGCACGCCACCGTGCCTCCACCACAGCACCCTGGGTGCAACCTCTCGACGAGGGCGGCATCCCCTTAAAGGTCATCCAAGTCGGCGCCGAAGCCACCCAGACCACCCGGGTAGCCGGGGGCCTGGATAGCAAATAGGAAGGCGCGCTCGTCACCTTCCTCCGGCACAACGTCGACGTGTTTGCATGGCAGCCGTCACAGATGCCGGGGATCCCCAGGGAGGTGATTGAGCACCACTTAAAAGTCTTCCCCGATGCCCGGCCGGTTCAACAGAAGCCCCGCAAGCAGTCCATCGAGCGGCAAAACTTCATTCGTGAAGAAGTCAAGAAGATGCTGGACGCTGGCTTCATACGGGAGGTCCACCACCCCCGGTGGTTGGCGAACCCCGTCGTTGTCCCGAAGGCCGGCGGGAAGCTCCGGATGTGCATCGACTACACCAGTCTCAATAAGGCATGTCCCAAAGATCCATTCCTTCTCCCTAGAATAGATCAAATAGTAGACTCAACATCAGGCTGCGATATGCTGTGCTTCCTAGACGCCTACTCGGGTTTCCATCAGATCCCCATGTCTAGGGAGGATGAGGAGCACACCTCCTTCATCGCAGTAGACGGCCTTTATTGTTATGTGTCTATGCCTTACGGCCTAAAGAATGCACTCCCCACCTTTGTGCGAGCAATGCACAAAACCTTTAGGGAGTTAATAAGAGACCTAGTTGAGGTGTACGTCGATGACATAGTTGTCAAGGTCAAGCAGGGTTCATCTTTGTTAGATAACCTAGCCTTAGTATTTAAGAAGTTGCGCTCTACGCGCACCAAGCTGAACCCCGATAAATGTGTGTTCGGTGTGTCCTCTGGGAAGCTCTTAGGATTCCTGGTCTCGCACCGAGGGATTGAGGCCAACCCAGAGAAGATCAAGGCCATCGACTTGATGCGGCCCCCTGCCCGTGTCAAGGATGTCCAGAAACTCACGGGATGTCTAGCCACGCTGAGTCGGTTTATACCGAGGCTAGCAGAGCGGGCACTCCCTTTCTTTAAGCTCCTGCGCAAGTCAGGCCCTTTTGCCTGGACTGGCGAAGCAGAAGAGGCTTTCCAGGAGTTGAAGCGACTCCTGACGACCCTACCTATCATGGTAGCCCCTGAGCCCGGAGAGCACCTGCTGCTCTACATCGCGGCGACAACTGAAGTGGTGAGTATGGTCCTCGTCGCAGAGCGGCCGGACCCCTCATCTTCACAACCTGCTCCGGTAGCAGAAGACAGACGCCAGGAGGCCCCGCAGGACCAAGGCGGTCTCCCGGACCTCCAAGGCAACCTCCCGGAGGTCCAGGTCGGCCTCCCGTAGGTCCAGGGCGGTCTCTCGGACACCCAAGATAAACCCCCGGGGGTCCTGCGGGACCCCCCGGGGGCCAAATAGGACCTCCCGGAGGTCCCTCAAGACCCCCCGGAGCTCCTGGATAACCAAGATAGCTTAAGGGGCCTCCGGGTCCCAGCTCCCGGAGGCCCCCGTGGGTCCACTCACCTCCAGCGGGCCAGGGCCAATGGACGAGGACCTCCCAGGCCTAAGAGAGAGAGTTCGAACCATCCAGAGGCCTGTCTACTACATCAGCGAAGTACTTCATGATGCCAAGACAAGGTACCTAGAAGTCCACAAGCTGCTGTATGCGGTGCTCGTGGCCTCCAGGAAGCTCCGCCATTACTTCCAGGCCCACCAGGTCTCGGTAGTCACCTCGTATCCGTCGAAGCCAATTCTTCACAGCCCCCATGCGACTGGCAACGTTGCTAAATGGGCGGCGGAGCTGGCGGAGTTTGAGCTGGACTTCCTCCCATGCCATGCAGTCAAGAGCCAAGCACTGGCTGACTTTGTGGCAGAGTGGACACCAACGAAGACTGACCCAGGGGGCCATGAAGGCGGTGAACCAGAGCACCAAGCTCCGGTCTTCACCGAGCCCCACTGGACACTTTTCTTCGACGTCTCCTCGCGAAAGCAGGGGGGCGGTGCCGGCGTACTGCTCCTCATGCCATCGGGGGAACAGTTTGGGTACATGGTGCGTCTCAATTTCAAGGCAACCAACAACATGGCAGAGTATGAAGCACTCATCTTTGGCCTGCAGACAGCCCTGTCTTTAGGTGCTCGCCAGTTGTTGGCACAGGGCGACTCCCAGCTGGTCATCAAACAAGTCAAGGGCGAATGCTCCTGCAATGACCCATAGCTAGCTGCGTATCTGCTTCATGTGCAGATGTTGGAGAAAGAATTCCTCGCCTTGGACCTGCACCACGTACCGCGCGCTGGCAATGCCGCAGCTGACAACCTTTCAACAAAGGCTTCCACCGGAGCCCCTGCGCCCGAAGGAGTTTTCGAGAGGATGTTGCTGCGGCCTACAGCCCGGCCCGCCGAGCCGGGCGAAGGGGGCTTAACCAGAACCTCGAAGCTGGCGGTCCCGGCGGCCCTACAGCCATGGATGCAGCCAAGGATCGTAAGCGTCACTGGGGACTCCGCGCAACCCAGCGCTCAAGATCCAGAAGCTCAAGTCAGACCCGATGCATGGATCACTGAGATCCGGGACTACTTGAAGGACAATATCCTCCTTGATGAACATGCAACCGCTGAGCGGATTGTGCGTATGGCTAAGAGATACGCGCTGGTAGAGGGGGATCTCTACCGGCGTGGCGCCAACCACATCCTATTACGGTGCATAACCCAGGGGGAAGGCTGCGACTTGCTCGCTGAGATCCATGGAGGCGAATGTGGAAGTCACTCTTCCTCACGCACGCTTGTCGGTAAAGCCTTCCGGCATGGCTTCTACTTGCCGACAGCACTCCAGGATGCCGTCAAGCTGGTCGAGAGCTGCAAGGCGTGCCAGTTCCATGCCAAGCAGATCCATACACCGGCTCAGGTGGTACAGATGATCCCGCCCTCGTGGCCATTTGCCGTATGGGGGCTGGACATCTTGGGACCATTTCCCAGAACCGTCGGGGGATTCCGGTATCTCTATGCCGCCATCGACAAGTTCACCAAGTGGCCAGAAGCTACACCAGTTGCCACCATCAACAAACAATCTGCAGTAAGATTCATCAAGTCTATTGTCTGCCGGTTCGGGGTCCCGAACAGAATCATCACCGACAACGGGACCCAGTTCACCAGCGCAGCCTTCCAAGACTACTGCGAAGACCTCGGC
Source organism: Neostapfia colusana (assembly GCA_030760725.1). Classification (NCBI taxonomy): domain Eukaryota; kingdom Viridiplantae; phylum Streptophyta; class Magnoliopsida; order Poales; family Poaceae; genus Neostapfia; species Neostapfia colusana. The sequence continues at coordinate 40,645,584 of JASWHV010000013.1, read as the reverse complement.
ATTCAGGTGTGCTATGCCTCTGTGGCCCACCCGAAGAGCAATGGGAAAGTTGAGAGGGCCAACGCGGAGATTCTACGTGGCCTTAAAACTCGCACCTTTGCCAGTCTGAAGAAACATGGTGCCAATTGGGTAGATGAGCTTCCGAGCACACTATGGGCTAACCGGACATCCCAGAGCCGGGCCACCGGAGAGACACCCTTCTTCATGGTGTATGGGGCCGAAGCTGTACTTCCCCCAGAAATCACCATGAAGTCTCACCGTGTCCGGGCTTACGACGAAGCCGCGCAGGAAAACCTCCGGCGTGGAGAAATCGACCTCGTCGACGAGGTCCGATTACATGCAGCACTCCGTAATGCACGGTACAGACAAGCGCTTCGGCGCTACCACCAGAGATCTGTGCGTGCCCGGGAGCTGCAGGAAGGTGACCTGGTGCTGCGGCGCATACTTTCTCGTGAAGGGGCCCACAAACTCTCCCCTAGTTGGGAAGGTCCCTTCTGAGTCACGAAAGTATGCCGCCCCGGGTGTGTGCGCCTTTCCACCAGGGATGGGGACCTGCTCCCAAACCCTTGGAACATAGAACACCTCTGTAAATTCTACCCCTAGAGCAAAGATAGGACAGTACTTTCTTTTCGTAATAAACTCCATAGAGTCCAGGAACAGCGCTCGGAGCAGCTAAGCCCCAGGGGACGGTACAGGACTACGTTCAGCTTTGCCTGGTTCCGACTCCAAGCGCGTAGAGTCTTGCTTCCCCTCTTAATGGGGCGGGTCGTGGCCTCCATGTTTAGCCTGCCTTCCTCCTGTGGAAAGTTATACGAAAAGAAACCTGTTCTACTTTGCTCTTTCCTCGTACTCATTTAAATTGTGTACTAAGTTTTTTTATGACTACCCTTGCAGTGCATGGCTGCCATGTGCTCAGCTCCCCCTTCTCATTCTCACCACTAGTCGGCATTCGCTGCCCTACCAGAGGCGGTTGCATCGGGGGTACCTGCCGATAGTCGAGGGGGCCCTGAGCCCCCGAACGCTTCGCGCACTACAGTCCCCAAGCACCGAGCATATGGTTAGGGGCCATAAGTCGAATAAGACTATGAGATCAGGGAGGGGGAGCTCCCAAGAAGAATTACTTTTTCCCTACTTGTGTGCAGGACCTCTCGGCCTCGGATCCCTACAGGAATGTGGTAGGAGCACCTGACCAATGGGACGCCCCTGCCACGGGGCCACTACGGAATCATGCGAGACCGGAACTCCAAGGCAAGACCAAAAGATCCACGGCTCTAGCGGGACCGGACCTCCCCTCCTCTGAGGGGAAGGGCCCGGAGACCCCACGTGTACCGCGGGTCCGGACCTCCCTCTCCTCAGAGGAGAGCTTCGGACCCGCCACGTGGCCGGATGATCCGAGCCTCCCCATCCTTATGAGGCAGGGCCCGAGGACCTCCGGGGCCCTTAATATAATAAGGACCCGGGGAAGGTGCCAGAGCAGAACGTCGGGATTTGTGAAGGCCTCTGAGCACCATGCGGAGCTAAGGGCTCGGTCAGGCAAAACCAAGAAGAAGGCGGAAAACATCGCAAGCACGAAGGGTCATAAGAGTTCATGTATTCATGGCTCCATGAGCTGGGCTACAAACTCGATGAAAAAGAAAGAAACAAGCCCCAAGGTCCCCCTGGCACGATCAGAGTCTAGAAGTTGCAAGAACAGCCGCGTCACCAGGCTTCAGCCCTGGCGGCGCTCTCCCGCTCCATGACCCGAGCGCAGGAATCGCCCCCCTCATCACCAGCGCAAAAGCCGGTGTCATCAAGGGTGCTCCTGAGGCCCCCTCCGCAGCTTCAGTGGCCTTCTTGGAGACTCTGCTGCCTGGGATCCTCCTTGGTGCATCGACGGTTCCCTTCTCCTAAAGTTCCCTCATCACCGGCGCAAAAGCCGGTGCCATCAAGGGTGCTCCTGAGGCCCCCTCCGCAGCTTCAGCGGTCTTCTCGGAGACTCTGCCGCCTGGAATTCTCTTTGGTGCTTCAACGGTTTCTTTGAAGGCTCCACCATCTGAGAAGGGATGCAACGCCAGGTAGCTTTCTGCCTGTCGTCACCAAGGAAGGACCCCGTCGGGAGGACAAACCAGAGACCCCTTGGAGGCGCCACCGCCAGAGGCAAGGCAGGCAGGCTCCCTGAGTCCCAGACTTGGTGCAGACACCGTCGCTGGAGGAAATCAAGAGCGATTCCTCCCCCGAAAGGCGGGATTAGGAGCCGTGGATGAAGACAAGACCGCAGAGACTCGAGGGAGGCGCAAGGGCTGGAAGCCTTATAAGGGGAGCGTACCCACGTGGCTGTTTCTTTTCACACCTTCCAGGTACGAGTCAAAGCAATTCGAGACTCTTCGAACACACCGCATCGGCAACCGCTTCGGCTCCGAGACCGAGCGCCGATGACAGGTGGACCCAAGCCGCGCAACTGAAGCGGTGGGCCAAGGAGTCAGTCTCCTGAGAAGATAAGCCGGCAAGGCACTTCGGTGGTTCCCGAAGAAAGCGCCGCAACGTGCAGAAGTGGCAGTCTTGGGAACCGCCGCAGTAAAAGCAACTATCAAGTGGGCGCACGCTCCCACGATCCCGCGGCCGTTCATGCTCCGGCAGCGGTCAATGCGGGACTTGGAGAAAGTGCGCGGATCAGAAGAGACGGAGGTCCCACCTCGGGCTCGCTATCTCCCCCAAGATGGGCCCGGGGGCCACTGTCGGTACATGAGATATGGGGTACCCCCGCGCACAGGGTAAAATGCCTAAGGAACTCGCCCTTCTCCGCAGGGAAAGCTCCGAAGGCGCCACGCGTCCGGTGGGGCCGGACCTCCCTCTCCTCAGAGGAGAGCTCCGGGCCCGCCGCGTGGCATACAGAAGCCGGACCTTCCCCTCCGCGGGAGAGAGGTCCGAAGACGCCACGCGTCCAGCAGGGCCGGACCTCCCTCTCCACAGAGGAGAGCTCCGGGCCCGCCATGTGGCATACAGAAGCTGGACCTCCCCCTCCGCGGGGAGAGGTCCGGAGGCTCCACGTGCCCCGCGGGCCGGACCCTTCCCACCTCAGAGAAGGGCTCTGGACCCGCCACGTGGCCAGAAGAACGGTGCCGCCTGCTCCCGAGCGGTAGGCAGCGGGCGTAAAGGCGCCCCACACCTTGCCCGTACAAGGTATTCAAGGCCCGCGTCTTCCCAAGACGCGGAAACACGGAGCACGCGTCTGTCAGGTGCCGTTGCGCCCAGTCGCATCACAGACTGGCGCACGGTGTCAGAACCTGCCAGCTAATAAACGCTGCAACAAGACATCCCATGCCGCCTGCGCCGTCATCAACCACTACGACTAGCGTGCGGCATGGGCAGGGCGGCAAGATGAAGACTCAGAAGCCTTCAACCAGAGGCAGCGACCGGCGTAACTACAGATACGGTAGATAATAGACAATCTTCCCGGGACCACCTGTCGGGTCCCGGCTCCCCTTGTAAGCCACCCGAGTCTTGGACTATAAAAGGCTCGGGTAGGCGTCGATAGCAAGGGTTCGCATTTTGCAACTCATACGCTAGCCATACACTCTCGAGCTGTAACTCACCCCCAAGCTCAGGCCCGCGGCCCTGAGCAGCAAGCAATACAGCGAGCTCCATAGCTCGCCGTGGACGTAGGGTTTTACGCTCCGGCGGCATGAACCACGTAAAACTCCCCGTGTCAAGCTCTCACTAACTCGTCCATCTGCGCAAGCTCTCCGCTAGGAACTAGCCCCTCCGAAAAAAGAACCTCCGCGGGCTGCCCAGTGTAGGCCCGGGGGAAGTGTCGACCGAACACTTCGACATTTGGCGCGCCAGGTAGGGGGCTTTTCCCCTAGCGCGACGAGTTTCCGCCGACGAAGATGACCTAGCTTCCTTCAGCGGCAAACTCTCCTCCCCCGCGTTCACGGCGGACCGTGACCACTGGGGAGTACATGTCGACACACTCAGGACGGAGTGTGTCGGCACAAGCGGGTAGCCAGCAGCCGACTCCGGCAACGCCGACCCCGGCTATGCAGGCCCCGACCAGTGTGAGGTCTTCTGCAGCGCTGAGCGTACACCATGGAGGTGCGCTAGCTGCAGCAAGAGCGCTGTTGCGCAACCCACCTGCGGGGGATGCGCCCCATTCAGCGACCCAGCAATAGGTCCGCGAGGTGGACCGCCTCGTCGTCACCGCCGTGAACCCTAGGTTTCGGCGAGGACGGCGCCCAGGGCAACCGGCTGTGTCGCTGACGCGCACACCCACGGTTGACGGGCTAACGGCGGATTCCAGCTCCTCCAGGCTCCTGTCGACGGACCTGCGAAGGGAACTGGAACGGTGCCACTTGGGGCAGGACGCCCGGGTGTACCTCGAGCGACGTCGAGAAAGGCGTCGCAACCATGAGGCAGGCGTCAGCATGTCGTCGGCCTAGACACAACCAGAAGGACAGGCCTTCGCCATGCGAGCCCCGCCTCAGGCATATGCTGCGCAACATATGCCACCACCATATGCGCCGCAAGTAGCGGCCCCGGTCTATGGTGCAGCCTTGCCCATGCCAGGATACGCGGTGCCAGGTGCGAACCACATGTTCGCAGCGCCAGTACCTGCAGCAGCAGGTGCAGGTTGTGCGGCCCTTGCACCCCACCTTCGCTTCGCAAGGTGGCCGCGCAAGTTTCGCCCGCACTTGCCCGAGAAGTACGACGGTAGCGTCAACCCAGCGGAGTTCCTCCAGATCTACTCCACCACCGTACTTGCTGCAGGAGGTGATGAGGCTGTCATGGCCAACTACTTCCCCGTCGCCTTGACCGGCCCAGCCCGGTCCTGGCTCATGAATCTACCTCAGGGGTCCATAACCTCCTGGGGTGAGCTCTGCCAGCAGTTCGTCGCCAACTTCGGTAGCTCCTACACCCGTCCCGGCACGGAGCTCGACCTCCACGCCGTCAAACAACAACCTGGGGAGTCGCTGCGCTCTTTCATCCAGCGGTTCTCTCAGGTGCGCAACACTATCCCACATATCCAAAGCGCCTCTGTGGTGGTGGCGTTCCGACAGGGTGTCCGGGACGAGAAAATGCTTGAGAAGCTCGCGACCAGAGAGGTCCGCGACGTCTCGGAGCTCTTTAGTCTGGCGGACAAGTGCGCCAGAGCGGCTGAAGGGCGGAACTGGCACGCTCTGCCGACCTCCGAGTCAGGAGGGCAGCCCGGGTCCGGTGCTGCTGCCTATGGGGGTGGCAAGAAGACCAAGAACCGGGGGAGTGGAAAGATGAAGTCACCATTCACGGCCCCCGTCGCCGCAGCTGCGACAACCAGTGGTGCTCGGGGGCCACGCCCCGACAAGAGGCAGCGGCAATCACCGGCCCCAGACGGTGGCCAAGGTGTGCTATGCCCCGTGCATGGCACCTGCAACCATACTTCTGCCGAGTGCTGGGAGATCCAGAGGCTCACGGAGCGCTTCCGCAATGGAAGACAGCAGAGGGCTGAAGCACCACCCTACCCTCAGAGGGATGGTAAACAGAAGGCCGATGCCCCAGTCACCGCTGCCCACCAGGTGGGGTTCCAGGAGCCTCAGCGTGTCATAAAGACAGTGCATGACGGTGAGGACTCCAGTTCTGATGGTGACGGGCCAGGGCGTTAGCCAGCTACGGCGCGCCTCCGTGCCTCGAACATTCCTCTCGGGGGCCGCCTAAGGTCCGTCAACCCCTTGAAGGCCTTGCCAGAAGGGGGAGAACTCCCCGGGGGCCCCCGAGAGAAGCTGCGCAGGACCTGATCCAGCGTGAAGATAACAACCTCGACAAGACTCGGCTTGCAGGGAACACCCCACAACGCACGGTCTCGGCTAATGCTCTAAGCACTGCCGCCAAAGAACCAAACGCGACGGGGGCCCGCAAGAGGGCAACCTGGTGAAGCGGCACGCTATATTCCAAGAAGGACCCATAAGCTCTCCCCCAGCAGGGAAGATCCCTTCCGAATCATGAAAGCTGCCGCCCCAGGTACACATGCCTTTCAACCGAGAGTGGGATCCATTCCCAAAAAATCCTTGCCATGAAGCAACACTGTAAGTCCTACTTACTGAGCATCGGTAGAACAGGGTTATTCACTTCTGTAATAGACCCCATAGAATTTAGGAACAGAGCTTGGTGTAGCTAAGTCTCAAGGGACGGTACAGGACTACGTCCAGTTTAGCCTGGTTCCGACCCTAAGCGCGTAGAGTCTTGCTTCCCTTGTAGACGAGGCGGAACATTGCCCCCATGTACAGCCAGAATTCCACCTATGGGCACGAATACAGAGACCTGTTCTACTTAGCTCTCTCTCATGCGCCCATTTAAATTATGCATTAATTTTTATGATCGCACTATCTCTGTATGTTCATCGTACATCTAGCTCCCCCTCTCCTGCGCTCATCCATAGTCGGCATTTGCTATCCTACCGAAGGCGGCTGCGCTTGAGGCACCTGCCGATGGCCGAGTGAGTCTCTCGGGCCTCCCCCAGTCAGGTGCTGCGGTGCCAGTTGGTCACCTCCAGGAAAGGCCAGCGTTGTGCATGGGGGGTCCAGGGTGCATATCCAGCTTAGCCGGCCCAGAGCCCAATGCATGTGCATCCTGCTCTCCGGAGGTCCAGGGGAGTACGTCCGCTTTGCCTGGTCATGAACCCAAAGCGCGTGCACTCTGCTTCCCCAGCGCATGGCTCGGTACTAGGGATCGGACGGCCGTACCCGGACCTCGGAGGGAGCCGGAGCTCCGGCGCCTCGTGCACAGAATTGCCCAAGTCCCGTATAGCGGGTAAGGACCATAAGACGGATAAGTCTAGGAGACGGGAGGGGAGGACCCCCCGAGGAGAATTACGTTTCCTCTGCCTGTGTGCAGGACCTTCAGGTTACGGCAACAGGGACTGCATGAAGCGGGGGGAAAGGAACTACCAGCTACTCCGGCCTGGGACTGGAAGGACCGGGACCTGCCCCTCCAGCAGGGGTGGGGCCCGGGGGCCCCACGTTTCCAGTGGGCCCGGAACTCTCTCCTTCCTTGAGGAGGGCTCCGGGCTCGCCACGTGGCAGGCAGGAACCGGACCTCCCCCCTCAGCGGGAGGGCTCCGAAAGCCCTACGTGTCCAACATGACCGGAGCTCCCGTCTCTTGAGGAGGAGGTCCGGACCCGCCACGTGGCAGGCAGATTTGGAGCCCCCCATAGGGCGAGGTTCGGAGACCTCCGGGGGCCCCTAACACGGTTAGGACCCGGGGAGGGTGTCTGTGCGAAGCTCCGAGATTGGAAATGGCCTCTGAGTACCTTGCGGAGCTAAGGACTCAGCCAGGCAAAGGCAAGAAGGAGGGAAAAAGCATCACAGACACAAGTATCCAAGAGAGTCAAATTAAGCAAGGCTCCATGAGCTGGACTACAGACTCGATAAAAAAAGGGAGAAACGAGTCCTAAGGACCTCCCGGTTCTCGCCGGAACCTTGCAGCTACAAGGGCGGCCACATCCTCGACTTCAGCCCTGGCAGCTTCCTCCCGCTCCGCGGCTGGGCCCTCTCTCGCTGGCTCTAGCGAAAAAGAGGGGTCGCGGCTCTTGAAGCATGCCAGCACATGCGAGGCGACCTCTAAAGCTAAGCCGCGGCCCTCGGCCTCAAGCTCGCTGGCAATCACCGAGTCGAGTCTGTCCAGCTTGGCGCCGATAGACTCCAATGCAGGGATCACCTCTGACACCTTCAATGCGGGAGTTGCGGCCCTCACCGGACTGAAGCGAAGAGGGATCAGGGCGGACCCCGCTCGATCCACGAAGCTTGAGACCGCAAGAGCCTCGGGGGACCGCAAGGCTGAGAGCTCCTCCACCTCACGACGGGCCGCCTGCAGAGCCTCCAGGTTCCTTTCGGAAAATTCCTTCTCCTTGGCCACCAGGGAACTCTCCCGAAGGTGGAGAGTCTTGGCTAGCCGCTCCAACTCAGCGGCCTTGAAGCCGGCAGTCAACTCCCGGTCCAAGACCGCCCGGCGATCATGGGAGACCTGTTCCTCCCTCAAGTCAAGGTCTGCCTTCAGAACCTCCAGCTCCTCCATCCGAGCACGGAGGTCATCCTCGCCCGCGGCCAGCTGCGCGGCGACCCTCTCTGCCTCAGCTGCCACGGAACGCTCCCGCTCCTCAACGGCGAGTTCACGGCGCTCCAACCGCTGCCGTATTTCCACAGCAGCAGAGAGGCTCTCTTCGGCCCGGGCGTGTGCCTCCAGGGCCTCCCTGTTGATCCGCCGCGACTGGGTGTCCATGCGGTCAACAGCCCGCTTCATCCGGTCGACGAGCGCTTCCCTGAAGTCGAGCAACTCCCGCCTGGAGTCAAGCTCGCTCTTAACCTTCGCGGTCCTCTCCCGCAAAAGGTTCCCCCAGATGAGGAGGCGGTCCCGTTCAACCGAATACTCCTCCCTCTCGCGCCCTAGCGCAGCCAAGACCTGCCGGACGCTCGACTCGGCAAGCGCGAAGGCGTCCGCCAGAGGCAATGGAGCAACAGAGGCTGGGGCAGTCCCCCCGACCTCCTCCATTACCTCGTCCTCAGGAAGAGCCGACGCACCAGAAGCCGAGACGAGACGCCGATCAGGAGAAGCTGGCTCCGCGGCTCTGGCAGCCAGGCCAGCCGGGCTCTTTTCAGCTTCTGGCTACTTGACCTGAGGAGAGGGACGAGCCGGGGAAGGCGGTGCTGGAGAAGAAGCCAGGCCGCCTAGTGCAGGATCAACCTGTGCTGGCTCGGGTGCCGCGGTGGCCGTCTCGGCAGGAAGAGACGACGCCGCCGCGGAGTCCGGGCACACCGGAACAGGAGAAGTCCGCGCTGGCCTGGGGGCCGCGGCAGTTGCCCCTGGCTCCGAGCGCATCGGCACAGATTCCCCGCAAGAAGGGGAAGGCCGGGAAGCGCAGACACTCCAGCGGGCTCTGAACCCCGACTTCCGAGCCGGGGTAGGATTTCCAGAGCCCGCTACCGTCTCCGACGGCCGCTCCGCAGTCGCTTGGACTGGCGGAACAGGGGACGCCCCAGAGGCTTCCCCCAGCGCATCAGCCCGGGGCCTCTTCGAGTCGCCACCGGAGGGAGTGTCAGGCACCCCGGAATCCCGACTTGGCACCGACGCCGTTGCTGGAGGAGATCGAACGCGTTTCTTCTCTGGCAGCGGGTTGGAAGCCATAGCAAGGGAGAACTCAAAGGCAAGAGAGCAAAAGCACAAGAGTCCGAGAAGAAATGCAGAGAAGTGCAAAGGGAAGCTGCAATGTGGGTAAGACCCCCTCTAAAAAGCTTCCCGGTGCAGTTCCAAGCGATTCGGAACTCTTCGAATACCCCGCACCCGCAACCGCTTCGGTTCCTAGACCGAGTGCCGATGACGGGTGGGCCCAAGCCGCTTAACTGAAGCGGTGGGGTCAAGGAGTCAGTCTCCTAAGGAGATGAGCCGGCAAGGCACTTCGGCGGTTCCCGAAGAAAGCGCCGCAACGTGCAGGAGTGGCAGTCTTGGGAACCGCCGCGGTAAAAGCAATCATCAAGTGAGCGCACGCTCTCACGATCCCGTGGCCGTTCGTGCTCTGGCAGCGGTCAATTCGGGACATAGAGAAAGTGCGCGGATCGGAAGAGACGGAGGTCCCACCTCGGGCTCGTTATCTCCCCCGAGATGGGCCCGGGGGCCACTGTCGGTACCTGAGATATGGGGTACCCCCGTGCACAGGGTAAAATGCCTAAGGTGCTCGCCCTTCTCCGCAGGGAGAGCTCCGAAGGCACCACGCGTCCGGCGGGGCCGGACCTCCCTCTCCTCAGAGGAGAGCTCCGGGCCCGCCACGTGGCATACAGAAGCCGGACCTCCCCCTCCGCGGGAGAGAGGTCCGAAGACGCCATGCGTCCACCGGGGCCGGACCTCCCTCTCCGCAGAGGAGAGCTCCGGGCCCGCCACATGGCATACAGAAGCTGGACCTCCCCCTCCGCTGGGAGAGGTCCAGAGGCTCCACGTGCCCCGCGGGCCGGACCCTTCCCGCCTCAGAGAAGGGCTCCGGACCCGCCACATGGCCAGAAGAACGGGGCCGCCTGCTCCCGAGCGGTAGGCAGCGGGCATAAAGGCGCCCCACACCTTGCCCGTACAAGGTATTCAAGGCCCGCGTCTTCCCAAGACGCGGAAACGCGGAGCACGCGTCTGTCAGGTGCCGTTGCGCCCAGTCGCATCACAGACTGGCGCGCGGTGTTAGAACCTGCCAGGTAATAAACGCTGGGACAAGACATCCCATGCCGCCTGTGCCGTCATCAACCACTACGACTAGCGTGCGGCATGGGTAGGGCGGCAAGATGAAGACTCAGAAGCCTTCAACCAGAGGCAGCGACCGGCATAACTATAGATACGGTAGATAATAGACAATCTTCCCGGGACCACCTGTCGGGTCCCGGCTCCCCTTGTAAGCCACCCGAGTCTTGGACTATAAAAGGCTCGGGTAGGCGTCGATAGCAAGGGTTTGCATTTTGCAACTCATACGCTAGCCATACACTCTCGAGCTGTAACTCACCCCCAAGCTCAGGCCCCCGGCCCTGAGCAGCAAGCAATACAGCGAGCTCCATAGCTCGCCGTGGACGTAGGGTTTTACGCTCCGGCGGCCTGAACCACGTAAAACTCCCCGTGTCAAGCTCTCACTAACTCGTCCATCTGCGCAAGCTCTCCGCTAGGAACTAGCCCCTCCGAAAAAAGAACCTCCGCGGGCTGCCCAGTGTAGGCCCGGGGGAAGTGTCGACCAAACACTTCGACACACTCATTTAAATTATGCATTAATTTTAATGATCGCACTATCTCTGTATGTTCATCGTACATCTAGCTCCCCCTCTCCTGCGCTCATCCATAGTCGGCATTTGCTATCCTACCGAAGGCGGCTGCGCTTGAGGCACCTGCCGATGGCCGAGTGAGTCTCTCGGGCCTCCCCCAGTCAGGTGTTGCGGTGCCAGTTGGTTACCTCAAGGAAAGGCCAGCGTTGTGCATGGGGGGTCCAGGATGCGTATCCAGCTTAGCCGGCCCAGAGCCCAAAGCATGCGCATCCTGCCCCCAGAGGTCCAGGGGAGTACGTCCACTTTGCCTGGTCATGAACCCAAAGCGCGTGCACTCTGCTTCCCCAGCGCATGGCCCGGTACTAGGGATCGGACGGCCGTACCCGGACCTCGGAGGGAGCCGGAGCTCCGGCGCCTCGTGCACAGAATTGTCCAAGCCCCGTATAGCAGGTCAGGACCATAAGACGGATAAGACTAGGAGACGGGAGGGGAGGACCCCCCGAGGAGAATTACGTTTCCTCTTCCTGTGTGCAGGACCTCCAGGTTACGGCAACAGGGACTGCATGAAGCGAGGGGGGGGGGGAAAGGAGCTACCAGCTACTCCGGCCTGGGACTGGAAGGACCGGGACTTGCCCCTCCAGCAGGGGCGGGGCCCGGGGGCCCCACGTGTCCAGCGGGCCCGGAACTCTCTCCTTCCTCGAGGAGGGCTCCGGGCTCGCCACGTGGCAGGCAGGAACCGGACCTCCCCCCTCAGTGGGAGGGCTCCGAAAGCCCTACGTGTCCAACATGGCCGGAGCTCCCGTCTCTTGAGGAGGAGCTCCGGACCCGCCACGTGGCAGGCAGATTTGGAGCCCCCCATAGGGTGAGGTTCGGAGACCTCCTGGGGCCCCTAACACGGTTAGGACCCGGGGAGGGTGTCTGTGCGAAGCTCCGAGATTGGAAATGGCCTCTGAGTACCTTGCGGAGCTAAGGACTCAGCCAGGCAAAGCCGAGAAGGAGAGAAAAAGCATCACAGACACAAGTATCCAAGAGAGTCAAATTAAGCAAGGCTCCATGAGCTGGGCTACAGACTCGATAAAAAAGGGAGAAAAAAGTCCTAAGGACCTCCCGGTTCTCGCCGGAACCTTGCGGCTACAAGGGCGGCCACATCCTCGACTTCAGCCCTGGCAGCTTCCTCCCGCTCCGCGGCTGAGCCCTCTCTCGCTGGCTCTAGCGAAAAAGAGGGGTCGCGGCTCTTGAAGCATGCCAGCACATGCGAGGCGACCTCTAAAGCTAAGCTGCGGCCCTCGGCCTCAAGCTCGCTGGCGACCACCGAGTCGAGTCTGTCCAGCTTGGCGCTGATCGACTCCAACGCAGGGATCACCTCTGCCACCTTCAATGCGGGAGTTGCAGCCCTCACCAGACTGAAGCCAAGAGGGATCAGGGCGGACCCCGCTCGATCCACGAAGCTTGAGACCGCAAGAGCCTCGGAGAACCGCAAGGCTGAGAGATCCTCCACCTCGCGGCGGGCCGCCTGCAGAGCCTCCAGGTTCCTCTCGGAGAATTCCTTCTCCTTGGCCGCCAGGGAACTCTCCTGGAGGTGGAGAGTCTTGGCTAGCCGCTCCAACTCAGCGGCCTTGAAGCCGGCAGTCAACTCCCGGTCCAAGACCGCCCGGCGATCATGGGAGACCTGTTCCTCCCTCAAGTCAAGGTCTGCCTTCAGAATCTCCAGCTCCTCCATCCGAGCTCGGAGGTCATCCTCGCCCGCGGCCAGCTGCGCGGCGACCCTCTCTGCCTCAGCTGCCACGGAACGCTCCCGCTCCTCAACGGCGAGTTCACGGCGCTCCAACCGCTGCCGTATTTCCACAGCAGCAGAGAGGCTCTCTTCGGCCCGGGCGTGTGCCTCCAGGGCCTCCCTGTTGATCCGCCGCGACTGGGTGTCCATGCGGTCAACAGCCCGCTTCATCCGGTCGACGAGCGCTTCCCTGAAGTCGAGCAACTCCTGCCTGGAGTCGAGCTCACTCTTAACCTTCACGGTCCTCTCCCGCAAAAGGTTCCCCCAGATGAGGAGGCGGTCCCGTTCAACCGTATACTCCTCCCGCTCGTGCCCTAGCGCAGCCAAGACCTGCCGGACGCTCGACTCGGCAAGTGCGAAGGCGTCCGCCAGAGGCAATGGAGCAACAGAGGCTGGGGCAGTCCCCCCGACCTCCTCCATTACCTCGTCCTCAGGAAGAGCCGATGCACCAGCAGCTGAGACGAGACGCCGATCAGGAGAAGCTGGCTCCGCGGCTCTGGCAGCCAGGCCAGCCGGGCTCTTTTCAGCTTCTGGCTCCTTGACCTGAGGAGAGGGACGAGCCGGGGAAGGCGGTGCTGGAGAAGAAGCCAGGCCGCCTAGTGCAGGACCAACCTGCGCTGGCCCGGGGGCCGCGGTGGCCGTCTCAGCAGGAAGAGACGACGCCGCCGCGGAGTCCGGGCACACTGGAACAGGAGAAGTCCGCGCTGGCCTGGGGGCCGCGGCAGTTGCCCCTGGCTCCGAGCGCATTGGCACAGATTCCCCGCAAGACGGGGAAGGCCGGGAAGCACGGACACTCCAGCGGGCTCTGAACCCCGACTTCCGAGCCGGGGTAGGATTTCCAGAGCCCGCTACCGTCTTCGACGGCCGCTCCGCAGTTGCTTGGACTGGCGGAACAGGGGACGCCCTAGAGGCTTCCCCCAGCGCATCAGCCCGGGGCCTCTTCGAGTCGCCACCGGAGGGAGTGTCAGGCACCCCAGAATCCCGACTTGGCACCGACGCCGTTGCTGGAGGAGATCGAGCGCGTTTTTATCTCTGGCAGCGGGTTGGAAGCCATGGCAAGGGAGAACTCAAAGGCAAGAGAGCAAAAGCACAAGAGTCCAAGAAGAAACGCAGAGAAGTGCGAAGGGAAGCTGCAATGTGGGTGAGACCCCCTCTAAAAAGCTTCGCGGTGCAATTCCAAGCGATTCGGAACTCTTCGAATACCCCGCACCCGCAACCGCTTTGGTTCCTAGACCGAGTGCCAATGACGGGTGGGCCCAAGCCGCTTAACTGAAGCGGTGGGGTCAAGGAGTCAGTCTCCTAAGAAGATGAGCCGGCAAGGCACTTCGGCGGTTCCCGAAGAAAGCGCCGCAACGTGCAGGAGTGGCAGTCTTGGGAACCGCCGCAGTAAAAGCAATCATCAAGTGAGCGCACGCTCTCACAATCCCGTGGCCGTTCGTGCTCCGGCAGCGGTCAATTCGGGACTTAGAGAAAGTGCGCGGATCGGAAGAGACGGAGGTCCCACCTCGGGCTCTCTATCTCCCCCGAGATGGGCCTGGGGGCCACTGTCGGTACCTGAGATATGGGGTACCCCCGCGCACAGGGTAAAATGCCTAAGGTACTCGCCCTTCTCCGCAGGGAGAGCTCCGAAGGCGCCACGCGTCCGGCGGGGCCGGACCTCCCTCTCCTCAGAGGAGAGCTCCGGGCCCGCCATGTGGCATACAGAAGCCGGACCTCCCCCTCCGCGGGAGAGAGATCCGAAGACGCCACGCGTCCAGTGGGGCCGGACCTCCCTCTCCGCAGAGGAGAGCTCCGGGCCCGCCACGTGGCATATAGAAGCCGGACATCCCCCTCCGCGGGGAGAGGTCCAGAGGCTCCACGTGCCCCGCAGGCCGGACCCTTCTCTCCTCAGAGAAGGGCTCCGGACCCGCCACGTGGCCAGAAGAACGGTGCTGCCCGCCCCCGCGCGGTAGGCAGCGGGCGTAAAGGCGCCCCACACCTTGCCCGTACAAGGTATTCAAGGCCCGCGTCTTCCCAAGATGCGGAAACGCGGAGCACGCGTCTGTCAGGTGCCGTTGCGCCCAGTCGCATCACAGACTGGCACGTGGTGTCAGAACCTGCCAGCTAATAAACGCTGCGACAAGACATCCCATGCCGCCTGCGCCGTCATCAACCACTACGACTAGCGTGCGGCATGGGCAGGGCGGCAAGATGAAGACTCAGAAGCCTTCAACCAGAGGCAGCTACCGGCGTAACTACAGATACGGTAGATAACGGACAATCTTCCCGGGACCACCTGTCGGGTCCCGGCTCCCCTTGTAAGCCACCCGAGTCTTGGACTATAAAAGGCTCGGGTAGGCGTCGATAGCAAGGGTTCGCATTTTGCAACTCATACGCTAGCCATACACTCTCAAGCTGTAACTCACCCCCAAGCTCAGGCCCCCGGCCCTGAGCAGCAAGCAATACAGCGAGCTCCATAGCTCGCCGTGGACGTAGGGTTTTACGCTCCGGCGGCCTGAACCACGTAAAACTCACCGTGTCAAGCTCTCCCTAACTCGTCCATCTGCGCAAGCTTTCCGCTAGGAGTCTAGTCCCGCCGAAAAAAGAACCTCCGCGGGCTGCCCAGTGCAGGCCCGGGGGAAGTGTCGACCGAACACTTCGACAGTATTCAAGGCCCGCGCCTTCCCAAGACGCGGAGACATCTAGCACGCCTCTGTTAGGTGCCGTTGCGCCCAGTCGCATCACAGATTGGCGCACGGTGTCAGAACCTGCCAGCCAATAAACGCAGCGACAAGACATCCCCTGCCGCCTCCGCCGTCATCAACCACTACGACTAGTGTGCGGCATGGGCAGGGCAGCAAGACGAAGACTCAGAAGCCTTCGCCAGAGACAACTACCGGCATAACTGCGGATACGATAGTCTGCAGGAAATCTCCCCGGGACCACCTGTCGGGTCCCGGGCCCCCTTGTAAGCCACCCGAGCCTTGGACTATAAAAGGCTCGGGTAGGCGACGTTAGCAAGAGTTCGCACTCCAGCAACTCATACACTAGACATCAGTCATCCCCAAGCTCAGGACTCCGGTTCTGAGCAGCAAGTAATACAGCGAGCACCTCAGCTCAGCGTGGACGTAGGGTTTTACGCTCCGGCGGCCCAAACCACGTAAAACCCGCCGTGTCAAGCTCTTACTAACTCGTCCATACGCTCAAGCTCTCAGCAAGTGACTAGCCCCTCCGAAAAAGAACCTCCGCGGGCTGCCCAGTGCAGTCCGGGGGAAGTGTCGACCGAACACTTCGACAGTCGTCCTGCTGGCCACGTGGCAGGCCCGGAGCTATCCTCTGAGGAGAGGGAGGTCCGGCCCCGCGGGACACGTGGAGCCTTCGGAGCTCCCCCCACGGAGGGGGGAGGTCCGGCTTCTGTTGGCCATGTGGCGGGCCCGGAGGTCTCCTCTGAGAAGAGGGAGGTCCGGCCCCGCGGGACCCATGGAGCCTTCGGAGCTCACCCGACGGAGGGGGGAGGTCCGGCTTCTGCCAGCCACGTGGCGAGTCCGGAGCTCTCCTCTGAGGAGAGGGAGGTCCGGCCCCGCTGGACACGTGGCGCCTTCGGAGCTCTCCCTGCGGAGAAGGGCGAGGTCCTTAGGCATTTCTCCCTATGCGGGAGGGTACCCCGTATCGAGGGTACCAACAGTGGCCCCGGGCCCATCTCGGGGGAGATAACGAGCCCGAGGTGGGGCCCTTTTTCTTAGGCAGAGAAAAGCATATCAGACTTATCACTAGATCACGCTCGTGGAAAGTGACGAAGGGATTGTTTGCAAGAGAAGGTTGCCCTGTTATAGAAGGATTTGGCAGAAATATGTAAAATTGTCTGTCTCTTCTGTTCCGTGGACTTTCTCTAAGTCCCGCGTTGACCGTTGCCGGAGAAAGAACAGTCGCAGGATCATGGGAGCGTGCGCCCACTTGATGGTTGCTTTTACTGCGGCAGTTCCCAAGGCTGCCACTTCTGCACGTTGCGGCGCTTTTTTCGGGAACCACCGAAGTGTCTTGCCGGCTCGTCTCCTTGGGAGACTGACTTCTTGGCCCACCGCTTCAGCTGGACGTCTTGGGCCCGCTTGTCATCTGCGCTCGGTCTTGGAGCCAAAGCGGTTGCCCATGTGGCGTATTCGAAGAGTTTCGAATCGCTTCGAATCGCATCGGGGAAGTGCGAAGGGAAGCCGCAACATGGGTAGGATCCCCTTATAAAACTTCACAGCGCTTGCACCTTCCTTCAGTGCCTGCGGCCTTGTCTTCTGACATGGCTTCCAACCCGCCATCGGAGGAGGAGCGCGCTCGATCTCCTCAGGCGGCGGCGTCTGCGCCGAGTCAGGGATCCAAGGAGCCTGCACGCCCTGCTTATGGAGATGGCGCCCCGTCTGGTGGCGACCCCAAGAGGTCTCGGGTTCATCATCCCAACGGGACTGCTCTTGAGTGACGACAGGCTGAAGGTTCCCAGGCGTTGCGTTCTCCCTCCTCAGGCGGTGGAGTCTCCAAGGAAACTGTTGATGCATCGAGCAAGGCTTCAAGCGGTGGAGTCTCCAAGGAAACTGCTGACGCACCGAGGAGGGCTTCAGTCGGTGGAGTCTCCAAGGAAACTGCTGAAGCGCCGAGGAGAGCTTCAGGCGGTGGAGTCTCCAAGGAAACTGCTGAAGCGGCGGGGGGTGCTTCAGAAGCATCCCTTGCTCCGTCAGTTTGAGCGACTGCGGGGCGGCCGTCGGCGGGCTCTAGTGGCCCTTGATGACAGCGACCCTTGCACTGGTGGTGGCCGAGGTGATCCCCGCGCTCGGGCCGCAGAGCGGGAGGACGCCGCCAGGGCTGAAGTCGGGGACGTGGCTGCCCTTGTAGCCAATAGGTTCCGGATGTGCCAGGGGAACCCTAGGACTTGTATCTCTCTTTTTTTTAGTCTGTAGTTCAGCTCATGGAGCCATAAATAAATAGACTCTTGTGACCTTTTGTGCCTGTTATGCTTTTGTCTTCTTCTTGGTTTCGCCTGGCCGAGTCCTCAGCTCCGCAAGGTACTCAGAGGCCTTCACCAATCTCGAAGCCCTGCACAGACACCCTCTGTCGAAGTGTTCGGTCGACACTTCCCCCGGGCCTGCACTGGGCAGCCCGCGGAGGTTCTTTTTTTCGGTGGGGCTAGTCCCTTGCGGAGAGCTTGCGCGGATGGACGAGTTAGTAAGAGCTTGACACGGTGAGTTTTACGTGGTTCAGGCCGCCGGAGCGTAAAACCCTTCGTCCACGGCGAGCTATGGAGCTCGCTGTATTGCTTGCTGCTCAGGGCCGGAGTCCTGAGCTTGGGGGTGAGTTACAGCTTGGGAGTGTATGGCTAGCGTATGAGTTGCAAAGTGCGAACCCTTGCTATCGTCGCCTACCCGAGCCTTTTATAGTCCAAGACTCGGGCAGCTTAAAAGGGGGGCCGGGACCTGACAGGTGGTCCCGGGAAGATTGTCTATTATCTACCGTACCTGCAGTTATGCCGGTAGTTGTCTCTGGTCGAAGGCTTCTGAGTCTTCATCTTGCCGCCCTGCCCATGCCGCATGCTAGTCGTAGTGGTTGATGACGGCGCAGGCGGCATGGGATGTCTTGTCGCGGTGTTTATTGGCTGGCAGGTTCTGACACCGCACGCTAGTCTGTGATGCGACTGGGCGCAACGGCACCTGACAGAGGCGTGCTCCGCGTCTCCGCGTCTTGGGAAGACGCGGGCCTTGAATACCTTGTACGGGCAAGGTATGGGGCGTCTTTATGCCCGCTGCCTATCTCTCGGGGGCAGGCAGCACAGTTCTTCTGGCCACGTGGCGAGCCGGGAGCCCTTCTCAGAGGAGAGGAGGGTCCGGCCTGCGGGGCACGTGGAGCCTCCGGACCTCTCCCCGCCGAGGGGGACGTCCAGCTTCTGTCGGCCACGTGGCGGGCCCGGAGCTCTTCTCTGAGGAGGGGGAGGTCCGGCCCCGCCGGACGTGTGGCGCCTTCGGACCTCTCTCCCACGGAGGGGGAGGTCCGGCTTCTGTATGCCACGTGGCGGCCCGGAGCTCTCCTCTGAGGAGAGGGAGGTCCGGCCCCGCCGGACACGTGGCGCCTTCGGAGCTCTCCCTACGGAGAAGGGCGAGTTCCTCAGGCATTTTCCCCTGTGCGCGGGGGTACCCCATATCTCAGGTACCGACAGTGGCCCCCAGTCCCATCTCGGGGGAGATAGTGAGCCCGAGGTGGGACCTCCATCTCTTCCGATCTGCGCACTTTCCCTAAGTCCCGAATTGACCGCTGCCGGAGCACGAACGACCGCGGGATCGTCGGAGCGTGCGCTCACTTGATGGTTGCTTTTACTGCGGCGGTTCCCAGCTGTTGCGAGCGCTTGGAGTTTCTCTAGGGCCGACACTGCAGCAGTGCTGTCCCCACGAATCCTGAGGACGCCCGTCGGTGTTGGCATCTTCAGGACGAGGTAGCCGTAGTGGGCTACTGCCATGAACCGGTACAGGGCTTGCCTGCCGATTATGGCATTGAAGGGGAGGTCTATCTCCGCTACGTCGAACAGAATGTACTCTGTCCGATAGCTGTCCAGAGCCCCGAAGGTCACCGGGAGGCTAATGTTGCCGTAGGGAATGACCTGTCCCGGCCCTACCCCTGAGAATGGGCTCGACGGGGTGAGCTTGGCCATCGGGATCTGCAGCTTCTGGAAAGCTGCACGGCTGATGAGGTTCAGCCCAGCTCCTGCATCTACCAAAACGTGGTACATTCTCACGTTGGCGATGGTAGGAGCTACCAAGAGCGGTAGTTGGCCGGCCCCAACCATGTTCCTGGGGCAGTCAGTGGCGTCAAAGCTGATGGGGGTCCCCATCCACTTAAGGTGCGGTGCAGCACTTGGGAGTGGCGCCACCGACGCTACTGCTCGGCGCAGAGTCTTGACTGCGCTTCGGGACGAGGGGTCGGTGGACCCACCGTATATGACGTTGTCGGTACCTGAGATATGGGGTACCCCTGCGCACAGGGTAAAATGCCTAAGGTACTCGCCCTTCTCCGCAGGGAGAGCTCCGAAGGCGCCACGCGTCCGGCGGGGCCGGACCTCCCTCTCCTCAGAGGAGAGCTCCGGGCCCGCCACGTGGCATACAGAAGCCGGACCTCCCCCTCCGCGGGAGAGAGGTCCGAAGACGCCACGCGTCCAGCGGGGCGGGATCTCCCTCTCCACAGAGGAGAGCTCCGGGCCCGCCACGTGGCATACAGAGGCCGGACCTCCCCCTCCGCGGGGAGAGGTCCGGAGGCTCCACGTGCCCCGCAGGCCGGGCCCTTCTCACCTCAGAGAAGGGCTCCGGACCCGCCACGTGGCCAGAAGAACGGTGCTGCCTGCCCCCGAGCGGTAGGCGGCGGGCATAAAGGCGCTCCTCACCTTGCCCGTACAAGGTATTCAAGGCCCGCGTCTTCCCAAGACGCGGAAACGCGGAGCACGCGTCTGTCAGGTGCCGTTGCGCCCAGTCGCATCACAGACTGGCGCGCGGTGTCAGAACCTGCCAGCCGATAAACGCTGCGACAAGACATCCCATGCCGCCTGCGCCGTCATCAACCACTACGACTAGCGTGCGGCATGGGCAGGGCGGCAAGATGAAGACTCAGAAGCCTTCGGCCAGAGGCAACTACCAGCGTAACTACAGATACGGTAGGCAATAGACAATCTTTCCGGGACCACCTGTCGGGTCCCGGCTCCCCTTGTAAGCCGCCCGAGTCTTGGACTATAAAAGGCTCGGGTAGGCGTCGATAGCAAGGGTTCGCATTTTGCAACTCATACGCTAGCCATACACTCTCAAGCTGTAACTCACCCCCAAGCTCAGGCCCCCCGGCCCTGAGCAGCAAGCAATACAGCGAGCTCCATAGCTCGCCGTGGACGTAGGGTTTTACGCTCCGGCGGCCTGAACCACGTAAAACTCTCTGTGTCAAGCTCTCACTAACTCGTCCATCTGCGCAAGCTCTCCGCTAGGAACTAGCCCCTCCGAAAAAAGAACCTCCGCGGGCTGCCCAGTGCCGGCCCGGGGGAAGTGTCGACCGAACACTTCGACATTTGGCGTGCCAGGTAGGGGGCTTTTCCCCTAGCGCGACGAGTTTCCACCGACGAAGATGACCAAGCTTCCTTCAGCGGCAAACTCTCCCCCTCCGCGGTCACAGCGAACCGTGACCACAGGGGAAAGTACATGATGACACACTCAGGACGGAGTGTGACAGGGCAAGCTGGGAGCCAGCAACCGGCTCTGGCAGCGCCGACCCCGGCAATGCAGGCTCCATCCAGCGTCAGGCCTTCAGTAGCGCCGGACGTACCCGGTGGGGGTGCGCTAGCCGCAGCAAGGGCGCTACTGCGCAATCCGCCTGCTTGGGACGCGCCTCAGGCAGCGACCCAGCAGTGGATTCGCGAGGTAGACCGTCTTGTCATCGCCGACGCAAACCATTGACTTCGGCGGGGATGACGCTCCGACCAACCGGCTGTGTCGCTGACGCGCACGCCAACGGTTGACGGCCAGATGGGGGAGTTCCAGCTCCACCAAGCTTCCGTCGACGGACCTGAGGACAGAGCTGGAACGGTGTCACTTAGGCCAAGATGCCCATGTGTTCCTCGAGCGACGTCAAGAAGTGCGTCGCACTCAAGAGGCTGGCGACAACATGACGTCGGCCTCGACCCAGCCTGAAGGGCAGATCTTCGCTACGCGAGCTCTGCCCCAGGCATACGTCGCGCAGCATATGCCACAACCATATGCCCTGCAAACGGCATCCCCGGTCTATAGAGCGGCCTTGCCCATACCGGGGCATACTGTGCCAGCGGGGAACCAGGCGTTCGCGGCGCCGATACCTGCACTGGGGGCCAGCAACCGGCTCTGGCAGCGCCGACCCCGGCAATGCAGGCTCCGACCAGCGTCAGGTCTTCAGTAGCGTTGGGTGTATCTAGTGAGGGTGCGCTAGCCGCAGCGAAGAGCGCTGCTACTCAATATGCCACAATCGAATGCCCTACGTATGGCGGCCGGAGCATGCGGTGCTCAGCGCGAACCAAGCATTCGCGGCATCTGAACCTGCGGCGACAGAAGCAGGGTGTGCGGCCCTCGCGCCCCGCCTTCGCTTCACAAAATGGCCGCGCAAGTTTTGGCCGCTCTTGCCTGAGAAGTACGACGGCAGCACCAACCCGGCGGAATTCCTCCAGAGGCCGGGAAATCCAGAAGCTCGCGAGGCGCTTCCGGAAGGGGAAGCAGCCCCTAGCTGATGCCCCA
Organism: Neostapfia colusana; assembly: GCA_030760725.1. Classification (NCBI taxonomy): domain Eukaryota; kingdom Viridiplantae; phylum Streptophyta; class Magnoliopsida; order Poales; family Poaceae; genus Neostapfia; species Neostapfia colusana. The sequence goes on along the minus strand of JASWHV010000013.1, from coordinate 40,623,837 downwards.
TCCTATTGTAAGGAAGGGCAACCAGAAGGTCGAGGCCCGAGACGGCGACGACCGCCAGGTGGATTTCCAGGAGCTCCGGCGCGCCGCAAAGGCAGCGCGCAATCATGGGAGCTCCATCTCCAGTGACGACGAGCACTGGAAGATGCCCTGTGACATCTTCGGCGGGTCCACTGACCCCCCTATCCAGAAGCATGGCTAAGGCCTTGCGCCGAGCGGTAGCGTCGGTGGCTCCCCTCCCAGGTGCAGTACCGCGCCTCAGCTGGATGGGAACCCCCATCAGTTTCAATGACACCGACTGCCCCAGGAACATGGCTCGGGCCGGCCAACTACCGCTCGTGGTGGCCCTTACCATCGCCAACATGAAGATGTACCACGTTTTGGTGGATGGTGGGACTGGACTGAACCTCATCAGTCACGCAGCCTTCAAGAAGCTGCAGATCCCGATGGCCAAGCTCGCCCCATCAAGCCCGTTCTCAGGGGTAGGGCCGGGACAGGTCGTTCCCTACGGCCACATCAGCCTCCCGGTGACTTTGGGGCACCGGATAGCTACCGGACGGAGTACATTCTGTTCGACGTGGCCGAGATTGCCATGATCGGTAGGCCAGCCCTGTACCGATTCATGGCAGTAGCCCACTACGGCTATCTTGTCCTGAAGATGCCTACACCAACAGGCGTCCTCAAGGTTTGTGGAGACTGTGCTGCCGCAGTATTAGCCTTGGAAAGGCTTCAGGCGCTTACAGCAACCAGAGCGCCAGCCCTCAGCAGTACAGAACCAAACCAGCTCCACCTAAGCGCACGCCATCGTGCCTCTACCACCGCACCCCGCGTGCAACCCCTTGATGAGGACAACGTCCCCACAAGACTCGTCCGAATCAGCGCCGATGCCACCCAGACCACCCGGGTAGCCGGGGGCCTGGGTAGCATATAGGAAGGCGCGCTTGTTGCCCCCCTCCGGCATGAGGTCGATGTGCTGCATGACAGTCATCACCGAGGCCAGAGATCCCTAGGGAGGTGATGGAGCACTACTTAAAGGTCTTTCCCGACGCCCAGCCGTCCGACGAGACGGAGAGTCCGCCGCTCCCGGCGCTTGGCAAACCGTGTCATTATCCCGAAGGCCAGCGAGAAGCTCCGGAAGCGCATCCACTACACCAGTCCCAATAAGGCATGCCCTAAAGACCTATTTTTTCTTCCTATGATAGAGCAAATAGTAGACTCGATACCAGGCTGTGATATGCTGCGCTTCCCAAATGCTTGCTAGGACTCCCGTCAGACCCCTGGGTCTGAAGTAGTTGGAGGGCGCCCTTTACCTGCTAATCCCGGCGTAAACCGACTCAGCATAGCTAAGGGTCCCGCAAATTTCTGGTCTTCGCGCAATGGCTTTAACCCTATAACACAGTAACCTGTTTCGCTACCGAGAAGCAAGCACCAGAAGACCAGACCTCCGATCCCCGACACAACCTCCCGGAGGACCAGCAGGACCTCCCGGAGCTCCCGGGACGTCAGCGGAGCTTCCCGCGAGGTCCAAAGCAGCCTGAGGACCCCCGAGTGTCGGGCACCCAGCGATCCCCCTAGGCTAAAAGCTACCCCACACAGCTCCGCGCGGTGGGCGATGCCGCCAAATGGGCGGCGGAACTACTGAAGTTTGATCTAGGTTCCCTTTCCCGTCGTACAGACATTAACAAAGCATTAGTTCACTTATGGCTGAAGTAGACGCACGCTCAGGGGGCCACGGAGACGATGAAGCAGTACCCTGAGCCCAGACCTTCACCAGGCCTTATCGAATGATGTTCGTCGACGGCTCCTTGCGAAAGCAGGGGGCCGATGCTAGCGTACTGATTCCTCACGCCATCGGGGGAGCAGTCTGGGTATGTGGCGCGTTTCAATTCCAAGGCAACCAACAACATAGCAAAGTATGGAGTGCCCATCCTTCTCGCTAGGCGTTGGCTCAGGGCAATCCCCAGTCTGGTTAACAACCAAGACAGTGGAGACAGACCCCCTCGCCTTGGACCTGCACCACGTACCGCGCGCTAGCAAGGCCGCAGCTGACGAACTTTCAACGAGGGCCCCCACTGCCACCGGAGCCACTGTGCCTGGAGGGGGCCTCGAGAGGACGTTGCCGCGACCCACAGCCCGGCCCGCCGAGCCGGGCGAAGGGGGCTAGACCAGCACCTCGAAGCTGGCGGTCCCGGCGGCCATGAGCGCCGCCAAGGATCATAAGCGTCATTGGGGACTCCGTGCAACCCAGCGCTCAAGATCCAGATGCTCAAGTCAGACCCGATGCATGGATCACGGAGGTCCGGGACTACTTGAAAGACAATATCCTCCCTGATGAACGTGTATCCGCTGAACGGATTGCGCGTGTGGCTAAGAGACACATGGCGGTAGAGGGGGATCTCTACCGACGTGGCGCCAACCACATCCTATTGCTGTGCATAACCCAGGGGGAAGGCTGCGACTTGTTCGCTGAGATCCATGGAGGCGAATGTGGGAGTCATTCTTCCTCACGCACGCTTGTCGGTAAAGCCTTTCGGCATGGCTTCTACTAGCCGGCAACACTCCAGGATGCCGTCGAGCTGGTCGAGAGCTGCAAAGCGTGCCTGTTCCACGCCAAGCAGATCCATACACCGGCTTGGACGGTACAGATGATCCAGCCCGCATGGCCATTTGCCGTACTGGGGCTGGACATCCCAGGCCTGGGACCATTCCCCAGAACCGAAAACAGGGACCCGCTCCCGAACCTTCGGAACACGGAACACCGCTGTAAGTTCTACCCCTAGAGCAACAATAGGGCATGCCTTTCTTTTTGTAGTAATTTCCATAAAAGTCCGTGAACAGGGCTTGGAGCAACTAAGCCTCAGGGGACGGTCCAGGACTACGTTCAGCTTCGCCTGGTTCCGACCCCAAGCGCGTAGAGTCTTGCTTCCCTTGAGGTGGGTCGTGGCCTACATACGTGGCCCGCCTTCCCCCGTATGGAAATTTATATGAAAAGAAACCTACCCTACGTTGCTCTACTTTGGTACTCATTTAATTTACTTATTAAGTTTTTATGATTACCCAACTAACACGTGCTCACTATGCGTTCAACTCCCTCTTCCCATTCTCATCTTTAGTCGGAATTTGCTGCAGATACGACTAAGGAATAGAGGGGGGGAGCCCCCAAGGAGAATTACTTTTTCCTTACTTGTGTGCAGGACTTCTCAGCCTCAGCTCCCCGCAGGAGAATGGTAGGCCCATCCACCCAATAGAACGCACCTACCAGGGGGCCGCTACGGGATCGCGGTAGGCCAAAAACCCCAAGGTAAGATCAAAAGGGCTAGCCCTCACAGGGGCGAGGTCCGAAGGCCCCACGTGTCCAGCGGGGCCGGACCTCCCACATTTTTGAGGGGAGCTCCGGGGCCGCCGCGTGGTCTACAGAAGTCGGACCTCCCCCCTCTGCGAGGGGAGGCCCGGGGCCTCCACGTGCCCTGCAAGCCCGGACCTCCTCTCAGGCGGGAGCTCCGGGCCCGCCACATGGCCAACAGGCTCGGACCCCCCTCCGGTCTCGTAAGGCGGGTCCTGGAGACCTCCGAAACCCTTAATATACATTGGGGACCCGGACAAGGTGTCTGTCGGTACCTGAGATATGGGGTACCCCCGCGCACAGGGTAAAATGCCTAAGGTGCTCGCCCTTCTCCGCAGGGAGAGCTCCGAAGGCGCCACGCGTCCAGCGGGGCCGGACCTCCCTCTCCTCAGAGGAGAGCTCCGGGCCCGCCACGTGGCATACAGAAGCCGGACCTCCCCCTCCGCGGGAGAGAGGTCCGAAGACGCCACGCGTCCAGCGGGGCCGGACCTCCCTCTCCTCAGAGGTGAGCTCCGGGCCCGCCACGTGGCATGCAGGAGCCGGACCTCCCCCTCCGCGGGAGAGAGGTCCGAAGGCGCCACGCGTCCAGCGGGGCCGGACCTCCCTCTCCTCAGAGAAGAGCTCCGGACCCGCCATGTGGCTGGAAGAGCGGTGCTGCCTGCCCCCGAGCGGTAGGCAGCGGGCGTAAAGGCGCCCCTCACCTTGCCCGTACAAGGAATTCAAGGCCCGCGTCTTCCCAAGACGCGAAAACGCGGAGCACGCGCCTGTCAGGTGCCGTTGCGTCCAGTCGCATCACAGACTGGCGCGCGGTGTCAGAACCTGACAGGTAATAAACGCCGCGACAAGACATCCCATGCCGCCTGCGCCGTCATCAATCACTACGACTAGCGCACGGCATGGGCAGGGCGGCAAAAGGAAGACTCAGAAGCCTTCGACAGGAGGCAACCACCGGCATAACTACAGATACGGTAGATAATAGACAATCTTCCCGGGACCACCTGTCGGGTCTCGGCTTCCCTTGTAAGCCACCCGAGCCTTGGACTATAAAAGGCTCGGGTAGGCGTCGATAGCAGGGGTTCGCGTTCTGCAACTCATACGCTAGCCATACACTCTCAAGCTGTAACTCACCCCCAAGCTCAGGCCCCCGGCCCTGAGCAGCAAGCAATACAGCGAGCTCCATAGCTCGCCGTGGACGTAGGGTTTTACGCTCTGGCGGCCTGAACCACGTAAAACTTCCTGTGTCAAGCTCTCACTAACTCGTCCATCCGCGCAAGCTCTCCGCTAGGAACTAGCCCCTCCGAAAAAAGAACCTCCGCGGGCTGCCCAGTGCAGGCCTGGGGGAAGTGTCGATCGCACACTTTGACATTTGGCGCGCCAGGAAGGGGGCTTTTCCCCTAGCGCGACGAGTTTCCGCCGACGAAGATGACCAAGCTTCCTTTAGCGGCAAACTCTCCCTCTCCGTGGTCACGGCGAACCGTGACCACAGGGAGAGTACATGATGACACACTCAGGACGGAGTGTGACGAGGCAAGCTGGGAGCCAGCAACCGGCTCTGGCAGTGCCGGCCCCGGCAATGCAGGCTCCATCCAGCGTCAGGCCTTCAGTAGCGCCGGGCGTACCCGGTGGGGGTGCGCTAGCCTCAGCAAGGGCGCTACTGCGCAATCCGCCTGCTGGGGACGCGCCTCAGGCGGCGATCCAGCAGTGGATTCGCGAAGTAAACCGTCTTGCCGCCGCCGTCGCAAACCATTGACTTTGGCGGGGATGACGCTCCAACCAACCAGCTGCGTCGCTGGCGCGCACGCCAACGGTTGACGGCCAGTCGGGGAAGTTCCAGCTCCACTAAGCTTCCGTCGACGGACCTGAGGACAGAACTGGGACGGTGTCGCTTAGGCCAAGATGCCCGAGTGTCCCTCGAGCGACGTCAAGAAGGGCGTCGCACTCAAGAGGCTGGCAACAATATGACGTCGGCCTCGACCCAGCCTGAAGGGCAGATCTTCGCTACGCGGGCTCTGCCCCAGGCATACGTCGTGCAGTATATGTCACAACCATATGCCCTGCAAACGGCGCCCCCGGTCTATAGAGCGGCCTTGCCCATACCGGGGCATACTGTGCCAGCGGAGGACCAGGTGTTCGCGGCGCCGATACCTGCACTGGGAGCCAGCAACCGGCTCTGGCAGCGCCGACCCCGGCAATGCAGGCTCCGACCAGTGTCAGGTTTTCAGTAGCGCTGGGTGTACCTAGTGAGGGTGCGCTAGCTGCAGCGAAGAGCGCTGCTACTCAATATGCCACAGTCGTATGTCCTATGTATGGCCGCCGGAAGCATGCGGTGCTCGGAGCGAACCAAGCATTCGCGGCATCAGAACCTGCGGCAACAGAAGCGGGGTGTGCGGCCCTCGCGCCCCGCCTTCGCTTCACAAAATGGCCGTGCAAGTTTCAGCCACTCTCGCCTGAGAAGTACGACGGCAGCATCAACCCGGCGGAATTCCTCCAGAGGCCGGGAAATCCAGAAGCTCGCGGGGCGCTTCCGGAAAGGGAAGCAGCCCCTAGCTGATGCCCCATCCTATAGTAAGGGAGGGCAACCAGAAGCTGCCAGGTGGATTTCCAGGAGCTCCGGCGCGCCGCAAGGGCAGCGCACAATCATGGAAGCTCCATCTCCAGTGATGACGAGCACTGGAAGATTCCCTGTGACATCTTCGGCGGGTCCGCTGACCCCCCTGTCCAGAAGCATGGCTAAGGCCTTGCGACGAGCGGTAGCGTCGGTGGCTCCCCTCCCAGGTGCAGTACCACGCCTCAGGTGGATGGGAACCCCCATCAGCTCCAATGACACCGACTGCCCCAGGAACATGGCTGGGGCCGGCCAACTACCGCTCATGGTGGCCCTTACCGTCGCCAACGTGAAGATGTACCACGTCTTGGTGGATGGTGGGGCTGGACTGAACCTCATCAGTCACGCAGCCTTCCGGAAGCTGCAGATCCCGATGGCCAAGCTCGCCCCATCAAGCCCGCTCTCAGGGGTAGGGCCGGGACAGGTCGTTTCCTACGGCCGCATCAGCCTCCCGGTGACCTTTGGGGCACCGGGCAGCTACCGGACGGGGTACATTCTGGTCGACGTGGCCGAGACTGACCTCCCCTTCAATGCCATAATCGGTAGGCCAGCCCTGTACCGATTCATGGCAATGGCCCACTACGGCTACCTTGTCTTGAAGATGCCTATACCAACAGGCGTCCCCAAGGTTTGTGGAGACCGTGTTGCCGCAGTATTAGCCTTGGAAAGGCTTCGGGCGCTTACAGCAACTATAGCGCCAGCCCTCAGCGGTACAGGACCAAACCAGCTCCACCCAAGTGCACGTCACCGTGCCTCTACCGCCGCCCCCGCGTGCAACCCCTTGATGAGGACGACATCCCCACAAGGCTCATCCGAATCAGCGCCGGTGCCACCTAGACCACCCGGGTAGCCGGGGGCCAGGGTAGCATATAGGAAGGCGCGCTCGTTGCCCCCCTCCGACATGAGGTCGATGTGCTGCATGAAAGCCATCACCGAGGCCAGAGATCCCCAGGGAGGTGATTGAGCATTACTTAAAGGTCTTTCCCGACGTCCAGCCGTCCGACGAGACGGAGGGTCCGCCGCTCCCGGTGCTTGGCAAACCGTGTTATTATCCCGAGGGCTGGCGAGAAGCTCCAGAAGCGCATCCACTGCACCAATCTCAATAAGGCATGTCCTAAAGACCTATTTTCTCTTTGACTGATAGAGCAAATAGTAGACTCGATACCAGGCTGTGATATGCTGCGCTTCCCAAATGCTTGCTAGGGCTCCCATCAGACCCCTGTGTCTGAAGTAGTTGAAGGGCGCCCCCTACCTACTAATCCCGGCGTAAGCCGACTCGGCATAGCTAGGGGTCCCGCAAATTTCTGGTTTTCGCGCAATGGCTTTAACCCCATACCACAGTAACCTGTTCCGCTACCAAGAAGCAAGTGCCAGAAGACCAGACCTCGGATCCCTGACACAACCTCCCGGAGCCCCCAGGACGACAGCGGAGCTTCCCGTGAGGTCCAAAGCAGCCTGAGGACCCCCGAGTGCCGGGCACCCGGCGATCTCCCCAGGCTAAAAGCTATCCCTCGCAGCTCCATGCGACGGGCAATGTCGCCGAATGGGCGGCGGAGCTACTGAAGTTTGATCTAGGTTCCCTTTCCCGTCATACAGACATTAACCGAGCATTAGTTCACTTGTGGCTGAAGTAGACGCACGCTCAGGGGGCCATGAAGACGATGAAACAGGACCCTGAGCCCTGACCTTCATCAGGACTCATCAAATGATGTTCGCCCACGGCTCCCCGCGAAAGCAGGGGGCCGATGCTAGCGTACTGTTCCTCATGCCATCGGGGGAGCAGTCAGGGTATGTGGCGCGTCTCAATTCCAAGGCAGCCAACACCATAGCAGAGTATGGAGTGCTCATCCTTCTCGCTAGTCGTTGGCTCAGGGCAATCCCCAGTCTGGTTATCAACCAAGACGGCGGAGACAAACCCCCTCGCCTTGGACCTGCACCACGTACCGCGCGCTAGCAAGGCCGCAGCTGACGACCTCTCAACGAGGGCCCCCACTGCCACCGGAGCCACTGTGCCTGAAGGGGGCCTCGAGAGGACGTTGCCGCGACCCACAGCCCGGCCCACCGAGCCGGGCGAAGGGGGCTAGACCAGCACCTCGAAGCTGGCGGTCCCGGCGGCCATGAGCGCCGCCAAGGATCATAAGCGTTACTGGGGACTCCGTGCAACCCAGCGCTCAAGATCCAGATGCTCAAGTCAGACCCGATGCATGGATCACGGAGGTCCGGGACTACTTGAAAGACAATATCCTCCCTGATGAACGTGTATCCGCTGAACGGATTGCGCGTATGGCTAAGAGACACATGGCGGTAGAGGGGGATCTCTACCAACGTGGCGCCAACCACATCCTATTGCGGTGCACAACCCAGGGGGAAGGCTGCGACTTGTTCGCTGAGATCCATGGAGGCGAATGTGGGAGTCATTCTTCCTCACGCACGCTTGTAGGTAAAGCCTTTCGGCATGGCTTCTACTAGCCGGCAACACTCCAGGATGCCGTCGAGCTGGTCGAGAGCTGCTAGGCATGCCTGTTCCATGCCAAGCAGATCCATACACCGGCTTGGACGGTACGGGTGATCCAGCCCGCATGGCCATTTGCCGTACTAGGGCTGGACATCCCGGGCCCGGGACCATTCCCCAGAACCGAAGACAGGGACCCGCTCCCGAACCTTCGAAACACGGAACACCGCTGTAAGTTCTACCCCTAGAGCAACAATCAGGCAGGCCCTTCTTTTCATAGTAATTTCCATAAAAGTCCGTGAACCGGGCTTGGAGCAACTAAGCCTCAGGGGACGGTCCAGGACTATGTTCAGCTTCGCCTGGTTCCGACCCCAAGCGCGTAGAGTCTTGCTTCCCTTGAGGTGGGTCGTGGCCTACATATGCGACCCTCCTTCCCCCGTATGGAAATTTATATGAAAAGAAGCCCACCCTACGTTGCTCTTCTTTGGTACTCATTTAATTTACTTATTAAATTTCTATGATTACCCTACTAACGCGTGCTCACTATGCGTTCAACTCCCTCTTCTCATTTTCATCTTTAGTCGGAATTTGCTGCAGATATGACTAAGGAATAGAGGGGGGAGCCCCCAAGGAGAATTACTTTTTCCTTATGTGCAGGGTTTCTCAGCCTCAGCTTCCCGCAGGAGTATGGTAGGCGCATCCACCCAATAGAACGCGCCTACCAGGGGGCCGCTACGGGATCGCGGTAGGCCAAAAACCCTAAGGTAAGATCAAAGGGCTAGCCCTCACAGGGGTAGGGTCCGAAGGCCCCACGTGTCCGGCAGGGTCGGACCTCCCACCTCTTCGAGGGGAGCTCCGGGACCGCCGCGTGGTCTACAGAAGTCGGACCTCCCCCCCCTCCCTCTGCGGGGAGAGGCCCGGGACCTCCACGTGCCTTGCGAGCCCGGACCTCCTCCCAGGCAGGAGCTCCAGGCTCGGACCCCCCTCCGATCTTGTGAGGCGGGTCCTGGAGACCTCCGGAACCCTTGGTATACAGTGGGGACCCGGACAAGGTGTCTATGCAGAGCTTCGAGATTGGTCAAGGCCTCTGAGCCCTTGCGGAGCTAAGGGCTCGGTCAGGAAAGGCCAAGAAGAAGACTAGGGCATGCAGACACAGAAAGAAACAGGAGTCTGTCCATACAAAGGCTCCACGAGCTGGGCTACAGACTCAACAAAAATAAAGAAAGGAAGTACAGGGCCTTGTGGACACAAGGGCGGGTGCCTAGGGGTCCCCGGACTCCCGATGAAACCTAGAGGCCATGAGGGCAGCTAAGTCCTCGACTTCGGCCCTGGCAGCTTCCTCCTGGTCGGCGATGGGTCCTAAACGGACTGGACCCAGGGAAAAGGAACGGTCTCGGCTAACAAAGCACGACAGAACGTGCATCGCAACCTCCTTCACAAGGCCCCGACCTTCTGCTTCCAGCTCGTCGGCGATCACTGATTCGAGCTGACCTAGCTTGTCGCCGAGAGACTCAAGGGCTGGGGCCGCTTCGGACACCGGCCGTGCTGGGGTCTCCACCTGCACAGGGCTAAAACCAAGAGGAGCCAAGGCGGATCCCGCCTTAGCAATGAAGCTCCAGACCACCTGGGCCTCGGCAGTACGCAGGGACTGGAGCCTCTCTACCTCTTGGCGGGCCGCTAGCTCGCGATCCATCGCCGCCTGAAGCTCCTTGGAAGACTTCTCCTCCCTCGCGGCGACAGCCGACTCACGGAGCTCCAACGCCTCAGTCCGAGCCCTTAGCTCCTCCACCTTGACCCTCAGCCGAGCGGTGGTCTTCTCCTCCTCGTCCGCAGCAGCGCGTTCCTGATCAGCGACGGCATGCTCCCGACGGGCTACCTGCAGCTGCAACTCCTCCGCGGCGGCGGAACACTCCTTGGCTTTGGCTTCAGCTTTGGCCAGAGCCTCGCGGTAGGTGGCACGAACCCGCTGGGCCTCTAGCTCCAAGCGGCTAATGGCCTTCTTCTGGGCGCCAAGCAGAGCACTCATGGCCTCAAGCCTTGACTGCCTTGAGTCGAGGTCCGCCCGGGCCCGCTGCTGCCAGCTGAGGAGGCAGTCTCTCTCGCCGGCCAATGCCTTCCGCTCCTGCTCAAAGGCAGATTGGAGCTGCCGGGAGCTGGTCTGGGCACGCTCCATGGCGTCCCACACGGGCACCGGAGCAGGGGGGGCAGGAATCGCGCCGCTGGACCCCCCGGACGAGTCCAAGACCGGCGGGAGCGCCGGCGCCTCGGCAGCTACGGGGGGGCGCTGTCCTAAGAAGGCCAGGGGGCCAGCAGGCACACCTACAGCGGCCCCCGGTCTCAAGACCTGGCTTCTGGGCTGGTGAAGGAGGGCGGGTAGGAGCAGATGCGGCCACCGAGGCCACTGCCCCCGTTGATTTGGGAGCTATGGGGGCCGCCGCGGCCCCCAGGGGCCGAGGCGCGGAGCCCCCGCTGGTTGAAGGCGGCCGGGTAAGAGGCCCGCCCTTGGCAGCCGGTTGGTCCCTGCAAAGAAGAAGAAGCCCTCAGAATAAGAGAAGAGGCAGGAGCTCTGCTCAAGTCAGAAAGAATAACACTTACTGAGCGGCATGAGCGCTCCAGCGAGCTTGCTGCACTGGCCTCTGGGATGTAGCTGAACTACCAGGACCAGCGGCAGGAACGGTCGCGGAATGGGACGCCTGGACCTCCGGCGCGCTCGCCGGCGTCGCCCCACCAACATCCGTCCTGGGAGCCCCGCCACTCGAGGGAGGATGGCGAGATACTTGGGCTGATTCAGACGGCTGCTGTCTAGGGAGAGACCCGCCGGGGAGGGACACTCGGGACCTCTTCGGGTCGCCACCCGATGGACCAGCACCTCCGGGAGATGGAAGCAAGGTAGCTCCGGCACCCTGGATTGGCACAGGCGGCACCCTTGGAGGAGACCGAGCGTGTTTTTTCTCTAGATGCCCGGGGGCCGGCTCTTTACCTTTCCCTTTATCGGCGTCTTGGGTTCCGTCGGCTCTGGGGGAAGGTTTGGCAGCAGTGGATGCCTCATGCCCTGATTCGGGGTGCTCGGTTCCTGGATTGGTGATGCCCCGGAAGGCATCCCCGACCTGACGAACGGCAATCCCGATATCATCAAGGTTCGGCATCTTCCGCAGGAGCTCTGACCTCCTCTGAGGCTCCAAGAAGAGGGGAGTGGCAGAAGGCGGAAGGACGGGGACGCCGCTGGGAATATAGTCACCGCTCACCTTGCTCACTATCTCCTCCAGCTCCTCGTCGGAAGGGACAGAGTCGGGGCCTCTCTCCAGCCTGGTACAGTCCTGCTCACCGGTGTAGTACCATGCTGGGCGGCTGCGTTGCTGCAAGGGAGCAATGCGGCGTGACACAATGTGCATCAGCACCATCAGAGATGTCATCCCCTCGTTGGCCAAGAACCGGATCCGCTCCAAGACCGGAGTGTACTCCTCTCCAGCTCAGGGATCTCCTCCCAGAAGCGGCGATCGGTGGTTGGGCTGGCGGTTGGGAGTTGTAGGCGATCGTGCTCATCGGTCTGCACTACCACCCAGCTCTCCCTCCAGTTCTCCCACCTTGATGCGCTGAAGGGCAGAAGGTATCCGGAGACCTTGGGGTCTTTGCAGCGATGCTGGAAGTAATACGCCCCCATCTGAGTCTTTGAGCCGCGACCGGTCGTACACAGCACAAAGAAGTGGCGGAAGAGCGTCACGGAGGCGTGCACCCCCACGAACATCTCGCAGAAGTGGACAAAAACTGCCGCCATTGCGAGGGAGTTGGGGGAGAGATGGTGGAGTTGGAGACCGTATGTCTCCAGCAGGGTGACGAAGAAGGAAGAAATCGGCGGAACGAACCCCGCCAGAGCATAAGCGGTAAAGAAGACCATCTCCCCCTTTCCCAGGACCAGGGGGAGAGATCCTCGGCGGAGCCGATGCTTCTGCTCTTCCGAGCGCCAGCCCAGCAGCCTGCGCACTGGCCCGAGCTCGGAGGAGCGAACGAGGCGCGTCGGAAGCAAGTTGGAAGCCATAGCGAAAGAAGGCGCAAGGGCAGGAGAGCCGGGGCGCAAGAGTTCAAGGGAAGTACGAGCGCAATGCGAAGGGAAGCCGCGATGCGGGTGAGATCACCTTTTAAAACTTTCCAGGGATGGTTCGAGGTAATTCGAAAACCTCCGGAAACATCGCATCGGCGACCTCGCCGGCTCCGAGACTGGGCGCCAATGAAAGCTGGGCCCAAGCCGCTTAACTAAAGCGGTGGGGTCAAGGAGTCAGTCTCCTGAGAAGATGAGCCGGCAAGGCCCTTCGACGGTTCCTGAAGAAAGCGCCGCAACGTGCAGAAGTGGCAGCCTGGGAACCACCGCAGTAAAAGCAATCATCAAGTGGGCGCACGCTCTCACGACCCTGCGGCCGTTCGTGCTCCGGCATCGGTCAAGTCGGGACTTAGAGAAAGTGCGCGGATCGGAAGAGACGGAGGTCCCACCTCGGGCTCGCTATCTCCCCCGAGATGGGCCCGGGGGCCACTGTCGGTACCTGAGATATGGGGTACCCCCGCGCACAGGGTAAAATGCCTAAGGTGCTCGCCCTTCTCCGCAGGGAGAGCTCCGAAGGCGCCACGCGTCCAGCGGGGCCGGACCTCCCTCTCCTCAGAGGAGAGCTCCGGGCCCGCCATGTGGCATACAGAAGCCGGACCTCCCCCTCCGCGGGAGAGAGGTCCGAAGACGCCACGCGTCCAGCGGGGCCGGACCTCCCTCTCCTCAGAGGTGAGCTCCGGGCCCGCCACGTGGCATGCAGGAGCAGGACCTCCCCCTCCGCGGGAGAGAGGTCCGAAGGCGCCACGCGTCCAGCGGGGCCGGACCTCCCTCTCCTCAGAGAAGAGCTCCGGACCCGCCACGTGGCTGGAAGAGCGGTGCTGCCTGCCCCCGAGCGGTAGGCAGCGGGCGTAAAGGCGCCCCTCACCTTGCCAGTACAAGGAATTCAAGGCCCGCGCCTTCCCAAGACGCGGAAACGCGGAGCACGCGCCTGTCAGGTGCCGTTGCGTCCAGTCGCATCACAGACTGGCGCGCGGTGTCAGAACCTGACAGGTAATAAACGCCGCGACAAGACATCCCATGCCGCCTGCGCCGTCATCAACCACTACGACTAGCGCACGGCATGGGCAGGGCGGCAAAAGGAAGACTCAGAAGCCTTCGACCGGAGGCAACCACCGGCATAACTACAGATACGGTAGATAATAGACAATCTTCCAGGGACCACCTGTCGGGTCTCGGCTTCCCTTGTAAGCCACCCGAGCCTTGGACTATAAAAGGCTCGGGTAGGCGTCGATAGCAGGGGTTCGCATTCTGCAACTCATACGCTAGCCATACACTCTCAAGCTGTAACTCACCCCCAAGCTCAGGCCCCCGGCCCTGAGCAGCAAGCAATACAGAAAGCTCCATAGCTCGCCGTGGACGTAGGGTTTTACGCTCCGGTGGCCTGAACCACGTAAAACTTCCTGTGTCAAGCTCTCACTAACTCGTCCATCCGCGCAAGCTCTCCGCTAGGAACTAGCCCCTCCGAAAAAAGAACCTCCGCGGGCTGCCCAGTGCAGGCCCGGGGGAAGTGTCGATCGCACACTTCGACAGTGTCTATACAGAACTTCGAGACCGGTCAAGGCCCCCGAGTCCTTGCGGAGCTAAGGGCTCGGTCAGGAAAGGCCAAGAAGAAGACTAGGGCATGCAGACACGGAAAGAAACAAGAGTCTGTCCATACAAAGGCTCCACGAGCTGGGCTACAGACTCAACAAAAATAAAAAAGGAAGTACAGGGCCTTGTGGACACGAGGGCAGGTGCTTAGGGGTCCCCGGACTCCCGATGAAACCTAGAGGCCACAAGGGCAGCTAAGTCCTCGACTTCGGCCCTGGCAGCTTCCTCCCGGTCGGCGATGGGTCCTAAACGGACCGGCCCCAGAGAAAAGGAAGGGTCTCGGCTAACGAAGCACGACAGAACGTGCATCGCAACCTCCTTCGCAAGGCCCCGACCTTCCGCTTCCAGCTTGTCGGCGATCACTGATTCGATCCGACCTAGCTCGTCGCCGAGAGACTCAAGGGCTGGGACCGCTTTGGACACCGGCCGTGCTGGGGTCTCCACCTGCACAGGGCTAAAACTAAGAGGAGCCAAGGCGGATCCCGCCTTAGCAATGAAGCTCCAGACCGTCTGGGCCTCGGCAGTCCGCAAGGACTGGAGCCTCTCTACCTCTTGGCGAGCCGCTAGCTCGCGGTCCATCACCGCCTGAACCTCCTTGGAAGACTGTTCCTCCCTCGCGGCGACAGCCGACTCACGGAGCTCCAGCTCCTCAGTCCGAGCCCTTAGCTCCTCCACCTTGACCCTCAGCCGAGCGGTGGTCTTCTCCTCCTCGGCCGCAGCAGCGCGTTCCCGCTCAGCGACGGCGTGTTCCCGACGGGCTACCTGCAGCTGCAACTCCTCCGCGGCGGTGGAACACTCCTTGGCTTTGGCTTCAGCTTTAGCCAGAGCCTCGCGGCAGGAGGCACGAACCCGTTGGGCCTCTAACTCCAAGCGGCTAATGGCCTTCTTCTGGTGCTAAGCAGAGCACTCATAGCCTCAAGCCTTGACTGCCTTGAGTCGAGGTCCGCTCGGGCCCGCTGCTGCCAGCTGAGAAGGCGTTCCCTCTCGCCGGCCAATGCCTTCCGCTCCTGCTCGAAGGCAGATTGGAGCTGCCGGGTGCTGGTCTGGGCACGCTCCATGGCGTCCCAGACGGGCACCGGAGCAGGAGTTGCGCCGCTGGACCCCCCGGACGAGTCCAAGGCCGGCGGGAGCGCCGGCGCCCCAGCAGCTACGGTGGGGCGCTGTCCTAAGCGGGCCAAGGGGCCAGCAGGCACACCTACAGCAGCCCTCCCGGTCTCAAGACCTGGCTTCTGGGCTGGTGAAGGAGGGCGGGTAGGAGCAGATGCGGCCACTGCGGCCACTGCCCCCGCCGATTCGGGAGCTATGGGGGCCGCCGCGGTCCCCAGGTGCCGAGGCGCGGAGCCCCTGCTGGTTGAAGGCGGCCGGATAAGAGGCCCGCCCCTGGCAGCCGGTCGGTCCCTGCAAAGAAGAAGAAGCCCTCAGAATAAGAGAAGAGGCAGGAGCTCTGCTCCTATAAGTTAGAAAGGATAACACTTACTGGGCGGCTCCAGCGAGCTTGCAGCACTGGCCTCTGGGCTGTTGCTGAACTGCCAGGACCAGCGGCTGGAACGGTCGCGGAGTGGGACGCCTGGACCTCCGGCGCGCTCGTCGGCGCCGCCCCACCAACATCCATCTTGGGATCCCCGTCGCTCGAGGGAAGATGGCGAGATACTTGGGCTGATTCGGACGGCAGCTGTCTGGGGAGAGACCCGCCGGGGGGGGGGGGGACACTCGGGACCTCTTCGGGTCGCCACCCGATGGACCAGCACCTCTGAGAGATGGAAGCAAAGTAGCTCCGGCACCCTGGCTTGGCACAGGCGGCACCCTCGGAGGAGACCGAGCGCGTTTCTTCTCTGAATGCCCGGGGGCCGGCTCTTTCCCTTTCCCCTTGTCGGCAGCTTGGGTTCCGTCGGCTTTGGGGCAGGGATTGGCAGCAGCGGATGCCTCATGCCCTGATCCGGGGTGCTCGGTTCCTGGAATGGTGATACCCCGGAAGACATCCCCGACCTGACAAACGGCAATCCCGATATCATCAAGATTCTGCATCTTCCGCAGGAGCTCTGACCTCCTCTGAGACTCCAAGAAGAGGGGGGTGGCAGAAGGCGGAAAGGCGGGGACGCCACTGGGAATGTAGTCACCGCTCACCTTGCTCACCATCTCCTCCAGCTCCTCGTCGGAAGGGACAGAGCCGGGGCCTCTCTCCAGCCTGGTACAGTCCTGCTCACCGGTATAGTACCACGCTGGGCGGCTGCGTTGCTGCAAGGGAGCAATGCGGCGAGAGACAAAGTCCATCAGCACCATTAGAGACGTCAGCCCCTCGTTGGCCAAGAACCGGATCCGCTCCAAGACCGGAGTATACTCCTGCTCCAGCTCAGGGATCTCCTCCCAGAAGCGGCGATCGGTGGTCAGGCTGGCGGTTGGGAGTTGTAGGCGATCGTGCTCGTCAGTCTGCACTACCACCCAGCTCTCCCTCCAGTTCTCCCACCTTGATGCGCTGAAGGGCAGGAGGTATCCGGAAACCTTGGGGTCTTTGCAGCGATGCTGGAAGTAATATGCCCCCATCTGAGTCTTTGAGCCGCGTCCAGTCGTCCGCAGCACAAAGAAGTGGCGGAAGAGCGTCACGGAGGCATGCACCCCCACGAACATCTCGCAGAAGTGGACAAAAACATCCGCCATTGCGAAGGAGTTGGGGGAGATATGGTGGAGCTGGAGACCGTATGTCTCCAACAGGGTGACGAAGAAGGAAGAAATCGGCGGAACGAACCCCGCCAGAGCATAAGCGGTGAAGAAGACTATCTCTCCCATTTCCAGGACCAGGGGGAGAGATCCTCGGCGGAGCCGATGCTTCTGCTCTTCCGAGCGCCAACCCAGCAGCCTGCGCACTGGCCGAGCTCGGAGAAGCGAACGAGGCGCGTCGGAAGCAAGTTGGAAGCCATGGAGAAAGAAGGCGCAAGGGTAGGAGCGCCGGGGCGCAAGAGTTCAAGGGAAGTACGAGCGCAATGCGAAGGGAAGCCGCGATGCGGGTAAGATCCCCTTTTAAAAAAAACTTTCCAGGGATGGTTCGAGGTAATTTGAAAACCTCCGGAAACATCGCATCGGCGACCTCGTCGGCTCCGAGACTGGGCGCCGATGAAAGCTGGCCCAAACCGCTTAGCTAAAGCGGTGGGGTCAAGGAGTCAGCCTCCTGAGAAGATGAGCCGGCAAGGCACTTCGGCGGTTCCCGAAGACGGCGCCGCAACGTGCAGAAGTGGCAGCCTTGGGAACCGCCGCAGTAAAAGCAATCATCAAGTGAGCGCACGCTCTCACGATTCCGTGGCCGTTCGTGCTCCGGCAGCGGTCAATTCGGGACTTGAAGGAAGTGCGCGGATCAGAAGAGATGGAGGTCCCACCTCGGGCTCGATATCTCCCCCGAGATGGGCCCGGGGGCCACTGTCGGTACCTGAGATATGGGGTACCCCCGCGCACAGGGTAAAATGCCTAAGGTACTCGCCCTTCTCCGCAGGGAGAGCTCCGAAGGCGCCACGCGTCCGGCGGGGCCGGACCTCCCTCTCCTCAGAGGAGAGCTCCGGGCCCGCCACGTGGCATACAGAAGCCGGACCTCCCCCTCCGCGGGAGAGAGGTCCGAAGATGCCACGCGTCCAGCGGGGCCGGATATCCCTCTCCACAGAGGAGAGCACCGGGCCCGCCACGTGGCATACAGAGGCCGGACCTCCCCCTCCGTGGGGAGAGGTCCGGAGGCTCCACGTGCCCCACAGGCCGGGCCCTTCTCACCTCAGAGAAGGGCTCCGGACCCGCCACGTGGCCAGAAGAACGGTGCTGCCTGCCCCCGAGCGGTAGGCGGCGGGCATAAAGGCGCTCCTCACCTTGCCCGTACAAGGTATTCAAGGCCCGCGTCTTCCCAAGACGCGGAAACGCGGAGCACGCGTCTGTCAGGTGCCGTTGCGCCCAGTCGCATCACAGACTGGCGCGCGGTGTCAGAACCTGCCAGCCAATAAACGCTGCGACAAGACATCCCATGCCGCCTGCGCCGTCATCAACCACTATGACTAGCGTGCGACATGGGCAGGGCGGCAAGATGAAGACTCAGAAGCCTTCGGCCAGAGGCAACTACCGGCGTAACTACAGATACGGTAGGCAATAGACAATCTTCTCGGGACCACCTGTCGGGTCCCGGCTCCCCTTGTAAGCCGCCCGAGTCTTGGACTATAAAAGGCTCGGGTAGGCGTCGATAGCAAGGGTTCGCATTTTGCAACTCATACGCTAGCCATACACTCTCAAGCTGTAACTCACCCCCAAGCTCAGGCCCCCCGGCCCTGAGCAGCAAGCAATACAGCGAGCTCCATAGCTCGCCGTGGACGTAGGGTTTTACGCTCCGGCGGCCTGAACCACGTAAAACATTCTGTGTCAAGCTCTCACTAACTCGTCCATCTGCGCAAGCTCTCCGCTAGGAACTAGCCCCTCCGAAAAAAGAACCTCCGCGGGCTGCCCAGTGCAGGCCCGGGGGAAGTGTCGACCGAACACTTCGACAGACGTAGAGCTTCTTTCGATGCTCACCGTCACTGGAGCTAGAGTCCTCATGATTGCGTGCCGCCTTCACGGTACGCTGAGGCTCCTGGATCTCCTCTGGGTGGTCGATGCTATCTGGAACATCCACCCTATGTTCATCTTCCTTTGGACGGAAGGGCGGGGCATCTGCCCGCTGCCGCTTCCCCTCGCGGAAGCGCTCTGCGAGCTTTCGGATCTCCCGGCACTCGGCAGTAGTGTGGCGACAACTGCCGTGCACGGGGCACACATTGTCTTGACTACCTTCTGGGATTGGTGATCTTCGCTGCCTCTTGTCGGGGCGTGGCCCCCGAGCCCCACTGAGCGTCGCTGCAGTGACGACTGGGGCTGCGACCGGTGATTCTATCTTGCTTCTGCCTCGGTTCTTGGTCTTCCTGCTGCCTCCATAAGGAGTAGGACCAGATCCGGGCAGTCCTCCTGACTCGGAGGACGGCTGTGAGTGCCAGTTCCGTCCTTCGGCTGCTCTGGCGCACTTGTCTGCCAAGCTGAAGAGCTCTGAAGCATCGTGGACCTCCCTGGTCGCGAGCTTCTCGAGCATCTTCTTGTCCCGGATGCCTTGCCAGAAAGCCACCACCACAGAAGCATTTTGAATGTGTGGGATGGTGTTCCGCACCTGGGAGAACCGCTTGATGAAAGA
Source organism: Neostapfia colusana (assembly GCA_030760725.1). NCBI lineage: Eukaryota > Viridiplantae > Streptophyta > Magnoliopsida > Poales > Poaceae > Neostapfia > Neostapfia colusana. Next base: position 40,604,575 of record JASWHV010000013.1, on the reverse strand, counting down.
GCGCAGCGACTCCCCAGGTTGTTGCTGGATGGCGTGGAGGTCGAGCTCTGTGCCAGGCCGGATGTAGGAACTGCCGAAGTTGGCTATGTACTGCCGGCAAAGCTCTCCCCAGGAAGTTACGGAACCCTGGGGGGGTTCATGAGCCAAGACCGGGCTGGGCCAGTCAAGGCGACAGGGAAGTAATAGGCCATGACGGCTTCATTCCCTCCTGCGGCAAGTACGGCGGTGGAGTAGATCTGGAGGAACTCCGCTGGGTTGACGCTGCCGTCGTACTTCTCGGGCAGGTGCAGCCGAAACTTGTGCGGCCACTTCGCGAAGCGAAGGTGGGGCGCGAGGGCCGCACACCCTGCTTCTGTCGCCGCAGGTTCTGGTGCTGCGAACGCTTGGTTCGCACTGGGCACCGCGTATCTTGGTACGGGCAAGGCTGCACCATAGGCCGGGGGCGCCATCTGCAGGACATATGACTGTGGCATATTCTGCACGGCGCAGGCCTGTGGCAGAGATCGCGTGGCGAAGGTCTGATCTTCAGGCTGGGCCGAGGCCGACGTCATGCTGTCGTCAGCCTCTTGGTAGCGACGCCTTTCTCGGCGTTGCTCGAGGTATACCCGGGCATCTTGACCCAGGCGACACCACTCCAGCTCCGTCCCCAGATCTGTTGATTGGGGCCTGGTAGAGCTGGAGTCTGCCGTCTGCTCGTCAACCAACGGTGCGCGCATCAGCGACACGATTGGTTGGCCAGAGCGTCGTCCCCGCCGAAGTCGAGGGTTTGCGGCGGCGACGACGAGACGGTCTACCTCGCGAATCCACTGCTGGGTCGCTGCCTGAGGCGCGTCCCCAGCGGGCGGATTGTACAGTAGCGCTCTCGCCGCAGCTAGCGCACTCCCACTGGGTACGCCCAGCGCTACTGAAGACTTGATGCTGGTTGGAGCCTGCATTGCCGGGGTCGGCGCTGCCAGAGCCGGTTGCTGGCTCCCAGCTTGTACCGACACACTCCGTCCCGAGTGTGTCGACATGTACTCCCCCCTGGTCGCGGTTTGCCGCAGAGGCGAGGGGGGAGAGTTCGCCGCTGAAGGAAGCTTGGTCATCTTCGTAGGCGGAAACTCGTCGCGCTAGGGGAAAAGCCCCCTACCTGGCGCGCCAAATGTCGAAGTGTTCGGTTGACACTTCCCCCGGGCCTGCACTGGGCAGCCCGCGGAGGTTCTTTTTTTTGGTGGGGCTAGTCCCTTGCGGAGAGCTTGCGCGGATGGACGAGTTAGTAAGAGCTTGACACGGTGAGTTTTACGTGGTTCAGGCTGCCGGAGCGTAAAACCCTACGTCCACGGCGAGCTATGGAGCTCGCTGTATTGCTTGCTGCTCAGGGCCGGAGTCCTGAGCTTGGGGAGAGTTACAGTTTGGGAGTGTATGGCTAGCGTATGAGTTGCAAAGTGCGAACCCTTGCTATCGTCGCCTACCCGAGCCTTTTATAGTCCAAGACTCGGGCAGCTTACAAGGGGGGCCGGGACCCGACAGGTGGTCCCGGGAAGATTGTCTATTATCTACCGTATCTGCAGTTATGCCAGTAGTTGTCTCTGGTCGAAGGCTTCTGAGTCTTCATCTTGCCGCCCTGCCCATGCCGCATGCTAGTCGTAGTGGTTGATGACGGCGCAGGCGGCATGGGATGTCTTGTCGCGGTGTTTGTTGGCTGGCAGGTTCTGACACCGCGCGCCAGTCTGTGATGCGACTGGGCGCAACGACACCTGACAGAGGCGTGCTCCGCGTCTCCGCGTCTTGGGAAGACGCGGGCCTTGAATACCTTGTACGGGCAAGGTATGGGGCGTCTTTATGCCCGCTGCCTATCTCTCGGGGGCAGGCAGCACCGTTCTTCTGGCCACGTGGCGGGCCCGGAGCCCTTCTCAGAGGAGAGGAGGGTCCAGCCTGCGGGGCACGTGGAGCCTCCGGACCTCTCCCCGCGGAGGGGGAGGTCCGGCTTCTGTCGGCCACGTGGCAGGCCCGGAGCTCTTCTCTGAGGAGGGGGAGATCCGGCCCCGCCGGACGCGTGGCGCCTTCGGACTTCTCTCCCGCGTAGGGGGAGATCCGGCTTCTGTATGCCACATGGCAGGCCCGGAGCTCTCCTCTGAGGAGAGGGAGGTCTGGCCCCGCCGGACGCGTGGCGCCTTCGGAGCTCTCTGTAACACCCCAAAATTTTGATTCAAAACCTTAAATCATGTTAAGAGGGGAATATAAAAATTTTTGGACGTGTTGCATGTTTTGCAAAAATTCAAATTCAAACTGGAATTCAAATTAAACTCAAATCAGAAAAGAAATGGAAAAAGAAAAAGAGAAAACACAAAAAAAACCGGCCAGTGGGCCGAAACCTACCAGTCGGCCCAACTTACCCCGCGCCAGCCCGCAGCCGCGCGCCCGCGTTTTCTCACGCTGACAGGCGGGACCCACCCGGGCTTCGTCTTCCACCTCGCGCCGCGCCGGACTCTCTCTCACCGAATCCAAACCAATCGGAACTGCTGCGGATCACAGCCGAATTTCGCTCGAGGAGGAAACGGACATGATCTAAACCACCCCGCCGCCCTCTCCCGTCTATAAAAACCCCGGCCCCGTTCTGTTTTTCCCACGCGATCGCCAATTTTTACTCCGGTGAGAACCGAGACTTCTCCGGTGAATTCCGGCCGATCTAAGCTCGGAAACTCCGATCTAACTCGCTGGTCTTGATCCACCGCCTCCGGGGAACCTTGCAGGTGCAGAAAACTCGGTGACTTGCGGTGTAAACACAGCGCCGATGAGCTTCGCCGTGGTTTTGCCTTGGACCTCGCCGCCGATCACCTCCCAGGACCTCCGAGCTCAAGAAAACCCCCGAGGTGAGATCCCGACCTCCCCTCTACCGATCTATGCCATAAGATCACAGTTCTAGGCAGAATTCTCGAGGATCCGAAAGTTTCCGGCGAGATCGCCGCTTCCCGCCGCCGTGCGCCGCCGGCAGCGCCGCCCGCGCTCGATCAGAGCGACGTGGCCGCTTGTGCGCCGTTTATTTTAAATCGCACGGTAGGGTTTAAACCCCCACGTACCGGTTCGATGTTATAATCTCGGCCGTCGGTTTAAAATCGGACGGTCCACGTCAGCCCCGCGTTATAAAGACTGGAAATCTTACGTGCTACCCCCTGGGGTTCTCGGGAAATAAGAGCTAGCCCCGGAAACTTCTGATCTAGCCCCTGAACTCCAGAAAATCATGTAAATTCATTTAAAAATCAGTTTTAGCCCCTGGACTTAATAAAAATTAGGAAAAACACCTCTGATAAGTGTAGCTAGACCCCTGGAAATTTTGAAAATAGTATTATAGACCCTGTAGTGGGGTGAGTTTATTTTTTTAGCCCTGTTTAGTATTTAATTTAGGAAATTGAATATGTAACTAGTGTTTAAAAAATTAAAAAGTGGGACAAACATATTGTCAAAATTAAGTTAAAGACTTTCTCAGTGTTTAGGAAATTTTGGAGTGAGATAAAAACATATTTTGAACTGAATTGAATCTGTTTAATTTATTATTCACAATTAGGGACACATTTTTAAGTAATAAATAGTTTTAGAAAATAGGGAAAATAATTATGAAATAGTTTACATCAGAGGCAAAGGTCAAAATATGTTATTAAATTATTTAGGACCAGAATCCATTCTGTTTAGATGATGTGTATTACTAATTTCATAATAAAATACACAATTATGCATAGGAATATAAATCTGAAAATATAGCAACTAGTAAATGATAAATGGAGTTTTTAAAATCCAAAGAATTCAGTTTAGGGTTGGTAGAAATTATGAAGGCACATATGGGGAAGAAAAATACTTTTCATACACACTTGGTAGTGAAAAGGTGTAGTAGTTGAATATAAGAAATTTATTGGAAACTCATATATATAGTATGTAAGTATAAATGTGGACACAAAAGTAGGAATCATATACACATGGTTAAAAGTGCATGCAAGCCACAACTCAACACACATAAAGTAACCACAACACATATAATGGTAAAGAACTTTCATAAATGTGAATGTGTGGTTTGTATGAAGTAGAAGTGTGAACTATGTTCTATGATTGTTGTTTTTCTTTTGCTATGTGTGATGGTATGATGTAGAACCTGCTCAAGAGCAAGTTATTCCTTTCCAAGACCAGGACTACCCATTTCAAGAGCAGCAAGAAGGAGGCAAGTGTCCTTGACCACTTTGATCCTATGCTAGGATGTGTAGATAGAATTATTTGCATTGTCAAGTTAAATATGAAACCCATGCTAGGAAGTTTCCCTAGAATTGCATCACCTTGTTTCCTTGTAGCTTGGGTTGGGATTTATTTTATAATGTCATTTATTATTATGCATATGCTTAGCCATGCTTAGAATGGGATATTTGGGATATGAGATCATCAATTTATTTTTACCATACTCTTGAATGAGATATTATGAGTTATGTAGAGGTAGGGATCAAGGCAAGTTGGATGTTTTGGTTGTGTGCTGGGTGCACGAGACTCGGGTTTGTGTTTAGTACTTGCCTGGATCCTAAGGACCGGTTCATGGAGCATGTAACCTGGCTTTACAGTGCCAACCACATGCTGAGATGGGGTAGCTTGGCCAATTAATTAGGTGTATCCCCGGCGTAGTATGGGTGTGTTGGATGGTGCGGGGAATAGGTGTCAGCTGGACTACCATATGAACCGCAAGGCTCAAGAGGGGGCCACTGCAGCGGGGTTGGAGCCTCTTGTATGCTGTTAGGGGTGAAACCTCAGTGGGCCCATGCTCGTCGGGAATCTCTTTGTAAAGGCTTCGTAGTGATCTCCTGGCTACACACCTGGGAAGTGTGAATGTGGTTCGTAGCCACTGGCATAATGGAGGTTCTTTTAGTCCACCTGGCAACGGGGGATGAAATCACTACATGTGGGTACAGTGGTACAAACTCTGCAGAGTCAAAACTGTCATGACAGCCGTGCTCACGGTCAAGAGCGGCTTGGACTTATTCATGATTAGGGATTGATGGTTTTGGAAGTTGTGAATGTTAAGCGGGGAGCTTAACATCGGAAATGATGTTATGGTTATTTGATTATGATGAGGGTATGGGAGCTTGGGACCATTTTATCTATGTAGTAATGTAGGTTATTAAAAAGCTAAGGTGATAGGAATTAATTGCATAGTGCTTTAACCATGAGTTCAACCTCTCCTTGTTCTAGCCATGCATGATATAATTTTCCCACACTTGCTGAGTACCCTTGGTACTCAACCTTGCATATTCGTTGGTTTATTTTGCTGCTCAGGTCAAGACAATGAGGTGGTGTATAATGACCAAGACTTTGGACCCGAAGAAGGTTTCTAGGTTCATGGAGACCCCCGGGCAACGCCTGTGATGGAGCCCTAAAGAATAATATTCCGCTGCTAGTTTATTTACTTGTGATGAATTTATTATTGTCCATCGAGACATTTGCTATGTAAGACTTAATTATATTAGACACCTGGCTTGTAATAAATGATGCTTCACTATTTGTCATCACATGTATGAGAAAATGATCCTGGCATACATGTGTTATTCACTTGGTTGTTCTTCGGAAAAACCGGGTGTGACAGAGGTGGTATCAGAGCCAAGGTTGCCCGTAGGAACGTGGACCTAGGTAGAAATGGACGTATTTAAGGGCCCTATTTTCTTAAAAACTATTTTCCAAGATGGTTCGCATGATTCGCACCGCCCGCAAGTCCACAGGAGGGAGAGTTCCCGTAGTTGCCCTTGCCGAAAGAGAGGAGAGCCGTCCGGTGACGTACCTTTCCTACGGATTGCCAGTAGGAGGCTTATTGCGCCGTCTTCGGTGTATGCTCGAAGCCGCCGGCAACACGGGCAAGCTAATCATCCACTATAACTCCACCAGGACCATCCGTGAGAAGAGGGAAGAATGGAGTTCAGAGATGAGGATTATACACGAAAATCAGCTGCTTAAGATTCACCACTCTCCAGCTTGTAGAGCGACACAGGTCGATGCGGAGAAAGATGTCACCTGGGAGGCCATCACCTGCCAGATTCACATCTATCGTCGCCACTTGGACAAAACTGAGTACATGTATGTCCTCCAGCGTGAGAGTGGTACCACGGAGTACAAGCACCCGCCAGTGCAGCAAGGGACTACCCATGAGCACATGGACTTGTGCTTGGAGGATGCTGCTATGCTCAGCACTCGACTGCAGGATTGCCAACAAGATCTTCAGGATGTCCGAGACACCCTGAAGGAAACGGAGGTGTTGCTGCAAGCCTGCTTGAGGGCGAGAGAGAGAGGAGATGGGAATGAACTGTGTGTCACCGTGAATGATACATGGACTCCTGACTCCCCAGATCGCCGAGCGATCAGGCGTCGTCGCACTTCTCCACCAGCAGCCTCCCCACCCAAAGCAGAGTCAGAAGGCAGCCAAAATGATGAGGAAGATCCCGAGGAGCCAGCTCAAGAAAACGAGTAGCGTAGAGCCTTTCCCTTAAATTAGAAGGATGTCGAGTAGTCGAGTCGTTACGTAGTTAATGGTGTGTTAATGCTTGGTGTGTGACGTGAGTTGTGGAAGCCATGAGCAATTGTCCACAGCCTCGTCTTTAGATTGTTTTGCTTTGGTGTGTGAACCCACATGAAATAATAGTGCATTTATTTGGTGTGAGATATGAACCCTTGTAAAAGTATAACAAAGTCTCAACACTTCAAAGTACAAACAAATGAAAGTAGTAAGATGATACTAAATGCTTTCAAATTAACATTGGTTGATTCTGCCAGATGGCCGGAAGAGGAAAAGGACGTGCTGCCAACCCCGCCAACAACAACGATGAGGCATGCAACCCTCATCTTTCTGGAGGCCAGGACCGGGGTGGTCGCCGTGAAGGAGTTGATCCCCTCCACCAAATGCTGGAGAATCAGAATCAGCTCATCCAGAACTTGACTCAAGTGGTGGCCAACTTGCATCAAGTTCCACCTCCACAAGCTGCACCACGCCAACCAAGGTTGAGTGAGTTTCTAGGAACTCAACCCCCAAAGTTTGCAAGTGCTGCTGAACCTCTGGAGGCAGATGATTGGCTGAAGACCATTGAAAGTAAGATGAGGATTATACAATGCCAAGGGTATGAGAGGGTGCTGTTTGCCTCTCATCAATTGCATGGACCTGCTGCTGATTGGTGGACCGCCTACGTGGCCGCCCATCATGACCCTGAGAACATCACTTGGGAAGAGTTCAAGTGTAGCCTCCGCAACCATTACATCCCAAGAGGTGAACTCAAAAACAAGAGGAAGGAGTTTTTGGGACTGCAGCAGGGAAACATGACGGTGAGGGAATACCTCACTAAATTTACTCAACTATCCCGTTATGCCCCACGAGACATAGAGACTGATGAGCAGAAACAAGATTGTTTCGTGGAAGGGCTTACCGCAGAGATGCAGTGTGCAATGTCCTCAAATGAGTATGAAAGCTTCCAAAAGATGGTGGACAGAGCATTTGTGGTAGAAAGGAAGCTAAAGACCCTGGAAAATGAGAATAAGAGGAAGGCCGGGTGGTCACATCAAGCCTCTGGGAGCAACACCCACCCACGTATGATGCAGCAACCTACGGGGCAGACGAGCCGTGCTGCGGTACCCTATTCAGCACCAAGAGGGTACAACCCAAACTACGGGCCTTCCGCAGCACCAGCACAGCCGCAACGTCAGTTTGTGCAGCAGCCTCGCCCCACATATCCACCTCGACCCGCAGTGCAAGGACCCCCAAACCAACCCCAAGACAACAAAGGCCAGGCATCTAAGATTGGGGTGCAATGGTTTAGCTGTGGTGAAGTGGGGCACTACGCCCATAAATGCCCAAAGAAGAAGCCTGCGCCGCCACAACAGCAGAATGTAATGAGAGGACGGGTGAACCACGTCACTATGGAGGAAGCACAAGAGGCACCCGACGTGGTAGTTGGTAAGTTTCCTGCCAATTTACACCTTGCAACTCTGCTGTTTGATTCTGGTGCTACCCACTCGTTCATTGCTCAAGGGTTTGTTAAGAAGCATGACCTAGCAACCACACAAATGAACCATATGCTAGCTGTAAACTCTCCAGGTGGAGAAATAAGGACAAGACAAGTGTGTCCCAAAGTGAACCTAGACATTAATGGGGTAGTATTTTCTGCTAACCTCATAGTGATAGATTCACAAGGGATAGATATTATTTTGGGTATGGATTGGTTGACCAAACATAAAGGAATCATCCATTGTTCGGCCAGAATGGTGGAACTAACTCACCCTAGTTGCACAAGAGTAAAGTTCATAACGATACACGAGCCTAGGAGGGACATTAAATTAAATCAAGTGGAGGTGAAAGTTGAGGAAATCAGGACTATCAGGGAATATCCAGATGTTTTTCCGGAGGAGTTGCCAGGTATGTCTCCCGACCGTGAAGTGGAATTCACAATTGAGCTAGTACCGGGAACAGCCCCGATATACAAGAGACCTTATCGGATGGACTCCAAGCAGCTAGAAGAACTCAAGGATCATTTGAGAGAATTGACGGATAAGGGGTATATTCGCCCTAGTTCCTCACCATGGGGAGCTCCGGTGATATTTGTGGCCAAGAAAGACGGAACCCAAAGGTTATGCATGGATTACCGTGCTTTGAATGAGGTAACCATCAAGAACAAGTACCCATTGCCTCGCATTGAAGACTTGTTTGATCAGTTGAGGGGAGTTTGTGTGTTCTCGAAAATTGATCTCAGGTCGGGATACCACCAACTCAAGATAAGGCAATCTTATATTCCCAAGACAGATTTCGTATCTCGGTACGGACTGTATGAATACACTGTCATGCCTTTCGGGCTAACCAATGCCCCGGCATACTTCATGTATCTCATGAACAAGGTATTCATGGAATATCTGGACAAATTTGTGGTGGTTTTCATAGATGACATTCTCGTCTTCTCCAAAGATGAAGAGGAACATGAGAAACATCTAAGGTTGGTGTTGCAGAGGCTGAGAGAACACCAACTATATGCCAAGTAGAGCAAGTGTGAGTTTTGGCTGAAGAGAGTTCCCTTTTTAGGACATATAATCTCGGAGGGAGGAATCTCCGTAGATCCCGCCGAAATCAAGGATATACAGAAGTGGAAGACCCCTGAAAATGTCGGGGAAGTTCGAAGCTTTTTGGGATTGGCTGGATACTATCGACGGTTTATTGAGGGATTCTCCAAGATCTCGAGACCTCTCACCAAACTGTTGGAGAAGTGAATCACATTCACCTGGACGCCACAGTGCGAGACGAGCTTTCAGGAGCTAAAGAAGAGATTGACAACAGCCCCAGTGTTGGTTATGCCAGATATGCAGAAGAATTCCACAGTGTACTACGATGCCTCTAGAAATGGGTTGGGATGTGTTCTCATGCAAGAAGGGCATGTCGTGGCATATGCATCCCGGCAGCTTCGGAAGCACGAGAAGAACTATCCTACACATGACCTAGAACTAGCCGCAGTGGTACACGCGTTGAAAATTTGGCGGCACTATTTGATGGGGAAGAGGACAGAGATATATACGGATCATAGGAGTTTGAAGTACATATTCACACAGCCAGACCTCAACCTCAGACAAAGGAGATGGCTAGAGTTAATCAATGACTTTGATGTGGGCATCAACTATCATCCTGGGAAAGCAAACGTCGTGGCCGATGCTTTGAGTCGGAAAGTGCAGGTCAATAAGTTGAGCTTGAAGGACAAGCCTGCAGAATTGAAGGACGAGGTTATAAGGCTCAATCTATGTCTAGTAAATAGTAGTGAAGCCATCGCCATGGAAGTGGACTCCACACTCGAGCGAGACATACGCGAGGGCCAAAAGAATGATGAGAAGATACAGGAAATCAGGCAACTCATCAAGGAAAATAAAGCTCAAGGTTTCAGAGAGGATGAACATGGTACGGTGTGGCACGGGAAAAGGATCTGTGTGCCAGAAGTAAAGGAGATCCATGAATTAATTTTGAAGGAGGCTCACGATTCCGACTATTCCATTCATCCTGGGAGTACGAAGATGTACCAGGACCTCAAGAGCAGGTATTGGTGGTATGGCATGAAGCGAGATGTCGCGGAACATGTTGCCCTATGTGACACATGTCAGTTGGTGAAAGCAGAACATCAACGACCCGCGGGATTATTGCAACCACTCAAAGTGCCTGAATGGAAATGGGAAGAAATCAGCATGGATTTTGTCGTGGGATTGCCTAGGACCCAATCCGGGTATGATTCAATATGGGTCATCATTGATAGGCTAACCAAGGCAGCTCATTTCATCCCCGTGAAAGAAAGCTACAGCGGATCCAAATTGGCAGAATTGTACATGTCAAGGATCGTGTGTCACCATGGAGTGCCAAAGAAGATAGTGTCGGACCGAGGGACACAGTTCACCTCGAGGTTTTGGCAGAAGTTGCATGAAACCATGGGAACCCATCTGAACTTCAGCTCTGCCTATCATCCCCAAACTGACGGGCAGAAGGAGAGAACCAATCAGATCCTTGAAGATATGTTAAGGGCATGTGCACTCAAAAACAATAGGAGTTGGGACAAGAACTTACCGTATGTGGAGTTTTCCTATAACAACAGCTATCAAGCTAGTATGAAGATGTCACCGTTTGAAGCTTTGTATGGAAGGAAGTGCAGAACTCCCCTATTTTGGAACCAAACAGGAGAAAGTAAAGTGTTTGGTCCAGAAGTGCTACAAGAAGCCGAGGCGAAGGTGAGGGAGATTCGCAACAACTTGAGGATAGCACAGACACGGCAAAAGAGCTATGCCGATGTACGAAGAAGAGAGCTCGTTTTCAACGTGGGAGACTATGTTTATCTCAAGGTGTCCCCTATCAGAGGACTTCGTCGGTTCAAGGTGAAAGGGAAGTTGTCACCTCGATACATCGGACCCTTTCAAGTTTTGGAAAGGAAAGGTGAAGTGGCATATCAACTAGAGTTACCGGTTCATCTATCGGATGTGCACGATGTATTCCATGTGTCACAACTCAAGAAATGTCTGAGGACGCCTGAAGAGGTGTTACCCATGAATGAAGTGGATGTAGCTGAGGATTTGTCTTATGCCGAGCAACCATACAAGATTTTGGAGACAATGGAACGCCTCACCAGAAATAAAAGAATCCGGATGTGCAAGGTGCAGTGGAAGCATCACTCAGAAGAGGAAGCCACCTGGGAGCGGGAAGATGAGCTCAAGGCACAATTTCCGGAATTGTTTTCTTAAAAACACCAATCTCGAGGACGAGATTTCTTTTAAGGGGGGTAGAGCTGTAACACCCCAAAATTTTGATTCAAAACCTTAAATCATGTTAAGAGGGGAATTTAAAATTTTTTGGACGTGTTGCATGTTTTGCAAAAATTCAAATTCAAACTGGAATTCAAATTAAACTCAAATCAGAAAAGAAATGGAAAAAGAAAAAGAGAAAACAGAAAAAAACCGGCCTGTGGGCCGAAACCCACCAGCCAGCCCAACTTACCCCGCGCCAGCCCGCAGCCGCGCGCCCGCGTTTTCTCACGCTGACAGGCGGGACCCACCTGGGCTTCGTCTTCCACCTCGCGCCGCGCCGGGCTCTCTCTCACCGAATCCAAACCGATCGGAACTGCTGCGGATCACAGCCGAATTTCGCTCGAGGAGGAAACGGACATGATCTAAACCACCCCGCCGCCCTCTCCCGTCTATAAAAACCCCGGCCCCGTTCTGTTTTTCCCACGCGATCGCTGATTTTTACTCCGGTGAGAACCGAGACTTCTCCGGTGAATTCCGGCCGATCTAAGCTCGGAAACTCCGATCTAACTCGCTGGTCTTGATCCACCGCCTCCGGGGAACCTTGCAGGTGCAGAAAACTCGGTGACTTGCGGTGTAAACACAGCGCCGACGAGCTTCGTCGTGGTTTTGCGTCGGACCTCGCCGCCGATCACCTCCCAGGACCTCCGAGCTCAAGAAAACCCCCGAGGTGAGATCCCCGACCTCCCCTCTACCGATCTATGCCATAAGATCATAGTTCTAGGCAGAATTCTCGAGGATCCGAAAGTTTCTGGCGAGATCGCCGCTTCCAGCCGCCGTGCGCCGCCGGCAGAGCCGCCCGCGCTCGATCAGAGCGACGTGGCCGCTTGTGCGCCGTTTATTTTAAATCGCACGGTAGGGTTTAAACCCCCGCGTACTGGTTCGATGTTATAATCTCGGTCGTCGGTTTAAAATCGGACGGTCCACGTCAGCCCCGCGTAATAAAGACTGGAAATATTACGTGCTACCCCCTGGGGTTCTCGGGAAATAAGAGCTAGCCCCGGAAACTTCTGATCTAGCCCCTGGAACTCCAGAAAATCATGTAAATTCATTTAAAAATCAGTTTTAGCCCCTGGACTTAATAAAAATTAGGAAAAACACCTCTGATAAGTGTAGCTAGACCCCTGGAAATTTTGAAAATAGTATTATAGACCCTGTAGTGGGGTGAGTTTATTTTTTTTAGTCCTGTTTAGTATTTAATTTAGGAAATTGAATATGTAACTAGTGTTTAAAAAATTAAAAAGTGGGACAAACATATTGTCAAAATTAAGTTAAAGACTTTCTCAGTGTTTAGGAAATTTTGGAGTGAGATAAAAACATATTTTGAACTGAATTGAATCTGTTTAATTTATTATTCACAATTAGGGACACATTTTTAAGTAATAAATAGTTTTAGAAAATAGGGAAAATAATTATGAAATAGTTTACATCAGAGGCAAAGGTCAAAATATGTTATTAAATTATTTAGGACCAGAACCTATTCTGTTTAGATGATGTGTATTACTAATTTCATAATAAAATACACAATTATGCATAGGAATATAAATCTGAAAATATAGCAACTAGTAAATGATAAATGGAGTTTTTTAAATCCAAAGAGTTCAGTTTAGGGTTGGTAGAAATTATGAAGGCACATGGGGAAGAAAAATACTTTTCATACACACTTGGTAGTGAAAAGGTGTAGTAGTTGAATATAAGAAATTTATTAGAAACTCATATATATAGTATGTAAGTATAAATGTGGACACAAAAGTAGGAATCATATACACATGGTTAAAAGTGCATGCAAGCCACAACTCAACACACATAAAGTAACCACAACACATATAATGGTAAAGAACTTTCATAAATGTGAATGTGTGGTTTGTATGAAGTAGAAGTGTGAACTATGTTCTATGATTGTTGTTTTTCTTTTGCTATGTGTGATGGTATGATGTAGAACCTGCTCAAGAGCAAGTTATTCCTTTCCAAGACCAGGACTACCCATTTCAAGAGCAGCAAGAAGGAGGCAAGTGTCCTTGACCACTTTGATCCTATGCTAGGATGTGTAGATAGAATTATTTGCATTGTCAAATTAAATATGAAACCCATGCTAGGAAGTTTCCCTAGAATTGCATCACCTTGTTTCCTTGTAGCTTGGGTTGGGATTTATTTTATCATGTCATTTATTATTATGCATATGCTTATCCATGCTTAGAATGGGATATTTGGGATATGAGATCATCAATTTATTTTTACCATACTCTTGAATGAGATATTATGAGTTATGAAGAGGTAGGGATCAAGGCAAGTTGGATGTTTTGGTTGTGTGCTGGGTGCACGAGACTCGGGTTTGTGTTTAGTACTTGCCTGGATCCTAAGGACCGGTTCATGGAGCATGTAACCTGGCTTTACAGTGCCAACCACATGCTGAGATGGGGCAGCTTGGCCAATTAATTAGGTGTATCCCCGGCGTAGTATGGGTGTGTTGGATGGTGCGGGGAATAGGTGTCAGCTGGACTACCATATGAACCGCAAGGCTCAAGAGGGGGCCACTGCAGCGGGGTAGGAGCCTCTTGTATGCTGTTAGGGGTGAAACCTCAGTGGGCCCACGCTCGTCGGGAATCCCTTTGTAAAGGCTTCGTAGTGATCTCCTGGCTACACACCTGGGAAGTGTGAATGTGGTTCGTAGCCACTGGCATAATGGAGGTTCTTTTAGTCCACCCGGCAACGGGGGATGAAATTACTACATGTGGGTACAGTGGTACAAACTCTGCAGAGTCAAAACTGTCATGACAGCCGTGCTCACGGTCAAGAGCGGCTTGGACTTATTCATGATTAGAGGATTGATGGTTTTAGAAGTTGTGAATGTTAAGCGCGGAGCTTAACATCAGAAATGATGTTATGGTTATTTGATTATGATGAGGGTATGGGAGCTTGGGACCATTTCATCTATGTAGTAATGTAGGTGCTTAAAAAGCTAAGGTGATAGGAATTAATTGCATAGTGCTTTAACCATGAGTTCAACCTCTCCTTGTTCTAGCCATGCATGATATAATTTTCCCACACTTGCTGAGTACCCTTGGTACTCAACCTTACATATTTGTTGGTTTATATTGCTGCTCAGGTCAAGACAATGAGGTGGTGTATAATGACCAAGACTTTGGACCCGAAGAAGGTTTCTAGGTTCATGGAGACCCCCGGGCAACGCCTGTGATGGAGCCCTAAAGAATAATATTCCGCTGCTAGTTTATTTACTTGTGATGAACTTACTATTGTCCATCGAGACATTTGCTATGTAAGACTTAATTATATTAGACACCTGGCTTGTAATAAATGATGCTTCACTATTTGTCATCACATGTATGAGAAAATGATCCTGGCATACATGTGTTATTCACTTGGTTGTTCTTCGGAAAAACCGGGTGTGACACTCTCCCTGTGGAGAAGGGCGAGTTCCTCAGGCATTTTCCCCTGTGCGCGGGGGTACCCCATATCTCAGGTACCGACACCCTCCACGGGTCCTTATTGTATTAAGGGCCCCGGAGGTCTCCGGAGCTCGCCCCATGATGATGGGGAGGTCCGGATCTGCCGGCCACGTGGCGGGCCTGGAGCTCCCTTCTGAGGTGAGGGACGTCCGGCCCCCTGGGACGCGTGGAGCCTTCAGAGCCCTCCCCTCGGAGGGGGAGGTCCGGCTTCTGCTGGCCACGTGGCGGGTCCGGAGCCCCCCCCCCCACTGAGGAGGCGGGGCTCCGGCCCCGCTGGACACGTGGTGCCTTCAGGCCTCGTCCCTGTTAAAGGGCCAAACCAGGATCCTCCGGTCCGGCGCTGGAGTAGTCGATAGCTTATTGCCCCCCACCTCATGCAGCCCCCGTAGCTATAACCTGGAGGTCCTACACACAGGTAGAGGAAACGTAATTCTCCTCGGGGGGGTCCTCCCCTCCCCGTCTCTTAGTCTTATTCGGCTTACGGTCCTAGTCTGGTATACGGGGCATGGGCAATTCTGTGCGCGAGGCACCGGGGCTCCGGCTCCCTCCAAGGTCTGGGTACGATCGTCCAGCCCCTAGTACCGGACTGTATGCCAGGGAAGCAGAGTGCACAGGCTTTGGGTACGGAACCAGGCAAAGCGGTTGTACTCCCCTGGACCTCCAGTGGGTAGGGTGCGCACGCTTTGGGTACAGAGCCGGCTAAGCGGGATACGCACCCTGGACCCCCCATGCACGGCGCAGGCCTTTCCTGGAGGTGACCAACTGGCATCGCAACACCTGACTGGGGGAGGTCCGAGAGGGCCCCTGGCCGTCGGCAGGTGCCTCAAGCGCAACCGCCTTCGGTAGGATAGCAAATACGGACTATGGATGAGCGCGGGTTAAGGGGAGCTAAACGTACAGTGAGCATACATAGAAAGTGCGGTCATAAAAATTAATGTGTAATTTAAATGAGCACATGAGAGAGAGCGAGGTAGAACATGTTTCAGTGTAAATGCCCATAGTAGGAAAGCAGGCTGTACATGGAGGCAACAACCCGCCCCATTAAGAAGGGAAGCAAGACTCTACGCGCTTAGGGTCGGAACCAGGCCAAGCTGGACGTAGTCTTGGACCGTCCCCTGAGACTTAGCTGCTCCGAGCGTTGTTCCTGGACTCTATGGGATTTATTACAGAAGGGTATGGCCCTGTTCTACAAATGCTCAGAAGGCAGAACTTACTGTGATATTCCATGCTCCAAAGGTTCGGGAACGAGTCCCATCTTGGTTGAAAGGCATGTGTACCTGGGATGGCAACTTTCGTGACTCGGAAGGGACCTTCCCGGCTGGGGGAGCGTTTATAGGTCCTTCGCGGGAAAGTGTGTGCCGCAGCACCTGGTTGCCTTCTTGCAGGTCCCTGACGCGCTTGGTCCTTTGGCGGTAGTGCTAGAGCACCAGCCGAGGCCGTGCGTTGTGGGGTGTCACCTGCAGCAGGGCCTCGTCGACGAGGTCGTTATCTTCACGCTGGAGCGAGTCCTGCGCGGCTTCTCCCGGGAGCCCCGGGGTACTCTCCCCTTCTGGCTAAGACCCAAGGGGTAGGAGGACCCGGACTCTTCTTGGGAGACCCAAGGCGTCTTTCCCCTTCTGCCTAAGGCCGTCAAGAGGTTGACAGACCCTGGGCGGCCCCCAGGAGGTAAGGTCGAGGCACAAAGACGTGCACTCGGGTGAGGTCGTTATCTTCACGCTGGAGCGGGTCCTGCATGGCTTCTCCTGGGAGCCCGGGATACCCTCCCCTTCTGGCCAAGGCCGTCAAGAGGTAGGAGGACCCGGACTCTTCTTGGGAGACCCAAGTCGTCTTTCCCCTTTTGGCCAAGGCCGCCAAGAGGTTGACAGACCCTGGGCAGCCCCCAGGAGGTAAGGCCGAGGCACAAAGACGTGCACTCGGGTGGAGCTGGCCTGGTTCTGCACAGTCGGGGCTGGTGCTTGGGCTTCTGCATCTACTTGGAGGTTCTCCAAGGTTGATATCGCAACAGTGCAGTCTCCACTGACTTTTCGGGGCAGCCTTAGTCGGCTACTGTCCCGGCTCGTCATCACCGGAGCTGGAGTCCACACCGTTGTGCACCGTCTTTATGACGCGCTGAGCTCCTGAAACCCCACCTGGTGGCCGACGCTGACTGAGACATCGACCTTCTGCTTGCCCTCCCTTTGACGGAAGAGCGGAGCATCAGCACGTAGCTGCCTCTCTTTGTGGAAGCGCTCTGCGAGCCTCTGGATGTCCCAGCACTCGGCAGCAGTATGCTGGCTGGTGCCATGCACGGGGCATAGCTCGCCTTGGTCACCATCTGGAGCCGGTGACTGTCGCTGCCTTTTGTCGGGGCGCGGCCCCCGAGCACCACTGGGTGCCGCTGCTGCGGCAACGGGAGCCGCGGCCGGTGGCTTCATCTTGTCACCGCCCTGATTCTTGGTCTTCTTGCTGTCTCCATAGGAAGCAGCGCCAGATCCTAGCTGTCCTCCTGACTCATAGGCTGGCAGAGAGTGCCAGTTCTGCCCCTCTGCTGCCCTGGCGCATTTGTCCGCCAGGCTGAAGAGCTCCGAGACGTCGCGAACCTCTCTGGTCACGAGCTTTTCAAGCATCTTTTCGTCCCGGACACCCTGCCGGAACGCCAAAACCACAGAAGCACTTTGAATGTGCGGGATGGTGTTGCGTACCTGGGAGAACCGCTGGATGAAGGAGCGTAGCGTCTCTCCAGGTTGTTGCTGGATGGCGTGGAGGTCGAGCTCCGTGCCAGGCCGGGTGTAGGAGCTGCTGAAGTTGGCGGTGAACTGCCGGCATAGCTCTCCCCAAGAGGTTATGGAACCCTGGGGGAGGTTCATGAGCCAAGACCGGGCTGGGCCGGTCAAGGCGACGGGGAAGTAGTTGGCCATGACAGCCTCGTCCCCTCCTGCAGCAAGGACGGCGGTGGAGTAGATCTGGAGGAACTCCGCCGGGCTGACGCTACCGTCGTACTTCTTGGGCAGGTGCGGCCAAAACTTGCGCGGCCACCTCGCGAAGCGAAGGTGGGGCACCAGGGCCGCACATCCTGCTCCTGTTGCCGCAGGCGTTGGTGCCGCGAACGCTTGGTTCGCTGCTGGCACAGTGTACCCCGGTATGGGCAAGGCTGTGCCATAGACCGGGGGTGCCGTTTGCAGGGCATATGGCTGTGGCATATACTGCGTGGCGTATGCCTGGGGCAGAGATCACGTGGCGAAAGTCTGCGCCTCAGGCAGGGTCGAGGCAGACGTCATGCTGTCGCCGGCCTCTTGGCTGCGACGCCTTTCACGTCGTCGCTCGAGGAACACTCGGGCATCTTGGCCTAAGTGGCATCGTTCCAGCTCTGTCCTCAGGTCCGTCGATGGGAGCCTGGTGGAGCTGGAATCCGCCGTCTGCCCGTCAACCGCTGGCATGCGTGTCAGCAACACAGCCGGTTGGCCGGAGTGTCGTCCCCGCCGAAGTCGAGTGTTTGCGGCGGCGACGACGAGACGGTCTACCCCGCGAATCCACTGCTTGGTTGCTGACCGCGGCGCGTCCCCAGCAGGCGGATTGTGCAGTAGCGCTCTTGCTGCAGCTAGCGCGCCCCTGTGTGGGACGCTCAGCGCTGCAGAGGACCTCACGCTCGCTGGAGCCTGTGTCGCCGGAGTAGGTGCTGCCAGAGTCGGCTGCTGGCTTCCAGCTTGCGCTGACACACTCCATCCAGAGTGTGTCGAGACGTAGTCCCCGCTAGTCACGGTCCGCCATGAACGTGGGGGAGGAGAGCTTGCCGCTGAAGGAAGCTTGGTCATCTTCGTCGGCAAAAGCTCGTCGCGCAAGGGAAAAGCCCCCTTCCTGGCGCGCCAAATGTCGAAGTGTGTGGTCGACACTTCCCCCGGACCTGCTATGGGCAGCCCGCGGAGGTTCTTTTTCGGAGGGGCTAGACGCTTGCGGAGAGCTTCAGCGTTAGGGACGAGTGAGGGAGAAGCTTGACAAGGCGAGTTTTACGTGGTTCGGGCCGCCGGAGCGTAAAACCCTGCGTCCACGGTGAGCAGATGTGCTCATTGTATTGCTTGCTTCTCAGAACCGGAGTCCTGAGCTTGAGGATGAGTGATGTCTAAGGTGTGAGTTCACCGAGTCCGAACCCTTGCTAACGTTGCCTACCCGAGCCTTTTATAGTCCAAGGCTCGAGTGGCTTACAAGGGGGGGCCCGGGACCCGACAGGTGGTCCCGGGGAGATTGCCTGCCGACTACCGTATCTGCAGTTATGCCGGTAGTTGTCTCTGGAGAAGGCTTCCGAGTCTTTGTTCTGCTGCCCTGCCCATGCCGCAGGTTAGTCGTAGTGGTTGATGATGGCAGGGGTGGCAGGGGATGTCTTGTTGCTGTGTTTATTTGCGGGCAGGCTCTGACACGGCGCGCCAGTCTGTGATGTGACTGGGTGCAACGGCACCTGACGGAGGCGTGCTCCGCGTCTCCGCGTCTTGGGAAGGCGCGGGCCTTGAATACCTTGTACGGGCAAGGTATGGTGCATCTTTAATGCTGCCTACCGCGCGGGGGCAGGCAGCGTCGTCCTGCTGGCCACGTGGCAGGCCCGGAGCTCTCCTCTGAGGAGAGGGAGGTCCGGCCCCGCAGGATACGTGGAGCCTTTGGAGCTCCCCCCACGGAGGGGGGAGGTCCGGCTTCTGTTGGCCACGTGGCGGGCCCGGAGGTCTCCTCTGAGAAGAGGGAGGTCCGGCCCCGCGGGACACGTGGAGCCTTCGGAGCTCCCCCACGGAGGGGGAAGTCTGGCTTCTGCCGGCCACGTGGCAAGTCCGGAGCTCTCCTCTGAGGAGAGGGAGGTCCGGCCCTGATGGACATGTGGCGGCTTCGGAGCTCTCCCTGCAGAGAAGGGCGAGGTCCTTAAGCATTTCTCCCTGTGCACGAGGGTACCGACAGTGTGACACCCTCATCTCTGGTGTCAGCATATGTTCATATTTAATGAAGAGAAAATATTTTAAGAAAAGTAGGAACAGAGGAAAATATCAGAGGGATAGCCAATAAGAGCCGAATCCAGCTCTCAGAGAGCGCCAAAGACAACTTCCGCGGCCCGCTGGCCACGTGGCGTGTTCGGAGCTCATCCCTGCGAAGTGGGGAGAGGTCTGCCGCTAAAGTAGTCTACGTGGCAGGCTCGGGGCTCATCTCCGCAAAAGGGGAGAGGTCCGACCCTGTGGGACACATGTTGCCCCGGAGCTAGCCTCTGCGGAAGAAGCAAAGTCATTTCCGCAGGACACATGTCACCTTCGGAGCTAGTCACCGCGAAAATCAGAGGACCCGTCGCTCGGGATACGTGTCGATCTCGGATCTCAACTCCGAGAGGTCCGGTTCTATCGAACACGTGTCACCACCGGAGCTTATCTCCAGAAGGTCCGTCGCTGCTGGACACGTGTTAACCTCGGAGCTCATCTCTGAGAAGGAAGGAAAGTCTGGCGCTGCTTGACACGTGATGTGCGCGGAGCCACCTCCGAAAAGAGAGGAGGTCCCGACCGCCAGGATATGTGGCACATGCGGAGCTCACTTCCGAGGAAGTGGGAAGTCTTGCTCGTTTGACACACGGCACAAGCGGAGCCCGTCTCTGCGGAAAGGAAGAGACCAGGCCTGGTGGACACGTCGAGCTTCCGGAGCTCATCACCGCGAAGGTGACAGGTTCTGAAGCGATTTTGGAATCTGTACACGTAGAAATACATGAACAGAAACCGACCTGAATTCCACGATGATACCGCACCAAATCAACTAAAGATAAGTTGTAAGATTCAAACAGGACTCATATTCGGGATACAATCAGATTAGGACTCTTCTCTTCCCGATTATAAATAGAACCCAGAACCCCTGGCCGAAACCACAAACTTCTTTTCCAACTCCTGAGCCGACGACTTAGAGCCCTAAGTCCCAACCCGCCGAGTAGACCATCGCCGGAGTACAGCAAGGAAGATCGCCAGAGGAAACCCCAACGGTCTGAGGAGGACCTCGAGACAGAGAAGAACGTAAGGTAGGTCTCCAAAACCACCTTACGACATCGTTGTGTTTTCTTTGCATCTGTTCTTTGATTCCTTTCGAACAGAAGCCTTCTCGTGGACAGATCACTTGATTATCAGGTTGATCTAAAGACAAGATCATTGCCACGTCCACTTTTGATCCGAACACCTCTGTCTATGCAAGCCATGCAAGAACACGTGCAAACCAATCTAATAAACCTAATCATAGGACAGCATGCATAATCGCATCTAGTTTAAGGTTTGTGCATGATATTGATTGCTGTGAATCTAGTATGCACGTGATCCTACATAGCAGGACAAGCTCAGGGAGCTGTCTACGACGAACTGCAGCAACAAGGTTTTGGGATCCAAGAACAACCGGAACCGCAAGAACAAGGCAAGTGCTCCTTGACCATATTGATCCTACATTTTGGGTGAAACTGTTTTGTTTTGCGAAAAGGTGTGTGTACTGAGTCAAACATGATGGGAAACCCTTTTATAGGAGTTTACTAGATTTAGTTAAACCACCCTTGTCGCCAGGGATGTTTTTATGAGTCGGGTATGGTTTTTGCTTTTTGCTTCGCTGAGTCCATGGGATTGAGAAGCGAGATAGATGTGTCTAGATAACTGCACTCGTAATGATATGAGAAAACTGATGAGGTTAATGAACATGGATCGGAGGGAGATCTAGGCAAGACTGGGTTTGTGAATGGGGTAGCATGAGATGGTGGTTTACTTGCCGTAGATCTAAGGACCGGTTCATGCATGCACATGCCAGGATAACAGTGCCACCACAAGGCCAAGTATGGGTGCGGCTTAGCTGAGTAATTAGGTAAGTTGCTAGAGTGTCATGGACTGTGGAAGGCACGGGGAATGGAAGTCGAGTGAGGACTGCCCTGGGAACTGCATGGCACAAGAGGGGGCCCGCGGGTGGGAGAGTTGGAGATTCTAGCCTGCTGGTGAAACCTTAGTGAGTCCATACATCTAGTAGCCCCTTTGTAAAGGCTATTTTGTGATCTCTTGGCCATACACCGACGGTTGTGTACTGGTATAATGGAGGTTCTGCAGTCGCCGACGGGTGACAAAATCACAAACTTGTGGGTAAAGAGGTGCAAACTCTGCAGAGTCTAAAACTATCATGATAGCCGAGCTTACGGTCACGAGCACCTGGCTAAACTGCCATGATTAGTTGGGATGGTTATTGGGATGATTAGTTGGGATGGTTATTGGTTATGGTTATTGATGATGTTATAGTTGGTTTTGGAACTGTTGAGTCCGGGTGATAAGATGGTTGCATGACTGTTGAGTCATGGTAACGAGATGGGTCTCGGTGTGAGACAAAGTTATTTATGAGATGATATGGTAGCGAATACGAGGAGGTATTCGTGAGTAAGAATGAAGTTGGTTAATGTTCGGGTGGAACATGGAAAGCGATGGAGGTATGTTGGTAATTTAATACATGCCAAGATTATATTCATCTAAAGTTAAGTTGCTGTTTTATCATGGTTTTATAAATCTGCTTTTTCTGCAAATGAACCTTTTTATACCAACCTTGTCATGAGCTGCATGTTGTGTTTTTCCCGCACTTGCTTAGTACATCATTGTACTCAAACTTGCATTATTATATCATCATCAGCAGCAGGAGAAGCCTACAATGAATACCAAGTGGAGCATTAAGGCGTGTGATCTGTTTTCAACCTTGCCTGTGGAGGGTGTAGAGATGGAGCCACTTCTGCTTAGATTTGCTTCCGCATTAGTTAAATCGCTTCCGCATTAAAATAAAGACTTCCGCTGCATAGAAATAAGACTTCCACTGTAAGCATGAGTCCAGGACTCATGAGACATTGTAATAAACTCTATTATTCGTGGTTATATATATTCTGAATTCAGTTTGTGGAATATATGTATATGTGTGATGAACATCCTAGTCCCACATATGCATTAGTTCTTGGTTCCGTGGATTTTCCACAGAATTGAGGGCGTCACAGATTGGTATCAGAGCCACGGGTTGACAGTAGGTTACACGCCTAGATAGAAACCTTTGATTGACATTAGAGCCACGGGTTAGCCGTAGGTTACACCCCTAACTAGGAATCATAGATCGGTATTAAAACACAGATTGGTAGTTAAGCCACGCTGACCAAAGGAAGCACCCTAGGACGCTTAGATTGGCTTTAAACCCACCTTGACATAGGGAACCATCCTTGAATAGGAGTTGTATGAGCCCTTGCAATGATTGTTTGTGATTGTGTGCTTAGTGTGAGTTGTGGGACGTCACCCAAACGTTGTCCATATCCACACGTAAGAAGAAAAGAGGTGTGAGATGTTTCGGCACTTGTTCACATCCTCATATGGGCTAATACTAATATATATATATATAGTCCAACTCACCTTGATGCATATAGTTGAAGGGACCTACTTAACCTTCTAACATTCTATTCTATTTTGACCTCTCTCACAGATGGTGAGAGGAAATGCCGGCCGAAGGAACGTCCGTGACAACCAAGAGGAAGATCACGAGGGAGTTCATGTTAACCCCGGAGCTTGCGAGAACAACCTAGAAAGGTTGATGGCCATGCAAAACCAGCTTATGCAAACCATGATCGAAACTTTGGGTCAGTTGCAGGCAAACAACAACCCTGTTCCGGCACCACCGCCATCACCACCGCCGACTCATAAAAGGTTGGGAGAGTTCATGAGGACTCGACCGCCCACCTTTGCTCAAGCTAGTGACCCCATGGAGGCCGACGACTGGTTGAAATCCATGGAGAAGAAGCTTGCCATAGTACAGTGCAATGACCGAGAGAAGGTTCTCTTCACGTCGCACCAACTTACGTGAGCCGCTGCTGACTGGTGGGATGCCCTACGCAACGCCCATGTCAACCCGGAGACAATCACTTGGACTGAGTTCAAGGAAAGTTTCCGCTCTCATTACATCCCTGCTGGTGTAATAATGCTCAAGAGGCAGGAGTTCGAAGGTCTTCGCCAAGGACATAAAAGTGTCAATGAGTACCTCAACAAGTTCACGCAACTGTCCCGGTATGCCACTGAAGATGTCAACTCAGATCAGAGGAAGCAGTACCTGTTCATGAGAGGGTTGAACAATGAGATTCAGGTTCAACTCCTCAACAATGACTACGTGAGCTTCCAGAAGCTGGTTGACAAGGCCATAGTGGTTGAAAACAAGATCCGAGAGATCGAGCTAGAGTGCAAGAGGAAGATGCCATACCAGCCTCAAGGGAGCAACGTACGACCTCGGTACATGCCCCCTGCACCACAGTATGGATCAACCACTCCTGCATACCGCCCTGGTCAGCCACCACAGCAACAATTCGTTGCACCGGCACCTCATGTGCCCATACCTCCTGCGCCCCGACCTAACAATGGCGCTCCTGTTCAAAACCCCCGCCACAACGTATCTGCTGCCGCAGGCAACAGGGCATCCTTTGCATGCTGGGAGATAGGACACTTTGCGAACCAGTGCCCGAGGAGAGGCCCTGGACAGCAAGGCAACATGCCCAAGCAGAACCCGCGACCGAACAGAGGGGACAATCAAGGAAATCGGGGACAGAAGAAGAACTATGCTCACGGCAACGTGAACCATGTCTCTGCTAAGGAAGCACAACAGGCTGAGGACGTCGTAAATGGTATGTTCCTTGCCAACTCCAACCCAGCCACCATCTTATTTGATTCTGGAGCATTGCATTCCTTCATATCATCCAAATATGTTGCCAAACATCACCTACCCATAACCCACTTGAAATGTGCTATGTTAGTTAATTCTCCCGGGAGAGATGAGGACTAATATAGTATGTCCAAAAGTAAGCCTTAAAATAAGGGGAGTAGACTTCCTTGCCAACCTTATTGTCTTGGACTCCCAAGGGATCGACATCATACTCAGGATGGATTGGTTAAGTAAGCACAACGGGGTAATCTGTAACACCCCAAATTTTGATTCAAAACTCTAAACCATGTTCAGAGGGGAATTTAAAAATTTTTGGAGGTGTTGCATGTTTTGCAAAAATTCAAATTCAAACTGGAATTCAAATTATACTCAAAACAGAAAAGAAATGGAAAAAGAAAAAGAGAAACGGGAAAAAAACCGGCCAGTGGGCGGAAACCCGCCAGCCGGCCCAGTTTCCCCGTGCCAGCCCGCCCCCGCGCGCGCTGCGCTGTCTCTCACAGACAGGTGGGACCCACATGTCATCCCTAACCCCCGCTCGCGCCGACCCCGGACTCTCTCCCGCGCGCGCGCGATCGCAACCGACTGGATTTCCGCGTCCAGCAGCCCGAATTCTGGTCCCAGAAGAATCAAACTCGATCGCAACAGACCCACCGCCCTCCCCCGGCTATAAAAACCCCAGCCCCGATCGGTTTTTCCCACGCGATCGCCGATTTTTACTCCGGTGAGCACCGAGACTTCGCCAGTGAATTCTGGCCGATCTAAGCTCGGAAACTCTGATCTAACTCGCTGGTCTTGATCCACCGCCTCCGGGGAACTTTGCAGGTGCAGAAAACTCGGAGAGTTACGGTGTAAATCCAGCGCCGACGAGCTTCGCCGTGGTTTTGCCTCGGACCTCGCCGCCGATCACTTTCCAGGACCCCCGAGCTCGAGAAAACCCCCGAGGTGAGATCCCCGACCTCCCCTCTACCGGTCTAGGCCATAAGATCACAGTTTTAGGCAGAATTCTCGAGGATCCGAAACTTTCCGGCGAGATCGCCGCTTCCCGCCGCCGTGCGCCGCCGGCAGCGCCGCCCGCGCTCGATCAGAGCGACGTGGCCGCTTGTGCGCCGTTTATTTTAAATCGCACGGTAGACTTTAAAACCCCGCGTACCGGTTCGATGTTATAATCTCAGCCGTCGGTTTAAAATCGGACGGTCCACGTCAGCCCCGCATTATACAGACTGGAATTCTTACGTGCTACCCCCTGGGGTTCTCTGGAATTGAGAGCTAGCCCCGGAAACTTCAGATCTAGCCCCGGGAACTCCAGAAAATTATGTAAATTCATTTAAAAATCAGTTTTAGCCCCTGGACTTAATAAAAATTAGGTAAAACACCTCTGATAAGTGTAGCTAGACCCCTGGAAATTATGAAAATAATATTATAGACCCTGTAATGGGTGAGTTCATTATTTTAGCCCTGTTTAGTATTTAATTTAGGAAATTGAATATGTAACTAGTGTTTAAAAATTAAAAAGTAGGGACAAACATAATTGTCAAAGTTAATTAAAAACTTTCTTAGTACTTAGAAAACTTTGGAGTGAGATAAAAATATATTCTGAGCTGAGATGAATCTGATTCATTTATTAATCACATTATTTAGTATAGGGACACATTTTTAAGTAAAGAATAGTTATAGAAAAATAGGGAAAATAATTATGAAATAGTCTACATCAGAAGCCAAGGTCAAAATATGATTTTAAATTATTTAGGACCAGAACCTATTCTGTTTAGATGATGTGTATTACTAATTTCATAATAAAATACACAATTATGCATAGGAATATAAATCTGAAAATATAGCAATTAGTAAAAGATAAATGGAGTTTCTAAAATCCAAAGAATTCAGTTTAGGGTTGATAGAAATTATGAAGGCACATATGGAGAAGAAAAATACTTTTCTTACATACTTGGTAGTTTAATATAAGGAATTTATTTAAAACTGAAACACACACATATATACATATATATATATATATAGTATGTAAGTATAAATATGAACACCAAAGTAGGAATCATACACATATAAATAAAAGTGTGTGCAAGCCACAGATCAACACACAAAGTAACCACAACACATATAATGGTGAATGAATTTCATAAATATGAAATGTGTGGTTTGTATGAAGTAGAAGTGTGAACTATGTCTTATAATTGTTGTTTTTCTTTTGCTATGTGTGATGGTATGAAGTAGAACCTGTTCAAGAGCAAGTTATTCCTTTCCAAGATCAGGACTACCCATTTCAAGAGCAGCAAGAAGGAGGCAAGTGTCCTTGACCACTTTGATCCTATGCTAGGATGTGTAGATAGAATTATTTGCATTGTCAAATGAAATATGAAACTCATGCTAGGAAAGTTTCCCCTAGAATTGCATTACCTTGTTTCCTTGTAGCTTGGGTTGGGATTTATTTTGTCATGTCATTTATTTACATGCATATGCTTAGCCATGCTTAGAATGGGATATTTGGGATATGAGATCATCAATTTATTTTACCATACTCTTGAATGAGTTAATGTGAGTTATGTAGAGGTAGGGATCAAGGCAAGTTGGATGTTTTGGTTGTGTGCTGGGTGCACGAGACTTGGGTTTGTGTTTAGTACTTGCCTGGATCCTAAGGACCGGTTCATGGAGCATGTAACCCGGCTTTACAGTGCCAACCACATGCTGAGATGGGGCAGCTTGGCCAATTAATTAGGTGTATCCCCGGCGTGGTATGGGTGTGTTGGATGGTGCGGGGAGTAGGTGTCAGCTGGACTACCATATGAACCGCAAGGCTCAAGAGGGGGCCACTGCAGCGGGGTTGGAGCCTCTTGTATGCTGTTAGGGGTGAAACCTCAGTGGGCCCACGCTCGTCGGGAATCCCTTTGTAAAGGCTTCGTAGTGATCTCCTGGCCGCACACCTGGGAAGTGTGAATGTGGATCGTAGCCACTGGCATAATGGAGGTTCTTTTAGTCCACCCGGCAACGGGGGATGAAATCACTACTTGTGGGTACAGTGGTACAAACTCTGCAGAGTCAAAACTGTCTTGACAGCCGTGCTCACGGTTAAGAGCGGCCTGGACTTATTCATGATTAGAGGATTGATGGTTCTGGAAGTTAAGCGGGGAGCTTAACATTTGGAAATGATGATTATGGTTATTGGATTATGATGATGGGATGGGAGATTGGGACCATTTCACCTGTGTAGTAATGTAGGTGCTTAATAAGCTAAGGTGATAGGTATTAATTGCGTAGTGCTTTTACCCTGAGTTCAACCTCTCCTTGTTCTAGCCATGCATGATATAATTTTCCCACACTTGCTGAGTACCATTGGTACTCAACCTTGCATATTTGTTGGTTTATATTGCTGCTCAGGTAAAGATAATGAGGTGGCGTATAATGACCAAGATTTTGGACCCGAGGAAGGTTTTTAGGTTCATGAAGACCCCCGGGCAACGCCTGTGATGGAGCCCTAAAAGAATAATATTCCGCTGCTAGTTTATTTACTTGTGATGAAGCATTAGTGTCCATTGAGACCTTTGCGATGTAAGACTTATTTATATTCGACACCTGGCTTGTAATGAATGATGCTTCACTATTTGTCATCACATGTATGAGAAAATGATCCTGGCATACATGTGATATTCACTTGGTTGTTCTTCGGAAAAACCGGGTGTGACAGAGGTGGCATCAGAGCCAAGGTTGCCCGTAGGAACGTGGACCTAGGTAGAAATGGACGTATTTAAGGGCCCTATTTTCTTAAAAACTATTTTCCAAGGTGTGGGTGGAAAAGTGTTATTAAAGGAGTCATTTTTTTCATCTTACCCCAACTTTCATTCAAAACAGGATTTTTGTTTGAGAATTTATCTAACCTAATTTTAAATTCTTTTGTTTTTAGATGGTTCGCATGATTCGCACCGCTCGTAAGTCCACAGGAGGGAGAGTTCCCGTAGTTGCCCTTGCCGAAAGGGAGGAGAGTCGTCCAGTGACATACCTTTCCTACGGATTGGCAGTAGGAGATTTGTTGCGCCGTCTTCGACGTATGCTCGAAGCCGCCGGCAATACGGGCAAGCTAATCATCCACTATAACTCCACCAGGACCATCCGTCAGAAGAGGGAAGAGTGGAGTTCAGAGATGAGGATTATACACGAGAATCAGCTGCTTAAAATTCACCACTCTCCAGCTTGTCGAGCAACACGAGTTGACGCGGAGAAAGATGTCACCTGGGAGGCCATCACCTGCCAGAGTCACATCTATCGTCGCTACTTGGACAAAACTGAGTACATGTATGTCCTCCAACGTGAGAGTGGTACCACGGAGTACAAGTACCCACCGGTGCAGCAAGGGACTTCCCATGAGCACATGGACTTGTGTTTGGAGGATGCTGCTATGCTCAGCACTCGACTGCAGGAGTGTCAACAAGAACTTCAGGAGGTCCGAGACACCCTAAGGGAAACGGAGGCGTTGCTGCGAGCTTGCTTAAAGGCGAGAGAAAGAGGAGATGGGAATGAACTGTGTGTCACCGTGAATGATACATGGACTCCTGACTCCCCGGATCGCCGAGCAATCAGGCGTCGTCGCACTTCTCCACCAGCAGCCTCCCCACCCAAAGCAGAGTCAGAAGGTAGCCGAAATGAGGAGGAAGATCCCGAGGAGCCAGCTCAAGAGGACGAGTAGTGTAGAGTCTTTCCCCTATCTAGCAAGAGGTCGAGTAGTCGAGTCGTTACGTAGTTAATGGTGTGATAATGCTTGGTGTGTGACGTGAGTTGTGGAAGCCATGAGCAATTGTCCACAGCCTCGTCTTCAGATTGTTTTGCTTTGGTGTGTGAACCCACAGGAAATAATAGTGCATTTATTTGGTGTGAGATATGAACCCTCGTAAAATTTTAACAAAGCCTTAACACCTCAAAGTACCGACCAATGAAAGTAGTAAGATGATACTAAATGGTATCAAATTAACATTTGTTGATTCTGCCAGATGGCCGGAAGAGGAAAAGGACGTGCTGCCAACCCCGCCAACAACAATGATGAGGCATGCAACCGTCATCTTTCTGGAGGTCAGGACAGGGGTGGACGCCGTGAAGAAGTTGATCCTCTCCACCAAAGAGAATCAAAATCAGCTTATCCAGAACTTGACTCAAGTGGTGGCCAACTTGCATCAAGTTCCACCTCCACAAGCTGCACCACGCCAACCAAGGTTGAGTGAGTTTCTAGGAACTCAACCTCCAAAGTTTGCAAGTGCTGCTGAACCTCTGGAGGCAGATGATTGGCTGAAGACCATTGAAAGTAAGATGAGGATAATACAAAGCCAAGGGTATGAGAGGGTGCTGTTTGCCTCTCATCAATTGCATGGACCTGCTGCTGATTGGTGGACCGCCTACGTGGCCGCCCATCAATGACCCTGAGAACATCACTTGGCAAGAGTTCAAGCGTAGCTTCCGCAACCACTACATCCCAAGAGGTGAACTCAAAAACAAGAGGAAAGAGTTTCTGGGACTGCAGCAGGGAAACATGACTGTGAGGGAATACCTCACTAAATTTACTCAACTATCCCGTTATGCTCCACGAGACATAGAGACTGATGAGCAGAAACAAGATTGTTTCGTGGAAGGACTTACCGCAGAAATGCAGTGTGCAATGTCCTCCAATGAGTATGAAAGCTTTCAAAAGATGGTGGACAGAGCATTTGTGGTGGAAAGGAAGCTAAAGGCCCTGGAAAATGAGAATAAGAGGAAGGCGGGGTGGTCACATCAGGCCTCAGGGAGCAACACCCGCCCACGTATGATGCAGCAACCTACGGGGCAGACGAGCCGTGCTGCGGTACCCTATTCAGCACCAAAAGGGTACAACCCAAACTACAGGCCTCCCGCGGCACCCGCACAGCCGCCACGTCAGTTTGTGCAGCAGCCTCGCCCCGCATATCCACCTCGACCAGCAGTGCAAGGACCCCCAAACCAACCCCAAGACCACAAGGGCCCAGCATCTAAGATTGGGGTGCAATGTTTCAGCTGTGGTGAAGTGGGGCACTACGCCCATAAATGCCCAAAGAAGAAGCCTGCGCCGCCACAACAGCAGAATGTAGTGAGAGGACGGGTGAACCACGTCACTATGGAGGAAGCACAAGAGGCACCCGACGTGGTAGTTGGTAAGTTTCCTGCCAATTTACACCTTGCAACTCTGCTGTTTGATTCTGGTGCTACCCACTCGTTCATTGCTCAAGGGTTTGTTAAGAAGCATGATCTAGCAACCACACAAATGAACCATAAGCTAGCTGTAAACTCTCCAGGCGGAGAAATAAGGACAAGACGAGTGTGTCCAATAGTGAGCCTAGACATTAATGGGGTAGTATTTACGGCTAACCTCATAGTGATAGATTCACAAGGGATAGATATTATTTTGGGTATGGATTGGTTGACCAAACATAAAGGAATCATCCATTGTTCGACCAGAACGGTGGAACTAACTCACTCCAATGCACAAGAGTAAAGTTCATAACGATACACGAGCCTAGGAGGGACATTAAATTAAATCAAGTGGAGGTGAAAGTTGAGGAAATCAGGACTATCAGGGAATATCCAGATGTTTTTCCGGAGGAGTTGCCAGGTATGCCTCCCGACCGTGATGTGGAATTCGCGATTGAGCTAGTACCGGGAACAGCCCCGATATACAAGAGACCTTATCGAATGGACTCCAAGCAGCTAGAAGAGCTCAAGGATCATTTGAGAGAATTGACGGAGAAGGGGTATATTCGCCCTAGTTCCTCACCATGGGGAGCTCCGGTGATATTTGTGCCCAAGAAAGACGGAACCCAAAGGTTATGCATGGATTACCGTGCCTTGAATTAGGTAACCATCAAAAACAAGTACCCATTACCCCGCATTGAAGACTTGTTTGATCAGTTGAGGGGAGCTTGTGTGTTCTCGAAAATTGATCTCAGGTCGGGGTACCACCAACTCAAGATAAGGCAATCAGATATTCCCAAGACAGCTTTCGTATCTCGGTACGGACTGTATGAATACACTGTCATGCCTTTTGGGCTAACCAATGCCCCGGCATATTTCATGTACCTCATGAACAAGGTATTCATGGAATATATGGAAAAATTTGTGGTGGTTTTCATAGATGATATTCTCGTCTTCTCCAAAAATGAAGAAGAACATGAGAAACATCTAAGGTTGGTGTTACAGAGGCTGAGAGAACACCAACTATATGCCAAGTTGAGCAAGTGTGAGTTTTGTCTGAAGAGAGTTCCCTTTTTAGGACATATAATCTCGGAGGGAGGAATCTCCGTAGATCCCGCCAAAATCGAGGATATCCAGAAGTGGAAAACCCCTGAAAATGTCGGGAAGTTCGAAGCTTTTTGGGATTGGCTGGATACTATCGACGGTTTATTGAGGGATTCTCCAAGATCTCGAGACCTCTCACCAAACTGTTGGAGAAGGGAATCACATTCACCTGGACGCCACAGTGCGAGACGAGCTTTCAAGAGCTAAAGAAGAGATTGACAACAGCCCCAGTGTTGGTTATGCCAGATATGCAGAAGAATTTCACAGTGTACTGCGATGCCTCTGGAAATGGGTTGGGATGTGTTCTCATGCAAGAAGGACATGTCGTGGCATATGCATCCCGGCAGCTTCGGAAGCACGAGAAGAACTATCCTACGCATGATCTAGAACTAGCTGCAGTGGTACACGCATTGAAAATTTGGCGGCACTATTTGATGGGGAAGAGGACCGAGATATATACGGATCATAAGAGTTTGAAGTACATATTCACACAGCCAGATCTCAATCTCCGACAAAGGAGATGGTTAGAGCTAATCAATGACTTTGATGTGGGCATCAACTATCATCCTGGGAAAGCAAACGTCGTGGCCGATGCTTTGAGTCGGAAAGTGCAGGTCAATAAGTTGAGTTTGAAGGACATGCCTGCAGAATTGAAGGACGAGGTTATAAGACTCAATCTATGTCTAGTAAATAGTGGTGAAGCCATCGCCATGGAAGTGGACTCCACACTCGAGCAAGACATACGCGAGGGCCAAAAGAATGATGAGAAGATACAAGAGATCAGACAGCTCATCAAGGAAAATAAAGCTCCTGGTTTTAGAGAGGATGAACAGGGAACGGTGTGGCACGGGAAAAGGATCTGTGTGCCAGAAGTAAAGGAGATCCGTGAATTAATTTTGAAGGAGGCTCACGATTCCGACTATTCCATTCATCCTGGGAGTACGAAGATGTACCAGGACCTCAAGAGCAGGTATTGGTGGTATGGCATGAAGCGAGATGTCGCGGAACATGTTGCCCTATGTGACACATGTCAGTTGGTGAAAGCAGAACATCAACGACCCGCGGGATTGCTGCAACCACTCAAAGTGCCTGAATGGAAGTGGGAAGAAATCAGCATGGATTTTGTCGTGGGATTGCCTAGGACCCAATCCGGGTATGATTCAATATGGGTCATTATTGATAGGCTAACCAAGGTAGCTCATTTCATTCCTGAGAAAGAAAGCTACAGCGGATCCAAATTGGCAGAATTGTACATGTCAAGGATTGTGTGTTACCATGGAGTGCCAAAGAAGATAGTGTCGGATCGAGGGACACAGTTCACCTCGAGGTTTTGGCAAAAGTTGCATGAAACCATGGGAACCCATTTGAACTTCAGCTCTGCCTATCATCCCCAAACTGACGGGCAGACGGAGAGAACCAATCAGATCCTTGAAGATATGTTAAGGGCATGTGCACTCAAAAACAATAGGAGTTGGGACAAGAACTTACCGTATGCGGAGTTTTCCTATAACAACAGTTATCAAGCTAGTATGAAGATGTCACCGTTTGAAGCTTTGTATGGAAGGAAGTGCAGAACTCCCCTATTTTGGAACCAAACAGGAGAAAGTAAAGTGTTTGGTCCAGAAGTGCTACAAGAAGCCGAAGCGAAGGTGAGGGAGATTCGCAACAACTTGAGGATAGCACAAACACGCCAGAAGAGTTATGCTGATGTACGAAGAAGAGAACTCGTTTTCAACGTGGGAGACTATGTTTATCTCAAGGTGTCCCCTATCAGAGGACTTCGTCGGTTCAAGGTGAAAGGGAAGTTGTCACCTCGATACATCGGACCCTTTCAAGTTTTGGAAAGAAAAGGCGAAGTGGCGTACCAACTAGAGTTACCGGTTCATCTATCGGACGTGCACGATGTATTTCATGTGTCACAACTCAAGAAATGTCTGAGGACGCCTGAAGAGGTGTTACCCATGAATGAAGTGGATGTAGCTGAAGATTTGTCTTATGCCGAGCAACCATACAAGATTTTGGAGACGATGGAACGCCTCACCAGAAACAAGAGAATCCGGATGTGCAAGGTACAGTGGAAGCATCACTCAGAAGAGGAAGCTACCTGGGAACGGGAAGATGAGCTCAAGGCACAATTTCCGGAATTGTTTTCTTAGAAACACCAATCTCGAGGACGAGATTTCTTTTAAGGGGGGTAGAGCTGTAACACCCCAAATTTTGATTCAAAACTCTAAACCATGTTCAGAGGGGAATTTAAAAATTTTTGGACGTGTTGCATGTTTTGCAAAAATTCAAATTCAAACTGGAATTCAAATTATACTCAAAACAGAAAAGAAATGGAAAAAGAAAAAGAGAAACGGGAAAAAAACCGGCCAGTGGGCCGAAACCCGCCAGCCGGCCCAGTTTCCCCGCGCCAGCCCGCCCCCGCGCGCGCCGCGCTGTCTCTCACAGACAGGTGGGACCCACATGTCATCCCTAACCGCCGCTCGCGCCGACCCCGGACTCTCTCCCGCGCGCGCGATCGCAACCGACCGGATTTCCGCGTCCAGCAGCCCGAATTCTAGTCCCAGAAGAATCAAAATCGATCGCAACAGACCCACCGCCCTCCCCCGGCTATAAAAACCACAGCCCCGATCGGTTTTTCCCACGCGATCGCCGATTTTTACTCCGGTGAGCACCGAGACTTCGCCGGTGAATTCTGGCCGATCTAAGCTCGGAAACTCTGATCTAACTCGCTGGTCTTGATCCACCGCCTCCGGGGAACTTTGCAGGTGCAGAAAACTCGGAGAGTTACGGTGTAAATCCAGCGCCGACGAGCTTCGCCGTGGTTTTGCCTCGGACCTCGCCGCCGATCACTTTCCAGGACCCCCGAGCTCGAGAAAACCCCCGAGGTGAGATCCCCGACCTCCCCTCTACCGGTCTAGGCCATAAGATCACAGTTTTAGGCAGAATTCTCGAGGATCCGAAACTTTCCGTCGAGATCGCCGCTTCCCGCCGCCGTGCGCCGCCGGCAGCGCCGCCCGCGCTCGATCAGAGCGACGTGGCCGCTTGTGCGCCGTTTATTTTAAATCGCACGGTAGACTTTAAAACCCCGCGTACCGGTTCGATGTTATAATCTCAGCCGTCGGTTTAAAATCGGACGGTCCACGTCAGCCCCGCATTATACAGACTGGAATTCTTACGTGCTACCCCCTGGGGTTCTCTGGAATTGAGAGCTAGCCCCGGAAACTTCAGATCTAGCCCCGGGAACTCCAGAAAATTATGTAAATTCATTTAAAAATCAGTTTTAGCCCCTGGACTTAATAAAAATTAGGTAAAACACCTCTGATAAGTGTAGCTAGACCCCTGGAAAGTATGAAAATAATATTATAGACCCTGTAATGGGTGAGTTCATTATTTTAGCCCTGTTTAGTATTTAATTTAGGAAATTGAATATGTAACTAGTGTTTAAAAATTAAAAAGTAGGGACAAACATAATTGTCAAAGTTAATTAAAAACTTTCTTAGTACTTAGAAAACTTTGGAGTGAGATAAAAATATATTTTGAGCAGAGATGAATCTGATTCATTTATTAATCACATTATTTAGTATAGGGACACATTTTTAAGTAAAGAATAGTTATAGAAAAATAGGGAAAATAATTATGAAATAGTCTACATCAGAAGCCAAGGTCAAAATATGATTTTAAATTATTTAGGACCAGAACCTATTCTGTTTAGATGATGTGTATTACTAATTTCATAATAAAATACACAATTATGCATAGGAATATAAATCTGAAAATATAGCAATTAGTAAAAGATAAATGGAGTTTCTAAAATCCAAAGAATTCAGTTTAGGGTTGATAGAAATTATGAAGGCACATATGGAGAAGAAAAATACTTTTCTTACATACTTGGTAGTTTAATATAAGGAATTTATTTAAAACTGAAACACACACATATATACATATATATATATATATATATATATATATATATATATATAGTATGTAAGTATAAATATGAACACCAAAGTAGGAATCATACACATATAAATAAAAGTGTGTGCAAGCCACAGATCAACACACAAAGTAACCACAACACATATAATGGTGAATGAATTTCATAAATATGAAATGTGTGGTTTGTATGAAGTAGAAGTGTGAACTATGTCTTATGATTGTTGTTTTTCTTTTGCTATGTGTGATGGTATGAAGTAGAACCTGTTCAAGAGCAAGTTATTACTTTCCAAGATCAGGACTACCCATTTCAAGAGCAGCAAGAAGGAGGCAAGTGTCCTTGACCACTTTGATCCTATGCTAGGATGTGTAGATAGAATTATTTGCATTGTCAAATGAAATATGAAACTCATGCTAGGAAAGTTTCCCTAGAATTGCATTACCTTGTTTCCTTGTAGCTTGGGTTGGGATTTATTTTGTCATGTCATTTATTTACATGCATATGCTTAGCCATGCTTAGAATGGGATATTTGGGATATGAGATCATCAATTTATTTTACCATACTCTTGAATGAGTTAATGTGAGTTATGTAGAGGTAGGGATCAAGGCAAGTTGGATGTTTTGGTTGTGTGCTGGGTGCACGAGACTTGGGTTTGTGTTTAGTACTTGCCTGGATCCTAAGGACCGGTTCATGGAGCATGTAACCCGGCTTTACAGTGCCAACCACATGCTGAGATGGGGCAGCTTGGCCAATTAATTAGGTGTATCCCCGGCGTAGTATGGGTGTGTTGGATGGTGCGGGGAGTAGGTGTCAGCTGGACTACCATATGAACCGCAAGGCTCAAGAGGGGGCCACTGCAGCGGGGTTGGAGCCTCTTGTATGCTGTTAGGGGTGAAACCTCAGTGGGCCCACGCTCGTCGTGAATCCCTTTGTAAAGGCTTCGTAGTGATCTCCTGGCCGCACACCTGGGAAGTGTGAATGTGGATCGTAGCCACTGGCATAATGGAGGTTCTTTTAGTCCACCCGGCAACGGGGGATGAAATCACTACTTGTGGGTACAGTGGTACAAACTCTGCAGAGTCAAAACTGTCTTGACAGCCGTGCTCACGGTTAAGAGCGGCCTGGACTTATTCATGATTAGAGGATTGATGGTTCTGGAAGTTAAGCGGGGAGCTTAACATTTGGAAATGATGATTATGGTTATTGGATTATGATGATGGGATGGGAGATTGGGACCATTTCACCTGTGTAGTAATGTAGGTGCTTAATAAGCTAAGGTGATAGGTATTAATTGCGTAGTGCTTTTACCCTGAGTTCAACCTCTCCTTGTTCTAGCCATGCATGATATAATTTTCCCACACTTGCTGTGTACCATTGGTACTCAACCTTGCATATTTGTTGGTTTATATTGCTGCTTAGGTCAAGATAATGAGGTGGCGTATAATGACCAAGATTTTGGACCCGAGGAAGGTTTTTAGGTTCATGAAGACCCCCGGGCAACGCCTGTGATGGAGCCCTAAAAGAATAATATTCCGCTGCTAGTTTATTTACTTGTGATGAAGCATTAGTGTCCATTGAGACATTTGCGATGTAAGACTTATTTATATTCGACACCTGGCTTGTAATGAATGATGCTTCACTATTTGTCATCACATGTATGAGAAAATGATCCTGGCATACATGTGATATTCACTTGGTTGTTCTTCGGAAAAACCGGGTGTGACATAATCCAATGTGCCGAAAGAAGCGTACAGTTGACAAATGAGCACGGCATCCGTGTCGAGTTTGAATCAGCCCAACAAACCACTGAAAAGGCAAATTTGAACCACGTTGAAGGAGCAACATTGAACAGCATTCCGGTGGTTCAGGAGTTTTTGGACGTGTTCCCGGAAGAGCTTCCAGGTATGCCACCTGACCGAGACATTGAGTTTGCCATCAATTTGGTACCCGGAACTGCACCCATAGCCAAGAGACCCTATAGGATGCCCGTCAATTAACTAGTAGAACTCAAGAAGCAAATTCAAGAGCAGTTGGAGAAGGGTTTCATACGTCCAAGCTCGTCACCATGGGGAGCTCCGGTGCTCTTCGTAGACAAGAAGGATGGAACCCAAAGGATGTGTGCGGACTATAGGTCTCTCAACGAGGTAACAATCAAGAACAAATACCCTCTGCCCCGTATAGAGGACCTATTTGATCAAATGAAAGGAGCCCGAGTGTTCTCCGAGATTGATCTTCGGTCGGGATACTTCCAGATGAAGATTAAACCCTCCGATATACCCAAGACAGCCTTTCGAACACTGTCGGTACCCTCGATACGGGGTACCCTCGTGCATAGGGGGAAATGCCTAAGGACCTCGCCCTTCTCCGCAGGGAGGGCTCCGAAGGCGCCACGTGTCTAGCAGGGCCGGACCTCCCTCTCCTCAGAGGAGAGCTCCGGGCTCGCCACGTGGCCAACTGAGCCGGACCTCCCCCCTCTGCGGGGAGAGCTCCGAAGGCTCCACGTGTCCCGTGGGGCCGGACCTCCCTCTCCTCAGAGGAGAGCTCCGGGCCCGCCACGTGGCTAGCAGAAGCCGGACCTCCTCCTCCGTGGGGAGAGCTCCGAAGGCTCCACGTTCCCGTGGGGCCCGACCTCCCTCTCCTCAGAGGAGAGCTCCGGGCCCGCCACGTGTCCTGCGGGACGACACTGCCTGCCCCCGCGCGATAGGCAGCGGGCGTAAAGACGCACCATACCTTGCCCGTACAAGGTATTCAAGGCCCGCGCCTTCCCAAGACGCGGAGACGCGGAGCACGCCTCTGTCAGGTGCCATTGCGCCCAGTCACATCACAGACTGGCGCGCCGTGTCAGAGCCTGTCCGCGGATAAACACAGCGACAAGACATCCCCTGCCGCCCCTGCCGTCATCAACCACTACGACTAGCTAGAGGCATGGGTAGGGCGGCAGAACGAAGACTTGGAAGCCTTCGTTAGAGACAACTACTGGCATAACTGCAGATATGGTAGTCGGCAAGCAATCCCCCCGGGACCACCTGTCGGGTCTCGGGCCCTCCTTGTAAGCCACTCGAGCCTTGGACTATAAAAGGCTCGGGTAGGCAACGTTAGCGAGGGTTTGAACTCTGTGACCTCGCATCCTAGGCATTACTCATCTTCAACCTCAGGACTCCGGTTCTGAGCAACAAGCAATATAGCGAGCACATCTACTCACCGTGGACGTAGGGTTTTACGCTCTGGCGGCCTGAACCACGTAAAACTCGCCGTGTCAAGCTTCTCCCTCACTCGTCCCTAACGCTTAAGCTCTCCGAAAGCGACTAGCCCCTCCGAAAAAGAACCTCCCGGGCTGCCCAGAGCAGGTCCGGTTGAAGTGTCGACCACACACTTCAACATTTGGCGCGCCAGCTACGGGACCGCGCAAGACCGAGAGATCCGGACCCCGCCCCCTCCGTAGGGGCAGGCTCCGGAGGCCCCACGTATCTGGTTCGGAGCCCCCCTGCTTAGCGGGTAGCTCCGGACCCACCACGTGGCCGGCAGAGCTGGGTCTCGCCCCCTCCTCAGGGGTGAGCTCCAGAGGCTCCACGTGTCCCACGGGGCCGGGCCTCCCTCCCCTCAGGGGGGAGCTCCGGGCCTGCCACGTGGCCGGCAGATCCGGACCTCCCCATCCTCATGGGGCGAGCTCCGGAGACCTCCGGGGTCCTCAATACAATAAGGATCCAGGGAAGGTGTCTGTGCAGAGCTTCGAGATTGGTGAAGGCCTCTGAGTACCTTGCGGAGCTAAGGACTCGGTCAGGCGAAACCAAGAAGAAGACAAAGCATCACAGGCAGAAAAGGTCACAAGAGTCTATTTATTCATGGCTCCATGAGCTGGGCTACAGATTCGATAAAAAGAAAGAAACAAGCCCTAGGGTCCCCCTGGCTCGCGCCGGAACCTAGAGGCTACAAGGGCGGCCACATCCCCGACTTCAGCCCTGGCGGTCTCCTCCCGCTCCGCAGTAGGGCCCTCTCTCGCTGGCTCCAGTGAGAAAGAAGGGTCCCGACTCCTGAAGCATGCCAACACATGCGTGGCAACCTCCAAGGCCAGGCCCCGTCCCTCTGCCTCAAGCTCGCTGCCGACCACCGTGTCTAGCCTGTTCAGCTTGGCGCCGATTGACTCCAGCGCGGGGATCACTTCGGCCACCTTCAGCGCAGGAGCCACCGCCTTCACCGGGCTGAAGCCAAGAGGGACCAAGGCGGACCCCGCCTGATCGACGAAGCTCGAGACCGCACGGGCCTCGGAGGACCGTGAGACCAAGAGCTCCTCTACCTCGCGGCGGGCTGCCTGCAGGGCGTCGCGGCTTCCCTCTGAGAATTCCTTCTCCTTGGCTGCTAGGGAGCTTTCCTGAAGGCGGAGAGTCTGGGCAAGCCGCTACAACTCTGAAGCCCAGAAGTTAACAGCCAACTCTCGATCCAGGATCGCCTGGCGTTCCCGGGAGACCTGCTCTTCCCTCATGGCGAGGTCTGCCTTCCGGGCCTCTAGCTCCCTGGCCCGAGCGCGCAGGTCGCCCTCGCCTGCCGCCAGCCGCACAGCGACCCTCTCCGCCTCGGCTGCCACGGAGCGCTCCTGGTCCTCAACGGCACGCTTACGTCGCTCCAGCCTCTGTCGTATCTCCTCCATGGAAGAGAGGCTCTCCTCGGCCTGGGCATGCGCCTCAAGGGCCTCCCTGTGTAGCCGCCGCGTCTCGGAGTCCAGACGGTCGACAGCCCGCTTCTGTCGGTCGAGGAGCGCTCCAATGATGTCTAGCGACTCCCGCCTCGAGTCGAGCTCACCCTTGACCTTCGCGGTCCGCTCCCGCAAAAGGTTCCCCCAGGTGAGGAGGCGATCCCTCTCAACCGCCTGCTCCTCTCGCTCACGACCAAGCGCGGCCAAGATCTGCCGGACGCTCGCTTGGGCGAGCACGAAGGCATTCGCCAGGGGCAGTGGGGCAGCAGAGGCCGGAGCGGCGCCCCCGACCTCCTCCATCACATTGTCCTCATGAAAAGACGATGCACCGGGGACCGAGATAAGACGCCGGTCAGAGGAAGCCGACACCGGGACTTCGACAGCCGGACCCGTCAGGCCCTCACTGACAGCTAGCTCCTCATCCAGTGGATAGGGACGAGTGGAGGGAGTCGACGCTGAAATAGAAGCCGGGCCGCCTGGTACAGGGCGGACCTGCACTGGCTTGGGGGCCGCGGCAACTGTATCGGCAGGAGGAGTTAATGCTGACATAGAATCCGGGCAGACCAGAACAGGAGGAACTCACGCTGGCTTGGGGGCCACGGTAGCTGTCCCGGTTTCCGAGCGCAACGGCGCAGATTCCCCATCATCGGGGATGGCCGGGAAACACGAGCACTCCAACGGGCCCTGAACCCCGACTTCCGAGCCAGGGTAGGACCACCAGAGCCCGCCGTCACCGCCGACGGCCGCTCCGCAGTCGCCTGGACTGACGGAGCAGGGGACGCTCCAGAAGATCCCCTATA
This sequence comes from Neostapfia colusana, assembly GCA_030760725.1. Classification (NCBI taxonomy): domain Eukaryota; kingdom Viridiplantae; phylum Streptophyta; class Magnoliopsida; order Poales; family Poaceae; genus Neostapfia; species Neostapfia colusana. The sequence goes on along the minus strand of JASWHV010000013.1, from coordinate 40,563,399 downwards.
CGCATCAGCAGGTTCCCTGGAGACCCCACCGCTTGAGGAGGGAGGACGCGACGTCCGGGAACCTTTGTCTTGTTGTCGCTTAAGAGGAGTCCCGTCGGGATGATGAGCCCGGGACCTCTTGGAGTCGTCACCGGACGGAGCGCCATCTCCAGAAGCAGGAGGTGCAGGCACCCTGATTCCCCGACTTGGCACAGGTGCCGCCACCGGAGGAGATCGAGCGCGTTTCTTCTCTGGGGGCGGGTTGGAAGCCATGACAGGGGAGAGCACAAGGACAGGGAATACAAAGGCGCAAGAATCCAAGGAGAAGCGCTGGGAAGTGTGAAGGGAAGCCGCGATGCGGGTAAGATCCCCTTTTAAAACTTCCCAGATGCGATTCGAAGCGATTCGAAACTCTTCAAATACACCGCATGGGCAACCGCTTCGGCTCCAAGACCGAGCGCCGATCACAGGTGGACCAAGTCGTCCAGCTGAAGCGGTGGGTCAAGAAGTCAGTCTCCCAAGGATACGGGCCAGCAAGGCGCTTCGGCAGTTCCCGAAAAAGCGCTGCAACATGCAGGAGTGGCAGCCTTGGGAACCGCCGCAGTAAAAGCAACCATCAAGTGGGCGTACGCTCCCACGATCCCGCGACTGTCCGTGCTCCGGCAACGGTCAATGCGGGACTTAGATAAAGTGATCAGAACGGAAGAGACGGAGGCCCCAACTCGAGCTCGCTATCTCCCCCGAGATGGGCCCGGGGGCCACTGTCGGTACCCTCGATACGGGGTACCCTAGAGCACAGGGGGAAATGCCTAAGGACCTCGCCCTTCTCCGTAGGGAGAGCTCCGAAGGCGCCACGTGTCTAGCGGGGCCGGACCACCCTCTCCTCAGAGGAGAGCTCCGGGCTCGCCACGTGGCCAACTGAGGCGGACCTCCCCCTGCGTGGGGAGAGCTCCGAAGGCTCCACGTGCCCCGCGGGGCCGGACCTCTCTCTCCTTAGAGGAGAGCTCCGGGCCCGCCACGTGGCTAGCAGAAGCCGGACCTCCTCCTCCGCGGGGAGAGCTCCGAAGGCTCCACATGTCCCGCAGGGCTGGACCTCCCTCTCCTCAGAGGAGAGCTCCGGGCCCGCCACATGGCCTGTGGGACGACACTGCCTGCCCCCACGCGGTAGGCAGCAGGCGTAAAGACGCACCATACCTTGCCCGTACAAGGTATTCAAGGCCCACGCCTTCCCAAGACGCGGAGACGCGGAGCACGCCTTTGTCAGGTGCCGTTGCACCCAGTCACATCACAGACTGGTGCGTCGTGTCAGAGCCTGTACGCCAATAAACACAGCGACAAGACATCCCCTGCCACCCCTGCCGTCATCAACCACTACGACTAGCTAGCGGCATGGGTAGGGCGGCAGAACGAAGTCTCGGAAGCCTTTGTTAGAGACAACTACCGGCATAACTGCAGATACGGTAGTCGGCAAGCTATCCCGCCGGGACCACCTGTCAGGTCCCAGGCCCCCCTTGTAAGACACTCGAGCCTTGGACTATAAAAGGCTCGGGTAGGTAACGTTAGCGAGGGTTCGAACTCTGTGAACTCGCATCCTAGGCATTACTCACCCTCAAGCTCAGGACTCCGGTTCTGAGCAACAAGCAATACAGCGAGCACCTCTGCTCACCGTGGACGTAGGGTTTTACGCTCCGGCGGCCTGAACCACGTAAAACTCGCCGTGTCAAGCTTCTCCCTCACTCGTCCCTAACGCTTAATCTCTCCACAAGCGACTAGCCCCTCCGAAAAAGAACCTCCGCGGGCTGCCCAGAGCAGTTCCGGAGGAAGTGTCGACCACACACTTCGACAAACACGGTATGGTTTGTATGAATATACCGTCATGTCTTTTGGGTTGACAAATGCACCCGCATACTTCATGTACCTTATGAACAAGGTTTTCATGGAGTACCTGGATAAGTTCGTCGTGGTTTTCATCGACGACATTATGGTGTAATCAAAAAGTGAGGAGGAGCATGAAGAACATTTGAAATTGACCTTGCAGAAATTGCGTGAGCATCAATTGTATGCTAAGCTTAACAAGTGTCAATTTTGGCTAAAGGAAATATCTTTCCTAGGCCACATTATCTCCAAGGAAGGGGTATCAGTTGATCCCGGAAAGGTGAGAGATGTTCTGAAGTGGTACCGACCGCAGAGTGTGAGGGATATTCAGAGTTTTCTTGGGATGGCTGGATACTATCGACGCTTCATTAAAGACTTCTCTAAGATAGCAAAGCCTATGACGGAGTTGCTAATGAAGGGAAAGGACTTCCAATGGAAACCAGCCTGCCAATGAAATTTTGAGGAGCTCAAGAAAAGGCTAACCACAGCACCGGTTCTGGTATTGCCAGACGTAAGCAAGAGCTTTGACATATATTGTGACGCATCCAGACAGGGGCTCGGATGTGTGCTCATGCAAGAAGGACAAGTGGTAGCCTACGCCTCACAACAATTAAAGAAGCACGAGCTTAATTATCCTACACATGACTTGGAGCTAGCAGCAGTAGTGCATGCATTGAAGATTTGGAGACATTATATCCTTGGTCATCGATGTGAGATCTATACGGATCATAAAAGCCTCAAGTACATATTTACACAAACGGACTTGAATTTGAGGCAACGTCGATGGTTAGAACTCATCAAGGATTACGATGTTGGAATCAACTACCACCCCGGGAAAGCCAATGTAGTAGCTGATGCATTGAGCTGAAAAGGACCATGTCACCAACTCACGGTTCGGGAGCTACCACCTGAACTACGCAAGGAGTTCGAACGGTTACACCTCGGATTCTTGAACAACATGGAAATAATGGAGATCCACTCCTCATTGGAGCAAGAGATAAGAGATGGCCAAGCAACGGATGAGGAGATCAAGGAGATCAAGGAAAGAATCCGACAAGGAATAGAGAAGGATTTCAAATAAGATGAGAAGGGTACGCTTTGGCTATGAAAAAGGATTTGTGTGCCTAACATAAAACACCTCCGCAACATGATATTGAAGGAGGCACATAATTTCCCCCTATTCCATACATCTCGGAAGTACCAAAATGTACAAGGACTTGAAAACTTGTTATTGGTGGGATGGTATGAAGAGGGATATAGCCGAATACGTTGCCCTATGCGACACATGCCAACGGGTGAAGGCCGAACATCAAAAACCCGCTGGATTGTTGCAACCTTTGAAGGTACCAGAGTGGAAGTGGGAAGACATCAGTATGGATTTCATCGTCGGATTGCCACGTACTCAGTCGGGTTACGACTCCATCTGGGTCATTGTGGACCGATTGACGAAAACTGCCCATTTTCTCCCTGTAAGGGCCAATTACAATGTTGCACAATTAGCCGAGTTGTACATGGAGCAGATCGTGTGCCGTCATGGAGTCCCAAGGAGGATAGTCTCAGATCGAGGTTCTCAGTTTACCTCTAGATTCTGGAGGAAGCTGCAGAAAGCCAAGGGTACACGACTGGATTTTAGCTCCGCCTATCACCCACAAACTGATGGGCAAACCGAAAGGACAAACCAAATTCTAGAGGACATGTTGAGAGTTTGCGCCTTGAAACGTGGGTGTAGTTGGGATAGGAGTTTACCGTATGCCGAATTCTCCTATAACAACAGCTATCAAGCTAGCTTGAAGATGTTGCCTTTCGAAGCATTATATGGTAGACGGTGTAGAACGCCGCTGTTTTGGAACGAAACCGGAGAGAACCAGGTGTTTGGATCCGAAGTGCTACAAGAATCTGAAAGGCAAGTCCAAACGATACGGGAGAACATAAAAGCTGCTCAGTCACGACAGAAGGGCTACGCTGACAATAGGCGAAGGAAGTTGACCTTTGAAGTAGGAGACTTCGTATACCTTAAGGTGTCGCCTATCCGAGGCCAACGACATTTTAACGTCAAAGGCAAGCTAGCACCTCGCTACATCGGACCATTTAAGATTTTGGATAAGCAAGGAGAAGTAGCCTATCAACTAGAGCTCCCAACCCACCTCTCCGACGTACATGACGTGTTTCATGTATCCCAGCTCAAGAAATGCTTGAGAGCACCAGAGGAGCAAGTATCTATGGGAGAACTTAAACTTCAAAAGGATCTGACTTATGCAGAACACCCTGTCCGAATCTTGGACGTAAAGGAAAGGGTCACGCGGAACAAGGTGATTTGATGGTGCAAGGTACAATGGAGACATCACAACGAAGCTGAAGCCACATGGGAGCATGAAGAGGATATCAAGGCAGAATTTCCCCATCTATTCTCTACTAACGAATCTCGAGGGCGAGATTCAATTTAAGGGGGGTAGATTTGTGTAAGGGCCTCAGTTTTTGACACATAGTTCAAGTGTTCATCACCATACACACACACCTCATTTGAGGAAAGATGATGAGCCCAAATGAAGAGCAAGTAACCACCATCAACATGCTCATTAGAGAACAAACTCACATATTGCAAAAGTGGTATTTCCCACATGTGATATAGGTGGGCTGGACATATGAAAACTCCTATACCTTGCTAAGGATGTCCATGCCAAGTTTCACCCAAATTCAAAACCTTTTTGAGGTCATTTTGGGTATAGTTAAAAAGAGGGCAGTTTGAAACCATATTCAAATTCAAACTGTTTTTATCCCATGAATTTAAAAGTGGGAGGCATATTCTTATTTAGCACATTTTTGTGAGCTCACACACCAATTTTCACTCCGTTTGGAGTTCATCTTGACATGAGGTAAGTGGGGCAAATTCAAACCTTATTTGAATTTCAAAACTGAACTTGTGCTGAAATTCATTCAAACCAAACCCTATTTGAATTCTAACCAATTCAAATGGCTCATGGGTGAATAATTTGAATCACCATGGGTATTTTGGGACTCACTGTTTACAACGGTTATTAGAAGTAAATTTCAGAGGTTAAAATTGGAAGTGGGGCCCACATGTCAGCCACTGAAGGAGATCAACCGAGTGGACTTTCAGTACTCGGGTCCCCGAGCTTCTCCCAAGAGCACCACCGAGGGGAGGCCGCCACGCCACCACCTGCTTGCCACCCACGGTCGCTGAACCGACTCCCGGGACCCTTATCTAGGTGTCCGAGCAGCCGCCGGTGCTCTCCATCCCTAACCCGAGGCGCTCTCGCCCAACAGACTGAAACTCCTCGCCGCCCAAGTGAATTTTCGGTCCCTCATCGCCCGGCCGATCCAGTGACCCTCCCGGCGATCTGAGACCAGCACCGGGTGCGCCAAGCCATCTTCAACACCTTCGCATCGGTTCCAGACCCTGCACAGTCTTTCCCGAGCTCCACCGCGGCGATCTTTTCTCTGCCGGTTCAGCTCGAGCCGCCGCTGCGGGAACCGTCCTTCCGGCCACCACAGGCCACCATTGACGGAGCTGTGAACAGCAAAGAGGTTTGTCTTCAACACCCCTCTTTCTCTCCCGCAAGCTCCGGCGGCGTGACAAGCACTGCTCAAGCCGGAATTTCATGTTTTCGCGACGGTGTGCAAAAGTGAGGTCTGCACCGATCCGAGAAATTCGTAAACCACACTGCATCACTCATCCTCTCATGGAGAGGATCACTTCTAGTAGCCCGTGCGGGTCCACAGGAGCAGGAACCACGAAGAACCGTGGAGGGAAACCGCTGTTCTTCGAGTTTTAGTAGAAATCCCGATTTCTGGCCTAGGTCGCACGGTGACAGCCCAACACAGCTCTTTCCGAGCTCCGTAGAGTTCATGTTGACCTTTCCTATGGTCCACTGATGCTCGACGACCCTTAGCTTGATCGAGTGAGGTGCTAAGGAGGACGGGCAACGCGGCCGAAGTTCTCCCGAGGCTGCTGCTCGTTGCCGACCATGTGGCGGCCATTTTCATGGCGAGCTGACCCAAGAATCCTGTTGCCCGAGTGGAAATAGGCAGAGGTGGCCAAAATCGTAAAGTTTGGAGCTCTACCGAAGCTGTCGGCGAGCTCTCCGGCGAGATACCCCGGCGGCAGAGCGCGGGCGTCGGGAGGTTGAAGAAGGGGGTGGACCCCAGCTGTCAGCGAGCGACATTTTAATTCGGGGTCGGGCTGCGGCCGGGATCGAGTGTGCTGGCGCGCAAAAACCTTGTGGGCCGCGGTGTGCTGTCGCCTCGGCGCTCAACACGTGTCCCTGCGGGCCCCGGCCGATTTAAACTTTTCCCCCGAATTTCAGATTTCTTCCAAACTTCAAATCCTTATAACTTTAGCTAGAAAGCTCCAAATCGAGTGAACCAAATTTTGTTGGATTCAGCTCTCTGAGCACTTTCCAGCAAATCAAGTTTCACTTCATGAAAATCATTGTTTCTCCAGAATTAATTTCTCAAAGTTTAAACTGTTGGAATTTTAACTGAAGAATCCTTTGGAGGAAAATCCTGATATTTTGTTGGGATGTTCATCAAAATATCCCTGAGCTACCATAAAAATTTCAGATCCATTTGAGCTCATTTGATCCACCTAATGGTGTGATTAGTGAAACTGTTCCAAAGAAAATAGAAAATGTTCAGAAACATTTTAAGAATTTTCTCTGAAATTGTTTAGCTCATAGCTTTAGCTAGGAACCTTCAAATTAAGTGAGACCAACTCCATTAGAACCCTCTGAACATCTAATTTTCAGAAAGGCATAGTTTGTTTCATGAAAATCCTTAGAACACCCTAAAAGCCTTCAATTAAGGTCAAGTACATAAATAATTGTGGAGGCCTCAAATGAGCTTTGCTGCAACTAAAACTTGACCAAGTCTCTGTTTAGGTTGTAACCAGGCCACAGTAAAAGTTTCATAGTCATTGAGTCTGTCTAGTGGGACTGATAAGCTTCACAAGTTCAAACTTAATACAAATGCATTTAAATTGATACATGTACTTCTTCTATCATGTAGTCGCTAAGGTCGAGGAGGAACCCGAAGTCCTAGACTTCGTTACTCCAGAGGAGCAGGTAGCCTACGTCCAAGAGCAGCAAGGCAAGCTCCGGTTTGCATTAACCTTTTTACAAATTTTTATTGTTTTGAGCACTTACTTGAGTATTATAATTTCTTGCATTAGAGTCTTGTATGAAAACCCAATTGCATAGCCAAGAAAACCCCATGGGATGGGTTTAGGATTGCAAAACCCTGTTAGCTACTGCAATGCTAAGATAGTGTAGGATTCGGTACAAGAGTAGTTGGAACTACTCGCGAGCATAGGCTAGAGGCACTCGACTCGGGTAGAGATAGCACATGATACACATGGCAAGAAAAATGAGACCGAGCGGAGAGTAAGGGCAGCAGGACTTTGGGGCCTGTGTGCTATAGATCCGCTTGTGTCGATTGAGGACTGAGCCGTGTGCGGGCTTGTTGAACAAGCTAGAACAGTACCGAAGACCTACCCGCTATATGGGAACCGGGAAACCGATGTAACTCGGGTAGCTGGGTATTGAGGCATTGCCCGTCGTTCAGAGGGTAGGTTGGGAGCTCGAGGTGTAAATCGGCTGGCGGCACTGAGATGCTCGTGCAGAGACCTCTTGCTCGGGACGATGGGACCGGTTCAATGTTTGGCTGACGGGTGAAAGGTGGTTGCGTATGGTGTCCGTGATGGTTGTTGTAGGTAACATCGAGTACGGGCGTACGTGACGGGTTATTCGGGTAACCCTGCAGGTGTAAATCGATTATAATCGCCGTCCCTCACGGTCAGTGAGTACCACTTGTTCACTGTACTGTGACGTAGAAAGAACAGGCTAGTTACATGTTAAAATGGTGCTGATTGAAAGATGGACTTGATTGCTAATTATTTGCTGTAGTTTAGAGCTAACTAAAGTTCCTTTTAACTTTGGGCAAAGTACATGAGAGAAATGCGTTTCTTGTTTGATTGCGGCTCTCTCATGGGCCTAAGCGTAAGGTTCTCCACAACCTGCTGCTAAAACTTGAAAGTAAGGTTCTAATAATTAGGCGAGTCCTTGCAAATGATTTTTACCTCATGAAACCCTTCACCCCTCATGTAGAAGTTCAATGTTTAGGTAAGACGGGTCAGACTTGCTGAGCCTTCGTGCTCACTGCTTGTGTTCGAAGCTTTTGCAGGGTTCTATGAGGAAGGGACTCCCGAAGAAGAGACGGAACCCCAGGAGGGGAACCCCGTCGAGTGGGAGTCGTGCACGCCGCAGAGTTAGTGTGCGTGTGTGCTGGCAAGGACACGTTCAAGGGCTGAACGTGGACTTGATGCGTAGTCTACGCCCGCGAGTGTAGACTGGACTTATTTTGATGTAAACATGTTCATAAACTTGTTTATGTAATAAAATTTCGCTTCCGCTTTGTACCATTGACGTGTGTTATACGGTGCTGTGCAACGCAGCACCCCTCAGCGTGATCCTGGCTCGACAAGACCGTGGGGTCGTGTCAGCGCTGGTATCAGAGCCTGCTTGAGGTTTAACGCACTACAAAGGTCATCTTTTTCAAAAATCCAGTGAGGAACGAGTTAGTATCCCGTATAAGGATTTTATTAGTATATAGAAAGTGGCATACTAACCTATTTGTCTATGTCAGAAAATCGTGCATCTCGAGACGTTTATGTCTTGGGGGGTGCACGTAAGCGCTGTCCACCAGTGCGCACAAGCTGAAGGGTGGAGCCCCACGGGTGGCAGGTAACCCGACCCACTTTGATATCCTCTACGACTCTTCATGTCGTTTGGGGTATTCGAGCAACGTCTGTCCCTGGCGTGCGTGGTGTAATTTGGGAGACCCCATGACGTGGTCTGAAACGTGAACACGTAACTCAAGGCGTGTTTAGCTTGAGAATATCCGGGCGAGTGATGACGGCCGGATGTACGAACTGTATGGATTCCGGGCTCGGTGTGCAGCCGAGTCTGACGATTGCTTGAGTTTCCTGCAGGTAGCCTGACCACGAAACGGTATACGTGTAGCATCCGTGTGCGAGTGATGTTTAGTGCCACTGAATTAACGAAGCCGGCTAAGTCCGGTATAGGTTTTTCTTTGTGAGGACGTAGTACCGAGATAATCTGGTGACGCATCGACGTCACACCCCAACTAAATGAACAACTTCATTGTAGAAACTTGAAGGTTTTGATCCAAAGTAGTAAAACTTGATGTAACTCCTTCCCTTGAACAGGATATTCAAAGTTAACAAGTTTTCAACTTATAGGTTGTTAAGGACAGAGTACTCTGGTTTCAGCTGAATTAGGGCTGAAGTTGATCAGAGGTTAGAGGTTGAGTTCTTTCGAGGTTGGGGTCATATGATACATTTCTGGAAAGATTTGGAAGAGCTTTACAACTTTTCTGTTGAGGTCCAGAGGTGTTTTGACACGACCCCACGGTCTTGTCGAGCCCGGATCACGCTGAGGGGTGCTGCGTTGCACAGCACCGGATAACACACGTCAAAGGTACAAAGCGGAAGCGAAATTTTGTTACATAAACAAGTTTATGAACATGTTTACATCAAAATAGTTCCAGTCTACACTCACGGGCGTAGACTACGCATCAAGTCCACGTTCAGCCCTTGAACGTGTCCTTGCTAGCACACACGCACACTAACTCTGCGGCGTGCACGACTCCCACTCGACGGGGTTCCCCTCCTGGGGTTCCGTCTCCTCTTCGGGAGTCCCTTCCTCATAGAACCCTGCAAAAGCTTCAAACACAAGCAGTGAGCACGAAGGCTCAGCAAGTCTGACCCGTCTCACCTAAACATGGAACTTCTACATGAGGGGTGATGGGTACATGAGGAAAAATCATTTGCAAAGGACTCGCCTAATTAGTGGAACCTTACTTTCAAGTTTTAGCAGCAGGTTGTGGAGAACCTTACGCTAAGGTACATGAGAGAGCCGCAATCAAACAAGAAACACATTTCCCTCATGTACTTTGCCCAAAGTTGAAATGAACTTTAGTTAGCTCTAAACTACAGCAAGTCATTAGCAATCAAGTCCATCTTTCAATAAGCAGCATTTTAACATGTAACTAGCCTGTTCTTTCTACGTCACGGTACAGTGAACAAGTGGTACTCACTGACCGCGAGGGACGGCGATTATAATCGATTTACACCTGCAGGGTTACCCAAACAACCCGTCACGTACGCCCGTACTCGATGTTGCCTACAACAACCATCACGGACGCCGTACGCGACTACGTTTCACCCGTTAGCCAAATGTTGAACCGGTCCAATCGTCCTGAGCAAGAGGTCTATGCACGCGCATCTCAGTGCCGCCAGCCGATTTACAACTCGAGCTCTCAACCTACCCTCTGAACGACCAGCTATGCCTCAACACCCAGCTACCCGAGTTACATCAGTTTCCCGGTTCCCATATAGCCGGTAGGTCTTCGGTACTGTTCTAGCTTGTTCAACAGGCCCGCACACAGCTCGGTCCTCAATCGACACAAGCGGAGCTACAGCACACTGGCCCCAAAGTCCTGTTGCCCTTACCCTCCGCTTGGTCTCATTTTCTTACCATGTCTTTCATGTGCTATCTCTACCCGAGTCGAGTGCCCCTGGCCTATGCTCGCGAGTAGTTCCAACTACTCGACTTGTACCGAATCCTACACTATCTTAGCATTGCAGTAGCTAACGGGGTTTGCAAATCCTAAACCCAACCCATGGTTTTCTTGGCTATGCATTTGGGTTTCCAAACAAGACTCTAATGCAAGGAACAATAGTATTCAGGTATGTGCTCAAAACAATAAAAATTTGTAAAAGGTTAATGCAAACCGGAGCTTGCCTTGCTGCTCTTGGTCGTAGGCTAGCTGTTCCTCCGGAGTAACGAAGTCTAGGACTTTGGGTTCCTCCTCGACCTTAGCGACTACGTGATAGAAGCAATATATGTATCAATTTAAATGCATTTGTATTGAGTTTGAAGTTGTGAAGTCTATAACTCTCACTAGACAGACCCAATGACTGTGAAACTTTTACTGTGGCTTGGTTACAACCTAGGTACAGACTTGGTTAAGTTTTAGTTGCAGCAAAGCTCATTTGAGCCCTCCACAATTAATTATGCACTTGACCTTAATTGAAGGCTTTTAGGGTGTTCTAAGGATCTTCATGAAACAAACTATGACTTTCTGAAAACTAGATTTTCAGAGGGTTCTAATGGAGTTGGTCTCACTTAATTTGAATGTTCCTAGCTAAAGATATGAGCTAAACAATTTCAGGGAAAATTCTGAAAATGTTTCTGAACATTTTCTATTTTCTCTGGAACAGTTTCACTAATCACACCATTAGGTGGATCAAATGAGCTCAAATGGGTCTGAAATTTTTATGGTAGTTCAGGGATATTTTGATGAACATCCCAGCAAAATTTCAGGATTTTCCTCCAAGGGATTCTCCAGTTAAAATTCCAAACAGTTTAAATTTGAGAAATTAATTCTGGAGAAATAAGGATTTTCATGAAGTGAAACTTGATTTGCTGGAAAGTGCTCAGAGAGCTGAATCCAACAAAATTTGGTTCACTCGATTTGGAGCTTTCTAGCCAAAGTTATGAGGATTTGAAGTTTGAACTGAAACTGAAATTTGGGGAAAAGTTTAAATTCCTGCTCATGGGCCCCGCACACAGTGCGTCGTCTCCCTCCTCACGCCAACTGCACGGCGGCGGCGGTCTCCGATGACCTTCGCCGGAATTGAGTTCCCGGCCACCCCCCGGCCCGAAACTCGCCGCCTGCCCCTTTACTGACCCCCTGGACTCGATGGTGGGGTCGCCGGCCGCCGGCGATGACCGGAAACCCGTGCGCACCGGTGACAGCACCTGCTAGGGTTCCGGTGAGGTCGGTTCCGCTCTCCCGTGCACCAAATTGATCGGGAATCGGTCGGAGAGCATCATTAGAGCATGGGGAACACGAACCAGGGCTGGGTGGAAGCTAGAAATACTGGCAACTATGCTCTCGACGGTGAGCCGGGGTGCTCAGCCATGGCGGCGGGGAAAACGGCCATATCATGGCCGATTCTCGATGGTTTTTTCTGATTCCAGTTTGAGCGTGGGCGCTATCGTGCGTAGAAGCTACTAGGTAACGAGCTTGTCCAATCCTCGTGTATAGAGCACGAATTTCACCCGAAGGTGAGCTCGGTCCTTATGAACTGATCAAGAGTAAATTTGGAAATTCTCGGCCGAGGGTTGATCAATCGCCAAACGGCTTTCGGCTACTCCATCTACATACAATCACGCACCTTTCTGGTGTAGAGAAGAGGACGTGACAACGGCTGTGTTGTGCTGTCCACGAGAGCCCGATCGGCGGCGATGCTTGGTTCGCCGGAGAAACTGTTCGGTACAGCTCGAGGACGCTTGCTCACTGGCCAACACGGGGTCTAGGAGGTTGCTCACGATCTCCCGGTGCCATTTTGCTGTGGAGGAGACTGTGCTCGCGAGTGATCGGACTTGATCAAGCGTGAGCTCGAGCGGCGGCGGTTGCAGTGGAAGAACAGGCCGAGTACGTCGGTAGCTCGGGGAATGGATGATGGAACCACGCCGGGGAGGGGATAAGAAGCCCGGCGACTGGTCTCCGGCTTGGGGCACACAGCAGGAGCTGGCGCCGGCTGCCCCCCGGTGGCGCGCGCACACTGCACCCGGGAACCGAGTGAGCTGTGTTTCAGTCGGTTTGTTTCTTCTCTGTGGCTGACATGTGGGACCCACCCAGGTTTTAACCTCTGAAATTCACTCCTAATCACTGTTGTAAACAGTAAGCCCCAAAATAACCCTGGGTATTCGAATTATTCACCCATGAGCCATTTGAATTGAGTAGGATTCAAATTGGGTTTGGTTTGAAGGAATTTCAACACAAGTTCAGTTTTGAATTCAAATAAAGTTTGAATTTGTCCCACTTAGCTCATGTCAAGATCAACTCCAAATGGAGTGAAAATTGGTGTGTGGGCTCACAAAAATGTGCTTAGCAAGAATATGCCTCCCACTTTTAAATTCATGGGATAAAAACAGTTTGAATTTGAATATGGTTTCAATCTGCCCTCTTTCTAGCTATACCCAAAAATGACCTCAAAAAGGTTTTGAATTTGGGTGAAACTTGGCATGGACATTCTTAGCCATGTGTAGGAGTTTTCATATGTCCAGCCCACCTATATCACATGTGGAAAATACCACTTTTGCAATGTGTGAGTTTGTTCTCTAATGAGCATGTTGATGGTGGTTACTAGCTCTTCATTTGTGTTCATCATCTTTCCTCAAATGAGGTGTGTGTATGTAGAGATGAACACTTCAATTATGTGTCAAAAACTGAGGCCCTTATATTCCTCCCCCTTAAAAGAATCTCGTCCCGAGATTATAAGGTGAAAATGAGAGAGAGGACGGTGGAAAAATTACCGGATATGCGATGTGAAAAAGTCGGGCTAGTTAGCGCGAAGAAATTCTTCGCTCTCCCATGTCGCTTCGTCCATGGAGTGATTACTCCATAGAACCTTGTAGAACCACAACATGCGGTGGCGTGTGGTTCGGGCCTTTTCATCAACAATCTGCACCGGTTCCTCTCAATAGGTGAGATCCGGTTGCAGTTCTTCAATATCTTCCAGCTGAACGGTAGTTGATAGCTTAAGACACTTCCTCAGCTGGGCAATGTGAAAGACGTTGTGCACACCGGAAAGTGCTTCTGGTAATTTCAGCCGGTATGCCACTGATCCACATCTTTCGGTAATCTGGAATGGACCGATGAATCGGGGTGCCAACTTTCCTCTCACCCCAAATCTGTTTACGCCCTTCATTGGAGACACCCGTAGATATACGTGATCTCCAACTTCGAATTGTAATGGGCGCCTTCTCCGGTCTGCATACTGTTTCTGACAGGATTCAGCGGCTTTTAGGTTCGCCTGAATCAGTCAAACCTTTTCTTCCGCGTTGTTGACGAGGTCAATCCCGAAGGTAACCCTTTCGCCAGATTCACACCAATTCAGTGGTGTGCGGCATTTCCGCCCGTATAGCGCCTCGTAAGGTGCCATATTGATGCTGTCTTGGTATCCGTTATTGTACGAGAACTCGGTGTAGGATCGAAGAGCACGTGAAAAGCTACCAGGGGGGTGAATGGTAGATTAAAACTTTTCGCAACGGAAACAACAAAAACCCCTCAGCAAAAATCAACCGGTTAAAGAAACAGTGTGTGCAAGTGTTTTTAAACGTGTTCAACCGTGACAAATCAAGTAGAGAGGTAGAGAATCAAGTCACGGATCTAATGCAACAAGAATCACTTGAAAACACGAAGTAAAACTTGAGATACGATCAAAACATTAAACGAAGATCAATCTGTTCTACCCGATATAAAACAGATCTGCAACGATGCAAAGAAACTCGTGTATCTCAAAAACTACAGATCTGAAGCTCGTGAAAATTTCACAGATGATAGATAATTGAGTTGTGAGGACAACCCAAAAAGAATCACGTCAATCGGATCTGTAAAACTCGAGTTATGAACGAAACACCGAAGCAACGTCGGTCTGTCCAGAAACTCGGCGAGAAAGACTTGACGAAAAACAAGTCGGACGAACAAGGCACAAAAGCTCCTCGAAACTATGAACTTTATTCAATAGAAACACAAGAGGAACAGCCCAAAGTTCTCTACCCACGAGAGCTCTGGCCTCCCTTGCTTTTATAGTCAGCACTCAGGCTAAACAATCCAATCTAGGACTCCTACTCCTAATTGGACTCGTATCCTAACTTACCATAACTGCTCAGGACTCTCCTATTCGCAGATAGAAGCAATCGTGAGACTTCCAAACACCTTAGGAACGTACTAAACATTCCTAAAACAACTCAACTTCGTGCCTAGCATGAAATCCTATCATAACCAACTCAAATCTTCCATATTTGAGCCATATCCGACTCAGCCTCAGCCTGAGTACGCAATCCAGCCGGTTGGACCTTTCCGACCAATTCTTTACGTTCACTTCTCTTCATCACGCCTTGGAACAATGTTGCCACGTCCATGCACTCCTTGCACACGTGCAAACACCTTCCAACGACGTACACGCAACCTTCATATGCACTGCCCTTGATCCAAACATGCTGCGTGACCTCCCGATCAACTCAACCACAGCTCCTCCCGAACTTGGTTGTTGGAACCTCATCTCCCCCCGAGACTAGTCCAAGGATCCCGTCACCAGCCATGTCTTGAACTCAAGCAACACCTGCACATGAATAAACAACCAATTCTTCCGAGCACAAGTCCTCGACTTGACTCACGTTAGTTCGAAAACCACAACATCTTACATGAGCACGTCACATAAGCATGTTGCAAACCATATCAAATGATAACAGCCATAACCACCAAAACACACCAAAAACTTAGCAAATTAATACTAAGCAAACCTTCCCATAAAGCAAGTTTGAAACATTGCGAGTTAAAAGCAAAAACAAGACGCTGCAGTTCTACGAGTTGAACTTCATGGGAGCTCCCTAAAAACAAGCTCCGGACCTCACAGAAGCTCTCCGGACCTTGCAGGAGCTCTCCGGACCTTGTATCGGACCTTGCCAACACTTGGCGGACCTAACAAAGAACTTGTCGGACCTTGCCACAGAAGAATGTTTTGGCAATATTCAAAACTTTGAATGTTAATGCTAACTTTTATCCTAATTGCCAATGTATTCAGCACACATAGGTCTCACAATCTCCCCCTTGATGAATGCATTGACAACACCAATTAAAATCCGAACATTGGCTTATGAAAAGTTTTGAAAATCTTTGAAAACTCATTTCTCCCCCTTTTTTAATTTCTCCCCATTTTTTTAAATCAGAGAAGGAAGAAAGTGTATAACATATGCAAAGTGTAAAAAAAATCTCTCCTTATACATATTTCTCCCCCTTTGACAATGTATTCAGCAAGGTTCAAAAGAGAAATTTTTAAATGTTATGACCATATTATAACATATACATACAAAACAAAGCTCATCCAAGTCATACTATCAGGTTACTTACACTATCACATCAACGAGATACATAAAGTAGTGTAAGCCATGCTAGAGATCAAATGTATTTTTCAGTTTAAGCAAGTCATGATCTCCCTTACTCAACTATTTCAAAACCTGAAAACATGATACTTGTTGCTGCATTTTTATTATTCATAATCATTTAAGGCACAAAGTTGATCATATGATATTTGCAAGAGATTATATGCCGCATCAGCCTTATTCTAACCAACCAAGCCAAGCCTATGTCATTTGACAATCAGAAGCTTAAGGACATGGTTTTAGTCATACACAATTCCTTCCAAGTTCATATCTTAGTGCAATGATAAGCAATCTCAAAAGAAGAAGTGTGATGCATGCATATTCTCTTGATCTTTTCTCAATTTTTTATTTGAAAACTCAACATGTGAGCTGATCACTTGATTAATTTTTTATGATTAAAAGCACTTGTGAGCACGCAACAAGTTCAAAACAGCAAGAAAGTTCGATCATGACCAGATTTAGTGTAAGTAATTATTCCAATTACTAGTCATGGCAAAAACTACAAAATGTATAACATGAGTAATGTAGTAAGAACTTTCAGCCTGTAAAAGGAATCACAAAGTCATATATGTATGAAATACTATGCTCGTATTATTTTAGTTTCAGATTCACACATAGACTTTCAAAGTTTCAAAAACTCCCCCTCAATTTAAGCCATGAGGATGCATAACCCATATTTCACTATGAATGAAACAAAAACGAGTGAAATCCAAAGGTTTTGTAAAAATATCAGCCAATTGTTGTTCGGTATCGACATGGTAAAGCATAATGTTTCCTTTTTCAACATTATCACAAAGAAAGTGATACGTAATGTCAATGTGCTTAGTTCTAGAGTGTTTCACGGGGTTTTTAGCAATACAAATTGCACTAGTGTTATCACAAAACAGTGGGACACTATCTAAATCAACCCCATAGTCCTTAAGTGTTTGAACAATCCAAAGAATTTGTGTGCAAGTGCTAGCCGCAGCTACATATTCAGATTCGGCCGTGGATTGTGCAACTGAACTTTGTTTTCTTGAGGACCAAGCAACAAGTGAATTACCAAGAAAATGACAAGCACCCGAAGTACTTTTCCTATCAATCCTACAACCCCCAAAATCAGCATCCGAAAAAGCTTTCAAAGAAACGGTTGAGGAAGAAGGAAGAAAAATACCAAATTCTTGAGTTCCATGTAGGTACCTGAAAATCCTTTTGATGGCTTGGCGATGTGAAGCACGTGGAGAAGCTTGAAAACGTGCACAAAGACATACGCTGAATTGTATGTCCGGTCTTGACGCCGTGAGATACAAAAGTGATCCAATCATACTTCTGTATTCTTTTTTATCGACCGGGTCACCATCTTCGTCAAGTTCAAGTGTTGTTGCTGTTCCCAATGGTGTCCGAAGAGGCTTGCATTTGTCTATGTTGAAGCGCTTAAGAAGGTCCTTTGTATACTTAGTTTGATGCACAAAAGTTCCTTCTTTTGTTTGCTTGATTTGCAGCCCCAAAAAGTATGTGAGTTCTCCCATCATACTCATCTCAAATTCTGAACTCATCATAGCTGAAAACTTGGACACGAGATCATGAGAAGCACAACCATAGATAATATCATCCCCATACACTTGAACAAATAATGAGTCATTGCCATGCTTAAGTACAAAAAGAGTTTTATCAACCTTGCCCATGGTAAAGCCTTTTTCAAGTAAGAATGTTTTTAACCTATCATACCATGCTCTAGGGGCTTGTTTTAGACCGTACAAGGCTTTGGACAGTTTGTAAACATGATTAGGAAAATTTGGATTTTCAAAGCCCGGTGGCTGCTTAACATAAACCTCCTCCTCTATGTAGCCATTAAGAAAAGCACTTTTAACATCCATTTGATATAACTTGAAACATTTAGATGCAGCAAATGCTAATAAAATTCTTATAGCTTCTAATCTAGCAACAGGAGCAAATGTTTCATCAAAATCTAGACCTTCAATTTGAGTGAAACCTTGAGCAACCAACCTAGCTTTATTCCTAACCACAACCCCATCCTCACTTTGCTTATTTTTAAATACCCATTTAGTTCCAATTAATGTGTGACCTTGAGGTGGAGGTACAAGTTTCCAAACATTATTTCTTTCAAAATTTTCTAACTCATTCTTGCATGTCATTAATCCAAGATTCATTAGTGAGTGCGTGTGATATATCCTTGGGTTCAAAAGAAGCAACAAAAGCAGAATGAGCATGAGAGTTTGGATCACAAAACCTGGATCGAGTGACTCGTTCATGCAAGCCTCCAATGATTTGTTGTGGAGAATGACTTTTGAGTACTCGGAGGGGAGTAGACACTTCACAAGCACCTTCTTCTTCATGTTCGGACCTTTGATTAGGAGAGCTTGTTGATTGAGGAAGGTCCGAACCAGCAGTAGTGACTGTTGGTGCTGGTTGTGGTGCAAAATCAGCAGCTTGATCGTTATTTACTTCAAAGTTTTCGGGCAGCAGCACCACTTCTTCATCTTCTTCAATAAAAATACTCTCCCCCTGCGGATATGGATCCGGACCTGCAATATCGGAGCTAGTACTTGGGCTAGCTTCATCAAAAGAAACCTCGCAAGTCTCCACAATTTTGTCAGTGTCAAGTAAAAGCACACGGTAACCTCTAGTATGAGATGGATAACCAAGAAACATGCCATCAACAGATCTAGCTTCAAATTTATCAAGATTACCATGTTTCTTAACAAAGCATTTGCAACCAAAAACCCTAAAGTGTGTGACACTAGGCCTATGTCCAAACCTGATCTCATATGGTGTTTTACCTAGCTTAGCACGCAAGAAAACACGATTTGAGACATAACAAGCGGTTGCAATTGCATCAGCCCAAAATTTCCTAGGAGTTTGATATTCATCAAGCATAGTCCTAGTCATCTCAACTAAGGTCCTGTTCTTTCTTTCTACGACACCATTTTGTTGTGGTACATAGGGTGAAGAGTATTGATGATCTATTCCATTTTCAGCACAAAAGTGATCAAAGGATTGGTTTTTAAATTCAGTTCCGTTATCACTTCTAATTGCTTTTAATGATCCTGGGTGATCAATAGATAATCTAAGAAATAAAGTTCTAAAATGACTAAAAGCTTCATTCTTATATGCCATAAAATAAACCCAAGAATATCTGGAATAATCATCAACAATCACAAGCACATACCATTTACCTCCAAAGGATTGAACACGTGCCGGACCTACTGTGTCAAGATGTAAAAGTTGTCCCGGTTCAGCTGTCATGGTCATTGTGAGAGGAGCATGTGAACCTGCAACAAACTTAGCATGTCTACAAGAAGAGCACACAATATCATTGTCCTTTTTAAGCTTCGGCAGCCCACGTATGCGATCGAGAGCACTAACACGAGTGAGATGATCAAAGCCTATGTGACCAAGTCTACGATGCCAAAAATATAGATCCTTTGTATCATTAGCAACTAGACACCGATGCTTAGAAGTTGACAAATCAAAATCAGCTTTAAAAACTCTTCCAAACCTAGACATGTTAAACAAAAGCTCACCTTTTGAATCTACAACCTTGCAGCAATTTTTAGCAAAGCTAACCTCTAGATTTTCATCTAGCAATTGTGAAACCGAAAGCAAGTTGTATTTCAAATTTTTAACAAGTGCCACATCTTTCAAAGTGTAGAGATTGTTTACTCTAACCGAACCTTTAGCAATTATGGGAGTAGAAGAGTTATTGGCGAAAGTAACATTTTCTACACGTGACACAAAAGAGAGAGAGGAGAACCATTCTTTGTTACCGGTCATGTGGCGTGAGCAACCTGAATCCAAAATCCAAATGTTCTTCTTCCTCAAATGTGAAACCTACACAGCAGCACAATACGTCAATGACTCAATACTGGGGTTAGTTAAAAGACTTTTAGGAATCCAGTACTGAGTCACACGACGTCCAGCAGGAATAACACGCGAAAGCTGAGAAGGTACAGCAGGTTTATGAGCCAAACATCGAAAATTTTTGTTCCCAACTACTGACTTAGAAGATGTGTTATATGTAGCACAAAAAACAGTAGGTCCGGGAGCAAGTTTTTGACTCATTACAGCAGGTTGCAAGCTCCGAACATTCGGTCTAGCAGATTTTGCTTGGTTGTTATGTGATCTAGGAAGTATTCTTTGTTTCTTATCATGTTTAGCTAGTCTATAACAAAAATCCATGACATGACCATCTCTACCACAGTAGGTACAATGAAAAATAACCTTATTATCATGTCTAGATGAGCAAGCAACACGTTTATTAGAACCCGAATGGGACAGTACTCCTGCAGATTTGAAAATCACCTCTTTTTGTCTAGGAGCTGTTTGAATCAAACCGCTTCCTAATGACTTTACAACTTTAGGTGGGTGTGCCTTAGCATGAGCATGAGAATTAAAACCTACACCAGTTTTATCATTACAAGACTTGGAAGAATTCAGCAGCAAGTTTAGGTTCTTATTTGCATTAGAAAACCGATCTAGTGTCCTATGCATGTCATCAAGTTTATTGGACAGATCAAAGCAGTTTTCACATGAAGTTTTTTCCTTTTAGTTTGCAATTTGAACAATATTTAACTTCATGCACACGTAAAACATTGTTCAAAATAGAAATCTCATTCATAGCATCATTTAGTTTCTTATTCAGATCATCACATGAAGAACAATGAAAATCAATTGTAGAACAACAAGCATCTTTCAAATTTTTATCATTAAGTGCAGCAAGCTCTTTGTTCTTTTCAATTTCAAGTTCAAGTTTATCAAGTGTAGATGCGTGTGCACTTCTTAAAGAGGATAATTGTTCATAAATCAAATCACATGAGGAACAAGAATCATCACTAGGACTCAAAGTTTTTAAACGATTAATTTCAGATTCTAGTGATTCAATTTTAACAGCATTGTTCCTAAGTTTTTTATCCTTTTTCTTTAATATAACAGTGGCACGAGAAATAGCATCACACATTTCTTCGCAAGTGGGACATACCTCTTCATCGTCGCTGTTGTGTTCTGCCTCCTCGGAGCTTGAACTTGACTTGCTCGCCATGCAGCACATATTTGCCATAGCTTCTTCATCTTCATCACTACCGGTGTCCACATCACTTGAGCCGAAATCTTGAAGTGCAGAGATCATACTATGCACTATGTTGCGCATTGATAAATCTTTCTTTTTCTTATTCTTTGCAAACAATTTCTTCGGCCTTGTTTGCTTTTCTTCACGTGAAGCCGGACCTGAAAGGTTAGGGCACTCCGTACGAAAATGTCCTGTCTTACCACATTCAAAACATCGTTGAGGTCCGGAGCTTCCTCTCCTTCTAGTTCTCACATTTTGCAATGCTTTTGAGAACCGAGTAGAGATGAGTGCAAGCTCCTCCTCTGGAAACTCTTCAATCTGTTCAAGGGTTAGAGAGGACAGCAAAGAGAGTGCACCACTAGATGATGATTGAATAGAACTAGACATGTCACGTTGCGAAACAAATGCAATAGACTTGTTGGGGTTTTTACGTGAGATGATGTCAATTTCATAAGTTTTCAATTTACAATAAATCACATCTAAAGTAAGAGAACTCATGACAGTAGATTCACGAATAGATGTAACTTTCATCTCCCAAATTGACATATCTAATGCTCCTAACAATTGTCTAGCATTTTCAGCATCTGAAAAGTTAACATTGACACTAAGCAAGTTGCTGAGAATTTTATTAAAGCGAGCAAAAAGGTCGTCAATTGACTCACCGGGTTGCATCTCAAAACGCATGTATTCTTTCTTGAACATATCTTGCCTTACCTCCTTGATCGTATTGGATCCTTCATGGTAGTCACAAAGAGCTTTCCGAACATCATATGCAGATCGGAGGTGTGCAACACGGTCGAAGTCGCTTTGAGTCAATCCTTGGATAATCAAGTTGCGAGCCTTGTTTTTGTTGTCAACATCTCTCATGTTCGCAGCCGTAACTTGATCGTTGGGTGGTACATTGAAGTTCCGGTAGACCTTTTCCCATATGGCGAAGCCTTGCGCCTGTATGTAGGCCTCCATCCGCGCCTTCCAAACCTGAAAATCGATGCCATTGAACACACAAGGTTTTGCGGAGTACTTCTCCATGATGGTTAGTCAAAACATGTGCAAATCACAAAGATTAGAGCACCTTGGCTCTGATACCAATTGTAGGATCGAAGAGCACGTGAAAAGCTACCAGAGGGGGGTGAATGGTAGATTAAAACTTTTCGCAGCGGAAACAACAAAAACCCCTCAGCAAAAATCAATCGGTTAAAGAAACCGTGTGTGCAAGTGTTTTCAAACGTGTTCAACCGTGACAAATCAAGTAGAGAGGTAGAGAATCAAGTCACGGATCTAATGCAACAAGAATCACTTGAAAACACGAAGTAAAACTTGAGATACGATCAAAACATTAAACGAAGATCAATCTGTTCTACCCGATATAAAACAGATCTGCAACGATGCAAAGAAACTCGTGTATCTCAAAAACTACAGATCCGAAGCTCGTGAAAATTTCACAGATGATAGATAATTGAGTTGTGAGTACAACCCAAAAAGAATCACGTCAATCGGATCGGTAAAACTCGAGTTATGAATGAAACACCGAAGCAACGTCGGTCTGTCCAGAAACTCGGCGAGAAAGACTTGACGAAAAACAAGTCGGACGAACAAGGCACAAAAGCTCCTCGAAACTATGAACTTTATTCAATAGAAACACAAGAGGAACAGCCAAAAGTTCTCTACCCACGAGAGCTCTGGCCTCCCTTGCTTTTATAGCCAGCCCTCAGGCTAAACAATCTAATCTAGGACTCCTACTCCTAATTGGACTCGTATCCTAACTTACCATAACTGCTCAGGACTCTCCTATTCGCAGATAGAAGCAATCGTGAGACTTCCAAACACCTTAGGAACGTCCTAAACATTCCTAAAACAACTCAACTTCGTGCCTAGCACGAAATCCTATCATAACCAACTCAAATCTTCCATATTTGAGCCATATCCGACTCAGCCTCAGCCTGAGTACGCAATCCAGCCGGTTGGACCTTTCCGACCAATTCTTTACGTCCACTTCTCTTCATCACGCCTTGGAACAATGTTGCCACGTCCATGCACTCCTTGCACACATGCAAACACCTTCCAACGACGTACACGCAACCTTCATATGCACTGCTCTTGATCCAAACATGCTGCGCGACCTCCCGATCAACTCAACCACAGCTCCTCCCGAACTTGGTTGTTGGAACCTCATCTCCTCCCTGAGACTAGTCTAAGGATCCCGTCACCAGCCATGTCTTCAACTCAAGCAACACCTGCACATGAATAAACAACCAATTCTTCCAAGCACAAGTCCTCGACTTGACTCACGTTAGTTCGAAAACCACAACACCTTACATGAGCACGTCACATAAGCATGTTGCAAACCATATCAAATGATAACAGCCATAACCACCAAAACACACCAAAAACTTAGCAAATTAATACTAAGCAAACCTTCCCATAAAGCAAGTTTGAAACATTGCGAGTTAAAAGCAAAAAACAAGATGCTGCAGTTCTACGAGTTGAACTTCACGGGAGCTCCCTAAAAACAAGCTCCAGACCTCACAGAAGCTCTCCGGACCTTGCAGGAGCTCTCCGGACCTTGCGTCGGACCTTGCCAACACTTTGCGGACCTAACAAAGAACTTGTCGGACCTTGCCACAGAAGAATGTTTTGGCAATATTCAAAACTTTGAATGTTAATGCTAACTTTTATCCTAATTGCCAATGTATTCAGCACACATAGGTCTCACACTCGGCTAACGGCAAGTGATCATCCCAATTCTTGCCGTGGTTAATAGCACAAGCTCGTAGCATGTCTTCTAGGATCTGATTTACCCGCTCGGTTTGTCCATCCGTCTGCGGGTGGTATGCTGAACTACGGATCAACTTTGTCCCCAAGGCAGCGTGCAGTTGCTCCCAAAAACAGGACACAAATAAAGTGCCCCGATCCGATATGATGGTACAGGGTACGCCGTACAAGCATAGGATCCGTGAGATGTACAGTTCAGCGTTCTTCTTGGCGTTGTAGTTTGTGTTAAACGGATGAAATGGGCAACTTTGGTGAGCCGATCGACGATCACCCACACAGAATCATGTTTTTGCAAGGTGGTGGGTAAACCGACGATGAAGTTCATGCTCACGTCCTCCCATTTCCAGGCAGGAATGCCCAGTGGTTGCATCAGTCCCGGTTTCCACATGTGATCTGCCTTCACCCTTCGACATGTATCACACTCGGACACGTATTTTGCAGTCTCTCGCTTCATCCGTGTCCACCAAAACTTGCTTCTGAGTTCTTGATACATCTTGTTGCTGCCGGAGTGAATAGAAAATTTTGATAAGTGAGCCTCATCAAAAATTTTCTTCTGTAGCTCCGGGTTACGGGGTACGACGATTCGGTCCTTGAACCATAGGACGCCGTCTCCGTCCTTCCGGAAACATTTCAGCTCCCCACTGTCTACACGTCTCCGTAAATGTGACATGCCCTTGTCATTCTTCTGGGCTGCCGCTATCTCTTCATGGATGGTGGGGATCAAAGCTAGGTTGTAGAGAGCTCCGTGTGGAATCACATGTAGTGGTGGTTCGCTCTCTTCCAATGGTGTGATGGTCAGATTATTGACGTGTGACTTGCGGCTCAGCGCATCTGCCACTACGCTTGCCTTGCCCGGATAATAATGAATCTCTATTTCGTAATCCTTTATCAATTCTAACCATCTTCGTTGCCTCATGTTCAGCTCCTTCTGAGTGAATATGTACTTGAGGCTTTTGTGGTCGGTATATAAATGTACGAGGTTACCGAGTAGGTAGTGCCTCCACATTTTCAGTGCAAGTACCACGGCAGCGAGCTCCAAATCGTGAGTTGGATAGTTTTGCTCATGGTTTCTAAGCTGCCGTGACCATACGCGACCACTCTTCGGTCTTGCATCAGCACACATCCGAGCCCAATGCCAGATGCATCGCAGTACACATCGAACGGCTTTGTTGTGTCTGGCTGCGCCAAAACCGGTGCTGATGTTAGGTGCTTGACTAAAGCCTTGAACGCTGCTTCACACGCTGGACTCCAAACATATTTGGTAGCCTTATTCAGCATCTCTGTCATTGGCTTGGCAATCTTCGAGAAGTTTGGAATGAACCTCCGATAATATCCTGCGAGTCCGAGGAAACTCCGTACCTCGTGAACAGTTCTCGGGGATTTCCAATTCAGCACTTGAGTGATCTTGCTCGGGTCTACAGTGATACCCTCCACTGAGATGATATGCCCTAGAAAAGTCATTTGCGATATCCAAAACTCGCATTTGCTGAATTTCGCGT
Organism: Neostapfia colusana; assembly: GCA_030760725.1. Taxonomy (NCBI): domain Eukaryota; kingdom Viridiplantae; phylum Streptophyta; class Magnoliopsida; order Poales; family Poaceae; genus Neostapfia; species Neostapfia colusana. The sequence goes on along the minus strand of JASWHV010000013.1, from coordinate 40,538,155 downwards.
ATAACTTGGTGGTCCCGCAGCCGTTGCAAGACTATACGCAGATGTTTCTTGTGATCTTCCTCCGACTTGGAATACACCAGGATGTCGTCGATGAAGACCACGACAAACTTGTCCAGCTCCGGCATGAATACCGAGTCCATCAAGTACATGAAGTGAGCTGGAGCATTGGTGAGGCCGAAGGACATGACCAGGTACTCATAGAGTCCGTACCTCGTCGAGAAAGCCGTCTTCGGAATGTCCTCAGCCCTTATCTTAATCTGATGGTACCCGGATCTTAAGTCCATTTTGGAAAAGATCTTTGCTTCGACCAACTGATCAAACAACATGTCGATCCATGGCAACGGGTACATGTTCTTGATGGTTACGGCATTTAATGGACGATAGTCCACGCAAAGCCGCAACGTCTCATCCTTCTTCTTGACAAATAATGCCGAACAGCCCCATGGCGAGGAGCTCGGCCTAATAAAACCCTTCTCCAGAAGGTCCGTGAGCTGAGTCTTCAGTTCAGCCAATTCCTTGGGCGCCATCTTGTACGGCCTTCGGGATATTGGCATGGTTCCCGGTGCAAGTTCAATGTTGAACTCCACCTCTCTATCGGGTGGCATTCCCAGTAAATCATCCGGGAACACATCAGGGAACTCTCGGACTACTGGAATATCTTCCAATCTGATAGTTGTGGTTTGATAGACTCTTGAATGTTTTATTTCTGGACTGTCCAGAAATAATGAGTGAGACCCGTGCACTTCTGAGTTTAAGTGCACGACTCGAAGGACGGTGTCTAAGACAGCGCCGTGGTGGGTTAACCACGACATCCCTAGGATGACATCAACCTTCTGTCCCTCTAAGATAATGAGAGACGTGGGGTACACTCTACCCGCTAAGCATAATGGTGCTTTGGAGACCATTACGCTTGCTGAAATCTTCCCACCCGGTGAACAAATTAAATATGGACTATCGGTGGGTAGTATTGGCAAGCTGTGTTTAGCAATGAAAGCTTGGCTAATAAAATTATGCGTGGCGCCTGAATCAAACATAGCGGGATGCTGGTGGAGTTGGAACATACCCGCAAGGATTGGCTCGCCCTCTGGCACGTCCTCTATGGCAAGCTGGTGGACGGTGCCGGGCCTAGGGTTTGCCCGCTGCGCATTAGTAGGGTTCCGGGGTTGATTCCTCCCCGGAAACTGCGGTGCCACTCCGTCGCCTTGCCTCTCCGGGCAACTGCTCGCGAAGTGTCCTGGACGACCACACTTGTAACATGTGGCCGCTGCTGGTGTAGTGCTCGGGGGACGAAAGCCCGGCATGCGCTGCTGAGGTGCATACGCACGCGACATTGCCCGTTGCTGCTGTTGTTGCAGAGGTGGTACTGGCAGTGCCGGCCTGAATGCCGGTGAAGAGTACGGCCGACTGCGGAACGGCATCGACCGTTGTGGTGGCTGCCAGCGTGGACCTGATGGTGGGCGATTCACCATCCAAAACTTCTGAGAAGGACCGCCTCCTTCTCCGCTGCTCTGCGGCGCGCTTCGCTTTCTCTCCGCCGCAGCTAACTCCTTGCCGGAGTCGTCCTGAACAATCGCAGCATCAATGATGTCGTTGAGGCTGCCACGATTGAACATCGCCAACTTGTCCTTCAGGAGCGGGTTAAGCCCCTGGTAAAAGTGGTCCCGCCGCTTCTCGTCGGTATCGGCATGATACGACGCATAAAGCGCGAGGTCGTTGAACGCCCTGGAGTATTCCAGCGCGTTCCGGCTCCCTTGCTGCAGGTGCAGGAACTCCTGTGTCTTCCTCTTCATCAGACCTGGCGGTATGTGATAGGCCCTGAAGGCCGTCCGGAACTCCGTCCAGGTCATCACTCGGTCGGTGGGCTGTGAAGCACAGAAGTTGGCCCACCACATGCTCGCGGATCCTTGGAGCTGCTGGACCGCGAACTGAGTCTTGCGCTGCTCGCTTATCTGGAGCAGCCCGAACTTCATCTCTATAGCGCGTAGTCAGTTGTCCGCGTCAAGTGGTTCATCCGCCCTTGAGAATAACGGGGGATGAGTAGACAGGAAGTCGGAGTAGGAGCTCTGTTGACGCTCCTCACGGTCTTGACGTCTCTCTGGGCGAGACGTATTGGCAATAAGAGTTTGCAGCAACTCCGTGTGCTGCTGATGTGAACCCGCCATTGCCGCGACGATGTCGGCCAATGTAACCGTTGGCAGTGGCGGTGGCGGTGTTTGCTATTGCTGTTGCTGCTGCTGTCCCGAGGAGTCCTCAGGAGGCTGTTGGGAGGTCTCTCCCCCTTGACTAGTACCCCCAACGTCCGGGTTGGCACGAGTACGCGTCATTCTAAAATTCAAAACAGCAGCGATTAGCACATGTCTTACTTAAAATTCCATATGTAACAGTAGGTATTGAAGTGACACATGAATAATTTGCACAACATCCACATATATTGATAAAGCATAAACTTTATACAAGATACAATATTCTCGGGTCTCCAAGAAGTCGTGCTCATGTCGTCACTACCTATACATACACTACTGTTTACACGACATGTCACCGATTACAAAATTTGGGCTACACTACCCTAGCTGCCCTTCATGGCAACTGTAACCCACTACTCGGAGTAGAACTCGACCTCCTGCGGGTCGTCTTCCTCCGGTACCTCTGCTGGTGGCTCTGGATCTACCACCTCTTCTCCCATCCCGGGTTCTACCATTGCTGGAAGACCCAAGACCACCGGTATGCCCAATACCGGAGGTACGAGGTCCTGCAAAGCATGCACCTCGTCCATAGCCTGGTTGTAATCTTCTTCCCGGCCTTGCCCTTCCTCAATAGCATCATCCCGCTCTTGAGTAAGTTCCTCGTTCTGCTGGGTCAGATTCTGTACCAGTTCTTGCAACGCCGCGATGTCGACACGGCTTTTTCTTTTCGCCTTCTTCAGACGATGCAACTGATTGTGTTGTTCATTCAGTCACTTGATCGTCGGAAGGAGCACATTACAGAGTGCGCTGTGAGCACTCTCGAAATGGTCTCCACGGCTCGTACTCTCCTTGAGCTTTGTGGCAAGATGCTCCGTATGAACAGCTTGGCTGTCCATCACGGCATTTCCCGCCCTCATCTGGAGGCTGAGACTTGCCTCCGCGGGGTTGTACCTTGGGCAACTCGGGTCCGTTGCCTCCAGGTACCTCTCTTCCCACACATGCTGAGCCCGTCCCTCCACCGGAATGAGCGCATATGGAGTGCCCTCCATAGCCTGCACGTGTAGTAGGCAAAAACGTGACATAGTGTCACGGGCTGCCACTTGCCACATCCCTTCCGGTTGTCTTCCTCTCACCGTGACGGTGAACGGCACCCAACCGGGTGGCGTAGGTCCTGCAGGGACCTCGACATGGATTGTCCATGTCTTGTTCCCCTCTTCGCCTTCATCCTTGGCGAAGTACTGCGGCATCTGGTTGTACCCGAAATATTGGAGCATTTGCCACAATGCTTCCGGGTAGCCGCTACGGTGAGAACAGTGGGATACCACCCACCCGTTCTCCAACTGCTTATCTGCTGTCATCTGTAAAAATATATTTGAGAAATATCAAATATTTATTTAAACAGTAAACCATTGAGTTGTAACATAAGACATGTCATTGAACTCATAAAACTTGGAAACCTAGTTCAAATTTTAAACAAATTTGACTGCTGATCTGCTGTTCCCATGACAGCCCTGACCAGTTTCCATTTCAACCAGATTTAGGCCATGTTAAAGGCAACACTAGTTCTGGAGCTCAACATGAAAGTTAAAGCTAACTTCAATAGCTTTCAAGAAAGTATTTGCTTTGCTTAATATCTGTCTTGGTTCAAAAGTTATGAGATGTCAAATTTAACAGAATTTCTGGAGAAAATTGGACAGCACCTCCCTGCTTTAGGTACTGATTTGATCCAAGAATTCCAGTTAATTCTGCTCCTAATCAGATAAAACTTTCTGTTACAAAGTTGTACCCCATCTCATAATATTTCCAGAACTACCTCATTTTCTATTTTTGGATTTTTAAGCAGGAAGTTATGCTTAATTTACAGAGAGTTTACAAAGAGTCTTTGCTCTGCCCTGTTTTCTGGACAGTTTCAACTCTACTGCATTTTTCGATTGGTTGAGGGATGAAACACCTCTGGACCTCAACAGAAAAGTTATAAAGATCTTCCAAAGCTTTCCAGAAATGTATCATATGACCCCAACCTCGAAAGAACTCAACTTCTAACCTCGTATTAACTTCAGCCTTGATTCAGATGAAAACAGAGTGCTCTGTCCTTAACAACCTATAAGTTGAAAACTTGTTAACTTTGAATATCCTGTTCAAGGGAAGGAGTTACATCAAGTTTTACTACTTTGGATCAAAACCTTCAAGTTTTAAATGAAGTTGTTCATTTAGTTGGGTGTGACGTCGATGCGTCACCAGATTATGTCGGTACTACGTCCTCACAAAGAAAAACCTATACCGGACTTAGCCGGCTTCGTCATTTCAGTGGCACTAAACATCACTTGCACACGGGTGCTACACGCCTACCGTTTCGTGGTCAGGCTACCTGCAGAAACTCAAGCAATTGTCAGACTCGGCTGCACACCGAGCCTAGAATCCATACAGTTCGTACACCCGGCCGTCATCACTCGCCCGGATGTTCTCAAGCCAAACACGCCTTGAGTTACGTGTTCACGTTTCAGACCACGTGACGGGGTCTCCCAAGTTGCACCACGCATGCCAGGGACAGACGTTGCTCGAATACCCCAAACGACATGAAGAGTCGTAGAGGATACTAAAGCGGGTCGGGTTACCTGCCACCCGTGGGGCTCCACCCTTCAGCTTGTGCGCACTGGTGGACAGCGCTTACGTGTACCCCCCAAGACATAGACATCCCGAGATACACGATTTCTCCGACATAAACAAATAGGTCAATATGCCACATTCTATATACTAATAACATCCTTATACGGGCTACTAACTCGTTCCTCACTGGATTTTTGGAAAAAGATGACCTTTGTACTGTTTAAACCTCGAGCGAGCTCTGATACCAGCGGTGACACGACCCCACGGTCTTGTCGAGCCAGGATCACGCTGAGGGGTGCTGCGTTGCACAGCACCGGATAACACACGTCAAAGGTACAAAGCAGAAGCGAAATTTTATTACATAAAAAAGTTTATGAACATGTTTACATCAAAATAGTTCCAGTCTACACTCACGGGCGTAGACTATGCATCAAGTCCACGTTCAGCCCTTGAACGTGTCCTTGCTAGCACAAACGCACACTAACTCTGCGGCGTGCACGACTCCCACTCGACGGGGTTCCCCTCCTCGGGTTCCGTCTCCTCTTCGGGAGCCCCTTCCTCATAGAACCCTGCAAAAGCTTCAAACACAAGCAGTGAGCACGAAGGCTCAGCAGGTCTGACCCGTCTCACCTAAACATGGAACTTCTACATGAGGGGTGATGGGTTACTGAGGAAAAATCATTTGCAAAGGACTCGCCTAATTAGTGGAACCTTACTTTCAAGTTTTAGCAGCAGGTTGTGGAGAACATTACGCTAAGGTACATGAGAGAGCCGCAATCAAACAAGAAACCCATTTCTCTCATGTACTTGGCCCAAACTTGAAATGAACTTTAGTTAGCTCTAAACTACAGCAAGTCATTAGCAATCAAGTCCATCTTTCAATCAGCAGCATTTTAACATGTAACTAGCCTATTCTTTCTACGTCACGGTACAGTGAACAAGTGGTACTCACTGACCGCGAGGGACGGCGATTATAATCGATTTACACCTGCAGGGTTACCCGAACAACACATCACGTACGCCCGTACTCGATGTTGCCTACAACAACCATCACGGACGCCGTACGCGACTACCTTTCACCTGTTAGCCAAATGTTGAACCGGTCCAATCGTCCCGAGCAAGAGGTCTCTGCACGCACATCTCAGTGCCGCCAGCCGATTTACACCTCGAGCTCTCAACCGACCCTCTGAACGACGAGCTATGCCTCAACACCCAGCTACGCGAGTTACATCAGTTTCCCGGTTCCCATATAGCCGGTAGGTCTTCGGTACTGTTCTAGCTTGTTCAACAGGCCCGCACACGGCTCGGTCCTCAATCGACACAAGCGGAGCTACAGCACACAGGCCCCAAAGTCCTGTTGCCCTTACCCTCCGCTTGGTCTCATTTTCTTGCCATGTGTTTCATGTGCTATCTCTACCCGAGTCAAGTGCCCCTAGCCTATGCTCGCGAGTTGTTCCAACTACTCGACTTGTACCGAATCCTACACTATCTTAGCATTGCAGTAGCTAACGGGGTTTGCAAATCCTAAACCCAACCCATGGTTTTCTTGGCTATGCATTTGGGTTTTCAAACAAGACTCTAATGCAAGGAACAATAGTATTCAGGTATGTGCTCAAAACAATAAAAAATTGTAAAAGGTTAATGCAAACCGGAGCTTGCCTTGCTGCTCTTGGTCGTAGGCTAGCTGTTCCTCCGGAGTAACAAAGTCTAGGACTTTGGGTTCCTCCTCGACCTTAGCGACTACGTGATAGAAGCAATATATGTATCAATTTAAATGCATTTGTATTGAGTTTGAAGTTGTGAAGTCTATAACTCTCACTAGACAGACCCAATGACTGTGAAACTTTTAGTGTGGCTTGGTTACAACCTAGGTACAGAATTGGTCAAGTTTTAGTTGCAGCAAAGCTCATTTGAGCCCTCCACAGTTAATTATGCACTTGACCTTAATTGAAGGCTTTTAGGGTGTTCTAAGGATCTTCATGAAAAAAACTATGACTTTATGAAAACTATATTTTCAGAGGGTTCTAATGGAGTTGGTCTCACTTAATTTGAATGTTCCTAGCTAAAGATATGAGCTAAACAATTTCAGAGAAAATTCTGAAAATGTTTCTGAACATTTTCTATTTTCTCTGGAACAGTTTCACTAATCACATCATTAGGTGGATCAAATAGCTCAAATGGGTCTGAAATTTTTATGGTAGTTCAGGGATATTTTGGTGAACATCCCAGCAAAATTTCAGGATTTTCCTCCAAGGGATTCTCCAGTTAAAATTCCAAACATTTTAAATTTTGAGGAATTAATTCTGGAGAAATATCGATTTTCATGAAGTGAACCTTCATTTGCTGGAAAGTGCTCAGAGAGCTGAATCCAACAAAATTTGGTTCACTCGATTTGGAGCTTTCTAGCCAAAGTTATGAGGATTTGAAGTTTGAACTGAAACTGAAATTTGGGGAAAAGTTTAAATTCCTGCTCGTGGGCCCCGCACACAGTGCGTCGTCTCCCTCCTCGCGCTAGCTGCGCGGCGGCGGCGGTCTCCGGCGACCTTCGCCGGAATTGAGTTCCCGGCCACCGCCCGGCCCGAAACTCACCGCCTGCCCCTTTACTGACCCCCTGGACTCGATGGTGGGGTCGCCGGCCGCCGGCGATGACCGGAAATCTGTGCGCCCCGGTGACAGCACCTGCTAGGGTTCCGGTGAGGTCGGTTCCGCTCTCCCGTGCACCAAATCGATCGGGAATCAGTCGGAGAGCATCAGTAGAGCATGGGGCACACGAACCAGGGCTGGATGGAAGCTAGAAATACCGGCAACTATGCTCTCGACGGTGAGCCGAGGTGCTCAGCCATGGCGGCGGGGAAAACGGCCATATCATGGCCGATTCTCGATGGTTTTTTCTGATTCCAGTTTGAGCGTGGGTGCTATCGTGCGTAGAAGCTACTAGGTAATGAGCTTGTCCAACCCTCGTGTATAGAGCATGAATTTCACCCGAAGGTGAGCTCGGTCCTTATGAACTGATCAAGAGTAAATTTGGAAATTCTCGGCCGAGGGTTGATCAATCGCCAAACGGCTTTCGGCTACTCCATCTACATACAATAACGCACCTTTCTTGTGTAGAGAAGAGGACGTGACAACGGCTTTGTTGTGCTGTCCACGAGAGCCCGATCTGCGGCGATGCTTGGTTCGCCGGAGAAACCGTTCGGTACAGCTTGAGGACGCTTGCTCACTGGCCAACACGGGGTCTAGGAGGTTGCTCACGATCTCCCGGTGCCGTTTTGCTGTGGAGGAGGCTGTGCTCGCGAGTGATCGGACTTGATCAAGCGTGAGCTCGAGCGGCGGCGGTTGCAGTGGAAGAACAGGCCGAGTACGTTGGTAGCTCGCGGAATGGGTGATGGAAGCACGCCGGGGAGGGGATAAGAAGCCCGGCGACTGGTCTCCGGCTTGGGGCACGCAGCAGGAGCTGGCGCCGGCTGCCCCCCGGTGGCGCGCGCACACAGCACCCGGGAACCGAGTGAGCTGTGTTTCAGTCGGTTTGTTTCTTCTCTGTGGCTGACATGTGGGACCCACCCGGGTCTTAACCTCTGAAATTCACTCCTAATCACTGTTGTAAACAGTAAGCCCCAAAATAACCCTGGGTATTCAAATTATTCACCCATGAGCCATTTGAATTGAGTAGAATTCAAATTGGGTTTGGTTTGAAGGAATTTCAACACAAGTTCAGTTTTGAATTCAAATAAAGTTTGAATTTGTCCCACTTAGCTCATGTCAAGATCAACTCCAAATGGAGTGAAAGTTGGTGTGTGGGCTCACAAAAATGTGCTGAGTAAGAATATGCCTCCCACTTTTTAATTCATGGGATAAAAACAGTTTGAATTTGAATATGGTTTCAAACTGCCCTCTTTCTAGCTATACCCAAAATGACCTCAAAAAGGTTTTGAATTTGGGTGAAACTTGGCATGGACATTCTTAGCAATGTGTAGGAGTTTTCATATGTCCAGCCCACCTATATCACATGTGGAAAATACAACTTTTGCAATGTGTGAGTTTGTTCTCTAATGAGCATGTTAATGGTGGTTACTAGCTCTTCATTTGTGTTCATCATCTTTCCTCAAATGAGGTGTGTGTATGTGGTGATGAACACTTCAATTATGTGTCAAAAACTGAGACCCTTACATGTTTCATCCCGTAACTTAACGAAAAATGCAGTAGAGTTGAAACTGTCCAGAAAACAGGACAGAGCAAAGACTCTCTGTAAACTCTCTGTAAATTAAGCATAACTTCCTGCATAAAAATCCAAAAATAGAAAATGAGGTAGTTCTGGAAAGCTTGTGAGATGGGTTACAACTTTGTAACAGAAAGTTCTGTCAGATTAGGAACAGAATTAACTGGAATTCTTGGATTAAATCAGTACCTAAAGCAGGGAGGTGCTGTCCAATTTTCTCCAGAAATTCTGTTAACTTTGACATCTCATAACTTTTGAACCAAGACAGATCTTAGGCCAAGCAAATACTTTATGGAAAGCTATTGAAGTTAGATTTAACTTTGATGTTGAGCTCCAGAACTAGTTTTTCCTTTAACATAGCCTAAATCAGGTTGAGATGGAAACTGATCAGGGCTGTCATGTGAACAGCAGATCAGCAGTCAAATTTGTTTAAAAATTTGAACTATGTTTCCAAGTTTTATGGGTTCAATGACACGTTTTATGTTATAACTCAATGGTTTACTGTTTAAATAAATATTCGACATTTCTCAAATATATTTTTACAGATGACAGCAGATAAACAGTTGGAGAACGGGTGGGTGGTGTCCCACTGTTCTCACCGTAGCGGCTACCCAGAAGCATTGTGGCAAATGCTCCAATATTTCGGGTACAACCAGATGCCACAGTACTTCGCCAAGGAAGAAGGCGAAGAGGGGAACAAGACGTGGACAATCCATGTCGAGGTCCCTGCAGGACCTACGCCACCAGGTTGGGTGCCGTTCACCGTTACGGTGAGAGGTAGGCAACCGGAAGGGATGTGGCAAGTGGCAGCCCGTGACACCATGTCACGTTTCTGCCAACTACACGTGCAGGCTATGGAGAGCACTCCATACCCGCTCATTCCGGTGGAGGGACGGGCTCAGCATGTGTGGGAAGAGAGGTACCTGGAGGCAACGGACCCGAGTTGCCCAAGGTACAACCCCGCGGAGGCAAATCTCAGCCTCCAGATGAGGGCGGGAAATGCCGTGATGGACAGCCAAGCTGTTCATACGGAGCATCTCGGCACGAAGCTCAAGGAGAGCACAAGCCAGGGAGACCATTTCGAGAGTGCTCACAGCGCACTCTGTAATGTGCTCCTTCCGACGATCAAGCGACTGAATGAACAGCACAATCAGTTGCATCGCCTGAAGAAGGCGAAGAAAAAGAGCCGTGTCGACATCGCGGCGTTGCAAGAACTGGTACAGAATCTGACCCAGCAGAATGAGGACCTTGCTCAAGAGCGAGACGACGCTATTGAGGAAGGCCAAGGCTGGGAAGGGGACTACAACCAGGCTATGGAAGAGGTGCATGCTTTGCAGGACCTCGTACCTCCGGTATTGGGCATACCGGTGGTCTTGTGTCTTCCAGCAATGGGAGAACCCGGGATGGGAGAAGAGGTGGTAGATCCAGAGCCACCAGCAGAGGTACCGGAGGAGGACGACCCACAGGAGGTCGAGTTGTACTCCGAGTAGGGGGTTACAGTTGCCAAGTAGGGCAGCTAGGGTAGTGTAACCGAACTTTTGTAATCAGTGACATGTCGTGTAGGCAGTAGCGTATGTATAGGTAGTGACGACATGAGCACGACTTCTCGGAGACCCGAGGATAATGTATCTTGTATAAAGTTTATGCTTTATCAATATATGTGAATGTTGTGCAGATTAATCATGTGTCACTTCAATACCTACTGTTACATATGGAATTTTAAGTAATACATGTGCTAATCGCTGCTGTTTTGAATTTCAGAATGACGCGTACTCGTGCCAACCCTGATGTTGGGGGTACTAGCCAAGGGGGAGAGACCTCCCAACCACCTCCCGAGGACTCCTCGGGAAGACAGCAGCAACAGCAACAGCAAACACCGCCACCGCCACTGCCAACGGTTACATTGGCCGACATCGTCGCGGCAATGGCGGGTTCACACAACCAGCACACGGAGTTGCTGCAAACTCTCATTGCGAATACGTCTTGCCCAGAGAGACATCAAGACCGTGAGGAGCGTCAACAGAGCTCCTACTCCGACTTCCTGGCTACTCATCCTCTGGTATTCTCAAGGGCAGATGAACCTCTTGACGCGGACAACTGGCCCCGCGCAATAGAGATGAAGTTCGGGCTGCTCCAGATAAGTGAGCAGCACAAGACTCAGTTCGCGGTCCAGCAGCTCCAAGGATCCGCGAGCGCGTGGTGGGCCAACTTCTGTGCTTCACAGCCCACCGACCGAGTAATGACCTGGACGGAGTTCCGGACGGCCTTCAGGGCCTATCACATACCGCCATGTCTAATGAAGAGGAAGACACAGGAATTCTTCACCTGCAACAAGGGAGCCGGAACGCGCTGGAATACTCCAGGGCGTTCAACGATCTCGCGCTCTACGTGTCGTATCACGCAGATACTGACGAGAAGCGGCGGGACCACTTTTACCAGGGGCTTAACCCGCTCCTGAAGGACAAGTTGGCGATGTTCAATCGTGGCAGCCTCAACGACATCATTGATGCTGCGATTGTTCAGGAGGACTCCGGCAAGGAGTTAGCGGCGGTGGAGAGAAAGCGAAGCGCGCCGCAGAGCAGCGGAGAAGGAGGCGGTCCTTCTCAGAAGTTTTGGATGGTGAATCGCCCACCATCAGGTCCACGCTGGCAGCCACCACAGCGGTCGATGCCATTCCGCAGTCGGCCGTACTCTTCACCGGCATTCAGGCCGGCACTGCCAGTACCACCACCGAAACAACAACAGCAGCAGCGGGCAATGCCGTGTGCGTATGCACCTCAGCAGCGCATGCCGGGCTTTCGTCCCCCGAGCACTACACCAGCAGCGGCCACATGTTACAAGTGTGGTCGTCCAGGACACTTCACGAGCAGTTGCCCAGAAAGGCGAGGCGGCGGAGTGGCACCGCAGTTTCCGGGGAAGAATCAACCCCGGAACCCTACTAATGCGCGGCGGGCAAACCCTAGGCCCGGCACCGTCCACCAGCTTGCCATAGAGGACGTGCCGGAGGGCGAGGCAATCCTTGCGGGTATGTTCCAACTCCACCAGCATCCCGCTATAGTATTGTTTGATTCAGGTGCCACGCATAATTTTATTAGCCAAGCTTTCATTGCTAAACACAGCTTGCCAATATTACCCACCGATAGTCGATATTTAATTTGTTCACCGGGTGGGAAGATTTCAGCAAGCGTAATGGTTTCCAAAGCACCATTACGCTTAGCGGGTAGAGTGTACCCCACATCTCTCATTATCTTAGAGGGACAGAAGGTCGATGTCATCCTAGGGATGTCGTGGTTAACCCGCCACGGCGCTGTTTTAGACACCGTCCTTTGAGTCGTGCACTTAAACTCAGAAGTGCACGGGTCTCACTCATTATTTCTGGACAGTCCAGAAATAAAACTTCCAAGTGTCTATCAAGCCACAACCATCAGATTGGAAGATATTCCAGTGGTCCGAGAGTTCCCTGACGTATTCCCGGACGATTTGCCGTGGATGCCGCCCGATAGAAAGGTGGAGTTCAAGATTGAACTTGCACCGGGAACCATGCCAATATCCTGAAGGCCGTACAAGATGGCGCCCAAGGAATTGGCTGAACTGAAGACTCAGCTCACGGACCTTCTGGAGAAGGGTTTTATTAGGCCGAGCTCCTCGCCATGGGGCTGTTCGGCATTATTTGTGAAGAAGAAGGATGAGACGTTGCGGCTTTGCGTGGATTATCGTCCATTAAATGTCGTAACCATCAAGAACAAGTACCCGTTGCCACGGATCGACATATTGTTTGATCAGTTGGTCGAAGTGAAGATCTTTTCCAAGATGGGCTTAAGATCCGGGTACCATCAGATTAAGAAAAGGGCTGAGGACATTCCGAAGAAAGCTTTCTCAACGAGGTACGGACTTTATGAGTACCTGGTCATGTCCTTCGGCCTCACCAATGCTCCAGCTCACTTCATGTACTTGATGAACTCGGTATTCATGCCGGAGCTGGGCAAGTTTGTCGTGGTCTTCATCGACGACATCCTGGTATATTCCAAGTCAGAGGAAGATCACAAGAAACATCTGCGTATAGTCTTGCAACGGCTGCGGGATCACAAGTTATACGCGAAATTCAGCAAATGCGAGTTTTGGATATCGCAAGTGCCTTTTCTCGGGCATATCATCTCAGCGGAGGGTATCGCTGTAGACCCGAGCAAGATCACTCAAGTGCTGAATTGGAAATCCCCGAGAACTGTTCATGAGGTACGGAGTTTCCTCGGACTCGCGGGATATTATCGGAGGTTCATTCCAAACTTCTCGAAGATTGCCAAGCCTATGACAGAGCTGCTGAAGAAGGCTACCAAATATGTTTTGAGTCTAACGTGTGAAGCAGCATTCAAGGCTTTAGTCAAGCACCTGACATCAGCACCGGTTTTGGCACAGCCAGACACAACAAAACCGTTCGATGTGTACTGCGATGCATCCGGCATTGGGCTCGGATGTGTGCTGATGCAAGACCGAAGAGTGGTTGCGTATGGATCACGGCAGCTTAGAAACCATGAGCAGAATTATCCAACCCACGACTTGGAGCTCGCTGCCGTGGTACTTGCACTGAAGATGTGGAGGCACTACCTACTCGGTAACCTCGTACATCTATATACCGACCACAAAAGCCTCAAGTACATATTCACTCAGAAGGAGCTGAACATGAGTCAGCGAAGATGGTTAGAACTGATAAAGGATTACGAAATAGAGATCCATTATCATCCGGGCAAGGCAAACGTAGTGGCAGATGTGCTGAGCCGCAAGTCACACGTCAACAATCTGACCATCACACCGTTGGAAGAGAGCGAACCACCACTACATGTGATTCCACACGGAGCTCTCTACAACCTAGCTTTGATCCCCACCATCCGTGAAGAGATAGCGGCAGCCCAGAAGAATGACAAGGGCATGTCACATTTGCGGAGACGTGTAGACAGTGGGGAGCTGAAATGTTTCCGGAAGGACGGAGACAGCGTCCTATGGTTCAAAGACCGGATCGTCGTACCCCGAAACCCGGAATTACAGAAGAAAATCTTTGATGAGGCTCACTTGTCAAAGTTTTCTATTCACCCCGGCAGCAACAAGATGTATCAAGAACTCAGAACCAAGTTTTGGTGGACACGGATGAAACGGGAGACTGCAAAATACGTGTCCGAGTGTGATACATGTCGAAGGGTGAAGGCAGACCATATGCGGAAACCGGGACTGCTGCAATCACTGGGCATTCCTGCCTGGAAGTGGGAGGATGTGAGCATGTACTTCATCATCGGTTTACCCAGCACCTTGCAAAAACATGATTCTGTGTGGGTGATCATCGATCGGCTCACCAAAGTTGCCCATTTCATCCCGGTCAACACCAACTACAACGCCAAGAAGTATGCTGAACTGTACATCTCACGGATCCTGTGCTTGTACGGCGTACCCTGTACCATCATATCGGATCGGGGCACTTTATTTGTGTCCCGTTTTTGGGAGCAGCTGCACGCTGCCTTGGGGATGAAACTGATCCGTAGTTCAGCATACCACCCGCAGACGGATGGACAAACCGAGCGGGTAAATCAGATCCTAGAAGACATGCTACGAGCTTGCGCTATCAACCACGGCAAGAATTGGGATGATCACTTGCCATTAGCCAAGTTCTCATACAACAATGGGTACCAAGCCAGCATCAAGATGGCGCCCTACGAGGCGCTATACGGTAGAAAATGCCGCACACCATTGAATTGGTGTGAGTCTGGCGAAAGGGTTACCTTCGGGGTTGACCTCGTCAACAACGTGGAAGAAAAGGTTTGACTGATTCAAGCGAACCTAAAAGCCGCTCAATCCCGTCAGAAACAGTATGCGGACCGGAGAAGACACCCATTGCAGTTTGAAGTCGGAGATCACGTATACCTACGTGTGTCTCCAATGATGGGTGTAAACAGATTCGGGGTGAGGGGAAAGTTGGCACCCCGATTCATCGGTCCATTCCAGATTACCGAAAGATGTGGATCAGTGGCATACCGGCTGAAATTACCAGAAGCACTTTCCGGTGTGCACGACGTCTTTCACATTTCCCAGCTGAGGAAGTGTCTCAAGCTATCAACTACTATTCAGCTGGAAGATATTGAAGAACTGCAACCGGATCTCGCCTATCGGGAGGAACCGGTGCAGATTATTGATGAAAAGGCCCGAACCACACGCAACTGCACCTTGTGGTTCTACAAGGTTCTATGGAGTAATCACTCCGTGGACGAAGCAACATGGGAGAGCGAAGAATTTCTTCGCGCCAACTACCCCGACTTTTTCACGTCGCATATCCGGTAATTTTCCACCGCCCTCTCTCTCATTTTCACCTTATAATCTCGGGACGAGATTCTTTTAAGGGGGGGGGGAGAATGTAAGGGCCTCAGTTTTTGACACATAGTTGAAGTGTTCATCACCATACACACACACCTCATTTGAGGAAAGATGATGAACACAAATGAAGAGCAAGTAACCACCATCAACATGCTCATTAGAGAACAAACTCACATATTGCAAAAGTGGTATTTCCCACATGTGATATAGGTGGGCTGGACATATGAAAACTCCTATACATTGCTAAGGATGTCCATGCCAAGTTTCACCCAAATTCAAAACCTTTTTGAGGTCATTTTGGGTATAGTTAAAAAGAGGGCAGTTTGAAACCATATTCAAATTCAAACTGTTTTTATCCCATGAATTTAAAAGTGGGAGGCATATTCTTATTCAGCACATTTTTGTGAGCTCACACAAAATTTTTCACTCCATTTGGAGTTCATCTTGACATGAGCTAAGTGGGGCAAATTCAAACCTTATTTGAATTTCAAAACTGAACTTGTGCTGAAATTCATTCAAACCAAACCCCATTTGAATTCTAATCAATTCAAATGGCTCATGGGCGAATAATTTGAATCACCATGGGTATTTTGGGACTCACTGTTTACAACAGTGATTAGAAGTAAATTTCAGAGGTTAAAATTGGAAGTGGGACCCACATGTCAGCCACTGAAGGAGATCAACCGAGTGGACTTTCAGTACTCGGGTCCCCGAGCTTCTCCCGAGAGCGCCACCGAGGGGAGGCCGCCGCGCCACCACCTGCTTGCCGCCCACGGTCGCTAAACCGACTCCCGGGACCCTTATCTAGGCGTCCGAGCAGCCGCCGGTGCTCCCCATCCCTACCCCGACGCGCTCTCGCCCAACAGACTGAAACTCCTTGCCGCCCGAGTGAATTTTCGGTCCCTCATCGCTCGGCCGATCCAGTGACCCTCCCGGCGATCTGAGACCAGCACCGGGTGCGCCAAGCCATCTTCAACACCTTCGCATCGGTTCCAGACCCTGCGTGGTCTTCCCCGAGCTCCACCGTGGCGATCTTTTCTCTGCCGGTTCAGCTCGAGCCGCCGCTGCGGGAACCGTCCTTCCGGCCACCACAGGCCACCATTGACGGAGCTGTGAACAGCAAAGAGGTTCGTCTTCAACCCCTCTTTCTCTCCCGCAAGCTCCGGTGGCATGACAAGCACTGCTCAAGCCGGAATTTCATGTTTTCGCGATGGTGTGCAAAAGTGAGGTCTGCACCAATCCGAGAAATTCGTAAACCACACTGCATCACTCATCCTCTCATGGAGAGGATCACTTCTAGTAGCCCGTGCGGGTCCATAGGAGCAGGAACCACGAAGAACCGTGGAGGGAAACCGCTGTTCTTCGGGTTTTAGTAGAAATCCTGATTTCCGGCCTAGGTCGCACGGTGACAGCCCAACACAGCCCTTCCCGAGCTCCGTAGAGCTCATGTCGACCTTTCCTATGGTCCACTGATGCTCGACGACCCTTAGCTTGATCGGGTGAGGTGCTAAGGAGGACGGGCAACGCGGCCGAAGTTCTCCCGAGGCTGCTGCTCGTCGCCGACCATGTGGCGGCCATTTTCATGGCGAGCTGACCCAAGAATCCTGTTCCCCGAGTGGAAATAGGCAGAGGCAGCCAAAATCGTGAAGTTTGGAGCTCTACCGAAGCTGCCAGCGAGCTCTCCGGCGAGATACCCCGGCGGCAGAGCGCGGGCGTCGGGAGGTTGAAGAAGGGGGTGGACCCCAGCTGTCAGGAACCGATATTTTAAATCGGGATCGAGCTGCGGCCGGGATCGAGTGTGCTCGCGCGCAAAAACCTTGTGGGCCGCGGTATGCTGTCGCCTCGGCGCTCAACACGTGTCAATGCGGGCCCCGGCCGATTTAAACTTTTCCCCCGAATTTCAGATTTCTTCCAAACTTCAAATCCTTATAACTTTGGCTAGAAAGCTCCAAATCGAGTGAACCAAATTTTGTTGGATTCAGCTCTCTGAGCACTTTCCAGCACATCAAGTTTCACTTCATGAAAATCCTTGTTTCTCCAGAATTATTTCCTCAAAGTTTAAACTGTTGGAATGTTAACTGGAGAATCCTTTGGAGGAAAATCCTAATATTTTGATGGGATTTTCATCAAAATATCCCTGAACTACCATAAAAATTTCAGATCCATTTGAGCTCATTTGATTCACCTAATGGTGTGATTAGTGAAACTGTTCCAAAGAAAATAGAAAATGTTCAGAAACATGTTCAGAATTTTCTCTGAAATTGTTTAGCTCATAGCTTTAGCTAGGAACCTTCAAATTAAGTGAGACCAACTCCATTAGAATCCTCTGAAAATCTAATTTTCAGAAAGTCATAGTTTGTTTCATGAAAATCCTTAGAACACCCTAAAAGCCTTCAATTAAGGTCAAGTACATAAATAATTGTGGAGGGCTCAAATGAGCTTTGCTGCAACTAAAACTTGACCAAGTCTCTGTTTAGATTGTAACCAAGCCACAGTAAAAGTTTCATAGTCATTGAGTCTGTCTAGTGGGACTGATAAGCTTCACAAGTTCAAACTTAATACAAATGCATTTAAATTGATACATGTAGTTCTTCTATCATGTAGTCGCTAAGGTCGAGGAGGAACCCGAAGTCCTAGACTTCGTTACTCCAGAGGAGCAGCTAGCCTACTACCAAGAGCAGCAAGGCAAGCTCCGGTTTGCATTAACCTTTTTACAAATTTTTATTGTTTTGAGCACTTACTTGAGTATTATAATTTCTTGCATTAGAGTCTTGTATGAAAACCCAATTGCATAGCCAAGAAAACCCCATGGGTTGGGTTTAGGATTGCAAAACCCCGTTAGCTACTGCAATGCTAAGATAGTGTAGGATTCGGTACAAGTCGAGTAGTTGGAACTACTCGCGAGCATAGGCTAGAGGCACTCGACTCAGGTAGAGATAGCACATGATACACATGGCAAGAAAAATGAGACCGAGCGGAGAGTAAGGGAAGCAGGACTTTGGGGCCTGTGTGCTATAGCTCCGCTTGTGTTGATTGAGAACCGAGCCGTGTGCGGGCCTGTTGAACAAGCTAGAACAGTACCGAAGACCTACCGGCTATATGGGAACCGAGAAACTGATGTAACTCGGGTAGCTGGGTATTGAGGCATTGCCCGTCGTTCAGAGGGTAGGTTGAGAGCTCGAGGTGTAAATCGGCTGGCGACACTGAGATGCACGTGCAGAGACCTCTTGCTCGGGACGATGGGACCGGTTCAATGTTTGGCTGACGGGCGAAAGGTGGTTGCGTACGGCGTCCGTGATGGTTGTTGTAGGCAACATCGAGTACGGGCATACGTGACGGGTTATTCGGGTAACCCTGCAGGTGAAAATCGATTATAATCGCTGTCCCTCGCGGTCAGTGAGTACCACTTGTTCACTGTACCGTGACGTAGAAAGAACAGGCTAGTTACATGTTAAAATGGTGCTGATTGAAAGATGGACTTGATTGCTAATGATTTGCTGTAGTTTAGAGCTAACTAAAGTTCCTTTCAACTTTGGGTAAAGTACATGAGAGAAATGCGTTTCTTGTTTGATTGCAGCTCTCTCATGTGCCTTAGCGTAAGGTTCTCCATAACCTGCTGCTAAAACTTGAAAGTAAGGTTCTAATAATTAGGCGAGTCCTTGCAAATGATTTTTACCTCATGAAACCCATCACCCCTCATGTAGAAGTTCCATGTTTAGGTGAGACGGGTCAGACATGCTGAGCCTTCGTGCTCACTGCTTGTGTTTGAAGCTTTTGCAGGGTTCTATGAGGAAGGGACTCCCGAAGAAGAGACGGAACCCCAGGAGGGGAACCCCGTCGAGTGGGAGTCGTGCACGCCGCAGAGTTAGTGTGCGTGTGTGTTAGGAAGGACACGTTCAAGGGCTGAACATGGACTTGATGCGTAGTCTATGCCCGCGAGTGTAGACTGGACTTATTTTGATGTAAACATGTTCATAAACTTGTTTATGTAATAAAATTTCGCTTCCGCTTTGTACCTTTGACGTGTGTTATACGGTGCTGTGCAACGCAGCACCCCTCAGCGTGATCCTGGCTCGACAAGACCGTGGGGCCGTGTCAATTTGTGACACCCTCATCTCTGGTGTCAGCATATGTTCATGTTTAATGAAGAGAAAATATTTTAAGAAAAATAGGAACAGAGGAAAATATCAAAGGGATAGCCAATAAGAGCCGAATCCAGCTCTCAGAGAGCGCCGAAGACAACTTCCGCGGCCCGCTGGCCACGTGGCGTATTCGGAGCTCATCCCTGCGAAGTGGGGAGAGGACCACCGCTAAAGTAGGATACGTGGCAGGCTCGGGGCTCATCTCCAAAAAAGGGGAGAGGTCTGACCCTGTGGGACACGTGTTGCCCCGGAGCTAGCCTCTGCGGAAGAAGCAAAGGCATTTCTGCAGGACACATGTCAACTTCGGAGCTAGTCACCGCGAAAATCAGAGGACCCGTCGCGCGGGATACGTGTCGATCTCGGAGCTCAACTCCGAGAGGTCCGGTTCTATCGAACACGTGTCGCCACCGGAGCTTATCTCCGGAAGGTCCGTCGCTGCTGGACACGTGTTAACCTCGGAGCTCGTCTCTGAGAAGGAAGGAAAGTCTGGCGCTACTTGACACGTGGCGTGCGTGGAGCCACCTCCGAAAAGGGAGGAGGTCCCGACCGCCAGGATATGTGGCACACGCGGACCTCACTTCCGAGGAAGAGGGAAGTCTTGCTCATTTGACACGTGGCACAACCGGAGCCCGTCTCTGCAGAAAGGAAGAGACCAGGCCCGGTGGACACGTGGAGCTTCCGGAGCTCATCACCGCGAAGGTGACAGGTTCTGAAGCAATTTTGGAATCTGTACGCGTAGAAATACCGGAACAGAAACCGACCTGAAATCCACGATGACACCGCACCAAATCAACTAAAGATAAATTGTAAGATTGAAACAGGAATCATATTCGGGATACAATCAGATTAGGACTCTTCTCTTCCCGATTATAAATAGAACCCAGAACCCCTGGCCGAAACCACAAACTTCTTTTCCAACTCCTGAGCCGACGACTTGGAGCCCTAAGTCCCAACCCGCCGAGTAGACCATCGCTGCAGTACAGCAAGGAAGATCGCCGGAGGAAAGCCCAACGATCTGAGGAGGACCTCGAGACAGAGAAGAACGTAAGGTAGGTCTCCAAAACCACCTTACGACATCGTTGTGTTTTCTTTGCATCTGTTCTTTGATTCCTTTCGAACAGAAGCCTTCTCGTGGACAGATCGCTTGATGATCAGGTTGATCCAAAGACAAGACCATTGCCACGTCCACTTTTGATCCGAACACCTCTGTCTATGCAAGCCATGCAAGAACACGCCAATCTAATAAACCTAATCATAGGATAGCATGCATAATCACATCTAGTTTAAGGTTTGTGCATTTTATTGATTGCTGTGAATCTTGTATGCACGTGATCCTACATAGCAGGACAAGCTCAGGGAGCTGTCTACGACGAACTGCAGCAACAAGGTTTTGGGATCCAAGAACAACCGGAACCGCAAGAACAAGGCAAGTGCTCCTTGACCATATTGGTCCTATGTTTTGGGTGAAACTGTTTTGTTTTGCGAAAAGGTGTGCGTACTGAGTCAAACATGATGGAAAACCCTTTTATAGGAGTTTACTAGCTTTGGTTAAACCCCCTTGTCACCAGGGATGTTTTTATGAGTCGGGTATGGTTTTTGCTTTTTGCTTCGCTGAGTCCATGGGATTGGGAAGCGAGATAGATGTGTCTAGCTAACTGCACTCGTAATGACATGAGAAAACTGATGAGGTTAATGAACATGGATCGGAGGGAGATCTAGGCAAGACTGGGTTTGTGAATGGGGTAGCATGAGATGGTGGTTTACTTGCCGTAGATCTAAGGACCGGTTCATGCATGGACATGCCAGGATAACAGTGCCACCACACGGCCAAGTATGGGTGCGGCTTAGCTGAGTAATTAGGTAAGTTGCTAGAGTGTTATGGACTGTGGAAGGCGCGGGGAATGGGAGTCGAGTGAGGACTGCCCTGGGAACTGCATGGCACAAGAGGGGGCCCGTGGGTGGGAGAATTGGAGATTCTAGCCTGCCGGTGAAACCTTAGTGAGTCCATACATCTAGTAGCCCCTTTGTAAAGGCTATTTTGTGATCTCTTGGCCATACACCGACGGTTGTGTACTGATATAATGGAGGTTCTGCAGTCGCTGACGGGTGACGAAATCACAAACTTGTGGGTAAAGAGGTGCAAACTCTGCAGAGTCTAAAACTGTCATGATAGCCGAGCTTACGGTCACGAGCACCTGGCTAAACTGCCATGATTAGTTGGGATGGTTATTGGGTTGATTAGTTGGGATGATTAGTTGGGATGGTTATTGGTTATGGTTATTGATGATGTTATGGTTGGTTTTGGGACTGTTGAGTCCGGGTGATAAGATGGTTGCATGACTGTTGAGTCATGGTAACGAGATGGGTCTCGGTGTGAGACAAAGTTGTTTATGAGATGATATGGTAGTGAATACGAGGAGGTATTCGTGAGTAAGAATGAAGTTGGTTAATGTTCGGGTGGAACATGGAAAGCGATGGAGGTATGTTGGTAATTTAATACATGCTGTATTATATTCATCTAAAGTTAAGTTGCTGTTTTATCATGGTTTTATAAATCTGCTTTTTCTGCAAATGAGCCTTTTTATACCTACCTTGTCATGAGCTGCATGTTGTGTTTTTCCCGCACTTGCTGACTACATCATTGTACTCAAACTTGCATTATTATTTCATCATCAGCAGCAGGAGAAGCCTACTATGAAAACCAAGTGGAGCATTAAGGCGTGTGATCTGTTTTCAACCTTGCCTGTGGAGGGTGTAGAGATGGAGCCACTTCTGCTTAGATTTGCTTCCGTATTAGTTAAATCGCTTCCGCATTAGAATAAAGACTTCCGCTGCATAGAAATAAGACTTCCGCTGTAAGCATGAGTCCAAGACTAGAAATAAGACTTCCACAATGCTGCGGCCGACGACCTCTCCACGAAGGCCTCCACCGGAGCCCCGGTGCCCGAAGGAGTCTTCGAGAGAACGTTGCTGCGGCCCACAGCCCGGCCTACCGAGCCGGGCGAAGGGGGCAGGACCAGCACCTCGAAGCTGGCAGTCCCGGCGGCCCTGCAACCATTGACGCCGCCAAGGATCGTAAGCGTCACTGGGGACTCCGTGCTACCTAGCGCTCAAGATCTAGAAGCTCAAGTCAGACCCGATGCATGGATCACGGAGATTCGGGACTACTTGAAAGACAATATCCTCCCTGATGAACGTGTATCCGCTGAACGGATCGTGCCATGGCTAAAAGATACGCGCTGGTAGAATGGGATCTCTAACCGGCGTGGCGCCAACCACGTCCTATTGCGGTGCATAACCCAGGGGGAAGGCTGCGACTTGCTTGCTGAGATCCATGGAGGCGAATGTGGGAGTCCTCTTCCTCACGCACACTCGTCGGTAAAGCCTTCCGGCATGGCTTCTACTGGCCGACAGCACTCCAGGATGTCGTCAAGCTGGTCAAGAGCTGCAAGGCGTGCGAGTTTCATGCCAAGAAGATCCACACACCGGCTCAGGCGGTACAGATGATCTCGTCCTCGTGGCCATTCACGGTATGGGGGTTGGACATCCTGGGGCCATTCCCCAAAGCCGTCGGGGGATTCCGGTACCTCTACGTTGCCAGCGACAAGTTCTCCAAGTGGCCGGAAGCTACACCCGTCATCACCATCAACAAGCAATCCGCAGTCAAGTTCATCAAGACAATCGTCTGCAGGTTCAGGGTCCCAAATAGAATCATCACCGACAACGGGACCCAGTTCACCAGCGCAGCGTTCCAAGACTACTACGAAGACCTCGGCATCCAGGTGTGCTATGCCTCCGTTGCTCACCCAAAGAGAAATGGGCAAGTCGAGAGGGCCAACGCCGAGATTCTTCAGGGCCTCAAGACTCGCACCTATGTCGGCTTGAAGAAACATGGTGCCAAGTGGGTGGACGAGCTTCCGAGCAAACTGTGAGCTTCCGAGAAACATGGTGCCAAGTGGGTGGACATCCCAAAGCCGGGCCACCGGGGAGACATCCTTCTTCATGGTGTACGGGGCCAAAGCTGTGCTTCCGCAGAGATCACCATGGGGTCTCTCCATGTCCAAGCTTACGACGAAGCAACGCAGGACAACCTCCAGCGTGAAGACATCAACCTCGTCGACGAGGCTCGATTACACGTAACGCTCCGCAACGCACAGTACCAGCAGGCGCTCGGGCGCTACCACCAAAGGACCGTGCGTGTTCGGGAGCTCCAAGAAGGCGACCTGGTGCTGCGGCGCATACTTTCTCACGAAGGGACCGACAAACTCTCCCCCAGCTGGGAAGGTCCCTTCCGAGTCACAAAAGTTTGCCGCCCTGGATGTGTACGCCTTTCCACCGAGGATGGGGATCCGCTCCCGAACCCTTGGAACATAGAACACCTCCGTAAGTTCTATCCCTAGAGCAGTAGTAGGACAATTCTTTTTCTTTCTGTAATAAATTCCATAGAGTCTAGGAACAGCGCTCGGAGCAGCTAAGTCCCACGGGACGCTCCAGGACTACGTTTCAGCCTAAGCGCGTAGAGTCTTGCTTCCCTTCTTAATGGGGCGGGTCGTTGTCTCCATGTTTAGCCTGCCTTCCTCCTATGGATATTTATATGGAAAGAAGCATGTCCTGCCACGCTCTTACCCTTGTGCTCATTTAAATTACGCATTAATTTTTATGATCGCACTTTCCGTGTATGCTCACCGTACACTTAGCTCTCATTTCCCACTCTCATCCCTAGTCGGCATTTGCTATCCAACCGAAGACGGTCGCGCTTGAGGTACCTGCCGATGGCCAGGGGGCCTCTCGGGCCTCCCCCAATCAGGTGCTGCGATGCCAGTTGGTCACCTCCAGGAAAAGCCTGCGCTGTGCATGGGGGGTCCAGGGTGCATAGCCTGCTTTGCCTGGTTCCGACCCAAAGCGTGCGCGCCCTGCCCTTCGGAGATCCAGGGGAGTACAGCCTGCTTTGCCTGGTTCCGTACCGAAAGCCCGTGCACTCTGCCTCCCCAGCGTTACGGTCTAGTACTAGGGACCGGACGGTCGTACCCTGACCTCGGAGGGAGCCGGACCCCCGGCGCCGGGGGCACTGAATTGCCCAAGCACCGTATACCGGACCAGGACCGTAAGCCAAATAAGACTATGAGATAGGGAGGGGAGAGCCCCCAAGGAGAATTACGGTTCCCTTACTTGTGTGCAGGACCTCCTGGCCTTAGCTCCCCCGCAGGAGTATGGTAGGTGTGCCCAAACCATTGGCCACACCTACCAGGGGGCCACTACAGGGACCACGCGAAGAGAGACCGGAGCTCTTGACTACTCCAACGCAAGACCAGAGGATCTGGACCTCGCCCCCTTCGCAGGGGCGGGTTCCGAAGGCCCCACGTGTCCGGAGGGGCCGGGGCCCCCTCTCCTCAGAGGATAGCTCCGGGCCTGCCAGCTGGTCAGCAGATCCGGACCTCTCCCCGTCCTACGGGACGAGCTCTGAAGACCCCTCGGGTCCTTATCACAACAAGGACCCGAGGAAGGTGTCTGTGCAGGACTTCAAGATCGGTGAAGACCTTCTGAAGTCCTTGCAGAGCTAAGGACTCGGGCGGGCCAAGCCAAGAAGAAGATAAAAACACAGACACAAAAAACAAAAAGAGTCTATTCATTCATCAAACCTCCATGAGCTGGACTAGAGACTCAACAAAAACAAAAAAGAAAAGATACAAGGCCTTCCGGCCGCGGGGGCGACTGCCTAGGAGTCCCCGGACTCCCGCTGGAACCTGGAGGCTACGAGGGCGGCCACGTCCCCGACTTCAACCCTGGCATCTTCCTCCCACTCGACGACGGGGCCCAGTCTTACCGGCTACAGAGAGAGGGAAGGATCCCGGCTCCGGAAGCACGCCAGCACGTGCGTGGCGACCTCCCTCGCCAAGGTCCTCCCCTCGGCTTCGAGCTCGTCGGCGACCACAGCTTCGAGCCTCTCCAGCTTGGCACCGTGAGACCCGAGCGTCAGGATCGCCTCGACCACCTCTCGGGCCGAAGCCCCCGTCCTCACAGGGCTGAAGCTGAGAGGCACCAGGGCGGACTCCGCCTGACCGACAAAGTCCCAGACCGCTCGGGCCTCGACGGTCCGCGAAGCATGGATCCCCTCCACCTCCTTCTGAGCCGCCAGCAGAGCGCCGGGACCTTCCTCGGAAAACCTCTTCTCCTTCGCCGTGAAGTCCCGGGTGAGCCTCTCCAGCTCCGACGGCCGAAAGTCGGCAGCGAGCTTCTGATCTAGCACCGCCTAGCGGTCCCGGGCAACCTGCTCCTCCCTTTCGGCCAGAGCCACCTCCCGAAGCTCCAGCTCTCCGGCCTGGGCCTTCACATCGCCCTCACCAGCCTCCAGCTTCTCGGCGACCTTCTTCTCCTCGGTCGCCACGGCGCGCTCCCGATCCGCAACGGCGCACTCACGACGCGCCAGCTGCAGCCGCAACTCATCCAGAGCATTGGAGCGCGCCTGGGCCCTGGCATGAGCTTTGCGGGTCTCCTGGAAGAGCCGCCGGGTCTTGGAGTCCAGGTGGTCAATGGCCTTCTTCTGAAGGTCAAGGAGCACCTCCATGGCATCGAGCCTCGACCGCCTCGCATCAACCTCCGCCTGAACCTCCTGAGTCTGCTGCTTCAGGATCTGGCCCCAGCTGAGGAGGTGATCCCTCTCCCCTGCCAGCGCCTCCCTCTCACACTCGAGCGTGGACAGGACCTGCCGGACGCTTGCCTGGGCAAGCTCCAAGGCGTCTGCTAGGGGAAGAGGGGCGGCAGAGGCCGAAGCCGCGCCCCCGACCTCCTCCATCATGTAGTCGTCCGGTGGAGGAGACGCCGGCATCTTGGCGACCAGGATAAGGCGCCGATCTGGAGAAGCAGGAGGGCCTGCAGCTGCTCCTCCTGCCTCAGCACCGGAGGGCCAGACGCCGCCAGCCGGCCCCGCCGAGCCCTCAACAACCGCTGACTTCTGAGCTGGCGAAGGGGGACAAACGAGCGCTGCCACCGCTGCAGGAGTTGATCCCGCCGGCACAGAGGAAGCCTGCACCGACTTGGGGACCGGCGAAGCCGCCGCAGCTTCCGGACGCTGCGGCGCAGATCCTCCACTAGCCAGAGATGGCCGGGGAACAGACTCGTCCCCGGCAGCCAATGAGTCCCTGCCAGCATGAGAAGCTCTCAGGCTAAGAAAAGAAGAAAAGAACGCAAGTTCTAAATCCGGTAAAAGCAACACTTACCGAGGGGACGCGAATGCTCCAACGGGCATGGAACCCCGGCTTCTGAGCCGTGGCAGATCCACCGGAGCATGCCTCACCTCAGGGGCCTGCGCTGTAGGCACTCGGACCGGCGGAACAGGGGGTGCTCCTGGAGCCCCCCCCAGGAGGTGGAGCAGTAGGGCTTATGCCGGCAGCGCTTCTGGTGCCGCTCGCCGATCCAGACCCTGAAGCCCCGGGCACCTGCGTTTCCGGTTGAGTCTTGGTGCTGCTCCCTCCGGCGGCACCGCCTGCCGAGCCTGCAGCCGGGACGACCTTTGGCCGGGGCGCCTAAGCCCTTGGCTCACCCCTGGGCATTGCAGCACCGGCGTCCCCCCTTGGAGTTCCTCCACCTGAGGAAGGAGGGCGGGACGCCCGGGACTCCTCGGACCGCCGCTGTCCGAGAGGAGTACCATCTGAGCAGAAGACCTGAGGCCTCTTGGGGTCACCGCCTGAAGAACCAACACCTCCTGAAGGCGGGCGCTGGGGAACTCCGGTCCCCTGACTTGGCGCAGATGGCGCCCTCGGAGGGGACCGGGTGCGCTTCTTCTCCGGCTGCCCGGAGGCCGGCTCCTTCTGTGACACCCTCATTTTCGGGTTCTGCATATATTCATATTTTATATGTAGAAAACATTTTAAAATAAGTAGAATAGAGAAAACATTAAAAAGATAGCCAAAAAGAGCCAAATTCCAGTCTACAGAGAGCGCCGAAGACAATTGCCGTGGCTGCTGACCACGTGGCGCGTTCGGAGCTCACCTCCGAGAGGTCCGGCCCCGCCGGAAACGTGTCACCTTCGGAGCTTACCTCCGGGAGGTCCAACACTACTGAACACGTGTCACCGCCGAAGCTCACCTCCGGTAGGTCCGACGCTGATAGACACGTGTCAACCTCGGAGCTCGTCTCTGAGGAAAAAGGAGGAGGTCCGGAACTGACACATGGCGTTCGCGGAGCTCGCCTCTGTATAGAGGGGAGGTCCTGACCCACCAGACACGTGGTGCACGCGGAGCCCACCTCTGAGAAAGAGGGAGGTCTCGCTCGCTTGACACGCGGCACAACCGGATCTTGTCTTTACGGAAAAGGGAGACCAGGCCCCCAATGGACACGGTGAACTTCCGGAGCTCATCACCGCGTAAGGACGCGATTCTGAAGCGGTTTTCTTCTGTATGCGTGGGAATCTCCGGCTGAGGAAACTGACACAAATTCCACATTGCTACCGCACCAAATCAACTAAAGATAAGTTGTTAATATTTAAAAATAATTTGAATAGGACTCTTATTTGAATTCCGATCAGATTAGGACTCTTCTCTTCCTGATTATAAATAGAACACAGAACCTTTGGCCGAAACCACGAACTTCTTTTCCACCACCTGAGCCGACAAATTAGAGCCCTAGCCCCAGCTCGCAGAGTAAACTTTTCGCTGGAGTTCGGTCAAGGGAGACCGCCGGAGGAAAACCCCGACGATCTGTCTCGCTAGGAAAAGGACCCCGGGACAAAGAAGAACGTAAGGTAGGTCTCCAATACCACCTTACGACATCATTGCGTTTTCTTTGCATCTGTTCATCGTAAAATCCATGCGAAATTGCAAGAGCACGCACAAAACCAAAACTCCACCGTAGGATTAACATGCATATGCATCATTGCATCTTAAAGTAGAGTTTGTGCATGATATTGATTGCTGTGAATCTTGTATATGCGTGATTGCGAATAGAAGGACAAGCTCAGTGAGCTACCTATGACGGACTACAACAACAAGATTTTGAGTAACCGGAACAGCCAGAACAAGGCAAGTGCCCCTTGACCATATTGATCAACTATTTTGTTTTGCGAAAAGGTGTGTGTGCTATGTCAAACATGATGGGAAACCCTTTTATAGGAGTTTACTAGTTTTGTTTAAACCACCCTTGTCGCCTGGGAAGTTTATGAGTCAGGTATAGTTTTTGCTTTTATGCTTCGCTGAGTCCATGGGATTGGGAAGCGAGATAGATGTGTCTATCTAACTGCACTCATAATGATGATGTGAAATTGATGTTGTTAATGAACATGGATCGGAGGGAGATCTAGGCAAGCCTGGGTTTTGTGAATGAGGTAGCCTGAGATGGTGGTTACTTGCCGTAGATCTAAGGACCGGTTCATGCGAGCACATGCCAGGATAACAGTGCCACCACGAGGCCAAGTATGGGTGCGGCTTAGCTGACTAATTAGGTAAGTTACTAGATTGTTATGGACTGTGGAAGGCGCGGGGAATGGGAGTCGAATGAGGACTGCCCTGGGAACTGCATGGCACAAGAGGGGGCCCGTGGGTGGGAGAATTGAAGATTCTAGCCTGCCGGTGAAACCTTAGTGAGTCCATACATCTAGTAGCCCCTTTGTAAAGGCTATTTTGTGATCTCTTGACCATACACCAACAGTTGTGTACTGGTATAATGGAGGTTCTGCAGTCGCCGACGGGTAACGAAATCACAAACTTGTGGGTAAAGTGGTACAACCTCTGCAGAGTCTAAAACTATCATGATAGTCGAGCTTATGGTCACAAGCGACTGGCCAACTTCCATGATTAGTTGGGATGGTTATTGGTTATAGTTATTGGTTATGGTTATTGGTTATGGTTATTGGTTATGGTTTTGGTTATGTTTTGGTTTTCCGGGACTGTTGAATCCGGGTGATAAGATTTGGTTGCATGACTGTTGAGTCATGTCAACGAGATTGGTCTTTGTGTGAGACGGAATTGTTTATGAGATGAAATGGTAGCGAATACGAGATGGTATTCGTGAGATGGTAGCGAATACGAAGAAGGTATTCGTGAGCAAGAATGAAGTTGATTAATGTCTGGTTGGGACATGGAAAGTGATGAACATAATGGAGGTATGTTGCTATTTTAATACATGTTGGGATTACGTTCACTTAAAGTTAAGTTGCTGTTTTGTCGTGGTTTTGATAAATCACTTTGTTTTCTGCAATGAGCCTTTTCATACCTACCTTGTTGTGAGCTACATATCATATTTCCCCGCACTTGTTGAGTACATCATTGTACTCAAACTTGCATTATTATTTCATCATCAGCAACAGGAGAAGATTACTATGGAGACCAAGTGGAGCATTAGGCGTGTAATCTGTCCTCAACCTTGCCTGTGGGGATAGAGTAGAGATGGAGCCGCTCCTGCTTAGATTGCTTCCGCACTAGTTAGAAGATTTCCGCTGCATAGAAATAAGACTTCCGCTGTAAGATTAGACTTCTGCTGCCAAGATGAGTCCAAGACTCATGAAACCTTGTAATAAACTCTATTATTCGTGGTTATATATATTCTGAAATTCAGTTTGTTGATGATGTGTATATGTGTGATGAACATCCTGGGCACACATATGCATCAGTTCTCGGTTCCGTGGTTTTTCCACGAAATTGAGGGTGTCACTGATTGGTATCAGAGCCACGGGTTGACGGTAGGTTACATGCTTAGATAGAAGTCGCAGATTGGTATCAGACACAGATTGGTATCAACCTGCCACGGGTTGATCGTAGATCACACAACCTAGATAGGTTACAGGTTGGTAGCTAAGCCACGCTGACCATAGGATGCAAGCCTAGGGTGCATAAATTGGCATTGGAACTACCTTGACATAGGATACAAGTCTAGGAGAAGCCATAGTTGGATCACATATTGGCATCACCCTAAGCCATATAGGACCCCCATTGAACAAGCCTTGAATAAGAGTTGTGTGAGCCCTTGTGATGATTGTTTGTGATTGTGTGCTTAGTGTGAGTTGTGGGATGTTTCAAGCGTTGTCCATATCCACACATAAGTAGAAAGAGGTGTGAGATGCCTCGGCACTTGTTCACATCCTCATATGGGCTAATATATATAGTCCAATCCACCATGATGCATATAGTTAGGGGGATCCATCTAACCTTCTAACCTCTATTCTATTTCGTTCTCTCTCACAGATGGTGAGAGGAAACGCCGGCCGCCAAGGAAGGAACGTCCGTGGCAACCAAGAGGATGGCCATGATGTAGTTCCTGTTAACCCCGGAGCTGGTGAGAACAACCTGGAACGGTTGATGGCCATGCGGAATCAACTTATGCAAACCATGATCCAAACTTTGGGTCAGTTGCAGGCCAACAACAACAACCCCGTTCCGGCACCACCGCCGGCTCATAACAGACTGGGAGAGTTCATGAGGACTCGACCACCCACCTTTGCTCAAGCTAACGACCCCATGGAGGCCGACGACTGGTTGAAATCCATGGAGAAGAAGCTTGCCATAGGTCAGTGCAATGACCGAGAGAAGGTTCTCTTTGCGTCGCACCAACTCATGGGAGCTGCCGCTGACTGGTGGGATGCCCTGTGCAACGCTCATGTCGACCAAGAGATGATCACTTGGACTGAGTTCAAAGAGAGTTTCCGCTCTCATTACGTCCCTGCTGGTGTAATGATGCTCAAGAGACAGGAGTTCGAAGGTCTCCGCCAAGGACAGAAAAGCGTGAATGAGTATCTCAACAAGTTCACGCAACTGTCCCGGTACGCCCCCGAAGATGTCAACTCGGAACAACGGAAGCAGTACCTGTTCATGAGAGGGTTGAACAATGTAGGATCAAAGTACACGTGTAAAGCTACCAGAGGGGGGTGAATGGTAGATAAAAACTTTTCAGCGGAAGCAAAAAACACCCCTCAGCAGAAAACCGATCTGTTAAAGAAACCATGTGTGCGACTAATCTAAACGTGTTCAACTGTGACAAAACTAGTATATATTGTAGAGAATCAAGTCACGAATACATCACAACAAGAATCATGAAAATCCGTTGAGAGAAACTCAAGTTACGATTGAAAGATCGAACAAAGGTCAATCTGTCCTACGCGAGAAAAACAGTTCTGGAATACTGCAAAGAAACTCGTGTAGATCAGAAACCACAAATTCAATGACCGTGAAATTTTCACAGATGATATATAATCAAGTTGTGAAGACAACCCAAAAAGAATCACATCAATTGGATCTGTAAAACTCGAGTTATGATAAAACCACCGAAGCAAGGTAGTGCTGAACAGAAACTCGACGAGAAAAACTTGTCTGAAACAAGTCGGACGAACAAGGCACAAAAGTTCCTTTAGAATACGAATTTTATTTATCAAAACACAAGAGGAACAGCCCCAAAGTTGTGCCCCACGAGATCTGGCCTCCCTTGCTTATATAACCAACCCGAAGGCCAACTCAACTCAAACTAGGACTCCTACTCCTACTTGGATTCAAACTGTAACTTTCCAATACTGCTTAGGACTCTTCTATATGCAGATAGAAGCAATCTTAAGACTTCCAAACACCTTAGGAACGTATCCCACATTCCTAAAATAACTCAAATTTGTGACCCACACGAAATCCTATCATAACCAACTCAAAACTTTCCATATTTGAGTCAAACACGACTCAGCCGCAGCCTGAGTCCATAACCTAGTCGGTTGGATCTTTCCGACAAATTCTTTACGTCCACATCTCTTCATCAAGCCTTGGAACCATGCAGCCAAGTCAATGCACTCCTTGCACACGTGCAAACATCTTCCAACGACGCCGAAGATATCTTCATATGCATTGTTCTTGATTCAAACAAACTGCGCAACCTCCCGATCAACTCAACCACAATTCCTCCCAAACTTGGTTGTTGAACCTCATATTCTCCCTAAGACTAGTTCAATGGATCCCGTCACCAGCCATGTATTGAACTCAAGCAACACCTGCACATGAATAAACAACCAATACCTCCGAGCACAAGTCCTCGACTTGACTCTCGTTAGTTCCGAAACCACAACATCTTACGTGAGCACCTCACATAAGCATGTTGTAAACCATAGTAAAATGATATCAGCCATAACCACCAAAACACACCAAAAACTTAGTAAAATAATACTAAGCAAACTTTCCATAAGAGTAAAGCAAGTTTGAAACATTGCAAGTTAAAAGCAGAACCATGGCAATCAAGCTCGGAACCTTACCAAAGCTAACCGGAGCTTACCAAAGCTAGTCGGACCCAGCGCCATAGCTTACTAAAGCTTAGTCGGACCTAGCACGGAACTTACCAAAGCTAGTCGGACCTAGCACCGGAGCTAGCAAAAACAAGTCGGACCTAGCCAAAATAAGTCAGACCTAGACAAAGCAAGTCGGACCTTACGTCGGACCTTGCCGGAGCTACCCAAAACAAGTCGGACCTATCGTCGGACCTTGCAGGAGCTCGTACCTAGAGTCGAACCTTTTTAAAAAGGTGTTTTGGTAGTATTCAAAACTTTTATCGTCAAATCCAATGTATTCAGCACACATAGGTCTCACAATCTCTCCCTTGATGAATGCATTGGCAACACCACTTAAAATCCGAACATTGGCTTATTCACATGAAAAGTTTTGAAAACAATTTCTCCCCCTTTGTAAATCAGAAATAAAATGAGAAGAAAAACAAAAATACCGAAAATTCTCCCCATGAGAAGAATCGTGCCAAAACACTTGTGAATGTGTGCAATGTGTGATCAATTTCTCCCCCTTTGACAATGTATTCAGCAAGGTACAAAAGAGAAATTTTAATTTGTTATGAGCACATTATAACATATACATATAAAACAAAGCTCATCCAAATCATACTATCAAGTAACTTACACTAACACATCAATGAGATACATAAAGTAGTGTAAGCCATGCTAGAGATCAAGTGTAATTTTCAATTTAAGCAAGTCATGATCTCACAAACTTAACTATTTCAAGACCTGAAAGCATGACACTTGTTGCTGCATTTTATTTAATATTTAAAGCACAAATTTTGATCTTATGACATTTGCAAGAGATTATATGCAGCATCAGCCTTATTCTAACCAACCAAGCCAAGCTTATGTCATTTGACAGTCAGAAGCTTAAGGACATGGTTTTAGTCATACACAACTCCTTTCAAGTTCATATCTAAGTGCAATGATAAGCCATCTCAAAAGAAGAAGTGCGATGCATGCATATTCTCTTGATCTTTTCTTATTTTTTTTATTTGAACATTTAAACTCAACATGTGAGTTGATTACTTGATTAATTCATTATGACTAAAAGCACTTGTGAGCATGCAACAAGTTCAAAACAGCAAGAAAGTTCGACCATGACCAGATTTAGTGTAAGTAATTGTTCCAATTACTAGACATGGTAAAAACTACAAAATGTATAACACGAGTAATGTAGTAAGAACTTTCAGCGTGAAAAAGGAATCACAAAGTCATATATGCATGAAATACTATGCTCATATTATTTTAATTTCATATTCACACATAGACTTCCCAAGTTTCAAAATTCTCCCTCAATTTAAGCCATGAGGATGCATAACCCCTATTTCACTATGAATGTAACAAAAACGAGTGAAATCTAAAGGTTTTGTAAAAATGTCAGCCAATTGTTGTTCGGTATCTACATGGTGAAGCACAATGTTCCCTTTTTCGACATTATCATGGAGAAAGTGATACCTAATGTCAATGTGCTTAGTTCTTGAATGTTGCACGGGGTTTTTAGCAATGCAAATGGCACTAGTGTTATCACAAAACAGTGTAACACTATCTAGATCAACCCCATAGTCCTTAAGTGTTTGAACAATCCAAAGAATTTGTGAGCAAGCACTAGCAGCAGCTACATATTCAGATTCGGCTGTGGATTGTGCAACTGAACTTTATTTTCTAGAGGACCAGGCAACAAGTGAATTACCAAGAAAATGACAAGCACCAGAAGTACTTTTCCTATGAATCCTACAACCCCCAAAATCAGCATCGGAAAAAGCTTTCAAAGTAACGGTTGTGGAAGAAGGAAGAAAAATGCTAAATTCTTGAGTTCCATGTAAGTACCCGAAAATCCTTTTGACGGCTTGACGATGTGAAGCACGTGGAAAGGCTTGAAACCGTGCACAAAGACATACGCTGAATTGTATGTCCGGTCTTGATGCTGTGAGATACAAAAGTGATCCGATCATGCTTTTATATTCTTTTTGATCAACGGGATCACAATCTTCATCAAGTTCATGTGTTGTTGCTGTTCCCATTGGTGTCCGAAGAGGCTTGCTTTTGTCCATGTTGAAGCGCCTTAGGAGATCTTTTCTATACTTTGTTTGATGCACAAAGGTACCCTCCTTGGTTTGCTTGATTTGCAGCCCCAAAAAGTACGTGAGTTCTCCCATCATACTCATCTCAAATTCTGAACTCATCATAGCTGAAAACTTGGACACAAGATCATGAGAGGCACAACCAAAGATAATATCATCCACATACACTTGAACGAATAATGAGTCATTGCCATGCTTAAGCACAAAAAGAGTTTTATCAACCTTGCTCATGGTAAACCCCTTTTCAAGTAAGAATGTTTTTAACCTATCATACCATGCTCCAGGGGCTTGTTTGAGACCGTACAAGGCTTTGGACAGTTTGTAAACATGATTAGGAAAATTTGGATTTTCAAAACCAGATGGTTGTTTGACATAAACCTCCTCATCTATGTAGCCATTAAGAAAAGCACTTTTAACATCCATTTGATATAGCTTAAAACCTTTAGATGCAGCAAAAACCAACAAAATTCTTATGGCTTCTAATCAAGCAACAGGAGCAAAAGTTTCATCAAAATCTAGACATTCAACTTGTGTGAAACCTTGAGCAACCAACCTAGCCTTATTCCTAACCACAACGGCATCCTCAATTTGTTTAATTTTAAACACCCATTTAGTTCCAATTAAAGTGTGACCTTGAGGT
Source organism: Neostapfia colusana (assembly GCA_030760725.1). Lineage (NCBI taxonomy): Eukaryota > Viridiplantae > Streptophyta > Magnoliopsida > Poales > Poaceae > Neostapfia > Neostapfia colusana. Next base: position 40,502,683 of record JASWHV010000013.1, on the reverse strand, counting down.
GGAGGTACAAGTTTCCGAACATTATTTCTTTCAAAATTTTCTAACTCTTCTTGCATGGCAATAATCCATGATTCATTAGTGAGTGCGTGTGATATATCTTTGGGTTCAAAAGAAGCAACAAAAGCAGAATGAGCATGAGAATTGGGGTCAAAAAACCTGGATCATGTAACTCGTTCATGCAAGCTTCCAATAATTTGTTGTGGAGGATGACTTTTGAGAATCTGGAGGGGAGTGGACACTTCACAAGCTTCTTCTTCTTCATGTTCATCACAAATAGATGAGTTTGTGACGTGAGGAGTATCTGGACCAGCAATGGTGGTCATCGGTGCTGGCTGTGAATCATGATCAGGAGCTGGAACAATGTCATTAGCTGCTGAATTTTCGGGCAGCAGCACCACTTCTTCCTCTTCTTTAAGGAAAATACTCTCCCACTGCTGATATGGATCCGGACCTGCAATATTTGAACTAGTACCTGGGCTAGCTTCATCAAAAGAAACCTCACAAGTCTCCACAATTTTGTTAGTATCAAGTAAAAGCACACGGTAGCCTCTAGTATGAGACGGATAACCAAGAAACATGTCATCAACAGATCTAGCTTCAAATTTATCAAGATTACCATGTTTCTTAACAAAGCATTTGCAACCAAAGAACCTAAATTGTGTTACACTAGGCCTATGTCCAAACCTGAGCTCATATGGTGTTTTACCTAGCTTAGCACGCAAGAAAACACGAAAACACGATTTGAGACATAACAAGCGGTTGCAATTGCATCACCCCAAAATTTCCTAGGAGTTTGATATTCATCAAGCATAGTGCTAGCCATCTCAGCTAAGGTTCTGTTCTTTCTCTCTACAACACCGTTTTGTTGAGGTACATATGGTGAAGAAAATTGATGATCTATTGCACTTTCAGCACAAAAGTGATCAAACGATTGATTTTTAAATTTGGTTCCATTATCACTTCTAATTGCTCTTAAAGATCCTGGGTGATCAATTGATAATCTAATAAATAAAGTTCTAAAGTGACTAAAAGCTTCATTCTTAGATGCCATGAAGTAAACCCACGAGTATCTAGAATAGTCATCAACAATCACAAGAATATACCATTTACCTCCGAAGGATTGAACACGTGAAGGTCCTACGGTGTCAAGGTGTAAAAGTTGACCGGTTTAGTTGTCATGGTCATTGTGAGAGGAGCATGTAAACCTGCAACCATCTTAGCATGTCTACAAGAAGAGCACACAATTTCTTTGTCCCCTTTAAACTTAGGTAGCCCACGTATGCGATCAAGAGCACTAACACGCGTGAGATGATCAAAGCCTACGTGACCAACTCTACGATGCCAAAAATATAAATCTTTGGAATCATTTGCAACTAGACATCTATGCTTAGAGGAAGACATATCAAAATCAGCTTTAATAACTCTTCCAAACCGAGACATGTTAAAAATAAGCTCACTATTTGAACCTACAACTTTGCAGCAGTTTTTATTGAAAATAATTTCCAGATTTTCATCTAGCAATTGTGAAACAGAAAGAAGTTGTATTTCAAATTTTTGACAAGTGCCACATCCTTCAAAGTGTAGTGATCATTTACTCTAACCGAACCCTTAGCAATTATAGGAGTTGAAGAATTATCGGCAAAAGTAACATTCTCTACACGTGACACAAAAGAGATAGAGGAGAACCATTCTTTGTTACCGGTCATGTGGCGTGAGCAACCTGAATCCACAATCCAAATGCTCTCCTTCCTCAAGCGTGTAACCTACATAGAAGCACAATACGTCGATGACTCAATATTGGGGTTAGTTAAAAGGAGTTTAGGAATCCAGTACTGAGTCACACGATGTCCAGCTGGAATAACATGCGAAAGCTGATATAAAACAGCAGGTTTATGAGTCAAAGTTTGAGATTTTTTGTTCTTAACTACTGACCTATGAGGTGTTACTTGTGTAGCACGAAAATAAGTAGCTCCGGAGGCAAAAACAGAAGGTCCGGAGGCAAAAACTGAAGCTCTGGAGGCAAAAACTGAAGCTCTGGAGGTAAACTTTGAATATTTCTGACTCATAACAGCAGGTTGCATGTTCCTGACATTCGGTTTAGTATGTGCAGCAAATTTTGCATGAGAGTTATAAGATCTAGCTTGCATTCTTTCCTTTTTATGTTGTTTAGCTAGTCTATAACAAAAATCTATGACATGACCATCTCTACCACAATAGGTACAATGAAATTTAACTTTGTGTTCATGTCTAGATGAGCATGCAGTATACTTATTTGAACCTGAATGTGACAACACTCCTGCAGATTTAAAAACCACTTCTTTTTGTTTAGTAACTGTTTGAATCAAACCACTTCCTAATGATTTTACAATTTTAGGTGGATGCTCCTTAGCATGAGCATGTGAATCAAAACCTAAACCAGTTTTATCATTGCAAGACTTGGAAGAATTCAGCAGCAAGTTTAGGTTCTTATTCCCATTACAAAACCGATCTAATGTCTTATGCATGTTATCAAGTATATTTGATAGATCGAGGCAATTTTCACATGAAGTTTTTCCTTTTAATTTGCAATTGGAACAATAGTTAACTTCATGAGAACGTAAAGCATTGTTCAATATAGAAATTTCCTTCATAGCATCTTGTAGTTTCTTATCAAGATCATCGCAAGTAGAACAATGCAAATCAATTGTAGAACAACAAGCATCTTTCAAGTTTTTATCATTAAGTGAAGCAAGCTTTTTGTTCTTTTCGATTTCAAGTTCAATTTTATCAAGTGTGGAGGTGTGTGCACTTCTTAGAGAGGACAATTGTTCATATATTAAATCACATGAGGAACAAGAATCATCACTAGGAATCAAGGATTTTAAACGATTAATTTCAGATTCTAGTGACTCAATTTTAACAGCATTGTCCCTAAGCTTTTTGTCTTTTTTTCTTAACAATAATAGTGGCACGAGAAATAGCATCACACATTTCTTCGCAAGTAGGACATACCTCTTCGTTGTCACTGTTGTGTTCTACATCCTCCATACTTGATTTTAATTTGCCCACCATGAAGCACAAGTTTGCCAGATCATCTTCATCACTTCCAATGTCTACATCACTCGAGCCAAGTTCTTGAAGTGCGGTGATGAAACTGTTTATCAGTTTGCGTCCTGTAAAACCCTTCTTTTTCTTGTTGGTGTTGCCAAAAGAAGACTTGACTTTATTCTGCTTTTCATCACAGTTGGAAGGACCAGAAAGGTTAAACCAATCTGTATGAAAGTGTCCTGTCTTATCACATTCAAAGCATCGTTGAGGTCCGGAGCTTCCTCTCCTTCTAGTTCTCACATTTTGCAATGCTTCTGAGAACCTAGTAGAAAGAAGTACTAGCTCCTCCTCTGGAAACTCCTCAATCTGTTCCAGGGTTAGTGAAGACAGCAAGGCAAGTGTATTGCTAGATGATTGGACGGAGCTAGGCATATCACGTTGTGAGACAAATGCAATAGTCTTATTTGGGTTCTTACGTGATATAATGTTAATTTCATGAGTTTTTGGCTTAGAATAAAGCACATCTAATGTAAGAGTACTCATGACAGTGGATTCACGTATGGATGTTACTTTCATCTCCCAAATTGACATGTCTAATGCACTTAGTAATTGCCTAGCATTTTCAGCATCTGAAAAATTAACATTGACGCTACGCAAGTTGCTGAGAATTTTACTAAAGCGAGCAAAGAGGTCATCAATGGACTCACCGGGTTGCATCTCAAAGCGCATGTATTCTTTCTTGAACATATCCTGTCTTACCTCCTTTATCGTGTTGGATCCTTCGTGGTAGTCACAAAGTGCTCTCCACACATCGTACGCCGATCGGAGGTGTGCAACACGGTCGAAGTCGCTCAGGGTTAGTCCTTGTATGATCAAGTTCCGAGCCTTGTTGTTGTTGTCGACATCTCTCATGTTTGTAGCCGTGACTTGATCGTTTGTGTAAAAGTCCCAAAAATGTGTATGAATAAAAAACCAAGGTTTGAGTTCATATGTGTGGCAAAGACATGAAAACTGGGATTTGCAAAAACTTTTCTTCATGCAAGGTAATACATGGATGAACATCCAACATGAGGTTCACCTTTTTATTTAAAAGTGTTGAACCAATAAGGAATTAAATACCTCTTTGCATGTAAGTTTAAAAATCAGTTTTGAAATTCAAAGTTCACACATGTAGTGACCAAGGACTTTGATTAACACTGCAGCCACATAGTTGGAATTATAGGGAGGAGTTTGATCCCCAACTTTCTATTTGTAGGGTGGGCTCAAAAAGGAGTTAAAGAGAAGAATTTGCAAACTTCACCCAAATTAAAATTGGGCAAGCAAATTCAAACTGAATTGGAAAGATTCAAATTCTAACCCACATTTTAAAATTCAGAATTGTGGGAATTTAGAGGATCCGCTTGAACAGATATTTGGGAGGTACATGTGGAGTGGGACCCACATGTGATAGAGCTAAAGGAAGAAACCTTACACCCTAAGTCACACCTCGGTGGGAAAATTTCCCGAACAGGTCACGGGCTCCACCGAGGAGCTTGCCACGCCAGCTCCTGCTGCCGATCTCCACGCGTTGGCGCCCCAGAGTCGGTTCTCACCGCTTCAGCAACATGATCTCTCCCTCCTCGGACCAAGCCAACAGCATTTGCTTCCTCTCCTCGCGAGAACACTGAGCGACCCGAGCTCCTCTCCTCCGCCCTCTCGGTCGATCGGGAAACCGAAGAAATCGTCGCGCCCTTCCCTCCCCCGAGCTGCTAAACACTCCCACGAGATCAACCTCCACCTCCCTGACCCACGAGCAGGTGAGCTGCGGCCTCCAGTGCCCGAGAGCGACCGCCGCCGCGGCGACCTAGCTCAAAAGCGTGATCGGGCGCTCGTGGACAGCCCTCCACAGCGGGTTTCACGGCCAAGCGATCACACTACGGACGCGCACGGGTGCGGTGCTGCTCTCAGCCCAAGCTCAGGCCATACCGTGAAGCATCGCCGGCGAATTTTGAGGTTTTGCTCCGGCGACCTCATTCCGAGCTGCCGGTATGATTCTTTCAAATTCTTGCCCTCTGATCCTCCTTAAGTCATCAAATTTGGCACATAGACGCTGGATTAGCCGGCGGTCATTTCTCCTTTAGGATCCAGCGCATGAAAACGCCTCAGCACGACGGAATTCGAGCTCAACTAGAGGTGTTCATGGCGGACCCATTCGGTCGCACGACGACAACCTATTTACAGCCACTCCGGAGCCATTTTGAGGTCGTGTCGATCTTCCTAGGGCTGCGCTGGTTCTGTAGAGCTACTCGGCACAGGCTTTGGCGGGCTGGAGACCTCGGGCGACGCTGCCGGACTACCACAGTGGCTGCCGCACGTCGCCGGCCAGTGTCCGGCCGCCGACAGCCCAAGCAGACCCCACAGTCGTGTTCCTCGGTGTCACAAACTCCCTGGCGGCGAGTTTCAGCTCAGGCGGTGGCAGGAATTGGCGAGCCGGCGAGCTCCGGCGTCGGGCCGGTGAGGGGCAGCGCGGGCGCGAGCAAGGGAGCCGGAGAAATAAGACGAAGCGTGGGCCCCGCCTGTCAGCAGCTCAAATCTTAAACCCGGGATCGGGTGTGGCCTGGGATCCCATGTGTTGGCGCGCAGAGGTGCTGTGGCCCGGTGTGGCTTCGTTTCTATTGGCTGGAATTCAAAACTGTGGGTCCAGCCGAATTTGCTGTAGGGAAATAATTCCAGACTTAGCTCAATCTTTGGAAATTCATATCTCCCTGTAGAAAACTCCAGTCTGAGTGATTCCAATTGAGTTGGATTCATCTCTCTGAGTTCTATCCAAATATGAACTCAGCTTTGTATGAAAGTCGATATTATATTCTGGAAAATTCTATGAAGGTTTTCTGAAAAAGAATTATTGAGGGAGTTTGGGTTATCCAAAAATCCCTAAATTTTGCCAGACTATTCTTTAGAATATTGTTGACCTACTAGAAAATTTTCAGCTCATTTGAAGGTCATTTGAGTAGTAATTTGCTAAATGCAAACTACTGTGTTCAAAAGAGTCCAGAAACATTTTCAGAAAATGTTTCCCACTTCAAAAATCTGTTCTGAGCAATCCATAGCTCCAAAAATCATAGGAAAATTTAGGCAAGCTCTCTCGGACATACTTGGAATTGTAGTTCACTTAGTTGGGCATGAAAATGCACATTTCTACAGAATTAATTCTGTTGAGTACAAATGCTTAATGAATTGTTCTGGGAGAACTACACAAGTAAAAGGGCTGAATTTTGGACCAGATGACTCTCATGTGATCAAGAACTCACATGTAAATTATCATCACAAGATGATGTAAGGGCCTCAGTTTTTGACACCCATTTGCAGTGTTCATCCCCACACCACACACCTCATTTGAGGAAAAATGATGAACACAAATAAAGAGCAAGTAACAATTATCAACATGCTCATTAGGGAACAAACTCACACATTGCAAAAGTGGTACTTCCCACATGTGATATAGATGGGCTGGACATATGAAAACTCCTACACTTTGCCAAGGATGTCCATGCCAAGTTTCACCCAAATTCAAAACATTTTTGAGGTCATCTTGGGTGTAGATAGGAAAGGGGCAGTTTGAAAACATATTCAAATTCAAACTGTTTTCACCCACTGAATTTAAAAGTGGAAGGCATATTCTTGCTCAGCACATTTTTGTGAGCTCACACACCAATTTTCACTCCATTTGGAGTTGATCTTGACATGAGCTAAGGGGGAGAAATTCAAACTTTATTTGAATTTCAAACTGCACTTGTGCTGAAATTCATTCAAACCAAACCTCATTTGAACTTTGATCAATTCAAATGGCTCTTGGGTGAATAATTTGAGTTGCCAAGGGTAGAATAGGGTTCACTGTTTACCACAGCTGTTAGGAATAAATTTCAGAGGTTAAAAGAGGAGTGGGACCCACATGTCAGCCTCAGCCTCAAAGCAAACCGACTGAACCACAGTTCAGTCGGTTCCCGGCTGTTGTGCGCGCGCGCCACCGAAGGGGGCAGCCGGCGCCAGCTCCTGCTGCGTGCCCCAAGCCGGAGACCGGCCGACCGGCCTATTTATTCCCTCCCCGGCATGCTTCAGTCGCCATTCCCCGAGCTGCCGACGTGCACGATCCATTTCTCCACTGCCATCACCGGCGCTCGAGTTCCTGCTGGATCGAGCTGATCGCAGCTTCCTCTTTCCACTCCAGGGTCCCAGCCAGGTACTAGCGACCATCCTCCATCCTTCCCATTGATAGAAATCGATTGAAACCGAGTGATATCGGCTGTGCCGAAAGATCAAACTCGGAACTGGAAACCGCCGCACCTCGGGCTCTCGTGGACAGCCCAACCTGGGCGTTGTCACGCCCGAGCCAAGGCACCCTTGGACGCGCAAGTGATCGGTGCTGCTCATCCCCGAGCCACAGCTCGAGTGGTTGCTCACCGGCGGCGAATTTCCACTTTTCCCCTTTCTGTGTGCAGAACGACCCTCGGGTACGATTCTGTTTAATTCGTGCTCTAGAAAGGATTAGAGGGCCTCAGGCCACTCCCACACGAACTAGACACGGTGACGCACAAGTTGCCTTCACAACTCTGGGCCGGAGAACTTCTGTGCCCGGCGTAATTCAAGGTCTACTAATGGCGGAACGCACGGGGGGTATCGGGCGCACGGTGAGGACCTATTTCGGGCCTTCCCCGAGCTGCCCCGAGTTCATGTCGACCTTCTCTGAGGTCCACTGATGCTCCCCGACCGGTTTCCCAAGTAGCTGAGGCACTAGGAGCATCAGCCGACATGGCCGAAGTCGTTCCGATATGGCGGCTCGTCGCCGACCATGCTCCGGCCGTTGTCATGAGCAGCTGACCCTCGGATCATGTTCCCCAAGTAAAAGTAGGCAGGGGCGGCCAGAATCAAGAAGTTTGAAGCTGTACAGCAGCCGGCGGCGAGCTCTCCGGCGAGGTCCCTCGGCGGCGGAGCGCGGGTGTCGCGAGGTTGAAGAAGGGGGTGGACCCCAGCTGTCAGCGGCCGATATTTTGAATCGGGATCCGGCTGCGGCCGGGATCGGGTGTGCTGGCGCGCAAAAGCCTTGTGGGCCGCGGTGTGTTGTCGCTTCGGCGTGCGACGCGTGTCCCCTGGGCCCACGCGCGAGTTTAAACTTTTTCCCGATTTTCAGATTTCCTTCAAACTTCAAATCCTTATAACTTTGGCTAGAAAGCTCCAAATTGAGTGAACCAAATTTTGCTGGATTCAACTCTTTGAGTACTTTCCAGAAAATCAAGTGTCACTTCATGAAATTCCTTAATTCTCCAGAATTAATTCCTTAAAGTTTAAACTGTTAGGAATTTTAACTGGAGAATCATTTGGAGGAAAATCCTGAAATTTTGCTGAGATGTTCACCAAAATATCCTTGAACTACCATAAAAATTTCAGATCCATTTGAGCTCATTTAGTCCACCTAATGGTGTGATTAGTAAAACTGTTCCAGAGAAAATAGAAAATGTTCAGAAACATTTTCAGAATTTTCTCTGAAATTGTTTAGCTCATATCTTTAGTTAGAGACTTCCAAATTAAGTGAGACCAATTCCATTAGAACCCTCTGAAAATCTAGTTTTCAGAAAGTCATAGTTTGTCTCATGAAAATCCTTAGAATACCCTAAAAGCCTGTAATTAAGGTCAAGGACATAATTAATTGTGGAGGGCTCAATTGAGCTTTGCTGCAACTAAAACTTGACCAAGTCTCTGTTTAGGTTGTAACCAAGCCACAGTAAAAGTTTCACAGTCATTAGGTCTATCTAGTAAAGGTTATAGACTTCACAACTTCAAAGTTAATACAAAAGCATTTAATTAATACATACATTGTTCTTATCATGTAGTCGCTAAGGTCGAGGAGGAACCCGAAGTCCTAGACTTCGTTACTCCGGAGGAACAGCTAGCCTACGACCAAGAGCAGCAAGGCAAGCCCCGGTTTGCATTAACCATTTTATAAATTTTTATTGTTTTGAGCACATACTTGTTTTCTTTATGTTGTGCATCAGAGTCTTGTTTGGAAACCCCACTGCATAGCCAAGAAAACCATGGGTTGGGGTTTAGGATTGCAAACCCCGTTAGCCACTGCATTGCTAGGATAGAGTAGGATTCGGTACAAGTCGAGTAGTTGGAACTACTCGCGAGAATAGGCTAGAGGCACATTGCTCGGGTAGAGATAGCACATGAAACACATGGCAAGAAAATGAGACCGAGCGGAGAGTAAGGGCAGCAGGACTTTGGGGCCTGTGTGCTGTAGCTCCGCTTGTGTCGATTGAGGACCGAGCCGTGTGCGGGCCTGTTGAACAAGCTAGAACAGTACCGAAGACCTACCGGCTATATGGGAACCGGGAAACTGATGTAACTCGGGTAGCTGGGTGTTGAGGCATTGCCCGTCGTTCAGAGGGTAGGTTGAGAGCTCGAGGTGTAAATCAGCTGGCGGCACAGAGATGCGCGTGCAGGGACCTCTTGCTCGGGACGATGGGACCGGTTCAATATTTGGCTAACGGGTGAAAGGTAGTCGCGTACGGCGTCCGTGATGGTTGTTGTAGGCAACATCGAGTACGGGCGTACGTGACGGGTTGTTCGGGTAACCCTGCAGGTGTAAATCGATTATAATCGCCGTCCCTCGCGGTCAGTGAGTACCACTTGTTCACTGTACCGTGACGTAGAAAGAACAGGCTAGTTACATGTTAAAATGTTGCTGATTGAAAGTTGGATATTGATTGTTAATGATATGTTGTAGCTTAGTGCTAACTAAAGTTCTTTTCAACTTTGGGCAAAGTACATGAGAGAAATGCGTTTCTTGTTTGATTGCGGCTCTCTCATGTGCCTTAGCGTAAAGTTCTCCACAACCTGCTGCTAAAACTTGAAAGTAAGGTTCTACTAATTAGGCGAGTCCTTGCAAATGATTTTTACCTCATGCAACCCATCACCCTCATGTAGAAGTTTCATGTTTAGGTGAGACGGGTCAGACTTGCTGAGCCTTCGTGCTCACTGCTTGTGTTTGAAGCTTTTGCAGGGTTCTATGAGGAAGGGACTCCCGAAGAGGAGACGGAACCCCAGGAGGGGAACCCCGTCGAGTGGGAGTCGTGCACGCCGCAGAGTTAGTGTGCGAGTGTGCTAGCAAGGACACGTTCGAGGGCTGAACGTGCACTTGATGCTTAGTCTACGCCCGCGAGTGTGGACTAAACTTATTTTGATGTAAACATGTTAATAAACTTGTTTATGTAATAAAGCTTCCGCTTCCGCTTTGTACCTTTGACGTGTGTTATACGGTGTTGTGCAACGCAGCACCCCTCAGCGTGATCCTGGCTCGACAGGACCAGTGGGGTCGTGTCAGCGTGGTATCAGAGCTCGCTTGAGGTTTAACACAGTACAAAGGTCTTCTTTTTCAAAAATCCAGTGAGGAACGAGTTAGTAGCCCGTATAAGGATGTTATTAGTATATAGAAAGTGGCTTATTAACTTATTTGTTATGTCGGAAAATCGTGCATCTCGGGACGTTCATGTCTTGGGGGGTGCACGTAAGCGCTGTCCACCAGTGCGCACAAGCTGAAGGGTGGAGCCCCACGGGTGGCAGGTAACCCGACCCGCTTTGATATCCTCTACGACTCTTCATGTCGTTTGGGGTATTCGAGCAACGTCTGTCCCTGGCGTGCGTGGTGCAACATGGGAGACCCCGTCACGTGGTCTGAAACGTGAACACGTAACTCAAGGCGTGTTTGGCTTGAGAACATCCGGGCGAGTGATGACGGCCGGGTGTACAAACTGTATGGATTCCGGGCTCGGTGTGCAGCCGAGTCTGATGATTGTTTGAGTTTCTGCAGGTAGCCTTACCACGAAACGGTAGACGTGTAGCATCCGTGTGCGAGTGACGAGTAGTGCCACTGAACTAACGAAGCCGGCTAAATCCGGTATAGGTTTTTCCTTTGTGAGGACGTAGTACCGACATAATCTGGTGACGCCTCGACGTCACACCCAACTAAATGAACAACTTCATTTAAAAACTTGAAGGTTTTGATCCAAAGTAGTAAAACTTGCTGTAACTCCTTCCCTTGAACAGGATATTCAAAGTTAATAAGTTTTCAACTTATAGGATGTTAAGGACAGAGCACTCTGTTTTCAGCTAAATCAAGGCTGAAGTTAATCAGAGGTTAGAGGTTGAGTTCTTTCGAGGTTGGGGTCGTATGATACATTTCTGGAAAGCTTTGGAGGAGCTTTACAACTTTTCTGTTGAGTTCCAGAGGTGTTTCATCCCTTAACCACTCGAAAAATGCAGTAGAGTTGAAACTGTCCAGAAAACAGGACGGAGCAAAGACTCTCTGTAGACTCTCTGTAAATTAAGCATAACTTCCTGCATAAAAATCCAAAAATAGAAAATAAGGTAGTTCTGGGAAGCTTATGAGATGGGTTACAACTTTATGACAGAAAGTTTGGTCAGATTAGGAACAGAAGTAACTGAGATTGTTGGATCAAATCAGTACCTAAGGCAGGGAGGTGCTGTCCAATTGTTCCCAGAAATTCTGTTAACTTTGACATCTCATAACTTTTGGAACCAGGACAGATCTTAGGCCAACCAAATACTTTCTGGAAAGCTATTGAAGTTAACTTTAACTTTGATGTTGAGCTCCAGGACTGGTTTTGCTTTTAACCTGGCCTAAATCAGATTGATATGGAAACTGGTCAGGGCTGTCATGGGAACAGCAGATCAGCAGTCAAATTTGTTTAAAAATTTGAACTATGTTTCCAAGTGTTAAGGATTCAATGACATATCTTATGTTATAACTCAATGGTTTACTGTTTAAATAAATATTTGACATTTCTCAAATATATTTTTACAGATGGCAGCAGATAAACGGTTGGAGAACGGGTGGGTAGTTTCCCACTGCTCTGACCGTAGCGGCTACCCGGGAGCATTGTGGCTAATGCTCCAATATTTCGGGTACAACCAGATGCCGCAATACTTCGCCAAGGAAGAAGGCGAAGAGGGGAACAAGACGTGGACGATCCATGTCGAGGTTCCTGCAGGGCCTACGCCACCCGGTTGGGTGCCATTCACCGTCACGGTGAGAGGAAGACAACCGGAAGGGATGTGGCAAGTGGCAGCCCGTGACACTATGTCACGTTTCTGCCAACTACACGTACAGGCTATGGAGGGAACTCCATACGCACTCGTTCCGGTGGAGGGACGAGCTCAGCATGTGTGGGAAGAGAGGTACCTAGAGGCAACAAACCCGAGTTGCCCAAGGTACAACCCCGCGGAGGCAAATCTCAGCCTCCAAATGAGGGCGGGAAACGCTGTGATGGACAGCCAAGCTGTTCATACGGAGCATCTCGCCACCAAGCTCAAGGAGAGCACAAGCCGTGGAGATCATTTTGAGAGTGCTCACAGTGCACTCCGCAATGTGCTCCTTCCGACGATCAAGCGACTGAATGAACAACACAATCAGTTGCGTCGTCTGAAGAAGGCAAAGAAGAAGAGCCGTGTTGACATTGCGGCGTTGCAAGAGCTGGTGCAGACCCTAACCCAGCAGAATGAGGACCTTGCTCAAGAGCGGGACGACGCTATTGAGGAAGGACAAGGTTGGGAAGAGGACTACAACCAGGCTATGGACGAGGTGCATGCATTGCAGGACCTCGTGCCCCCGGTATTGGGCGTACCGGTAGTCTTGGGTCTTCCAGCCATGGGAGAACCTGGAATGGGAGAAGAGGTGGTAGACCCCGAGCCACCAGCAGAGGTACCGGAGGAGGACGAACCACAGGAGGTCGAGTTCTACTCCGAGTAGGGGGTTACGGTTGCCAAGTAGGGCAGCTAGGGTAGCGTAACCCAACTTTTGTAATAGGTGACATGTCGTGTAGACAGTAGCGTATGTATAGGTAGTGACGACATGAGCACGACTTCTCGGAGATCCGAGAATAATGTATCTTGTATAAAGTTTATGCTTTATCAATATATGTGAATGTTGTGCAAGTTAATCATGCGTCGCTTCAATACTTACTCCTGTTTATGGAATTTTGAGTAAGACATGTGCTAATTGCTGCTGTGTTGAATTTCAGAATGACGCGTACTCGTGCCAACCCCGATGTTGGAGGTACTAGCCAAGGGGGAGAGACCTCCCAACCACCTCCCGAGGACTCCTCGGGACAGCAGCAGCAACAGCAACAGCAAACACCGCCACCGCCACTGCCAACGGTTACATTGGCCGACATTGTCGCGGCAATGGCGGGTTCACATCAGCAGCATACAGAGCTGCTGCAAACGTTAATTGCGAATACGTCTCGCCCAGAGAGACGTCAAGATCGTGAGGAGCGCCAACAGAGCTCCTACTCTGACTTCCTGGCGACTCATCCCCCTGTATTCTCAAGGGCGGATGAACCACTTGACGCGGACAACTGGCTCCGCGCCATAGAGATGAAGTTCGGGCTGCTCCAAATCAGCGAGCAGCGCAAGACTCAGTTCGCGGTCCAGCAGCTCCAAGGATCCGCGAGCGCGTGGTGGGCCAACTTTTGTGCTTCACAACCCACCGACCGAGTGATGACCTGGGCGGAGTTCCGGACGGCCTTCCGGGCCTATCATATACCGCCCGGTTTGATGAAGAGGAAGACGCAGGAATTCCTACACCTGCAACAAGGGAGCCGGAACGCGCTGGAGTACTCCAGAGCGTTCAACGATCTCGCACTCTACGCGTCGTATCACGCAGATACGGACGAGAAGCGGCGGGACCACTTTTACCAGGGGCTTAACCCGCTCCTGAAGGACAAGCTGGCGATGTTCAATCGCGGCAGCCTCAACGACATAATTGATGCTGCGATTGTTCAGGAAGACTCCGGCAAGGAGTTGGCGGCGGCAGAGCGAAAGCGAAGCGCGCCGCAGAGCAGCGGAGAAGGAGGCGGTCCTTCTCAGAAGTTTCGGATGGTGAATCGCCCACCATCAGGTCCGCGCTGGCAGCCACCACAGCGGTCGATGCCGTTCCGCGGTCGGCCGTATTCTTCACCGGCATTCCGGCCGGCACTGCCAGCACCACCGCAACAACAACAGCAGCAGCGGGCGATGCCGCGTGCGTTTGCACCTCCGCAACGCATGCCGGGCTTTCGTCCACCAAGTACTCTACCAGCAGCGGCCACATGTTACAAGTGTGGTCGTCCAGGACACTTCGCGAGCAGTTGCCCGGAGAGGCAAGGCGGCGGAGTGGTACCACAGTTTCCGGGGAGGAATCAACCCCGGAACCCTACTAATGCGCGGCGGGCAAACCCTAGGCCCGGCACTGTCCACCAGCTTGCCATTGAGGACGTGCCGGAGGGCGAGCCAATCCTTGCGGGTATGTTCCAACTCCACCAGCATTCCGCTATAGTACTATTTGATTCAGGCGCCACGCATAATTTTATTAGCCAAGCTTTCATTGCTAAACACAGCTTGCCAATACTACCCACCGATAGTCCATATTTAATTTGTTCACCGGGTGGGAAGATTTCAGCAAGCGTAATGGTCTCCAAAGCACCATTATGCTTAGCGGGTAGAGTGTACCCCACGTCTCTCATTATCTTAGAGGGACAGAAGGTCGATGTCATCCTAGGGATGTCGTGGTTAAACCGCCACGGCGCTGTTTTAGACACCGTCCTCCGAGTCGTGCACTTAAACTCAGGAGTGCACGGTTCTCACTCATTATTTCTGGACAGTCCAGAAATAAAACTTCCAAGTGTCTATCAAGCCACAACCATCAGATTGGAAGACATTCCAGTGGTCCGAGAATTCCCTGATGTATTCCCGGATGATTTGCCGGGGATGCCACCCGATAGAGAGGTGGAGTTCAAGATTGAACTTGCACCGGGAACCATGCCAATATCCCGAAGGCCGTACAAGATGGCGCCCAAGGAGTTGGCTGAACTGAAGACTCAGCTCACGGACCTTCTGGAGAAGGGTTTTATTAGGCCGAGCTCCTCGCCATGGGGCTGTTCGGCATTATTTGTCAAAAAGAAGGATGAAACGTTGCGGCTTTGCGTGGACTACCGTCCATTAAATGCCGTAACCATCAAGAACAAGTACCCGTTGCCACGGATCGACATGTTGTTTGATCAGTTGGTCGAAGCAAAGGTCTTTTCCAAGATGGATTTAAGATCCGGGTACCATCAGATTAAGATCAGGGCTGAGGACATTCCAAAGACAGCTTTTTCGACAAGGTACGGACTTTATGAGTACCTGGTCATGTCCTTTGGCCTCACCAATGCTCCAGCTCACTTCATGTACTTAATGAACTCGGTGTTCATGCCGGAGCTGGACAAGTTTGTCGTGGTCTTCATCGACGACATCCTGGTATATTCCAAGTCGGAGGAAGATCACAAGAAACATCTGCGTATAGTCTTGCAACGGCTGCGGGATCACAAGTTATACGCAAAGTTCAGCAAATGCGAGTTTTGGATATCGCAAGTGCCTTTCCTCGGGCATATCATCTCAGCGGAGGGTATCGCTGTGGACCCGAGCAAAATCACGCAAGTGCTGAATTGGAAATCCCCGAGAACTGTTCATGAGGTACGGAGTTTCCTCGGACTCGCGGGATATTATCGGAGGTTCATTCCGAACTTCTCGAAGATTGCCAAGCCAATGACAGAGCTGCTGAAGAAGGCTACCAAATATGTTTGGAGTCCAGCATGTGAAGCAGCATTCAAGGCTTTAGTCAAGCACCTGACATCAGCACCGGTTTTGGCGCAGCCAGACACAACAAAACCGTTCGATGTGTACTGCGATGCATCCGGCATTGGGCTCGGATGTGTGTTGATGCAAGACCGAAGGGTGGTCGCGTATGGGTCACGGCAGCTTAGGAATCATGAGCAAAATTATCCAACTCACGACTTGGAGCTCGCTGCCGTGGTACTTGCACTGAAAATGTGGAGGCACTACCTACTCGGTAACCTCGTACATTTATATACCGACCACAAAAGCCTCAAGTACATATTCACTCAGAAGGAGCTGAACATGAGGCAACGAAGATGGTTAGAACTGATAAAGGATTACGAGATAGAGATCCATTATCATCCGGGCAAGGCAAACGTTGTGGCAGACGCGCTAAGCCGCAAGTCACACGTCAATAATCTGACCATCACACCGTTGGGAGAGAGCGAACCACCACTCCATGTGATTCCACACGGAGCTCTCTACAACCTAGCTTTGATCCCCACCATCCGTGAAGAGATAGCGGCAGCCCAGAAGAATGACAAGGGCATGTCACATTTACGGAGACGTGTAGACAGTGGGGAGTTGAAATGTTTCCGGAAGGACGGAGACGGCGTCCTATGGTTCAAGGACCGGATCGTCGTACCCCGAAACCCGGAGTTACGGAAGAAAATCTTTGATGAGGCTCACTTATCAAAGTTTTCTATTCACCCCGGCAGCAACAAGATGTATCAAGAACTCAGAAGCAAGTTTTGGTGGACACGGATGAAGCGAGAGACTGCAAAATACGTGTCCGAGTGTGATACATGTCGACGGGTGAAGGCAGACCACATGCGGAAACCGGGACTGCTGCAACCACTGGGCATTCCTGCCTGGAAGTGGGAGGACGTGAGCATGGATTTTGTCGTCGGTTTACCCACCACCTTACAGAAACATGATTCTGTGTGGGTGATCGTCGATCGGCTCACCAAAGTTGCCCATTTCATCCCGGTCAACACCAACTACAACGCCAAGAAGTACGCTGAACTGTACATCTCACGGATCCTATGCTTATACGGCGTACCCCGTACTATCGTATCGGACCGGGGCACTTTATTTGTGTCCCGTTTTTGGGAGCAGCTCCACGCTGCCTTGGGGACGAAGCTGATCCGTAGTTCAGCCTACCACCCGCAGACGGATGGGCAAACGGAGCGGGTAAATCAAATCTTAGAAGACATGCTACGAGCTTGCGCTATCGACCACGGCAAGAACTGGGATGATCACTTGCCGTTAGCCGAGTTCTCGTACAACAATGGGTACCAAGCCAGCATCAAGATGGCGCCCTACGAGGCGCTATACGGGAGAAAATGCCGCACACCATTGAATTGGTGTGAGTCTGGCGAGAGGGTTACCTTCGGGATTGATCTTGTCAACAACGCGGAAGAAAAGGTTCGATTAATTCAAGCGAACCTAAAAGCCGCTCAATCCCGACAGAAACAGTATGCGGACCGGAGAAGGCGTCCGTTACAATTCGAAGCTGGAGACCACGTATATCTACGAGTGTCTCCAATGAAGGGCGTAAACAGATTTGGGGTGAGAGGAAAGTTAGCACCCCGATTCATCGGTCCATTCCAGATTACCGAAAGATGTGGATCGGTGGCATACCGGCTAAGATTACCAGAAGCACTTTCCGGTGTGCACGACGTCTTTCACATTTCCCAGCTGAGGAAGTGTCTCAAGCTATCAACTACCGTTCAGCTGGAAGACATTGAAGAACTGCGACCGGATCTCACCTATCGGGAGGAACCGGTGCAGATTATTGATGAAAAGGCCCGAACCACACGCAACCGTACGTTGTGGTTCTACAAGGTTCTGTGGAGTAATCACTCCATGGATGAAGCGACATGGGAGAGCGAAGAATTCCTTCGCACTAACTACCCCGACTTTCTCACGTCGCATATCCGGTAATTCTTCCACCGTCCTCTCTCTCATTTTCACCTTATAATCTCGGGACGAGATTCTTTTAAGGGGGGAGGAATGTAAGGGCCTCAGTTTTTGACACCCATTTGCAGTGTTCATCCCCACACCACACACCTCATTTGAGGAAAAATGATGAACACAAATAAAGAGCAAGTAACAATTATCAACATGCTCATTAGGGAACAAACTCACACATTGCAAAAGTGGTACTTCCCACATGTGATATAGATGGGCTGGACATATGAAAACTCCTACACTTTGCCAAGGATGTCCATGCCAAGTTTCACCCAAATTCAAAACATTTTTGAGGTCATCTTGGGTGTAGATAGGAAAGGGGCAGTTTGAAAACATATTCAAATTCAAACTGTTTTCACCCACTGAATTTAAAAGTGGAAGGCATATTCTTGCTCAGCACATTTTTGTGAGCTCACACACCAATTTTCACTCCATTTGGAGTTGATCTTGACATGAGCTAAGGGGGAGAAATTCAAACTTTATTTGAATTTCAAACTGCACTTGTGCTGAAATTCATTCAAACCAAACCTCATTTGAACTTTGATCAATTCAAATGGCTCTTGGGTGAATAATTTGAGTTGCCAAGGGTAGAATAGGGTTCACTGTTTACCACAGCTGTTAGGAATAAATTTCAGAGGTTAAAAGAGGAGTGGGACCCACATGTCAGCCTCAGCCTCAAAGCAAACCGACTGAACCACAGTTCAGTCGGTTCCCGGCTGTTGTGCGCGCGCGCCACCGAAGGGGGCAGCCGGCGCCAGCTCCTGCTGCGTGCCCCAAGCCGGAGACCGGCCGACCGGCCTATTTATTCCCTCCCCGGCATGCTTCAGTCGCCATTCCCCGAGCTGCCGACGTGCACGATCCATTTCTCCACTGCCATCACCGGCGCTCGAGTTCCTGCTGGATCGAGCTGATCGCAGCTTCCTCTTTCCACTCCAGGGTCCCAGCCAGGTACTAGCGACCATCCTCCATCCTTCCCATTGATAGAAATCGATTGAAACCGAGTGATATCGGCTGTGCCGAAAGATCAAACTCGGAACTGGAAACCGCCGCACCTCGGGCTCTCGTGGACAGCCCAACCTGGGCGTTGTCACGCCCGAGCCAAGGCACCCTTGGACGCGCAAGTGATCGGTGCTGCTCATCCCCGAGCCACAGCTCGAGTGGTTGCTCACCGGCGGCGAATTTCCACTTTTCCCCTTTCTGTGTGCAGAACGACCCTCGGGTACGATTCTGTTTAATTCGTGCTCTAGAAAGGATTAGAGGGCCTCAGGCCACTCCCACACGAACTAGACACGGTGACGCACAAGTTGCCTTCACAACTCTGGGCCGGAGAACTTCTGTGCCCGGCGTAATTCAAGGTCTACTAATGGCGGAACGCACGGGGGGTATCGGGCGCACGGTGAGGACCTATTTCGGGCCTTCCCCGAGCTGCCCCGAGTTCATGTCGACCTTCTCTGAGGTCCACTGATGCTCCCCGACCGGTTTCCCAAGTAGCTGAGGCACTAGGAGCATCAGCCGACATGGCCGAAGTCGTTCCGATATGGCGGCTCGTCGCCGACCATGCTCCGGCCGTTGTCATGAGCAGCTGACCCTCGGATCATGTTCCCCAAGTAAAAGTAGGCAGGGGCGGCCAGAATCAAGAAGTTTGAAGCTGTACAGCAGCCGGCGGCGAGCTCTCCGGCGAGGTCCCTCGGCGGCGGAGCGCGGGTGTCGCGAGGTTGAAGAAGGGGGTGGACCCCAGCTGTCAGCGGCCGATATTTTGAATCGGGATCCGGCTGCGGCCGGGATCGGGTGTGCTGGCGCGCAAAAGCCTTGTGGGCCGCGGTGTGTTGTCGCTTCGGCGTGCGACGCGTGTCCCCTGGGCCCACGCGCGAGTTTAAACTTTTTCCCGATTTTCAGATTTCCTTCAAACTTCAAATCCTTATAACTTTGGCTAGAAAGCTCCAAATTGAGTGAACCAAATTTTGCTGGATTCAACTCTTTGAGTACTTTCCAGAAAATCAAGTGTCACTTCATGAAATTCCTTAATTCTCCAGAATTAATTCCTTAAAGTTTAAACTGTTAGGAATTTTAACTGGAGAATCATTTGGAGGAAAATCCTGAAATTTTGCTGAGATGTTCACCAAAATATCCTTGAACTACCATAAAAATTTCAGATCCATTTGAGCTCATTTAGTCCACCTAATGGTGTGATTAGTAAAACTGTTCCAGAGAAAATAGAAAATGTTCAGAAACATTTTCAGAATTTTCTCTGAAATTGTTTAGCTCATATCTTTAGTTAGAGACTTCCAAATTAAGTGAGACCAATTCCATTAGAACCCTCTGAAAATCTAGTTTTCAGAAAGTCATAGTTTGTCTCATGAAAATCCTTAGAATACCCTAAAAGCCTGTAATTAAGGTCAAGGACATAATTAATTGTGGAGGGCTCAATTGAGCTTTGCTGCAACTAAAACTTGACCAAGTCTCTGTTTAGGTTGTAACCAAGCCACAGTAAAAGTTTCACAGTCATTAGGTCTATCTAGTAAAGGTTATAGACTTCACAACTTCAAAGTTAATACAAAAGCATTTAATTAATACATACATTGTTCTTATCATGTAGTCGCTAAGGTCGAGGAGGAACCCGAAGTCCTAGACTTCGTTACTCCGGAGGAACAGCTAGCCTACGACCAAGAGCAGCAAGGCAAGCCCCGGTTTGCATTAACCATTTTATAAATTTTTATTGTTTTGAGCACATACTTGTTTTCTTTATGTTGTGCATCAGAGTCTTGTTTGGAAACCCCACTGCATAGCCAAGAAAACCATGGGTTGGGGTTTAGGATTGCAAACCCCGTTAGCCACTGCATTGCTAGGATAGAGTAGGATTCGGTACAAGTCGAGTAGTTGGAACTACTCGCGAGAATAGGCTAGAGGCACATTGCTCGGGTAGAGATAGCACATGAAACACATGGCAAGAAAATGAGACCGAGCGGAGAGTAAGGGCAGCAGGACTTTGGGGCCTGTGTGCTGTAGCTCCGCTTGTGTCGATTGAGGACCGAGCCGTGTGCGGGCCTGTTGAACAAGCTAGAACAGTACCGAAGACCTACCGGCTATATGGGAACCGGGAAACTGATGTAACTCGGGTAGCTGGGTGTTGAGGCATTGCCCGTCGTTCAGAGGGTAGGTTGAGAGCTCGAGGTGTAAATCAGCTGGCGGCACAGAGATGCGCGTGCAGGGACCTCTTGCTCGGGACGATGGGACCGGTTCAATATTTGGCTAACGGGTGAAAGGTAGTCGCGTACGGCGTCCGTGATGGTTGTTGTAGGCAACATCGAGTACGGGCGTACGTGACGGGTTGTTCGGGTAACCCTGCAGGTGTAAATCGATTATAATCGCCGTCCCTCGCGGTCAGTGAGTACCACTTGTTCACTGTACCGTGACGTAGAAAGAACAGGCTAGTTACATGTTAAAATGTTGCTGATTGAAAGTTGGATATTGATTGTTAATGATATGTTGTAGCTTAGTGCTAACTAAAGTTCTTTTCAACTTTGGGCAAAGTACATGAGAGAAATGCGTTTCTTGTTTGATTGCGGCTCTCTCATGTGCCTTAGCGTAAAGTTCTCCACAACCTGCTGCTAAAACTTGAAAGTAAGGTTCTACTAATTAGGCGAGTCCTTGCAAATGATTTTTACCTCATGCAACCCATCACCCTCATGTAGAAGTTTCATGTTTAGGTGAGACGGGTCAGACTTGCTGAGCCTTCGTGCTCACTGCTTGTGTTTGAAGCTTTTGCAGGGTTCTATGAGGAAGGGACTCCCGAAGAGGAGACGGAACCCCAGGAGGGGAACCCCGTCGAGTGGGAGTCGTGCACGCCGCAGAGTTAGTGTGCGAGTGTGCTAGCAAGGACACGTTCGAGGGCTGAACGTGCACTTGATGCTTAGTCTACGCCCGCGAGTGTGGACTAAACTTATTTTGATGTAAACATGTTAATAAACTTGTTTATGTAATAAAGCTTCCGCTTCCGCTTTGTACCTTTGACGTGTGTTATACGGTGTTGTGCAACGCAGCACCCCTCAGCGTGATCCTGGCTCGACAGGACCAGTGGGGTCGTGTCAGATGAGTCCTGGAACTCCCTGTTCTTATTCTCCATACTTGTGTATATGGGGGAATACATAAGAGATATTGTGAGAATTGGGGAGGACACAATATGACTCCACATTAGCTGCAATTTGGCAAGCTAAATCCTTAGGTAGTATAGAACCAGCTGTAAAAGTTTTTAGGCCATTGGAGTTCTTGTTCCTCAGTTGCACTCAAAGCTTTTCAGCTTATCTATTATGTTCATTAGAGAAAAGGGTTAGTGTATAGCTAAGGCCTTATGGTCAATTTAGTTTATTTCTGTTCTTTGCACAACAGAGGCAAACCAAGCCATGCTTGGCTTTTCCACACAACCTCTGTTCTTAAGAAAGTAATTCTATAACTTTCCATTACATTCCATGAAATATGTGCATATGCATCTCGATAGGAACCACAACGAAGGGGACTCAAAGGAGTGATTCATCGGAGTGGATCAAGCTCCGGAGAGTCAAGGGTGGATCTGCAAGGACACTAACTGTTTATATACGACGATCCTGCAAGACAGGCAAGCTCCGGTTTGCATTTAACAGTTATTAAGTTTTTATTTTTGTATTCACTTTCGGTCAAGATAGGAACTGTGCATTAGGTCTAGTGATTGATACTCCTCTTGCATAACCAAATGACCCATGGAGTATTGGGTAGGTGTCCTTCACCGTGTAGAACTGCCATGCTTAAGTACGGTTCGGTAGAAGTCGAGTGGTGAGATGCTACTCGCAGATTTAGGAACAACAGGGGCATACGGGATTGGTTCGTAATTGAATAGCAAGTTAAAGTTGAGACCGGAAGGTTGTAGGAGCAGCAGGACATAGGGGCCTGGGTGCTGTAGACCTGTCCGTGTCGGTAAAGGACCGATCCGTATGTGGCCCTGTTGAACAAGTTTGAGTTGTGTACCGGACTCATGCTGGCTATATGGGACCCAGTAAACCGATGTACCTCGGCAAGCTGTCGTTGGGACTTTTCGGGTCGCCTCAGGCGGACAGCCAGCGTGCAGTATGTGGGGAATATTCTCATGACATCTCACGTCGGAAGGTGCACCATGAGAGTAGCTACTGTACGGGGCCACTTGAACGATTCAGCGGGGGTGAAACTGGGGAAAGGCTGCCACGTACGACGTCAGTGATGGTTGTTGTAGGCAACGTCGAGTACGGGCGTACGTGTCGTGTAGTCCGGGTGTTATTGATTCGAATCACCGTCGCTCGTGGAATGGACTGAGCACACAGTTGTGACGTAGTAAGAACTTGCATGAGAAAGGAACTAATCATATTGATGTGAAGTATTATACTAGCGTTGTATTGGATCTTGATGAATAGGCTAGTGCAAACTCGATTCTTTTATGCCATGAGCAATTTACATCGGGGGAAAGCGTTTCTTGTTTGATTGTGGACTCCCGATGTGGCGTGCCCAGGGTTACTTAAAATGCTGCAATTAATACCTGAAAGTAAGGATTCACTTTTAGGCGAGTTTAATTATGCTTATGCCATCCTATGTTAGGTTCATAACCTCACTTAGAGTTTCATGTTTAGGGTGACGGTTATGTCTTGCTGAGCGTTATGCTGCTGGATGCTATTCCAGTTGTTTTGTAGGTAATTGACTCGATGCTTATGAGAAGGGGTGCCGATGAGACTCGGGAACCTCCGAGTGCTTACTCAAAGAGCATCCTCCCCGCTGCAGATTGTCTTCGTGTTGCTAGTAAGAAACGTCCGTGGGCTGGACCGTTTCTTTGTTGCTAGTTTAGATACGAGTCGTGAGAGTGATAGTCTTCCTCTGTAGTTTACTCTGATATAACTATTTGTAAAACATTCTTGTAGGCTTCCGCAAACTATTTATGTAATATGATGTGTGTTTTCTGCAACACGTGTGCTGTTGGGTGCCGCATAACACGGCACCACCCGACGAGGTCCTGGCTGTCTCAGCTGGTATCAGAGCCGTTACACATGGTATCAGAGCTGCGTTGGGAACAGACCATGGATTGAGCATCATATTATGTCAAAAACTTAGGACACGGTGAGATAACGGTACTAGGCCCACATAAGGACTATTATTAGCATATTATGAAGGTGGCAAGCTAATTTATTTGTTATGTCGGAAAATCGTGCATCTCGGGACGTCTATGTCGTGGGGGGTGCACGTATGCGCTGTCCACCAGTGCGCACAAGCTGAAGGGTGGATCCTCACGGGTGGCAGGTAACCCGACCCGCTTTAGTATCCTCTTCGACTCTTCATGTCGTTTGGGGTATTCGAGCAACGTCTGTCCCGGGCGTGCGCGGTGCAATTTGGGAGACCCCGTCACGTGGTCAGTAACGTGAACACGTAGCTCAAGGCGTGTTTGGCTTGAGAACACCTGGGCGAGTGATGACGGCCGGGTGTACGAACTGTATGGATACCGGGTTCGGTATGCAGCCGAACCTGATGATTGAGTGTGGCTTATGCAGGAACTAACCACGAAAACCTTAGTACGTGTAGAACATGTTTGCGAGTGACCGTTTTAGTGCCACCTAATGATACATATATGCCGGTGTAATCCGGTTAGGTTTTTCTTTGGTGAGGCAACGTAGTACCGTCATATGTCTTACGGTGCATCGTCACCGTACTACACTAGATAGTATTCTTACCTATGAAGAAATCATTCATGACTAACTTCCAAACTAAAAATGGATGTGATAAAGCACATATTAGTTATTGAACTCTTCATTTGAACTAAGTTTCAAAAAAAAAGAGAATTTACTAGGCTTCTTTTGATCTCAAAAACAGAGTGCTCTGTTCTGGCAGAAATTTTGCCGAACTTTAACAGAGCGTAACTCTGATTAGCTTGACCCAATGGAGGTGTTTGATACAGTTCTGGAAAGGTTATTAAGTGCTCTACAACTTTTCTGTAGAACTCCAGAGCCAAATCCGAAACCAACTTGGTTGAATGTCCAGATGAATGCAAACTGTTCAGAAAACAGAGCAGCTGCAAACTCCTCTAGATGTTGCTGTAAATTAGCCGTCACAGTCTGTAGAAAATTTTCTAAGGGTCATATGATACACCGTTGGAAAGGTTAGGAAATTTGCAACAAGTTTGTAGTTCATAGTGTGTTCAGAATTGTATTTCATTTGTATGTAAAACTGTGATGAAAACAGCCACATACAAAGGAGGTGCTGGCAAAATTTACCCAGAAATTCTGTCAACTTTGAACAGTCATAGCTATTGATCCAGAGATGATCTAGGGGCATATGAGTACTGGTTGAAAATATACTAAAGTTAAATTTAACTTTGGTATTCAACTTGAGTTCTGAAAATGCTGGTAACTGGATCCAAATCTGGGTTAAGTACAGAAAGGTCGGTTCTGTACAGCAAATGGGGATGGTTTTCTGTTGGCTTTAGAAGGATGTGTAAACATGAAGTATTGTTATGCTTTCATAAAGTTTTAGCATGTTCATGTTTTACATACTTTCACATACTGCTAGATCAAGTTGTGACTCCCCTCAAAATTATGCTTTTGCAGTATGGTGCGTACTCATTCTCCGAGTAGGACTGAAGGTTCTCATCGTGACGGTGATGACTCGACTCCACCAGGGGCACCGCCATCAACGGTATGGGCAGATATCATGGCTCAGATGGTCGAGTCAAGTCAAGAGAACACAAGACTACTCCAAGCCTTGGTACAACAGGGCTTACTCCAACACGCGCAACAGGACGTTCCACCTCGGAACGCCTATTTGGACTTCTTGGCGACACAACCGCCAATCTTCACGGAAGCCAATGAACTAGTGGAAGCTGATCAGTGGCTTCGAGTTTTAGAGACCAAGTTTGGAGTGTTTGAGTGCGACGAATATCAGAAGACATTATTTGCAGCTCAACAGCTCCATGGAGCCACCGGAAATTGGTGGTTCGCTTATCTTGCCACCGTTCCAGAAGGCCATCAAGTGGAATGGACGGAATTTCGTGAAGCATTCCGTGCTCGTCACATTCCTATGGGTTTTATCAAGGCCCAACAGCAGGAATTCAGAAACTTGAAGCAGGGGGGCATGAGTGTCCTCGATTATGTCAGACGATTCAATCTTCTGGCACAATATGCTCCTGCTTATGTGACGAGCGAAGCTGCAATGTGTGAATACTTTTTCTATGGCTTGAGTGCCATATTAAAAGAGAAGTTAGCTTTGTTCAATCAAGGCAGTTACACCGAGTTGATCAGTGCTGCTCTGCTGCAAGAACAAGCGACACTTGAGTGTCAAGCAGAGAAGAGGAACCGGGATGAGGTGCAAGAAGACACACCAGTCATTCCTCATAAATATCGTGTGGTGTATCACACACCATCCGATGAAAGATGGAAAACGCCAGTGAGATCAACTCCGTACAGATTTCCTGCTCAAGAATCATATCTTGAAGAAACAACTTTGCCGCAGCAATGAAGGACACCTGTCACATCATTGCTGCAACCAAGTACGTCAACTTCTCAACCCCAAGTCAACGAAGAACCGGGGAAACCTCCGTGTTCTTATTGCCACCGTTCTGGGCATTTTAGGCAGAAATGCCGGGAGAAGTTGGGGAACACCAGACAGCCATCATCGTCAGGTGGGATGCCTCCACCTGCTCAAGTTAACATACCAGCATTGCAGTCCAGGAGTGTGCAACATCTTGCCATTGAGGATGTCCCGGAGGGAGCACCGGTGTTAGTGGGCATGTTTACTCTCAAATACGTGCCCGTGCTTGTACTTTTTGATTCCGGTGCAACCCACAATTTCATCAGCAAATCATACGTGGATCAGAACCAATTATCCACCAATACTCCCACAACGAGTTATCTTATACGTTCACTGGGAGGAAATATCTCTGCCAATCAGATTGTGTCCCGAGCAGCTTTGTGTTTGGGCGGAAAAATATACCCAACATCGCTGATTATGTTGGATAGGCAGAAGATAGACATTATATTGGGGATGTCTTGGTTAAATCGTCATGGTGCCGTTCTCAATATCGGTAACCGGACTGTCCAGATTGACTCGCCGATTCACGGACAGCACACGCTGTTTTTAGACAGCGAAGACACAGACATGGTAGAGCCTTACCACACGGAAGCGCTGAAGCTTGAAGATATTCCGGTGGTACGAGATTATCCCGACGTATTTCCCGATGACTTACCAGGCATGCCGCCCGAACGGGACGTCGAGTTCAAGATTGAACTGGTGTCGGGAACGACGCCTATCTCACGAAGGCCTTACAAGATGGCACCTAACGAGCTAGCGGAGTTGAAAGAGCAACTGAATGAACTCATGAGCAAAGGTTTCATACGACCAAGTTCTTCACCTTGGGGTTGCTCAGCGCTGTTCGTTAAGAAGAAGGACGAAACACTACGGCTATGTGTTGATTACCGTCCTCTAAATGCTGTCACGATCAAGAACAAGAATCCTTTGCCCCGCATCGACATCCTGTTCGATCAACTTGTGGGGGCAAAAGTATTTTCAAAGATGGATCTTCGGTCGGGCTATCATCAAATCAAGATCCGACCGGAGGACATACCGAAGACAGCTTTCTCGACGAGATACAGACTCCACGAGTACCTCGTCATGTCATTTGGGTTAACCAACGCTCCGGCACACTTCATGTACTTGATGAATTCTGTATTCATGCCAGAGTTAGACAAATTCGTCGTGGTATTCATCGACGACATATTGGTTTACTCCAAATCTGAAGAAGAGCACGCTGAACATCTGCATATCGTGCTACAACGGTTGCGAGAGCACCAATGATATGCCAAGTTCAGCAAGTGCGAATTTTGGATTGATCAAGTGCCTTTCCTAGGCCATATTATTTCAGGAGAAGGTATCGCCGTGGACCCCAGCAAGATTAAACAAGTGCTGAAGTGGGAATCTCCCAAATCAGTCCACGAGGTCCGAAGTTTCCTAGGTTTAGCGGGGTATTATCGGAGGTTTATTCCGAGCTTCTCAAAGATTGCTAAACCAATGACGGAGCTGCTGAAGAAGGGCACTAAATACATGTGGAATGCAGCATGTGAAGCCGCATTCAAAACTTTGGTGAAACATCTCACAACGGCTCCAGTTCTTGCTCAGCCGGACACGACGAAGCCATTTGATGTATACTGTGATGCATCCGGCATCGGTCTTGGCTGCGTTCTGATGCAAGAAGGGCGTGTAGTCGCCTATGGGTCTCGTCAACTGTGAAACCACGAGCAACATTATCCAACTCACGATCTCGAGCTTGCTTCTGTGGTGTTGGTGTTGAAGATGTGGAGGCATTACCTACTTGGTAATCTTGTTCACCTCTACACCGACCACAAAAGCTTGAAGTAATCTTCACGCAGAAGGAGCTGAATATGAGGCAACAGAGATGGTTGGAGCTCATAAAAGATTATGAAATTGAGATCCACTATCATCCGGGAAAAGCAAACGTGGTTTCCGACGCGCTTAGTCGGAAAGCCCACGTTCACAACTTGGCGGCTGCTGAGTTAGAAGACGAAGAACCAAGCCTCCATGTCATTCCGTATGGTGTGCTTTATAATCTCGCGCTCATTCCAACGATCCGTGAAGAGATTGTTGAGGCTCAAAGAAGATACAGAGGTATGTCTCACATACGGAGAAGATTAGACAACGGAGAGGTCAAATGTTTCCGGAAGGATGAGAACGGTACGATATGGTTTAATGACCGTATAGTGGTACCGCGCAATATGAAACTCCGGAAGAAGATCTTGGATGAAGCCCACCTGTCAAAGTTTTCCATTCATCCCGGAAGTAACAAGATGTACCAAGATTTGAAACAGAAATTTTGGTGGACAAGGATGAAGAGGGAGATTGCTAAATACGTATCCGAATGCGATACGTGTAGACGGGTCAAGGCTGATCATATGCGGAAAGACGGACTGCTACAACCTTTGAAGATTCCGGCGTGGAAATGGGAGGATGTGAGTATGGACTTCATCGTCGGATTACCGCTCACATCCAGGAAGCATGACTCGATATGGGTGATCGTTGACCGGTTGACAAAGTCGGCTCATTTCATACCGGTAAACACTCATTATCGAGCAAGGCAATATGCGGAGTTATTTATCTCCAGAATTATATGCTCACATGGTGTCCCGAAGACCATCATTTCAGATCGAGGTGCGCTGTTTGTTGCTCGTTTTTGGGAACAGCTGCATGCCTCGTTGGGCACCAAGCTGATTAGGAGCTCTGCGTATCACACTCAAACCGATGGAAAAACTGAGAGGGTGAATCAAGTGCTCGATGACATGTTGAGAGCGTGTGCCATCCACCACGGTAAGAATTGGGATGATCACTTACCGTTGGCGGAGTTTTCATACAACAACGGTTATCAGCGAGTATTAAAATGGCACCGTATGAAGCTCTCTACGGCCGGAAGTGTCGCACACCACTGAATTGGTGTGAGTCCGGTGAAAGAGTTCTGTTTGGGATTGATCTTGTCAACGAAGCCGAAGACCGAGTTCGGTTGATACAAGAGAACTTAAAGGCTGCACAATCCCAACAGAAGAGCTACGCTGATCAAAGGCGTAGGCCATTACATTTTGACGTCGGAGAACACGTTTATCTTCGTGTATCTCCAATGAAGGGAATTCACCGGTTCGGTGTAAAGGGGAAACTCGCTCCCCGTTTTATTGGTCCTTTTGCTATCTCGGAGAAGTGCGGACCCGTAGCCTACCGGCTGGAGTTACTGACAAGTCTAGCGGGTGTTCATGATATATTTCATGTTTCACAGCTGCGGAAGTGCCTCAAATTCACCGTTGCTGTTTGCACTGAGGACATCGACGAACTGAAACCGGACCTTACCTACACCGAGCGACCGGTTCGGATTTTGGATGAAAAGGCCCGGGTAACCCAGAACCGGGCGATCCGATTTTTCAAGGTGCTGTGGGGTAATCACACCGCGGAAGAGGCGACGTGGGAAAGTGAAGATTACCTCCGCACCAACTATCCGGAATTTTTAGCGTTGTACAGTTTGTAATTACCTCTCCCGTCTCGTTCCTCTTTTGTAATCTCGGGACGAGATTCTTTTAAGGGGGGAGGAATGTAAAAGTCCCAAAAATGTGTATGAATAAAAAACCAAGGTTTGAGTTCATATGTGTTGCAAAGACATGAAAAATGGGATTTGCAAAAACTTTTCTTCATGCAAGGTAATACATGGATGAACATCCAACATGAGGTTCACCTTTTTATTTAAAAGTGTTGAACCAATAAGGAATTAAATACCTCTTTGCATGTAAGTTTAAAAATCAGTTTTGAAATTCAAAGTTCACACATGTAGTGACCAAGGACTTTGAATAACACTGCTGCCACATAGTTGGAATTATAGGGAGGAGTTTGATCCCCAACTTTCTGTTTGTAGGGTGGGCTCAAAAAGGAGTTAAAGAGAAGAATTTGCAAACTTCACCCAAATTCAAATTGGGCAAGCAAATTCAAACTGAATTGGAAAGATTCAAATTCTAACCCACATTTTAAAAGTCAGAATTGTGGGAATTTAGAGGATCAGCTTGAACAGATATTTGGGAGGTACATGTGGAGTGGGACCCACATGTCATAGAGCTAAAGGAAGAAACCTTACACCCTAAGTCACATCTAGGTGGGAAATTTCCCGAACAGGTCACAGGCTCCACCGAGGAGCTTGCCGCGCCAGCTCCTGCTGCCGGTCTCCACGCGTTGGCGCCCCAGAATCGGTTCTCACCGCTTCAGCAACGTGATCTCTCCCTCCTCGGACCAAGCCAGCAGCATTTGCTTCCTCTCCTCGCGAGAACACCGAGCGACCCGAGCTCCTCTCCTCCGCCCTCTCGGTCGATCGGGAAACCAAAGAAATCGTCGCGCCCTTCCCTCCCCCGAGCTGCTAAACACTCCCACGAGATCAACCTCCACCTGCCTGACCCACGAGCAAGTGAGCTGCGGCCTCCGGTGCCCGAAAATGACCGCCGCCGCGGCGACCTAGCTCAAAAGCGTGATCGGGCGCTCGTGGACAGCCCTCCACAGCGGGTTTCACGGCCAAGCGATCACACCTACGGACGCGCACGGGTGCGGTGCTGCTCTCAGCCCAAGCTCAGGCCATACCGTGAAGCATCGCCGGTGAATTTTGAGGTTTTGCTCCGGCGACCTCATTCTGAGCTGCCGGTATGATTCTTTCAAATTCTTGCCCTCTGATCCTCCTTAAGTCATCAAATTTGGCACATAGACGCTGGATTAGCCGGTGGTCATTTCTCCTTTAGGATCCAGCGCATGAAAATGCCTCAGCACGACGGAATTCGAGCTCGACTAGAGATGTTCATGGCGGACCCATTCGGTCGCACGACGACAACCTATTTACAGCCACTCCCGAGCCATTTTGAGGTCGTGCCGATCTTCCTAGGGCTGCGCTGGTGCTGTAGAGCTACTCGGCACAGGCTTTGGCGGGCTGGAGACCTCAGGCGACGCTGCCGGACTACCACAGTGGCTGCCGCACGTCGCCGGCCAGTTTCCGGCCGCCGACAGCCCAAGCAGACCCCACAGTCGTGTGCCTCGGTGTCACAAACTCCCTGGCGGCGAGTTTCAGCTGAGGCGGTGGCCGGAAACGGCGAGCCGGCGAGCTCCGGCGTCGGGCCGGCGAGGGGCAGCGCGGGCGCGAGCGAGGGAGCCGGAGGAAGAAGACGAAGCGTGGGCCCCGCCTGTCAGCAGCTCAAATTTTAAACCCGGGATCGGGTGTGGCCTGGGATCCCATGTGTTGGCACGCAGAGGTGCTGTGGCCCGGTGTGGCTTCGTTTCTATTGGCTGGAATTCAAAACTGTGGGTCCAGCCAAATTTGCTGTAGGGAAATAATTCCAGACTTAGCTCAATCTTTAGAAATTCATATCTCCCTGTAGGAAACTCCAGTTTGAGTCATTCCAATTGGGTTGGATTCATCTCTCTGTGTTCTATCCAAATATGAACTCAGCTTTGTATGAAAGTCAATATTATATTCTGGAAAATTCTTTGAAGGTTTTCTGAAAAAGAATTATTGAGGGAGTTTGGTTTATCCAAAAATCCCCAAATTTTGCCAGAATATTCTTTAGCATATTGTTGACCTACTAGCAAATTTTCAGCTCATTTGAAGGTCATTTGAGTATGAATTTGCTAAATGCAAACTACTGTGTTCAAAAGAGTCCTGAAACATTTTCAGAAAATGTTTCCCACTTCAAAAATCTGTTCTGAGCAATCCATAGCTCCAACAATCATAGGAAAATTTAGGCAAGCTCTCTGGGACATACTTGGAATTGTAGTTCACTTAGTTGGGCATGAAAATGCACATTTCTACAGAATTAATTCTGTTGAGTACAAATGCTTAAAGAATTGTTCTGGGAGAACTACCCAAGTAAAAGGGCTGAATTTTGGACCAGATGACTCTCATGTGATCAAGAACTCACATGTAAATTATCAGCCCAAGATGAGTCCTGGAACTCCCTGTTCTTATTCTCCATACTTGTGTATATGGGGGAATACATAAGAGATATTGTGAGAATTGGGGAGGACACAATATGACTCCACATTAGCTGCAATTTGGCAAGCTGAGTCCTTAGGTAGTATAGAACCAGCTGTAAAAGTTTTGAGGCCATTGGAGTTCTTGTTCTTCAGTTGCACTCAAAGCTTTTCAGCTTATCTATTATGTTCATTAGAGAAAAGGGTTAGTGTATAGCTAAGGCCTTAAGGTCAATTTAGTTTATTTCCGTTCTTTGCACAACAGAGGCAAACCAAGCCATGCTTAGCTTTTCCGCACAACCTCTGTTCTTAAGAAAGTAATTCTATAACTTCTTTCCATTACATTCCATAAAATATGTGCATATGCATCTCGATAGGAACCACAACGAAGGGGACTCAAAGGAGTGATTCATCGAAGTGGATCAAGCTCCGGAGAGTCAAGGGTGGATCTGCAAGGACACTAACTGTTTATATACGACTACCCTGCAAAACAGGCAAGCTCCGGTTTGCATTTAACAGTTATTAAGTTTTTATTTTTGTATTCACTTTCGGTCAAGATAGGAACTGTGCATTAGGTCTAGTGATTGATACTCCTCTTGCATAACCAAATGACCCATGGAGTACTGGGTAGGTGTCCTTCACCGTGTAGAACTGCCATGCTTAAGTACGGTTCGGTAGAAGTCGAGTGGTGAGATGCTACTCGCAGATTTAGGAACAACGGGGGCATACGGGATTGGTTCGTAATTGAATAGCAAGTTAAAGTTGAGACCGGAAGGTTGTAGGAGCAGCAGGACATAGGGGCCTGGGTGCTATAGACCTGTCCGTGTCGGTAAAGGACCGATCCGTATGCGGCCCTGTTGAAGAAGTTTGAGTTGTGTACCGGACTCATGCTGGCTATATGGGACCCAGTAAACCGATGTACCTCGGGAAGCTGTCGTTGGGACTTTTCGGGTCGCCTCAGGCGGACGGCCGGAGTGCAGTATGTGGGGAATATTCTCATGACATCTCACGTCAGAAGGTGCACCATGAGAGTAGGTACTGTATGGGGCGACTTGATCGATTCAGCGGGGGTGAAACGGGGGAAAGGCTGCCACGTACGACGTCAGTGATGGTTGTTGTAGGCAACGTCGAGTACGGGCGTACGTGTTGTGTAGTCCGGGTGTTATTGATTCGAATCACCGTCGCTCGCGGAATGGACCGAGCATACTTGTTCTCACAGTCGTGACGTAGTAAGAATTTGCATGAGAAAGGAACTAATCATATTGATGTGAAGTATTATACTAGCGTTGTATTGGATCTTGATGAATAGGCTAGTGCAAACTCGATTCTTTTATGCCATGTGCAATTACATTGGGGGAAAGCGTTTCTTGTTTGATTGTGGACTCCCGATGTGGCGTGCCCAGGGTTACTTAAAATGCTGCAATTAATACCTGAAAGTAAGGATTCACTTTTAGGCGAGTTTAATTATGCTTATGCCATCCTATGTTAGGTTCATAACCTCACTTAGAGTTTCATGTTTGGGGTGACGGTTAAGTCTTGCTGAGCGTTTTGCTCACGGATGCTATCCGAGTTGTTTTGCAGGTAATTGACTCGATGCTTATGAGAAGGGGTGCCGATGAGACTCGGGAACCTCCGAGTGCTTATTCAAAGAGCATCCTCGCCGCTGCAGATTGTCTCCGTGTTGCTAGTAAGAAACGTCCGCGGGCGGGACCGTTTCTTTGTTGCTAGTTTATATACGAGTCGTGAGAGTGATAGTCTTCCGCTGTAGTTTACTCTGATATAACTATTTGTAAAACATTCTTGTAGGCTTCCGCAAACTATTTATGTAATATGATGTGTGTTTTCTGCAACCCGTGTGCTGTTGGGTGCCGCATAACACGGCACCACCCGACGAGGTCCTGGCTGTCTCAGCTAGTATCAGAGCTGTTACAGTTTGAAGGCACATCATAAGTCTTGTACACCTTTTCCCATATTGCACTGCCTTGCGCCTGGATGAAAGCTTTCATGCGTGCCTTCCAAACCTGAAAATCAATAC